>JBAIAC010000192.1:2524755-3787133 GCA_037349315.1 Chelydra serpentina
CTGCAGGTTGACCCCAGGGCACTGACCAGGGAGGGTCTCGGAGAACCGATTCCCAAGGGACCTGCTGCCCCAGGCGCAGGCCCCAGCTACCTGTGCAGTTGCCTCCACTCCTGTCGAGCTCATAACCGTCATCACAGGCACAGCGGAACATCCCAGGCAGGTTCTGGCAGCTCCCGAAGACGCAGATGTTCTGGAAGGTGCATTCGTCGATGTCTGCCAGGGAGACAGAGCTGGGCACATCAGACCTAGCTGGGCTGAGGGGCAGTGGTGAGCTGCAGCTGGTTCTCACCGGTCACCGGTTCGCTGGAACCGGTTGTTAAATTTGGAAGCCATTTTCGAACCGGTTGTTCCGTGCAGGACAACCGGTTCTAAAACGGCTTCTAAATTTAACCGGCCCCTGGGCGGGAGGGGGGAAAAGCGGAGCGGCGGAGCCTCGGGGGAGGGGGAGGAGGTGGGGCCACCCACCGCGGCAAGCCTGGGAGGGAGGAAAAGCGGAGCGGGAGCCTCAGGAGGGGGAGCGGAGGTGAGCTGGGCGGGGGGGCCGGCACGGAGCTGCTGGTGGGTGCTCTGCTTCTCCCCCTCCCTCCCAGGCTTGCAAGCCTGGGGGCGGGGAGGGGAAATGCAGCGCGTCCGGGGGAGGAGGCGGGGATTTGGGGAAGGGGTAGAATGGGGGCAGGGACGGGGGTGGAGTTGGAGCGGGGTGGGGGGCGAGGAGGGAACCCCTTGTTAAAATGTTGGCAGCTCATCACTGCTGAGGGGCAGTGGAGCAGCTTTCCCTCTACCCCCCATGTGACAGCAACGACAGGCCAGGCCGGGCTCCGGCCAGCCACGATCGACTAGCCGTTCCCCCAGGGAGCTCTCCTCCAGGACACTTCTCGGGTGCAGCAGGGGACGCTGCCCTGGGCTCAGCGCACACCCCGTGCAGCGAGCCCCCCTCTTCACCACCTGCCCTTGCTCTACAGCCGGGCCTTCAGCAGCACCCAGGCAGCACCTTTGCCCGAGCCTGTGTGGAGAACTCAGCCCCTCACCGGGCAGATGAGTGGAGTGTGTGAGGGGAAGGGCTGGGCGCCTGCCCATGGGGATCTCTGTGTGAGGGGAAGGACCGGGCGCCTGCCCATGGGGATCTCTGTGTGAGGGGAAGGGCCGGGCGCCTGCCCATGGGGATCTCTGTGTGAGGGGAAGGGCCGGGCGCCTGCCCATGGGGATCTCTGTGTGAGGGGAAGGACCGGGCGCCTGCCCCAGGGGGATCTCTGTGTGAGGGGAAGGGCTGGGCGCCTGCCCATGGGGATCTCTGTGTGAGGGGAAGGGCTGGGCACCTGCCCATGGGGATCTCTGTGTGAGGGGAAGGGCCGGGCGCCTGCCCATGGGGATCTCTGTGTGAGGGGAAGGGCCGGGCGCCTGCCCATGGGGCTCTCTGTGTGAGGGGAAGGGCCGGGCGCCTGCCCATGGGGATCTCTGTGTGAGGGGAAGGGCCGGGCGCCTGCCCATGGGGATCTCTGTGTGAGGGGAAGGGCCGGGCGCCTGCCCATGGGGATCTCTGTGTGAGGGGAAGGGCCGGGCGCCTGCCCATGGGGATCTCTGTGTGAGGGGAAGGGCCGGGCGCCTGCCCATGGGGATCTCTGTGTGAGGGGAAGGGCCGGGCGCCTACCCATGGGGATCTCTGTGTGAGGGGAAGGGCCGGGCGCCTGCCCATGGGGATCTCTGTGTGAGGGGAAGGGCCGGGCACCTGCCCATGGGGATCTCTGTGGGAGGGAAGGGCCGGGCGCCTGCCCATGGGGATCTCTGTGTGAGGGGAAGGGCCAGGCGCCTGCCCCAGGGGATCTTTGTGTGAGGGGAAGGGCTGGGCACCTGCCCCGGGGGGATCTCTGTGTGAGGGGAAGGGCTGGGCACCTGCCCCAGGGGATCTCTGTGTGAGGGGAAGGGCCGGGCGCCTGCCCCAGGGGATCTCTGTGTGAGGGGAAGGGCTGGGCACCTGCCCCAGGGGATCTCTGTGTGAGGGGAAGGGCCGGGCGCCTGCCCCGGGGGATCTCTGTGTGAGGGGGAAGGGCCGGGCGCCTGCCCATGGGGATCTCTGTGTGAGGGGAAGGGCTGGGCGCCTGCCCCGAGGGATCTCTGTGTGAGGAGAAGGGCTGGGCGCCTGCCCCGGGGGGATCTTTGTGTGAGGGGAAGGGCCGGGCGCCTGCCTCAGGGGGATCTCTGTGTGAGGGGAAGGGCCAGGCGCCTGCCCCAGGGGATCTCTGTGGGAGGGAAGGGCCGGGCGCCTGCCCCAGGGGATCTCTGTGTGAGGGGAAGGGCCGGGCACCTGCCCCAGGGGATCTCTGTGTGAGGGGAAGGGCCGGGCGCCTGCCCCGGGGGATATCTGTGTGAGGGGAAGGGCCGGGCGCCTGCCCATGGGGATCTCTGTGTGAGGGGAAGGGCTGGGCGCCTGCCCCGAGGGATCTCTGTGTGAGGGGAAGGGCTGGGCGCCTGCCCCGGGGGGATCTTTGTGTGAGGGGAAGGGCTGGGCGCCTGCCCCGGGGGGATCTTTGTGTGAGGGGAAGGGCCGGGCACCTGCCCCAGGGGGATCTCTGTGTGAGGGGAAGGGCCAGGCGCCTGCCCATGGGGATCTCTGTGTGAGGGGAAGGGCCAGGCGCCTGCCCCTGGGGATCTTTGTGTGAGGGGAAGGGCTGGGCGCCTGCCCCTGGGGGATCTCTGGGCTCATCAGATGTCACAGGCTCACCTAGGAGCTGCAAAGCGGTGGTAGAGGAGCAGGCAGCCAGAGCAGTGCAGTGGGCCGAGGTCTGCAGCCCAGCTGCGGGCAAGGGTGCTGCAGGGTGGTCTGGACGGGATGTCTGAGCAGCCAGGCCACCATAGGCGCCAACTTTCCCCGGCGGGAGCTCGCGCCCCTCCGCCCCAACTCCACCCCTTCCCGGCCCCCATTCTAACCCCTTCCCCAAATCCCCGCCTCGGCCCCGCCTCCTCCCCTGAGCACGCTGCCTTTCTCCTCCTCCCCCCGCCCAGGCTTGCCGTGTCAAACAGCTGATTCACGCGGCAAGCGCTGGGAGGGGGAAGAAGCAGGACGTGGACGCGCGCTCAAGGGAGGAGGCAGAGCGGAGGTGAGCGGGGTGGGGCAGGGAACTGTCGGTGGGTGCTCTGCACCCGCCAATTTTTCCCCGTGGGTGCTCCAGCCCCAGAACATCCATGGAGTCGGCGCCTATGCAGGCCACGCAAACAGGGCAGGAATTTGGGTGGCTCCTCGTACTCCCTGGAAAGAGGCCTTGGGCTTCCTGAGCCCACGACACCAGACACCAGCCCGGCTGGAGCTGGTGACTGGAGCCTTGGTGTGCTCCCTAGGGTGGTGGCAGGGCCAGGGCCTTGCACTGGGCAGCAGCGCGAAGGCCCTGCCGTGCCGGGGCTGCGCAGAAAGGCCAGGCAGCGCCGTGCTGCAGGATCCTGCTCTTACCCTGACAGGCCCTGCTGTCCTCCGTGGGGTTGAAGCCCATCTCGCACTCGCAGCGGTAGCCCCCAGGCGCGTTCAGGCACTGCCCATTCTCACACAGGTTCACGTTGTCCGCACACTCGTCCACGTCTGCAGGAGAGGTCACCAGCACGTCAACGCAGCAGTGGGGAGAAGGCCAGAGCCTCCACCCCCCACAGGGAAACTCCCATGAGCCGCCACAATCTCGTGCCCCCTCCCCCTGGTTCACGGGCAGCTGGAGGAGAGGAAAGGAAGCTAGATATTGTTGGGGGATTCCCAAAAGCACCCTTGCTTTTGCATGCTTTTGGGAGGGCTCCCTGACCTAGAGCAGGTTACCCATCCCCCACAGGCACAAGGGCAGGAGGCCTCGCAGCTAGCAATGGGACAGCTCTCAGTATGCCCCATTGCGTGGAAATGGGGGGATCCCATGGGTAACCCAACGGGTGGGGGGCGGGGGGTCTGGGATCCCATGAGTAACAAGGAGGAAGGGGAATCATAGAATCTCAGGGTTGGAAGGGACCTCAGGAGGTCATCTAGTCCAACCCCCTGCTCAAAGCAGGACCAACCCCAACTAAATCATCCCAGCCAGGGCTTTGTCAAGCCTGACCTTAAAAACCTCTAAGGAAGGAGATTCCACCACCTCCCTAGGTAACCCATTCCAGTGCTTCACCACCCTCCTAGTGAAAAAGTTTTTCCTAATATCCAAGCTAAACCTCCCCCTCTGCAATTTGAGACCATTACTCCTTGTTCTGTCATCTTCTACCACTGAGAACAGTCTAGATCCATCCTCTTTGGAACCCTCTTTCAGGTAGTTGAAAGCAGCTATCAAATCCCCCTCACTCTTCTCTTCTGCAGGCTAAACAATCCCAGTTCCCTCAGCCTCTCCTCATAAGTCATGTGCTCCAGCCCCCTAATCATTTTTGTTGCCGTCCGCTGGACTCTTTCCAATTTATCCACATCCTTCTTGTAGTGTGGGGCCCAAAACTGGACACAGTACTCCAAATGAGGCCTCACCAGTGCTGAATAGAGGGGAATGATCACGTCCCTCGATCTGCTGGAAATGCCCTACTTATACAGCCCAAAATGCCGTTAGCCTTCTTGGCAACAAGGGCACACTGTTGACTCATATTCAGCTTTTCGTCCACCATAACCCCAACCCCTAGGTCCTTTTCTGCAGCACTGCTGCCCAACCATTTGGTGCCTAGTCTGTAGCAGTGCATGGGATTCTTCCGTCCCAAGTGTAGCACTCTGCACTTGTCCTTGTTGAATCTCATCATATTTCTTTTGGCCCAATCCTTTAATTTGTCTAGGTCCTCTGTATCCTATCTCTACCCTCCAGTGTATCAACCACTCCTCCCAGTTTAGGGATGGGGGGGATCCCATGGGTAACTCAGTGGGTGGGGGTGGGGGGATCCCATGGGTAACCGAGCGCATGGGGATGGGGGATCCCATGGTAACCTAGTGGTGGGGATGGGGGGATCCCATGGGTAACGACGGGATGGGTGCGGTTTGGAGAATGTCTGTCTGTCAGGGTTTGCATCCCAGAGGATGGGTGCTGGCGGGGGAGGGGAGGGTCTCTCTACCCTGTCTCTGCATCCCGCACAATAGCTGGGGAGTGGTCAGTTGCTCCCCACAGCTGGGGTAGACTGGAGCAGTTCCAGGTGGGAGCCAGGCCCTCGCTCAGCCTCAGCGCCTGGACACCCTGGTACCTGAACAGGAGAAGCCGTCGCCGGAGAAGCCCTCTCGGCAGGCGCAGCGGTAGGAGCCAGGTGTGTTCACGCAATTGGCGTTCAGGTTGCACTTGTGGTCTTCAGTGGCACATTCGTCCAGGTCTGCGGGAGAAGCCCAGTGAGAGGATTGCTTGTCTCCGGGTCTGAGCCCAGGGGCAGCACAGGGGTTACAGGCTGAGGTCTGAGCGCCTGGGCATCAGCCTCCCGTCTCCCCCGTCCCCCACTGGTGAGCATGGGGACACCCAGACAGACAGCACAGCTCCACAAACCTACACACTGCTTGTGAGACACTCATACACATGCACACACATGTGTTGCCTGAGACACTGACATGTTCATAGACACACACTACCCATGAACCACACACACACACACTGCCCGTGAGCCATACACACACACACTGACACACACACTGCCCTTGAGACACTGACACGTGCACACAGACACACAGACACACACACACACTGCCTGTGAGACACTGACACACACACACACACACTGCCTGAGACACTGACACACACACACTGCCTGAGACACTGACACGTGCACACAGACACACACACTGCCCGTGAGCCACACACACACACACACACACTGCCTGAGACACTGACACGTGCACACAGACATGCACACTGCCCGTGAGACACACACACACACACACACACACACTGCCTGAGACACTGACACACACACACTGCCTGAGACACTGACACGTGCACACAGACACACACACTGCCCGTGAGCCACACACACACACACACACACTGCCTGAGACACTGACACGTGCACACAGACATGCACACTGCCCGTGAGACACACACACACACACACACTGCCTGAGACACTGACACACACACACTGCCTGAGACACTGACACGTGCACACAGACACACACACTGCCCGTGAGCCACACACACACACACACACACACTGACACACACATTGCCCATGAGACACTGACACACACACACACACACTGCCTGAGACACTGACACGTGCACACAGACACGCACACTGCCCGTGAGCCACACACACACACACACACACACACTGCCTGAGACACTGACACACACACACTGCCTGAGACACTGACACGTGCACACAGACACACACACTGCCCGTGAGCCACACACACACACACACACACACTGACACACACATTGCCCATGAGACACTGACACACACACACACACACTGCCTGAGACACTGACACGTGCACACAGACACGCACACTGCCCATGAGCCACACACACACACACACACACACTGCCTGAGACACTGACACACATGTACACACATTGCCCAGGTGAACACAATGCCTGTTGGCTCCTGAAGCACTGTGTGTGCACAGCCAACCCAGTATCCGCAGGTGCACATGGCCAGGGACACAGCCACGTGCTAGGAGCTGCTCGAGTCGCCTCCCGGTCTGGGCTGGGAACTCACCATTGCATTTCAGCCCATCTCCGAGCCAGCCTGTGCGGCACTTGCACTTGAAGCTGCCGGGCACGTTGATGCAGGAGGCGTGCACGTCACAGTTGTGAGCGCCAATCTTCACACTCGTCGATATCTGCACAAAGGAAGTGCATTAGACCTGATCCAGCCCGAGTGAGGGGGGAGGGGGAGACAAACCTAAGGGCTACTGGGCTCAAAGTGCCCATGGGGATAGACCAGGCCGACCCAGAAGTGACCCCACTGGTGCCCATAGGAATGGACCAGGCTGACCCAAGAGTGACCCTCCTGGGTGATGGAGGGGTGAGCAGTGAGTGACCCCCTGGGGCCATGGGGACAGACTGGGGTGCATAGTGAGTGACCCCTGGGGCGATGGGGGGGAGATGAGCAGTGAGTGACTCCCGGGGTAATGGGGGGGGTGAGCAGTGAGTGATGGGCGGGGGGATGAGCAGTGAGTGACTCCCGGGGTGATGTGGGGGGGGGGTGAGCAGTGAGTGATGGGGGGGAGATGAGCAGTGAGTGACTCCCGGGGTAATGGGGGGGTGAGCAGTGAGTGATGGGCGGGGGGATGAGCAGTGAGTGACTCCCGGGGTAATGGGGGGGGGGGTGAGCAGTGAGTGATGGGGCGGGGGGATGAGCAGTGAGTGACTCCCGGGGTGATGTGGGAGGGGGGGGTGAGCAGTGAGTGATGGGTGGGGGGGATGAGCAGTGAGTGACTCCCGGCGTGATGGGGACAGACTGTGGTAAGAGGAGAGTCAGGCCCATGGGATATAAATCAATTGGGAACAGATTCCTGCCTAGAGCCCAATGCGGGTGACTCATTGGCTCTGGCCCTGGCACTCCCTGCCCTCTTGGGGTGGGTGTTCCTGTGGCATTGCTCTTGGCTAGCTGGCACCTGACCCAGGCACTGGCTCCCCACAGCCCCAGGGCACTGGACTGGCGGTGTTCCCACCTGTGCAGCCCGTCGTCCCCTTCTTGACGAAGTAGCCGAGCTGGCAGTGGCAGATGAAGGAGCCCTTGGTGTTCTCGCACTCGCCGTGCAGGCAGATGTTGGGGTTCAGGTCACACTCGTTCACATCTGCAGGAGAACATGGCTCAGTACCCGCAGCCCCGTGCCAGGGCCTGGGCAGGTCCCAGACCCTCCCTCCCCAGCGACCACCGGGCGTGGACATCTCACCAATGCACGTCTTCAAGTCCAGGGAGGCCATGAATCCGTCAAAGCAGAGGCAGCGGTACTCCCCCGGGATGTTGGTGCACTGGCCCCCGTCACAGATCTCTGGGTTGTCCTCGCACTCATCGATATCTGGCAAGGGAGGGAGAACCTGTCAGAGCAGGGGCCTGGAGCCTGGGGTGGAGCGAATGGGAATCAACTGGACACGGGAGGGGTCTGTTGAGGAAGGCAGGTGGTGTGGCAGGGCTACAGCCGCGAGGGTCCCTGGGTGGGGAGGAAGTGTTGCCAGAGGCAGACAGCTCCCTCGGGTTCCAGACCAATGGCCACTGGGAGGCTGGGTCAGGGTCTGGCATTGCTGGGCAGGCCAGGGCACCTGCAGGGAATGTGCCCACTCAGCTGCTCCCGGCTCACCACACACCATCAGAATGACACGCCCACAGGGCTGAGGGCAGGGCGAGCTGGGGGCGCCCGTCAGTGCACGGGGCTGAGGGCAGGGCGAGCTGGGGGTTGCCCGTCAGTGCACGGGGCTGAGGGCAGGGCGAGCTGGGGGTGCCCATCAGTGCACGGGCTGAGGGCAGGGCGAGCTGGGGGTGCCCGTCAGTGCACGGGGCTGAGGGCAGGGCGAGCTGGGGGTGCCCGTCAGTGCACGGGGCTTAGGGCAGTGCGACCTAGGGGTGCCCGTCAGTGCACGGGCTGAGGGCAGGGCGAGCTGGGGGCGCCCGTCAGTGCACGGGGCTGAGGGCAGGCGAGCTGGGGGTGCCCGTCAGTGCACGGGCTGAGGGCAGGGCGAGATTGGGGGTGCCCGTCAGTGCACGGGGCTGAGGGCACGGCGAGCTGGGGGCGCCCGTCAGTGCACGGGGCTGAGGGCAGGGCGAGCTGGGGGTGCCCATCAGTGCACGGGGCTGAGGGCAGGGGCGAGCTGGGGGTGCCCATCAGTGCACGGGGCTGAGGGCAGGGCGAGCTGGGGGCGCCCGTCAGTGCACGGGGCTGAGGGCAGGGCGAGCTGGGGGTGCCCGTCAGTGCACGGGGCTGAGGGCACGGCGAGCTGGGGGTGCCCATCAGTGCACTGGGCTGAGGGCAGTGCGAGCTGGGGGTGCCCGTCAGTGCATGGGGCTGAGGGCAGGGCGAGCTGGGGGTGCCCATCAGTGCACGGGGCTGAGGGCACGGCGAGCTGGGGGCGCCCATCAGTGCACAGGGCTGAGGGCAGGGCGAGCTGGGGGTGCCTGTCAGTGCACGGGGCTGGGGGCAGTGTGACCTGTGGGTGCCCGTCAGTGCACGGGGCTGAGGGCACGGCGAGCTGGGGGCGCCCGTCAGTGCACAGGGCTGAGGGCAGGGCGAGCTGGGGGTGCCCGTCAGTGCACGGGGCTGAGGGCAGTGCGACCTGGGGGTGCCCGTCAGTGCACGGGGCTGAGGGCAGGGCGAGCTGGGGGTGCCCGTCAGTGCATGGGGCTGAGGGCAGGGCGAGCTGGGGGTGCCCATCAGTGCACGGGGCTGAGGGCAGTGCGACCTGGGGGCGCCCGTCAGTGCACGGGGCTGAGGGCAGGGTGAGCTGGGGGTGCCCGTCAGTGCACGGGGCTGAGGGCAGGGCGAGCTGGGGGTGCCCGTCAGTGCACGGGGCTGAGGGCAGGGCGAGCTGGGGGCGCCCGTCAGTGCACGGGGCTGAGGGCAGGGCGAGCTGGGGGTGCCCGTCAGTGCACGGGGCTGAGGGCAGGGCGAGCTGGGGGTGCCCGTCAGTGCACGGGGCTGAGGGCAGGGCGAGCTGGGGGTGCCCGTCAGTGCACGGGGCTGAGGGCAGGGCGAGCTGGGGGTGCCCGTCAGTGCACGGGGCTGAGGGCAGTGCGACCTAGGGGTGCCCGTCAGTGCACGGGGCTGAGGGCAGGGCGAGCTGGGGGCGCCCGTCAGTGCACGGGGCTGAGGGCAGGGCGAGCTGGGGGTGCCCGTCAGTGCACGGGGCTGAGGGCAGGGCGAGCTGGGGGTGCCTGTCAGTGCACGGGGCTGAGGGCAGGGCGAGCTGGGGGTGCCCCTCAGTGCACGGGGCTGAGGGCAGGGCGAGCTGGGGGTGCCCGTCAGTGCACGGGGCTGAGGGCAGGGCGAGCTGGGGGTGCCCGTCAGTGCACGGGGCTGAGGGCAGGGCGAGCTGGGGGTGCCCGTCAGTGCACGGGGCTGAGGGCAGGGCAAGCTGGGGGTGCCCGTCAGTGCACGGGGCTGAGGGTAGGGCGAGCTGGGGATGCCCGTCAGTGCACGGGGCTGAGGGCAGGGCGAGCTGGGGGCGCCCGTCAGTGCACAGGGCTGAGGGCAGGGTGAGCTGGGGGTGCCCGTCAGTGCACGGGGCTGAGGGCAGGGCGAGCTGGGGGTGCCCGTCAGTGCACGGGGCTGAGGGCAGGGCGAGCTGGGGGTGCCCGTCAGTGCACGGGGCTGAGGGCAGGGCGAGCTGGGGGTGCCCGTCAGTGCACGGGGCTGAGGGCAGGGCGAGCTGGGGGTGCCCGTCAGTGCACGGGGCTTAGGGCAGTGCGACCTAGGGGTGCCCGTCAGTGCACGGGGCTGAGGGCAGGGCGAGCTGGGGGCGCCCGTCAGTGCACGGGGCTGAGGGCAGGGCGAGCTGGGGGTGCCTGTCAGTGCACGGGGCTGAGGGCAGGGCGAGCTGGGGGTGCCCCTCAGTGCACGGGGCTGAGGGCAGGGCGAGCTGGGGGTGCCCGTCAGTGCACGGGGCTGAGGGCAGGGCGAGCTGGGGGTGCCCGTCAGTGCACGGGGCTGAGGGCAGGGCGAGCTGGGGGTGCCCGTCAGTGCACGGGGCTGAGGGCAGGGCGAGCTGGGGGCTCCCGTCAGTGCACAGGGCTGATCGCTGTCTTCAGCATGAACCAATGGAGCCCATCTGGTGCCCTTCACCTCGCAGGAGAAGGCCCAAGACAGTCCCACCCAACCCCAGTGCGAGGCTGTAATGCATCCTGCAGCGCCCTGCGCAGCCCGTGTGCCAGCTCTCGAACAACCAGATCCCCGCTCACCTGTACACGACCTCTTGTCCGGCATGAGCGCGTAGCCGTCGCTGCAGCTGCACTGGTAGCTGCCCTCCGAGTTGGTGCAGTGCGTGTCGCAGCCGCCGTTCATGATGGTGCACTCGTCAATATCTGCATGGGAACAGCCATGCCCCCGTCACTGCCAGGCCCCCTGCTGGGGCACAAGCCGCACAGCCAGACGGGACCCACATGGCAGGGCCAGCACCCAGAGTCTGGTTCGGAGCGCGCCAGGACAGAAGGACAGACGGGGCGATGGCTCACAGCGCCCCCATGGGCACTCGGAGGAAGTGCTGCTGCCTTCCCGGCTTCTTGCTGTCCAGCCTGCGCCAGGATGTGTGGCACTAACCAAGCCTGTGACGGACGGGGCCTGGCGGTGCCTGGGACGTGGCTGTGTATAGGGATGTCCATCCCGGTGCCCTCCTGAAGGGGGCGCTGCACTGTCGGTATGTTTCACACGGATGCTTAAAGGCAGCCCGTTGCCCTGGCATCCAGCTGGGGGACTCCTGGAGGCCGAAGGCCAGAAGAGCCCACTCTGGTCATCCTCTCCGGCCCACAGCTGAGCCCCACGTGCACTCACCGACACAGCCCTGCCTGTCCGGAGTGCCCTGGAAGCCGGAGTCACAGGCGCACTGGTAGGTGCCGATGACGTTGACGCAGCGGCCGTTGGGGCACAGGCTGTCGCTGAGGGAGCACTCGTTGATATCTGGGGTGGGAGGGAAAGGGTTAATGGGCCAGCTGGGCTCAGTCAGTCCCAGCATTGCCAGGGCTGCATTTTAAGTGACCCTTGTGGCTCCCCACAGCCCCCTTCACATTACAGACCCACCCAGGTCCTGACACTCCTGGGTCTCTCCCAGCAGCTTCGGAGCCCCCTTCCCCGCATGAAGGGAAGAACCAGCTCACTTCCCCGGGCACACTGGCTGCAGCTCCCAGGTGGGCCCATCCCCACTCCCCCAGGCCCTGGTGGGATTTCTCTGCCCTCCTGGGGCTCTGCAGCGCCTCCCACTCCTTGTCTCCTGGCAGCGTTGCTAGGCGCGCTTTACGTTTCTAGAGCATTTCGATCAGTGGGTCCTTCCCCCGGCGGCTGCCTCCACCCCAGGAACCGCCGTACCGTGCTGGTTGGGATCGCTCCTTGCCATCGGTCTCTGTCCAGCCTGCCCCACTCTCACTACTGCAATCTGGGCAGCCCAGCATGCTGCCGGCTGCCCCTCCGGCCCATCACCATGTCGGTCAGTCCTCGATGAGCAGCAGGTAGCTGACCATAAATGCAACGTGGCTCTGGGAGCGACAGAGACTCTGGGCCCGATTCTGTGAAATGCAGCATGCCCTCACCCCCCACTGACCTGAGTGGGATCTGCACATGCCCAGCATGGACCTAGGATCAGCCCTCTGACAGGGGTCTCACCCAGTGTAAACCCACCATCATCCCTGAGCTGGCACCGGTCACAGTGTGGCCTTTTGACTGCTGGGTGTGAGTGGGGGCAGGGGCTCCCTTCCCACGCACTCACCGATGCAGGCGTTGCCTTCGGCGCTCAGCTCGTGGCCTGGGGGGCAGATGCACTCGAAGCTGCCCTCAGTGTTGACACAGATCCCTCCACGGCACAGCAGCGGATCCCGCTCGCACTCGTCAATGTCTGCGGAGAGGAGGACACAAGGAGTTGCGGGGTTTGGCTGGCAGCTGGTGTTTCCCAGGTACGTGTGACTCCAGTGCCAAGGAGCATTGTCCTGGAAGAACCCCCAAGCCCAGGCTGGGACCCACCCCACAAATCCAAGTTACCCCCATGGATAACGCTACAACACGGCCCAGGCCAGGAGGGAGCCACATGGCAAGTGACAGAGCACCAGTGCTTCAGAAAAGGACAGCGCAGAGCACAGAGCGCACCACCGTGCGGAGGACAGTCAGGAGCCACTGCGCCCTGGCTCCCCAGCTGTCTGGCTGTGCCCAGCCCTGCGTGCCCCTCCCCAAGCTCCTCTCAACAGCTCCCTAAGCCCAGGAGGCTGGGGTTTGAGTGAGGGTGTTTGAAATTGCCCCCGAGGGTAGTCAAGGGCCTGGTCCCAGCAGCCCCTGGGCTGAGTCCCCTGGCTGCTCCCCAGACGGCCCTGGGGGTTACGCTCCAGGGAATGTTCCAGGGGGGACGTTTTGCTCTTTCCCGCCCCAAAGCCATATTTCCAGCAGGACAAATTACCCAGCTGGAGGGAGAGCAAGGGGAAAACGCCTGAACCCTGGCTCCAGCGGGCGCACCGAGCTCCCCTGCCAGCAGCAGGGGCAGACACCTCCTGTGCTATCCTCATGGGCTCTCTGCAGTGGGGCCAGCAGCACCTGGGACGCAGGCCATAGATGGTGCCTGGTAGGTCTCGAAGCGACACTGCAGCCGGTAGTGGCATAACTCGGGCAGCGCAGGGGCCCCCAGCCTTGGCTGTGCAATGGGACGGGGCCTCCCTGCCAGCAGGGTGAGGCTAGTGGGGTCTGGCCTTTGGCGGGAACTCCCAGCCATTCCCAAGATGGCCCCCGCTGCAGGATCCAGGGTCTCTCCAATGCTCCCTGATACAGGCTGTGCTCTCCCCCTTGCAGAGCCCCCCTGCTCTGGCCCCTGGCCCCCCACACCTTCCTGCCCAGGTCCTGAGTCACCCCCCACCCACCTGCCCGGCCCCTGAGCCCCTCCAAACCCCTCCATACTCTCCCACCCCTGCCCTGAGCACCCCCCACCCTGGCCCCTTGCAGACTCTCCCCCGGGGCAGGTATCCAGGGCACTCAGCTCCCCCCGGGCTCTCTCCACACTCTCAGGCCCCCGTTCTGCTCTCAGCTACATGGATCCAGCTGCTCCCCACCAACAGGGCCTGGAGAGGGCATCCAGGCTGAGGGAGGCCTTGCCCTTCTCCTGCTTCCCTCCGCCCCCCACGGGAAAGTGGCTCCCCGCAGGGAAGCAGTGACTGTTCCAGACTCTCCAGGGATCAGGGCCAGGCTGTGCCCTGCCCTCGCTCTGCCTGCCAGCAGCAATGCCAGGGCAGCGGGAGGTGCAGGGCACAGCTCTCTTACCCATGCAGTTCTTCATCATCATGAAGCCGCTCTCGTAGCCCTCAAAGCACTCGCACTCGAAGCTGCCCGGGGTGTTGAGGCAGGTGCCGTGGCCACACAGGTCTGGCGAGATGCGGCACTCATCGATATCTGTGGGCACAGGAGAGGCTCAGCCAGGACTCAGCCAGCCCCGGGAGCTAGGGGCAAGCCGGGAGCATTTCTGGGCGAGGGGCTGCCTGCCACCAGGTGCTGAGAGCATGGAGAGGAGAACGTAGACTTGCCAGATTGGCCAGGGCTGGCTCCGGCAGCTCGTCTTGCTGGGAGGAGACATCAGCTGCCTGGATCAGAACCTGCTTCTTACACGCTGGAAGCTGGCGCCCTTTCGGGCAGGCTGCGTATGCTGCAGGGGGCTCTCCCAGGGTGGCTTCTTACCCCACCCCCTCGGTAAATGCCCTGCCCAAGGAGCTGGTCCAGGAGACTGGGTACATGGCAGCAGCACACCCTGACCCCAGCAGGGCAGCCTGGGCCAGGGGAGGCTCCGGATGGGGTGGGCCCTTCTCCCCTTACCTGTGCAGTTTCTTTCCTCAGCATCCAAGGCGAAGCCATTACCGCAGAGGCACCGGAAGCTGCCGATGGTGTTCCGACAGGTCCCGTGAGTGCAGAGGCCAGAGAAGACCTTACACTCGTTCACATCTGTGGGGGGAAGGCAGCGTCAGCACTGCAGGGAGGGTGCCTGTCTCCTGGCTCCAGGAGCAGGTCCCTGGGCACCGGCTGCAGCCAGGAAGGGATTTTCGCCCACAGGGCTCAGCAGCCGCCCCCTTTCCTCTCACCTTTGTAGAAGGGTCTGCCTGAGAGCACATCCCCTCTGTTGGCAAAGCCAGGGCCCCTGGGGCAGATGGCCTTGTACTCGCTGCTGCCGGCTCTGGGGCACTCTTCGCAGTCGCTGCCCCAGGCCGAGCCCACAGAGCAGCAGCACATGTCGATCCGGTACTTCCCAGGCAGGGGCGCCGTGCACTCGTCCTCATCCCACTTCATGTAGCACTGCTCTGCACGCACATCTGGGGAGAGAGCCAGGCTGAGTGTCCCGGGAGGGAGAGAGGCTCTGCATTCCCTGGGGCACCCCTGAGGGCAGGCCAGCCCTATAGTGAATCTCACGCTGGATGGAGCTCCCCTGCCTCCACAGGCAACTTCTCAGGGGCCAGCAGCCCTCACCCCAGCGGGGCTGCCTGCAGCCCTCACTCCTGCAGCTCACTGCAGTCAGTCCCAGGCCCCACGTCCCTCCCTGAGAGTTAGAGAGTTTCTCCTAATATCGAACCGAAATCACCCTTGCTGCAGATTAAGCCCATCACTCCTTGTCCTACCTCCAGTGGACACGAAGAACAATTGATCACCTCCCTCTCCATAACAGCCCTTAACATATCTGAAGACTGTGATCACATTCCCCTTCAGTCATCTTTGCTCAGGACAAAACATGCCCAGTTGTTTTAACCCTTCCTCAAAGATTTTCCTGAGCCTTTTTGTTGCTTTCCTCTGGACTCTCGCCAATTTGTCCACATCTTTCCTGAAGTGTGGTGCCCAGAACTGGAGACAGTACCAAGCCCCCTCACCCCACCCGAAGACCTCATCAGTGCTGAGCAAAGCAGGACAATTACCTCCTGTGTCTTACATACGACACTCCTGTTAACACACCCAGACTGATATTAGCTCTTTTCACAGCTGCATCACATTCTTGGCTCATACTCAGTTTGTGATCCACTAGAGCCCCCAGCTCCTTTCCAGCAGTGCCATGTCTAGCTAGTTATTCCCCAGTTTGTAGTGGTGCATTTGATTTTTCCCTCCGAAATGAAGTACTTTGCACTTGTCTTTATTGAATTGTATCTTGTTGATTTCAGACCAATTCTCCAATTTGTCAAGGTTGTTTTGAATTCTAATCCTGTCCTCCAAACCCCTCCCAGCTTGGTGCCATCCACAAATGTTACAAGACTACTCTATGAAAGTACTGAATAGTACCAGACCCAGTCTGACTCCACTAGATAAGTCCTGCCTGTGTGACAGCGAACCATTGATAACTACTCTTTGAGTATGGTCTTTCTACCAGTTGTGCACCCACCTTGGAGTAATTTCATCTAGGCCACATTTCCCTAGTTTGCTTATGAGAATGCCCTGGCTCATCCACTGTTCCTGACCCTAGGAGCCGCAATAGGGGAGGCAGCAGTGACGTTAGCATGGGAGAGCAGGATCATGCTGCATCCCCAGAGGAGCTGCACATGGTCCCAGAGCAGCCCCCGCAGTGGGGCCTGCTTGTCTGGTGTGCAGAAAACCAGTGTCCACATCAGTGCCATTCAACAGCACTTCCCAGAGCCAGGTGATGCACCCGGATCGCTCCCTCTGCCCTTCCTCCTCCTCTTCCCTTGGCCCCTGGCTTCTCCCTACCTCCTCAGATCCCCTTCCCCAACTTCTTCGGGGCTGAGGGGCTTTCTTGGCCCCCTGCACAGCCTCTCCTGTCTCACCCTCATTGGGAGCACTTCCATCGACCCCTGGCTATGCCTTGTGGGCTGGCATGTTGTTGGCTTTCAGTTGGACCAAGTGGAGCACCTATGGGAGCCCAGAGTGGGCACACGGCTGGGTACCATCCAGCATGGCCTGTGAATGGGCACTAGCACGGGTTATGAACAGGAGATGGCTCCCCACCCACTTTCTAGGTGAATCTCACGGTCATTCAGTGCTGAGCTGTGTGACGACTCTTTGTCTCCCCTGGGCTACACCAGACAGGGAGGAGAACTCACTGCACTCGCGGATCTGTCAGAGAGAGGATGGGGATCAATTGTTCTCCATGTCCACTGAAGGCAGGACAAGAAATACGGGGCCCAGTCTGCAGCGAAGGAGATTTAGGATAGATATTAGGAAAAACTTTCTATCAGGGCAGTTACATTCTGGACTAGCCTTCCCAGGGAGGTTGTGGAGTCCCCTTCACTGGAGGTTTTTAAGAGAAGAGTAGACAGGGATGGTCTACGTTTACTTGGTCCTGCCTCAGCACAGGGGGCTTGACTTGATGACTTCTCGAGGGCTTTTCCAGCCCTACATTTCTCTGACTCTATGATCTCCAACACTGCACTCACCTGGCCCCTCTGTGCTCACCTGCCCGCCCTGCACTCACCTGGCCCTCCCTCGTCTGAGCTTGCTGAGCAGCTGGACATGTTTGCTAGAGAACCCCACCATTCCCCATGTGCTGCTGGGCTGGAAGCTGCTCCAAGTCAGCCTCTGACCTTTCTGTGTGTCCCATCCCCTTTCCTGGGCAGGGAGAACAGCAAGGGGCCCAGTCCTGCGGAGGGAAGGGGCCAGAAGCAATGGGCGACTGTGTGATAGCCGTGCCCAGCTCCCCCAGCACTTCCTTGGCACAGGAAGGGCTGGGGCCCCTGCAGGAGCGGCTGTCCTCACCCACACACGTCCTGCCAGTCCCATCAAGGGTCAGCCCTTCAGGACACTCGCAGCGGAAGGAGCCGGCTGTGTTCATGCAGCGCCCATTGGGGCAGACGCCAGGGAAGACATCACACTCGTTCACATCTGCAGGACGGAGACAAAGGAGGGCGCTGGGGTGGCAGACAGCAGCCAGGCCCAGGGATTAACGGGGGACAAGCCTGCCTGGGGGAAGCCATGGGAAGAGCCACCATGGTGAACAGAGCCGCGTGGTTAACTTAGCAACTCACCATGTCCACCCGAGACAGATCACAGCTGGGGTGAGTGCCCGCCTTGCTGTGGGTGAGCCGTGGGTACCTCAGCACTGGGCACTATACAGAGGAGCCGTTCCTGGCTCTGCCCCACAGAGAAACCCCAGCCTGTTTCCCCACAGGCCACAACCAGGAAACAGCAGCAACCCAGTGCAGCCCCTGCCAGAGTCCATCCCCACTGGGCAGGGGGTGCCGGGGGAACGGATTAGCATGCAGGAGGGCGAGTCACGCAGTGATCACTGAGCTCTCCAGAGGGGAGCCCGGGCCCTGTTCACATGCACTTGGCCACGGTATGAAAGGCTCCCTGGTCAATATCACACCACACCAGGACTGGCTCTATCCAGTCATGGGACAACATGGAATCCACATCCCCCGCCTCCGCAAGGTGGCTTCCGCAGCTCTGCCAGGACTGTGATAGTCTGTGCAGGGGCCAGGAAAGGGACAGGGAGGTGGCAGGAGGAGGGAGGGAGGGGATGGGCCTGTGTCGGCTCCTGCCAGGTCTTGGGTGTATGAAAACAACGAGTGCAACGTGGCCCCAGCCGCAGGCTCCCTCCGACAGACTTGGCATTACCTTCACATGTGACCCCCTTCATCCTGGCAAACCCTCGCGGGCAGGTGGTATCTGCAAGAGAGCAAAGGGGCGTCATCAGAGGAAAGGTCTGTTCTTGTGGGGGAGGCACCCGCCCCCCAGAGCCAGCCTTACCGATCTCACAGCGCTCGCAGGGGCTGCCCCAAGCCGCTCCCAGCGTGGCACAGCACTCCGACTTCAAGGTGGCCCCGTTAATGTTCACCTCACAGCGCCCGTCCTGGATGTTCAGCCAGCACGTTCCCTTCATGCTGTCTGTGGAGGCAAACACGGCGAGTGAAAAGCTGTTCCCCAGCTGAGACCCCGCTCGCTGGCTGGAGCCCAGCGCTCACAGCTGGAGACTGCAGTGGAAAGGAGCTGGAAGACAGGGTCCCCACTGGGAAAGTCGCCTGGGCTTGGAACCCACATACTGAGCGCTGTCCTCCAGGCCCGCTAGCTCTCACAGGTGCACGGCAGCAGGGCCCAGGGGGAGCGGACGCAGCGTGGCTTTGTCCTGTTGTGCTGTCACCACTCTGCGCTAATCTCTGGCAATGCCGACTGGGGCTGCCACCTTTCCCCTTCCTGCGCCTCTCCTGCCTGCGGACACAGAAGCCAGCCCTGCACGCTGTTCGCAGGCGGGACAGAGGCAGCTTTGCCTCAGGGAGGGGTGCAGGGCAGCCCAAAGAGTTCGGTGCAGAGCCATATAAACAAAGCTCATGTCCAAACGAGCATGGATGCTAATTTAGCAAAACGACTGACGTAGTTAAGGGACGTAGTTAAACCTGCGTGTGAGCGACAGCCAGCCAGCACCAGCTCCTCTCTGCCCAGGGACCCTACCGCCGGGAACCTCACCAGCTAACTCCTGCTGCAGCACCCAGAGGGCTTTTCTACACCAGGGTTCTCCTGGGATGCTTTGGGCCTTCCCGGCTGCACAGAAAAGACAAAGCTGCTGGCAAATCTGCAAAGCTGGTGTGACAGTGATAGGCCAGTCATGCCTGCTGAGGGGAGGGGCTGAGATTGTCTCCCGTGCCCGGCTCTGTTGCAGATGGACACTAAGCGGGGCCGCTGGCGCTAACGGTGCCTCCCCGTCGCTGGCTGTGTCAGGAGCCCCTTACCCACACAGATGGTGCCACTGGGGTCCAGTTTGCTGCCCGGGGAGCACTCGCAGGCGAAGGAACCGGCGTTGTTCCTGCAGACCCCGTTCACACAGGGGTTGGAGGTGCACTCGTTGATATCTGAGATAGGAGAGTGACTGTTACCAGAACACCATTCCCAGAACCCGAGACCCAGCGCTCCCAGGGCTCAGAGCAGCCCCAGCCTGGGGAGTCTGGAGCCAGCCGCAGCCTGGACGGCCAGCCCTGCCTCTCCAGTGGGATGAGCCGTAACCCTGCGGTGAGCCCCTCGGCTCAGACCCAGTCCTGGAGCTGGATTTGCAGGTAACAAGGGACTGGTGCTCCCCTAACCCACCCGTGACCTCTGGCAAGGCAGTGGAGACGGGAGGGCTGCAGCAGTCATGAGATTGTCAAAAGGTCTTTGCCAAAGCCCTGCAAGGCTGCCGGAAGAGCTAAGCAGCCCTGGTGAGAGGGACACGAGGGAAGAGCAGGACACAGAGGGGCACTACCTATCCCATTAGCCAGTGAGGACCCCAAGGCTTTGTGCTAGGCCCAGTGTTGTTAGGATGTTGTTTAGTGATGATCTGGGAAGGGGGTGAGCAGTGAGCGGGCAAAACTGGTGGAAGACAAAGTTACTGTGGTTAGTCAGGCCCAAAGAGAACTGTGAGGAGCTTCAGTGAGACCCAGCCCAGCCAGGAGAAAGGGCAACACGCTGGCAGAGGGATTCACTGCGGAGTGACGGCTCAGTCTGTGCTGCCCATGTTGCTCCTGGCCAGTGCAAAGCCACACAAAGCAGTGCCAGGGATTAGAGCAGCAGCAGAACAGGCCGACAGCCACCCACATGCCACGGCATCCAGAACTTGGTTGCCATCCAGCCGGTTTCATTCCGGCAGAGCTGCTACTGCAGCTTGCAAGAAACTCCACTGAACTTGTCTTCGACAGAAAATCGGGTTTGTGCCGAGGCCAGGTGTGTAAAGCAGGGCTAGGAACGGGAGCAGGTTGCAGCTTTGACATGGGGCCGTTCCTGCTTCTCCTGGGAGCAAAGGCAGCAGTGCTCCGGCTCAGCCAGTGGGGCCCGAGGCGCCATTACCTTCACAGGTGTCTGTCTCTGTCCTGAAGACAAAGCCCTTGGGGCAGGTGCACGTGTAGCTGCCGGGCGTGTTACGGCACAGACCGTTGTCACAGAGCAAACGATTGACGGCACACTCGTCGACATCTGTGGGCAGAGACAGGCAGGGCTAGCGTGCGACAGTGCCCAGGCCTCCCCAGCCGCAAGGGCTGGAAAGAGCTCCCAGGCATCGGCCCACCCAGTGGGGACCTGGCAGCCTGAGGGGTCCAGCATGAGCCTACGGGTGCCACCTGCAAGGAGACAGAGAGGGAGGCCTGGCAGCAGGATGGGGCAGAGCTGAAGGGCAGCAGTCGGTGATTCCTCCCCTCAGCCAAGGGACTTACCCCAGGGCTGAGTGTGGCTGGCTGGAGCTCAGTTTCCTTTGCAGTCACTGCTGCCAGGCCCTGGCTTGCCTGGGCTCCCCCACAGTTCAATGCTTTACACCCCTGCCTTGATAGGGCGCTAGGGCACCAAGTATTTGGGGACTGAACTAACTGGCAAACATACTGCTCTGCAGCTGCGTTCACCCAGGCTAGACCCAGGGCCAGGGAATCAGCCCCAGCGGAGAACTCTGCATTCTGGGGGTTCAGCTGAGCCCTATCCCTCAGCCCCACTGCCCAGGCTCAGTGCAGAACCCTGCCGCCGAGTGCCCGGCCTTCCAGCCTGTCAGTTCTGGCCTGCACAGCCAGCCACGCGCCCGGCTCTGAGCACGGCCTGGGCCCCCGGCCAGAGGCTGCCCACACTGCCCGCCGGAACTCACCCACACAGTTCTTGCCCGTGGGATCTGACTCGTAGCCCAGGTTGCAGATGCAGCGGTAGCTCCCGCGCAGGTTCTCGCACATGCCGTTGGGGCAGATGTCTGGGTTGAGGGCGCACTCATTGATATCTGTGCAGGGGAAGGAGCCACACAAAACGATGGAGCAGGAACAGCAGCTGACTCTTGAATGTCCCCCAGCCTCCAACACTGCACCCCCTGCTGCCCGCAGGCCCCTCCTAACCACCCCTCCACCCAGCAGAACGCATGGCCAGTGCTGGGAGTGCAGCACGGCTCTGCTCCCCAGCCCTGCCCCTACAGGAGTCTCCAGGGTTCAGAGTTGCAAGGACTTCTACCCAGCACTGAGCAGCATGATGGGCTCTGAATTCCTGGCCTGCGGAGACCTTCCCTGTGGCACAGAAATGCTGCCACCTCCATGGGAGTGAATCTGGTGCAGAGCACACGCTGTGGGCATAGGGCTAGCAGGGACCACGAAGCCCCCCAGCCCTATGGGCTGAGTGCAATTCCTCCTGCCTGGGGAGCGCCAGGCTGATGGACACACACCGAGGGGACCGCCCCGTGCCCTGCTCTGTGTCAGTGTGAACTCTGTCCACGTCCGTCCGCTGTCCCGTCACTGCAGGCATGGAGCTGTTGCAAGGGGAATAACAGCTCCCGTCCAAGGACCCATTTGCTCCTTCGATTATAAGTTGGATTCTCTGAAGACGCTGGCTTCGATGCCCTGCAGCACCCCAGAGCGGGGGGCAGGAAACACCCTCCCACTGGCCTGGGGTCTCTCCCACTGACCATGTGGAGTGCCAAGCCCAGGCAGGCAGTAGGCATGTGATTCACAGGGGGCAGTGCTGGCATGAGACCAGGGAGCTGCCTTAGGGAGACTCAGCCCAGTGCACTGAGCCAGTGCAGCCTGACAGCAGGTCCAGCCGAGCGCCAGCCAGCACCGCCTGCCATTCATAGAATCTCAGGGTTGGAAGGGACCTTAGGAGGTCATCTAGTCCAACCCCCTGCTCAAAGCAGGACCAATCCCCAATTTTTGCCCCCCATCCCTAAATGGCCCCCTCAAGGATTGAACTCACAACCCTGGGTTTAGCAGGCCAGTGCTCAAACCACTGAGCTATCCCTCCCCCCTCACCTGCATCCATGGGGATTCCAAATCTATCCTGAGATATAATTCTTCTACAAGTAGGGAGATCAGAAAGACCAGCTCTGAGGTAAGGTGGCCTACTTGCTGCCCAGGCTAGTTATTGTGGAGCAAGACTGAGTACCTTTTGGCACACCACACATCCCCTCGCTCACTCGACTGGCCCCTCCCAGGAACACCAAAGGAGAGGTGAGCCGGGCGCTGTGCCCGCACGATGAGGGCAGGAGCCACCACAGGGAGCCTGCACGTGCCCTCCCCTGCACCCCAAGGCAGCACTGCCTGCTGGGGCCGGGGGCTGGAGAGGAGGAAGGAGAAGCCACTGGGTTGGCAGGGCACCATCCAGGTGTCTTGGAGAGCAGTCTCAGGGCAGCTGGGCTAGAGGTGGAGCTCCCCTGCCGAATCCTTAGCCAGATGGGCAAGGAATGGCCCCCAAGTAACACCCACATGCCCACTGCACCCTCCCTGCTGAACTCACCCACCCGGCTGGCCACGCACTGAGCTCACAGGACCCGCAGCTGACAGGCAGGAAGGGGCCAGGCCAAATCAATTTCCTTTTCCTACTGTTGCCATAAAGAGCTGTCTGAGCTGCAGCCCGTGTGCCCATGTCTGGCAGAGAGCAAAGAGTTGGAGGGGGCCGGCTAGCAGGGTGAGACAAGTCACAGCCTAAAAAGCCCTGGGAACTTCCAGTGCCTGGAACAAACCTGCCCAAAATGGATGGCTCTGTTCCACAGGAATGTGAGGTGGATTCAGGGCCTTGTTCTGGCTGCATGGCACAGCGGGATGGGCTCCAGGCCCAGTGCCAAGCCACACGGTGCAGTGGGCTGGGCTCAGAGCCCTGGACTGGCTGCACGGTGCAGTGGACAGGGTCAGTGCCAGGCCACACGGTGCAGTGGCCTGGTTTTAGGGGCCCGGGCTGGCTGCACGGTGCAGTGGGCAGGGTCAGTGCCAGGCCACACGGTGCGTGGGCTGGGTTCAGGGGCCCAGGCTGGCTGCAGGGTGCAGTGGGCAGGGTCAGTGCCAGGCTACATGGTGCAGTGGGCTGGGTTCAGAGCCCTGGGCTGGCTGCACGGTGCAGTGGGCAGGGTCAGTGCCAGGCTACACGGTGCAGTGGGCTGGGTTCAGAGCTCTGGGCTGGCTTCACGGTGCAGTGGGCAGGGTCAGTGCCAGGCCACACGGTGCAGTGGGCTGGGTTAAGGGGCCCGGGCTGGCTGCACGGTGCAGTGGGCAGGGTCAGTGCCAGGCTACATGGTGCAGTGGGCTGGGTTCAGAGCCCTGGGCTGGCTTCACGGTGCAGTGGGCAGGGTCAGTGCCAGGCCACACGGTGCAGTGGGCTGGGTTCAGAGCCCTGGGCTGGCTGCACAGTGCAGTGGGCAGGGTCAGTGCCAGGCCACACGGTGCAGTGGGCTGGGCTCAGAGTCCTGGACTGGCTGCACGGTGCAGTGGGCAGGGTCAGTGCCAGGCCACACGGTGCAGTGGGCTGGGCTCAGAGTCCTGGGCTGGCTTCACGGTGCAGTGGGCAGGGTCAGTGCCAGGCCACACGGTGCAGTGGGCTGGGTTCAGAGCTCTGGGCTGGCTTCACGGTGCAGTGGGCAGGGTCAGTGCCAGGCCACATGGTGCAGTGGGCTGGGTTAAGGGGCCTGGGCTGGCTGCACGGTGCAGTGGGCAGGGTCAGTGCCAGGCTACATGGTGCAGTGGGCTGGGTTCAGAGCCCTGGGCTGGCTTCACGGGGCAGTAGGCAGGGTCAGTGCCAGGCCACACGGTGCAGTGGGCTGGGCTCAGAGACCTGGGCTGGCTTCACGGTGCAGTGGGCAGGGTCAGTGCCAGGCCACACGGTGCAGTGGGCTGGGCTCAGAGTCCTGGACTGGCTGCACGGTGCAGTGGGCAGGGTCAGTGCCAGGCCACACGGTGCAGTGGGCAGGGTCAGTGCCAGGCCACACGGTGCAGTGGGCTGGGCTCAGAGCCCTGGGCTGGCTGCACGGTGCAGTGGGCAGGGTCAGTGCCAGGCCACACGGTGCAGTGGGCTGGGCTCAGAGTCCTGGACTGGCTGCACGGTGCAGTGGGCAGGGTCAGTGCCAGGCCACACGGTGCAGTGGGCTGGGCTCAGAGTCCTGGACTGGCTGCACGGTGCAGTGGGCAGGGTCAGTGCCAGGCCACACGGTGCAGTGGGCTGGGCTCAGAGTCCTGGGCTGGCTGCACGGTGCAGTGGGCAGGGTCAGTGCCAGGCCACACGGTGCAGTGGGCTGGGCTCAGAGTCCTGGCCTGGCTGCACGGTGCAGTGGGCAGGGTCAGTGCCAGGCCACACGGTGCAGTGGGCTGGGCTCAGAGTCCTGGGCTGGATGCACGGTGCAGTGGGCAGGGTCAGTGCCAGGCCACACGGTGCAGTGGGCTGGGCTCAGAGTCCTGGGCTGGCTGCACGGTGCAGTGAGCAGGGTCAGTGCCAGTGCCCTGGGCTGGGCGACGCCCAGGAGCAGACACCTCCCAACCCTGCCTCAGCCTGGCAGGCAGCGGCTCCTGCTGCGGCTCTAAAGTGCCCCCACAAACACCAGCAGCAAAGCTTCAGCATCCAGCCAAGGCAACTCTTGCACTGCGAAGAGCCTCCTCTGCCATGGGGGCCCAGTGCAGGTCCCAGCGGGCCCAGGGCCAGGCAGCAGTCGCAGCAGCCTTGCAGCTCTGGCCAGAGGCAAGGTGGTGCAGCCCCATAGCCACGCCAGCCCTGCCAGTCTCTGGGTCTCGCTACGGCTGGGCGACTCCCGCCCTGAAACTGACTCCCCTACCTCAGTGTGGCAGAGTTCTTGGGCCACACTGGCAGTGACTCTGTGTCCAGGGGCATATCTGACCCTAGCTCCTGAGCTGCAGCCTGGGCAGTGCTGCACCAAGACACAGTGCCCTTAAAGAAGCAGAGGCCTCCAGGGTTTTGCCTCTGGCTCCTTCCCATTTGGCAGACTTGGAAAGGCCGGAGCTGTCTGGCTGTGTTGCTCTCTTCCTGCGGATCTGAACACTGCTGAGCCCTGGCAGCACGCTGCCTGCCGCCTGACCTGCCAGCTGTCTACTCCAAAGCAGCCCCTTGGCAGCATGCCCCACATGCCCCAGCATGCTCCCATCGGCTCTGTTCTCTCCGGGAGGCTGCAAGCACTGCACTTCCATGCGCCGGGAGCTGGCCAGAGCGCGGCGGGGACAGGGGAGAGGATGCGCTCGGACACACTCTGAATTCGGATCAAAGCAGGGCATAAAGCCACACTCTGCATGCAGCCCCAGACATGCAGCCTGCACCAGGGTGCCAAGAACCAGACGCGTCGCAGTACACAGCACAGGGCCTGGAGCTGACCTAGGGAAGTTTGCCTAACATTAAGTTGCTGGCTTTTAAGGCAGAATCAGAGGCATGCAGAGACATGTCCACTCTCATTCCTCGACACATATGCGCAAGCACAGACACACTCGCGCATGCACACACAAATGCTCACTAGCACATCCACACTCACACATGCACCCACATGAAAAACAAACAAACACATGCTCACTCACACACAGACACGTGCATGAGCACACACCTCCTCCCACACAGGCTCATGCGCACACATGTAGTAACCCTGGCCCTGGCATTAGCACCTGCTGGAGCTGTCCTGGGGCGAGAGACTGCCAGTGAGAGGGGTGCTCAAACTGGGAAGCGGCTCAGGATCTGCCCGAAGGGGGCAGTTGGAAGAAGCTGCTAGAGAAGAAGGGGGGAAGGAGAAGAAGCTAGATGCTGAGCCACTGGAGAACTGGAGCTGCGGTAGGACGGTAGGGGATAAAATAGAACAGGAGAATAACAACGGGACTGGGAAGTGAGAAGGAGGAAAAGAGGACGGGTTTCAAGTCAGGAGAAGCAGAACAAAACAGCTGTGGGTATGTGAGCAGACACTGTTAGAGAAGGGAAGTAGAGGGAAATCAAATCCACAGACGTGCCAGAGAGAAAGTCTCAAGGGAAACAACTGAAAGGAAATCTAATTGGTGAACAAGGGAATTGATCAAAAAGCTGTTTTTAGAGGAAAACAGACCCTGGAAACAGTAAATGAGAAGCCCATCCACAAAGGACCTACAGTACATGATCAGCCGATTGAACAGCTAGAGAAGGAATACAGTTCAAAGGTGCCTAATGGACAAGGCAGGGCCCAGTTGGTGAAGAAACCTGCCTGTGGATAAACTCAGTGAAAAGAGGTACAGCCGCAGAAACAGCGAATCGAAGGAGCACCTCAGGCCAAAGGGAAGCAAAGAACAGGCCAGCGAGAGTGGAGCTGGACTTAGAGCCAAGGAGAGGAAAAGTCGGTTCTTCTCTGAAGTGACAGTATATTGTTTACTAATCTCTTATGTTCACGTTAACCACAATTCACACTGCACAGTAAGTGCAGGAAGAGTAGCAAACATTCATGAGTTGATAACCTACAAGTAATTACTATACGTAGTAAGTACTTGGTAACATTCTATATTATTTATGCTCTTGATACAATCATTGGGTTTTCTCTTATAAAGTTCTAAACATTTAAAATGATCCCTTTGCCCCTGCCTCTCCTCACAGCTAGCTTAGCCTAGCTGGGTCACTGAGCAGACATATATACTTACCCAACCCATACGCATGGCCACACACTCACATAAATGCACACACACTCAGTTATAAGCAACTGAAAGCAGGAGCTTACAATGGGAAGTGTTAGGCAACCTTAATTATGGGCAACTCCCTATAATATGGTGCTTGGGGAAGCCCTTACCTCTGCCATCAGCTGTTATTCCAATGCCACTGCTGCAGAGTGCCTGGAATTCGGCTGTGGAGAGAAGTGTGACAATTAGATTCATTAGCTCGTCTGTACAGCATTAACAAAATGAGATCATTTCACAATAGAACAGAACCGTTTCAATAACTACTATTATTATTTGCTGTAGTATCACATCATGAGCATGCAGAACACTGGCTGTCTGTAATAATGGATTATACATTTTTAAAATGTACGACTCTTTAATATTGCAATTACATTCCAATGCAATGAGGGAAGGGTCCCCATCACCAGTTTAGCATTGCAGGACCACCTGCAGAACTGCATTCCATACAAGAACCTAACCTATTGCACTGCACAATATCAATAGAGCACGTGTTCGATGGATTAAGAACTAGCTGACTGACAGATCTCCAAAAATAGTTGTCAGTGGCGACTCATCGTGGAATGTGGCTGTTTTCAGTGGGACTCTGCAGGGATCGGTACTAGGCCCAATGCTATTCAACATTTTCATCAATGATCTGGAAGTAAATGTAAACTCCCTGCCAATAACATTTGCGGATGCCACAATAGTGCAGATGGTAAATAACGATGAAAACACGGCTGTCCTACTGAGCTATCTGTATCACGCGGTAAACTGGGCTCATTCAAATGAAATGTATTTGAGCACAGCCAAGTCAAGGTCAGACATCTAGGAACAAGAAATGCAGGTCACACCCACGGAATGAGAGACTCTGTCCTGGAAAGCAGGGGCTCTGAACAGGAGGTAGGGACTAGAGTGGACAAGCAGCTCGACACGAACTCCCAGAGTGATACTGTGGCAAAACCGGCTGCTGTGAACCCTGGATGTATAAAGAGGGGAGTTATGAGTAGGATCAGGGAGGTGATTTTGCCTCTTTGTACGGCATTGGTGAGACAATACTGGACACTGCGTCCAGTTCTGGAATCCACATTTCTACAAGGATGTCGCAAAATTGGAGAAAGTTCAGAAAAGCACCACAAAAATGAGTTGGGGGCTGGAGAGGATGCCTGACAGCGAGAGATTTAAAGAGCTTGATCTGTTTAGCTGATCAAAAAGAAGATTGAGAGGTCACTTGATTACGGTGTCTGAGTACCATCCCGGGGAGAAATGCTAGGTTCTAAAGAGCTGTTTAGTCTAGCTGCAAAAGGCAGAACAAGAATCAATGCCTGGAAACTGAAGCCAGACAAATTCAGAATAGAAATTGGGCCCATTTTAAGTAAGGGTGATTAACCAAGGGAAGTGGTGGATTCTCCATCTCTTGATGTCTTCAGATCAAGGCTGGGGGCCTTTCTGGAAGGTCTGCTTAGCCAAATCCAAGTTATTGGGCTCACTACAGGAGTAACTGGGTGATATGCAGGAGGTCAGTCTAGATGATCTAATGGTCCCTTCTGGCCTTTAACTCTGTGAAACTATGGACCTGTGAAACCTCAGCTTGGTAGTAAGGCTGCACCATCAAGCCAGGAAATGACAAAGGGAGGGTTTCTTGGATGTTCACGCACCCACACTGCACGTTTGCTCTCGTTAAACAACAAACAGTCACCCAGGAAAGTTCAGTGTTATCAAGGGAAACAGAGTCGAGACTATTTCATACGTGCAACATGGCTGAGAAAACACTGGAGCTTCTGAGATCCAACTGTGGAAAAATGCTGTTTGGAGTTGCCTGTCCTGGGAGTGTGACTGGCCAGCTGTGACATCGCACTCGGGAGATTTGAGCATTTCATTTCCCTGGTCCTTTGTGTAAAGAAAGAAAAGATGAAGAAATGAGGTAAAAGCAACCCAAAGTCCCCAGCATGCTGCCTAACCGGCACCGATGGGCCTCTTGGCAGTCAGGAGGAATCACTTCTAGTACTCAGGACCACGGTTTTGTGGGACTCCAGCCTGCAAGCACCCGCTCCCGCAGTCCCTACTGACAGCACGGGCAGCCCCAGTGACCCAGCCAGCTGACTTGCATGAACACTTGGAACCTGCTCCTGCAGTCCCTTATGCACATGCATGTCTTTGCTCATGTGAGAAAAGTTTCCCATGTGCTGACTGCTTGCAGGATAGGGCCCCTGAAGGCTTAAGAGCTGTTGTTTACTGTGCAGGCTCCACATGGTACTTTCACGTGCTCATCACTTTGTTAGCACAAACCCAGGTTTTCAAGCCTAACAAAGCTCCGGGAGGAATAATTCCCCCCTAGGCATGAACCTGAGCATTTCAGTCATTTCCAGTTATCTGCATGAACAAAACACACCAGCGCACATTCACTCTGAATAACTCAGAAATGGCTGAGCACAACTGGGTCAAACTTTTCCAGACACACAAAACCCCTCACCTTTGGGCAGAGAGCCAGCATGGAAAATGTCCCGCCAAAAGGAGCCAGAAAGTTATGAGCCTGTGAAGCACTTTTGCAACTTTTATGACAGCAGCTGTTAGCAGCAACCACTAGAATTAGATGTAAAAATGGCCTAGCACAGTGCTCCCCACACCGCTTCCAAGAGCAGTGTCTCAATGGAGAGATGGCCCCTGGGCACCTCACGTAGCACCGGTGAGGCTAACAGTCCAGTCCAGTAACCACCCCCACGCAATGGGACACTGGGGAGTCACAAGCATTTTAGCTTCTTTCTATAGGATTTGGCATCTGGGAACAGAGGAGCCAGCACCATATGGGCAGCTGGCCAGCCATGGATCAACAGCCAGAGGCGCCAACTCCATAAGTGCTCTGGGGCTGGAGCACCCACAGAAAAAAATAGTGGGTGCTCAGCAGGGGTGCTGGAAGAGTTTGTATAGTGGGGGTGCTGAGAGCCAAACGCTAAGCCCTGTATGTGATGGAACCACTTCAAGCCAGGGGGTGCACCAGCACCCCAGCACCCCTAGTTCCAGCACCTATGGTGCTCAGCAGCCACTAGCCACAGCTTGGGGAGAGGCTGGAGGATGGAGAGCACTGAGCAGTGGGCGGGTGGGGCCTTGGGGAGGGGGTGGAGCAGGGGTGGGAAGAGGTGGGGCAAAGGTGGGGCCTCGAAGGAGGGAGTGGTGCGGGAGTGGGGCTTTAGGGCAGAGCACCCCGGGGGAAAAGTAAAACTCAGCACCTGTATCAGCAGCATGGGCTCTAGAGAGCTCCATTCGGGAAGCACTGGTGTAGCGAGCCCGTGGTGCAGAGCATCTGTGGCCATTCCATGACACTTGTGATGCTCATGCTGGCTGGGCTGGTACATCCCAGAGGGATCCTGCAGCTCCGAGCACTTTCCCCTTGGAATTCCACAGACACACAGATGTGGAGCTCACCTGAGTTTTTGGCCGGGCAGGGCTGGCAGGGCTCTCCGAAGCCATGGTCGGGGTTGGCACAGCAGCATTCAGACTTGGTGACTGCTCCTGGGAAGGGACGGGCACAGGTGCCCTTCTTAATGGCTCCGTAGCAGGTGCTGCGCATGTGGGTGTCCACGCACACCCGCCCGTCCACGCCAATAGCCAGGCCGCCCAGGCACTCGCAGCGAAAGGAGCCCTCCGTGTTAATGCACCAGCCGTTCATGCAGATGCCAGGGGTCTCGCACTCATCAATGTCTGAGAAGGAAGCACACAGTGGCCATTACCTACTGACCGGCGGCAGGACAGGTGGGGAAGGGGTTCAGTCCCCAACAGGGAGACTCTCAGAGGCTCCGTAGCTTGGGGAAGGGCTGCAGCACTCAATGTAGTTTGCCTTTGGCTCACCCTGGCTGGCTGGGGCTAGCAGGGTGCCCAGTGCTCTGGCTCTCTCCAACTGCTCAGCGTGCGGCTCCTTCACTTCACCAATTTCTGTGTGAAACCCGAGTGTTGCCTTCTACCCTCGCACCCTCCAGCCCGCTGAGAGCAGACCCTCCCCCCATGGCACCCTTCAGCTCTCTGAGAGAAGCCCCTCCCCACACGGCACCCTCCAGCCCCCTGAGAGCAGCCCCTCCCCCACATGGCACCCTCCAGCCCCCTGAGAGCAGCCCCTCCCCCACACGGCACCCTCCAGCCCCCTGAGAGCAGCCCCTCCCCCACACGGCACCCTTCAGCCCTCTGAGAGAAGCCCCTCCCCCCATGGCACCCTCCAGCCCTCTGAGAGCAGCCCCTCCCCCGCATGGCACCCTCCAGCCCCCTGAGAGCAGCCCCTCCCCCACACGGCACCCTTCAGCCCTCTGAGAGAAGCCTGTCCCCCCATAGCACCCTCCAGCCCCCTGAGAGCAGCCCCTCCCCCGCATGGCACCCTCCAGCCCCCTGAGAGCAGCCCCTCCCCCACACGGCACCCTTCAGCCCTATGAGAGCAGCCCCTCCCCCCCATGGCACCCTCCAGCCCTGAGAGCAGCCCATCCCCCCACGGCACCCTCCAGCCCTGAGAGCAGCCCATCCCCCCATGGCACTCTCCAGCCCTGAGAGCAGCCCCTTCCCCCACGGCACCCTCCAGCCCTGAGAGCAGCCCGCTCCCGCCGCCCAAGCAGACTGGCACTCCTGGCTCTGCTGCTTAGCCTGGCGGGAGGGCAGAAAATGCAGTCAGCACCACAGGTATATGGAGCCAGGTGCCTGGCCCTCTACTCCCCCCGCTCCCACTCTCACGCCTGCTGCACAGACACCCAGCGCACACCGGGACCGGGGGAGGGACCGACCCCTGCAGTCTACGCACCGACGCAGTAGCGCCCATTGGGAGCCAGCACAAAGCCGGGTTTACAGATGCATTTGAAGCTGCCGTCTTCATTAATACACATCCCATTCAGGCACATGTTGGTCGTGGCGCATTCGTCGTGATCTGGGGGACGACAAGAAACATGAGCAGAGCCTGCGAGGTGCAGCTAGGGTGACCAGACAGCAAGTGTGAAAAATCGGGACAGGGGGTGGGGGGTAATAGGAGCCTATATAAGAAAAAGACCCCAAAATCGGGACTGTCCCTATAAAATCGGGACATCTGGTCACCCTAGGTGCAGCAGGGCTTCTGGATCGGTTCAGAGCAGCCCTGGGCCTGCGCGGCGCCCGGGCCGCTCAGGAGAAGGCAGGACAATGAGAACGTCTGCCAGTGCAGTGCCCGGCAGAAACACGGTCCCCCTCGCACACGATCACTTCACAACGTGTGCTGACATCTCCTGGCTCTCTGAGCTGTGCCCCGCACAGGGACCTCTGTAAGCAGAGCGCTCCAGGCCGGGGCCCCACACATACCAACAGTGAGAGAAAGCCCCTTCGAATCCGACTGCAGAGCCAGGCGCTGCCTCCCTAAACTGCATCTGCAGGGGATGCAGGGGGTCTTGCCCTTGGAGGGAGGATTTGTGCAGATGCTGGGGGTGGGGCAGCAAGAGCCCCAATGGCTTTGTGCAGTGACAGAACGGGGCAGCACAACGTAGTGCATAGTGCAGTAGCACCCAAGGGATGGGGCCAACGGCTGAGCCAGCAGCACCCAAGGGAGAGGGGCCACCCACTGAGCCAGCAGCACCCATGGGAGAGGGGCCACCCACTGAGCCAGCAGCACCCAAGGGAGAGGGGCCACCCACTGAGCCAGCAGCACCCATGGGAGAGGGGCCACCCACTGAGCCAGCAGCACCCAAGGGAGAGGGGCCACCCACTGAGCCAGCAGCACCCATGGGAGAGGGGCCACCCACTGAGCCAGCAGCACCCAAGGGAGAGGGGCCACCCACTGAGCCAGCAGCACCCATGGGAGAGGGGCCACCCACTGAGCCAGCAGCACCCATGGGAGAGGGGCCACCCACTGAGCCAGCAGCACCCATGGGAGAGGGGCCACCCACTGAGCCAGCAGCACCCATGGGAGAGGGGCCACCCACTGAGCCAGCAGCACCCATGGGAGAGGGGCCACCCACTGAGCCAGCAGCACCCAAGGGACCACCCACTGAGCCAGACACACCCAGTAGGGGCCACCTACTGAGCCCGCTACAACTTATACAAAGGACTGTTCGTATGCAAACCATAGGAAGGTTTGGTTCTTTGCTAATAACTAAATGAAACCGGGGGCTGGGACCCTCCCTCCGGAGTGAGGCACAGAGCGGACACCCTCTGAGCACCCATCACTGTAGTAAGTCATCACTGTGGTCCAGGCATTGACCCTCCCAGCTGCCTGGGGAGCAGGGCAGCGCTATTCTCCCCAGTGTGGGGGTGGGCACTGAAGCCCACAGGAGCTGAGTAACTGGCCCAAGATCACACAGCGTCTGTGGGCAAGGAGGCACTTGAGCCCACGACTCCCGCATCCTACGGTAGGGCCCTGCCCATTGGGCAGCCCTTCCTCTTAAGGAGGGGAATGGGAGCTTCGGAGGCACAGGGTGGATTTTTCTGAGGCAAAATGTGACACACACACACCCCATTCTGAAGGGACCCTGCGGGAAAAGCAAGGTTTTGCCGTCTCCCCTCGGCAAGTGTGGCCTGAACCTGGCAGCAAAGGGAGGACTGCAGGAAATTGGGAAAGGAAGGTTCCCACTCCCTTCCCTCAGGCACAGAATCATCCCCGCCCCCCTTGCCAGCCATGGCGTTTATTCTGCTCTTTGTTTAACTTCCAGGGAGCTGGAGGCAGATGGGCCTTTTGGCCCCTGGAGAAGCGGGGGCAGTCGGGGAAGGCAGGATAAGCAGGTGAGTTGGCTATGTCTACCACAAAAACCCACAATGAAATCATTAGCAGTGCTGATGTTTAACTGATCTTTGTTGGGCTTCAACGCTAAAACCCCCGAGATGGAAATCCCGCTATCACACCTCGCGTCCACCTACTGCCGCAGGCTGCCTCAGGCTGACAGCACTGCCTCTGCTTTCATTCTGTTCGTGTATTAAGGGTTAATACACAACCGGAAGGGTCTGAAGCCATTTTTTTTAAGGAACGTTTATAGTTTGCTGCAGATCCCCCCTCTGTGGGACCCAAAGGCCGTGTACCAAGGGCAAACTGTAGGAGCTAATGATGGTGATGTGTACAAGTCATGCCCACAGCAAGGAGGCCAGGCCTGGCTAGTACTTGATGGGCCTGCAAAGCCTTTCCCAGACACTGAGATCCTTAAGAAAATGCCCAGGTGCTCCAGGAAGAAGCCCTGGTGACACCTGGGCACCCTGGCCATGGAGCCAGAGCTGACCTCTGCTCTCTCCTCTTGCGTGGGGCTCTGTGCTGCTGGCAGTGCAGGCTCGCAAAGGTGATGTAAATCTCCCATTAACGATCCCATGGCATGGTTCACAAGAGCCCTTGCGAGATCCCTCACTCTCCCTAGGTACACTCAGGGAGCAGTTTCTACCAGGTCACTGACTCTCTTCAATGGTTGGGAGGTGTTGCTAAACTGCATTCACCCCAGAGGTGGCTGCATTTCTGCGGTGAGAGGTGAGCTCTGTAAAGCTCCTGGGGTCTGGCTCTTCTGGATGAATCGGATATATATGTGCATGGGATTACTGCTGCTAATCTGCCCTCCTTCCCTCCCTGCTGGAGTCGGTGGTGTGTGAGTGAGAGCAGGAACCGGCCCCACCCGAGGCCTGCAGCTGATCTCATGCTGAAGGAAGCTGCTCACCGACACAGTTCTTGCCGTCGGGGGTGATTTCGAAGCCTGCGTTGCAGATGCACTGGAAGCTGCCATCAGTGTTAACGCACCGGCCATTCCTGCACATCACGCCATTCATGATGCACTCGTCAATATCTGGCAGGGAAACAAACACAGCCAGGTAGCAGCAGACACATGAGCTTCTTGAGCCTCCTAACCCCAACAGACTCCCTCTCCACCCAGCTGGAGCCAAGGCCACGTAGCCATGGCCGGCTCCTAGGAGAACCCATTCCCTGGGAAGGGCAGGATCCTGCTCTCAGATCCATGCGGTAGGTCCCGGCTCTGACAGCCCGGACTCCCTCCCTGGGTGAGGTGCAGCTCCCTGGGAGAGACTCGCTCTGTGCTCCTGGCCGCAGCCCTGAACCCAGGGCTTGGAGCTGTAGGGTCTTGATTCCCCTGTGAAAGCCCTTGCCAGCCTCTCTGCCCTCAGCTACTCAATACAGCCCACGTATGGGCTTGATCCATAGCTCACTGACACCTTTCTTCCGGCTGTGACGGGCTTTGGAGCCAGCCCTTAGTCCCACCAGAGAACCCTGTTCCCCAGCCTCAACCTCCTTCCCTCCCCAGCAGTTACTCTGCTCTGCCCGACCAGGGCTCCAGCCTCAGCGCAGTGAGCAGCACCTGCTGTGGCAGAACACAGCCCCCACGCGCTGCAAGGGACCGCCCGGGCACCGTGCGCTGGGCAGTGCAGGCACTGGTGCGGAGTCTGTGAGTCCGAGTCAGCTGGCATGGGGCAGCTGCAGGCGTTTAATTGCGGTGTAGACAGGCCCCTAGGTTCCCCCGGCTCTTTGGGAGGTGAAATCCTTGGCCGAGGGACTGACTGACCTGGACACTGAGTAGAGTCTGCGAAGCCTGTGACTAGGCCCCAAACTGAGGTGCTCCAAACTGGTAGGAAGTGCCCCACGGGGTAATCGAGTGCTCAGCAGCTGGGCTGGACATTCTGAGATCACTGAGGCTCTGGGTGAGGTCCCAGTGGTGTAGGTGGGCCTGCATCCCCCCACCTTGCCCCCTCTCCTTTGCAGTGATCGACTCTGAGGCAGCAATCAGAGCATGAGGGGATGATTGAGGCTGCAGCTGGGGCCCCCTCTGGAACCACTCGACCGGCAGAACCACTAGGCCAGCTGGTCACCAGCCCTTCCCACTGTAAGGGGGGATAGGAACCAGGGGAGGAGAGGAGCTAGAGCAGGGGACAGTGGGTGAGGATAGAAGAAAGGGTGGGAGAAATATGGACAGGAGCTGGGGAAGGGGTCAGGATAGGAGCAGGAGTCAGGTGGTGGGATTGGCAGGGGCCAGGGGACATAGCAGCAGGCAGGGATGGGGTAGGAGTTGAGTGGGGGAATAGGCGCAGAAGGAGACATGGGGAGGCTGCGGGGAAAGAGGGAGAAGGGTCTGTTAGAGTATCCTCCTCCCCAGAACTTGGATTGGAACCCAGGAGTCCTCTATGTTCCCCTGCGGTCAGCAAGAAACTGTGAAATCCACTGACAGTCTGTGTCCCATCACCCCCAGGGCTGGCCTAGGACAACCTGCCCCAGCCATTGGGTCCTCTTAGCTCAATGGCAGAGGTCTGTGAGGTGGCTCGAACGGTCCTCACCCTGCCAGTGACCCACCTGGGGGTCAGTCTGATACCGCAGGATGGAATTGCTGGGTTTCACTTTGCTTTTTAAAAGCCTAGGAAATTCCGCACAAAACACTACCAGGGTTCCACATTAAGAACTGAGAAGCAAGGAACTGCCAGACTCGCCCTTGCCCCTTGTGTGTGCGCATTTCAGTTCAGTCTTTAATTACATGACCCCTGCATGACATGATTGCTGCTGGGCTCCGCCTCGGCCTTCTCCGGCAGTTTTTCGGGGGCTGTAATGCCATGCTGCCATAGCTTATTCCTGCGCACGAAAGGGAACAAGCTGAACTGGCATAAGGCCTCTTCATATTGATATAACTGTGCCCGCAGCAGGGGTTGTACCAATTTAACTAGTTTGGTAAAAATCTCCCTCCACAATTAAAGGAGCTAAACTGGAACAGACCCTCTGTGAAAGCCCCTCTTTGTCCAAGCAGAGTGAGTGGTACTGGCCTATAGCTCGCATCACGCTCAGCCCGCATCACCCTCAGCACCTGTGGGCATACCAGCGAAAGCATCTGCTGCCCTGCAGTGAGCAGCTGATTGCCGAGAGGGCACTGGTGCCAGCAGCTCTCCCTTCACTCTGCGGCCTGTTTCTGAGCCCGTCCTCCTGACCCGCTGGGGTGTCTTGTGCCAGCCCTGAGACAGACGTACCAATACAGGCCTGCTTGGTGGGGGTGCTCTGGAAGCCCTCGTGGCACTTGCAGTGGTAGGAGCCAGGTGTGTTCACACAGTCGCCATGAACGCAGGGGCTGCTGGAACATTCGTCCACATCTGGAAGGAAAAGGGCATGAAGCTGGCAGCCCCCGACCCCTGAGGTGAAGTGAGGCGGGGTCGGGGGGGGCACACTAGGCCCCAGAGGATAGAAAATTGTGTCTGCTGCTGGTGCATCTGTATTCTCTCTGCTCTAGATGCACAGAGATGGGGGAGTGCTGTGCTGGAGGAAGGAGGCACAAGAGACACAACAGGCAGGCAGGAGAAAAGGTGAGAGGGAAGAACAGAAAGCAGCAGGAGCTGCAGGGAGAGAGAGGAGGAGGAGCCTCTTATGTACCTCTTGAGCACCCCAGGAGCCTGGACTGATTAACACCAGCTTCTCAGGGAGCTTCCTGTTTCCTGCTGCTTCCCTGACCCCACTCGAGGAGAACAGGCAGTCAACTGAAGTAGTAGGAGCCAATTAGGCCCTTAAGACGCTGGTATCTTCCCTCACTCAGGCCCTGCTACCAGCCTGCTTATTTGTCCCCTTCAATTGAGTGTTGAGAGCCACTATAGCTGGCACAGAACAGCAGTCATGAGTGAAAGAAGAAAATGCCCCTCGGGGGCAGCATTCAGAAAAAGAAAGAAAGCAAAGGAAGCTTTTCTATCTAAGCAGGAAGGAGCTCTCCTGAGATACATAGACACACATGTTCACAGTGAGCCTTCCGGCCCCAGTGAGGATGTGAGTGGTGAGGAAATGCCTGATCTTCCAGTCACAGGCGTCAACTTTTCTCGGCACCGGTGGGTGCTCACACTCCCCCTCCGCCTCCGGCCCGCCCCGACTCCACCCCTGCCCCAAAGTCCCTGCCCAAACTCCGCCCCTCCCTGCCCCTATTGGACCCCTCCCCAAATCCCCACCCCAGCCCCACCTCCTCCCCCGAGTATGCCACGTTCTCCCTCCTTCCCCCTCCCTCCCAGGCTTGCCGCGTGAAACAGCTGTTTCATGGCGCAAGCGCTGGGAGGGAGCGGGGAGAAGCAGGACGCGGTGGCGCGCTCAGGAGAGGAGGCAGAGGCGGAGCGGAGGTGAGCTGGGGTGTGGGGGTGGGGCAGGGAGCTGCCGGTGGGTGCTGAGCACCCACCAAATTTTCCCCATGGGTGTTGCAGCCCCGGAGCACCCATGGCGCCTATGCTTCCAGTTAGTCAGAGTGCAGGTGACCTGGCAGCTACTGCAGCATCCATATCTCCATCTCAAATGGATGTAACCATGCACCTTCCTGAAGAAAAGTGTAGATCACAGAAGAGTGTGGTGGAGGTGCAAGAAACAGCTGCTACTGAGTTTAGTTCCTTAAGACTAGATGATCCAGGACTGTGGACCCACTTGAGCAGTAGCCTGAGGGACTTCCTTGGACTGCATGGGCCACAGCAAGTGAAAAAAGTTCATGTTCCCCAAAGACAATGAAAATAGAAGTTTCCATCCAACACATTACTGGCGTGAAATCCCCAATGGTGACAAAGTGGAGAGGCCGTGGCTTATGTACTCAAAAACTCAGAATGCTGCATACTGTTTTTGTTGCAAACTCTTCCAGTCTAATGTTCCAGCCACATTGGGTTCTACAGGAACAAAGGACTGGAAAAATCTGGCTAGAAATCTGGCATGCCATGAGAAGGCAGCAAATCACCAGAGAGCATTCCATAGGTGGAAAGAGCTTGACATGAAACTAAGGTTAAAGGCCACCATAAATGATCAGCATCAAGAGAAGATTGTATCAGAGTATCTTTACTGGCAAAATGTTCTGAAAAGGCTCATTGCCATTGTGAGAATGCTTGCTACCCAAAACCTAGCGCTGAGTCACACTTCAGATCAGCTGTATGTGCCAAACAATGGAAACTTCCTTAAAATTGTGGAGCTGATGGCTGAGTTTGATGCTGTACTCCAGGACCATGTAAGAAGAGTCACCACCCAAGAAATGTACACACACCACTACCTTGGAAAAGCAATTCAAAATGACATCATACAGTTACTGGCAACAAAAGTCAAACAGAAGATTGTGGCTGATCTGAAGTCAGCAAGATATTACTCTGTTATTCTGGACTGCACACCTGACATCAGCCATACGGAACAAATGACTTGAATGGTGCGTTGTGTAACAACAACAGAACTTAGTGAAAATGTCCCTGCAATGGTGACTGTCAGAGAGCATTTTCTTGAATTTATTGATATTGATGATACTACAGGAGCTGGTATGACAAATGTGCTTCTTAAAAAGCTGGAAGATACGGGAATTGCGATAGCTGACATGAGAGGTCAGAGAGCTATGATAATGGTGCCAACATGAGAGGAAAGAACAGAGGAGCGCAGACATGGATCAGAGAGTTAAACCCTCGAGCTCTTTTTGTCCCATGCTGTTCTCATTCATTGAACTTGGTGGTCAGTGATGCAACATCAGCTTCTAGTGAGGCTGCTGAATTTTTTAATGTAATTCAAAGCATCTATGTATTTTTCTCTGCATCAACTCATCGATGGCAAATTTTGAAGCAACATCTGGGAACATCCTCTCTGACTCTGAAACCACTGAGTGCCACACGATGGGAAAGTCGAGTGGAGGCAATAAAGTCTATCAAACACCAAATTGGGAAGATAGATGATGCCATAGTTGGCAATATGGAGGATAATGCTATGACAGGAACTGTTCGTGGGAGAACAGTGGCAGAGGGAAATAGAATCACCAGAAACATACATAACTTCAAATTTCTGTGTGGCTTAGTGTTGTGGCATGACATACTCAGGGCCAGCACACCCACTAGGCAACCCTAGGCAGTCGCCTAGGGTGCCAAGATTTGGGGGACGGCCGGCGGCTGCCTCCAGGCTTCCCGCTCAGCCGCTGAGCGGGGAGCCGTCACGTGCTGCCCTGGCCGTCCCCCTGCTCAGCGTCAGAGCGGGGAGCCGCGGGGAAGCCGCCCCCCCGCTCAGCACCTGAGCGGGAAGCCGGGGGCAGCCGCCGCGAACTGCGCCCCTCCCTCCCCGCTCAGCGCCTGAGCGGGAAGCCGGGGGCAGCCGCCGCGAACTGCGCCCCTCCCTCCCCGCTCAGCGCCTGAGCGGGAAGCCGGGGGCAGCCGCCGTGAGCCGCGCCCCTCCCTCCCCGCTCAGTGCCTGAGCGGGAAGCCGGGGGCAGCCGCCGTGAGCCGCCCCCCTCCCTCCCCGCTCAGCCGCCGTGAGCCGCCCCCCTCCCTCCCCGCTCAGCGCCTGAGCGGGAAGCTGGGGGCAGCCGCTGCGAGCCGCCCCCCTCCCTCCCCGCTCAGCCGCCGCGAGCTGCCCCCCTCCCTCCTCGCTCAGTGCCTGAGTGGGAAGCCGGGGGCAGCCGCCGTGAGCCGCCCCCCTCCCTCCCCACTCAGTGCCTGAGCGGGGAGCCGGGGACAGCTGCCGCGAGCCGCCCTGCCGCCCCCCCCCCACTCAGCTTCCGCTGGTCACAGGTGGCGGGGTGGGGGCGCTGAGCAGGCGGGGGCGCGTGCTGAGGGGGGCAGCATTGGGGGGGGAGGATGAGCTCCTGTGGGCAGGGGAGCTGGCTGGGGGGGCGGCACTGTGGAGAGGGGAGGCTGATCTCTGGAGGCGGGGGAGCTGGCGGAGGGGGTGGTGGCTTGGGCGGGGGGGTGGCGCAGGGCTGGTGCAAGGAAGTTTCGCCTAGGGCGCAAAACTTCCTTGCACTGGCCCTGGACATACTGTTTGAAATAAATGTTGTAAGCAAGAGACTCCAAGGTGTTGGCCTTGGTATATCTGGAGCAATGGAACAACTGGACAAAGCAAAGTCAGACCTACAGTCTTACTGGTCAGATGAGGGATTTCAAAACGTTCTGAAGAGCGCACAGAAGTTGGCAGAGGAACTTCACACTGAAGCTATTTTTCCACCCATTCAAGAATACAAGAGTCACTGAAGAAGGAGACATTTTGATTACTTGGCATGGGATAATCCCATAAGAGACCCCAAACAACAATTCAAAGTTGAATTCTTTAACCAGGTGCTACCAGTCAGTTGAAGAACGTTTCATGCAGCTCAAGGAACACAGCAGTATATTTGGGATGTTGTATGATATTCCAAAACTCCTCACTATACCTGAAGAAGACCTACCCCAGCAATGCCGGGCACTAGAGACAGTGTTGACACATGATGACATGCGCGATATTGATGCGAGTGATTTAGGTGATGAACTGAAAGCCCTTTCAAGATACATTTCAGCAGGATCAACTCCAAAGGCTGTTCTGGAATATATGTGCACAAATAAGATGACCACCCTCCTTCCAAATGCTTTTGTTGCTCTGCGCATACTTCTAACACTTCCTGTAACAGTTGCCAGTGGAGAACGCAGCTTCTCCAAGCTGAAGTTAATAAAAACACATCTACGCTCCACAACGACACAGGAGAGGCTGGTCGGCCTTGCAACCATCTCAATAGCGCATGAGCTGGCCCAGACTGTGGACCTTCAGGAAGCAGTTCAAATCTTTGCAGCCAAGAAGGCATGGAAAACACCTTTGATTATTCAAACAGATAAAAATGCCAGTGTTTACTATGCAGACAAGAAAAGTTACATTTGCTGTTCAGGCGTTTGAAAGTTAAGTGTTACTTAAAATTTTTGAACAAGGCATTTTAAGCTGTTAGTTCTCCTTTATTGGGGCAAGTAGCAGAGCAGTACCTGAGAGGAGTAGAACAGGAAGAAGGCAGAATTGAGACCTTTCAAAGTTTTGGCCCAAGCGAGGGGGCATGGAGGCCTTATTTGAGTTCCCCGCCACAGGTGCCAAAATGCTGTGGGCCGGCCCTGCCTGGGAGGGAGGTGCCAAAGCCCGGCACTGCTCGGCAGCCCTTCCCCAGGGTCCCACAGGGCCACCCAGCTAAACGCCAGCTCAGGAACAGGAAAGGAATGCTGTTAGGTCAGCAAGGGCCCGATCCTGCCAGGTGCTGAGCCGCATTCCCTCAGTCCCCGCGCAGCCCCTCAGGATCAGCACCACCCTGCCAGGCCAGCGTGAAGGGGACAGTGAGGTGCAGCAGGTCACACGCACAGCTCTACGGAGACCCTGAGTCGAGGAGCCACCTCCGGCCTGCTGTTGCAGAAGCCAGTGGGGCCTGAGGGGTAAGAAAGCCCTCGGTCCCCAGGGTACAGGGGCGGCTGGGCACTATGAGGAGGACTTTGTGGGGCTGCAATCCAGAGTCGGAAGACCCCCAGGGCCCCTCACCTCAGGTGCTGTCTTTGTCGGGGGTGTGTATGTGTGTGGACGGAGAACACATGTATTTTAGGGCCTTGCCATATTCAGCAACAGGGAACTAAAGTGATGGCAACTCTCCTGCCCGCCCATGATCAGACTGCAACAGAGGAGGGAGCGGTGGCTGCCCCCAGTGTTCCTCAAGGTGCCGAGTTCAGCCCCCATGCCACCGCCTCACCCCGCCCAGCACCGCAGTGCCACGAGAGTGCCACTCTGCATTTCTTAACCCCACCAGCTGGGGGAAACCCCAGACCTCAGGACTGTTCCATGAAGCTCAGTGGAGGGAGGGCAGCCAGGACACCAAGTCTGCAGCAGAGCAGGAGTGGGGCCCGGCCGAGGGGATTCTCTCACCAATGCACTCGCCACGCACGTCCTGCTTGTATCCCATGTTGCATTCGCAGCGGTAGCTGGAGGGGGTGGGGATGCAGCGCCCGTTCAGACACAGGTTGGTGAAGTGCTTGCAGATGTCGATGGTCTGGTTTAAGGTGGCAGTTCCTGGAAACCCCAGAGAGAAGAGAGCCTGGAATGGTAACCCCGAGCTTCCCCCCATTCCAGGAGCCCCCTTCGGGGTCGCTGCTGTCTGAGAGAGGGGAGAACACCCCCGGAGGGCATACCTCCCAAAAGGTGTGCTATTGCATGGGCCTCCCAGCATCACCTGCAACACACTGGCCATCTCCAAGCCTCCCTCCACCAGGGACTGCGGGCAGCCCCATCCCCCTCTCCAAGGCAGGGCCACTGTATTCCCAGGGCCAGCCAGCCCAATGAGGTCACTCTGACGCGGGGCCAAGGAGCCAGCACTGGCCTGTCTGCATGGACTCGGTTAATCAGAGAATCAGAGAATCTCAGGGTTGGAAGGGACCTCAGGAGGTTCTAGTCCAACCCCCTGCTCAAAGTTAAGGAGCGGTTAAGGATGGAACAGGCTGCAGAGCTGGTTCTAGGGGATCTTGCTGGCCCTGGGCCTTCTCCATCCATCCCTGGAAATCTGGCCAGGCCCCAGCTCGGGTCTTCAGTCACTGGCTGTTGGGGGGCCTCTCCCAGGCCCCATGTGGTCACTACACCAGCAACCTGGCCAAGCTGTGAGCCTGGCGTAGCAGGGGCTGCTGCAGCTCAGTACTGAAGGGCAGCAGCAGAGGAGCTCTGGCGCCTCACTACCCAGAGTGCTCTTGTGATCCTTCACCCCTAGGCGCAGGGTACAAAGTGCTGGGGCCGGGGACAACATCCTGAACGGAGCGGCCAGGAATAAAACAGGCGGGGTCACTTTGTGACCAAGACCAATGTTAGCCAATCCACGTCATACTCAGGGGGTCTGCAGCAGCTGGGAGCGGGAAATCTCAGCACAGGTAGACCCTACATCTGCTGGAGCTAGTGCCTGGGAAGATCCGCATGGCTGCTGCAGCGGATGGGCTAATTGCCCAAGTACAATCCCGCCTGCACCCCTGTGCTGGGACTCCCACCTCCCCGCTGCAGTGGAGATGTGCTGTGAGTACATCCCAATTCCCAGCAGGGGGGAAAGCCGGGTTGCTGCTCCCCTCCTCCCCCTTTCTCAGTGTGCAGATGGTGCATGGAGGGGGAGGGTATGGGGGCACCCCGACAGCAGCCTGTCTGGATGAATGACAAAGGCCCAAAGCAGCAGCTTTCAGTGTTACGATGAATGGGCAGCTCCCCGGCTCAGAGCTAGCGTTTCAGGCACCTGCAGACTCAAGCAAATGTCAATTGCCTCATTAGCTACCCTTGGGTCACACTGTCACGCTTTTCTTTGCGACGACAAGGGCTAGACATTGAGTTGCCTATCTGTTCCCACGGCTCTGATCACCACACACAGCACAGCAAAGCCTCTCTTGGAGCCGGGGAACCAAACAGAGGGGTGCAGGGCAGCCCCCGCAAAGGGTAACCACCTTTACCTGACTGCGGAGACCCAACCCCTACCAGCAGGCTCCCAGCCAGTTGTCAGAGCAGACTGTAAGTGACTGGCCCAAGGGCACATAGCACATCAGTGGCAGGGCTGGGATTAGAACCTATGACATCCTGACTTCCTCCCGATGCTCGCTCCAGCAGCCAGTGCCCCACACCCTGCCTGGGCCCTCTGGCTGGCGGAGATGGTCTCTGCCATGCCATGAGATGGAGGGAGAAGGGGCCGCTGAAGCTCTTTTCAGTTCTGTAACTAGAAAGACATTTTTGCTGGATGGCAGCCTGCCTCTTTGGCACTCGGAGCCAGCCAGGGCTCCTTCTGTGCCTAGAGACACTGTGCGATCTGTGTGCTGGGCCCAGCATTCTGCACAGCATTAGTGTCACATCCCATCAGTCCAGCGGTGTCAAACTAGCCCCAGCGTCTGGGTAACGGCGCTCTTCCCAGCACGTGTGCGGCACAGGAAGGCACACAGCCATGGAAGACTGGTCCAGCACTAGCAGAAAGGAGATTTCATTTACCGATGCTCGAACTTCCAGGGCCCATTCCAGGAAGCCCCGGGATCCCGCCTTGGCCGTTTGCCCCATTTGGTCCAATGCCTCCAGGTCCACTGATTCCAGGCCCGACACCATTTGGCCCAAACCCAGGAATCCCAGGGAAGCTCCCAGAGAAGCCCGGCACGGCCGGGAGCCCTTCAATGCAGAGCCTGCGGTACTCATCTGAAATGAAACAGCCGCCTGAGCATCACTCCAATACCGTGCGCCAAATGTCCCTGCCCGTCTCACATGGGAGGCGGCAGTAACGTTGGCACGAAAGCAACAGTGGCTGGGGGCAGGGAAGGCAGGGAGCTTGGGGGAGGGTGGGCTAGGAGAGAGCTTTACTCCCCTTCATCAATGAAGCCCAGGTAAGGCGGGTCTTGTGGTCAGATTTGGCCAGTAGCTCCCGCACTGCAGGGATGGGAAGAGCCTTCTGCTCTGTGCATCAGGCACGGGGCTACCCAGGTGTGTGGGGGGGGTCGTTGTGCTGCTGCTATTGGCTTTCCAGTGGCAGCCCCTGTACGGAGCTTGGCCCTGCTCTCCGGAGAGGCAGATGGAGGTCCGAAAAGGGGAACCGCAGTCATGCAGCAAGGAAACAGAATCCCAGAGACTCGATTCCCGGCCCTCTGCTGCAGCCCTTTGCTCATTCTGATCTCTTCCCAAGCCCAGGGAGCCAGGGCAAGGCCGAGGTGGGGTGGGGAGGTTACTGCCCCTGCTGGACCCCTTCTGCTGTTCTTTTGGAAAGGGGGAGCAGGCCGGGGGCCCTTACTCCTGAATTCCTTAGCTTTGTGCGATCGCAATGTGACCCTCATCAACCTTCCCCCCAAAAACACTCACCAGCCCAGCTCACGGACGTTAAGAACAGGTCACACTCAGTGGGGCGCTAGCGGCTTTCCCATTGTGTGGCTTACCGGATCCTCTGACGGGGCACATTTCAGGGGTCTGCCCGATCGCCCAGCAGCGCCCGGAGTCGCAGCAGCACTGCATCTTGGTGTACTGGCCCGGGAGCTCCCCAGCGCAGCGCCCGCCGATCAGCGCTGAGAAACATGTGCCAATCCGCTGGTCTGCAACAACGAGGAGCCACAAGTGAATGGGGGGTGGCCTGAGAAGGGAGGGGCCCTCACCCAGCCCATCAAAATCAGCCTCTCTGAGGGAGACAGGAGATGCGTAGCAAGAGAGGCATATTTCTGGGGCCCACTTCCTCAGGGCTGGATTGCAATTCTGTCAGGGATGGGGGAACTGGCTCCTGAGAACAGCAGCATTTCCCAGTGCCTCCTTCTTGAGCATCTCCAGTTGGAAAGGGCCAATCTTGCGGTGACATTATCTGATTAGAGTATGACCATGCACATCATTGTTGCTACCACTGTTATATAATTGAAACGAATCTTATACCACGTGTGACACATGGCTAGAAAGGGTTAAGCAGCTTGCAGGCTAAATGACCCAGAGCCAACCTTTAGAGACATGTTAGAAAAGTATGTGAATGGTCATTAGGGCCAGTCCATGGTAAATAGGCTAGAACCTTGGAAATGCAAACCTGTATTGTTAGAAGTTAGAGGTGATACTAATTGTATGTGTGTACTCATGTCTTGTTAGAGGATAACACTGTAGTCAAACAGTCCCTGTCTCTGCTGTATTCTGTTAATTTAGAGATCAAAAGGAAATATTAACATTTAAATGAACTGTAAACATAGGATATGGCTGTATTCATCTCCTTTGAAATGTTTAGCAAATCACCTGAGAATGGTGGAAAACAGGCAATTGCCTTATGTTAATATGTGTAGCTAATGACTGGCAATGCTTAGGAAATAGGTCTACTTCAAAGTCTCCATGATTGTCTATTATTCACCTAAGGCCTCCAACCTGTCAAGGGAAGGCCTGGAATTGTATAAAAACCTCTTGGGTCCTGATCCTTTTTATCTCAGATCTGCTTGATGCTTCATGCAGGGGAAGCTTAAGTCATAAGGCTGAGATCTCCACTTCTAACTGGATCCCCTGAATTTGGACATTGGACTATAACCTATGGACTAATTCTGCAATAACTCTTTCTACAACTCAGCTACAAAGCTCACCATCTCTACTATGAATCTGATCTCAGAACTGTACTCATGTCTGTATGTATACTGATCTTTTAACCAATACTCTCTCTCTTTTCTTTTTAAATAAATTTTCATTTAGTTAATAAGAATAGGCTGTAAGTGTGTATTTAGGTAAGAACTGAAATATTCATTAGCCTGAGAGGTAATGTGTGTGATCCTTTGGGATTGGTAGAACTTTCTTTATCCCTTCTTCAGGGATGGGCAGGCCATTTTCAACAGTGCTTGAGCCTGGTGAAGAGACCCGCTCTTTGCCTCAGTTTCCCCTCCTGCCCTTGTGTGTTTTGACTGGTGCTCTGGGAGGCATGGAGGGTCTCTCTCTGTGTCTGTGCAGCACCCATGTTACAGAGCCCTGACCTTAGCTGGCCATACTAGTAATAATACCCTCCACAGCAGCTGGCTTCACCTGCCAGAAGTTCCTGATTTCAGGCTGGGGTGGACAGGCCCCAAAGCTGGTGATTCTTGCCATACTCGAGCCCACCCAGAAGCAGGGATCCCACGGCACAAAGGCCCCACCAGGGTCCCAGTCCAGTCCCTACATCACAGATATTCTAAGAAGCTTCCCAGAGGGGCCTGTGCCTTCCCAATCCGCTGTGCCTGGTGCCTCTCCTGGGAACCCGTCTGCCTGCTCTACCAGTGCTCTGAGGAACTCTTTCCACTGCCAGCCCACCATGCGCTGGTTGCCTGCAACAGACTATATGGGCTCTCCAAGGCCTTAGCTCCAACACTCTCATACACCACCCCACCCCGACGTCCAACCTCCCATTCTGGCATCTCTGAAATCCCAGCTTTGCCCCTACCTATCCTACCACATCGCCACATGCTCCATCTATGTATCAACATACCTGCCAGATGGTGCACCTGAACCACCTGATCCTGGGGCAGATATGGGGCCAACCTGGACCCTGGTGTAAGCTGGAGCAGCCTCAGGGCATCTCTAACTTATGCCAGCCCGAGTAGTTCCACAGGGACAGTTTTTCTGGCTGTGGGATCGGCAGAGCATGTTGCACTCCAGCTCTGTCCTCACATGTCCCCCCAATGGGGGGAAGGCAGGAGAGACTCACACTGGGGGGATCCTCAAGTGCCCCTCTAGGGCAGCCATGTGTTGCTCTGTCAGTGGTCTCACTGGGGCTGAGGACCTGGCAGTATGCACCTGCAGAGACGAGCCTCATCCTGATGACTATGAACAATGCACGCCGGATTAATGCTATCCCACAGGAACACGTGCATCTCAGACACGCCTGGCCCCGCTGAGTCCCGGGGGCACGTTACAATTGCTCAACCTACAGTTACCCTCAGCTCAACTCTAACAAATATGTGGCAATCCATAAGCTGTTACAATAACCATGAAAAATAGGTCAAGTTGTTTATGAAGATGAATGTTATAATAAGAGGTGTGAGAAACCCAGACAGAGAAACTGTATTAGTCCAAACAGCCAGGGCTCCTGATGTAATTCAAGGACTGTGTGAGATCAGACTTGGTAAACAGAACATGTGAGAACAGAGTTCCCTAGGCCAAGTCTGGCTGTAAATGGATTTCACGGTGGACAACATAAAGGGGGTAAAAGATGCCACCTGCTTGTACTCCTTTGTGAGGTTCTTCAAAAGAGACTTGGAAAAGAAGAATATTCTTCCTGCTCATCCCGCGACCTACCCACACTGCAGCTTGTCTCAGCTCCTCTCCGCTTCCCCCGCCTCCAGTGGGCAGGAGCAGGCCAAGCAAAGGACTTTCCTCCTGAGAGTCGGCTGGACGGCCTGACCTTGCTTAAGGAACCTGGCTTGTTACTTGTGAGTTTAGAAAATCATCATATCACCATGACGTCCAGTACTCTGCCCATTGGCGGGGAACCCTAATTTCCCACCACAGAAGCAGGTAAGAGCCTGCACTGTTTTCCCTTCCCTTGTGTTGCTTTCTGCCCTCTTTTCCTATCCTTTCCTTCATTCTCTCCGCTTTTCATCGGCTCCTGAAATCAGCCGTACTGCATTCGTCCACACCTGCCTTTCTAAGGAGAACGAATCCAGCCAGATGACACTCCTGCCCAGAGCATGCTCCAGGGTCCAAACAGCAGGGGCCATGCTTGGACGGCTAGCCAAAGCCAGAGCACCCATTTGTGACTAGCCAGCCAGCCAGTGTTGCAAAGCTGTATTTCCCCCACCTTTTCCAGCCACTCTATTCTCCACCTGGCCTCCATCTATCTGTCAGAAACAGGAGAAGTGAATACCCTTCTTCACACATCAGGATCGAAGTAAAGTTAACCCTTCGCTAGGCTTTTCATCAAAGAAAGGTTATTCTGAAAATAAGAGACTAATATTTTGCCTAAAAAAGGAGAGACTTGAAAGGTTTTGATTGTTTGTTTTGTACAATCTCTCCGTTTCAGTATCAGTATCAATACTTGTTTCAATTTCTTTTTCTTTCTTGTGTTTGATCAATAAGCTTTCAGTTTTAGAATGAAAGATGTTGGGTTTGCCAAGCAACTGAGCAAACTATGGTCTTTGTAGATCCGTCCCCCCACCAAACCTGTCACTGTCATGTGGGACAGTGAAGGAGTTTATAAACACCTTTAACGCCTTAAGCCTTTGAGATCAATATTAGACAACAGGCAGCTCTGAGCAGCTGTCTAGGCGGAAATCATCAGAGCAGCCAAACCTCTACGGAAGAGTCCATCAAGCTTGTGACCAGGTCTTTCCCCACGTAGATGTCCAATGTTGGCTTTGCCCGTCTTACTCTGTACCTACTGCCAGCAACTTTCCATACAAGCATTACACAAACCAGGTGCAGGAGATGGAACCAAAATGCAAATTCATCTGCTACCCCCCAGCTTCTCTCTTCTCTGCCCCTGGTTCGGAGCTGCCCCAGCACTCTCTGAACAGTCAGACCTGCTCCTCGTAGCTCTAGTGCAGAAGTGGGCAAACTACGGCCCACAGGCCACATCCAGCCTGCGGGATCCTCCTGCCCAGCCCCTGAGTTCCCGGCCGGGGAGGCTAGCCCCTGGACCCTCCCCCGCTGTTCCCCCTCCCCTGCAGCCACAGATCACTGCACCACTCAATGCTCTAGGCGGAGGGGCTGCGAGCGCTTGCCAGGCAGCGCAGGTGCAGAGCTGTGGCCTGACCCAGTGCTCTGTGCTGCACGGCAGCGTGGCTGGCTCCAGCCGGGTGGCACGGCTGCCTGTCCCGGTGCTCTGTGCTGCACGGCGGCGTGGCTGGCTCCAGCCGGGCGGCACGGCCGCCTGTCCCGGTGCTCTGTGCTGCACGGCGGCGTGGCTGGCTCCAGCCGGGCGGCACGGCCACCCGTCCCGGTGCTCTGTGCTGCACGGCGGCGTGGCTGGCCCCAGCCGGGCGGCACGGCTGCCTGTCCCGGTGCTCTGTGCTGCACGGCGGCGTGGCTGGCCCCAGCCGGGCGGCACGGCTGCCTGTCCCGGTGCTCTGTGCTGCACGGCGGCGTGGCTGGCCCCAGCCGGGCGGCACGGCTGCCTGTCCTGGTGCTCTGTGTTGCACGGCGGCGTGGCTGGCTCCAGCCGGGCGGCACGGCCGCCCGTCCCGGTGCTCTGTGCTGCACGGCGGCGTGGCTGGCCCCAGCCGGGCGGCACGGCCGCCCGTCCCGGTGCTCTGTGCTGCACGGCGGCGTGGCTGGCTCCAGCCGGGCGGCACGGCCGCCTGTCCCGGTGCTCTGTGCTGCACGGCGGCGTGGCTGGCTCCAGCCGGGCGGCACGGCTGCCTGTCCTGGTGCTCTGTGCTGCACGGCGGCGTGGCTGGCCCCAGCCGGGCGGCACGGCTGCCTGTCCTGGTGCTCTGAGTGGCGTGGCTATAGTGCCACCAGCCACCGGTGCCCCAGGCAGCACAGTAAGGGGGCAGGGAGCAGCGGGGGGTGGATAGAGGGCTGGGAAGTTCGGGGTGGTGGTCAGGGGGCAGGGGTGTGGAGGCGGTCAGGGTGGGACATAGGGAGGTTGAATGGGGGCAGGGGTCTTGGGAGGGCAGTCAGGTAGGAGGGGGGTTGGCTGGGGCAGTGGGGGGCAGTCAGGGGCAGGGGTTCTGGGGTCGGTCAGGGAGAAGGGGTGGTTGGATGGGGCAGGGGGCAGTCAGGAATGAAAGTAGGCAGGGCCAGTGCAAGGAAGTTTCGCGCTGTAGGTGAAATTTCCACCTTGCACCCGCCCAAGCTAACGCCGCCCCCCCCGCGGCAGCTAACCCCCCCCCACCCATCCCCCCCCCACGGCTGCTAACCCCCCCATTCCCTCCCACGGAAGCTAACCCCGCCCGCTGCCTGGGGAGGCTCCCCCCATGGCAGCTACCCTCCTCCGCGGCAGCTAACCCTGCCACTCGGGGGCCACCCCCGCCTGTGGCAGCCTCCCCCACCCACAGTAGCTCCCCACCCCACCCCCGCCCACGGCAGCTAACCCCGCCGGCGGCAGCCTCCTGCCCACAGCGGCAGCTCCCCACCCCATGTGGCAGCCAGTCCCCCACCAGTGATAGCTAACCACCACCACCACCCCCCCGTGGCGGCTCGCCACCACCCCACGGCAGCCTTTCCCCCCCTCCCCGCGGCAGCCAGCCTCCCCCACCCGCGGCAGCTCCCCACCCCCCATGGAACTTAACCCCCCCACCCATGGCAGCTAACCCCCCTGCCTGCGGCGGCTCCCCACCCCCTCGCAGCGGCTCCCCACCACCCCCAGCCAGCCCCCCACCTGCGGTATTTCTGCAGCCGCTTTTCTTGCCGCCGAATCGCCGCCGGGGAGTCGCTGCCAAGGGCGGTGAAATGCCGCCCCCCAAATCCTGCCACCCTAGGTGAGCGCCTAGGGTTGCCTAGTGGAAGCACCGGCCCTGAAAGGAGGGATTAGATGGGGTGGCAGGGGGCAGTCAGGGGCGGGTGGTCCGGGGGCAGTCCGGGCACAGGGAACAGGTGGGGTTGGATGGGGCAGGAGTCCCAGGCGGGCCATCAGGGGGCAAGAAGCAGGGGGGATTGGATAGGGGCGGGGGCCGGGCTACGCCTAGCTGTTTGGGGAGGCACAGCGTCTCCTAATCAGCCCTCCATACAATTTCAGAAACCCGATGTGGCCCTCAGGCCAAAAAGTCTGCCCGCCCCTGCTCTAGTGTCAGCATCCACGTGCCCTGCCCTGCAAGCTGAGTCTCAGTGCCAGCTCACACTGAGCAAGGCAGCAGCACCAGCTTCCAGCACATAATACATCAGAGCACACAAGACACTCCTATCATAGGGGAAAATGTCGTCCCTCGGATACACCTAGGTGACTTACCTGGCAGAATTGGCACCTTTGGGCACTCCTTGCAGGCCCGGCCAGGCACACTCATCACATTTTTACTCACTTTTCTGATTTTACAGGAAAGAGATGCTGGCAGCAGATACCAGCCATGGCAAGCCAGATGTTCAGCTCCCACAAGTCTCTGTCTCATGTCCCAGCAGTAACCTCAGCTGGGGGTGGGCATTAACTTGCTGTTCTGCTTGGACGGGCCCCGATCTCTGTGGATGGAGCTGATCAATCCAAAAGCTTTTCCGTGGAGCAGTGTTGATGCAGTTGGGTGCTGCATTCTTCTGTACTTCCATGTGAAACTGTGTGGGCTGGGGTGCTCCCTACAGGGACGTGTATTTCAGTAGAGGAAGAAGTGTGTAGGTAAAGTCCTTGCGTGTGAAAATGTGCACCGCTGATCTCGCTCTCACTGTCTCTCCCCTGCTGGGTACCTAGGCGCTCCTGTAGCTGGAGAGGTCACTGGCAATTAACGGAGGATGTGTCTACACTGCAATTGCCAGGTGTGGTTGCATCTCATGCATACCCAAGCTAACTTTAAAGGAGCCAGCTTGGGGGCCAAACAGTGAAGCTGTTTTTTGGGGTCGGGAAGGAATTTTCTTCCAGGGTAGATTGGCAGAGGCCCTGGAGGTTTTTTGCCTTCCTCTGCAGCATGGGGCACGGGTCACTTACCGGAGGATTCTCTGCATCTTGAAGTCTTTAAACCATGATTTGAGGACTTCAATAGCTGAGACATAGGTGCAAGGATTATTCCAGGAGTGGGTGGGTGAGATTCTGTGGCCTGCGTTGTGCAGGAGGTCAGACTAGATGATCATAATGGTCCCTTCTGACCTTATAGTCTAGGAGTCTATGAAGCTGTGGCAGCACAGGTTTCAGCATGCCCTAGTTGCCCTAGGAACTGCCCTGCATGATAATGACGACAATAATGACGTCATGATTTCATGATGCTGCGTGATGACATCACAACACTATGCAAATGGTGAAGATGTCATACTGGGCTGGTTTCTGCCCCATCATAATCAACAGGGTTTTTGCCATTGGCTGTAGAGAAGCTGCGTGGTGAAGTTCTGCCAGAGGCTCACGAGACCCAGAAACACATTCAAGTTCTCTGAGCCTTGCAAAAGCTGTGACAGTTGGGCCAGGGCCCGGTGTGTGGGGCTGGGTGGCTGGTGGCCCAGTACCTGGGGATGTGGGGGTCAGTGCTGCACCTGCCTAGATTGGCCTGGGTTGAGAAAGTGTCCTCTAAGGAACAGTTCAAATCTTCAGCTAATTCAGCTCCTTTCCCTGGTTTATGAAGCAAACTAATGAAGGGGAAAGTCCCGTCAGATCGGGTTTTAGGAGTTTTACAGCTACCTGTGCCAGCAAGTCGACATTTCCCTGAAATGTAATTGGAATTAATTGCACTGGGGCGTTTGATCTGTGGGCTCTATGTAAATTTCATCTCTAATCCCAGCTCTGTGACTTGCAGAGAACAGTGACCCCTTTTTAAAGCCAAAGGGATTAAGCCAACTGGGCCTTTTATCAGACACTTTCTTTTAACCATTTCATTGTGCTGGCTCCAGAATGAATCACTTCTTGTGGACCGGGCATTTCCTCTGGCACAGGAAATCGCAGAGGGAGATAAAGGTAGAGCCAGTTTTAGAGTAAGGGCTGGGGGAAAGCCGACAGGTGCGGAGGAGCACGTGGTTCGGCTAGAGACATCCCTTAGGGGAGGATCTATTATTGGAGATTTTCTAAGTCCTAGTAAAGAGGAAAGGATGGAAGACAATAAACGGGTAGGATATGATGAGTAACAGACAAATGAAAAAGAGTCCCATTCAATTAAATCATGTAATGGCAGACAGCTAAAAAGAAACAAGTTTTTAAAGGGTTTTTATACAAATGCTAGAAGTCTAAATACTAAGATGGGTGAACTCGTGCGCCTCATATTAAATGAGGATATTGATGTAACAGGCATCACAGAAACTTGGTGGAATGAGGCTAATCAATGGGGCACAGTAATACCAGGGTACACAATATATCAGAAGGACAGAACAGGTCGTGCTGGTGCGGGAGTGGCACTATATGTGAAAGAAAGTGATGAATCAAATGAAGTAAAAATCTTAAATGAACCAAACTGTACCATAGAATCTCTCTGGACAGAAATTCCATGCTTAAATAATAAGAATATAGCAGTAGGAATATATTACCGACCACCTGACCAGGATGGTGACAGTGACTGTGAAATGCTCAGGGAAGCTATAAAAATAAAAAACTCAATAATAATGGGGGATTTCAATTAACCCCATATTGACTGTTCACGTGTGACCTCAGGATGGGATGCAGAGGCAAAGTTGACACTTTAAATGGCTGCTTCTTGGAGCAGCTAGTCCTGGAACCCACAAGAGGAGAGGCAATTCTTGATTTAGTCCTAAGTGGCGCACAGGATCTTGTCTAAGAGGTGAATATAGCTGGACCGCTTGGTAATAGTGACCATAATATAATTACATTTTACATCCCTGTGGCAGGGAAAACACCAGGGCAGCCCAGCATGGTAGCATTTAATTTCAGAAACAGGAACTACACAAACATGAGGAAGTAAGTTAAACAGAAATTAAAAGGTACAGCGCCAAACGTGAAATCCCTGCAAGCTACATGGAAACTTTTTAAAGACACCATAACAGAGACTCAACTCAAATGTATACCCCAAATTAAAAAACATAGTAAGAGAACCAAAAAAGTGCCACCGTGGCTAACCAACAAAGTAAAAGAAGCAGTGAGAGGCAAAAAGGCATCCTTTAAAAAGTGGAAGTTAAATCCTAGTGAGGAAAATAGAAAGGAGCATAAACTCTGGCAAGTGAAGGGTAAAAATATAATTAGGAAGGCCAAAAAAGAATTTAAAGAACAGCTAGCCAAAGACTCAAAAAGTAATAACAAATTTTTTTTAAGTACATCAGAATCAGGAAGCCTGCTAAACAACCAAAGGGGCCACTGGATGATCGACATGCTAAAGGAGCTCTCAAGGACGATAAGGCCATTGCGGACAAACTAAATTAATTCTTTGCATCGGTCTTCATGGCTAAGGATGTGAGGGAGATTCCCAAACCTGAGCCATTCTTTTAGGTGACAAATCTGAGGAACTGTCCCAGATTGAGGTGTCATTAGAGGAGTTTTGGGGACAAATTGATAAACTAAACAGTAAAAAGTCACCAGGACTAGATGGTATTCACCCAAGAGTTCTGAAGGAACTCAAATGTGAAATTGCAGAACTGCTAACTGTGGTTTGTAACCTATCATTTAAATCAGCCTCTGTACCAAATGACTGGAGGACAGCTAATGTGACACCAATTTTTTTAAAAGGGCTCCAGAGGTGATCCCTGCAATTACAGGCCAGTAAACCTGACTTCAGTACTGGGAAAACTGGTTGAAACTATAGTAAAGGACAGAATTATTAGACACATAGATGAACATAATTGTCGGGGAAGAGTCAGCACGGTTTTTGTAACGGGAAACTATGTCACACCAATTCACTAGAAATCTTTGAGGGGGTCAATGAGCATGTGGACAAGGGGAATCCAGTGGATATAGTGTACTTAGATTTTCAGAAAGCCTTTGACAAAGTCCCTCACCAAAGGCTCTTAAGCAAAGTAAGCTGTCATGGGATAAGAGGAAAGGTCCTCTCATGAATCAGCAACTGGTTAAAAGATAGGAAACAAAGGGTAGAAATAAATGGTCAGTTTTCAGAATGGAGAAAGGTAAATAGCGGTGTCCCTCAGGGGTCTGCACTGGGACCAGTCCTATTTAACATAACATATTTAAATGATATGGAAAAAGGGGTAAACAGTGAGGTGGCAAAATTTGCAGATGATATAAAACTGCTCAAGATAGTTAAGTCCAAAGGAGACTGCGAAGATCTACAAAGGGATCTCACAAAACTGGGTGACTGGGCAACAAAATGGCAGATGAAATTCAATGTTGATAAATGCAAAGTAATGCACACTGGAAAACATAATCACAACTAAACATATAAAATGATGGGGTATAAATTAGCTGTTACCCCTTAAGAAAGAGATATTTGAGTCATTGTGGATAGTTCTCTGAAAACATCCACTCAATGTGCAGCGACAGTTAAAAAAGCGAACAGAATGTTGGGAATTGTTAAGAAAGGGATAGATAATAATAGAGAAAATATCATATTGCCTCTATATAAATCCATGTCATATAAATCCATGCTCACATATTGAATGCTGTGTGCAGATGTGGTCACCCCATCTCAGAAAAGATATATTGAAATTGGAAATGGTTCAGAAAAAGTCAACAAAAATGATTAGGGGTATGGAACAGCTTCCGTATGAAGAGAGATTAATAAGATTGGGACTTTTCAGTTTATAAAAGAGACGGCTAAGGGGAATATGATAGACTAGTGCGGAGAAAGTAAATAAGGAAGTGTTATTTACTCCTCATAACACAAGAACGAGGGGTCACCAAATGAAATTAATAGGCAGCAGGTTTAAAACAAACAAAAGGAAGTATTTTTTCACACAACGCACAGTCAACCTTTGGAACTCTTTGCCAGAGGATGTTGTGAAGGCCAAGATCCTAACAGGGTTCCAAAAAGAACTAGATACATTCATGGAGGATAGGCCCAGCAATGGCTATTACCCAGGATGGGCAGGGATGGTGTCCCTAGCCTCTGTTTGCCAGAAGCTGGGAATGGGAGACAGGGATGGATCACTTGAGAGACTGGAAAGTCAGCAGGAAACACACAGGAGTGGGAGCCAGGAATTGCTGGTGACACTGATTCACCCACACAGGGTTTGCCTGGGTGTAATAACGCGTGCATGCAGATAGGCTCTGAGGCTCTGGTGAGGGCAGGTAATAACTGGTGTGTCTTTACCTGCCTGGCTGGATCGAGTGGTAAATGTTCACCCATCATTTGGGAGGTAAGGATCATTATTAAACAGCTGTCTCCTGTTCTGCCTGTGGGCAAGGCTCCGCTGGGTTGATCCAGACTAGGCCAGGCTTGGGGGAGTGCTGGGAAAGGCTGCAAGTGTCACCATTCCTCACAGTCCAGCCTCTGGCAATGTTAACTACGGGAAGGGCCCTGGGGTGGGCCAGAGCTCTCTCTTTACAAATGACCTAGATCTGTAGGGATGGTGCCTCTGAATGACTGCTGCACCCAAACGCATTGCTAGGATACCGTGCTGTGTTTGGAGAGGACACTCCCCCCTCCTGGCCCCCACCCCACATGGCTGTCAGGGCCGGATTAACCTTTTGTTGGCCCCCCTGGAGGCAATGGAGCATGGTGTGGGGGAGGCCAGTCCCCAGAGCGAGGGCCCAGCCAGAGGCAATGAGGCCTGACATGGCAGGGGCGGCCCCGCTCTGCCCAATGCGAGGGCACTATTTACAAACCGGCAGTTGCCAGGTGCACAGTGGCTTGCTCTGCCCTGTGCGGCCAGCGTGCCCCTTCCCCTCAGGGGCAGGCCCAAGCCACACTACACAGCCTCCCCCAACACCCCCTGACTCCCTATGGCCAGACCCCTCCCTGGATCCACTATGCCCAGCACCCCCCCAGACCCACCCACAAATGCACAGCGCCCTGCACAACACCACCCCTGTCCACAGCCCCACCACAACTGCCCAGCACCCCCCCCCGAACCCTCACTCCCTACTGCCCCAACACACAGATCTTCCCCACCCCTTCACAGCCTAGCACCCCCGCAGACTCCCCACAGACCCACTCCCCGGCCTTGCTGGGAGGAGACTGTGTCTGCCAGGCTGAGCCAGCAGCGCAGCCAGGGTTGGTCCCAGGGCGGGGAATCGCTCCGGCCCCTCAGGAGTGACGCGATCAGCCAGGCCAAGGCCTGCCCCAGCCGGGCTCCCTCAGGACCTACTTGCCTGGAGGGGCCCAGCCAAGCCCCCCCCCGCCCATTGTCTTCCTGCCCCATTGTTGCCACCTGACTGAGACTGGCCAGGCTTCTGCACCAGTCCCAGGCGGCTCAGCTCCGGGGAGACAGGCAGGGCCCCAGAAGCAGAGACTGCCCAAAGCCAGAGGTGCACTGGGGTCTGGCCAGGGGGCAGAGAGGAGCAGGGGGGTTGGTGCCAGGGGGCAGAGAGGAGCCCTTGGCCAGCTGGCGGGTAGGCCGAGAGGAGCAAGTGGTGGGCGGGGCAGCCAGCGGGATGCTGGGGTCTCGGGGCGCAGTGCAAGCAGACCCGGCCGGGGCCCCTTCTGAGCATGGGCCCGGCTCTATGGAGCCACTGGAGCCATTTTAAACCCGTCACTGGGCTGTGGGATTCTCCCCATCAGCAGAGCTGCTCTACACCGTAACAACTGGCCACTAGGCTGCAGCTGGCGTCCATGAGGCACAGAGCACCATGCATTTGTGAAGCGGTGGGAGCCACACAGCCCCTAGGAACTTGGCAGCACTTGGGTCAGTAAACTCAGATGCGTTTGCTAAGCTCCTGAAGCGACTGTGGTACATAAAACTATCGCTGGGAAACTGATTTAATCCCTGCTTGGCCAGTCTCACTCATAGACACACAGCTGATCCCTGGCCTCTTGGCAGGACCACCCACAGGTCAGGAGCCACAAGCCCACGGCCTGTGTCGTGTTATTTTGGCTGAGTGACACAGCCATTAATCTGACAGGATTGCATGGTAATCTCACTACAGCAAATAATACTGAAGGCAAAAAAAAGGTCCCAAAATAGCACATAGGCTCAGACAAGACAGGATGAGAGACAGAGTTGAACCTGTGTTTCCTTAGCTTTAGCAGCACCCCAGTTTGGGCGGGGGGCAGAGGGGGATGGAACGGTTGTGGTTGTTTGGAAAATACTAGCAGGAAGGCTCACAGGGAATTTGAGATTTCTTGAGTGCAAGGTAGGAATGGAAGTGAATTGACACCTACAGCATATTCCTCAGAGTCATGGCAATCTGGCAAGGGACTGCAGATACGTCGGGGGTTTGCTTTTCTTTATTGAACTGCTGCTCAAACCACAGAACTGCCCAGATGTCAACGTTTCCTGCCCAGATGGCAAAACAAAGCCGAGAGCCTGTCCTGGGGAGCAGCACATCTGGGCGGGAAACAGTTTTCCCATCCCATGAGAGAGAGAGAGAGAAAGAGAGAGAGAGAGGGAGACCCCGGAATAGCCAGGGCACTCAACAGGAAGGAGGAGCCTTCCAGGTTCAAGTCCTGGCTTCAAATCAGTCAGACAGAAACTTAAAGCTCATCTCCTAAGCGCCAGATAGGTGCGTCGAGCACCACACTCTTGGCTCTGCTAAGGTAGCTCCCTCGCTGGTGGTTTTGATCAGAAATTCCATCCTGGAATGATGAAGCTTCCCAAATGAAACGGGTTCAATCCCGCGCAAAGCTTTGGTTTCACCAAAGTAAGTGGCATTTTCTGATGAAAACCTGTTTAGTTGAAAAGTTCTCACCCACCTCCAGTTAGGATGGGTGCTGACAGGGGAGCAAGTGGCAATGTTCTGTCACCTCTTTCCAGGCATCTCTTTGCTTTCAGATACCTTCACTCCAAATGGAGCCCTGCTCCTCATAGAATCTCAGGGTTGGAAGGGACCTCCGGAGGTCATCTAGTCCAACCCCCTCCTCAAAGCAGGACCAACCCCAACTAAATCATCCCAGCCAGGGCTTTGTCAAGCCTGATCTTAAAAACCTCTAAGGAAGGAGATTCTACCACCTCCCTAGGTAACCCATTCCAGTGCTTCACCACCCTACTAGTGAAAACGTTTTCCCTAATATCCAACCTAAACCTCCCCCTCTGCAACTTGAGACCATTACTCCTTGTTCTGTCATCTTCTACCACTGAGAACAGTCTAGATCCATCCTCTTTGAAACCCCCTTTCAGGTAGTTGAAAGCAGCTATCAAATCCCCCCTCATTCTTCTCTTCTGCAGGCTAAACAATCCCTGTTCCCTCAGCCACTCCTCATAAGTCATGTGCTCCAGCCCCCTAATCATTTTTGTTGCCCTCCGCTGGACTCTTTCCAATTTATCCACATCCTTCTTGTAGTGTGGGGCCCAAAACTGGACACAGTACTCCAAATGAGGCCTCACCAGAGCCGAATAGAGGGGAATAATCACGTCCCTCGATCTGCTGGAAGTGCCCCTACTTATACAACCTAAAATGCCGTTAGCCTTCTTGGCAACAAGGGCACACTGTTGACTCATATTCAGCTTTTCGTCCACTGTAACCCCTAGGTCCTTTTCTGCAGAACTGCTGCCCAGCCATTTGGTCCCTAGTCTGTACCTGTGCATGGGACTCTTTCGTCCTAAGTGCAGGACTCTGCACTTGTCCTTGTTGAACCTCATCAGATTTCTTTAGGCCCAATTCTCTAATTTGTCTAGGTCCCTCTGTATCCTGTCCCTACCCTCCAGTGTATCAACCACTCCTCCCAGTTTAGTGTCATCTGCAAACTTGCTAAGGGTGCAGTCCACACCATCCTCCAGATCGTTAATGAAGATATTGAACAAAACCGGCCCCAGCACAGACCCTTGGGGCACTCCACTTGATACCGGCTGCCAACTAGACATGGAGCCATTGATCACTACCCGTTGTGCCCAACCATCTAGCCAGCTTTCTGTCCACCTTACAGTCCATTAATCCAGCCCATACTTCTTTAACTTGCTGGCAAGAATACTGTGGGAGACTATATCAAAAGCTTTGCTAAAGTCAAGAAATAGCACATCCACTGCTTTCCCCTCATCCACAGAGCCAGTTATCTCATCATAGAAGGCAATTAGGTTAGTCAGGCATGACTTGCCCTTGGTGAATCCATGCTGACTGTTCCTGATCACTTTCCTCTCCTTTAAGTGGTTCAGAATTGATTCCTTGAGGACCTGTTCCATGATTTTTCCAGGGACTGAGGTGAGACTGACTGGCCTGTAGTTCCCCGGATCTTCCTTCTTCCCTTTGTTAAAGATTGGCACTACATTAGCTTTTTTCCAGTCATCCGGGACCTCCCCCGATTGCCATGATTTGTCAAAGATAATGGCCAAGGCTCTGACCCCTGCTCCTTTAGCTGGAGGGCTAATGGCTGAATGAAACAAACACTCCAAATTGCCTGTGAAACAACAGTCCAAAAAGTATGAAACTGGTGTTAGCAAGCTACTCAGACCCTTTCTGTAGGGAGTGACTGGGAGTGCCCCCGTCAGGAGAGCTGTCACATTGACTTAACTCCTGCCTGTCCACAGGCTGAATGTGTGTGACAGGGTTCAATGAATGCACGCTGAGGGGTCCGTATTATTCCTATGAAGATTTCACTGCATGGACGCAGAGCAGAGAGTTGTATGACATCAGCATTACTGAGTGGGAAAAGCCACAGAAATACATTGTGTCAAATACAGAGGACCAGGTGGAGCAGCAGCAATTTTCCACTTTACACATTTTTCAGCCCCCCCTTTTTTTTAGTGCTCTAATGGCTCCCTGGTTTGCAGCAGGACTTGACATTGGGCAGGGAGCGAGCTGTGGGCTCAGGCCGCTGTCTTTTGCTGACACCACGAAAATCTGTTCAGATTCAGCCAAGTTCTAAGGAGCTGAAAATCACCATTCCCAGCCTGCACTAGGCTCACCAGAGCTTGCTGATGGTTGCTGCTGAAAGGGCTCAGTATTCCATCCACACTGAGCATTCCCCCAGCTCCCGAGAGCGACATGCAGGGCCGGCGCTATCACGAGGTGACCCTAGGCAGTCGCCTAGGGTGCCAGGATTTGTGGGGGCGGCTGCCTCCTGCCCGCTCCCCGCTCGAGCCGGGAGGCAGCCTCCCGCTTCCTCGTGAAGCCCTGCTGTGGCAAGGGCTGTTGCCCTGCTGCTGGGGCTCAGCAGGGCTTCGCGGGCGGCTCGCCACGGCTGCCTCCTGCCTCCCGGCTCCACGCTCGGCTCAGCGGCTGAGCGTGGAGCTGGGAGGCAGGGCCGGCTCGCCGTGGGCGGGGGGAGGCTGCCATGGCCCGTGGGCGGGGGGCTAGCTGCCGCGGGGGGATGGAGAGCCGTCTGCCAAGGGGGGTGGGGGGCTGAGCTGCCATGGCCCGCCGATGGGGAGCTGCCGCGGACTGCAGGGAGGTGGGGAGCTGCCGCGCCCCTACACCATGCTCCATTGCCTCCATGGGGGCCAACAAAAGGTTAATCCGGCCCTGACAGCCATGTGGGGTGGGGGCCAGGAGGGGGGAGTGTCCTCTCCAAACACAGCACGGTATCCTAGCAATGCGTTTGGGTGCAGCAGTCATTCAGAGGCACCATCCCTACAGATCTAGGTCATTTGTAAAGAGAGAGCTCTGGCCCACCCCAGGGCCCTTCCCGTAGTTAACATTGCCAGAGGCTGGAGTGTGAGGAATGGTGACACTTGCAGCCTTTCCCAGCACTCCCCCAAGCCTGGCCTAGTCTGGATCAAACCAGCGGAGCCTTGCCCACAGGCAGAACAGGAGAATGCCATGGCGGGGCGGGGCGGCGTTAGCGGGGAGGGGGAGGGCGCAGGGCTGGTACAAGGAAGTTTCGCCTAGGGCGAGAAACTTCCTTGCACTGGCCCTGGCGACATGCAAAATGGAGCTACCAGAGGATGGACAAACAAAAACAATCCCCTTTCTCTCCCTCTTTCCATCCCTCAGAGCACGAAGGGATGAAGGGCTGTGCTGGGAGCCAGGAGAACATGGGTTCTACATTCACCTGTCCTACCAATGGGGGTTAGTAATTATGTGTCCTTCACAGCACTCATTAGTGAGGAAGGCCTCACCGCCCATTATGAGATCACACCCAATGGGAACAGAGACTAGGTCTCTAATCTGGCAGATCTGTATCAACTGCTTAAGTAGATATTCTCTCAGGAAGACTCTGCCATGGCCAGTGACTCCCACAATGCACCAACTACCTGCACCGAGTGGGGAGGCTGCAGTGCATCATGGTACATGTAGTCTGACCAGGGAGGCTGTCCCTTAGTGAGGGGGGCACTTGTAGTGCAACTCCCCTCGGGGTCAAAGGGAATGCTGGGGCCCTTGCAGCCTGTGCTGGCATTGACACCACTGCAAAGGGGACAAGGAATTCTGATTGGATTGCGTTTCACACCTACTCTCTCAGGGTTCTCTCCACCCGGGGCTCCAGTGCCAATAGATAAGGCTCCAAGTTAGACCCTCAGGTTATGTCTACACTTCGCGCTGGGCGGTGATTCCCAGCTTGAGGAGACATACTTGCGCTCGCTCTCATCTAGCTACCATGCTAAAAATAGAACGGACCCGCAGCAGCGCTACGGGCGAGTTAGCCACCGCAAGAACGTCCCCATCCGAAACCGCGGGCACATATTCAGGGCGGCTAGCCTGTCCCACCACTTGTGCTGCCATGGCTCCATTCTATCTGAGAGCGCTAGCTCAAGTCAGAGCCAGTGCGGGGATGTCTCCTTGGGCTGGATATCACACCCCTGCTCCAAGTGACCCCTTCCCAACCGCCACTGGCTCCCAGGAGTTTGCAGAGTGACTGAAAGCAGTGGCGCTGGAACAGTGGCGTAGCCAGGTGCAGAGAACAGGGGGAGCGGAGCTAAAAAAAGGCACCTCCCCCTTGTACTCACCCGGCAGCGCTCCAGCTGTTCAGCGGCACTTTGACTTCGGCGGCGGGTCCTTCACTCGCTCCGGGTCTTCGGTGGTACCCGCCGCCGAAGTGCCGCCAAACAGCTGGGTGAGCATAAGGGGGAGGTGCTTTTTTTAGCTCCGCTCCCCCTTTTAAAAGGCGCCAAAAAAATTAAAAGGCACCACTTGTACTCAGTGGGGGAGCGGCCGCTACCCCGCTACTCTCCTGGCTACGCTACCGCGCTGGAACCAGGGGGCCAGGGCCCTCCCACTTTTTGAAAGTGGACAGGCCTGGCTCAGCCATTTTTTGCCAGGGCAGATTCAGCCCCCTTCCCCTCCTCTTCCCCCCGAGGTCCCACCCCCGGACAGGCCGTGCGGACCCTCCACCTGCCCGTGGTGCGGGGGGACCTGAGAGCAGCCCCCTGCCTGTGTCTCTGCCCCCAGGACTCTCCGCCTGGCCCAGGGCAGATGGAGATGGAGAGTCCGTGACTTTGCGCCAGCTCCCCACAGCTGCCTTTGTGGAACTCCCCGATCCTGCTCTGGCCAGGGGTGGGGAGAGGACTCCCTGGCCCTAATCCGGCTTCTGGGTTGGCCAGGGGTGGGGCCTTGGGGGGAAGAAGAGGGGTGGGGGCAGGGCCTTTGGGAAGGCTCTGGCACCCTTGACTGAAAGTTACCCTGCAATGGAACTTCAGTCAATAATTCTGTGGATGATTAGAATAAGAATAGAATAAATGGAGATATGCCAATCTCCTAGAACGACCTTGAAAGGTCATCGAGTCCAGTCCCCTGCCTTCACTAGCAGGACCAAGTACTGTCCCCTGACAGATTTTTGCCCCAGATTCCTAAATGGCCCCCTCAAGGATTGAACTCACAACCCTGGGTTTAGCAGGCCAATGCTCAAACCACTGAGCCATCCCAAGAAGAAACAGAGTCCAACTCATTCTCTCTTAGCTCAAGTTGTCAGTGCTAACAGTAAAAAGCAGGAAAAGCTAAAAACCACAGATCTGACTCTGAATGCAGGGCAGGGCAGGGGGTTAGATGGGAGCACAGCCACTTTCCAGAGCAGAAACTCACTTGAAGGAGATTTCTAGTTTGAAAATTGTTCTTTTAAAATTCTCTGTTTGCAAAATACATTCTAAGGTAAAGCAGCTCAAGGGAGTCACCAGCCTTCTGGAAAGGGTGTTGGTAAGAGTCTCTTTTGTGAGTTTAAACAAACGATGTGAGAGTGAGGAAACAGTACCACAAAAGAGTCATATTCCTGTATTACTTCTAGCTACATGGAGTGATGGGATTCTTCCTTCAAATGCAGCTGAGTGGACTTTCAATAAGTGTTTAATTAAAAAAAAATCGTACAGACTTTTCACCACATCAGCTGCTGTTTGTTTACTCTTTTCATTTCGCCCAGAAAAGACAAGGAAAATAGACTAGTCAGTTTCACCCTTTGGCTGTCCTGCCTAGCTCAATGCTGCCATGTTTGGGGGTAAACACTGCAGGACAATGTTTAAATCCAACTAGAAAATACTGTACCTTAATGAAAAATGTGAAAAAAATGAACGTGGCAGATATACCACAGTTGTCATTCTTAGAGTCACAGATTCCAGGGCCTCTGTGATCTACAATGTTCCCATGTATCAAGCATTACTGCACAGTGGGATACGAAATACTACAGCTATTTCCTGTGTAAGTGCCGGGAAATGGCTGTGGGAGTCGGAACAGGGTCTCAGACACACTCTGCTTACGCTGGGTACATGTGACGCTTTAATGATGGCACTTTATTAATATTAGTTTTTGCAAAATCTTTATTCTGTTTATTTTATTAAACATAAATTGTGGGTTTCGACTCCCTAACACGCTCTCTAAATGAATTTTAAAAACTCCAAATAAAATAAACTGCTTTCAAAATCTGGAATGTAAGGCAAGGACCCCACACGGGTGTCTGCACAAGTTGCCAGAAAAAATACTGTCTGTCCCAAATTGTGACAGAACATGAACAGCCCATGTTAGCTCCGGGAAATGGCTCCTGCATGATGTATTGACTTTAGATTCAGTCACAGACCACTAGAGCCAATTAAACGTTAAACTATTTTTAAACCTTGGGATCCTGATTCTATTTACTTTGCATTTCATGAATCATTTGACAAGTGTGAAAGTCGTTAAATGTCTACATTTCTCATCCAAAAAAAGCACTCAACCCCCCTCCCCCCCCACACACATAGACTTGCATATGCCAACATGTGTGATCTAAGGAAGAAAGGAATTTCATTCTTGTCAAAATCTATTAGCCGCTCTAACAAGCTGACTCTATGGTACATTTTATATTTGCTTTTCGTGACTGAAACATGATCAGTTTTAGTCCAGGTTCTATGGATCTAAAACAGACTGGAAATGAAATGAGCTCAGTAGTATTTCCCAGGGCTTCCAACAGTGAACTTTACTGCGTAGTTTCCATCACCCCAACAATGACCCCATCTCTGCCTCATTTGTAAGGAGTGCTCATTTTAAATAACAATGTTTTTGCTCTGATCAAGATGAATGAACTTCTAGCACTTTGAGACAGATTATGGCCTTTATCTCTATGACAGGAAGTGTCCCTACAGAGAAGAAGTAATTGGAGAGATGATGTGTTTATCATAGAAACTATTGTCTGTTCCTGAGAGAACTGGACTATCATATATTTACAAGGGTTGGGAAAAAATTTCCATCTGTTAAACGCACAAGATTCACTCCAGACTCCAAGGCTTGGACGTAGGACAGGACTTAAGTATAGGAAAATCTTCCTTGAATTCCAGTCAGTTATGCTGTAAGGGGTATAGGGAACAGATATGCCCTGAATGATTAATAACTATTCATTCCTCCTGGCCTTCAAAAATTAGAAACGCCATCCATCTCTGTTTATCCCCAAATAGGATCCTCCTAGTAAAGACAATACAAACATTATAAGAAAGAAAAACTTGTAGCACCTTAGAGACTAACACATTTATTTCAGCATAAGCTTTCGTGGGTTAGAACCCACTTCATCGATGAAGTGGGTTCTAACCCACGAAAGCTTATGCTGAAATAAATGTGTTAGTCTCTAAGGTGCTACAAGTTTTTCTTTCTTATTTTCATTTTGCTGACACAGACTAACACGGCTACTACACTGAAACCTATCATAATACAAACATTGTTCACATCGTGTGCGATACTTTGGCTTTGTCTACACTGGAACTTGAACCACAAAACGGTTGTTCAGAGGTGTGAAAAAAATACCCCCTCCCCGAATGACAAAAGTTTTGCCGATGAAAAGTGCCAGTGTGAACAGCGCTTTGTCGGCAGGAGTCCTCTCCTGCCGACAAAGCTACCGCTGCTCGTTGGGGTGGAAGTTTTTTGTCGGCGGGAGAGCTCTCTCCTGCCAACAAACAGTGGCTACACTGCGCACCTTTAGCTGCATGGCTGTAGTGGCAGGGCCCTGTCGCCAAAAGGTGTGTAGTGTAGACAAAGCCTTTGTCTAAAGACCCAGAGAGCAAGTCCAGTGAGGAATTCCAATCCCCAAGAATAGAAACTCAAATGGCTAGATGAGATGAGTGTTAATCACCTAGACTAGAATTTCTCATAATTTACATATGTATAAAACCTCTGTCTCCCTCCCAATCTAGCTAAAAGGAACTCTCAAAGGTCACCAGGAAAGGGTCACACACCACTGTACTATGCAAAGTGGCCCGTTGTGCACTGTGAGTGGAGCAAGAGATGGTGGGGAACTGTGAGTAAAACCAATTATAATTAATTTGATGCAAGACAGAAGGTCAAATGGGGCAAACTGATCATTACCCCAAGAAACCCAAATCTCCTTCCCACCCCAAATGATGAAATTATAAACCTAATCTCCCCTGGACAGTTTGGTTTGTCCCATAGAATATCAGGGTTGGAAGGGACCTTAGGAGGTCATCTAGTCCAACCCCCTGCTCAAAGCAGGACCAATCCCCAATATTTGCCCCAGATCCCTAAATGGCCCCCTCAAGGATTGAACTCATAATCCTGGGCTTAGCAGGCTAATGCTCAAACCACTGAGCTATCCCTTCCCCCTACAGCATTAGGTCTTTCACCCCAAATTGGAAGCTTCATATCTGTTTGCCTTGTGCCTCTCTGGATGTGGACAGTGTCCCTTGTTCAGCTGCAAGCCCTAAATAACATGAACTGCGCATGTGCAATCCAAGACTGTGTGATGTGTGGCCATTAGATTTGGAAAATTATACGGAATCTTGGTTTTCACTATAAATAATCGTGCCACTCTAGAAGTAATAGGAACTGCATGGCTCAAAGAAAAAGGAATGTTGAAAGATATAAACCAGGGTATAAAAGTTTTTTGCTTAAAAAGGGGAAAATTCCAATGAATAATGTGCCTAATATTGAAAAACAATCCTTGAAATGAATTAAACATAAAAAGCCTCCGATAAGAAAAGGATGGAAGAAATTTATTCTGCACCATCACCATCTACTGGATACTGAAGGAAGCAACAGAGCAATTAGGAGCAGAAATCTAAGCACTAAGTATCTGTCTGCACAGCATCTAGACACCCACAGCTGGCCTGTGCCAGGCCACTGGGACTCGCGGGGCTCGGGCTGTGAGACTGTTTCATTGCTGTGTAGACTGCCAAGCTTGGGCTGGAATCTGGGTTCTAGGACCCTGTGGGGTGGGAGGGTCCCAGAGCTCAGGCTGCAGCCCGAGCTGGAAATCTAAAGAAGCCCCGTGAGCCTGAGTCGTAAGAACGTAAGAAAGGCCGTACTGGGTCAGACCAAAGGTCCATCCAGCCCAGTATCCTGTTCACCGACAGTGGCCAATGCCAGGTGACCTGGGGTGAGTGGACCCAACAGGTAATGATCAAGTGATCTCTCTCCTGCCATCCATCACCCCTCTCTGACAAACAGAGGCTAAGGACACCATTTCTTACCCATTCTGGCTAATAGCCATTAATGGACTTAACCTCCATGAATTTATTCAGTTCTCTTTTAAACCCTGTTATAGTCCTAGCCTTCACAGCCTCCTCAGGCAAGGAGTTCCACAGGTTGACTGTGCGCTGTGTGAAGAAGAACTTCCTTTTATTTGTTTTAAACCTGCTGCCCACTAATTTCATTGGGTGGCCCCTAGTTCTTTTATTATGAGAACAAGTAAATAACTTTTCCTTATTCACTTCCTCCACACCACTCATAATTTTATATACCTCTATCATATCCCCCCATCTTTTCCAAGCTGAAAAGTCCTAGCCTCTTTAATCTCTCCTCATATGGGACCCGTTCCAGACTCCTAATCATTTTAGTTGCCCTTCTCTGAACCTTTTCTAATGCCAGTATATCCTTTTTGAGATGAGGAGACCACAATTGTACGCAGTATTCAAGATGTGGGCACACTATGGATTTGTATAAGGGCAGTAAGATATTCTCCGTCTTATTCTCTATCCCTTTTTTAATGATTCCTAACATCCCGTTTGCTTTTTTGACTGCCGCTGCACACTGCATGGACGTCTTTAGAGAACTATCCACGATGACTCCAAGATCTTTTTCCGGATTAGTTGTAGCTAAATTAGCCCCCATCATATTGTATGTATAGTTGGTATTTTTTCCAATGTGCATTACTTTACATTTATCCACATTAAATTTCATTTGCCATTTTATTGCCCAATCATTTAGTTTTGTGAGATCTTTTTGTAGTTCTTCACAGTCTGCTTTGGTCTTAACTATCTTGAGCAGCTTAGTATCATCTGCAAACTTTGCCACCTCACTGTTTACCCCTTCTTCCAGCTGGCAAGTGCTATGTAGTGCTATTTCTTTGCTATGTAGACATAAGCTCCCCTGTCAAGTGTCCAACAGAAATCAGATGGTGGGCCCCTCCAGCCAGTCCTGGAGCCAGGGTGTATAAAACGAAGGTTGCCATGTGGGATCCCAGAGTTGACTGAACCCACAACGAAGCAGCAGAATCCAGAAGTGCATCAATGCCCAGACCACCAGGTGGAAAGGACTCTCCCCATACCAGGGTTAACTGGATAAGAAGATGTCATGAGATTACATTTCAAAGTCTGTATTTCTCCTTCTGTTCTTCAATATAAATAACTGCAGGTCAGTTATCTTGCTGAGTCTGCACACTCTAGTGAGATCTCTAACCATATTTTAGATTGTAACTAATGCTATAACCTGCCCTCCTTTATACGTCAAAGAAAAATTGGCCTAAGAGAGATTTGAGCCATAACTTTAAGCAACTGCTTTTGATGTTCTAAAGTTGTCCCTTGCAAACTAAACCACTGAAATAGCAGGGACCACACTCTTGAAAGGACCTTAAAGTCAAGTCCATCCTTTCTCCTTGGAGAAGTACTGGAAGGGGATAGACGTGTTGGGTACTAAACTGATGAATGATATCATAAATAAATGTTTTAAGAAATCCTGATGATGGGCATTGTTCCTTGGTGTATCCGCTGAGCCTCAACCATAGTCTGACAACTGCTTGCAAGACTGTATTGGTGTGTGCAGTACATACCTAGAACACTGGCTGTGTCTACACTTGATTGGTGAACTATTTTTTGCATATTAATGTAGTTCTGGGTGAATTCACAAATTGTTGACCAAGTGTTCTGATTTGAAAAACACTGTTCAAGTTAAAAGCTGACCTGAAAAGAACCTGGCATTAAATTAGGAAACTAACGCTCCCTGTACTCAGTAAAGAGGGACTATCCTATTCATTTCCATTCTAATAGTGGCTGTAACACTCAGCAAACTGGTAACTCCAGTTTGTTAGATTTCAGCTTTAAGATCTAACTGGCCCCAGAGCACACTCACAAAACAGACCCCCCTCTCACGCTCACAGCGAGAGGCTTTGAAGTATAAACACCTTGGGCCAAGTTCAGAGCTGGTGTAAGCAGGTACACTGAAGTTAATGGAGTAGCACACGCTTACCCCAGCGGGGCATGTGTGAGTTCCGCAGTGTGGTGACTGGGTGAAATAGGCAGGTGTGGTGAGTTCCATATGCGCCGGGGAGTCATTTCGTGTCCAGAAATCAGATACCAGGGAAGGAACACAGCTACACAGCAAATGGAATTCTGCGGCAGGACTGCACCTTGGGAACTACAAGTGTCTTCAGTCACAACGTATCACATCTGATTCCCCTCATGCTGATGGCTGGCACAAGTTGTGTGGGCCATGTCACTGTAACGTTTGACAGCTACGTGGGGTACAGTACGCGTAACCCCTGTGGTGTGTATAGCACTGGCCAGTGGAGAGTTCCCTGGCTGTGTACAGGCCAGTGTGTAGTGCATATACCACCGGCTGGTGTAAGATGCACATAGCACTGGCTGGTGCATGGACGGGCTAGCATTTGATGCATGCTCTGTTAGCAGGCATACAGGGTATGTAAGTTGCTAGCTGGGCTATGTCCTAGCAGACAGTGTACACGTAGAACAGTCGATGTACTCAGCACACGCCGCTGTCTCGCTAGCCAGGGTACCATGTTGCTGACGTATGTTTTTGAGCGGAATTAAGAGGGTCCAATGATAGCTCTCAGCATTCTGAATGTAACTGCTGTTAAATATAAGGATCGCTTTGGTTCCACAGGGCACTGTGCGACAGTGGTAGGGAACGCTAATGAAATACTGTTCGTGGCCAGGACTGAACCTTGGATCTCTGACTCAAGGAATGAGCCGCTACTTTCTAATAGAGCTGTCTGCCGTCTTACCGATGCAGCGGGATCCATCTGGACTGGTCATGAAGCCGCGCGGGCACATGCACACGTAGCTGCCAGCCGTGTTGGTGCACTCGCCACCATCGCACACACTGGAGATCGTGGCGCACTCGTCCACATCTGGAAAAGAACAAGCCACCAGGGATTAGTCTTCTCTGCAAAGATGATTTGCACCATCTTTTCTGCTCATCTACACAGAGGACCCTTGGCCAAAGGCAGCTGTCTTGAGGACAGCACCTGGAATTCCAGGCTGCCACCGGCACGCCAAGGGGCCCTGGCTGGCCGCTGCCAGTCGTTTGGGTGATATCTTCAGCTAACAGGTTGAGACACTGTGATTATCCCTCTCCTCCATCCCCACTATTCTGCTGGCCCTTCACCACGGGGCTCAGCCGAGAGCAGAAGAGAGGAATGCCAGGAGAAAGGCTGTTCGGAGCTTTCCTGGCTGACTGCTAGCAGAGACCCTGGGCTCCCCTGCAAAACCTCTCCTGCCAGGAGCTCCCGCTCAGCTAGGCAGAGCCACTGGTTAGTCAGGCATGACTTGCCCTTGGTGAATCCATGCTGACTGTTCCTGATCACTTTCCTCTCCTCTAAGTGGTTCAGAATTAATTCCTTGAGGACCTGTTCCATGATTTTTCCAGGGACTGAGGTGAGACTGACTGGCCTGTAGTTCCCCAGATCTTCCTTCTTCTCTTTTTTAAAGATGGGCACTACATTAGCTTTTTTCCAGTCATCCGGGACCTCCCCCGATCGTCATGAGTTTTCAAATATAATGGCCAATGCACGCTCTCCTGTGGCCACTGGGCAACTGCACAAATGCTGTCAAAGCCATGGGTATGGCATAGCACGGTCCTGCACCCCTCCCTCCCCGTCCCAGCCAGTAGGGTAAGTCAGGCACCAAGTGGCTGTTGTACCATCTTCAAAAGGGAGAATACTAGCTGGTTCCCTCTGTGCTCTACACCATTTTAGAGTGGCACAAAGGGTTTTGTAGAGAACTCTGCTGTCAGTGTTAGGGGGTGCCAGGCACTCGTCTCTGTCTCTCTCACTCACTCTCTCTTTCCCAACAACCTTTACTGCTCCATGGCTGTGACACCGTTAGTGCATATTTAGACTTTGCTATTAAGGACCTTTTTGCAAGTTAGCAAAAGGGACAAGACAGGACATGGCTAGATGGGAAGACACTGAGGGAAACACGTTGTCCACCTCCACTTGTCTGGGAGCCCTAGGGACCGATTCCAAAACCAGGGAACAACCCACAAGAAAAGAATCTCTGGGAATCTGGGTGATCAGTAATGCCCCTCATGTGCCCCTACATCAGTGACCTATGACCCCCTGCAGAGGCCCCCGGGTGAGGGAGGGGGTCCAAACCAGGGCCAGCTGTGAGGTGTTGCAAGACCATGTGTGTCCACAAGCTCTGCCAAGCCCTTCTCTTTCCACAGCTCCCTCAGATTGGGCTGCATGTGTGTTAGACAGAGTCGAGATGAACACTGTGTCAGCGTCTTCTCACTGGACAACAGAAGGCAAGTCCCAAAGGAATTGCAACAAGTCTTTTCGCAGCTGAATCCAGCGATGGGGCCTGCAGGCTGATCCGGACCGGGCTGTGAAATGCAGCCCAGTGTTCAGAGGCCCTTGGACTAACAAGAATTGTTACATAAGTAGTGTAACACACGCAGCAAGATAGCCACTTCCATCAGAGCATGTCAAAGCATTCCCAAGCATCAATGAATGAAACCCCACAGTCCCAGAGAGAGAGGGCAATGTTGCTCCCAGGCTTAGGCTGGGTAAAAGCAAGCCCAGAGAGGCCATGCCTAGCGCAGGGTTCACCAGAAATTCTGTAGCAGAGCTGGGACCAGAAGCCAGTTCTTCTGCTTCTGCACCCTGAGCTGTAGCTTCAAGACCATCCTCTCCCTTCCTATGCCTTTGAATCCCCACGGTTCTGAACCTGCAAAGAGGTGCCAGCTCCTGGGGCCTGTTCCTAACTTTGGGCACCCATAATTGATAATCTGACCCAGTGAAAGAGTATTACAACCAAGAGCTGAGCTGGAACGAGCAGATGTGCTGGAACTGAGTGTGCTCCAGAGGTTGTTGGGTCGTGAGCCTGGAGATTCTCCAGGTTTCCAGATCTCCCCCGGCTAATATTCACAACAGCAGAACAAAAAATATTTGTCTGATTATTTCTATTGCTTCCTTTTTACTGATCAGTGTTGATAAACTGCATGTGTAACCCACACACCTTCTGGGAGTGGTGCTCTGTCCCATCTAGTGGCACTAAGACCACTTAGAGAGAGAGAGAAAAATGAGTCTGCTCTACAACCTTAGCTAACAGCCAGTTGGCTTTTAGCTCATGCAGTAGAGGCTCATGCTTTAAGCTCCAGAAGCCCCAGGTTCAATCCCGCCCGCCAACAACCAGGGTCTGTCAGTGTTACATCATGGCCCAGCTAAAGTCTAGCTCGCTGCAGACGCAAACAACCAATGCAGAGGAACCACAAAGAGAGCACATAGGCTACAATGAGCCAGAAAACAGAACACAAGGGTAAGGGGCAAGGAGAGGGAATAAAGTTGAACAACTCCCTACAATGAGGTGCTTCATGCCAGCATGCTGTCTGCTACAGGAGCGGGGATATCAGAGAAGTAGGCTAAGAACAGAGGTGCTTTACAATGAGTCCATAACCGCAAATATTATCCAATTGTTTGCAACAAAGTTCACAAAATGCATTACTGCTGGAAACTGCACGGTACTGATCTGTGAGCTTGGGCTGTAGGTCACATGAGGCTAGTTCATTATCAGTGGGCTGTAGGTTGCACAGGGCTAGTCAGGGCCGGTGCAAGGATATTTTGTGCCCTAGGCAAAACTTCCACCTTGCGCCCCCCTCCCCATCCCCCCGGAGCATCGCGTGCCGAGAAAAATGACGTCATTGCCACTTTGTACCGTAGTGAAGCAGGACGCTTGTGCCCGCAACACAGAACTGATATAGGCTATAGCTGTAATGTACGAGAGAACGACAAGTTAAAAGGCAAGTTCAACGACGTTTCTCTTTTCTTTATTCATTCGTTTTCCAGCAATAGTGTACAAAAAAATTTGGGGGCACCGCTTTTTGGCGCCCCCAAATCTTGGCACCTTAGGAGGCCGCCTAATTTGCCTAGTGGTTACACCAGCCCTGGGGTTAGTCCAGGGTCGGGGGCTCTGGAGTGCTATGTGAGGGGCTGTAGATTTGCCTTTATTCACAACTGAAATCCGTGTTTCAAAGCTGAGCTGGAACTAGGCAACCGACAGTTCTGCACCCAGAGAGACTGGCTGCTGGCTGCTGGCTCCAGTTCGGCTGGGTGGCGAGAGACGGCGGGAATGTGCCAAAGTGCTTTCAGAGCGGCCAAACGTTCAGGATTTGGCAGCCAGCGAAATCAGTCGTGTCTGCTGAGCAGCTTTATTTACTGTGTTTTTAAACCATCACACGTTTGTGAATGGACCAGGAAGGGGCTCTATGCAATGCAGGGGCTTTGCATATAAACCTCTGGTGCTGGCAGGAGGTTATCAAGAAAGAACTGGGCAAGTTTTGCTCCTCCTATGTGACCGGCCTAGTGCTGCAGCATGCGGCCTGGTGGCATTAGCAGAGTGAGACTAGGCTCGGTGCTGCATACAGGGACATCTGCCCAAAAGCAGGTGCAGGCTATTTGATTGCCACTGCTTCCATGATGGCATGGAGGCTTTGTTCCACTAGCAGAGACCACACACGATTTAGTCATGGAACCAGGGCCGGCTCCAGGCACCAGCTTGCCAAGCTGGTGCTTGGGGCGGCAGGTGAGAAGGGGGCGGCAGTCCGAGTCCCGCGGCGGCAATTCGGCGGCAGGTCCACTCTTCCCGCCGCCGAATTGCCGCCGCGGGACTCGGACTGCCGCCCCAGTCTCGCCTGCCGCGGCGGCAAAGGGGCGGCAGGTCCGCCGCTGTTCCCTTGCCGCTCCGGAATGGGACTGCCTGCGTCGGGGGCGGGGCCCCGCCCCCGACGCAGGCAGACGTGGCGGGGCCCCGCTCCCGACGCAGGCAGATGTGGCGGGGCCCCGCCCCCGACGCAGGCAGACGTGGCGGGGCCCCGCCCCCGACGCAAGCATCAGGGGCGGGGCCCCGCTACGTCTGCCTGCGTCGGGGGCGGGGCGCCGCCACCCCTGCTTGGGGCGGCAGAATTGTAAGAGCCGCCCCTGCATGGAACGTACCATCCACACTGCTGGGAAAGGGCACGGAGCGGTGAAACTTGTAGGTCAAGGGCTTGATTGATCTGTACTGAGGACCTGAAGAGCCAGGGTTCAAATTATGCTGATTGCCCATAGAGAGGGGCCTTTTATTCTAGGCACAAAGAATGTAGATCACACTTAGTGGATGGGGGCCCTGTATCCTAGAAAGTGTTGACGCTGGAAAAGACTTAGGATCACTGTGATCCCTCAGTTGCTAGCAGAGCTAACGCTACCTGTGCGATGCGTAGGGAGGCTGTTACCTCTGTGTAGGGCACTGGTCCGAGCATTACTAGATACCGGGTTCCAGTCTGATGTCCACACTGCTAAAGAGGATACTGACAAACTGGAAAGGATTTAGAAAAGAGCGTCAAGGATGATTTGAGGTCTGGGAAGCCTGCCTGAGAGGGAGTGACTAACAGAGCTCAGCCGATTTCTTTGATTCAAGGGAAGTGACGCGGGGTGGTTACTCGCTCAGGGGTTTAAAACAGCCTTGGGGGAGGGCTGTGGAAGAGCAAGAAGCCTGGGCTGATTGGGGAAGCAGCCTCAGCTGGGGGCCATGCCCCAATCAGGCCCAGCTGGCCCCTATAAGAGGCGGAGCGCCGGGATCCCCCATAGTCTCTCTCTGCCCTTAGAGAGAGATGGGTCTGACTGCTTGAAGCTGAACTAAGGCCCTAGCTTGGAGCAGGGCTGGGGAAAGGCCAAGGGAGCTGGGGAGGCTCCGGCCTAGGAAAGCCCCAGGCTCCAGGCCTGGTAAGGCTTACTAGGTACTGGGGGTTGCAGGGGGCAGTCCACCGGCAGGCAGAGGCAGCAGGTCCAAACCCCCCTTTGCCTGTTCATAGGTGCTGACTCCGTGGGTGCTCCGGTGCTGGAGCACCCACGGAGAAAAATTGGTGGGTGCTCTGCACCCACCGGCAGCTCCCCGCCCGCCCCGGACCCGCGGCAAACTTACTGGGGCACCGGGAGACGCTGTGGGGGCCCCACCCCCGATGCTGGGCAATGTTGCGTCGGGGGCGGGGCCCCGCAACGTCACCCGGTGTCGGGGGCAGAGCCCGGTGTCAGGCGGGGCCCCACCCCCGACGCTGGGTGACGGCACCCACGGGCATCGCCGGATGTCGGCCCCTGTGCCTGTGATGAGTGGCTGATACTGCAGTCTGCCCCAGTGAGCGGGGTGACTGGCAGTAGCCTGATACTGAGGTGAGGTGGGGACAGTGGGTTGGGGGTTCCCTGGGGAGGGGGGACCCAGAGACCGAGGAAAGGGGCACCAGGGTCCAGGAGGGACACAGGGCCGGCAGCAAGTGGGACATCAACCTGCAGGGGGTGCTCCGGAGCTGGTAAAAGAGCTAATTCCCAGGACAACCAGCAGGAGGCGCCGCAGGGGCGAGTCCCGCACTGTACAGGAAGATTAAGATGTGACTTTACCATGGGCTATAAGCGCCTCCCTGGGGAGATCTCTGATAGCAAAGGGGTCTATAATGGAACAGAAAACGGCATAATGAAAGCCAATGGCTGGAATCCGAAGCAAGATAAATTCTTGGAACAACTTACCAAATCTCTTTCCAAAAGCTCGGCTCTAACTCAGCCAGAAGTGATGGGCTCAAGGCAGCAATCCATAGGGGAGGTTCTCTGGCCTGTGCTATACATGGGATCAGACTCAGTTCTCACCGTGGTCTCTTCTGGCAGTAACTGCTCTAGACTCAGGGCCCTGCTCAGGGTGTCTCTCTGAGCTGCTCCTTGGCATGGAGGAGATTGGAGAGAATCATTGATTTTTTGGTTCAGTGGCCAAAGTGGAAAAAGAAGCAGCTCCTCGTTTAGCTAAGAGCAGCGACACAAGCTGAGGTGGAGCCTGTCTCGCTGCAGAGTTAGTTCCCAGCTCCAGGAAGATCTCAGGTGTCGAGCAGGGCCCTCTCGGTGCACACACATGCTCTCCTAGAGCCTGCCTTACGCAGCCAGGGCGGGGATGAAGGATGGGTGTGCTGTCCAAGAAGCTGAGATCAAAGAGGAGATGAAACAGAACAAACAGCTCACTCAGAACAAGGGCCAAGCCTGAGCAGACACCGGAGGACCAGGAGTTCCATCGCCTCCTGGTGGAGGCCCTCTGCACTGCAGGCAGCGAGTGCAGTCCCCTGGTGCATTAGTGTCGGAAAACCAGAGAGAAAGCCTTGCAGAGTTTCAGTGTTGCTCCTTGGGCCCCTTCCTCATGGCAGCAGTGCTCTCTCAGCACTTTGGAGTCAGATCTCTCCCTCCCACCCTGGAGGGGATTCCCGACTTACCCTTCCCTTGGGAAGGGGAAAGCCCAAAGGCTTGGAGAGGGGACAGCAGCAATAACAATTTCCCCTGTAGCTCTCAAGCACTTTACCAGGCTGGTACCCATCATTATAGGAGTCATATGCGTAGCCAAATATGAGAACCGCAATAATATCATCATCGGACTACCAACAACCCAGTATCATAGAATCTCAGGGTTGGAAGGGACCTCAGGAGGTCATCTAGTCCAACCCCCTGCTCAAAGCAGGACCAATCCCCAATTTTTGCCCCAGATCCCTTAATGGCCCCCTCAAGAATTGAACTCACAACCCTGGGTTTAGCAGGCCAATGCTCAAACCACTGAGCTACCCCTCCCCCCGGTGGTACTATATTATAGTGCATTATAGGTACACATTTGCATTCCAAGTTTGTAGATGCAGACGTTGAGGCTCAGAGGGGCCCAAGGTCCCACGGCAAGTCAGAGTCAGAATCTGGATTAGAAGCCAAGTCTCTAGGTCCTTGCCTCCCCCACACACATGGGGAATGAAGGTAAGGGCTTTTCATCCAGTGGAGAAAGGTTTTGTTATGACTCCTATGGGTTGTTTGGAGTCAGGTCATTTTCCTGGTTTTCAGCAACACCTCCACAATTGCTTTGACCCAAGGAGGCAGAGTCAGGTATACCATGGATCTTAATTCCCCAAGTCCTGCTGTGTTGTAAACCAGCTGGGCACAGCTGCAGTAGAAACTGGCTGGTTCATCTACACCCAAATGATGAGGAACTACAGAAAGTGGTGATTAACACACCTACAAGGAGTGGGGTCGGAGATCACGTTGGCTTGCCTGGATTACAGTAGACATACGCCATCCCCAAGTTACACGGTTCAGACTGGATTCTCCAATAAACTTGGGAAAAGGAGAGGCACTTTACAAAACTAAAAAACTCTCCTCAGTGAGAAACACTCACTCGTCTGTGTCTCCAACAGAGCCAGCCTGGGCTCCCCAGGCACTCAGACACAGCAGCAGTAGAATGGGTGCAGCGTAAGGACCTGGAGAAATGAGACTAGAACCCAACGGATGCAGGTTGCCCCTCCACCCCCCAGCAGGGCCATAGACCAGAACATGGCAGACACTGTGCTGGAAGCAAACGTTCCCGACTCTGCCTGCTCTGTCCCTAGAGATGGCTACTGAGTCACAGACACATTTGTCTCCGTAGCAGGGCCTTAGTCGCTGGTTTTGCCTGTGCTTAGTGCAAGGAGGAGATGTCTCCTTTGAACTGTGCACAAAACCTCGATGCCTGGCCAGAGATGTTATAGCTGCTTGAGGACCCATCTGTGTGGAAAATGTGTGAAAAATACCAGCCATCTGCCTGGCGTCTCCACATGGGAGGAGTCGCTGTGCATCGTTTGCTGCACCGAATCTACCTTGTCTTGGGAGCTGGCCTGTGTTAAAGCCCAAGCGGCACTTGGAGACTCAAAGATGGCGGTGTGCTGTGATCAGAAGGGCACCTCTCTGCCCAGCCACGCTCCCTTCAGGATCCTCAGCACCAGCGCAGGCCAGGAAGAGAGTTACTGATTCTCTGCTACATCAGCGCTGCGCTTGGAGGTAGGGTGCTGCTCGCTGAGTCTGAGCCACGCCACTCCAGCACAAGTTAGGGCAGCCCTAACACACACCAGTGAAGCTTCATTCCAGAACCCCCTCCTCTCCCTGGCCCACCCCAGCAACACCCCTGGCATGCTCCCCGCTTCACCCTATGCTGGGGTGGCGAGGGGAGGGCAGAGGAGGGAGCAGGGCTGCTTACAGCTGTATACCAGCTGAGAGTTCTGCACAGGGGGGATTCTCACCTGGGCCCCTGGGGTGAAGAGATTTTATCACGTCAGTCTCCCCTGGCATTTAATTACAGGCCTCTGTTTGGCTAGGATTTGCAGAATACTCCAAGGACAGAAGTTTCATGAAGTGAACACTGGTTGTACTATTCAAAATAGCTGTTTAAAATGTCTGCATGCTCTCCTTCCTCGGTTGTATCAGAGATCTAGAGCCAGTCAACAGGCAGGCATCTCGTTAGATCAAAACGTATGATGCTGCATCAGTGACCCTAGAAACGGAGTGTGTGGGGAGAGCTGCGCTCTGTGCTCAAGGAAAGACACCACCGGTCCAAAGGGCAAAACAATCTGCACGCGCTCTTGCCCTGGAAACCCTGGTGAAGGTGAGAATGGTGGAGAAGAAAAGTCAGTCAGAAATGCATGACTATCCTGTTCCGTTAGGAAGCTGCCTCTGGAAGGAGGCTTGCTAATAAGCTCTGGAGTTTTCTGTATCCTTTATTTTTTCCTCCATCACGTCTCTATTAGTTAGATTCACTCAGCATTGAAGCCCAGAAAAAGCCTGATACGATGGGACTCCTATGTGTGCCCCCGGTAACACCCTTAGGCCAGTCCTGGCCAGGGATCTCCAGCAGCCCAAAGGGGATGTCTACAATGCAGCTGGCAACGAGTCTCCCAGACAGATTCGCGCTTGTGGGGCCCCAGCTAGCAAGCTAAAAACAGCGCCTGGATGTTGTGACACCAGCGGAGACTCCAGCTAGCCACCCAAGCCCGGGGGGCAGGTCACTCTGAACTTGGATGGCTAGTCCAAGGCCACACTGCTATTTTTAGCATGCTAACCTGAGCCCTGCGAGCGTGAGTCTGTCTGGCTCGCCCCAGCTGCAGCACTGACATCCCCACGCTGTCTATGGCAAGACTGTTCCAATCCTCGGGTAACAGGAAAGCAATGCTCCGTGCACTTCACACCTCTGACAATGGCAGAAGTCAGTGCAAACGTTGATTTTGGACCCAGTCTCCATTTCGCTGGGTTGCACTTGGCCTGATCATTTAAAGTATAATATGCTGGAAGCCAAGGGCTCCAGAGTAGCAGTCTGCAAAGTCTGTGCAGCTCAGCTGCCCACAGTCACGTCCCAACCCCACCTTTCCATTGTATTAAATACACCAAAGCCTAGCAGGGAAAATGTCTTTGGGGCCCGTGGTGGAGGTCATGGCTCATCAGCCGTCTCTCGTGCAGCTCACGGGACTTTCCGCCTTTCCCTTACAGCGAGCACAAAGAAACCACAGAGAAGATTAATGGGACCCTCCAAGCCACACCAGATCCACGGAAATGAGCTTTGAATAGATCCAAACAATGAATCCTTCTGTGGACATTTTGTAGGAAAATTGAAAACATGCTAATTCTCTAGGAAAATGGGCCAGCAGACTGTCTGTTCATGGAAAAGATTCAGGCAACACAGAGAAGCTCCCTCCACTTTAGAAGCATGAATGAGATGTAACAAAACAGAACTTTGTCTTCACTAGGAAATTGGGAATCTTGTCCATTGGTGACAAGAGCTGGCACAATGGGTCTTTAGGAGCAAGAGTGATGTCTGATCTATGGTAGCCTGAAAAAAGTACTAGAAATCAGAGAGAAACGAGAAGTTAGGCCATCGAGTGACTAGTCCCTTCCCGGCCTGACCTATCCCCCAGGCAGTCAGAATGCATCAGATACTAACTGATCCAAACAGGTGCAACCTACTGATCTGAAGAATAAAGGTTTGTGCCGAACCCGCCCTTCTGACATTTCTCGCTTTGCTCGGTTTGTAGCCTCTCCATTTGAATCCTGATGCAGGTCTGGACATTTCAGCTGGGGCACTGGGCAGCATCCCACAGGAAGCACTGGCAGTCCATGGCTCACTGAATGATGATGCAAACAGGGACTGCTTCAGCCTTAAGGCCGTGCAATACGGAAGGGCTTGGGAGGACAGAAGTGCAGCTATTGGCTCCCCTCAGAGAATGATCAAAATCACTGCTGGAAAAGCCTTAACCTATCAATGAGCCCACCTGAAGGACGTCAGCCAGTCGTAGTGCCCTGCGGTGTATTTTCTAGGGCGTGATCCAGGCTAGTTTTAAACGTCTCAACCAGTGGAGCTTCTATCACGGGCCGGCTCTTGGGAGACTTTTCTACAACACGACATAGATCTTAGTGCCAGGACGCCTTTCCGGATATTCAGCTTAAATGGTCCTTTTCTTCATTTTATCCCATTGCTCCCAGTCACACCCTTCTGTGCCATCCCCACTAATTCCGCTGTCTCCTTGGGTGCTAGCACGTGGGAAGGACGAAGCTGTGGTCCTCCCCCCAGCACACACACACTTCGAAGTCACATGAGAAACCTAGACTCACTTAGCTCCTTTAATCTTTCCTCATAACGGTCCCTCCTCCCCAACAGCAAGACACTCCTCTGCTTTCACAAACCCCCCAGAGCGTAATACCACTCTTCTGTTGTCTTTGTATGATATGTCCTAGGGCAGCCCTGACTCTTCAGAGCCTGGTTAAGGGATGAAGGGCAGGGCCCCTCACCATCCTCATCAGCACCCCCTGTCCCCTCCCTTGCTGTATCTCTCCATGTGTTTGTGAGCACCACGCTCAGGGGGCCCAGATCCTGACTGGGGCCCCAGGTGCTACCAAAATACAAATCAACAACAAAGCATAAACCAAACAACTATCCCCAGGGAGATTTCTATTCGAGAGAAGCTGGGCCCGCAGCCCTGGAGCGTTGTACTGGGCTCTCTGGACACATACTGCTCTCTGAGGCTCCGTGGTCCAGTCCAAGCACTGCACGAACCAAGCAGCCAGCGGAGGAAGGATGCAGCTGTCTGCTGGGCCCTTTCTCCACACTCACCCCAGCATGCAGAGAGCTCTTTGGGCTGGTACCTTTCTATGTGTTTGCACTAACTCCTGTGCATTTCGGTGCCACTGTAACAGGAATTGTGGGCGAGCTCCTAGACCCCAGCCCAGCCCTTGCACACAGCTCCTGTGGCACAAACACGCTGGGCAGCTGGATCAAACGGGCCGCGGGATCCCCACGGAGGAGAGCAGGATGGCCCAGTCAGCACTACTCTGCCTCTCCTCCTGGCCTTCCCACAGAAGGTGGGTCGGGGCAGAGGATGCCCAGCTGTGCTGCAATGGTCCTGGCTGGGAAACTGCCCCTGGGGGACCATTGCAGCCATGTGTAATTTAGAGTAGCCCTGAGGCCTAACCCAGCTCTCCTCACCTGTCCTGACTGGAGCAGCTCAGGCTCTGGTCTGGTAAAGAACATCGGAAAGGGTCCCCGTCGGGGTCTCTAGCAAGTCAGGCAAGGTGCGCAGTAAAGAAATGACTGCTAGCTCGAAAGGCAGCTTGCTCAAACAGGAGTCATAGAATCATAGAATCATAGAATCTCAGGGTTGGAAGGGACCTCAGGAGGTCATCTAGTCCAACCCCCTGCTCAAAGCAGGACCAACCCCAACTAGATCATCCCAGCCAGGGCTTTGTCAAGCCTGACCTTAAAAACTCCTAAGGAAGGAGATTCCACCACCTCCCTAGGTAACCCATTCCAGTGCTTCACCACCCTACTAGTGAAAAAGTTTTTCCTAATATCCAACCTAAACCTCTCCCTCTGCAACTTGAGATCTGGTCATGGCTGCTACAGGCTGCTTTCCTGTGCGTTCCCGGCACAGGCCCTGCACACATGGGGCGGCAGAGTCAGCCAGGGGATTGCTTTTTATCTCAGTATGGATATAGAAATCAGCATGTCTGGAACAAACGTAGGTTAGCTGGTTCTAAGTCAGCGTGGTGACACACTCCGTAGGAACTATGTTGATTGTGCTTTAAGGCTAGGGCCCAATTTGATATGGTTCTAATCCCACCTGGCCCAGCCAAACCACGCAGTCCTTTAGCTGAGGCCTCGGGCCCTTAACTGAAACCTGGTATAAAAAGTTGATGCAACGCTGCACTCCAAAGTCAACGTCCTCTAGGACAGACGTGATTCCACCGTAAAGGCTGTGATAGAAATAGGAACCTCCATCCCCTGTGCTGGGGTGCTGACAGCTCTCCCCAGGTTAGAGCTACCTTTGGTACAGGCCATGATCTGCATACGCTGTCACTGCAGAATAACTGTGCATGGTTCCACCCAGGCAGACGTTAGCTTTTACATCGTGCACTAGTGAGGAAAAGGGTAGATTGTGGGGCCTGGGAGAGTGGTGAATGCCCCTTTCCTAAAGTGTCACTAAAGCAGCAATGCACATTTTCCTGACCTAGGAGACATGCAGCAGCACAACGGACATCGTCAGAAACGGCTGTTGACGATAACTGTGGCTCTTCGAGATGGGATGCAGAAGTGTGTTCCAAGTAGGTGTGCGCGTGCCCTGAGTGCCAGAGCCTTTTGCCTGGCAGTACCTGCGGAGGGGCGGCGCTTGTGCCTCATGCCTGCAGACACTCCCACCTCCCGGCCAATTCCTTCATACTGAATCATAGAATCATAGAATCTCAGGGTTGGAAGGGACCTCAGGAGGTCATCTAGTCCAACCCCCTGCTCAAAGCAGGACCAACCCCAACTAAAAAGCCTGACCTTAAAAACCTCTAAGGAAGGAGACCACCACCTCCATAGGAAACCCATTCCAGTGCTTCACCCCCTCCTAGTGAAATAGTTTTTCCTAATATCCAACCTAGACCTCCCCCACTGCAATTTGAGACCATTACTCCTTGTTCTGTCATCTTCTACCACTGAGAACAGCCGAGCTCCATCCTCTTTGGAACCCCCTTCAGATAGTTGAAGGCTGCTATCAAATCCCCCCTCATTCTTGTCTTTTGCAGACCAAATAATTCCAATTCCCTCAGCTCTCCTCGTAAGTCATGTACCCCAGCCCCCTAATAATTTTTGTTGCCCCCCACTGGACTCTTTCCAATTTGTCCACATTCTTTCTGTAGTGGGGGGGCCCAAAACTGGACACAATACTCCAGATGTGGCCTCACCAGTGCCGAATAGAGGGAAATAATCACTTCCCTCGTTCTGCTGACAATGCTCCTACTAATGCAGCCCAATAGTCCATTAGCCTTCTTGGCTACAAGGGCACACTGTTGACTCATATCCAGCTTCTTGTCCACTGTAACCCCTAGCTCCTTTTCTGCAGAACTGCTGCCTAGCCACTCAGTCCCTAGTCTGTAGCAGTGCATGGGATTCTTCCGTCCTAAGTGCAGGGCTCTGCACTTGTCCTTGTTGAACCTCATCAGATTTCTTTTGGCCCAGTCCTCTAATTTGTCTAGGTCCCTCTGTATCCTATCCCTAACCTCCAGCATATCAACCACTCCTCCCAGTTTAGTGTCATCTGCAAACTTGCTGAGGGTACAGTCCACACCATCCTCCAGATCATTAATGAAGATATTGAACAAAACCAGCCCCAGGACCGACCCTTAGGGCATTCCACTTGATACCGGCTGCCAACTAGACATGGAGCCATTGATCACTACCCATTGAGCCCGATGATCTAGCCAGCTTTCTATCCACCTTAGAGTCCATTCATCCAGGACATACTTCTTTAACTTGCTGGCAAGAATACTGTAGGAGACCATATCAAAAGCTTTGCTAAAGTCAAGGAATAACACTCCTTTCCCCTCATCCACAGAGCCAGTTATCTCATCATAGATGGCAATTAGGTTAGTTAGGCATGACTTGCCCTTGGTGAATCACATTTCTGATCACTTTCCTCTCCTCTAAGTGCTTCTAGCACTAGCAGAGAGCTGGCCCCCTCAAAGAGCAATGTCTCATCAGAGGGGTCCCTGAAGTGCAATAGGGAGAGGAACTGGATGATGGAGGTAATCGAGACCCAGGAATTGTAAAAGTGGGCCAGCCTGTCCCCACAGGAATGGGGGGATGACAAGAGAGGAAGAAGAATTGCAACAGTGCTCTGGACCAACAAGTCAAAATGGGCACAGAGTGGCCAGGGCCCAAGCTTGAGTACTTCCTCTTGTGAGACCTATCCCTTTTCCGGGGGCAGTCTCACTGTCTCAGGGGGAAGGGCTGCACAAAGGGGTGCTGCATCCTGAATGGCTGCTGTTGCTTCGCCCCGTAATGGCGTCTCTGCGCGTGTGGAGTATACACCCCCAGAGACCTTAAGGTAACCCTTGAATCCTTAAAGGAATGCAGGGTTTCATCACTCTTGTCCGAAAACAAGGCAAGTCCTCAGTCGCTTGCTGGACATCCAGCACGATCCCTGAGGTCTGGAGCCAGGAAGCCCTCCCATTCCCAAGGCCACAGCCCTGGCCGAAGGGTCAGCCACATTAAGGGCAGATTGCAAAGATGTTTTAGCCACCAAGCAGCCTTCAGTAACAAACGCCCGAAATGCTGAGAAACCTTGGGCAACTGCTTCTCAAATCTGGCCATAGCCGACCAGTTGAGGAAGTCATATTTGGCCAGCAAAGTTGGCCGGTTCACTATCCTCCTCTGTAGTGCAGAGGAGGTGTATAGCTTTCTGCCCAAAAGGTCCAGGTGCTTCAAGCCTCTATCTTTGGGGGAAGACTTTAACCTGTCCTGCCAGGCTCTGTCATTGACCGCCGTGCCCACCAGGGAGTTCGGGGCCATGTGGGAATAAGCCCCCTCATATCCCTGTACCGGCACAAAATAGCTTCTCCAAGCACTTGGCCACCAAGAGCTCCAGGAGTGTCTCATTAATCGGAAGGGCCACTCTTCCAGGGTGAGTGGGCTGGAGAATGTCCACAAGATTACCGACACTCTCCTGGAGAGACTCTATCTGAATACCGGCGGAGAGGCCACCTGGCGTAATAGGCACTGGCGTGCCTTGAAGTCCTCCGGGATGGAAGGAGGGTGATCTGGGATCTGGGGCAAAAATTGGGGATTGGTCCTGCTTTGAGCAGGGGGTTGGACTAGATGACCTCCTAAGGTCCCTTCCAACCCTGATATTCTATGATTCTATGAACCCGGCAACACCACGTCACCTGAGGACAAGGCTATTGGCTGGGCCAGAGACAGATCTTGCTCCTGGGGCAGCATCTCTGGATGGGGAAACTCGGGGGCTCCACAGGAAGGAAAATTGCAGGCAGCTGAACTTGCAGCTGATCTGCATCCCCCAATACTGCACAAGGAGGTAATTTCACTTTGACTTGGACAACGAATGAGACCTCCACGAGCGAGGAGCTTCCCACTGAGCCCAAGGGAGCCACTGGCATGGGTAAGGCGTTGGTGGCCAGTAGGCCCCGGGCCTCCATCCTGGCCTTGGGGCACATAGAATCATAGAATATCAGGGTTGGAAGGGACCTTAGTAGGTCATCTAGTCCAACCCCCTGCTCAAAGCAGGACCAATCCCCAATTTTTGCCCCAGATCCCCAAATGGCCCCCTCAAGGATTGAACTCACAACCTTGGGTTTAGCAGGCCAATGCTCAAACCACTGAGCTATCCCTCCCCCCCATGCTAACCCTGATAATCATATTGGCCTACCGGTGGCCCCCAGACTCCCCCAGGTGAAGTGGAGCAGGAGGACAAGGAACCTGACTCTGAAGCAGAGGAGTCCTGGGACCTCGGAGACATGGGAGGGGTGACTCCAGAGGGAGCCAACAGGCGATCTGACTCATCCATAGCCTAGAACAAGGTCGGAATTGGCGCTCCCGATGTAGCAGGCACGGTCCATCCTGGTGCAAACGCTGAGACCGGAGCGCCTCGACGTTGACAGCCTCCACGGAACCATCTGAGGCGTCGATTGGTCAGTGCCGAGGAAGGGCCTGGTTCTGAAGAACCTTGTCCTGTCTCCAGTACCGTATCCATACCAACCCCAGGGAGGGGTGCCTCGTAGTGCAGTGCCGAGACCTCCACGGCACGGCCATCATGGGCACCAGCCTCACAAAGTCTTGGACCACTGGCGAGGATGGGACTGAAAGGCAGAGTATGTCCACCCCAGCCTGGTATGCTGCCACCACCAACACTGTCAGCACCAGCATCATTCCCACCACTGCCAAACTGACACCCAGAGGCCGGAACCAGAGTCAACGGTTGTCAGGGTTCCCTCGCCACTCTGAACTCTGGGGTACAGATATGGGGTCCCACTTAAAATCCCCCCTAAGCTTATTTCTATTATTTCCAGCTTAGGTTAAAAACTTCTCCAAGGCAAAAATCCTTTCCTTGTCCTTGGACGGTACTGCTGCCACCACCAAGTAATTTAGACAAAAATTCAGGAAAAGGGTCACTTGGAGTCCCTATTCCCCCAAAATATTCCCCCAGCCCTTTCACACCCTTTCCTGGGGAGGCTTGAGAATAATTGGTTACAATGTGAGCACAGACCAAACCCCTTGGTTTTTAGGACACTGAAAATCAATCAGGTTCTTAAAAGAAGAATGTTATTTATAAAAGAAGTAAGAGACTCGCACCTGCAAAATCAGGATGGAAGGTAACTTTACAGGGTAACTTAAAAGATTTAAAACACAGAGGATTCCCCTCTGACTCTGCTTCCCAGTTACAAAACAGGAATACAATTACCTCTTAGCATAGGGAAAATTCACAAGCTAAAACAAAAGATAATCTAATGCATTTCCTTGCCCTTACTTACAATTTGTGTAAGCTTAAATGGATCATTTCAGGTATGTTTTCAGGAGATGTTTTACCTGCCTGGTCTCTCTCTCCGTCCAGAGAGGGAACAAACAAAGAGAGCACAAACAACCCCCCCCCCCCCCGCTTTGAAGTATCTTCTTTCCTTATTGGTCTTTTTGGTCAGGTGCCAACCAGGCTATTTGAGCTTCTTAACCCCTTACAGGTAAAGTGATTCAGTACATCTGCCCAGGAGGAATTTTATGTTACTGCATGGATACATAAAGGTTGTTACCCTTCCCTTTATATTTATGAGAACGGTACAGGGTGTCTGCCCTCCCTACCCAGTACCGAGGAAGGGTCACAGGCATCCGTGCCATCCCGCGGGCTGGAGACAGGCCCGTGCCGGTCTGCGCTCTTCTTAGAGGAGGCAAAAGAGTCACCCTCCGACCTGGAGGGCTCTCAATCGATCTTATGTGACCTCTTCTTCGGCGCGACAGAGAACGACTCCTGTGCTGGGACAGGAGACAGCAGTGCTCTCTGAGCTGGGGGGCGCTCTGTGGCCCAGGAACGCCTGAGTTCCGGGTCAGCCCTCATGGGCTGCTCAAATAGGTGCTGCTTGAGGCGAAGGTCCCACACCTCCCGAGTCCACCTCTTGAATGATCTGCAGATCATATTGCACTCCTTCGGGTGGGCTTTGCCCAGGCAGAGCCAGAGCGGCTTGTCAGGGTCACTGGTGGGAACTGCCACTCCACATGCAGGGTCACTAACACTATCACTTTTAACTACCTGCAACAAGTGAGCCTAAGGAAGGATGAATGTGCGGTTGTGAGACTTCACCACAGAGAGCAACAACTCCAGCCGATGGGTGGTGAGAAGGAACAGGGGCGAGGCGGCACTGCCTCATATAGCTATCGGCTATCGGCACAAGCACTGCCTCTCTATGGGTCCTGCTAGGCAAAAGCCTCCGGTTCCAGTGCGAGGGGTGCACACACCTACTTGGAATACACGTCTGCGTCTACTTGAAGAAGAATTATCATGGCAGCACCTAGGAGTCCCAGTCATGGATCAGGGCCTCTTTCTGCTCGGTGCTGTCCAAACCTTTGGTCTGACACTCACCACACTAAGGCTCAGGCATGAACTGCTGACACGGTTATTTCACTGAGTGCCCAGCACCCCCTCCCTTACCTGGCTATTTAATCGCGAGCTGCCTGGGGCTCCATAATTGCAAACAACTCTGCCACCTGGAAGCCAACTCCAGGTCGAACATCTGGTTCCCAGCACATTCATCGCCTTTGATCCTGCTTACTACACAGCCTTGGAAAGGAATGAAAGGGAGGTGGAGGTCCTGAAGCAGGGCTAGGTGGGACGACACTTGCATCAGCAGAACAATCACATTTGCTCGCTAAAACGGCAAAGCAGGCAGAGCTGAACCCAGCAGGGTTTCATTAAGATACATGGGAAAGAGTTTTAATAACCAAGGCAGGGGAGCTTTCATTCGGTTTTCCTTTTCACTTGCCAGATGTTTGGAAAAAGACAGTGAACGTTTATTTCTTTGGGAATGCAGCCTTGCTTGCTAGGTACACAGCCAACCATCTGGAATTCCAGCAAAGCAGGTTTGGGAGAGTGCCCCCTTTCTAGAGGAGTGTGCATGGGACTCAGACTTGCAGTGGAGTGCATGCTATATAGAAGCTGCTTAGAATGGACTGCAAGAAACCAGAGTCAGGCTACAGTCATAAAAAGAGCTGTTACAGCTCCGTGGCACCACAATAAATAATCATAGAATCATAGAATCTCAGGGTTGGAAGGGACCTCAGGAGGTCATCTAGTCCAACCCCCTGCTCAAAGCAGGACCAAACCCAACTAAATCATCCCAGCCAGGGCTTTGTCAAGCCTGATCTTAAAAACCTCTAAGGCAGGAGATTCCACCACCTCCCTAGATAACCCATTCCAGTGCTTCACCACCCTACTAGTGAAAAAGTTTTTCCTAATATCCAACCTAGACCTCCCCCTCTGCAACTTGAGACCATTACTCCTTGTTCTGTCATCTGCTACCACTGAGAACAGTCTAGATCCATCCTCTTTGGAACCCCCTTTTAGGTAGTTGAAAGCAGCTATCAAATCCCCCCTCATTCTTCTCTTCTGCAGGCTAAACAATCCCAGTCCCCTCAGCCTCTCCTCATAAGTCATGTGCTCCAGCCCCCTAATCATTTTTGTTGCCCTCCGCTGGACTCTTTCCAATTTATCCACATCCTTCTTGTAGTGTGGGGCCCAAAACTGGACACAGTACTCCAAATGAGGCCTCACCAGTGCCAAATAGAGGGGAATAATCACGTCCCTTGATCTGCTGGAAATGCCCCTACTTATACAGCCCCAAATGCCGTTAGCCTTCTTGGCAACAAGGGCACACTGTTGACTCATATTCAGCTTTTCGTCCACCGTAACCCCTAGGTCCTTTTCTGCAGAACTGCTGCCCAGCCATGCGGTCCCTAGTCTGTAGCAGGTAGAAAGATAATGATCTTTCACTCTACCCAGCACTCTCTCCTTGTATTTTACCATGTCCGTGCGATACAAGACACATGCCCCCAAACACTGGGTGTTACTAGCCAGTGTGTTCTGTATTTAACTCAGCAATGGCTCATGATGCCTGAGTCAGAGACACATCAGCAGCATGGGGGGGGGGGGGCTTTCAGAAGTGGGTAAAATCCTGCCTTTCCTCCCACTGATAGGCACAGCTTAATTATACTTCTTGCTGCCAAAAGAACGTGCGATCCTATGGTCCAAAAACCAATCAGGCCATTTATAAATAATTGTTTCTGTCTGTGGAAAGCACCTCCCTTGTAAACAGATGGAAACACCATGAAACGGCCCCAGCAGTCAGAGACAGCTGAGCACAGCCTCCCCGCACAGGCCCCCCCACATCCCGCACCGAGCCAGCCAGCCTGACATTCGCCCCCTGCCAGGCCACGTGCAGCCACATGACCAGACCCCCTGACAATCAGATCAGCCAGCCACCCACACACAGAGTACAGTCACACCGCTCTGGCTAGGCGGTGAGATTCCCACCTAGTGCCTTTCAGGCCAGTAACTCTCATGACTCTCCTAACTCCCATGCTGAAGAAGAGGAGGGTGCCCTTCCTGGAAAGACCCTTCCAAAGAGCTGGGAGAGGCAGCTATGCCGAGGAACGCACACACATATGCTGCACGCCCCGTGCCCACAGCTCCGAGTTATGGCTGATCCTGAGCCAGACCATAATCCCCACTCTACAGCTCTGAGCAACAGGTGCCGTGGAGCGGACCCCAAATGTCCAGGGGTTGCTATTAAAATCTTGCCCATAGCTCTTGGGAGCTGTTAAAGTAGAATGGCTTCTTTTTATTAGCGGACAACGCTGTCCCATATTGTGATCAGGAACCCTGCCTCTGGAGGATTGTGCCATTTCCGGGTGTGAGGCCGCAGTGATGGTCGAAAAGGCTTTGCCACCTGCCATGCAGCTGGAGATGAGCAAGGCACCGCCCGGCAAGCCATTGGAGTGATGGGAACAGCCTCGCTTTAGCTACAAATGAGCGAGATGTCCTTGTTTTGGTCCAGGCTTTCCAGTGACATGTCCCCATCTGCACCCACTTTATGCCTCGGGGGCAATGGGCTGGAATCTGGGATAGCACCATGGAGGTCACTAGGGTCACTCTGCATTTGCCCTGGTGTACCAGAGATCACAGCCCCCTTCGAGCCAGTACCGCCATGGGATCTCCTCGGTGCCAAGGCCCCGGGAACCAGGCCATCTGCAGGGCATGGACAGCTGTGTGGCTCTTTCCACATCGGCTGCCCCAGCTCACCCCTCTACTTGCTGGGCCCCAGTGCGCTCTGCTCCTGCACTTGGGGCAGGGACGGGGGGCTGGAGGGGGGCTTTCCTGGGGCCTCTGGAATGCTCTAATGTCCGCTCTGCTACCACAGCCCCTGGGGAGCAGATGCAGCCAACACCTCCCTGATGTGCCCGGTGCAGGGCGCTGAGAGCAGAGCTGGGTACAGCCCCCACTGCAACACCCCCAGCATCACGGCCGCCACCTGCCTGGGCAGATGCCTAGGAGGCCGTTTCCACCCTGTGTGCTCCCAGAGCACCGTACCGGGGCTTTGACGCACCTGGGAGCCCAGCTACACATAACGCTTCTCCTGGCCTCATCGTTTCCTTTTGCTCTCTCTACATCTGTCACAGCCCTCAGAGACTCTCCTCTGAACAAGGGACAAACAGTGTCATTGATGCACTGACTGAAAACGTGAAACACCCGGGGCTTAAATTCTCACCGAGTATTTCCTGAAGCCCCAGCGCTCGGGGCTCCTGCCCCACAGGAGCGCTCGGGGCTCCCGCCCCACAGGAGCCACTCGGGGCTCCCACCCCACAGGAGCCGCTCGGGCCTCCCGCCCCACAGGAGCCGCTCGGGGCTCCCGCCCCACAGGAGCCGCTCGGGGCTCCCACCCCACAGGAGCTGCTCGAGGCTCCCGCCCCACAGGAGCCGCTCGGGGCTCCCGCCCCACAGGAGCTGTTCGGGGCTCCCGCCCCACAGGAGCTGCTCAGGGCTCCCGCCCCATAGCAGCCGCTCGGGGCTCCCGCCCCACAGGAGCTGCTCGGGGCTCCCGCCCCACAGGAGCCGCTCGGGGCTCCCGCCCCATAGCAGCCGCTCGGGGCTCCCACCCCACAGGAGCTGCTCGGGGCTCCCACCCCACAGGAGCTGCTCAGGGTTCCCGCCCCACAGGAGCTGCTCGGGGCTCCCGCCCCACAGGAGCTGCTCGGGGGTCCCGCCCCATAGGAGCTGCTCGGGGCTCCCGCCCCACAGGAGGTGCTCGGGGGTCCTGCAGGTTTGAAAATATTCCCGGAGCTCTGCTCTGAACAGCTCCGGCTGAATGTAAGCCCTGGAAGCATCCTCTGAAGAGTTGCAGCACGGAGAATTGCGGCGCTAGCTGTCTCCACACTGCCCTGACTGGACCCTCCAGGCTGGGGAATGGCTCAGACTGCATGGCCCAGCCAGCCCTGCGCCTTATCGGCTTTGGGAATGAAGACACCCGAGTAGTTACTCATCTGCCCAACTCAGCTGGGCTTGTACCACTGTGATGGCTTCTGGACAGCCTCTGTATGGCAGCTACCAGCATGGGCTGGGTCTAAGCTATTGATCTAGAAGCGAAGCTCCATTCTTCCAGCCCCCAACGCCCCAGACTCCAGATGGCCCCTTTAACCCTGCCATGAGGGGAAGAGCCCGTTCCCTGTGGCAGGCCAGGAGCTCGTCCATTCTCCATGCGGTCATGCAGTCTCCCCAGCCAGGCAGAGAAGTGACAGGCACGTCATGCCTTTTCCAGCACACGGGGCCACAACACAGAGAAACGGGGCAGCATTTACTTCCGTTAGCTCTCAGCCTTCTGAGGAGTGAAATCAGCCACTTCACTGACCCTCTGTTGTCCTGTGGCCTTTCAAATGCACACACTAAATGCTCAGGAGGAGTCCTGAGCCTGCCTGGCTACACAGGGACACCCTTCTCATCTGCGCCAGCCAAAGATGAAATTACACCTCCATGGCCAGGGCCCTTGTGAGTGTCCTGCTGACTCCTGCGCTCCCTGGGGTCACAGAGTCTCTGCTCAGACAGGTGATTTTATTTTGCTACCACGCAGATTTCAGTAACTAAGATGCATAGCTAGTTTCTTCGCCCTTTGGTGTGACACATAGCAGCATCTTGGGCTAACACAACCCACCCTGAGACCGGGTGTGCATTATCCGGGAGAAGCTTCCACTGGCTGCACTTTCCTGCCCTGTCAGTGCAGCTCAGAGTGAGCTGGTGAGAATATGCCAAGAGAGATCAACAGCTGCTCCCTAGGAGAGGCTTTGGGGATTTTGGGACCTCGTCTTACCTTCACACTTGTGGCTGGTTTCACTCTGCTTGTGTCCTGCGGGACATTTGCACTCATACGAGCCCACGGTGTTGATGCAGTTTCCACCCTGACACAGGCCTGGGATCGCCTGACATTCATCCACATCTGCAGGAAGAAGAAGAAGAAGAAGATCAGCAAGTGGGAGAAGCGGTTGCAGTGTACGGCACAGAAGAGGGAGAAGGGACCAAGGGAGCCGTAAGGCTGACACCATAGGCAGAGCAGCGGGGCCAGTTGGGGTGTGATAAGAACAAGAGCATGTTATGTTACTCTCCTTCTGAGGTCCAAGGGGGCGCCATGCCCTGGCCCTGGGCTCACATGGGGCTAAGCTCTGCCCCCCTGCAATGGGAAACAAGCACCATGGTTGCCAAGTAATGCCCCTCTGCCCACCTGGTGATCATTGTGATTGTTACCCATATTTCTGAAGTGAACATCATGCGGAATCCGGCTACTCGTAGCCCAGTTTGGCAAGTTCCCAGCGCCGGTGCCGGCACTGGGGAAGATCCCGAGGCTCCGAGGCTCACCCTGTGCATTGCAGTTAGAGCTGGCTGAAATGGGAGGTTTCTGGTTAGGGAGAATTTCAGCATTTTGATTTTGGTTTTGTTCTGGAGCCGAGCAGAACTGGGTGAAACATCCAGGACTGCCTTTGACTGGATGAAAGTTCAGCCAACCTGGCTCCTTTTCAGGAGAAATGTCAGGGCTGATGAACCGGTTTCATTAGAAGATTTCCAGCCAGGTTGAGCTGCATTTTCTGTCCAGCTGGGACCCAGCAGCGCCTTTCCATGGCACTCACCTTGGCAGGCTCCAGTGCGTATATTGGGGATGAAGCCCCGGCGGCAGGGGTGAGGCTGGGCAGGGCACATCTCACATGGGTGACCCCAGGCCCGTCCAATGGTGGCACAACACATGGTCTTGGTGCAGACAATTCCACTGAGCTGGCCCTGGCACATTTGGTTATTCACCTGGCTGAAGCAGGGCCCGGTGCGATAGTCTGAGAAGAAACCAAAACCCAGGAAATTAGAACAAGACCCAAAGCCCTCCCTTGTGCTGTGGATGGGTGCAACCCGTGAGCTGGAGCCTGCTCTCCCATTCACATGGCAGCAACACCAACATCTCGCCCCTGACAATGTACATCGGCCCCAGAGACCTCCCCAGACTCCAGCCCACTCTCTGAATAGATTGTCCGATGCCTGGCATGTGGGCATTGTGCAACCAGTTTTAACTCTTCCCAGTCCAAAGTGGTCAGGCTCCCTGGAGCTGTGAACATCTTCAACCCCATATAACCTTGCATGGTTTAAGATATCTGCAGCTGATTGCCAAATGCCAGAGTATTATGGGATTGAAGATACCCCCACCATTCAGAATGCTGGCTGACCTCAAGGGCTCTAGGGATTGCTTGTGATAACTAGCTGTGATATCATGATGCTTGTCAGAAAGATTGACAGAATTTGTCTTCGATGGAAGGTCCTAGGGATCTGGGGGAATAGTCCAGGTGATGTGGATGCCCTGGGCATTGCATTTCCATTGGGTGCTTTCCAGGGGTTGGGTTTGCACTTTGAATTCCCTGCCTTTCTGACTTTTCTTTTCTTTCAGAGAACAGCAAAGCTCTACTGAGGATTTTCCCCGTAAGTTAGTGACAACTCTTAGCTCCAGGTTAACAATCTGTTGTGTCGGGAACAGATGTTTAGGAGTTTAGAAATTCACTGCTGGGTGGCTTCTAAAGAAAATTGGCTCCAGATCTCTCCTGAAAAGTTTTCTAGAGAGATATAAAAGCTTCCCAGGCATGACTGTAGTTTGCACAGCCCTGACATAGGAACGCCTGCTCCTCCATCAGTCTATATAAGGAGAACCTCCAGCAATTACACATGCAATAGTGATTCATTTCTCCTGGGTAACTATGAAAGGCCCCTTGGCAATTTTAACTGGCTCTTTAACACGTCAATGCTACAGCAACAGTGGGCCCGTTTCCCAGTTCCAACAAGGAGACACCTGTGCCTTACAAGCTGCATTAGTTGGGTTATTTGCAGTGAGGAATGGGGTTTTGCTGCTCCCCGGGCTCTCCTGATCCCTGGCTGGGGATATCAGCACATCAGGGATTCATCAAGAAACTCACTTCTAAAACATGAAGGGCCTTTTATTCCTGCTGGGAGAGATGATTTCATGCAAATGTTTCATCTGTTCGCGGAAGAAGGACCTTTGACCTTAGTACAGTCAGACCAAAAACTCCTACATTAAACATCAGAAGAAGTCCAGGAAACAACGGCCGAGGGTGCTGCTCTGTCTCTAACTTACTCCCATGCAATGTAGGTGCTGGGCAGAACAGCCGGGTATTTTATATGCAGTCTGTGATTTTCAAAGTTGTTTAGGAATTTCAGCGCTGGATTTCCCATTAACTAACTGGGAGCAGAAATTCCTCCGGCAACGTTGTAAATCCCAGCCTGTACTCTGTATGCTGCGATGTCCAGATGAGCCCATGGCAGCCCTAATGCTAAACTGCCTGGGTTTGAAATGCAGAGCACCAAACCGGTGTGGAAGGTGTGTAGACACAAATAGGGCCGCAGGCAAAACTGGGAGGCCATATCTTCTGTAGTGACTGTATTTAACCATGACCACAAGTGTTTTCCCCTCATATGCACACAAACAAGCACAAAATTAAGACCACACAATCAAGCTTAATTTTTGCATTTCTTGGCTTTTGACTGCTTCATTCCATAACACTAGCACTCTCTGAACATATGTTTTGTATGGAAGTTCTGCAGGTTGTTGCTGCTGTTTTTAAACCCTAAGACACATGTGCAAACAGAAAAAGATGAAAGGGAGCCAAGCAAATCCAGCCAGTAAGAGTGACAGTACAGGAAGCTTATGTGGCAATCATGCAATTTATCCCCACCCTCACCCCTGACAAGGAAGCTGCTTGGGGTTGGGCCTAGACCAAATGGTGCCACAGGTGAGGAGCATCTTTGGTGCCCCCCACCCTCATTTGTTAAACTTTTGAATCCCTTATTTTTGATTGTATTTGTAGTCCATTTCATGACTCTGCTGCATGATTTATCTCTGTCACATAAGACAATACATTTGCATGCTAGGATCTGTAAATCTGTATTTATTCATGCCATACACAAGTAAGGCTGCGAGTCTCTCATGGAGGCCGCAGAAGTTACGGATTCTGTAACTTTCTGCGACCTCTGTGATTTCGGTAGCTGCAGCAGCCAGTGCAGCTGACCCCAGAGCTGCACCAGCCATTGCTGGGGTGGCCCCAGGGCCAGTCGCTCGGGCAGCCCCAGGGCCAGCTGCACCGGCCGCTGCTCAGGTGGCCATGGGCAGCTGGACCTGGGGACTGTCCAAGCAGCAGCCGGTGTGGCTGGCCCCAGGGACAGCCTGGGCAGCAGTCCCAGGGCAGCCCTGGGGACCATCGGAGCAGCAGAGGTCCCAGGGGCTGATCCAGAGGTGGCTGGAGCAGTGGCTGGAGGCAGTCAGCCCCTGCTGCAGGAGCCGCAGTGCCCGGGGGCTCCCCAATAGGACTGAAGGGGTGGAGCCTCAACCTGGTCCCAGGTACGCAAGCATCAGCAGGCTGCCAGGTGGAGGGCTGGAGCGTGGCTGCTCCTATAAACCCTGCAGGCCCAGATCTGAGACTTGTGGGTCATGACATTGCCCAGCTAAAGGCTGGGGGGAAACGATTTTTGTTTGCTTTGGAATATTCTGGTAATAAAAGCAGATCCCAAGAAGGACTGTGATTGGATTTTGAAATCCACTTTTTGAGTTTATTGGGAACCAAAGAGGGCAAACCAAGGCAGGGTGCCACAGAGACACCCCTGGCCACCAGGGGGCATGTGGGAGCAACCAGCTCTATTACAGTTGCAATGAAATTTCACACATTTCATGAACTACACCTAGGCCTAACTAACCCTAGGACGATGCAGGACACCTAATAAATTAGGTCTATTTCACCTGCTTTCCCGATGGAAAGGAGCATGGCCCTCAATGTGTCTGATGTGATTGTAGTGTGGTGTATGCCTCCTGGTATCTGAAGTGTATTGAGGACTGTATTAGAGTTGCAAGCTATCACTTTTGGTGTGTGTGTCGGGGTTCCTGGTCCTACTTGCGGGCTGGGGCTCTGTAGGGAAGTGTATGAGCACAGACAGTCTGTAAAGAGCCAGCCTAGAACAAGGCTGCCTTAGGGAGCAGCCTGCTTTGTCTCTCTCTGGTTTGGGGTACTATGCATTATTGTTCTGAATTCTAAGAAATAAAGTCATGTTACATTACAACCTTCCAGCCAGAGTACTGCATGATTTAATCTAACTTCTCTCTGTCTGTGCTGTGAGCATAACTGTATCTGGAAAGGGCTCTGGATTAATTTATAAAGACAAAGCTTACAACCACACAAGGACAAAAAGGCACCCCAACTATGACTTCAAAGCAAAGTGGGGGAAGAGTCAAACCGAATATCCATCAGTGTTGCTGAATGTGCCACAGAAGGAATTCCTGGCAAGTAATAATGGGGCCCAACATTTGCCACTGAAAAGGAAAATGCATCACTTGAAAATATACGTGACAAAAATAGATTTTCATATTTAGATTTAATTCTCTGAGGGAAAGCAGCCAAAGCAATGTGGGAATTGCAGTCTGGAGGCCAGAGTGTGCTGGCAACATGCCAGATCCCATCTGGTGCTAATTTTAATGGGTCAAATTGTTAAATCTTTAATGAGACACTAATCAAACTTGATAAAGATTATAGGCACACTTATGAGATGGCTGAGGCCCTGTGAGACACTGAAGGACTCTGTCCTCCATGGACACTGGCCTCAGATCATTTGTCCTTTGCAGAATTTGCCCCTGTAGCCACATTCTTTGGTGGAGCAGAGCAGAGCTTCATTCCCCACTGAAATCTATGTGGTGTCTTTTTGCTTCCTCTCTGGAATGTCTCACTTGCAGTCACAGTAAGAGTGCCATGTGGTAGAATTTCCCTAGTTAGGGGCTGATCCCTACGCACGCCAAGTGCTCACCAAAGGGTCTGCAAGAAATGCAGATTTTCAAGCCCTATATCAGGGAGAAAAAGTCCAGTCCTGAGCTTGACGTGCGTACAGGAGTCGATATTGATTGTGACCACATGTATTTGCTACTTTATGCATTACCTGTAGCTGCAAAAGGCGTCATTCCAACTCAGAGTTCAATGTAGAGCCGTTTTCACAAGACAGGGATAAAAAGCTTTGCAAATGGTGTGTAAGTACTAACTGCCAAGCAGACGTGTTCCTCCCTCTATGGCACCATCTATCTTCAGCCAAATAACTGTAGGGCCTTAACTTTCCCTTCTTGGCCCATGGGCCTCAATAGCGCCCACTGCATGCAGCTGTATTTTGTTCACTTGATCTGTCAGCTTAGAAGAGGGAGAAGAACAGGAAAGGACTTTGCACATTTGGCTGGTTGTCGGGAGATACTACGGTTTCTCCTGTGCCTAATGAATGCTAATGCCCAGCACTCTAAAGCCTCAGACCCTTTGGGAGCTACTCGGTGGAACCCATTGCCTGACCCACGGCTCTCCGCTCTGCTGCCGGCTGTTGGGGGCGGTGTTACAGCTTTGTCCAGTCCGAAAGCATCTATTTCCATGCGCCGTAACCTTCCCGCTACATGGAAAACCAACATGTGTCTGCTCTGGACATTTCCTTCCACACGGATCTGATCTGAGCCTGGCTGGACCACACAGGTATCAGTATGTTGTCTTAGCGGAGAGTGGACAATAAGAGTCAGGGGACTCCCGGCTTCCAGACCTACCTGACCCACTGTGCTGCTTTAGGCATGTCACGCAGGCTCTGGCTACACCCCACTCCTCTAGTCCCCCGCAGAGGGAGGAAGATTACGGTTTTGTTGGGCCCTGGACCAGAGCAAGTGGGGGCCTCTCTCCCCCCGCGCTTCTACTGGGGAAATGGGGTTGGGCACAAGGGCTTGCCCCACCCCGCCTTCCTGCCCAGCACTCCTGCCGGGGAGCAGGGTCGGGATACAGGACCTTCCCCCACTCCACCCACCTGGCGGTCCTGCTGGGGAGCAGGGTCAGGGTGTGGAGGCTTCCCCTGCTCCCCAGCAGGAGGGCTGGACGGGGCAGAGTGGGGCAAGCCCCCTGCCCTGACCCCGCTTCCTAGCAGGAGCGCCAAGTGGGTGGAGCAGGTCAAGGTGAGGGGGCGTTCATTTTCCCGGGGCCCCCAAAATTGGCCTAATATACCACTAGTCCCCTGCAACTGTGGTCGAAATGTCTGTCTCACCCACTGGCGGTGGCAGACAGCTCTTTGCCAAACATGACTGAACACAGCCTGGGCTTGTCAATGAGAATTGTGTTTAACATCTGTCCTTGGCCAGTGAGGACGGTGACAAATCATACTGCAGACAGATTCCTAACAAACACCAGTCTAGAGCTAGTTAGCTATGGGACTGCAGGCAAGACCATTGCCTGAGCACTGCCTCCTGTGCCTCAGTTTACCCAATGGTAAATGAGGCTGCAGAGCTGAATGAACTTTATTGTGTGGAAAGTCTTCCCAGTGGAAGAGACATTTTCACAGGAAATCCAGTAACTAACCTGTGCCATAACTGCTGTTCTTGGAGACGGGCTGCATGTGTCCATTCCACTCTCGGTGCTGGTGTCCCCAGCACACGACCCGTGGAAACTTTTCCCCTCAGTGCTACCTGTTGGGCGGCTCAAGCACCCCCTGCTGCCACACAGCATTGCGTGCAGGTATAAAGGGCAGAGCTTGCTGTAACTCCTGCAAAGAGGGGAAGGAGGGTGGGTTGTAGAACGGACTCACCTCAAAGAACAACAATAGCAGAACATGTTAATTGTTCTTCGCGTGATCACGCATGGGCAGTCCACTCTTGGTGACTCACAGGCTGTAGAACAGGGATCACAATCTATTTCCATAAAGACTGGAGAACAACTCGTTGTGCCCTAACATTGTCTTTGGAGTCTTGAGCCACAGGATGGTGGGAAGCAAACGTCTGGACTGAGGACCAGGCTGCCGCTCCACGAATGTCTGTGTTTGGAACTTGTGCCGGAAAGGCTGCCATGGCTGATGTGCCCTTGTCGAAGCACATGCATTTTCTTTTCTTTCAGAGAACAGCAAAGCTCTACTGAGGATTTTCCCCGTAAGTTAGTGACAACTCTTAGCTCCAGGTTAACAATCTGTTGTGTCGGGAACAGATGTTTAGGAGTTTAGAAATTCACTGCTGGGTGGCTTCTAAAGAAAATTGGCTCCAGATCTCTCCTGAAAAGTTTTCTAGAGAGATATAAAAGCTTCCCAGGCATGACTGTAGTTTGCACAGCCCTGACATAGGAACGCCTGCTCCTCCATCAGTCTATATAAGGAGAACCTCCAGCAATTACACATGCAATAGTGATTCATTTCTCCTGGGTAACTATGAAAGGCCCCTTGGCAATTTTAACTGGCTCTTTAACACCTCAATGCTACAGCAACAGTGGGCCCGTTTCCCAGTTCCAACAAGGAGACACAGGGTGAGATGCAGGAAGAAATTCTCTGGGTGGAGACAGACGGACCTCTCACTCAGCCTGCTCCTGCTACAAACAGCTGGAAGGATTTATGGAAGTGTCTCGTTCTAGCTAGGTAAAATGCCGAGGCTCTTCTGATGTCCAAGGTGTGCAAACACTCTTCCTCCCTGGTCACGTGTGGTTTTAATTAGAATCCAGGCACATTAATTGGCTGTGGCAAGAGGAAACCACCTTTGGGAAGAACATTGGCTGAGGACGCAGGTAAGCCTGGTCCTTAAAAAAGACAGCATATGGAGGTCCTGACATTAACACCTGCAGCTCACCTTCTGGCCGAGGTAATGGCCACCAGAAATACCACCTTCGTTGATAGATGCAGCCATTACCAGATAGCCATTGGTTCAAACGGGGGGGGGGGGGGGGGCATAGGTCTTCACAGTACTAAGTTTAGATCCCACAGAGGAACAGGGTCTTGCAACCGAGGGTATACTTTGACTAAGCCCTTTAAAAATCTTATGGACACATCATTGGAGAAAATAGTGATTGTCCACTTTAGGGTGGAATGCTGAATTAGCAGCCAGTTGTACTTTGGTGGAACTAACCACCAAACCATGGTGTTGCAGGTATAATAAGTAGTCCAGAGCACATTAAGCTGAAGAACTGGTCCCATTCTCGAGGCCAGATGAAGAAACGCCTCCATTTTGCAAGGTGAGTAAGCTCTTGTAGAAGGCTTCCTACTATTTAGCAGGACCTCTTGTACGTCTTTCGAGCAAGCCTGTTCCCTAGTGTCTAGCCATGGAGCATCCAGGCAGTTAGGTGAAGGGATTGTAGGCTCAGGTGGTATAGGCAACCGTGATCCTGGGAGGTTAGGTTTGAGTCTAGGGGAAATGAAATTGGAGGTTTCACTGACAATGCCAGGAGAGTGGAGAAGGCCCTGTGCTGGGGCTATAAGTATGACTCTGGACTGGTCCTGTCTTATCTTTAGCAATACCCTATGAATGAGTGGGGTGGGTGGAAAAGCATGGAAGACCCTTTGACCATGTCACTAAAAGGGCATCTGTTATAGAATCTGGGCTCCCTATAGGGAGCAGAGCTGCTGACAGTTTCTGTTGGACTTTGTGAGAAATAGGTCCTGTTGGGAAAATTCCCATGACTGGAAGATGTATCAGGCCACTTTGGTGAAGAGACCACTGGTGGTGACTTGTAAATAACCTGCTCAGGTGTTCTGCTAGGTCGTTTTGCGCGCCCAGCAGGTTAGATGTTTCTAGAGCAGTGGTTCTCAACTGATGGTCCATGGTGACTTTTTTGGTGGTCCATGGTGACTTTTTTGGTGGTCCACACGAATATTGTCCAAAGTCAGATAGTGTGAGCAGGCGCTGCCGTTAGGCTGTTTTACGCCGTGTTCACAAGCACGCAGTGTGTCATCTAGGACGCGACTGCGTTGTGTTGCCAGTAACTTCCGTCTAAGGCTCTGAGCGTCAGTGTAGCGCCCGCCGTCGTGCTGAGTGGTTGTCGTGTCGTTCGTTCTGTGCTAAATGGGACATCTACATGAGTGATTTATAATTACTATACATCTCCCAAAATAAATTGTCGGTTTGAAAAATCAAAATTTCGTTGTAACCCCACAGATCTGAGATAATGGCAACGACAGGAAGGAATGTCAAGCGCAAGTATGCGAAGGAGTACATCAAATTCGGCTTCACTTGTCAAGAAAAAGAAGGCATGGATTTCCCACAATGTGTTATTTGTTTCAAAGTCTTGGGGAATGACTCAATGAAGCCAGCGAAGCTGAAACTCCATCTCGAAAAGTATCATCCAAAATTGTTGCCAAAGGATAAGATTATTTTGAGCGGCGGTTATCAGGTCTGAAACAACAGCGCCTCAATTCAACAGGTGCAGTCTACAAAAATACAAGCAATGCAGTAACCACTTCCTACATTGTTGCATACAAAGTTGCACAGGCCAAAAAGCCTCATATCATTGTAGAGTAACTTGTACTCCCCTGTGCAAAAGAGATGGTATGGCTAGTTCTTGGTGCAGAAGCAGCAAGGAAGCTGAATTATATATCTCCTTCCTTAGAGGTTTTTAAGGTCATGCTTGACAAAGCCCTGGCTGGGATGATTTAGTTGGGGTTGGTCCTGCTTTGAGCAGGGGGTTGGACTAGATGACCTCCTGAGGTCCCTTCCAACCCTGAGATTCTATGATTCATCTCTAACAACACAATATCGAGACGGATAAATGAGATATCACAGAACATCAATGAACAAGTTGTGAATGAAATAAAGAAGTGTCCATTGTTTGCCATACAATTGGATGAATTGACCGATGTTGCATTGTGCTCTCAGCTATTGGTGTTCGCATGATATATGGTTGAGGGAGACTTCAAAGATGAGTTTCTTTTTTGTAAGACTCTTGATACCACCACAAAGGCTCAGGATGTGATGGAAATTGTTAACAATTTCTTTGAAGTGCATGGTCTGGACTTGTAAGTGTCACCACTGATGGTGCACCTGCCATGCTGGGCTCAGGATCAGGCTTCCAAACATTGGTGAAACAGTGCGCTCCAATGGTAACCAGAGTTCATTGCTTCATTCATAGGGAAGCTTTGGCGTCAAAAACATTGCCTGATCAACTCAACGCCATTTTCAAAGGGTTGATGAAAGTGGTGAATTACATCAAATCATTGGCTCTGAACACCAGGCTGTTCAAAAGATTTTGCAAGGACATGGGTTCTAACTTTGATGTGTTGCTGTTCTACACTTCTGTATGGTGGTTGTCAGCAGGGAACGTACTCAACAGTTTACCAATTGAGAGAGGAGTTGAATTTGTTTCTCCAGGCTCAAGAGAAAGAGGAATTCTGAAATGTGCTGATGCAGTCAAATTTAGAATTTGCGTATCTTGTCGATATTTTTGGAATCTTGAACAAACTGAATCTTCAGCTGCAAGGGAAAGGTGAAAATTTGTTCTCTCATCAAAGCATCATCAAGGCTTTTCTTGACAAATTGGAACTCTGGATCATAAAAGTCGAAGGCAATAATTTGGTTCAATTTCCATATGTGGATGCCATGCTCAGGAAAAAGGAAACCATTCAGACGCAAATTCTCAATCATTTACGGAAGCTACGAGACGAATTCCAATGATACTTTCCGGAGGTGGACAGGACAAAGGATGGGTTATCTTTCATCAGGATTCCATTCACAACAGATGTTAATAGTGTTCCAGAGGATCTGCAGGAGGAATTTTTGGATCTTAAAAAATGATTTTGCAACCCAAGACGTGTACCAGCAGTCTATCATAGAGACATTTTGGGCCAGCATGACCGGGAGTTACCCAAATCTGTCAGCACACACAGTCAAATTTCTTTTGCCATTTGCATCAACTTATATGTGTGAGACAGGATTTTCATGTTTGTTGCACGTTAAGCCCAAACAGAGGAATCAGCTCACAGTGGAAAGCGATATTCGTTGTGCATTATCAAGTACCACTCCAAACATTGAAAAACTTGTCAGTGAGAAGAGAATCCAAACATCTAGTAATAAATAAATAAATTTCAAACCAAAATGTGTCTGCTCTTTTTAATCATGTCTCAACAAAAAAATAAAGAAAGAAAGAAAAGGAGGTGATCCATGAAAATTTTTTGATTGGCCTGGTGGTCTGTGGACTGAAACAAGTTGAGACTCGTTCTAGACTGACTGAGTTGGCAACAAGTACAGTCGCTTCTTGGCAGAGTGGAGAAGAGCAAGCTGCCCGCTGCTTGTTGGGGTGGAACACTCCTGCCATGTGGTCTGTGGGGACTAATAAGCTGCTTCTCCTGATTTGTGATAGAAATACTTGGCACGCCAGTCTGACAGCTTTCAGTTCCCTGGCACCGAGGTATAAAGCTAGGTCCTCATAGGACCATAGATCCTGCATTTCTAGAGACCCAGGTGGGCTCCCCATCCCAGGGCTGAAGCATCTGCAACTAGCATGTGAGTCGGTTGTGGGCAGGCAAATAGAACGTCTGCATGTACGTTGGCTGGATCTGTCCACCAGTCCAGGGAGGGGAGGAAGTGGGAGGGCACTCTTACCATTGAGTCTGACAGCAGCTTAGTGAATAGACTGATGCCAGCCAACCCTTCAGAGTTCTGAGTCGTAGTCTGGCCTGCTGATTCACGCAGGTGCAAGAGGCCATGTGATCCAGAAGCCTCAGTTTCATGTTGTTGTGATCATGTGAGTCTTCAAACCTATAACAAGTGATTGAATTGCCTGGAACCTGGAGTGTGGAAGAAAGGCGCTGGCTTGAGATGAGTCCAGTACAGCTCCTATAAACTCTATCCTCTGGATCAGGGAGAGGAGAGATTTTTCGGTGTTGATTATCAGTCCTGAAACATTGAACTGGACCAAGGCAACACTGCTCTGCACTTAAAAAGAATAGGAGTACTTGTGGCACCTTAGAGACTAACAAATTTATTTCAGCATAAGCTTTCATGGGCTACAGTCAACTTCATTGGATGCATAGAACAGAACATAGAATAACAGGGTTGGAAGGGACCTTAGGAGGTCATCTAGTCTAACCGCCTGCTCAAAGCAGGACCAATCCCCAATTTTTGCCCCAGATCCCTAAATGGCCCCCTCAAGGATGGAGCTCACAACCCTGGGTTTAGTAGGCAAATGCTCAAACCACTGAGCTATCCCTCCCGCCTAGTATAGTAGCTAGTAAGAAGGTACCTATCTAGTAAGAAGATATTTATACATACAGAGAAACATGAAAATGTGGAAGTGCCCATACCAACTGTAGGAGGCTAATTAATTAAGAGGCACTATTATCAGCAGGGGGGGGGGAAATGTGAAGTGATAATCAAAATGGCCCATTTCGGACAGTTGACACAAAGGTGTGAGGATACTTAACTGGGAGAAATAGATTCAATTAGCGTAATGAGCGAGCCACTCCCAGTCTCTGTTCAAACCTAAATTAATGGTATCTAGTTTGCATATTAATTCAAGTTCAGCAGCTTCTCGTTAGAGTCTGTTTTTGAAGCTTTTCTGTTGCAAAATTGCCACCTTTGAGTCTGTCACTGAGTGATTAGGGAGGTTGAAGTGTTCTCCTACTGGCTTTTGAATATTATGATTCCTGATGTCAGATTTGTGTCCATTTATTCTTTTGCGTAGAGACTGTCCGGTTTGGCCAATGTACATGGCATAGGGGCATTGCTGGCACATGATGGCATATATCACATTGGTAGATGTGCAGGTGAACAAGCCCCTGATGGTGTGGCTGATGTGATTATGTCCTATGATGGTGTCCCTTGAATAGATAAGTGGACAGAGTTGGCATCGGGCTTTGTTGCAAGGATAGGTTCCTGGGTTAGTGTTTTTGTTGTATGGTGTGTGGTTGCTGGTGAGTATTTGCGGTTTGGACGAGACTTTGACAAGGGAGGGGTAAACCCAGTGCTAAATTTGTAATAAAAGAGGTGCCGGGGCTCAAGCACATTTTTTTTACATTCAGAACGGATGCAGCAAGCCCAGAGGTGCCAGGGCTATGAACTGCCAACCCTAGAGGTGCCAGGCCTCAACCCTGGCAAGCCCCGGCACAAATTAAGCACTGGGTAAACCTGCATCCCCGATCTTCAGAGGAATACAACTAATACCGCCATGACCTTTGTAAAGACCCTGGGAGCTGCTGACAGGCCAAAAGGTAGCACAGTCAACTGGCAATGATTTTGATTTACCAGAAATCTGAGGTACTTCCTGTTGATTGATTGCCACACTGAATAGGCATCTTTTAAGTCAAGGGAAGTATATCTGTCCCCAGGATCCAGAGAAGGATAATAAAAGCTAGTGTGACCGTGCAAAACTTTATCCTTTTAAAAATGTGTTGAGTTGACACAGGGTTAAAATTGCTCTGAGACCCCTCCCCCCCGATGGGATTAGGAAATATTTAGAATAAACCCCCTTCCCTCTGAGACCACATGGAATCTCCTCTTGTGCCTTCCAAGGGAAGGAGCAATTGAACTTCCTGGATAAGGAGTTTCTCGTGAGAGAGGTCCCTGAAGAGGGACAGGAAGGAAGGGTGTCCAGGACTCTTTTTTAACAGGTCCTGTCGAGGGGGAGGTGTGTCTGCTGTGGCAGATAGCGCTTCCTGACCATGGCAGGTGTGTACAGAGCTAGTGACTTCAGGGTGGCTCTAGAGTCCCCAAGTCCATAGCTCTTGGTGTCCTTCTGCTCTGAGAATAGAGAAGGACCCTTGAATGGCAGGTCATGGATAGAGAAGGACCCTTGAATGGCAGGTCATGGATAGAGAAGGACCCTTGAATGGCAGGTCATGGATAGAGAAGGACCCTTGAATGGCAGGTCATGGATAGAGAAGGACCCTTGAATGGTAGGTCATGGATAGAGAAGGACCCTTGAATTGCAGATCATGGATAGTGCTCTGCACTTCATAGGAGAGACCAGAAGACTGCAGTCAGGGTGATCTACACATGGCCACCGAGGAGGCCATGGTTCTAGCTGCCAAGTCTGCTGCGTCCAGCCCAGCTTCAGCAAAATTCTCATGACCAGTCTGCCCTCAATGAGCAGGGAAGAGAACAAGCAGCTCTCTGAACTTTTCCATGGAGCCCCACAAGTTCAAAGCATATTGTCCCAACAGAGCTTGGTTGTTAATAAATTTCAATTGATATTCTATTGTTTAACAGTGCGATTAAAACTGTGATTAACTTTTTTAACCGTGATTAATTTTTTTTAGTTAATCGCATGAGTTAACTGCGATTAATCGACAGCCCTAGTATGCAGTAAATAAAACTGGAGCCCACTGAAAAATGAGGAGAAAACAAAATATTAGGCAGCATTCGTCCTGTGAATGGAATGAGGCAGGGGTCCTGTGGAAAACGTAGGACGTGACCATATAACTAAAGACTGTAGCATAATGCATATGCACCAGGGGGTTGAATTAAGGTTGCACAGGCAACCCTTAATATTGGCATTTCCTAACTTTTGAGTGCTTGGCTTTGCAACCTAAATAATGTTCTTGTAATGTTGTTTTCTGTGTGTAATATATACGAAACCCCACCAATGCTCCTGTCAGACTTGCCTTCCCCAGGGATCGCAGGGGAGGACTGTTTCCCATGGCCATCTATTAACTTTTCAAATAAACTATCCTGGAGGGAGACAGGAAACTGTGCATTACATTAAATCACAAAGCAAGGCCTGGAGCAGAAACCCACTTGGAGAGCCTGTTATGTGATATTCAAATAACAAAGAGCCAGCCTGGACCCACTGCTCTCCAATCTGTGTAAATGTACCCAGGAAGAGCAGTTCTGGGGCAGTCCTACATTGGTCACACTTACATGAGGGGGGAGGGATAGCTCAGTGGTTTGAGCATTGGCCTGCTAAACCCAGGGTTGTGAATTCAATTCTTAAGGGGGCCATTTGGGGATCTGGGGCAAAAATTGGGGATTGGTCCTGCTTTGAGCAGAGGGTTGGACTAGATGACCTCCTAAGGTCCCTTCCAACCCTATGATTCTGTGAGGACAGAACCACTGTGGCAGCACTAAGTGAGATTTTCTGGTCCATGTTATGCAGGAGGTTAGACTGGGTGATCAGAAGGGTCCCTTCTGGCCTTAAAAATGACTATGGGCTGGTGTAAATCAGCAGAGCTCCATTGACTTCAGTGGAGTTACACCAATTTATACTAGATGAGGATCTGTCCTTTGAATTTAGCTATACATGCCTCAACAGTAGCCATTGCATGGGCTGTTGCTAAGGCTACGAATGGCCCCTTGTTTCCACAAGTTCCTAATTTCTGAAGCAGGCTCCTGTTGGGCTGAAATGGGACCACGCGTGGGCTCTGCCCACAGTGAATTGTGCTGGAAAGTTTGAGCAAAATCCTTTCTGCCATTGTTGAGTTAGGCAGGAGTGAAAGGACACGTTTGCCATTCTACCTGCACGCTAGCCATGGCCACAGCAAACTCAGCGCCGCTTTGAACCCTGGAACGTGGCCTTGGCAGTGTCCTCACTGGGCGCTGGCCTGTTGCTTGGGCTGACTGAACAAAGCGATGACAATGTGTACACTGTGCCCTGAGCCTTGTGAGCTGAAAGCCGGCCGGGCGGCTGCTTTGGCAGCCAGAAGGGCTGGGAGATGCATTGCTCCAGAGCTGGTCTCAGTAGCGTAGCCGGGTGGGGAGCAGGGGGAGCGGTTGCTCCCCCTGTGAGCAGAAGCGGTGCCTTAAAAAGCACCGCCCGAGCCCTGCTGCCGGAGCCAGGCTCGGGCGATGCTTTAAAAGGCCCGCGGCTCTTGCAGCAGCTGGACCCCGAGCCCTTTAAATCACCACCAGGGAAGCCGGTACGGTCCGGCACGGCGTACTGGCTCTTGCCGGCACACCGTACCGGACCCTACCGGCTTACTTTCACCTCTGGTGAGGATGCGCTGCCGAGGACCCCGGGCGCCGCCGGGTGAGTACAGGGGGAGCCTGGGGAGGCGCCTTTTTATAGCGCCGCTCCCCCTGTGCCCCGGACCTGCCTACGCTACTGGCTGGTCTCTTTCTTTTTCCCTAGCAAAGGGAGGAAATGGAACACGGGGGCAGGGCTAAGACGGCACAGGTCGCACGTGTGCAGGTGGAGCTCGGGGTTGTTATACGTTCCTCTCCCACGCTGCGTCGGTGTGCGCTGGTACGAACAACTCCTCTCCCGCTCGCATCTATCATGCCCCTCACACCACTGCCCTTTGTCGCTGGTGCAGAGCCTCCCACTCCTGGGGGGCACTGTCAGTGCCTCAGGCAGGTATGCTCTCCTCCCAGGGAGGGAGAAATGTGACTGCTACTCTGTCCTGCGGGCCGGTATTTGGCAGAGGGCTGGGGGCGCGGAGGCCACGGCTCCATGTGCTTCTGGGCCCGTTTGGGCAGCTGGCTCCCGCGGTGGGGTGGGGGAGGAGTGAGCAGGCTGGCGCTGGGCGAGGGAAGAGAGAAGGGCTGAGTGTGCATGTGGCGGAGCACTCCCAGTCCCTCCTGTGAACAAGCCCCTTGCCTGCGGGAGCACAGAGCATGCCCAGGAGAGCCGGGCCGGCAGAGCTCAGCGGCTGCAAACGTGTCTTTGTTCCTGATGTGCATCCACAACATCTGGAAACACATCCCTGGACACTGCACCACCATCCAGCAGGTAAACGCCCTCCACGGCACAGGCTCCCCCACCTCACCACCCACATTTCCCAAGGAGCTCAGCTCCCAACAAGACACGCAGCCCTGGTTTATGCTATGAATTTGTGTTGGTACAACTGTGTCATGCAGCAGTGGGGAGAATCCACGCAGCTATAGTGACTGAATTCCCAGGGCAGGGCTTCTCCTGTTGGCCTATGTAGTGTCTTCACTAAGCGCTACGGCATCACAGCCGTGCCAGTGCAGTGCTGTAAGTGTAGACAGGCCCTAGAGAAGGGCCAGATTTTCAGAGACGCTCTGCACCCTGAAGCTCCCACTGTGCAGGGCCGGCGTGCCCACTAGGGGACCCTAGGCAGTCGCCTAGGGCGCCACGATTTGGGGGGCGGCTCGCCGAGGCTGCCTCCCGCCTCCCGGCTCAGGGGGGGGCTCACCGCGGCAGGGCCGTAATGGGGCGCACTGCTGGCAGGGGCGCAAAAGCCTGCTGCCAGGGGCGCCGCCGAAGCCGCCCCAGCTTACCTGCAGGAGGTCCGCCGGTCTGTCTGCAGAGGGCCCCTTCCGCCGAATTGCCACAGAAGCCGCGGGACCAGCGGACCTCCCACAGGCAAGCGGCTTCGGCAGCAGGGTGAAAGTGCTGCTAATAATACCCTCCGCCGAAACCGCTTCCGCTTGCCTGCGGGAGGTCCGCTGGTCCCGCAGCTTCGGCGGCAATTCGGCGGAAGGGGCCCTCTGCAGACAGACCAGCGGACCTCCTGCAGGTAAGCTGGGGCGGCTTCGGCGGCAGGGGAGGAGGGGGTGCCCCTGTCAGCTCCCTGCCAGCCTGAGCGGGGAGCCGGGGGGCAGCCGCGGTTAGCTGCCCCCTTGCCCCCCGCTCAGCTCCCGCGGCCCACGGGTGGGGGTGGGGTCTGAGGGCCCATGGGTGAGGGAGCTGGCTGGGGGGGGGGCGGCATTACAGGGGGCAGCATTGCGGGGACGGGGGGGCTCAGGGTTCAGTTTTTGAACCTCAGAGAGGTCGAAGGGTCTGGTCCGGGGTTTGGGTGAAGCTTCGGGCTGGGTCTCATTTTTCCCAAATTGCTTCATCTTCAGTTTGCACTCTCCCTTTGACCCAGCACTCCAGGAGGGGTGCACAACCATCTGCCAGAGATTTATGCTCAGAAACGTACATTAGCCACTGACGTGACTGAGAGCAAACTCTGCCCCTGACTGAGCTAAGTCTGTCTTCCACAAAGATTTACTCCATCCCAGACTCAGAACATCTCCATTAGGGGAAACGGGAGCTCATGCTTCCTAGGAACATAGGACTGGAAGGGACCTCTTGGGGCATCAAGCCCAGTCCCTGCAATTGCAGGCTGCTCCATCAGCTAATCTTCAGCGAGCTCAGCGCTCCCATTAGAACAAGATCACGAAGGGATGAGCAACAAATTACAGGGCAGCAGAAAGACCTCAACATTTTAGCACCAGCATGTCAGTCGCAGACCTCGATGGGGGAGCGCTGCTCTGTATTTTGGGAATCTGAACCAATGGCATGCTAGTGAAAATCGATGCAATATCTCTTTACAAATTAGAATGAGAAATCTCCCAGTAAACATGGTCTGTTACTAAAAAACTTATTTGAGGAAAATCCTAATTTCTGCCAATACATTCCTAATTACTGCCAACAATTACTGCCACTAGCTTTCCTCCTCATCCATATTTCTTGTTGAAATAGTTTCCAAATGAACTTGGAGTTGATGGGAAGGAAGAGCTGCCTGTCAGGATTCAGACAAACTCAGCCATCCATTATGCTCACCGCCATGAGCGTGAGTGGCAGAAACTGGCCCAGTAGCCAGTCGTCTCCCGAGAGCGATCGCTGGTTTCTTTCCTAACCCCACAATGTAAAAGCAGACGGGGGGGAGGCCAAAAGCCGAGTAAGAGCTCACGAAGCTGCTATGGCAGACTAGTGTGTGCAGAGCACGGCACGAAGTGAATGTAATGTTCTCCTCTCTCCTCGTGACTCACACAGCGAACCGTGAGGAGCAGAGACGCGCACAGCATGGAGGAGTAATTCCCAGCTTGGGCAGCCTGTGCTGGCCCTACAAAGAGCAGAGGCGATATGAGTAGGGGGCTGCACTTGCGGCCCCAGTACGTCGCCGAGGTTTCAGACAGGATGAGACGCGGGCAGCCAGCCTGTCCTGCTGCTCATGTGTCGCAGCTCCACTTCTCTTTGTAGCATGCGAGCTCAATGAGACCAAGCACAGCGAGGGCTGCCCGCGCTGGACTCAGCCCCCAGCTCCCGCGCGGAGATACCCAGAGACAGCCAGCCAACGGCACTACAAGGTGGGTTATCAACCAGGCCTGAAAACAGAGAGCGCTTTGAACACCCTCTGCCTCTGACCCTGTCCCACAACATCTGGGCCCAACAAACACCGCTGCTGAAATCGCCTTCCTCACCCTCCAGCCAGCAAATCCTCTCACCAGCTTCCTGCCTTTCTGGGTCAGGTTCAAGGCCTTCTCCTCGCCTTTGGAGCACTGCACAGACTCATCTCCTACTTCCCTTCCAGACCTAGCTCCCTCCTCTGCCCCTCTCCCCAGTGCATCCCCCACCCCCACCCTCCCTCTCTCTGTGCCTCCCTATGCCTGGAAGGACTGGAGCTCTCCATGGAGCCCCCAGACCTTCCCCCTTTCCACGCAGAGTGGAATGCATGAGGCTGACAGGGGTCTAAAAGAGGGGGTATCCAGTCAGAGAGTGCAAAGAAGGCCTTGTGACTCGGGGGATCAGTCACACGACACAGACAAACACAGTTTGTGAGCTTGGCAAAAAGTGCCCATTGGACAATTTCAAATAAAGAACAATGATAAAAGTCAGAGTCAGTTCACCGACCACTTGTGAATAGCAGAAAGGGCCGAGCCCACGGAATCAGGTGTCTGCACATCCAGCGGAGAGTTCTCGGTAGCAACCAGCTTCATGGTAGCCAAGCACGTCCATGCTTTTTTTCACTCCAAATAGTTCACCCCCACCCCGTGTCCTTGCCACAAACCCTGCGACTGAGGGTTAGTTTCCATTGTATTGCGATGTGTGGCAGTGCAACCCTCAGTAGCACGGAAGTAATTGACTCTCACCTGCTCCCATTTCAGTATGATGCGGATATTGCAGCATTAAGGACAACAATCCATTTTCTTGCTTATCATGCCCTACCTGAAGGGAGAGTTATTCAGCGGGGCTCAGGCTCAGATTTTGCTGTTTCATTTCCATACTGAAATGTTTCCCATAGATCATTACTGGGAAGGAGTGGAGGAAGGGATTCACCCCACACAGTATATGTCTTATTCCTATTCACACATGCAAAAGTCATAACGTGAAAGCAGTCACCATTAAACCGTGGATCATTTACTCTCCTACTGACCACCGTGTCATACCCATCCTGTCATACCCATCAGAAGCACCCCTGGCTTTAGCCATGTTATTAAAAAGTGGTATGTATTTTAGTCCCTACTCTGGAACGCCCAGTCAGACCAGGAATGTAGCAAAGCATGTCATGGCAATGAGAAGGTGGATTTAAATATTGCACTGACAATAAAACAGGGTGAATCGATGTCTGAGACAACCCACAGAGGCCTCCAACCTCAGTATCTTTGGATTTTGGGGCAAAGGATATCAAATTCAAATGTGGCCCTCGGTGTGTAAAGTTGCTCTGTGATCCTGGCCCTTTTGATACCCAGCAATAGTTGCTGAGGGAGTGAGAGCCCCACAGCACCCTGAGTCTGGGGGCTTTCACTGGGGCTAGGCAGTTTCACATGACTCTGGGCATTAGTTTTTCATGCATCAGTTCAACCCTATTTCTGCTGAGCCTGAAGAGGAGCAAAGATTGACACAGACAGAAAACTGTCTATAAGATACAGGTCTTGAATGTCCTTGTTACAGCCCTGGCTGGGCTCTCTCTTATGGTCAGACACCAGGATGCTGTACTAGACTCAACCTTTGGATCCCATGTGCATTTAAGACAGTGGGTCTGAGAAGCATCCAGAATCCAGCCTCTCTGGCACATGTCCAGGGTACAGACCGTCTGTCTCATACCCCCTCCTTGGGATGTGAGACCCACCTCCTGAACCAGAAGCTTGAGACCCCAAGACAGTGTTTATCCCCAATTGCTTAAGCACTCTCCCCAGAGCTCCACCTTTGTGGGCACTCCAGTTACTGTGTAGCCCTTTGGTGACCTCGAGACAGTTCAAACAAGGGAACACACAGGCTTTGCAAAGGAGCTTCTAAACCAGACACACTTTACTCAGAGACAAAGCACCAGAGTTACTGATCTAGGCAAAACTAACAAACTCCTGCATGCAGAACCCCCACCCACCAGTACCCTCACCATGCCCAGAGTCTCTGGGGATTCTTTGGTTAGTGACCTTTCAGGGTCCCAGGACTCTCCTGCACCCTATCCTGCTCAGTTGTCCTAGTGTCTGTTGATGATGATTGGTGAGAGAGGCTTGAGAAGATCCAGCACTTAGACAGAGTTCTGGCCCCTCTGTCAGGTAACCCTCCCAAGCAGCTTCAAAACCCCTGTCAGGTGATCACTTGCTTAGCTCCCTCCCCGCTCAGGGTCTAAACAAGGAAACGCCTTTCCCTTGGACTGCAGCCAGGCTGTTGTTTTAGGCTGGGCCCAAATGAAGGGAGGATCATGAAGGCTGAGGACTCTTAATGGCTTTGCCATTGTTAGCCCCACCTAGGTGTCTCAGCCCAAGATGGAGGCTACAGTGGAAAAGGGAAGGGCACAAGACACTTTACAATCAAAATGGCATTTACAAAACTGAAGGGAGAATCTCTGAACTTTCCACAGACTCAGTTCCTCTCTGTGCCCCACCTCCTTGTGGGTCAGGGTCCCCCATGGCGACACCATGGTTTCCATGGTGACAGAGGCAGTGACTGATCCCCCACCTCCCTGGATTTGCACTCTGCTCTGGGTGATTGCTTTGGAGCGTCTTTGTCCCCCTCCTGCTGAGGAGAGGTGATCAGCCTTTTCTCCCCTGCCTCTCTCTGGCAGTTATAGGCTGAGGGGCGATATAAGTTCCCCTCTCTCCTTTCTCTACACTCTTTTCCATGCAGCTGCTTTACATTTCTTTGGGGATTTCCCCTCTTATGGGTATCAAATGTTTGGCAATATTTTTACAGCCTCAGTTTCCCGTGCCCCAGTGGGGAGTTGATTCACAGCCCTGCTCAGCTGGGCTTCAGTTTCCCCACTTCCAGACGGTCATAGTCACGCTTAGCACCACCTCCGTTTTTCTGGTAAGAGGAGACAGTGAAGCAGCCCCCATGTGTCTGTGCAACTCCACATACTACTCCTCACCACCCGGAAGGCTGGACACATAATGTATCCGTTCTCTGTGGAACTTTAAAATCTCTTAGCCAAAGGAAGTGGTTTCTACAGACCAAAAAGAGACCAGTTAGTCTATCAGTTTTTGCCTTATGTTCCTACTATGGTAAGATTTGAAAATACTGGCATGTTATATGCAGAAAGTGAAAATTTATCCCGAAAAGGTTTTGCTCAACTAGCAGAGACTCATTTTCATAAGAAATAGCAAATTGCATCCAAAGTGACATTTCACTATTTCCATGGGAGTAAAACAAAGAAACCCCCCAAATGTCATCCTTGGAACAAAGCATGCCTTCACCTGAGCAAAATATTGCCATTTTTGCTGTAAAATCTTTTCCACTTGCAGAAGGAATCTCTCCACAGTGTGGGAAAGAGTCGTGATCGGAGACAAAACTTCGGCTTTCCCTCTTACAAAACAGGAGAAAACCATTCAAAGAATTATTTTGGCCATTTCTCCCTACAGAGCTAATTTGTCTGCACTGCAAACTCTGACACTGATGTAATGTGAGCTCCCATTACCAAATGCTGCTGGAATTATAGGGAGTATCAGCTACTTCTTCACTCCTGAAGATGGCAGAGAGAGGAGATGATGTTAGGATTCTCTGAGTGCCCTAGTCATTAATCTATTTGCCTCTAAAGTGGAGTATTTCCTGAAATATGCGTAAAGGTAGCCAGAGTCCCCCGTTTCAAAGCAGTCTCTCACTGTAGTCCCAGGGCTGCCAGACTGCTACTTGCTGAGCACAAGGCAGCAGAGACATGGGAATCCAGACAGCTATTATGCTGTAAAGGGGTCAACATAATGCTTGTATTTTACAAAGAGTCTTTCCTGTGGCACTAACAACACTGTAAATTATTAAGCCTGAAAACCCGTTAAAAATTCTCCTTTACTTTTTACTATTCATAACAAAATAAACTCTAACGAAAGTGATCATAAATGAAACAATGAGGAGTCCTTGTGGAACCTTAGAGACTAACAAATTTATTTGGGCATAAGCTTTCGTGGGCTAGAACCCACTTCATCAGATGCATGGGGTGGAAAATAGAGGAGCAGGTATAAATACATGAAAAGAGGGGAGGGTTTGCACTTCGCTCGTGCCTTTCATCAGATCAAATTTGAAGCTGTGCATGTCTCTAGCAAAAACACTACGGTAAAAATGGTCAGAACTAGGCTCCACATCCATATCTAGGCACCCCCCATCTAATCTATCGATCCATCTATCTAGCAATAACATAGGTTCTGAGATTCATACAGTTTAAGGTTCTGAGGGAAGATTGTGATCATCTAGTCTGACCCCATAGAACGCAGGCCAGAGAGCCTCCCAGCAGTTCTTTGGGGAAAGGCCCACTCTTCATTTAAAGACTTCACGGGACAGAGGATCCAGTGCATCCCTAGGGTAGTTGTTCCTGTGGGTAATTACCTGCTCGGTTACAAATATGCACCCTATTTCCAAGTTGAATTTGTCTCACTTCAGCTTCCAGCCCCTGGATCTCAGTCTTTCTCTATCTGCTAGACTAGAGGAAAGAGCCCTCTGCTCCCAGAGATCCTCTCCCTGGGTGGATGTAGAGCACCCATCTCCGTGGGTTTGCGTTTCTAGGAGAGAATGAGGCCCACCGTTTGCAATGTGCTTGGGCAGCTTGCAGGACGAAATGTGTCTATAAGTCTCATCGTACCTATCTAGGGGCTGGAGGAGGTGCCCCCGTGTCCCCAGGAGAACACTGTCAAGCTACCTTGGACAATCGTTGACAGAAATCTCCATGTGACTCACAGACAGTAGCGTAGCCGGGGGGGGAGCAGGGGGAGCGGCCACTCCCACTGTGAGGAGAAGCGGCGCTAAGGCACCGCCCAAGCCCCGCTGTGGGAGGCGCTTTAAAAGGCTCGCAGCTCCTGCCGCTGCGGGAGCCACGGGCCCTTTAAAGCGCCCCCCTAGCCCCGCTGCCGGAGCCGGGCTCGGGCGGGGATTTAAAAGGCCTGGGGGCTCTGCAGCGGCTGGAGCCCTGGGCCCTTTAAAGCGCTGCCGGGGTGAGTACAGGGGGAGCCGGGAGGCGCCTTTTTATAGCGCCGCTCCCCCTGTGCTCTAAACCTGGCTACACCACTGCTCATAGACTCATAGACTTTAAGGTCAGAAGGGACCATTATGATCATCTAGTCTGACCTCCTGCACAATGCAGGCCACAGAATCTCACCCACCCACTCCTGCAATAATCCTCTCACCTGTGTCTCAGCTATTGAAGTCCTCAAATCGTGGTTTAAAGACTTCAAGACTCAATGTGGGTTGATTCTGCCCTCCCCCAGCTCAAGGGGCTGCAGTGCACAGACTGTGCCCAGGAGGCAGTGGGGTCATGCAGCCCAAATACAGCACAGTGTTGCCAAGCAAAGAAGTCAGCAATGTTATCCAAAGCCATATAACACCTAAGTGCCAGCTACTGCCTGGCTGCAGGGTCAAACCCCTGGCACTGCAACCCTGCGATAATGGAGAGGACTCAAAACTCAGTCATAGAATCTCAGGGTTGGAAGGGACCTTATGAGGTCATCTAGTCCAACCCCCTGCTCAAAGCAGGACCAATCCCCAATTTTTGCCCCAGATCCCTAAATGGCCCCCTCAAGGATTGAACTCACAACGCTGGGTTTAGCAGGCCAATGCTCAAACCACTGAGCTATCCCTCACGCCCAATGCTCCCTTGAGGTTATTTCAGCCCAAAGTAGGGGTCAGTCACTCTCCTTAGAGCCAGTCATTGCTCAGCTCCTCTATGGCCCCTCACAGCTCCCAGGGCAGACTGGAAATGACGGTCAGTTTACCCTGGGGGCAAAGGGAGGCAGCATTCTGGTGATCTGCTCAAGAGACCACCCACAGCGAGCAGGAGTCAGCCAGGAATAAAACTCAGGCGTTTTGGCCTCCCGGTCCTGTAGTCAGAGCACAAATCAGAATTCTCCCCAGCCAGGGGGAGCGGGGGTAGGGGGCAGCTGCCTTTGTCATACACACAGCCCTATTTACACACTAGCTCTGGAGTTAGGGAAGTGGAAGACATTTCACAAACTGACAGGCCCTGCCCGTACTCTGAGCTCCCAGGCTGATTTGTCTAGCCAGCAGGATCCTCTAGCCTCTGTCTCACAGCACAGAGCCCTGAGCAAGACAGGTTTCACCTTATCCCTTCTTTCCATAGGAAAGACAGTCAGTGCCCGTCTAAATACCAGCTGCTGCCAAACTGAAACTTTATGGCCAGCCCAGCAGATTCCCCATCGTGCTGTCTCTGAGCAATAGACATGAGGACCCAGACCAGTCAACTGCAAATGCGGTCCCAGCGAGGAGCCAAGCTGTTCTGGGAGCAAGGGACGAGGGGAAGAGGAAGGTGAGTAGCCAACGGGCAGCCCTAGCCTTAGGGGAAGCTATGCCTAGCAGGGAGTCAAGGGGCAGTGTAATGGGAAGTAACAGGCCTTTTTCCAGCTGACTCTGGAAACCTTATCCAGAATCTCCACCCAACAATGCCACGGAAGGGTCATTGCGGATCCAGAGAAATCCTTCAGGCGTGAACCTAGTATAGTGGTGGGTCCATGCTCCTCTCATCCAGCCCTGCCCTCCCCGTGCCCTCGCATCAAGCGCCAACACCTCATTCCACTCAATCCCGTGACAAGAGTCCCATGAATTCAATGGCACCAGGATTTGGCACCATGGGAAGATCTCTTAAGCAGCACTTATGTGACAAGGACCCAGAGCCTCAAAGACATTTAGGCACCCGGCTCCCGTTCATTGCCATGGCACTGAGGTGCCTAAATACCTTAAAGATAAGAACAGAGCTGCCTCTGCTTTTCCTGCAAGAGGCATGAAATCACCGTACAGACACTTTGGCCATCACCGCCTCTGAACACGGTACAAGATCCAAGCCTACAAATCTGTACAATTGGCCAGCTTTGCTCTCCTCTGACTGGAGATTTCCAAGGGGCAACTGTGAATATTTCACATACTAGTATTGGTCTGGAGCTTGGACTGAATCAAAAATTACATGCTGATTCCACAGTGGAGATCTGTCTGATAGGCTAGTGTCCTCAATACCTTGTGTGCTTAAGGGAGCCCTGATCAGTGACTGAACTTTAACGTGCTCAGGAATGGAACAAATTCATTCTCCAGGAGGGAAGGGTTAATGTCTCCCTTCACTAGAGCAGTGACTGCCAGTGGCTGGGAGGCAGCATCACCCCCTCCTTGTCTTGCTGGAAGCTCAGAGACTAGCATGCAGGAACCTCTGAAAAGTGTAACTTATCACATCGCTTAGCAAGCAAAGGCTCTGTTTGTCTTGGCTTGGAAGAACCTGTGTGTACACAGCTGGAGAGCTTGTTTTGTCTCCTAGTGCAAGTCTGGACCAAATCAATCCTCCAAAGGCTTTGTAAAAATGTTCTCTGTATTTAAAGAATTTTATATATTATGAGACATCTCCAAAACCCACACACACACAAAACGTGAAGGCAATTGGATTTTTCAGTCTTCCCTGGCAGTGGCATATCCAGAAATTGCTTTCTTTATACATTTGCCAGATTCCTCCTAGAACACAGCCCTTATTCTTATAAACATGCAAGCTGTAGTATTTATGCTACCTGCTAAGCCAGCAGTGGGGAACCAGCCACCTACATGCTCTGGGGCCCAATCCTAACCCCACTCCACATATGGAGATCCCATGTAAGTCATTATAGGTTTAGTGGGAGCAGAAATCTTTCAGGATGGGGCCCCCTGTTGTGTAAGACTGTCTGTCATCGTGGCACCTGCTTAAATACTTTATAGTAATTAAAAAGACAGTGTGCATGTGTGTGTGTGTGTGTGTGTGTACACTGCTTTACCAATCTTTGTTTCTGTAACAAAGTACAAGGGAGGCGACTGGAGAAACGTGTGCCCCCTCTGTAAAGGTGTATGAAGGCTGTTAAAAGAACTTTCACTTCTTTGCATCCAGTAAAAGTGAGGCTCAAACCACTGTGGAGGCCTTTGGTGGGGCACCTGCTCCACAGTGCTCAGCAGATAATTTTGCAGCCCATGGAACACTGCACAACTATTTTGAGCTCTGCGTATTTTGGCTGGCTGCTGTTCAAGCAGGACTGCCTGCCTGCCTGGGCTACCGGAAACCAATGTTATTCCTATCTCACCCTCTACATCAGATTGCCAAGAATTCAGAACTTGGAAAAAGCCATTAGAAACAGGAACCAGTCAATCCCAGAGCAGGGAGCTAGACAGTTCTCTCCCAGTCTCAGGAAAGTCGGCCGGGTGAGGGGAAAGTTTCCAGAGACCTTTGATGTGAATCCTTTGAGTTTGCACATCCGCTCTGGGGAGTGTTTTGGTTTCACTTCTGTTCTATGCAGCGCTGACCCTCTCCAAACATCCCCTCAGCAAAAAGTGTCCTTGGGCGTTCCTAAGCCAAAGAGACGGAGGGAATTCCAGCTCAGACACAAAACCCATTGAGCTTCTCAGCACACCCTGGCTGTGGAAGCTAGAGCAAAGCCACATTCCACTCCGGGCCACAGTCTCAGCCGGTGCAAACCAGTGGAGCACCATTGACGTCAATGAGTGGCCCAGATCCACAGCAGCCGAGGATTTCATTATTTTTACAAAATATTCTAGAGGCAGAGCTGACTACAATTTTACACTGGAGCATTTTTCAACAGGAAATTGGCATTTTGACTAAAATCAACTCATTTTGTGGACATTTTTCATTTTGGTCACACTTTTCTAGTTTTTAGCTGAAAAATCATAAATTGAAATCCCACCGTTTTTTGTAAAAATTTAGAGATACTAGTAAAAAATGTCAGTTGTGGGTTAAATGTTTTGTTTCTTATTTCAGTTTTTTTTGGTTAAAAAAATTAAAAATCAGTTTTTGAGTTCAGTTTTTGTCTCTCTCCCCCTCAAAAAAACTGTAGTGAGAGAGGGAGAGAAAAAATCTTCCTCATCGAGTGCATAGGATGAAAGAAAAGAAATCTGATGAGGTTCGACAAAGACAAATGCAGAGTCCTGCACTTAGGACGGAAGAATCCCATGCACTGCTACAGACTGGGGACCGAATGGCTGGGCAGCAGTTCTGCAGAAAAGGACCTAGGGGTTACAGTGGATGAGAAGCTGGATATGAGTCAACAGTGTGCCCTTGTTGCCAAGAAGGCTAACGGCATTTTGAGCTGTATAAGTAGGAGCATTGCCAGCAGATCGAGGGACGTGATCATTCCCCTCTATTCGGCATTGGTGAGGCCTCATCTGGAGTACTGTGTCCAGTTTTGGGCCCCACACTACAAGAAGGATGTGGATAAATTGGAAAGAGTCCAGCGGAGGGCAACAAAAATGTTTAGGGGGCTGGAGCACATGACTTATGAGGAGAGGCTGAGGGAACTGGGATTGTTTAGTCTGCAGAAGAGAAGAATGAGGGGGGATTTGATAGCTGCTTTCAACTACCTGAAAGGGGGTTCCAAAGAGGATGGATCTAGACTGTTCTCAGTGGTAGAAGATGACAGAACAAGGAGTAATGGTCTCAAGTTGCAGTGGGGGAGGTTTAGGTTGGATATTAGGAAAAACTTTTTCACTAGGAGGGTGGTGAAGCACTAGAATGGGTTACCTAGGGAGATGGTGGACTCTCGGCTCGGCCATTACGTTAATTGAATCTATTTCCCTTAAGTTAACGATCCTCATTCACACCTGTGTGACCATCTTGTTTATCACTTCAAAGGTTTTTCTTCCCCTGCTGTTATGGTTCCTCTCAAGTAATTCGCCTCTTAAGGTTGGTCTATGCACCTCAACCTTATCATGTTTCTCTGACTGTATAAATATCTGTCTACTGTATGTTTCATTCCATGCATCTGATGAAGTGGGTACTAGCCCACGAAAGCTTATGCTGAAATAAATTTGTTAGTCTCTAAGGTGCTACAAGTTTTTCTTTCTTATTTTCGTTCTCCTCCCTTAGAGGTTTTTAAGGTCAGGCTTGACAAAGCCCTGGCTGGGATGATTTAGTTGGGGATTAGGTCCTGCTTTGAGCAGGAGGTTGGACTAGATGGCCTCCTGAGGTCCCTTCCAACCCTAATATTCTATGATTCTATGATTCTGTGATGGACAGTGCTCAGGGAATAAATTAGGGTTAGGGGGTGAAGAAGACTGTAAGGCTGTAGGACCCTGCCTCATTTGCTGCAGAAGCAGTAAAGTGTGTGGTGAATGAGATGGGGGTTCCAGGAAGAGAAAGGATGGTCTCTGGCTAAGGAAGTTGAATCCCACCTTAGAGAACTGGATTCTATCCCTACCTCTGCAACAGAGTTCCTATGCAATGCTGGGCAAGACACTGTTCACATGTGACCGCTAACTGTGTGTTCCTCATTTTATGGGGACTCAAACTAAGGTGTAATTGTAGCACGGGTAGGCATAGCTATGCTAGCATTAATCTAGCTAGCATGGGTAACAACTGTAGTGAAGAGATGGTGGCATGGACATCATACTGAACATATACCCAGGGTCCGAAGTGGGTGTGTACTGGGGCGGTTAACCTGGCTGAAGCCCATGCCACCAAGTCTTAATTACTATTATGATCTGCTCTAGCAAGGGTGTACCTACCTGTCCTACAACTCCACCTTAATTCCCAATGTAGATGTACCCTAAGACATCAGATCTGCAGAAGTGCTGAGCACGCAAAACTGCAACCCAGGTTAGTGGAAGCTGTGGTTTGAACATACAAAGTGCTGTAAAAATCCTAAGTACTCTAGAAAATCAAACCTTATATGCCTTAAATTGGGCACCCAAAATTAGTGGGTAAAGTGGCCTATATGCCTCAGTGTTCCTCTCTAAAGATAATACTACCTCCACATCTCACAGTGTTATGGGGAAGATAAATTCATTAACATTTGTAAAGTAGAAGCGACAAAGGGTCCTATGGCACCTTATAGACTAACCTCTGTTAGTCTATAAGGTGCCACAGGACCCTTTGTCACTTCTACAGATCCAGACTAACACGGCTACCCCTCTGATATTTGTAAAGTACTCACTTATTACTGTGATGAGCACCATGAAAGCACCCAAGAGGAAAACTGAGTAACGGGAGTTCTTCGAGGTATTTCCAGCAGAGATAAGGAGGTGTTAGTACCATTATACAAGGCACTGGTGAGACCTCATCTGGAATACTGTGTGCAGTTCTGGTCTCCCACATTTAAGAAGGATGAATTCAAACTGGAACAGGTACAGAGGATGATCCGAGGAATGGAAAACCTGTCTTATGAAAGGAGACTCAAGGAGCTTGGCTTGTTTACCTTAACCAAAAGAAGGCCGAGGGGAGATATGATTGCTCTCTTTAAATATATCAGCGGGATAAATACCAGGGAGGGGGAGGAATTATTTAAGCTCAGTACCAATGTGGACACAAGAACAAATGGATATAAACTGGCCATCAGGAAGTTTAGACTTGCAATTAGACGAAGGTTTCTAACCATCAGAGGAGTGAAGTTCTGGAACAGCCTTCCAAGGGAAGCAGTGGGGGCAAAAGACCTATCTGGCTTCAAGACTGAGCTTGATAAGTTTATGGAGGGGATGGTTTGATGGGATAACATGATTTTGGCAATAAATTGACCTTTGGCTATCAGTGGTAAATAGGCCCAATGGCCAGTGGAGGGATGTTAGATGGGGTGGGATCTGAGTTACTACTGAGAATTTTTTCCTGGGTGTCTGGCTGGTGAGTCTTGCCCACGTGCTCAGGGTTCAGCTGATTGTCATATTTGGGGTTGGGAAGGAATTTTCCTCCAGGGCAGATAGGCAAAGGCCCTGGGGGGTTTTCACCTTCCTCTGCAGCATGGGGCACGGGTCACTTGCTGGAGGATTCTCTGCACCTTGAAGTTTTTAAACCACAATTTGAGGACTTCAGTAGCTTAGACATAGGTGAGAGGATCATTGCAGGAGTGGGTGGGTGAGATCCCATGGCCTGCATTGTACATGAGGTCAGACTAGATGATCAAAATGGTCCCTTCTGACCTTAAAGTCTATGAGTCTATGAGATGCATTCGGTATATTGACACTCTTGGGATATGCTTACCCATTGCAGCTAGGATGATGGACGCGCCTCACCCCTCGCATCCTGTCACTAGTGCTCATGCCAGTCAGGCAGCATGACTATAGGAGTGCTTTCCAAACGCTAACACAGACTGCCAAGTACTGATACAATTAGGATTGTGTGTAAAGCGGGGAAGGTGCCCAGGGGATGGGAATATGCAGAGTGCATCTCAAAAAGCTCCGGTTATGAGTCAGTAACCTCCATTTCTTCTTCAGGTGCCCTTTGCAGATGCCCACTCTAAGGACAGCTTGGCGAGGAGTACCTCAGTAAGGATGGACAGAGCCCTAACTGAACGATGGCTGAAATATCACCCTGCCAAGATGAGCATTAGGCCAGGATTCTAAATCTAGTGCACAGTGAGCGGTAAAGTGTGGATTGTTCTCCATGTAGCAACCTTGCAAGCCTCAGAAAGGGGAATATGCTTGAAAAATGCTACAGATGCAGCCATTGCCCTTGTATTATGAGATCTAAGAGGAGCTGGAGGGGACAGCAAAGCTGCCCTATAACATTCCTCCATACAAAGTTTGACCCCCTCAAGATAACGACGGAGCTGAAATGGCCCTATGCGTCGAAGAATTGGTATAAGAGAGAAACAATTTAGGAGAAGATCTGAAGTCCTTAGTTCTATCCAGGTGATATGAGAGAAATCTTTCTGTGTCTAAAGAGTGTAATCCAATGTCTCCCTGGCTTATATGGGTTTTGGGGGAAAATACTGGTGAGTTTATGATTGATTTACATGGAAATCGGAAACAATGTTTGGAATGAATTTAGGATGTGGCCTAAGGACCGCCTTGTCCTTTTGAAACGTAGTATGGGGGGGATCTGCCATTACTGCATGCAGCCCTTTAATTCTTCTAGCACAGGGATGGGGCAACCTTTCAGAAGTGGTGTGCCGAGTCTTCATTTATTCACTCTAATTTAAGGTTTTGCGTGCCAGTGATACATTTTAACGTTTTTAGTAGGTCTCTTTCTATAAGTCTAGACTATTGTTGTATGTAAAGTAAATAAGGTTTTAAAAATGTTTAAGAAGCCTCATTTAAAATTAAAGTAAAATTCAGAGACCCCCGGAACGGTGGCCAGGGCCTGGGCAGTGTGAGTGCCACTGAAAATTAGCTCGTGTGCCGCCTTCGTCACCCGTGCCATAGGTTGCCTACCCCTGTTCTAGCGGATGTGAGTGCGGTTGAAAAGCTGTTGTCATCAAAAGGTGAAATGGAGCCATCTTGGAATGGCTCAAAAGGGGAAGACATCAGTTGAATCAGTACTAAATTCCAGTTACACGAGGGGACAGCGATGCTGGTGGGTGGATAAAGGTTCAGTAGATCCTTCAAAAATCTTTTAACCATGTCATGTGAGAAAATAGGTTTGTCCCTAATATATGCATATACCAATTAAACAACCGCTAAATGAACTCTAATAGATGATAAGAATAGACCCTCTGTTTTTAAGTGTAACAGATATTCTAAGACCATGTGAATGGGGGCTGAAACTGGATCTACATTTCTATTTTCTGCCCATATAGTGAATCTTTTCCATTTGGAGTCATAACACCTTCTAGTAAGGGGTTTCCTAGAATTAATAACAATTTGTTGAACCTCAGTGGAGGTTCTATTTCCATCAAAGTCCTGGCAGTTAGGTGTAGAGGTTTGAGGTCTGGGTGGAGCACTGTCCCCTGTTGTTGTGATAATAGTGGTGGATAATAGGTCAGTTACCATTGTTGTCTCAAAAAGAATGAGGAGTACGTGTGGCACCTTACAGACTAACAAATTTAATTGGGCATAAGCTTTAATGGGCTATAGCCAACTTCATCAGATACAACTAAGAGTGTAGCTGGAAAGATTAACAATATTGTTGGGTGGGTTAAGGGAACCACTGTTGTGGCTCCTTGTGGCTTGTAGCAGATTAGATAGTTTAGTGTCCTTTTTCCTTTGTAGAGAAGAAAACCATGTTTTGTAAATGGCTTGTCTAGTTTTTGTAAAGTCCATCCGTGAGGAAGTATGTGTGGAAGGTTGGTTTTTTATGAAAGTATCCAGTTTTGAGAGCTCATTCTTAATCTTTCCCTGTTTACTGTATAGGATGTTGATCGGGTGGTTTCGCAGTTTCTTTGAAAGTGTGTGGCACAATCTCTCAGCATAGTTTGTGTGATATGTAGAATGTAATGGATTTTTTATCTCTAGTCCTGTTGGTATGATGTCCATTTGTTTGCATTTGGAAAGGAAGATGATGTCTGTCTGTATCTGTATGAGTTTTTTCATGAAGTTGATGGATTTCCATTCCATACGTCTAAATGCAGTGCCTTGCATGGTGACAGGTTTCAGAGTAGCAGCCATGTTAGTCTGTATCCGTAAAAGAACGAGGAGTACTTGTGGCACCTTAGAGACTAACAAATTTATTTGGGCATAAGCTTTTCTGCTGAAGTGGGCTATAGTTCACGAAAGCTTATGCCCAAATCAATTTGTTAGTGTCTAAGGCTACGTCTACACTACCCGCCCTATTCGGCGGGTAGCAATTGATGTTCTGGGATCGATTTATCGCGTCTCGTCTAGACGCGATAAATCGATCCCAGAGCCGCTCCCCGTCGACACCGGAACTCCAGCTCCGCGCGAGGAGGAAGCGCTGTCGACGGGGGAGCCTGCCTGCTGCCATGTGGACCGGGGTAAGCACCTTTTGAAATCGATCTAAGATATTCGACTTCAGCTACGTTATTCACGTAGCTGAAGTTGCGTATCTTAGATCGATCACCCACCCCTAGTGTGGACCAGCCCTTAGGTACCACAAGTACTCCTCGTTCTTTTTGCGGATACAGACTAACACAGATGCTACATTGTTGTCTCAGCCACCCAAGAGCAGTAAGATCATCCTGGCAATATCCTGCTTTGCTTTGGTTAGAACTTTGGGAATTAAAGGGAATGGGGGAAATGCATACATGAGATCCATTCCCCAGTTTAGAGAAATGTGTCTGTCCCAAATTGACTGTCTGTCCTCGCTTATGAGCAGAAAAGAGGGCAGTTTGCATTGAGTCTGGTGGCAAACCGGTCTATAGGTGGTAATCCCCAATGTCTGAAGATAACCTCAGTTGATGAATACTCTACAGATATTCATGCATAGATAGTGAGGCAATCTGTTAACTCGTGTTCTTGTGCAACATGTAAAGAAATGGGGTAAAACATTGTAATGTATGCACCAATCCCATAGCTCCATCACTTCATTGCATAGGTGGGTTGAATGAGTCCCTCCTTGTTTGTTCACATAATAAACTGCATTCATGTTGTCCATGGCAATCTGGATAGCTGTTTTGCATATCCGTGGGAGAAATGCTTTGAGAGCCAAACAGATTACCCGCAGCTCCCATATATTTATGTCTAACCAGAATTCTTTGAGAGTCCAGAGACCCTTTTACTACCTGAGAGTGAAGATGTGCACCTCTGTCTATCTTGGCTGCATCCATGGTTACTATTAATTTCAGCTGAGGTGGGTTGGATAATACTCCATTGAGCACTCTCTGCGGATATTATAGCCACCATGTTCGAGAATGAAGAGTTTCACATGGTATTGTAATTCTCTTCAGCCTGCTGTCTGGACTAGGACTGAAATTCTTCAGAATCCAGTGCTGAAGTGACCTCATTCTGAGACCGGCATAGGGGTTACATGTGTCATCCATACCATGAGTCCCAGTAGCTTCAGAAAAACCCCTGTCATTGAGCCAGCTGTATTGTCAGTGAATGTATCGAATCGGTTATTTTCAAAAGCCTCTCTCCCGAAGAAAGGCCTTTCCTTTGACAGAACTGAAGATCGCCCCATGAAGGGACTCTTGAGATGAAATGATAAGTGACTTTTTCTTGTTTATGATGAAACCCAGGGTTCTGAATAGAAACAAGTGTTCTGAGTGGCTGCCTCTTCTTCTTCTTCTTTGTGTTAGCCTGTCAGCAACCAATCAGCCAAATACGGGAAGACAGAAATGTCTTGCATTCTTAGCTGTGCCACTATTGGAGCTCAACGTTTGGTAAATACTCTGGGTGCAGTGGAGAGACTGAAAGGTAAGATTCTGTATGGAAAGTGGTGTAAACCAGGGACAAAGCATAAGTACTTTTGGTGAGATGGTCTTATGGTAATACGGAAATATGCCTCTTTGAGGTCAAGAGCAGTAAACCAATCTAGCGTAGACAAGGAGCAAATTATTAGACCCAGGGAAGGAATCCTGAACTGAAACTTCCTGATGTATTTGTTTAGATCCCAGAGATCTAAAGTCGCTCTGAAGTCTCTGTTCTTTTGGGGGATTAGGACACGTCTACTCTTAAAATGCTGCATCGGTCTCCCCTGCAGTCAGCTTAGAGCGTCTTTCTTAAAGCTCTACAGCTATGCTGATGCAGCTGTACCACTGCAGAGCTTTAATGAAGACGCTTTAAGCAGACAGGTGAGAGCTCTCCTGTCCACTCCCTGAGAGGTAGTAGCTATGTTGCTGAAAGTCTCCCGCTGACCTAGCACTGTCTACATGGGGGTAGACATGTCGCTCAGGAGTGTGGACGTAGTTATACCAATACAGGTCTCTAGTATAGACCAGACCTTAGAAATTAATGGGAGTCGAACCCCTTGTTTCTGGAAGTCAAGGGAACTCGTTCTATGGCTCCCATGTTCAGAAGAACTTGTACCTCTATCCATAAGAGTCTATCCTGGGGGAGGTTCCTGGAGAGAGAGGAGGTGGGGGGTTGTATGCATAGGTGCTGAACAATGGGGGGTGCTGAAAGCAGTTGAACCAAACTGTAAACACTGTATGTGATGGAAACCACTTGAAGCCAGGGGGTGCTGCTGCACCCCCAGCACTCCTAATTCCAGCACCTATGGTTGTCTGGAGGGAGTGATCTGGATTGGATGGTATAACCTTCTTTTATCATATACAAAAGCCATCTGTCTGAAGTGATAGTTGTCCAAGCATTGTAAAATTGGGCCAGTTTGAGGCTCTTGACTAACATGTCAAATCTGAGGCCTGGCATGTGGTAAAGTAAATGTGGCTGAAGAATTCTGTGTACGCATCTGTGGTTTGAAGGGTTTCTTCCTGTTACATGTCTGTGAATATGTTTGTTGCTGATGTTGCTGCTGATGTTATGGGTCCTCTGATAAGAGGCAGATGAAAACGGTGGTATGTACTGCATGTGATATCTGAACGCCAGAGTAGAAGATCTTCTTCTGTGAGGTGGCATGAGTCCTAGAGAACTAGCAGTAGACCGAGTTTCCTTCAGTTTACCCAGTGTGTCATCAGTCTTTATGATAAATAAAGCCATCTCCTTCAAAAGGTAAATCTTCTATTTTGACCCTGCTATCCAGTGGAAGAGAAGATGAACATAGCCAAGCATGTCTATGAAGAGATATTGCCATTCAGTGATCTACAGGCAATATCAGACACATCAAACAATGCCCTAAGGATATGTGTGGCTACATTTTCATTAATCATGGCTGATGTTAACTTCCTTTGATCCTTTGGTAGATGTTCGGTGAATAGAGCCATCTTCTCCCAAAATGGAAATTGATATCTAAATAGTTGGATATACACATATTTAAGGATGCAGAAGAAAATGATTTTCTACCCAAATAATCAAATTTTCTTCCTTCTTTATCCATTGGGTAGAAAATCTTGGTTTTTGAAGAGTAGCTGCTATGACCAGGGAGTTTGGTTGAGGATGTACATGAAAACAAGAGAGCCCCTCCTGTGGGATTTGGTCCAATTTATCTGCCTTTTGGAAACTGGTTGGCATGAAGATGGCTTGGACCAAAGGGACTATGGTATCTGCCATAACATTTCTAACATGGCCAAGGAGACTTTAGGTTTCATTGTCAACCCTAAGATATCAAATACCAGATGTGAAGTCTCCTTTAATGCTACTGATGTTAAATTCAGGGTCGATGCCATCCTATCCATCTATCCGTGGAACTGAATTGCATCCTCAGAGGGAAACATAGCTGTTGGTACTCCCTCATTCTCATCAGGAGATGAACTGCTCTGCAACTCTCCTAATTCATAAGGAAATATCCTGGGAAGTCCCTCTTGATATTCCTCTTCTGAGGTTACTTTCTTTTCTGCAGTGGAGGAACACTACAATGGTCTTGGATGTCAGGCTGACAGATCTGGACATCTCTTTTCTGTTGAATGCGGTGTTCCGGCCCTGAAGAGACCAGTCTTCCAGCATGCAAAGAAAAATGAGGAATTGGCCAATATGGCCATAGCATTCACAGAGGCATAGGGTAGTCCTGCCAGCTTTTCCAGTATCATAGTCTACTAAGGCTATCCAGGGAATTTGTTCTCTCTCCTTTTTGGAACAGTTTTTCAGTGAAAAGAACGTCCAGTCAATACCTGTACTGGATCTGGTTCTAGATCTGAACCCAGATCCGATCCTGGCTCTGACACTGAAGCCATTGATGAAACCTATGGCGTAAGAGCTCTAAAACGAGAGGGCAGGCAAATGATCTTCCCTGGTGACCCTGCAGGGGTATAGGGTGGAAGTGAAGCTGCGGAACTTTCCCTGAAACCTTGTTGTCTTGGTCTTTTGTCCAGAAGAGATTGCATCTCAGTAAGATCTGTAGAGAGTGTGGATCCAGATGAATTTGAGCTGTCACCTCAGTTATGTGCTGTGGGTTCTTTGTTAATGTATCCTCAGGTCTTGAACTCAGGCCCTAGTCTTGGGTGCATCTTGAGGTCCCAAGTCTTTCAACTTCGGTTCTACCCCGTGTGAGTGATTGGAGGAGCTGCTGGAGACATGCTTAGTCTTTCTTTTCCTTGGAACTGAGGAAGATGTGTTGGGTGTATCTTGTGGATCCTTATGATGTTTGTTCAGATCCGGGACTGATGTAAGTTGCACCATGGTTGAGGTCGGATCCAAGAGGACCACTGGAACCTCAGCTGACTTGGAACCAGAGCCTGGCACTGAAGCCAAAGCTCTTGTCACAGGTCTGGATGACTCTTTGGATCCAGCAGTAGACAGAGCTGACTTCAGTCTCCTGCTTTTACTGGCTGATCCTTCTGAGCTGTCAGATCCTGTAGGCTTAGCAGCTAGCCCTTCCTTTTACAGAAGGACCTGCTGTCTATTTTGTCTGTAGATGTGTGGCATATTTGGCAGCGTGCCAGGGAGCGATTTTCATGTAACCATGTTAAGCATCATATATGTGCATCACAGTAAGGAAAGACTGCTGGACACGACATACCTTTTTTGGAAGCTGTGTTTTTTCACATTGAAGTCTGTCATAGTCGGTAAGTAAACTGTTTTACTGTTATCTATTTCTAATCTATCTTTTAACAACTGTAACCCATACTAGCTATACTAGCTAAGTAACTACTAAAATGCAAGTAATTACTAACCTACATGTACTATTTTTATTATTATTTTATATTTGTATTTTTGTTAATTTTTGTTAGGCTACAGCACTAGCGACAGAGACAAACAGGCAGAACGGGGTTCATGGCCTAATGCCGCAGTGGTTGGAAGGAATTGAGATGGCAGCAGCACCAGTACCCCCTGACCGTGCGCTGGGGACAGGGGGCAGGGGGCGAGGGGTCAGGCATTTCTAACATTGCTGTGACTAGACGGTTCTACCATGCTATCTCGGTGCAGCCCAAGAGGGGAACGTGCAGAGGACAGTCCAAGGATGGATATTTCTGTATTCATTGATGGATGAGGTTAGAAATACTGAATAGCTACCTACTGTTCATCCTGTGCACTGAATGAGGGCAGGAGTACTATGGAAAAAATAGCATGTGATCACATAATTATAGCCCAGGGCTACACTGGCGGGGGGGGGGTCAATCTACGATACGCAGCTTCAGCTATGTGAATAACGTAGCTGAAGTCGGCGTATCGTAATCGACTTACCTGGCCATGAGGACGGCGGCGAGTCGATCGCTGCCGCTCCCCCGTCGACTCTGCTTCTGCCTTTCGATGACGTGGATTTCCAGAGCCGACGGGGAGCGCGATCGGGGATCGATTAATCGCGTCTTAACGAGACGCGAAAAATCGATCCCCGATAGATCGATTGCTACCCGCCGATCCGGCGGGTAGTGAAGACAAGCCCAAAGACTCTATCATAATGCATGCACACAATGGGGGCTACATTAGTACTGCATGGGCAAACTTAACATGGCATTTCCTAACTTAACTTCTGAGGGCTTGAATTTGAAACCTTTATGTTCTTTTTTGTAGTAACATCAGTGATAGTAATATAATAAATTGCTCCTTACCCCTCTCACACTGAGGGCCAGTGAACCCATAGACACAAGCGCAGCGGTTTGGTCCAATGCACCGACCTCCATTCTGGCAGCCATTTTCACAGACAGCTATTCAGAAATAGAAAGAGGGGTGAGATTACACTAGACAGTGGTAAAACAAAGTACACCAGGAAATTCGGCTCTAATGGAGAAACCCATGATGCAAGATGCATGACAGCTGCAGAATTTGAAGCACCCCATGTTTTATGTAATATATTATTTGCAGTTCAGGATCTTCCCCACATATTGATCCTAAAGAGAAAGGTATGTTATTATTTTTTCAGCAAGGAAACTCTGATTTCTTCCTGCTTACAAAGAAATCAATTATAAGTGGACTGGAAACAGAGGTTTTGCTAGGTGCTAGAATCTCAGTTAACACAGCTTAGCTCTGTGATCCAATAATGAAGAAGTACAAAATTAAAAACTGGGAAAAGGGAAAACTTGTGCTAGACATGCCCAAATCTGAGCAAAATGGTGCATGTCAGAAGTCAACTGAGAGGGAGAAAAGTGATTTTTAGGGATGTTGATTAATCGCAGTCAACTCATGCAATTAACTCAAAAAAATTAATCGTGATAAAAAATTAATCGTGATTAATCAGTTTTAGTCACACTGTTAAACAATAGCATACCAATTGAAATATATTAAATATTTTGGATGTTTCTCTACATTTTCAAATATATTGATTTCAATTACAACACAGAATACAAAGTGTACAGTGCTCACTTTATATTGCATGGTAAAAATGATAAACAAAAGAAATAGTATTTTTAAATTCACCTCATACAATACCGTAATGCAATCTCTTTATTGTGAAAGTGCAACTTACAAATGTAGATTTTTTTTGTTATGTAACTGCACTCCAAAACAAAACAATGTAAAACTTTAGAGCCTACAAGTCCACTCAGTCCTACTTCTTGTTCAGCCAATTGCTAAGCGAAACAAGTTTGTTTACATTTACAGGAGATAATTCTGCCCACCTCTTATTTAAAATTTCACCAGAAAGTGAGAACAGACGTTCACATGGGACTTTTGTAGCCAGCACTGCAAGGTTTTTACGTGCCAGATATGCTAAACATTCGTATGCCCCTTCATGCTTCAGCCACCATTCCAGAGGACATGCTTCCATGCTGATGACGCTCGTTAAAAAAATGGGTTAATTAAATTTGTGACTGAACTCCTTGGGGGAGAATAGTATGTCTCCTGCTCTGTTTTACCCACATTCTGCCATATATTTCATTTTATAGCAGATTCAGATGATGACCCAGCACATGTTCATTTTAAGAACACTTTTATAGCAGATTTGACAAAACACAAAGAAGGTACCAATGTGAGATTTCTAAAGATAGTTACAACACTCGACCCAAGGTTTAAGAATCTGAAGTGCCTTCCAAAATCTGAGAGGGATGAGGTGTGGAGCATGCTTTCAGAAGTCTTAAAAGAGCAACACTCCAATGCGGAGACTACAGAACCCGAACCACCAAAAAAGAAAATGAACCTTCTGCCGGTGGCATCTCACTCAGATGATGAAAGTGAACATGCGTTAGTCTGCATTGCTCTGGATAGCCATCAAGCAGAACCGTCATCAGCATGGACGCATGTCCTCTAGAATGGTGGTAGAAACATGACATGTAAATCCAGCGCATCTGGCACATAAATATCTTGTGTCGCCGGCTACGACAGTGCCATGTGAACACCTGTTCTCACTTTTAGGTAACATTGTAAACAACAAGCAGGCAGCATTATCTCCTGCAAATGTCAACAAACTTGTTTGTCTGAGCGACTGGCTGAACAAAAAGTAGGACTGAGTGGACTTGTAGGCTCTAAAGTTTTACAGTGTTTTATTTTTGAATGCAGTTTTTGTACATAATTCTGCATTTATAAATTCAACTTTCATGATAAAGAGATTGTTTTACAGTATTTGTATGAGGTGAATTGAAAAATACTATTTCTTTTGTTTTTTATAGCACAAATATTTGCAATACAAAATAAATATAAAGTGAGCGCTGTACACTTTATATTCTGTGTTGTAACTGAAATCAATATATTTGAAAGTGTAGAAAACATCCAAAAATATTTAAGAAAATGGTATTCTATTATTGTTTAACAGTGCGATTAATTGCGCGATTAATTTTTTTAATCACTTGACAGCCATAGGAAGACCAGGGATCTTTCTCACACACTTGCAGTGAAGAACCAGGGACAAGCCTGACTGGAACTCAGTGACACTAGCAGCAAGTTGATGAAGTGATCTGTAACATTAAAAGAGCAGCTGACTACCTGAGTGGAAAATCCTGAATCCCAAGGAAAAACAGTGGGCAAAACCTGGTGTAATGGGATGTGTCCCTTCAGAACAGCAGCAAGTCTACAAGGCGATGTTGGGAGGTTCACAACATGATTATAAAAGAAAAACAATTTTCTGAGATACCACTTGACAGCAGGTGCACAGAGCTGCCTGCCTCCCAACCAAAGTGAAACAACCACCCTTAGACTGCTTTCAAAAATGGCAGCCTCCCGGTGGGAGGTGAACTCTGCAGATGCACCTCTGAATTCTGGGTTTGCACTGACCAAGGACAGCAACTGTGAGTGGAGTGCAGAGAAGGGATGGGCACATTAAAGGGACTTTTGGTTACTGGACTGAAGAACCTGAGGGAAAAGGACACTGCCCAACTTACTTGGGGGTGGGTCCTTTATATTTATATTTATGAACCCTGTTTGCGGTGTTTTCCCAAATTAAGGCCGAGTTACTTCCCTCCTTTTATTAAAAGTGTGTGTTGGGGGGGATTCTACACTCAGACTCTGCTTGCAAGAGGGGCCCAGGGCGTGGTGTGTAATTGTCCCAGGTCACTGGGTGGGGGCTTGAGCCGGTTTTGTGTTGTATTGTTGAAGAGGAACCCTATAGATACTGAACCCGGCCCTTGCTGCTGCCAACTCTGACTGGCAGAAGGGTTATAGTTGGTTTGACATGATTTATTCTTGACAAATCCATGCTGTTACTTTTCACTTTATTATCTTAGAATCATAGAATCTCAGGGTTGGAAGGGACCTCCGGAGGTCATCTAGTCCAACCCCCTGCTCAAAGCAGGACCAACCCCAACTAAATCATCCCAGCCAGGGCTTTGTCAAGCCTGACCTTAAAAACCTCTAAGGAAGGAGATTCCACCACCTCCCTAGGTAACCCATTCCAGTTCTTCACCACCCTACTAGTGAAAAAGTTTTTCCTAATATCCAACCTAAACCTCCCCCTCTGCAACGTGAGACCATTACTCCTTGTTCTGTCATCTTCTACCACTGAGAACAGTCTAGATCCATCCTCTTTGGAACCCCCTTTCAGGTAGTTGAAAGCAGCTATCAAATCCCCCCTCATTCTTCTCTTCTGCAGGCTAAACAATCCCAGTTCCCTCAGCCTCTCCTCATAAGTCATGTGCTCCAGCCCCCTAATCATTTTTGTTGCCCTCCGCTGGACTCTTTCCAATTTTTCCACATCCTTCTTGTAGTGTGGGGCCCAAAACTGGACACAGTACTCCAAATGAGGTCTCACACATGCCGAATAGAGAGGAACGATCCCCTCGATCTGCTGGCAATGCCCCTACTTATACAACCCAAAATGCCTTTAGCCTTCTTGGCAACAAGGGCACACTGTTGACTCATATTCAGCTTTTCGTCCACCGTAACCCCTAGGTCCTTTTCTGCAGAACTGCTGCCCAGCCATTCGGTCCCTAGTCTGTAGCTGTGCATGGGATTCTTCCTTCCCAAGTGAAGGACTCTGCACTTGTCCTTGTTGAACCTCATCAGATTTCTTTTGGCCCAATCCTCTAATTTGTCTAGGTCCCTCTGTATCCTATCCCCACCCTCCAGTGTATCAACCACTCCTCCCAGTTTAGTGTCATTTGCAAACCTGCTAAGGGTGCAGTCCACACCATCCTCCAGATCGTTAATGAAGATATTGAACAAAACCAGCCCCAGCACCGACCCTTGGGGCACTCCACTTGATACCGGCTGCCAACTAGACATGGAATCATTGATCACTACCCGTTGAGCCCGACCATCTAGCCAGTTTTCTATCCACCTTACCATCCATTCATCCAGCCCATACTTCTTTAACTTGCTGGCTAGAACACTGCGGGAGACTGTATCAAAAGCTTTGCTAAAGTCAAGAAATAGCACATCCACTGCTTTCCCGTCATCCACAGAGCCAGTTATCTCATCATAGAAGGCAATTAGGTTAGTCAGGCATGACTTGCCCTTGGTGAATCCATGCTGACTGTTCCTGATCACTTTCCCCTCATTTAAGTGGTTCAGAATTGATTCCTTGAGGACTAGTTCCATGATTTTTCCAGGGACTGAGGTGAGACTGACTGGCCTGTAGTTCCCCGGATCTTCCTTCTTCCCTTTTTTAAAGATGGGCACTACATTAGCTTTTTTCCGGTCATCCGGGACCTCCCCGGATTGCCATGATTTTTCAAAGATAATGGCCAATGGCTCTGCAGTCACATCGGCCAACTCCTTTAGCACCCTCGGATGCAGTGCATCCGGCCCCATGGACTTGGGCTCATCCAGCTTTTCTAAATAGTCCCGAACTACTTCTTTCTCCACAGAGGGCTGGTCACCTCCTTCCCATACCGTGCTGCGGAGTGCAGCCATCTGGGAACTGACCTTGTCTGTGAAGACAGAGGCAAAAAAAGCATTGAGTACACTAGCTTTCTCCACATCCTCTGTCACTAGGTTCCCTCCCTCATTCAGCAAGGGGCCCACACTTTCCTTGACTTTCTTCTTGTTGCTAACATACCTGAATAAACCCTTCTTGTTACTCCTAACATCTCCAGCTAGCTTCTAGGTGTTTGCAAATGGATTGCTTAATTGTTTGCTCCATTATCTTTCCAGCTGATTGGTCTGTAATTCCCCGGGTTGTACTTATTTCCCTTTTCACAGATTGGCACAATATTTGCCCTTTTCCAGTCCTCTGGAATCTCTCCCATCTTCCATGACTTTTCAAAGATAATCGCTAATGGCTCAGATATCTCCTTGGTTAGCTCCTTGCGTATTCTAGGATGTATTTCATCAGGCCCTGGTGATTTGAAGACATCTAGCTTGTCTAAGTAATTTTTAACTTGTTCTTTCCCTATTTTAACCTCTGATCCTACCTCATTTTCACTGGCGTTCACTGTGTTAGACGTCCAATCACAACTAACCTTTTTGGTGAAAACTGAAACAAAAAACTCATTTAGCACTTGTGACATTTCCATATTTTTTGTTATTGTTCCCCCCGCCTCCCGCCCCCATTGAACAACAGTTGGTTGGGGTTGGTCCTGCTTTGAGCAGGGGGTTGGACTAGATGACCTCCCGAGGTCCCTTCCAACCCTGAGATTCTATGATTCTATGATTCTAAGAACAGGCCTACCCCGTCCTTGGTTTTCCTCTTGCTTCTAATATATTTGTAGAATGTTTTTCTTGTTACTCTTTATGTCTCTAGCTAGTTTAACCTCATTTTGTGCTTTGGCCTTTCTAATTTTTGTCCCTACATACTTGTGCTATTTGTTTATAATTTATGTGTTTGTAATTTGACCTAGTTTCCGCTTTTTGTAGGACTTTCGTTTGAGTTTCAGATCATTGGTTAAGCCAGGGTGGTTTTCTTGCCAAACTTCCCATTTTTTCCTATGCAGTGGGATAGTCTGCTCTTGTGCCCTTAATAATGTCTCTTTGGAAAACTGCCAACTCTCCTGAAGAGTTTAAGACCAGAAGAGACCACCAGATCATTCCAACTGGCCTCCTGTATATCAGGACCACCAACCCCACCCCGCCCCCCCACACTGAAGCCAACAACTGAAATAAGACCAAGGTATTACAGCCCACAGCAGACTAGACTATTATGTGCTGCAGGAAGAGACTAGGAGGGAGCAAAGGGCACCAAAGAGTGGGTGATTCCACCAGAGGCAGCGAAATCACACCTAACTCTGCCTGACACCGGGGAGCAGAACTTAACCAAGGGCATATAAAAGGCCACTGTGTCATAGCAATAAGAAAGCTGGTGGGTGGAAACCAATCTGACTCACCTGTGTGTTAGTATTGGTAAAACAGATATTAGAGTTATAAGAATGTGTTCAATGTTTAGATTTTAAGAAATGCTTATAGGATGCTGCATGTATTGATTTTACCTATAATATCTTCACCCCCTGTAACAAGGTAACATTTAAGTGTTTGCTCAGTAACTATAAAAATGTTAGCTAAGCCTGTAAATGCCCCAGTCAGGAAAGAAGTGCTACCAACTGTGAAATGCTAGTTTACCACAAAAGGTGTTATCTCCTGCCCAACAAAAGGAGGACACCAGGCAAGCTATTGTGGGACATCAGAAGACAAAAGACTTTGTTGGTTGCTTCCCCCACACCGACGAAGAGGGGACGTGCACAAGCCCTTGCTCCATCACAGCTTGAAAGTGTCACAAGGACATAACCATTCCTGTCAAGGAAGAACTGTTATCACTGTGCTGCTTGGAATTCAGAGAAGGCAATATTTCTAAGCATAAGCAAGGGATCCCCAAGCTGCTTGGCTTGGGTTAGCCTTAAAGGACATATAGTGCTTGCATATTATAGCAGTGTCAATAACTTTTGAAACCTAAGACTGAATCTCATTTGTGTGTGTGTGTGTGTGTGTGTGTTTGCCTGTTTTAACCTTGTAACTAACTCTCATTTATTTTTCTTAGTTAATAAATCTTTCGTTAGTTTTACAGGATTGGCTACAAGAGTTGTCTTTGGTCTGAGACCTGGGGTAAGTGACTGCTCCTTTGGGACTGGGAGTAACCTGAGTATTCTTGTGATTATTGGTGCAAGGGACCATCTATCACAAAGTGAATCTTGCCTGTGTGGCAAGACAGTCCACAGTGCCCATGGGGACTGTCTGTGACTCCGTGGTAAGGCTGTTACAGGGCTTTAGGAGTGCACACCTGTTACTTGGTGGTGAAATCAAGGCTGTTCCAGCTGGTAGTAGGCATTGTCACTGTTTGCAGGGTTACCAATGGAAGAGCTATTCACCTAGCCTCCTGAATGCAGCACTGCCATTAATACAAAGACTCCAGAGGCAAATAACCCAGGGAGGGACATACAGGTACTCACGTTGCCCACAGTATGTTCCAGTGTATCCTTTCTGGCAGAGGCAGGATTCCTCATTGCAGCTTCCCCCATTCATGCACCTGACATTGCAGGTTTGGACTGTGGAGGAAAGCAAGAAAACTTGATGAGAGGCCACCTTCTCTCTGTGGAGTTGCAAACGACTCCACCAGGCAAACAGGAACCCTAAACCCTCACATGTGGTGCGGCTACTTAATGTGACATCAGCTCAAGGTAGAATCAAAGACACAGGGCCCAGCTCCCATTAAATTCACTGGAAAGACTCCCATTGGATCTGAGCCTACGGGGTTAGAGCCATTAATGCCTTGGATAGCTACTGAGGATATTCTATAGACTGACTATCTCTGGGTTTCTTACACAGTTATTCCTATTGTCTGCCTTTGTGCCATACACTCGGGGTGCTATTTTTATTCTCATCGTACATGCCCGTAATGAACTGATGAGTTGGGAAAAGCCAGAAGCAAGGAAGTTATGGCCAATCCTTCCCCAGAGCAAGCCCCTCTTTTGTCTAGGCCATCTCATGTGGGCAACACAGGACTGGTCCCCGCAAAGGGCCTGAGCCTCGGCTGGAGGAAGTAGGCATCATTCCCAAGATGTCAATGGAATCCACCTGAGCATCTGGCCCAGCAGATTGTCCTCAGATTTGCCCTGGCCTTCCACAGCCTCGTAGGAGTCATTGTTTGGAAATATTGCCTGAGATTTATCCCACCTGGTTCTGCTTTGAGTTTAATTCCATGCCTCTTAGTTCCACCGCCTGGTACATTCCTGACCAATTCCTCTCTCTCTTCGGCATCCATTCACCTCAGTGTTTGTACAGACGTTTTATTCTCTCCTGCTTATCACTGTCCTCCTTCCACAATGCATGGTTTGCACCCAAGGCTCCCTACACTACAAAGACGCCAGAACTCCAACACACATAGAAGCAAGACCCATGCTAAGAGTACATCCCCTTTCTTAAGAGCACGTTTTGGGGGTGGATTTCTTGGAAAATATGTATATGCCTCCTTGTGCTATAAACTACCATGCAGCCTAAACTCTGCAACATTCAAAGAGATGTATGTTAAAACCTGTTCTCTTTTCTCCTAAGCAATCCAAAAGATAAATCACACCTTAAAAGGAGGATGCAAACTTTCAACATGGGTCCACACAAAGCCCTGTTGTCCATACAGAAGGGAGTTGTCTGGGCTGAACTTCCCAGAAACAGCTCTGAGAATAGTTGCCGTGGCTTTGCCTCCTCACTGCACACGAGGAGTGGTTGATAGGCTGGAGGGTAGGGACAGGATACAGAGGGACCTAGACAAATGAGAGGATTGGGCCCAAAGAAATCTGATGAGGTTCAACAAGGACAAGTGCAGAGTCCTGCACTTAGGACGGAAGAATCCCATGCACTGCTACAGACTAGGGACCGAATGGCTGGGCAGCGGTTCTGCAGAAAAGGACCTAGGGGTTACGGTGGACGAAAAGCTGAATATGAGTCAACAGTGTGCCCTTGTTGCCAAGAAGGCTAACGGCATTTTGGGCTGTATAAGTAGGGGCATTTCCAGCAGATCGAAGGACGTGATTATTCCCCTCTATTCGGCACTGGTGAGGCCTCATTTGGAGTACTGTGTCCAGTTTTGGGCCCCACACTACAAAAAGGATGTGGATAAATTGGAAAGAGTCCAGCGGAGGGCAACAAAAATGATTAGGGGGCTGGAGCACATGACTTATGAGGAGAGGCTGAGGGAACTGGGATTGTTTAGCCTGCAGAAGAGAAGAATGAGGGGGGATTTGATAGCTGCTTTCAACTACCTGAAAGGGGGTTCCAAAGAGGATGGATCTAGACTGTTCTCAGTGGTAGAAGATGACAGAACAAGGAGTAATGGTCTCAAGTTGCAGAGGGGGAGGTTTAGGTTGGATATTAGGAAAAACTTTTTCACTAGGAGGGTGGTGAAGCACTGGAATGGGTTACCTAGGGAGGTGGTGGAATCTCCTTCCTCAGAGGTTTTTAAGGTCAGGCTTGACAAAGCCCTGTCTGGGATGATCTAGTTGGGGTTGGTCCTGCTTTGAGCAGGGGGTTGGACTAGATGACCCCCTGAGGTCCCTTCCAACCCTGAGATTCTATGATTCTATGAGACAGCAGCTCCAAACAGACTGAGGGTGGTGCATGCTACATATCTGCCCAACGGGTAGTAGGAGCTGTGAGTGAGCCTGCACAGCCAGATGCATTGCACATGCTGCTGCTACCCTGGGCAGGCACAGTGCCTCCTAGCACCACTGCCTCTGTGGTGCCCACCCCATTCCCCTACCTGCCCACACTGCTCTCCCTGCACAGGCCTCAGTAGCTCCCTCAATGGGAACCTTTTGCATCCTTCCTGTTGGAGTGCATCCCAACAAATACTTAGAGGCTCCAGGAATAGAAGAGGGACTCCCGGGAAGCCTGAAGGAGTGAGGGACGGCATTGGAGATCTGAGGACTTGGCGTATGAGGAGCTCAGCATAGTTGCTTTGCATTTCTAGGGAACCACTTACAGTGTGTGCTGCAGCTCATGCTGCTTCTCTGTGGCCACAGACCAGGCCCAATTTATATGAAGGCTTAAGCAATAAGATCACTAAGATTGGGACTTCAAAGTCACTGCCCAGACTGTCAGACACTTGCTAGTCTCTACGGAAAATGGCGTTGGTTCCAAAGCTTTTTTGTCCTCCAGTCCCTGAGCTGAATGGATCTAGCCTCACTGTGCTTATTCACTCCAATCAAACCACACTGGGAAAGCAGCCCTGTGAATGCCATCTCCAAGGGCTGCACAGTGGCACTGCAGAGAGATCTGGCCACCTACACATGCCAGTTCCTGTCAGCCCCTTCCTCTTAATTTGTAGCTTCCTGCACTCCACACTCACCACTGACAGCTCCTGGAACAAGGGGGCTTTTATAGTGATGGTAGGGCCCTACTATGAAAAACACTTTATGGACCATGAAACCTGGCATAAGTACTTGCTGTGAACTTTTACCCTATACTAGAAGGGATAGCTCAGTGGTATGAGCATTGGCCTGCTAAACCCAGGGTTGTGAGTTCAATCCTTGAGGGGGCCATTTAGGGATCTGGGGCAAAAAAAATAAATCTGTCAGGGGACAGTACTTGGTCCTGCTAGTGAAGGCAGGGGACTGGACTCAATGACCTTTCAAGGTCTTTCCAGTTCTAGGAGATTGGCATATCTCCATATATTATAGAGGGAGGGATAGCTCAGTGGTTTGAGCATTGGCCTGCTAAACCCAGGGTTGTGAGTTCAATCCTTGAGGGGGCCATTTGGGGATCTGGGGCAAAAATTGGGGATTCGTCCTGCTTTGAGCAGGGGGTTGGACTAGATGACCTACTAAGGTCCCTTCCAACCCTGATATTCTATGATGGCACAGTGAGGCCAGATCCTTATTATACCATCTATACTATAAGGTAAAAGTATACAGTGTTTCTCAGACTGGGGGTCCCGACCCAAAAGGGAGAGGTCACAAACCTATTGTGGGGGGGGCGGGGGTCATGATATTCCCACTTCTGCGCAGCTGCTGCTGCGGCGCTTACCTTCCAAGCTGGGTGGTTGGAGAGCCGCGACTGCTGGCCGGGTGCCTAGTGCTGAAGGCAGCACCAGTGCCAGCAGCAGTGCATACGTAAGGGCAGCCGGGTATGAACACCTCCAGGACATTTGCTATTCATGCCATGACCAAAGAAAAAGGTGTTATTTCGCCACCATTTAAGAAGACCCCTAGTTCTGGGAGAACCTCAGTCTAGGTTAAGATTTGGGGAAGGACCCAGGAGTCTAGGTGTTTATCCAAAACTACCCTAACCTGCGGTGGTTTTCTTTATTCCGCCCCCTCTCAATAACCCCCTGAACTTCCGCAGTTTAGCAGGAGCTTCAGAAGAAGGCTGGGTGCTAGGGCTACTAGAATTCTTTGAGGGGATCAAGAAGCACATGGACATGGATGATCCAGTGGATATAGTGGACTTAGATTTTCAGAAAGCTTTCAACAAGGTCCCTCACCAAAGGCTCTTAAGCAAAGTAAGCTGTCATGGGCTAAGAGGGAAGGTCCCCTCATGGATCAGCACATGGCGGCCAGTGACCCAGCCACTGGCGGAGACTAGCTGCCGTCCCCTCCCCTTGTGCCCGGGGTCCCCCCTCCCCTTCTGCCACCCTTCTCCCCCTTCTCCTTTCCCCCTCCCCCACAGGAGCCCAGAGCACCCACATCGTGGCCCCCAGCCCCAGCACCGGGCGGTCGGGGGGCAAGGCCCCAGCGCTGGAGCTTTGGGCAGCAGGGCAGCATGGCTGCAGCGCCCCCAGCCCTGGTGCACCCGGGGGCAGTGCTCCCAACCCCAGTGCACTGAGCAGCGTGGCCCCAGCACCAGCTGCCCTGAGTCCCTGTGGGAGGCAGGTCAGCCAGCCCCAGCCAGCCAGGGCAGAGTGCTGGGAAACGCAGGAGGAGGCCTTGCCTGGGGGCAGAGCATAGGTGGGGCTAAGCTAAGCTGTTTGGGGAAGCACAGCTTCCCCCTGCCTACGATACCTGCCGCCCATGGATCAGCAACTCGTTAAAATACAGGAAACAAAGGGTAGGAATAAATGGTCAGTTTTCAGAATGGAGAGAGGTAAATAGTGAGTCCCCAGGGGTCTGTTCTGGGACCAGACCTATTCAATATATTCATAAATGATCTGGAAAAAGAGGTAAACAGTGAGGTGGCAAAATTTGCAGCTGATACAAAACTACTGAAGATAGTTAAATCCGAAGAAGACCGAGAAGAGTTACAAAGGGATCTCACAAAACTGGGTGACTGGGCAACAAAATGGCAGATGAAATGCAATGTTGAGAAATGCAAAGTAATGCACATTGGAAAACATAATCTCAGCTTTACATATTGTGATACAGCATGGCCAGAAGGCAGCAGGAGAGTGATCTAAGATGAGGAGAAGCCTTATTCCCTGTAGATTAATTAAAAGCACCTGAAACCAATCAGAGCACCTGAAGCCAGTCACCTGATAAAATCCCCCTGCTTCAATCAGCCAGAGGAGGAGTTGGAGCAGAGTGGTTTGGTGGTGGAGCAGAGAGCAGTTTGGAGGAGTGAAGCAGAATGGATTGGTGGTGGAACAAAGAGCAGTTCGGAGGAAAGTGGAGGAGAGTTTTGAGAAGTGCTGCAGCGGGCTAAGAAGACCAAGATCCCAGGTAAAGGGACATCTGGCTTGTGCAGAGGGAAGGCAGGAAGTCCCACAAGCTGAAGGTCAGGAGAGGGAAGTAGCCCAGGGGAAAGAATCACTGGTACAAGTGGTTCACCTGCTATCATAGGGCCCCTGGGCTGGGACCCGGAGTAGAGGGCGGACCTGGGTCCCTCCCTCTCCACTCCCCTTCCCTGGGATACTAGTAGGATAGCTGTTACCCCAGTTCAGGGGCAAGAAATGGCACCCTGAAACCCCCCCACAAGAAGAGAAAGTGCGGGACCCATCATAGTAGTGCCGGCAATTTGCCACAATATAAAATGATGGGATCTAAATTAGCTGTTACCACTCAAGAAAGAGATCTCGGAGTCATTGTGGATAGTTCTCTGAAAACATCCACTCAATGTGCAGTGGCTGTCAAAAAAGCAAACAATGTTTGGATTAATTAGGAAAGGGATAGATAATAAGACAGAAAATATCATATTGCCTCTATAAATCCATGGTACGCCCACATCTTGAATATCATGTGCAGATCTGGTCGCCTCATCTCAAAAAAGATACATTGGAATTGGAAAAGGTACGGAAAAGGGCAACAAAAATGATTAGGGGTATGGAACAGCTGCTATATGAGGAGAGATTAGTAACACTGGGACTTTTCAGCTTGGAAAAGAGACAACTCAGAGGGGATATGATAGAGGTCTATAAAATCATGACTGGTGTGGAGAAAGTAAATAAGGAAGTGTTATTTACTGCTTCTCATAACACAAGAACCAGGGGTCTCTAAATTAAATTAATAGGCAACAGGTTTAAAACAAATGAAAGGAAGTATTTCATCACACAATGCACAGTCAACCTGTGGAACTCCTTGCCAAACGATGTTGTAAAGGCCAAGAATATAACAGGGTTCAAAAAAGAACTAGCTAAGTTCATGGAGGATAGGTCCATCAATGGCTATTAGCCAGGATGGGCAGGGCTGGTGTCCCTAGCCTCTGTTTGCCAGAAGATGGGAATGGGCAACAGGGGATGGATCAATTGATGATTACCTGTTCTGTTCATTCCCTCTGGGTAAGGTGACAATATTTCCCAAAGAGAAAATGGGACACCCCCCAGCTGCTCAGGCTGTCAACCATCATGGACCCCTGCCTCCCCCCATGCTGGCATGCTGCCCCCCTCCCAGCTCCACCTCCCTGCCCCCTGTGGTGGGGCTGGCATCTCTACTCTCCCTCCACCCCCCACCCCCTGCACATTCCTCTGCCTGTTTGCTCTTGCCAACTGATCAAGTCAGCAGGAGCAAACGGGAAAAAGGCCTCCTTTTGAAAAAAAAGTCGGGACGGCTGGGACAGGGCTTAAAAAAGAGATTGTCCCGGCCAAAATGGGACATATGGTCATCCTACTTCTGGGGCACCTGGCATTGGCCACTGTTAGAAGGCAGGATACTGGGCTAGATGGACCATTGGTTTGACCCAATATGGCCGTTCTTATGTTCTTACGGGGCAAAGGCCAATATTTCTGAAAAGGTTCCTGGCTGTTACTTATCCTGGGCCACACTCTTCCCTGGTGTAACCACACAGATGAGCACTGAGTTAGAGCAGAGCTGAATTTGCTGTATGTGTATTGAAGCCTAGGCAGACTCAGTATGAAGCCAACATGTGCAGAGGAATTTGTAGTCATCAGGATTTTATCTGTCTATTACCTATGTCAGGTATTTATAGGGCACCAGTCACCACAGCATCTAGGCACAGAAAGGTGAAGGGTTAACCCTAGTTAACTGTTCCTATGGTTAGATTAGACTGACAACATATTTGTAATGAGAGCTCTCTCTGCCAGTAATCAGTTGTGTGTTCTGCAGACAAAGTCCCCTTTGATTATCACTATCCAAGTGTCACTTGCAACTTACTCTTCCACATGCAACAAAAGTCACCCTTGGTCATGACAAAAAGGAGCTGAGCGGCTTTTATTGCCTGCCTTTGGCATGCGTTTGGCCTGCTTTGCCTCCCTGACGCATTAATGATCAGGGCAGACCTAAACACCCCTCCAGTACAAATGCCAGACCCCATGCACACTCCTCCCGGGGAGCTTACCCACCAGAGTGCATTGTGAAATCCTTCCCTGCTGACCCAGCGGAATGCTAGGCACATGACCAGACATATATACTGTATACACATTCTCTACATTCCTGCAAGATTGCTAACATATGGCCCCTGACTCCAGTCAAGCCACCATCCTCCCCTGGAAGCACTGTGATGGGCTGGGGTGCAGGGGAGCACATACATTCCTGTATGTGCTGCAGTTTTTTGGGATTCAGCAGGACCATGGCACAACGTGGCACTTTAAAGTCAGCATTCCAGGCTTAGCCTTGCAATTCCTTCCCTGAGTTAACCGAACATCCCTCATGTGGTTTGATGTTGCGGGGACTGTTCCCCTGCGATTGGATCAGCAGCCAGTTCACAATGGGTTTTCCACAGAAAAGTAAATGTAGCAACAAATCCCCTGCCGGTCTATAGCAATGTTCAGCTGAGGACCTCAAAAGGACTTTCAGGATCTCAATAATTTCTTCCTGTCAATAGGAACCAGCCTTCAGTGAGACTTACTGCCTGTAACTGAATTCCGTTAGGTGGCGATTTCTCTCTGGACAGGCTTTTGAAGCACCTAGGAAGGTTCCTTCAGACAGACAGCCTGAAGGGAGAACAGCCCAGTGCTCTGTCTCCTGATGTCAAAGTGAGGGCTTGTCTTCACTACCCACCGGATCGGCGGGTAGCAATCGATCTATCGGAGATCGATTTTTCACGTCTCATTTAGACGCAATTAATTGATCCCCGAAAGCACTCCCCGTCGGCTCCGGAAATCCACCTCATCGAAAGATGGAAGCGGAGTCGACGTGGGAGCGGCAGCGATCGACTCGCCGCCGTCCTCATGGCCAGGTAAGTCGATTACGATACGCCGACTTCAGCTACGCTATTCACGTAGCTGAAGCTGCATATCGTAGATCGACTCCCCCCAGTGTAGCCCTGGGGTTAGGCTAGCTAATGCCGTAGCAGAGCACAGCTTTGTGTCGGCCTCGGGGTGTCCTCTACAACCAGCGAAAGAGGAGAAATGAGCATATCTATGGGGATTCATGGGGAGTTCTAGCTCTAGAGGACTGATTTCACTTCCATTGAACCGTGGCAAAACTCCCATTGACTACAGCAGGAGCCGGACTAGACCCAGTGAGAAGTGGAGACAGTGAAGTGGTATGGGGTATGTCTACATTGCAGGAGGTGAGACTGCTACATTGAGATGTACTAAGCTAGCTTTGATTTAGCTAGCTCCACTAACAGCAGTCAAGCCATGGCAGCAAGTGCTGTATAACTTTGCCCAGGAGGCTGGTGGCTAGCCAGTGATGCTGGGACGTCACTGTGATTGTTATTTGAATTAGCTAGATCAAAGCTAGTGTGGTTACGTCTACATGTGCACCTCTGATTGCAGGGTAGACATAACGTTAGAGTAGCTGCAGCGAAATTGGCTGAACGTTCAGTGCATGCCTCTAGGTGCCTGGACCACTTGCAAAATCAACTACTTTCAAATATTTGTGTTGGCAGCAATTGTTGGTTTCTCATTACTTTGAAAAGTTGGGGAAAACGAAGCGAGTGGCTACCAGCCGCGATTGCAGAAGTAGTGATGTGTAGGGGTTTGAGCAGAGGACTGGGGAGCCAAGATTCCTGGGTTCTAGTCCGACCTCTGCCACTGAGTCACTGCATGACTTGGAGCGAGTCTCTCTCTACACCTGAGTCCCCCGGCATGTAAGGTGAGTCTAATAATGTAGCCGCCATCTGGGAGTGTGGTGAGGCCGAATGGACAAGTGTTTGGAAAGGGCTCTGAGACCCATGAGTAACAGACATCTAGATATGCAAAGCAGTATTAGGTGCAAAGCTCTTAAGCAGCCAGTGCAGTGTTAAAAGAATTGCTCCCTTTGGGTTGCTATTTCTGCCCTGCCCTCAAGGATACATATCCAGGGGCCCTGCTCGCCTCTAAACAGGTTTGCTATCTGTGGCAGTTAGAATTGCACTCGCCACCATCCCACCCCCCAGGGAAGTGATCTTGCTCAACCGCCCAAACGAACAAAACAATTCTCAGAATTTGCAACTGCTGGGGGGCAGCCCCTCCCCTGTCTCTCCACCAGATATGGGGAAATAGTCAAGGGAGAAAAAGAAAAGAAAAAAACAGGTCTCTTTTTTTTAACCTTATTTGGCACAAAAACTGCCCCAAAAAACGCGTCATTCTGGCCCCAAGGACGCGTCATCTTGGGTATATCTGTCTCGTCCCCCCGAGGGACGGGAGGGAAGGAACCGAAGACGCATACAAGTCACGAATTCGCAATTCGGGCCTGATCAACCCGAAACCTTTCCCAACTCAGCGTGTGCCGGCCGTAATGTTTGTATACGGGTTTGTATTTGTAAGTATTCTTTAATACCTTATTGTTTTAATATTTTGCTTTACCCCTTCCCCTTCAATTGTAATTCATTGTTGTAAAAGTATCCTATGTATTATTCCTCTAATTCTACTAGTCCGTGGCTCATCCCAAGTAATTATTGGGACTTAGAACAACTCCAAGGACTGTTGCTGTTTTTAATAGGAGTAATCTTGTTTTTTGCATTAATTGTGTATTGTAAACCTAGGTTATAAGTGTCATTGGCAATAAAGCTGAAATTTCTAGCCTTATTGCCTCGGTGTCTGTGTGGTTCCCATCCGCTCCAGGGGGGTTCCCTCCGAACATCCACGCGAACCTTAGTACTGTGCCCTGGTAGATAACAGGTGCACGCATACCCTCGCCCTGCCAGGTGGCCCTCGAGGGTACCCGCTTCCACATGGCGTCACGAACAGGATTCGAACCTGTGCGGGGAAACCCCATTGTGAAAGTACCGGGGCGCACACAGCTTGAGTTCTGCAATATTCATTCCTGATGTGACTTGACTTTAAATATTGGAGTGTCTGTCTGGGAGCCACAGAGCTGCCACTGCTGACTCTCATGATGTTATTGCGAGTCACATTGTATTTGGGGTTTTTCTTAAAGCCCCAGTTCCTGGAGTCACGTAATTATGTGAAACTCTGGGCTGTTTTTAAACGACATTTGTTGTCCCTCGTGGTTGCAGAGAAAAACTGGAAAACATGGTCCCTAAAGGCTCAGAAAACAAAAGGCAAAGAAAAAGAAAAAGACGAACACCCGGAAGCTGAAAGACAGCTGGCTGCTGACATGCCATCTGAACCCACTGGAGCCTTTCTTGCTGTATCAGAGGGGTAGACGTGTTAGTCTGGATCTGTAGAAGCGACAAAGGGTCCTGTGGCACCTTATAGACTAACAGAGGTATCGGAGCATAAGCTTTCGTGGGTGAATACCCACTTCGTCGGATGCAGGCAGTGGCTGCCTGACAAAGAGGAAAAGAGGGTGAGGGTGCAGGTGCATTTCTACTCTCTGAGACAGTTTTGACCCACAGTTACTCCCATATAGCAGCAAGGGCAGTTCCACAGGAGGAACTGAGAGCAGAATTGGCATTTCCAGGCAAGCTTGGATAAAGAGTAACACGACAGGGTAGGGGGTTGGGGAGAGGGATAGCTCAGTGGTTTGAGCACTGGCCTGCTAAACCCAGGGTTGTGAGTTCAATCCTTGAAGGGGCCATTTGGGGATCTGGGGCAAAAATTGGGGATTGGTCCTGCTTTGACCAGGGAGTTGGACTAGATGACCTACTAAGGTCCCTTCCAACCCTGATATTCTATGATTGATTCTATGACACACATGCGGCACTGGATAGAGAAGCCAACTTTGCAGTCTATGCTTGTATTTGTGGAAATTTTGGCAAATGTATCTAATTCCACTGAGGAGATGGCAAAGCAATCCTGCCCCTGCCCTGCCGTCTCAGGAGACAGATTCCTGTTGCACCCAATTCCCCTCCCTTTCATGTGTGTGCATGTCATAAGATGAGCTGCAGAGTGGAAAGAGGTAACCCACAGGGAGCTCATTTTCCACAACCAGCCAGCAACCGCAAATGATCACCATGACAAAGCAGCCGAGCCAGACCAGCATGTGCTGGCGTGTATCCTGCAGCAGAGGCCAAGGTCCTGGCAATGCAACCCAAAGCTGGCCACAGGGGCCTGGCGGAGTGGTGTTTCCCACACCATGGGTCCTCTTGCCCCCTTGTTCAGACTGTCAGAAGGGAAGAGTGTGCTATGCAGAGGGTCACTAGCTGTGGTGTAGGTGAAGGGCTGTCATGTCAATCATTTCCAGAAGCCCTGAATACATCTGGCAGAGATGCTTATGAGCACATGGTAATATACTGACCCCTGACAGCTCCCTGCTTCCTGGCTATCTGACTGGTGCTGTTTGTTTCAGATGTCAGAGCTGCCCAGTTCTCCACAGTTTAGTCCAGGGGTGTCAAACTCAAATGACCATGAGGGTCACATGAGGACTACTACAGTGGCACGAGAGCCGCATCACCCAGGGGGTGCAGGAGGGGTGTGGAGTGTGGTGGGGGCTCAGGGCAGGGAGTTGAGGTGCAGGAGGTATGCAGGGTGTGGCAGGGGGCTCAGGGCAGGGAGATGGGGTGTGGGGTGCACAAGGAGTGCATCAGGGTGCAGGGTGCGGCAGGGGGCTCAGGGCAGAGGGTTGGGGTGCAGGAAGGGTTCGGGGTGCGGCAGGGTGCTTGTGGCATGGAGTTGGGGTACAGGGTGCGGCAGCAGGCTCAGGGCAGGGGGTTGGGGTGCAGGAGGGCTGTGGGGTGCGGCAGGGGGCTCAGGGCATGGGGTCGAGTTGTAGGGGGCTCAGGGCAGGGGGTTGGGGTGCAGGAAGGGTTTGGGGTGTGGCAGGGGGCTTGTGGCATGGAGTTGGGGTGCAGGGTGCGGCAGCGGGCTCAGGGCAGGGGGTTGGGGTGCAGGAGGGCTGTGGGGTGCGGCAGGGCGCTCAGGGCATGGGGTCAGGGTTCAGGGGGCTCAGGGCAGGGGGCTGGGGTACAGGAGGGCTGTGCGGTGTGGCAGGGGGCTCAGGGCACGGGGTCGGAGTGCAGGGGGCTCAGGGCAGGGGGTTGGGTGCAGGAGGGCTGTGGGGTGCGGCAGGGGGCTCAGGGCATGGGGTCGGGGTGCAGGGGGCTCAGGGCTGGGGTTTGGGGTGCAGGAGGGGTGCGGAGGCAGGCTCTGGCCCGGCATGCACCAGCTCCCTGCCTGCCCACCCTACCCCCGCGCCGCTCCGGGAAGCAGCCAGAACCTGGGGGAAGGAGGGGCAGAGGGCTCTGTGTGTTGCCCTGGCCGCTCCTCCAGGTACCTCCCCGAAAGCTCCCATTGGCTGCGGGTCCCTGTTCCCGGCCAATGGGAGCTGCGGGGGGCGGTGCCTGGAGGCGAAGGCAACCCACAGACCCCTGTGTCCCCCTCCTCCAGGTTCCAGCTGCTTCCCGGAGTGGCGCGGGGGTAGGGTGGGCAGGCAGGGAACCTGCCCTGCCCCTTGTGCGCGCCAGGCTGGAGCCACTCAAGGTAAACGCTGTGGGGGGCTGGGGGACTGCGGGGAGCTGGTGGGCCACAGAAGAGGACCCCACGGGCCGCATGTTTGAGACCCCTGGTTTAGTCCTTTGTACAGGTCTGCTGGGAGCACTGACCAGTTTAGTGTTTTTCTGACTCCTGGCTCACTGTGGGGCAGACTGCACATGCAATCAGAGAGCAATCTGTGTGCAATAAGAAATAGCTGTGGCATTAAAGAGAAGGCTTCATGGTCCCCTTCTTTTTCCCGGCTCCTCTCCTGCAGGTTGCTAGGGGCCCACAGTACTAAGCCAATACCTTTTTGCCTTTTCTATTTTTAATAATTTGCAGTGTTCTCCTTTAAGTGCCATTGAGTTGCAATTAGTTTACTGTGTGGATGATTTGGGGCTCCTGGGGGTTCGCTCACATTGGTCACGGGTCAGAGAGCAAGGCAGGGGGAAAGGAGATGCATTTGGGGGATTCCTGACTCCCCAGTGTCTGACCGTCAGATGTCATCTGACCCTACCCAAAACAGTCGGACATTTCTTTCTGACACCCTAATTGTGGCCTAAGCAAAACCTTTTAGCGCTTGCTTTAGATAGACAGCACTTTTATTTCCTACATAAACATGGTTAACAAAGAGTTTAATCACCAGGAACACTCAGCAGTAGATGGACTTTTTAGCAAACCATGTTGTGAATGCTTTGTCATAGAGAGAACTGGCTCTGAGAGGTGCCCTGCGGGAATTCAGTAGGCCAAGGTGGCTCACTGGACTGTAGCAGAAATTACAAAGTAATTAATTTTCTTTCAGCACAGAGGGACAGCGAGGAGCCCTTCAGTGTAAGCACGGCTGGGGTTTATGGGCTTTGCAATTCCTGCTACATTTAGACCAGAACTAGAGCAGGGCAAATAATGTTTTTTTTCAGTTCACTGGTCATTCCAAAAAATAGGGAGAGGGAAATAGTCTCAGGTTGAACTGAAATAGGGTGACCAGATGTCCCAATTTTATAGGGACAGTCCCAATTTTGGGGTCTTTTTCTTATATGGGCTCTTATTACCCCCCACCCCCTGTCCTGATTTTTCACACTTGCTGTCTGGTCACCCTAAACTGAAACCAAAGTTTTTAGAAAATTTTGATCAATCTAAAGGTTTAAAAAAATCATTGTGGGTCAAACAAAACATTTTGTTCAACCCAAAGAGAAACATTTAATTTAGAGGTGAGCTTTTTAAAAAGTTTTTTATTTTAAAAATGTTAAATTTTAAGGAAATTTTGGGGAAAAAAAAGTCGTTTCAAATTGAAAAATCAAAACATTTTGGTTTAAAAAAATGAAATGTTTTGATTTTGGGGACTTTTTGAAGGGTTTTTAAATCCAAATCTCCCAATTTTCACAAAATGATCTGGTGAATCTGCATTTTTCACTGGAAAAAGATTTCATTCAACAAGTTTTGCACAGCTCTACCCAGACCCTGTACTGCTGGCTCCCAGGAACACAAACTATTTCAGGACAGTTTACGGAGGACTGCCCCCCCGGTTTGTTTGGGTGCTCTCGGACATAGCTGGTCAACATCAGGGAGGGACTCGTAATCATCTGATATTCTCTTACCTCCACCAGAGCCGCAGTTGGGGGACAGCTGCCCATTGGAGCATGTGCACATATTCGGCCGTGAACAAAACCCATCGCCACAAGAGTTCCGGCAAATTGCTGGAGAGAGACAAAAAGAAAGTGAACAGTGTTGCCATGCGGTCCATGTGCATCTGGCCTGCTTTCAGAGATTCCAAGGCCAGGAAGGCCCTCTGTGAGCATCTAGTCTGACCTCCTGCATAACACAGGCCAGAGATCGGCCTCCCAAATCCCTAGAAACACATCCAATGTCCTTAGCTTCCAGCAACGGCCTGACCTGTGGTATCTGGGCTATTGGTGCTGCGGCATGAACGAGGGTTGCCAACTTTCTAATGGCACAAAATCGAACACCCCTGACCCTCCCCTGTCCTGCCCCTTCCCCAAAGCCCCGCCCCTGCTTGCTCCATCCCCCCTCGCTCTACTGCTCACTCTCCCCGACCCTCACTCACTTTTACCGGGCTGGGGCAGGGGCTTGGGGTGCAGGAGGGGGGTGAGCGCGCCGGCTGGGGGTACAAGCTCCTGGGTGGGGACGGGGATTAGGGTTTAGGGGTGTGGGAGGAGGCTCATGGCTGAGGCAGGAGGTTGGGGTGTTGGGGGGGGCAGGGTGCAGGCTCCAGGAGGGAGTTTGGGAGCAGGAGGGGACTCCAGGCTGGGGCAGGGGGTTGGGGTGAAGGAAGGGGTTCGGGGTGCAAGGTCCTGGTGACACTTACCGCGGTTCCCAGGAAGCGGCTGCCAGGTCCTTGCGGCCCCATGGTTCCTGGGCGGCCAGGGAGGCTCCACGTGCTGCCCTCGTGCTCACAGGCGCCACCCCACCAGCTTCCACTGGTTGTGGTTCCCATCCAATGGGAGCTGCAGAGCCAGCCCTCGAGGTGGGGGCAGCGCGAAGAGTCTTCATGGCTACCCTGCGCCTAGGGGCCGCAAGGACCTGCCGGCCGCTTTTGGGAGCCGCGCGGAGCCAGGGCAGACAGGGAGCCTGCCTTAGCCCTGGGCCCCACTGCGCTGCCCGGTCCGTGGTGCCGACCAGAGCAGCCAGGGTCCCTTTTCAACCAGGCGTTCCAGTCGAAAACCAGACACCTGGCAACCCTAGCGTGAACCTGCTCACAGTGAGGATTAATATTCCTCTAAAGAAGATTAAAGCTTCCCTGGCTGCCGGGAAATTGCTGAGCAGCACATGGGAACACCAGCCTGAGCAGAATAGCAGCTGGAAAGGTTGCACTAGCTCCCTAGGGCTGACAACCTTCCTGGGGACACACTCAGACCGAGCGGTGAGGGGACACAATGTTTCCTTTAGGCCTAACCCTCCCAAGTCTTATCCTCGCATAGTCCCCCCTCCCATTGATGGTTAGGACTGAAGATGCACACAGCACCCAGGGCCGGCGCTTGCACTAGGTGACCCTAGATGGTCGCCAAGGGTGCCAAGATTTGCGGGGCAGCGGGCGGCTGCCTCCCGGCTCCCCGCTCAGCCACTGAGCGTGGAGCCGGAAAGCAAGGGGCGGCTCGCCGCGGCTGCCCGCTGCCTCCCCGCTGCCTCCCCGCTCAGCAGCTGAGCTGGTGAGCAGGGAGACCAGGGGCGGCTCGCCACGGCTGCCCGCTGCCACCCCGCTGAGTGGCTGAGCTGCTGAGCGGGGAGACCAGGGGCGGCTCGCCACGGCTGCCCGCTGCCACCCCGCTGAGTGGCTGAGCTGCTGAGCGGGGAGACCAGGGGCGGCTCGCCACGGCTGCCCGCTGCCACCCCGCTGAGTGGCTGAGCTGCTGAGCGGGGAGACCAGGGGCGGATCGCCGTGGCTGCCCGCTGCCTCCCCGCTCAGCAGCTGAGCCGGGAGACCAGGGGCAGCTCACCGCGGCTGCCCGCTGCTACCCCGCTGAGCAGCTGAGCTGCTGAGTGAGGAGACCAGGGGTGGCTCGCCACGGCTGCCCGCTGCCACCCCACTCAGCTGCTGAGCTGGGAGACCAGGGGCAGCTCGCCGCGGCTGCCCGCTGCTACCCCGCTGAGCGGCTGAGCTGCTGAGCGGGGTGTGATGTTATGAGTATAATATAATATCTCATTGAAAGGTGACCGGGCCAGAAAGAGTTAATGAACTCACAGACTGACCTGACCCATGGCCGAACTTTAAAGACTGGTTAGGAAGATATGTAAATGAACAGAGCTTTGAAATGCAGCCGGCATTGTTAGAGATAGAAGAGTAGATGTTTATTCAGGTCTTGTGATGTAAGCAAACAAGTCTTGTCTATGGCTATAGTTTTGATTCAAAGATCAAAAAAGGAATAATAACATTTAGGAAGACACTTGAGTGAAATAGTATTCTTGTCTATGTCTCTGTGAAGATTGTGATAACCTGTGTCTGAACTGTGTAATGGATAAATTACCCTGTGCTAATTGCCCTGATGTTTAGGAGAAGGAAAGTTCAGCCTATTGTGTTCTGAGGCCAAAAGGCTGCTGGAAATGTATAAGGACCCTGGGACACGATCCTTCTTCATCTCAAATCTGCTTTGGGTTTCAAGAAGGGGAAACCCTGAGCCATAAGGATTGAGATCCCCCACTGACTGGAGTCACCCTGAACATGGACATTGGACTATAACCTATGGACTATTTCTAAAAGGATTTTTGGCAACTACAAGCTTATCTCTGCTCTGTATCTGAACCTCAAGAATTGAATTCAAGTCTGTCTGTATCTTTTAACCAACACTCTCTCTTTTCTTTTTAAATACATTTTAGTTTAGTTAATAAGAATTGATTAGAAGTGTGTATTTGGGGTAAGATCTAAGTTATTATTTGACCTGGGTCTGGGGCTGATCCTTTGGGATTGGAAGAACCTGTTCTTTTATATGATGAATTAATATTTTCAGGAATCATCATCATATCTGACAGTGTGTGTCTGGATGGAGGCTGGAGGCTGGGCTCTTTAAGGGAACTGCATTGTTTGGACTTCATAGTAACCAGTGAGGTACTATAGAGGCTGTTTTGTGCTGGCTGGGTAACTCCCGAATATTGGAATATCCACCAGCATTTGGGGTTTGTTTGCCCTGTTCTATTTGCAGTTCACCCTGATTGAGTGACCTCAGCGGGCTCCCACGGGCAGCACCATCACACGGGGAGACCAGGGGTGGCTCGCCGTGGCTGCCCGCTGCCTCCCTGCTGAGCAGCTGAGTGGTGAGACCAGGGGTGGCTCGCCGCGGCTGCCCGCTGCCTCCCTGCTGAGCAGCTGAGCGGTGAGACCAGGGGTGGCTCGCCGCGGCTGCCCGCTGCCTCCCTGCTGAGCAGCTGAGCGGTGAGACCAGGGGTGGCTCGCCGCGGCTGCCCGCTGCCTCCCTGCTGAGCAGCTGAGCGGTGAGACCAGGGGTGGCTCGCTGCGGCTGCTCGCTGCCTCCCTGCTGAGCAGCTGAGCGGTGAGACCAGAGGTGGCTCGCTGCGGCGGCTCGCTGCTGAGCGGGAAGGCAGGAGTCAGACGCGGCAAGCCGCCCCTTGCCTCCCCACGGCTGCCTCCTGGCTCCACGCTCAGCGGCTGACCATGGAGCCAGGAGGCTGTTGGCGAGCCGCCCCACTGTCCCACGCTCAGCCTCTGAGCGTGGAGCCGGGAGGCAGCCGCGGCGAGCCGCCCCCCTGCCTCCCGGCTCCACGCTCAGCTCCCGGGCTCGCAGGCTTGGGGCGGAGGGCTGAGCTCCGGCAGGCGGCGGGGGGGGGGGGGGGGGAGCTGAGCTCCTAGGGGCAGGGGAGCTGGCTGGAGGGGGCGGTGTTGGTGGGGGGCGGTGCAGGGCCGGTGCAAGGACGTTTCGCCTAGGGCGCAAAACGTCCTTGCACCGGCCCTGACAGCACAAGTTCTGCTGGTTTCAGGTTTTTGTCAAAGGCTATTGTGGTGACAGTTTGCCTTGGGCCACGTTTTAAAGTGTTGTCAAGATTTCTGTCTTTCCTGTGAAAACTTCAGAATCCTCGGGGGGTGGAGGAGCGTGTCTGTGTAACCGAGACCTCCTTCTCATGTGAGACCCATGAGTTGGATTATAGAGTCATAGAATCATAAATTCCAAGGCCAGAAGGGATCATCGTGATCAACTGCTTTGAACTGCCTCTAGAATAACTAGTTCTAGAACAACTCCTAGAGCAGACCGTTTAGAAACACATCCCGTCTTGATTTACAAATTGTCAGTGATGGAGAATCCACAACGACCCTGGGTAAATTGTTCCAGTGGTTAATTACCCTCCCTGTTAAAAATTTACATCTGAATTTGTTTTGCCTCAACTTCCAGCCCTTGGCTCATGTTAGACCTTTCCTTGCTAGACTGCAGAGCCCATCATTCAATAGTTGTTCCCCCTGTAGATACTTATAGAGGGTAATCATCACCCCTGAAATCTTCCCTTTGTTAAGGTAATAGACTCAGACAACTCAGTCTATCACCAGAAGGCAGGTTTTCTAATCCTTTAGCCATTCTCGTGGGTCTCCTCTGAACCTGCTCCAATTTATCAGCATCCTTCTTGAACTATGGACACCAGTGCCAAACACAGAGGTAATGAACCTCTCTTCTCCAATGGGAGATTCCCCTGTTTATGCATCTAAGGATGGCATTGGTTTTCTCGGCCGCAGTGTTGCCCTGGGAGCTCATGTTCAGCTGATTTTCCATCACAATCCCCAAATCTTTTTCAGAGTCACTACTTCCCCAGAGAGAGTCCACCCTCCTGTAAGCATGGGCTCCATTCTCTGTCCCTAGAGAGATACATTTACATTGAGCTGCATTCAAATATATATTGTTTGCCTCTTCCCAAACTACCAAGTGATGCACATCGCTCTGTATTTGAGATCTGTTCTCTTCAGTATTTATCCCCCCTCCCCAATTTTGTGTCATCTGAAACTGTGATGATTTTATGTTTTCTTGCAGATCACTGTTAGAAATGTTAAATAGAGGAGGGCCAAGAACCCTGCCGAACTGGAAATACACCTGCTCAGTGACAATTCCCCATTTACAGTTAAGTTTTGAGACCTCAGTTAGCCAATTTGTAATCCAATAAAGTGAGCTATGTTAATTTTATATCATTCTAGCTTTTTAAGTAAAATGTTGTGCAGTACCAAGTCTTAGAGAAGCCCAATTATATTACATCAACACTATTATCAACCAAATTTATAATCTCATCAAAAAAGGTGTCAGGCTGGTCTGACAGAATCTATTTTCCATATACCCATGTTGATTGGCATTAATTACATTACTCTCCTTTAATTTTTTATTAATCAAATCCCAAATCAGCTGCTCCATCATCTTGCACAGATCAAGGCAGGCCTATTATTACCCAGGTCATTCTGTTTATCCTTTCTAAAAATTAGCACAATATTAGCTTTTTTTCAGCCGTCTGCAACTTCCCCAGTGCTCTAAGACATATTTAAAATCAGCATAAATTGTCCAGTGAGCTCCTCAGCCATCTCTTTTAAAACTTTTGGAAGGAAGTTATCTGGATCTGCTGATTGTAAAATGTCTAACATCATTGGCTTCCATTTAACATCTTCCAGAGATACAAGTGGAATGTCAAAAGTATTACCAACACAATACAGTAACTCCTCACTTAATGTTGTAGTTAATGTTCCTGAAAAATGCGACTCTAAGTGAAACGATGTTAAGCTAATCCAATTTCTCCATAAGAATTAATGTATATAGGGGGGGGTAGGTTCCAGGGAAAAAATGTTCACCAGTCAAAAAAACTATATATACATACACAGTGTATACATTTTAAACAAACAATTTAATACTGTACACAGCGATGATGACTGTGAAGCTTTGTTGAGGTGGTGAAGTAAAAGTGTGTGATATTTCCCAGGGAATACCTTACTGATAAATGATGAACTAGCTTTTGGCTGAGCCGTCAAGGATTAACACGTTGTTAATGTAGCCTCATATTCTAAAAGGCAGCATGGCAGACAGAGACACACAAAGTGTGTGTGTGAGAGAGATGCGCACTGCCCCTTTAAGTATGCTGACCGCACTCTTAAGTACATTGTCTTTTTAAGTGGATCAGGAAGTCGAGACAGCAGCTGCTGCCCCAAGCTCTCTCTGTCTCTCTCAGTCCATGTCCCCACCCTGCTCTATATGGAGAAGGGGTAAGCAGGGTGCAGGAGCAGGGGGGAGGGAGACACCCTGACATTAGTCCCTCCCTTCTCTCCCCCCACCCCGCCCCAGCAAGCAGGAGGATCCCAGGAGCAGCTCCAAGGCAGAGGGCAGGAGCAGCACATGCAGTGGGGGGAGGGGACAGCTGAACTGCCGGCAGTTGATAACCTGCTGGGTGGCTGCCACACAGGGAACTTAGGAGAGCGGGGAGCTGCTAGGGGGGCTGCCGGTCCACCCTGATTCCAAACTCCCACCAGCTAGCTCCAACGGGCTGCTCTTCCTGCAAGCAGTGGACAAAGCAGGCTGCTGCCAAACAACTTTATAAGGGAGCATTGCACAACTTTAAACGAGTATGTTCCCTAATTGATCAGCAACTTAACATCGAAACAATGTTAACCGGCGCGACTTTGAGCGAGGAGTTACTGTATGATGAGACTATATCAGGGACCCAGCCAGGGTCAACTGAAGCTCTATCCATTGTTTTCCATGCCCCTTCCCTCTCTCCTTTGTGGGAGTGCTGCTCTGCCTCCACCTCAGACCAGGGAAGCCAAATAGCATTCTGGCAGTATTGTTTCACCTGTGTAAGCAGAGATTGACTAGAGCCTAGCAAGAGGCTCTCATCTCTGTATGTTTTATACAAAAACAATGACAATGTAGAGTTCCCAAGGATCAAGAACCCAGATGGCATGTGTTACAGATCTGCAGGGCACTGGCTGGCAGTGCTGAGTGTCACTAACCTCACATGCCATTAAGGCACTATTTGGCTGGGAGTTCCCTAATCCCTGTGATAAGCAGCATTAAATCTGCTCCTGGTATCATCAGCAGAGTTTTTTTCAGAAGCTGCCTCATTCAATGCACAGGATGGATGTGCTCATTTACCGAACAGCTTGTCAATATTTTGTTTTATTCTCGTTGGTCAATATGTAGCCTCAGGCATTATTTGCTGCAGACTATACAAACCCTGCTATGAACAGAGAATTATTAATTTCCTCATGGGCTTTTCTATGGGGCTTATCACTATGGTAAGGGAGCGCTTCACCAGCATTAATGGATTTATTTTCACAGCGCCTCTGCGAGGTGACGGGGGTGAGATTATCCCCATTTCACACATGGGGAACTGAGGCACAGAGAGATTACGGTCAAAAGTATCCACTAATTTTGGGAGACCAATTTGGACCTGATTTTTCAGCGTACTTAGCATTATCTAGCATTTTATATGTCCGAAGCCCAGCTCCCATTGCCTTCAATTGCAGCTGTGAGTGCTCAGCACTTCTGCATTTCAGATCCCATAGTTCCAAGTCAGGCACCCGGAAGATGAGGAACACACAATGAGGAACAAATGTTGGTTGAAGTGACTTGCCCAGCACCATGAGGGATACATTTACATTGAGCTGCAGAACTCTGTACAGATGCAGGGATAAAATCCAGTTCTCCAGGGCAGCGTTCGATTGCCTTAACCGTGAGACCATCCTTTCTCTTCCTGCACCCCCTGCCTCTTTTACCGCACACCTTCCAACTTCTGCAACAAATGAGGCAGAGCCCTACAGACAACAGCCTTCTTTGCTACACAACCCTGATTCATCCGCAGAGCAGGGGTGGGAAATAGTGTCTGATCATGTAATTGTAGGCTGTATAATAACACATACACAGAAGGGGACTGGACTGACCACCAACAGAGTTATTCTGGTATGGCTCTGCCAATCTAACTCCCCCATGGGGACATTGTATTCCAGAAGAGTTACTCTCCTTCCTCGGTCAATATCAATTCACTGTTCACTCTGGGGGAAGATGCCCCTTACCGAATCACCCACTACGTACAGCACCTGGAACATTGTGGAATTCCTGTCTTCACCCAGCTGTTGCTAGCCTAAAATAGTGTATGTTATCAGCCCATTTTGCCACCTTACCATTCACCCCATATCCTTAGACAATACCAGCCCTAGTACAGACCCTTTTGGCACCCCACAATATTTTTGCCATGAAGAAAATTGACCATAAATTCCTACACTTTGTTTTCTGTCTTTTAGCTGGTTTTTGATCTAGGATAGAACTTTGTTTTTGTCCAAGGACTAATTAATAGAGCTGATCGAAACTGGGATTCTGTTGATAAAAAGTTGCTTCTGATGATATTTCTCAATGGGAAATAATGAAATAAATGAAATTAAAATGTTCATTTTGTTTAATTTCAAATTGAAATTTTGTTTCATTTTGGGTTTGTAATACCAACAATAATTCAAAATGGCAGAGTGGGTGAAGGAAAAATGAAATACTGTAAGTACGTCACTCTGTAGCTTTTCAAAATTCAAAAATGTTGAAAGAAAACTTCTTGTTCTAAAATTTTTCCTAGAAAAAAAGTGTTTTCAACCAGCTCTGCTGATTGAATAGTTTCCTTATTAGCTTCTGGCGAGGGTCATTGCCAAGGGCTTCTTGAAAATCTAAATAGGAAGATAGAGTTTCCTATACCAGATCAGCTGATCTACCTAGTCCAGTGTCCTGTCTCTGTCAGTGACTAGTACTGGATGATTCAAAGGAAGACACAAATCCCTGATCATAGACAATTTGTAGTGACAATGTGTCTTTAGATCTAGGCACCTCGTCTCTTATAAAAATGTCTTCCTCCAAGCAAGCAGTTTTAAATTAACTTTTCTTGCTTGGGAGTCACCTTTGGGGACAAATGTCCTAGAGCAGGTATCCAAACTGCTTTAACTTTAAACTGATTTAAAGGCCACAGTGACAATTCTTCAGGAGTCTAAGGCTAGGTCTACACTAACCCCCCCTATCGAACTAAGGTACGCAACTTCAGCTACGTTAATAACATAGCTGAAGTCGAAGTACCTTAGTTTGAACTTACCTGTGGTCCAGAAGCGGCGCGCAGGCTCCCCCGTCGACTCCGCCTGCTCCACTCGTCGAGCTGGATTACCAGCGTCGACGACGGAGCACTTCCTGGTTTGATTTATCGCGTCTTGACAAGATGCGATAAATCGAACCCAGAACATCGATCCCGCGCCTCCGACGCGACGGGTAAGTATAGACATACCCTAAGAGCCATGTCTTATTTCTATTACATGGCGCAAATTATAACCACTCATCTTTAATCATCCTGCAGAGACTACACACTCCATCATTCAGTACTCCTGCTAAAGTAGATTAGGAATGTTCATTTCATCTGCTGAGAGTGTGGATTGTGTATTTCATCACTGCAAGATAGCTAGTTCCCTGGGAGATGCCCTGTGATGTCATTAAAAGGGAAGTCGATACTCACGAACAATGCACTGATTTCCTCCTGGCAGCGTTTTCCATCCAGGGCAGCAGTAAGAGTGGAACCTTGAGCCGCAAACATTAGGTCTGTCATTTAGAAAACAAACATTTAGAATCATTTTTATTCTCTGTTCTCTGCAGCTGGAGTAGTCAACAAAGTTCCATTGTCATGTTAGAGCATTTTAACGGCCTTTGATATGGCATTTCACTGCCAGTTTATGTTCTCTCAACAGGAAGGCAAGACCGGCCTCAACAGATAATCCCATTCAAGGGAATCAACACACATTATTTTGATAAAACCCCAATTAACTTTTAACCTCTCTTTCAATAAAGTAAATACCATAGGACCCAGTGGTACCTACACTCCTGTGGAGAAGCCCAGCCAAACAGCATGTGCATCACCCTGCCCGTTCATAGAATCATAGAATATCAGGGTTGGAAGGGACCTTAGGAGGTATCTAGTCTAACCCCCTGCTCAAAGCAGGACCAATCCCCAATTTTTGCCCCAGATCGCCAAATGGCCCCCTCAAGGATTGAACTCACAACCCTGGGTTTAGCAGGCCAATGCTCAAACCACTGAGCTATCCCTCCCCCCGTTACTGAGGATAAACAGCGTGATGACTGGCTGCTCAGGCTGCAGAGTTGTGCTATATGGAACTTTTCATTTCCATTCTCTGGTTTCAGGTCCAGACGGGGACTGGAAGATACTGCTGTCCAAGGCTGTTCAATGGTTTGTGGCCTCCCACTTGCACCTGGTGTAAAGCTGTCTGGGCACAAAATGGCCGTATCAGCGGGCACTTGCAAGTTGCCTCAGCAACTGTGTATTTCCAGACTCTCAAATATTGATTTATATGTACATTGAACCTTAACTCTGTTTCCTGGCTTTCTGACACTTGGGTTGTTTTTTAGTTACTACACTATTGTAGTGTAGAGAGAATAGATCAGCCAGTGATCTGGGCACTTGTCTGGGACGTGTGAGTCCTGGGTTGAATTCCCTGCTACACCACAAACTTTGTGTGCTATCTTGGCAATTCACCTAGTCTCTCTGTGCCTCACGTTGCCTTCTGTAAAATGGGGAGATAGCACTGCCTGTCTCACAGCGGGTTATGGGATAAGTAAATACATTAATGACAGTAAGGCACTCCGATACTTCAATAATGAGGGCCATATAAATACCTAAGATCGATTTAACAGCCTTATGTTACTGAGATGAGCTCTCAACCTTTCCCCACCAGATATAGTTACTATGCCATACAACAGAGGTACTGTATATTCTGCACTAGAGCTGGCCACAAAACAAGAATTCCATTTCGCAAACAATTGTGAGGTTTTGATATTTGTTCTGCATCAGAACGAAAACGAGACCTTTCCAAACTTTTTAATACAGACTTACTTTAATATGACAGACCTTCTTTAATATACCAACATAATGAAAACCACAAGAGAGAGAGGCAAACCATGCAAGAAGAACCAGGTAATTAGGTCACTCACGGGGGATGAGACACAGACTCAAGTCCCTGCTCTGATTCAAGCGGAGAAGAGACTTAAACCTGGGTTTCTCTCATCCCAGATGAGTATCCTGACTCCTGAGCTATTGGCTATTCTGGGGTGGCGGTCACTCCCTCTTTCTGGTTTTGAGCCGAAATTCTGTCTCTTAGACCTGAGAAACCTTCCCAACAAAAGTTTTGTTGAAACTGATACATTCCCAGGAAAAGTTTTGGTTTCAATTAACCAGCATTGTCTGACAAAACAATGTCTCACGAAAAATTCCCTCCCCGCTCTCTTCAGCACAGAGGGTCCTTATGTATGTAGCTCAGCAGTGCTGGGCACGGGGTCAGTGCTGATCTCGCGCCAGTATGACCCCACTGGAATTCCTGTTGACTCACATCCTTGCTGGGGAGATCAGACTTGGGCTCTGAGGCTTGTTTTGTCTCTATAAATGTTTGCTATTCCCTGATTTCACTGCTGTGGTCTGTTACCCAGTTATTGCGTACCTATGAGCAGCACTGACCTCCCTTACGTCGTCTGTCACTCTTCGATCCCTTCCTTCTCTCCCTGCATATCTTTCTGCAATGAAAGGCTAGCAGTGCTGATGCAATCGACAAGGGCGGGGAGGAGGCAATGGAATTCAATGGGTGATGCTTTTGTGAGGCTGCATGATGGAAACTAGAGGATGGGACTGGGATGGGGCAAGGTGGAGCATTTCTGGAGGTAAGGGAATCCCCAAAGAGTCTTCAAGAGTCTCTGAGGCACTCAGCTAGGTGTCCTCAGCCCTTTAGCATTCACTGAAGCAGTCATTTCCCCTTGGTCATGGGTTTGTTTGTTTTCCTTTGATTCCAATTGAAGCTTTATTCATTTTCATGAAGCAAACAAAACAAGACCCCGACCCCTGGAGCGTGCACACATAACTACGGCAGCCCTGAAAGGTACTTCACTAACGCCTATCCAGAGTGGTGTGTCATTGTTACACTTCACTAATTCCTATCTAGACAATTCACTTCTCATGCCTACATGGAACAACCCAAGAAAACCTCCGACAGAAAACATGAGACACAAGCCACTTCCTGTCTGCACACCAGGCACTGTCAGGTGAGGAATCCTGAGAACACGCTGCTAAGACAACGCTGACAAGTATTCCTCTGAGCAAGAGCTGCTGAGGTGTTAACATAGGACCAGACTGGTGTATCAGAGATAAGGGAATGCATGCAGGAAACTTCCCCACCTTGCCCACGTCACAACTGCAGACCTTGAACTTGGACAGCACAGAGGATGTTTCCACAGGACCCACCCTAAGTCAATAGCAGTGGAGCATGGGGACAATGCAAGAATGGAAAACACATGACCAGAAGACAAGCATGTATCTAAGATGTTACAACATCTCAGTATGACCTTATGTGGAGGAATGGCCTGAGACTCTATAATTCATAGATACACACATTATAAGGCCAGAGGGGAGCACTGTGATCATCTAGTGTGACCTCCTGCATTGCACAGGCCAGAGACCTGCCCTGAATTAATTCCTGTTTGAATGAGAGCAGATCTTTTAGAAAAACATCCAAACTTGATTTAAAACTTGCCAGTGATGGAGCATCCACCACAGCCCTTGGTTAATTACCCTCATTGCTGGATATTTACACCTTATTTCAAGTCTGAATTTGTCTAGCTCCAGCTTCAAGCCATTGGATCTCGTTATTCCTTTGTCTGCTAGAATGAAGAGCCCTTATTATCAGATTTCTGCTCGGCATGAAGGTATTTATAGACTGTGATCAACCACAACCTTCTCTTTGTTAAACTAAATAAATGGAGCTCCTTGAGTCTGTCACTATAAGGCATGTTTTTGAATCCTTTAATCATTCTTGTGGCTCTTTGAACCCCCTCCAATTTATCAACATTCTTCTTGAATCATGGAAACCAGAATTAGACACAGTATTGCAGCAGGGGTCACACTAGTGCCCAATACAGAGTTAACATAACCTCCCTACTCCTACCTGAGATTTCCCTGTTTATACATACCAGGATCTCATTAGCACTTTTGGCTACTGTGTTTCATTGGGAACTCATGTTTAGCTGATCATCCACCATGACCCTCAAGTCTTTTCAAAGTCACTGCTTTCCTGGACAGAGCCCCCATTTCGTAAGTATGGCCTACATCAGGGGTAGGCAACCTATGGCACGGGTGCCAAAGGTGGCATGCGAGCTGATTTTCAGTGGCACTCACACTACCTGGGTCCTGGCCACCAGTCTCAGGGGCTCTGTATTTTAATTTAATTTTAAGTGAAGCTTCTTAAACATTTTAAAAACCTTATTTACTTTACATACAACAATAGTTCAGTGATATATTATAGACTTATAGAAAGAGACCTTCTAAAAACGTTAAAATGTATCACTGGCACACGAAACCTTAAATCAGAGTGAATAAATGAAGACTCGGCACACCACTTCTGAAAGGTTGCCGACCCCTGGCCTACATTCTCCTTTCCTCGATGTACAACTTTACGTTTGGCTGTATTAAAACATGTATTGTTTGCTTGCACCCAGTTTACCAAGAGACCCATATCGCTTTGTATCAGAGACCTGTCCTCTTCAGTATTTACCACTTCCACAACCTTTCTGTCATCTGCAAACTTCATCAGTGGTGAGTTTATGTTCTCTTCCAGGTCACTGATAACAATGTTAAATAGTGTAAGACCAAGACCTGAGGGCCCCTTTAGAAACCCAGAGGCTCAGTGATATCAATTACATTTTGAGAGACTTCCGTTAGCCTGTTTTAAATCCATTTAATGTGTGCCATGTTGAATTTGTATCACTCTAGTTTCCTAATCAAAATGTCATGTGGTAACAAATCATATGCCTTACAAGAGCCTAAGCAAATTATAGTAACGTGTTATCAACCAAACTTGTAATCTTCTCAAAAGAAGATCCAGAGTTAGTTTGATTGGCTCTATTTCCCATAAACCCATGTTGATTGGCATTAATTCTATTGCCCTCCTTCAATTCTTTCTTAACTGAGTTCTGTATCAGCTGCTCCATTAGGTTGCCCAGGATAGATGTCAGGCTATAATTAAAGACTAGCAGACTGCCTACACACAAGGGGACTGAAATCAGGTTGCACAGGTAGCCCTAACTTTGGCATTTCCTTAACTGTGCAGCTTGGAAAGTTCTCTTTATTTGCTTTCATTGCAAACCTCAGCTCCATTGCTGGGAGGAGGAGAATTCCCCAGTAGGTGATGCTCCACTGGGATTTGCAAACCTCATCAACTTGCAGAAGGAACTTTCTTTATTTAAAATGTGCCTCTGCATGAGAGCAGTTGTGTGGGGACAATGGCAGCTCCAGGATACTGCAAAGGAAACATCTAACTCACAAGCCTCGGCAAACGCCTCCTTTTTGACACTGAAAACCAGTTGATGGTCCCCTGAGCTTCATTTCCATTAGCAAGTTCTTTTCACTTTCCAATGAACAAACATTTCCCTTCGGCCAGGATGTATTGTCGTAGTGCGTGGGACAGCTGACAGTAAAAGCTCAGTTTACCCATTCATTTTACTCTGGCAAACTCTTGGGACCTCAGCCCAGAGTCACAATAACAAGCAGATGATGCTGTCATTGCATTATTGTTCATTCAACTCCTGCCCTGTATCCCATCAAAAGCAAAAAGCCGTTAAACTTTCCATATCACTTGTATATGTAACTATAAATATATATAATTCATATGCATTATAAAAATATCATAGATTTATAAATGTTAAGGCCAGAAGAGACTAGTCTAATCACTCAGCCTGACCTCCTAGATAACACAGGCCAGAGAACCTCACCCAACGAAATTCCTGCATCAAGCCTGTTCACTAGAAGAAGGCTAGACAACCGGAGATGTAACATGAAAGGTAGGGAATGTTATCACATATTTATAAGCTTCTTTTGGTTAATTATCATATCACCAATTGCCCTGAAAAAAAGTTCTAACTACAGGATACACAAAATCTGTAGGAGTCAGGAGGATGAGGGAGGGGGATTTGTAATCTGTAGCTGCTATTTAATCAGATAAGTATCCCAGAAGGCTCTGGTTCCTGCACAGATCTCTGTCCTGTCTTCCCAGGAGTTGAGTGTGCCTGTTAGTTATGTATTGTATGGCTGTCTGGCAGTGATGTCACAGTATCTCATGTGACCTCTTGTGGCTTGTACATAAGACCTGTGAGGAGCAAGGTTGTGAAAAGATCATAGAATCATAGAATCTCAGGGTTGGAAGGGACCTCAAGAGGTCATCTAGTCCAACCCCCTGCTCAAAGCAGGACCAACCCCAACTAAATCATCCCAGCCAAGGCTTTGTCAAGCCTGACCTTAAAAACCTCTAATGTCACATAGTGATGTGTAGACTCCCATTGAAGACTTGGGCATGACATGTGGCTCTTTTTTCAATCAGTTTTTCTGCATCTGACTTTTTGTGTTTGTTAGTTATATATTAGACACGGCTGGATGACTCCACAGCACTTTCCAGGGGAGAAGGCATTGGACAGTGTGTATCACTCATATAAAGTGCAAATCTTAACTATATTCTCCATATGCTTCAAACCATTCACAAATTCCAACAAAACCATCACGCAGCGCTCACCATGCCAACATAGAAGCTGCGCTAGTTTCCTGTCACTTTCTACCACCCACTCAGTTCCTTGCATAGAGCAAGCATTGTGTCAGTTTCACTTCAGCCCTTTCAAGCAACATCCCCATTACTAACTGCGCGAGCATTTCGGAGAATCTGCTCTGTTACTGCCATGTCCCTTTGCCGTCAGTTATCATCCCCCCTCACATTACACTGAGCTTGGCTAGACATTCCTTCTTCCCATAGAATCATAGAATCTCAGGGTTGGAAGGGACCTTAGGAGGTCATCTAGTCCAACCCCCTGCTCAAAGCAGGGCCAATCCCCAATTTTTGCCCCAGATCCCCAAATGGCCCCCTCAAGGATTGAACTCACAACCCTGGGTTTAGCAGGCCAATGCTCAAACCACTGAGCTATCCCTCCCCCCTATGCTGGCAGCCTTTTTGTTAACAGATGCATGATGCTGGGGTGCGTCTGTTCTAAACCCCAAGAGTCCATTGCACCCCTCACGGGAATGGGAGATCTATGAGCAAAGCCATTGTTGCACTCAGTGCTGGACCAGCCGCGCTCCATTCCATTCCCTGAGCAATGCTGAGCAGTTGGGAGCCTTGGGCTAGTCATTAATGGTCCCAAGGGTCATTACTGCAACTGAGGGTGCAGAGACGCCTCAGCCAGGCCCCTTTTCATGGCCACACCCCCTACGATGGCTGCTGCGCCAGCTATGCTCTCTCTGCTGGGATGATCATCCCATGGCTGTCTGTCAGGTCAGATTTCCAAATGCGCTTGGCACCCCTGAGCCCTCACTAAATCAAGAGAGAGTGTTCCCCCACCCCCTGAGAGCCACTGGAGCTGCTGAGCTCTATGAATCCTCTCCCTTTGGCTTGATAGCTGCTTCGCTCCAGTCTTGAAGAGCAACATGCCAGTCAGTGCAGCCAAGAATTGGGGCTCAGCAATTCTGCATCATAGGACAGCCCTACCATTGAGGCTTTCCAAAATAACCCACAAATCTTCCTGCTGACCTGTGGGTAAGACCTGGACTTGAGAGGGGCAGTGGCAGCTTGTCTTGCCCAGGAATGGCCGGTCATGTCTCTGTAGGGACTTAGCTGGACGTATCCCATCTGCTCTGGGAGTTCAGCAGTGGTAAAGGCTACTGCTTCAGGGCTAATTGTGCCACCAAGTCATACAGCACCTCTTTCTCTCTCTCTCACACACACACACACACACACACACAGACACACACACACACACACGGTTGGTGTCACTGATACTTCAGGCTCTGCCTCACTCAGAAAAAGGAGAAAAGGAACAAATAAAGTAAACATACCCTAATCCTCATTCTATGGGCCCCCGAGAGCTGTTAGTTTGACAAATTAGCTCTTTCAGGTGAAAGATCCATGCAGTGACCCAGCTGCATAGTGTGCATTCCAGTAGAGGGCTCTAAAACTTCCCAGGCAGAACAGTTGTTTGGTTATCCATTCCTGGGCTCTGGATCCTGTAAGAAGCAACAGGAAAAAGGACCCAGGTTTGGGTTTGTTCACTATCAGCTCAGAAGCAGTAGATGCCCTCTGATGAACTAATGGCAAATTCAGATACATTGCAGAGAAAAAAAAAATCTTGTGATTTGCAACAAGATTTCATGTAGTCGAACCCTCTGCCATTGACTTGGTTGGGACACATCAAGGCTTTGTACACATATTTTGTGGTAATCTGGGAGCTACAGACTTCTAACGTTGAGCAAGTAGGTTCCCATGTGAAAATATTTCTGCTCTTTCTATTCTTTCCAATGACTCTTCAACATGACTTTGAAGATCTCAGTTCAGCCTAGACCATGCAGCTCAATCCTTGATGTAGTAAAGGCCACTTTTCTAGTTCCCCTCTTCAGTAGGCTCAGCATGCAGACTGATCTCCTCTGCAGAAATTGTTGTCATTTTGGGCACTATATTAATTCAGCATTTCCATGCTCCTCCAATCTATCAGTCATTCAGGCACATGGTTGCAAACAGAGCAATACCCAGCAGGGGTGTCTTTAGTCTATAATGCCAACATTTTCACACTTGGGTACCTTAGGCTAAGCACTCATAGTAAACCTCTCTTTAGGCACCAAATACCTATGGAAACAGTCTATTTAGCTGCCATTGAGGTAGGTGATGAAAATGAAACCAACGCTTTGATTTAGCTGTCTGAATACAGAGTTAAGTCCCTAATTTTAGGCACCCAAGTATGAAAATTTTAGTCTTGATTTTGTAGGAAAGGCAGCCAGCTGCATTTGTATCAAGATCCTCATGCACAGCAGAAAGAAGCTATGCCTAGCCTGAAAAGGAGATCTTGGGTAATGCTGTTTGACTATTTTAAATTCCAACATGCACACAGGAGAGAGAGGAGATCCAGTAGAGCTGGTCACTAACTATGACCATCTAAAAATCCAACACACGTTCCTGGAGCTGCCGAGCTATGAACTATAACTCTATTAGGGAAGGACAATATAAATTGTACTCGACTGAGAACTTTTTTTGTAGAAAGCAATCCAATCTTGAGTTAGAGATGCCAGGTGACGGAGAATCCACTGCACCCCTTGGAAAGCTGTTTCAATGGCTAATTACCATCACTGTTACAAACATGCACCTGTGACGGGTTGAACCCCCATCCGGGATACCACCTGATGTGCTGGTGTTCCACTGCATCTGCCTGTTCCACCAGCTTGGGCTTCCTCACGCTGTCCTTACTTCCTTTGCCCAAAATAAGCAAACAAAATAACAAAGCAGTAGCCATTTTGTCTGTTCTCTAGCCAACACACTTAAAACTCACTACAAATCACCACCAGTGTCTGAGAACCATAAGCTGTGCACATTACCCTGCTCGCTGCACCACCGATTCGACGGGTAGCGATCGATGTTCTGGGATCGATTTATCGCGTCTCGTCTAGACGCGATAAATCGATCCCAGAGCCGCTCCCCGTCGACACCGGAACTCCAGCTCGGCGAGCGGAGGAAGCGCTGTCGATGGGGGAGCCTGCCTGCTGCCGTGTGGACCGGGGTAAGTACTTTTAAAAATCGATCTAAGATATTCGACTTCAGCTACTTTATTCACGTAGCTGAAGTTGCGTATCTTAGATCGACAGCCCCCCCCCCCCCCCGAGTGGACCAGCCCTCAGTCTGGACTCAGTTCCTGCCTTTCACTTCAGGTGTTTTTAGCAATCTTCCTTCTTGGACGGAGAGGCAATGGAGAAGAGACCTGATTGCCTTACTTCTCAGCCTTAAATAGAATTTACATAAGGCAGGACCCCCCCACCCCCTCCTAATGGAAAAACACTGAAAGCCCAAGGTGGGGGTCTAGTAACAGGTGACCCGATCACCTGACTATGTCCTATCAAAGCAGCAACCCAGGAAGCTCCTTAGGAAGGTGGGAGATTAGTATCTTCAAAGTTCTATTGTTCCTCTTAAATGGCTCATTCAGGCTGATGGCCTACTGTCTGGTGGGTGTTCCCCCAACTACACACACAGATGTAATTGTTTCATAGGGTTGGAAGGGACCTTAGAAGGTCATCTAGTCTAACCCCCTGCTCAAAGCAGGACCAATCCCCAATTTTTGCCCCAGATCCCTAAATGGCCCCCTCAAGGATTGAACTCACAACCCTGGGTTTAGCAGGCCAATGCTCAAACCACTGAGCTATCCCTCCCACATAGTCGATAGTCCTAACTTCAGATACAGAAATGATACATGTGTACATATTGGATAATCGCATTCAGCAAATCATAACCTTTCCAATGCTACTTTACATGACCCATCTTGCATAAAACATACCTCAGTTATGCCACAGTTATATCATACCAATATTTCTATGAAGAATGTGGGGTGTAACATCACAGCACCTTATTTCAATTTAATTTGTCAGGCTTCAACTTCCAGCCATTCGATCTAGTTCTGCCTTTGTCTGCTAGATTGAAGAGCTCTCTGCTATCAGAAATCTCTTATATGCCAGAATCAAATCATCTCTGAGCCTTCCCAGTGATAAGCTAAATAAATTGAGCTCCCTTAGCCTGTCAGGCATTAACTCACTTGGGAACACAAGACAGCTTGTAATTTTCACACGAGTTAGCAGGTCAAGTTAAAGACTAGTGGGGAGCCCAGGGCCTGATTTCTAAAGGTATTTAGATACCTACCAATGCAGATAGATGCCTAGTGGGATTCTCAAAAGCACTTCGCTGTGTGTGACATTCTCCGGCCTGAGATATGCAGGAGGACAAACTAGATAATCAGAGTGGTCCTTTCTACACCGAATATCTATTACTATGTGCTACAAAATTAGAAGCATTTCAACGTGAAACACAAGGAGACCCCATTTTGTACAGGCGAAATTTAATGGTTTCCCAAGAATGGCCTAAAGGGAGAGGAGAGTTAGACTCCAAACTGAGACCCCACACCCATAGGCCTTCTCAGGAGTAAATCGGGAAGGAGGACACTGTTCTGCAAGGAGGAGGAGGGGGACCTCATCAGCAAGGCTGAAAAACCAGATGTTTGGTACATGTATAGCAATTACCTAGATATGGAACAATGTAAGCAAAGGACAAGAGATACTTCATTGTAGCCAGGGACAAGGGTCCAAATAACATTGTAATTGTATATCCTACTTGGAATTGTAAACATCAGGGAGGCTCCATGGTCAGGAAAATTCAGAGATCACAGCAAAGGCTAGGGGAGAGCCAACCTGAATTTAACAAGACCGCTTGTTCACCCCATACCAGCCCTGAAAGGGTTAAGGGAGCTCAGAAAGGATCAGTCAGCGTGATCAGCCCCACCTGAGAGGATTGGCTGGAGGAGTGACCCCTGACTGGAGAGTGAAGCTCAGCTGAGTAGGTGTGAGCTGGGCTAGTATGAAGCCAGGAAGCTGGGCACTGAAAAGGTGGCAGTGAGGAAGCCTGCAGCCACCCTTGGTGCATTGAAGAGGGAAGGAGGGAACCCTGGAAAAGAGCAGGACCCTGGGAACCTGGCCCTGAAGGAAGGGTGTACCCCAAAGGGGGAACACCATAGTGGCATGGCGGGGAGGGAGGGGACGGTGAGAAGGAGCCATGAAGGGTAAGCTGCAGCTCCTGAAGTGAGAGAGGGTCCGCAGCATGACAGAGAGGACAATGGGGAAAGACCACCAGGAGAGGCGTTGGACATGGAAGAGAGCTATTGCCCAGAGCAGCCGGAAGGAGGTGCCACCGCAGTGGGTGAATACCCGTGACACCCCTGTGTATGGTTAATGATTCTTATCAATACTCTCAATCCATGGAACAAACACAAGCAGCAGCATGACGATTACCTCTCCTCAAAACCACACTTTACGAGGAGAAAAATCCCAATGATTCTCATCTCTGGTAACCCAGCCCAGCACTGACGACGGGTAACCCAGCCCAGCACTGACCACGGGTAACCCAGCCCAGCACTGACCACGGGTAACCCAGCTCAGCACTGACCACGGGTAACCCAGCCCAGCACTGACCACTTGTAACCCAGCCCAGCACTGACCACGGGTAACCCAGCCCAGCACTGACCACTGGTAACCCAGCCCAGCACTGACCCCGGGTAACCCAGCCCAGCACTGACCACTGGTAACCCAGCCCAGCACTGACCTCGGGTAACCCAGCCCAGCACTGACCACTGGTAACCCAGCCCAGCACTGACCACTGGTAACCCAGCCCAGCACTGACCCCGGGTAACCCAACCCAGCACTGACCACTGGTAACCCAGCCCAGCACTGACCACTGGTAACCCAGCCCAGCACTGACCACGGGTAACCCAGCCCAGCACTGACCTCGGGTAACCCAGCCCAGTACTGATGACAGGTAACCCAGCCCAGCACTCACCACGGGTAACCCAGCCCAGCACTGACCCTGGGTAACCCAGCCCAGTACTGATGACAAGTAACCCAGCCCAGCACTGACCACGGGTAACCCAGCCCAACACTGACCACGGGTAACCCAGCCCAGCACTGACCCCGGGTAACCCAGCCCAGCACTGACCACGGGTAACCCAGCCCAGCACTGACCACGGGTAACCCAGCCCAGCACTGACCACGGGTAACCCAGCCCAGCACTGACCACTTGTAACCCAGCCCAGCACTGACCCCGGGTAACCCAGCCTAGCACTGACCCCGGGTAACCCAGCCTAGCACTGACCTCGGGTAACCCAGCCCAGCACTGACCACGGGTAACCCAGCCCAGCATTGACCACGGGTAACCCAGCCCAGCACTGACCACGGGTAACCCAGCCCAGCACTGACCACGGGTAACCCAGCCCAGTACTGATGACAGGTAACCCAGCCCAGCACTCACCACGGGTAACCCAGCCCAGCATTGACCACGGGTAACCCAGCCTAGCACTGACCACGGGTAACCCAGCCCAGTACTGATGACAGGTAACCCAGCCCAGCACTGACCACTTGTAACCCAGCCTAGCACTGACCATGGGTAACCCAGCCCAGCACTGACCACGGGTAACCCAGCCCAGCACTGACCACGGGTAACCCAGCCCAGCACTGACCACTGGTAACCCAGCCCAGCACTGACCACTGGTAACCCAGCCCAGCACTGACCACGGGTAACCCAGCCCAGTACTGATGACAGGTAACCCAGCCCAGCACTCACCACGGGTAACCCAGCCCAGCACTGACCCCGGGAAACCCAGCCCAGTACTGATGACAGGCAACCCAGCCTAGCACTGACCACGGGTAACCCAGCCCAGCACTGACCACGGGTAACCCAGCCCAGCACTGACCACTGGTAACCCAGCCCAGCACTGACCACGGGTAACCCAGCCCAGCACTGACCACGGGTAACCCAGCCCAGCACTGACGACAGGTAACCCAGCCTAGCACTGACCATGGGTAACCCAGCCCAATGTTGACCATGGGTAACCCAGCCCAGCACTGACCACGGGTAACCCAGCCCAATGCTGACAGGCCCAACAAAGAAAATAACAGAACGCCACTAGCCGTCACCTTTAGCCCCCAATTAAAGCCTCTCCAGCGCATCATCAAAGATCTACAAACTATCCTGAAAGATGATCCCTCACTCTCACAGATCTTGGGAGACAGACCAGTCCTCGCTTACAGACAGCTCCCCAACCAGAAGCAAATACTCACCAGCAACCACACACCATACAACACAAACACTAACCCAGGAACCTATCCTTGCAACAAAGCCCGATGCCAACTCTGTCCACATATCTATTCAAGTGACACCATCATAGGACCTAATCACATCAGCCACACCATCAGGGGCTCGTTCATCTGCACATCTACCAATGTGATATATGCCATCATGTGCCAGCAATGCCCCTCTGCCATGTACATTGGCCAAACTGGACAGTCTCTACGCAAAAGAATAAACGGACACAAATCTGACATCAGGAATCATCACATTCAAAAGCCAGTAGGTGAACACTTCAACCTCTCTAATCACTCAGTGACAGACTTAAAGGTGGCAATTTTGCAACAGAAAAACTTCAAAAACAGACTCCAACGAGAAGCTGTTGAACTTGAATTAATATGCAAACTAGATACCATTAACTTAGGTTTGAACAGAGACTGGGAATGGCTTGGTCATTACGTTAATTGAATCTATTTCCCCTAGTTAACTATCCTCACTCACACCTTTGTGTCAACTGTCCGCAATGGGCCATCTTGATTATCACTTCAAAAGCTTTTTTCCCCTGCTGATATAGTTCCTCTTAATTAATTAGCCTCTTAGAGTTGGTATAGGCACTTCTACCTTTTCATGTTTCTCTGAATGTATAAATATCTGCTCACTGTGTGTTCCGTTCCATGCATCTGATGAAGTGAGCTGTAGCCCACGAAAGCTTATGCTGAAATACATTTGTTAGTCTCTTGGCTACACTCACGAGTTACAGCGCAATAAAACTGCCTGCAGCGCTGTAACTCACTAACTGTCTACACTCGCAAGGCATGTGCAGCGCTGCATCTCCTCAGGTACAGCGTTGCATGTACTCCACCTCCCCGAGAGGAATAACGTTTGTTGCGCTGCTGCTGGTGCGCTGCGGCTACAGTGTGGCCACCCAATGCGCTGTTATTGGCCTCCAGAAGTATTCGGAAGTATCCCACAATGCCTGTTCTAGCCACTCTGGTCATCAATTAGAACTCTACTGCCCTGGCCTCAGGTGACCAACCGCCACTCCGACCCTTTAAATTCCTTTGGAATTTTAAATATCCCCTTCCTGTTTGCTCAGCCAGGCGTGGAGTGCTCTCAGCGCATCTTTCCAGGTAACCATGCCTCCACGTGCCAGACGAGCCCCAGTATGGAGCAATGGCGAGTTGCTGGACCTCATCGCTGTTTGGGGGGAGGAAACTGTCCATTCCCAGCTGCGATCCAGCCGGAGGAATTTCGATACTTTCGGCCAGATATCAAGGGCCATGATTGAAAGGGGCCATGACCGGGACGCAATGCAGTGCAGGATAAAAGTAAAGGAGCTGCGGAGTGCGTACCGCAAAGCCCGCGAGGCAAACAGCCGCTCGGGTGCTCCCCCCAAAACCTGCCGATTCTACAAAGAGCTGGATGCAATACTTGGGGGTGACCCCACTACTGTTCCGAGCACCACCATGGACTCGGGAGAGCGGGATGAGGAGGAGGAGGAGGAGGGGGTTGAAGAAAACAGAAGCGAGGGTGCTGTGGCTGGGGGAGACACCCCTGACTCCCTGGGTGCATGCAGCCAGGAGCTCTTCTCAAGCCAGGAGGAAGGGAGCCAGTCACAGTGGCTGGTACACGTTGGGAGAGAAAGAGAAGCGCAGGTTCGCGGTAAGCAGCTTTTATTTTCAGGAAGGAGTTTTTTCGGTGTGGGGTCCTTGGGCGAGGAGGGTTTGGGCGCATGCATGCCTAGATGCAGAAGAGCGCATTGATGTGGTCTATCACATCGGAGAAATCAGCCACTGTAATCTCTTCGAAAGTCTCAGCCAGGACGTGGGCAATGCGCTTGCGCAGGTTTATTGGGAGAGCCGCCGTGGTCCTTGTCCCATTCAGGGTAACGTGTCCGCGCCACTGTGCCGCGAGGGGCGGGGGGACCATTGCTGCACACAGGCAAGCTGCATATGGGCCAGGGCGGAAGCCGCATTGCAGTAGAAGACCCTCCCTTGCTTCCCCGGACACCCTCAGCAGCGAGATATCTTCCAGGACGAACTCCTGTGGAAAATGTGGGGATAGTGTTCAGTGTAGGTTCCCCCTGCAGCTGTTGGCTCTCCCCAAGGCACAGAAACCTGCCAGACAGTACATCCGTGAAACAATCAGTCCCCCTTTACCCTGTGTTTACTCACCATTTTGGGGCTCCCGTGGGTTCTGTGCGCTCTGTTTGGGACGGGAAAATTGTGCTGTTTTGGAGACTGTGTGCGCCCTCCTTAAGTGTGGGGGAATCATTGCTCTGTCTGGCATAAAACAATGATGCCTCTGTTAAATGTTGCATTTTGCCTTCCAGATGCAACCTTGAGATCTCCGCCATCCTTCTTATCACCGGTTGAGAGACTCCAAAGGCTCAGGAAGAGGCCCAGAAGAACGAAAGAAGACATGCTGCAGGAAGTTATGAAACAGTCTCTTAAAGAGAATCAAAAGGCTCGGGAGTGGAGGGAGAGTGAAAGCAGGTTCCGCCAGGAAAACGCAGCGCAGCGGCAGCAAAGCATGCAGCTCCGGCACGAAAGCACAACGGAGCTGATTAGCATCTTGGCGCGCCAAGCGGACTCTATCCAGGCGCTCGTCGCCATGCAGGTGGAGCAGTACCGCACCCACCCCCCCTGCAGCCAGTGTCCCAAAACACTTGTGCCCCCATATCACCACCTGCCCACTTCACCCAACATCCAGGTTCTTATCGCCCACACCAGATGCCCCCAACACTTGTAGCTTCACCAGACAGCCCTAGGAACTATGACCCTTACCCACTGCACTCAACTCCCATCCCGAATTATAGACATTCTGAAGTGCAGCACTCACTGCACAGCACTCCAGACAGGAAGCCCGAGTATGAAAGCAGGACATACCATACCCTCTGATTGAACCCTTCCCCACACCACCCACCACCACCTTGCCCTTTCTGTCTCACAAGCAGTTGTGTTTCTTATTAATACATGTATTTTCTCTGTAATAAATGGATTCTTTGGATGTGAAAACAATCTTTATTACTGCATAAGGAAAAAAGATCATAGAATATCAGGGTTGGAAGGGACTTTAGAAGGTCATATAGTCCAACGCCCTGCTCAAAGCAGGACCAATCCCCAATTTTTGCCCCAGATCCCTAAATGGCCCCCCTCAAGGATTGAACTCACAACCCTGGGTTTAGCAGGCCAATGCGCAAACCACTGAGCTATCCCTCCCCCCAGAGGGATATCTTAGCCCAGGAAAGAAACAGGCAACACAAGTGAGCTGAGCAAACACAAATCAGCTTAGCAAAGACAGATTACTGATAACATTGGAACCACTTCACTTCAGGGTCGTGCAGGGCAGCACACATTACTGGTGGTTTTCAGCCTCAAATTTCTCCCTCAAGGCATCCCTAATCCTTGCAGCCCCACGCTGGGCCCCTCTAATAGCCCTGCTCTCTGGCTGTGCAAATTCAGCCTCCAGGTGTTGAACCTCTGAGGTCCACGCCTGAGTGAACATTTCACCCTTCCCTTCACAAATATTATGGAGGGTACAGCACGCGGATATAACCGCGGGGATGCTGTGTTCGGCCAAGTCCAGCTTCCCATATAGAGATCGCCAGCGGCCCTTCAAACGGCCAAAAGCACACTCCACAGTCATTCTGCACCAGCTCAGCCTGTAGTTGAACCATTCCTTGAAGGTGTCAAGACTCCCTGTGTAGGGTTTCATGAGCCACGGCATTAAAGGGTAAGCGGGGTCTCCAAGGATCACAGTGGGCATTTCAATTTCCCCTACCGTGATCTTCCAGTCTGGGAAAAAAGTCCCGGACTGCATCTTCCAGAACAGGGCAGTGTTCTGAAAGATGCATGCGTCATGCACCTTTCCGGGCCAGCCTGCGTTGATGTCAATGAAACGCCCACGGTGATCCACAAGCGCCTGGAGAACCATGGAGAAATACCCCTTCCGATTAATGTACTCGGATGCTAGGTGGGGTGGTGCCAGAATAGGAATATGCGTCCCATCTATCGCCCCTCCGCAGTTAGGGAAACCCATTTGTTCAAAGCCAGCCACAATGTCCTGCACGTTACCCGGAGTCACGGTTCTTCTGAGCAGGATGCGATTAATGGCCTTGCAAACTTGCATCAGCACGATTCCAATGGTCGACTTTCCCACTCCAAACTGGTTCGCTACTGATCAATAGCAGTCCGGAGTTGCGAGCTTCCAGATTGCAATAGCCACCCGCTTCTCCACCGTCAGGGCAGCTCTCAATCTCGTGCCCTTGTGCCGCAGGGAGGGGGTGAGCTCCTCACACAGTCCCATGAAAGTAGCTTTTCTCATCCGAAAGTTCTGCACCCACTCCTCGTCATCCCAGACTTGCATGACAATGTGATCCCACCATTCTGTGCTGGTTTCCCGAGCCCAAAAGCTGCGTTCCACGGTGCATAGCATGTCCGTGAATGCCACAAGCAAGTTCGTGTCGTACGCGTTTTGCGTGACAATTTCATCTTCATCGTCGGACTCCTCGCTGTCCCTGTGGATCTTAAGGAAGAGCTCGACTGCCAAACGTGACGTGCTGGCAAGACTCATCAGTATTTTGCTCACCAGGTCGGGATCCATTTTCCCGCTGACAGAAACGGAGCACAGACCGCGCTACAAAGAAACCGTTGAAAGATGGCGCCAAATGTGGCCGGAAACACAGGGATTGCTGGGATGGAAAGCGATGCATCACGGGGCGTTGGGACAGGACCCAGAATGCACCATACCCCACGCTCCCTTCCCACAACCCACGGCGCCAGAAATGGAAGAGGTGTTCTGTGGGATACCTGCCCATAATGCACCTCTCCCAAAACCACTGCAAGTGCTGCAAATGTAGCCATGTTAGTGCTCGTTACTGCGCTGGTGGCTGCCAGTGTGGACAGGCTGCAGCGCTTTCCCTACTCAGCTGTACGAAGACGGGTTTAACTCACAGCGCTGTACATCTGCAAGTGTAGCCAAGGCCTAAGGTGCCACAAGTACTCCTGTTCTTTTTGCTGACACAGACTAACACGGCTGCTACTCTGAAACTTTGCATTTCAGATACTTTATTGTTTGGTATGATCTGTGCTGGCCTGCGTTTTCCATGATTAAATGTGAAGAGTCCAAAGATGCTCGACTGCCGCATGTCTGTGCATGTTGACTGCTTCACAACTGCTGCGTGCCCCTGAGAGAGCGAAACTGTAAACCAGGAGCTGGCCAGCCGCTGGGAGAGCGGTGTGTTTAGTGCTAGAGAGTCCGAAGGGTCAGTGCTGTGCCCAGGGGCTAGCTGGCTGCACAGTGGGTTCTGACACTTGGAGGAGGGTGCCAGATAGAGGGTCTGTGCCCGGAAAGGGAGTCCCAGCAGGGACCCAGACACGAGGCAGTGGCTGGACTGGTCTGGTTCCAGGTGCTTGAAATGCCCCGGAGATCCAGGGCACAGGGGCTTGGATTCCCTCAGAGCCATGTTCATGCGTAGCCAGGAAGAGGGGCTCGCTAGGATTTGTGATGACAACATAATCAGCCTGGAAGCAGCCATTTCCTGCGAAAGCCAGCCTAGACCCTCCAGCCTGGAACAAGCCCAGCTGGCCCATCAGAGCACTTGCCCACGTCGGTGCCTCGCAAAGTGAGGAATTAGTGGAAATACAGTGGCCCCTGGGGAGGAAGTGAAGCAGGGAAATTACCAAGTGCCTCGCGTGGGACTGCTGGTTTGCATATCAGAGTGCCTTGTGTGAACCAGATGTTATGGGAAGCCTGGACCAGGCACTCTTGCCTTCTCTCTTGCCCACTTCTGGGAGAATGACATGAGGGGGAAAGGAGTCAAGGAAAGCTGGCTGTATTTTAAAGAATCCTTATTGGGGTTGCAGGAACAAACCATCCCGATGTGTAGAAAGAAAAGTAAATATGGCAGGCGACCAGCTTGGCTTAACAGTGAAATCCTTGCTCGTCTTAAACACAAAAAAGCAGTTTACAAGAAGTGGAAGATTGGACAAATGACCAGGGAGGAGTATAAAAATATTGCTCAGGCATGCAGGAGTGAAATTAGGAAGGCCAAATCACACTTGGAGTTGCAGCTAGCCGGAGATGTTAGGAGTAACAAAAAGGGTTTCTTCAGGTATGTTAGCAACAAGAAGAAAGTCAAGGAAAGTGTGGGCCCCTTGCTGAATGAGGGAGGGAACCTAGGATGTGGAAAAAGCTAGTGTACTCAATGCTTTTTTTGCCTCTGTCTTCACAGACAAAGTCAGCTCCCAGACGGCTGCACTCTGCAGTACGGTATGGGAAGGAGGTGACCAGCCCTCTGTGGAGAAAGAAGTAGTTCAGGACTATTTAGAAAAGCTGGACGAGCACAAGTCCATGGGGCCGGATGCACTGCATCCGAGGGTGCTAAAGAAGTTGGCCGATGTGATTGCAGAGCCATTGGCCATTATCTTTGAAAAATCATGGCAATCGGGGGAGATCCCGGATGACTGGAAAAAAGCTAATGTAGTGCCCATCTTTAAAAAAGGGAAGAAGGAAGATCCGGGGAACTACAGGCCAGTCAGTCTCACCTCAGTCCCTGGAAAAATCATGGAACAGGTCTTCAGTAATCAATTCTGAACCACTTAAAGGAGAGGAAAGTGATCAGGAACAGTCAGCATGGATTCACCAAGGGCAAGTCATGCCTGACTAACCTAATTGCCTTCTATGATGAGATAACTGGCTCTGTGGAGGAGGGGAAAACAGTGGATGTGCTATTTCTTGACTTTAGCAAAGCTTTTGATACAGTCTCCCACAGTATTCTTGCCAGCAAGTTAAAGAAGTATGGGCTGGATGAATGGACTGTAAGGTGGATAGAAAACTGGCTAGCTGGTCGGGCTCAACAGGTAGTGATCAATGGCTCCATGTCTAGTTGGCAGCCGGTATCAAGTGGAGTGCCCCAAGGGTCGGTGCTGGGGCCGGTTTTGTTCAATATCTTCATTAACGATCTGGAGGATGGTGTGGACTGCACCCTTAGCAAGTTTGCAGATGACACTAAACTGGGAGGAGTGGTTGATACGCTGGAGGGTAGGGATAGGATACAGAGGGACCTAGACAAATTAGAGGATTGGGCCCAAAGAAATCTGATGAGGTTCAACAAGGACAAGTGCAGAGTCCTGCACTTAGGACGGAAGAATCCCATGCACTGCTCCAGACTAGGGACCGAATGGCTGGGCAGCAGTTCTGCAGAAAAGGACCTAGGGGTTATGGTGGACGAAAAGCTGAATATGAGTCAACAGTGTGCCCTTGTTGCCAAGAAGGCTAAAGGCATTTTGGGCTGTATAAGTAGGGGCATTTCCAGCAGATCGAGGGACGTGATCATTCCCCTCTATTCGGCACTGGTGAGGCCTCATTTGGAGTACTGTGTCCAGTTTTGGGCCCCACATCACAAGAAGGATGTGGAAAAATTGGAAAGAGTCCAGCGGAGGGCAACAAAAATGATTAGGGGGCTGGAGCACATTGTAGAGCGAAATCTCTGTATTAAGTATCTCTGTGAATCCTTATGATGTTGCATTGTGTTATTTTGTATTAAGTATCTTTATCTTTATGACATTGCATCTTGCATTGTGTTATTTTGTATTTATATGACTTGGCATTGTGCCTCTCTATTTTCATACAACTTTGTATTAGATCCCCATTTTGTATTAGATCCCTATTTGATATGGGAACTGTGTATTAGATCCCTATATAGAAAACTTGCAGGAAACTTTGTATCAGATGTTCTAGCCCCGTAGAAGAAACATGTGCCTTTTTGCTAGGAGTAGGATAAGATCTTCCCCCACTCTGTAATCAATTGCCCTATTGACTGAATGAGGTGTGAATGAGTGAGGCTTGGAAGACACCCACCTCCAGACACTGCAACAGTTGGAGAGGGGATGGGAGCCAGATCAAAGGATAATACAACTTGTCAAGTGGGCAAAGAAGAGCAGACATATTGATGGCCTTGGGGATTAGAAGCAAGCACCTTCTTTGGGAAACACCCTCTTTAAGCAGCCTTGGGACAACACCCAGAGAAAAGCAGCACAAAGACCAACGGACACAGACCAACGGACACAGACCCAGATTTTGAATCTGGAGTAGATTTGCATAAGAGGGAATCTGCTATAGAAGTGAGGTGTCTTGCAGAGGACCCCGGGTCTCGTCTTGTCACCATCGGAGCATCGATCCGGATCAGCAGAAGCCCGGCTCCACCCCTCCCCCATCTAACTCACCTGGCCAGTGACGTTAAGGGGAGCAACCAGTTGGTAACAACAGCAAGACGGAGTGTGCTTGTGTTTGTGTGTGTGTGTGAGTGCATGAGTGTGATATATATATCATATGCATATGCTAGAGTATTGAGTGATACCTGTATTACTAATAAATGTGGCATTTTGCCTTAATCCCCTTGAAAAGATCCTGTATAGTACTTTGAGTACAACATTTTGGTGGAGAATTGCGAAAGGGGGAAAGGTACCACGAGCATTTATTGAGTAATAAAACAAACTTTGATATTGAGTATTGAAAAGTATTGAAACGTATTAAAAAGTGATCGATCATTAAGGTGTGCACACCCCCAGTGGTAGAAGGCCGGGTAAAGAGAAGAGGAGAAGTAGCTTTCTCGCTCCCCCAGTTGTAGAGTGCCGGCAGTAGGAAGAAGGGAGGAGAATTAAATTTCTTGCTCCAGGAAAATAAGAGGATAAGCATTGCTGTTTTAGTCCCAATAGGAGGTTGGGTATAGTAAGAGGTATTGGTAAATAAGAGGATAAGCATTGCTGTTTTAGTCCCAATAGGAGGTTGGGTACACTAGAAAATGTTTAGACGTAAGAGGTCTTTTAAGAAGGCTCCCAGAGAGGAGATTGAGAAATTGGGATTTGTGAGAGATGTTACCCCTTTCGAACAAATTTTGCAAAAATTTGGACACAGCCCTTGGTCTGATCAAGTGTTAGCTGATGTCCACACGATTTCAGATCTAGAAGACAAATTGGCTAGCTACTTATGTATCTATAAACCCTCAACTCAAATAAAAAAAGAAGCAGCTGCAGTTTGGCTTCTATGGAAAACCTGTAATGAGGTATTCCTTCAATTGGCTGAATGTAAAAATGAAAAGGAGAAACTGCACCAAGATTTACAAGCCTCTGCTGCAGAAGCAGAGAAATGGAAATGTTTGTCCATTAGCAGCCAAACCCAGCTAGACTCCCTTAAGGATGGGTACAGAGAGTTAAAACAACACTCTCAAATCTTACAGGAGCATACAAAAGAGAAGGAGAAAATTGAAAAAGAAAACCGGGTATTACAGGGAATGGTCAAAAAGTTAACTTTAGAACAGGGGAGAGCCCCTATTGACCATAACCACTGTAAATCACTTATCAAACAGCTGGAACAAAAATTGGGATTTGCAAATAGACAAATTGCAGCAGTAATTTCAGGAGAAGGGATATTTGAGACCCCAGATGGGGCAGACTTTCTAGACCCCTCTGGAGATTGGGAAGGGGCTATTTGGGTAGATTCCTCCTCCCAGAACCAAAATGCCATTGCAACAATAACAAAGAGAACAGTCACCACCACGAGGGACGGGACGGTGGTGGGAGTGAAACAGTAACAACAGTGCCTGTTTCTGCCTCCGATCTCCAGGCCATGGCAAAGTGGCTGGGGATTTTAAAATGGGAAAATTTTTCTAGATGGAGTGTGAATGCCCTTTTACTAGGAGAGAGGGGGGATTTAAACTCTCAAGAACTGCGCCGCTTAATGAGCATTTGTGCAGCCCCAGCTATGCGGGGGCTTACAGACAGGTTCAGGATTGGTGGGGATTACCAGCTAATGGATGTTCTGACGAAATTTGCAGAACTAATGGGGAGGCGTAATTTCGTGGCCCAAGCCATGGCAATTTCACAGGAAACTGATGAGGACCCTGAAACGTTTTTAACCCGATGGGGGCTCATGCAGATGATGGCTGGCTTAGTTACACGTGATAGGGCCACTAAACTGGACCTGGTGCCTTTCAGTGTAGACTCTTTAAGAGAATGCACTGCCTCCTTACAACCATTCTATGCAGTGAGGCTGGGAGTGTGGCAACCCGGCCAGCCTGCTACATTACGGGAACTAAGAGACATGGTCCGGCAAATACTTACATATTCCGGTCCTGCCCCTACCATAAAAAAAGAATGAGCGGCGTATGTTACAGCATTAGAGCCCTCAGTTTCTTACTCTAATGAAAGCGGCAATAAAGGCATAACTGGGGTACGGGGGGACACACTAGAGGTAGATCTCGGGGTAGAGGGTATCATGAAGGAAGACAAAGGGATAACTCGTACCCAGACATCCAGAAATTTAAAACAGACACCCCAGCTCCAGGCAAGGAAGAGTTAACTGAAAGAGACGCTCGCCGCATGGCCTGGAAGGTGTTAATGCAGCATGGGGCAGATAGAGACAAGTGGGATGGGGCACCCACATGGGACTTATTGGCAGAAGCTTTTAAACTTCAGATGCTTTCTAAGGAGGGGAGAGTAGCGAGCATACTAACGCCTACAGCTCCTCTCCCTCCCCCTACTCCTCCTGTATTTATGGACCCCCTCCCCTTCCCAGGAGATACAGTATAGGGAGACCCTCTGGATATTGAACCTTCTCCATGTTGGAGGTGTGACGGTGTTCCCCATAAAACTTTATGGGGAGATGCTTATAAATGTATATATGTAACTAGAATATGTTTTATGCTACATGTGCCATGTAACATATCTCTGTGAAAGTTATGACCTACTGAATTTACTCCTCCTGTTTGTATGCATGTATCATTGTTGTAGTTGGAGTTATGAAGATTGGTTTTATATTTGCTGGTTTGGTACATAGCCTTTGTAAGTGCATGGGATCATCTTTGGAGCAAAGAACGTGCCTGTTAAATGCGAGCACTTAACAGACAAAAGACGTTGCAGACCCCAATCCACATTGGGGCCGGGTCTGGAATGCAACTGGTTAGGCTGGTTGCAGAAGGGTGACTGGCCCAGGTGATCCCAAAACTCCATGGTAACAGGATGTTACACAGGGAGGGGAAAAAGACTATAAAAGCCCGGGGGAGACCCTTCCATTGGGTCTTCAGCTGGCTAAAGGGAGAGGCTCTCCACCCCCCCAAGGACATTCCTGAGGGGAACTGAACAAAGGACAAAGACACTAGGGGGTGTGAGCGACTGCTGGACCCAGGCTAATTCTACAGCCTGTAAAAAGGAAAATATCCGAATCTGGTGAGGCTTTTATCTGTGTTAACTTTGCTTGGTGCTGCCACCTGGTGTGCCAAGGCTACTTCTGCCCCTGCTTCCAGGCCTTTTCCAGCTTGGGACTCCTGAATCCTGTCTGTTTTGAGCCAGATTCTACTGATCTCCTGCAAACACAGACCCAGGTCCGAACCACGTCCACTCATCACTGTGACGGAAAGAGGCAGCAGCTTCATGGGCCGCTTGATGCCTGTTTTCACTCAGTAGGGGACACTTATCTCTCAGGTGCTTGGTGGACTTACATTGATAGCACCTCCTGGGCTCCTCTGATTGTACAGGGAATTTGGGACGAGTACTAGGGGAATGGGGAGGTGAGCGCCCAGCCTCCTTTTTCCCAGGGATAACACGGTGACTCTGTTTTCCTTCGACCCTGTACCCCTCTGCCAGTGGTTTATGCTTAATTGCAGCTTGCGCCTGCTCATAAGAGTCTGCAAACCCAGCTAATTCACTAACTGCTTTTACCTGTTTGTCCCACAAGTACTGTTTTACATCATCACTGCACATATTCAGGAATTGTTCCTGAGCAACCAAATCACACATTCCCTCAAAGCTTGTGATGTCTTTTCCCCTCACCCACTTATCTACCAGAACTGTCATTTCATTTGCATAAGCCACATTACTTAATCCAGCTCCCCTCTTAAGACTCCTGAATTTAACTCTGTAGGTTTCAGGTGTAACCTGAAACTGTTTCAAAACCAGTTCCTTAAATTTACCATAATTAGCGGCATCCCCAATGGGCATCTTATTGAATACGTCCAGAGCTCTGCCAGACAATTTGGCTATCAAGGTGGTCATTTTTTGATCTTCAGGGATCGCATGGAGGGAGCACAGTCTCTCGAAGGTGATAAAATATTCGGCTATATCTTCGAATTCATCATACTGGGGGCATACATGCTCCCATTTGTGGATTTTTGGGGAAGTGGAGCCAGAAGCTGAAGGGTTTCGACTGTTCAACTCTGCAATGGCCAGTTCATGTTTCTGGGCCTCCATAGCTCTCTGGTGGGCCACCTCCTCTCTTTCTTTTTCTGCACTAATTTCCAACGTACGTAATTCGATACGTCTCCGATGTTCGTTTTCTTTCTCTGTTATTTCGAGTCTGGCAAGATCCAGTTTTACCGTGGTTTCGCTTAGAGACATCTTATTGCTGTCTAGTGCTGGGCCACGCCCCTCTGCAGTTCACTGAAACTGGACTGCCCTCCGCTCAGAAGTTTTTCAGTTAAGAGACTTTCCCAGCTCCCCTGATCTTCACTCTAACTTATTTTGTTTCCTTTTCTGTCCCTACGTCCCTTACCCGAAATAAGCAAACAGAAAATAACAAACCAGTAACCACTTTGTCTGTTTTCCAGCCACCACACTTAAAACTCACTTAAAATCACTACCAGTATCTCAAAGCAATCAGCTGTGCACAGATCCTGCTCGACTACGCCACTGTGACGGGTTGGGGTCACAGAGACCTGCTTGGTTCTGCCACCTGGTGTGCCAAGGCTACTTCTGCCCCTGCTTCCAGGCCTTTTCCAGCTTGGGACTCCCGAATCCTGTCTGTTTTGAGCCAGATTCTACTTATCTGCTGCAAACACAGACCCAGGTCCGAACCACGTCCACTCACCACTGTAAGGCCCCTGGAAGCGCTCTTGCCTTTGACACCCAGCTGCTCAACTCCAAGGAGGCTCAAACCCTTAATAAATCCGTTTTACCCTGTATAAAGCTTATACAGGGTAAACTCATAGATAGTTCGCCTTCTATTTCAAAGATAGAAAGATATGCACAACTGTTCGCTTTCCCCAGGTACCAACTCGTACTCAAGGAAACTTAATAAGTAAAAAGTGATTTTAATAAGTACAGAAAATAGGATTTAAGTGAGTTCAAGTAATGACAGACAGAACAAAGCAAATTACTTAGTAAAATAAAATAAAACACGCACGTCTATGTCTATTCAAAGTTAACACAGATAAAAGCCTCACCAGATTCGGATATTTTCCTTTTTACAGGCTGTAGAATTAGCCTGGGTCCAGCAGTCTTTGGGTCCACACCCCCTAGTGTCTTTGTCCTTTGTTCAGTTCCCCTCAGGAATGTCCTTGGGGGGGTGGAGAGCCTCTCCCTTTAGCCAGCTGAAGACCCAATGGAAGGGTCTCCCCCGGGCTTTTATAGTCTTTTTCCCCTCCCTGTGTAACATCCTGTTACCATGGAGTTTTGGGATCACCTGGGCCAGTCACCCTTCCGCAACCAGCCTAACCAGTTGCATTCCAGACCCGGCCCCAATGTGGATTGGGGTCTGCAACGTCTTTTGTCTGTTAAGTGCTCGCATTTAACAGGCACATTCTTTGCTCCAAAGATGATCCCATGCACTTACAAAGGCTATGTACCAAACCAGCAAATATAAAACCAATCTTCATAACTCCAACTACAACAATGATACATGCATACAAACAGGAGGAGTAAATTCAGTAGGTCATAACTTTCACAGAGATATGTTACATGGCACATGTAGCATAAAACATATTCTAGTTACATATATACATTTATAAGCATCTCCCCATAAAGTTTTATGGGGAACACCGTCACAGGAGGTTCATCAGTAAAATCACATGGGACCCCGAAGGTCGACCATGTATTTATATCCAGCAGGGCACACGTGCTCCTACATTGGCTTTAATTGACACAGGAGCTGCAGTCTCGTTAATTAAAACTCAGCCCCCAGCCGGCACTAGACTCAAACAAGTCACACTGCAGTCCTCTCAAGGGAAGCCCAGTACAGGATGGGAGTGGGCAGGAGTGCCTTTCTCTGTGCCATGGAGATCTGATCCAGACCCCGGACATGACAGATGAAATGATTCTAGGCACAGACTGGTTATTTAAAATTGCATAATGATTGATTTACCACGGGGCACTTTATGGAAATTGGATATCCCCCCTCCCCATAAGGGAAAAGTGGAACAGAGGAGCCCTCTAACCAAAGGGGGACTGGTAGCCGCCACCACAATAACTCAGCAAGCTGAGGTGTGGCGCTCAAAATTCCCCACTATCTTGACTCAAAAGAAAACGGACTGTAGGAAAATACAGGCATGTGTAAAAATCATTGGGGATTTGGTACTCCCTCAAAAACAATACCCCTATCCCAAGGAGGCTGAAACACAGTTACAGCAAACAGTCCGGGATTTAGAACAGCAGGGGGTCATTCGAAAAACGAACTCCCCTTTTAACTCTCCTGTCTGGCCAGTCCTCAAGGCAGATGGCAAATCTTGGCGTTTAACTATTGACTATAGGCATGTTAACAAAGACCAACGGACACAGACCCAGACTGCTACAGACTAGGGACCGAATGGCCGGGCAGCAGTTCTGCAGAAAAGGACCTAGGGGTTACGGTGGACGAAAAGCTGAATATGAGTCAACAGTGTGCCCTTGTTGCCAAGAAGGCTAATGGCATTTTGGGTTGTATAAGTAGGGGCATTTCCAGCAGATCGAGGGACGTGATTATTCCCCTCTATTCGGCACTGGTGAGGCCTCATTTGGAGTACTGTGTCCAGTTTTGGGCCCCACACTACAAGAAGGATGTGAATAAATTGGAAAGAGTCCAGCGGAGGGCAACAAAAATGATTAGGGGGCTGGAGCACATGACTTATGAGGAGAGGCTGAGGGAACTGGGATTGTTTAGCCTACAGAAGAGAAGAATGAGGGGGGATTTGATAGCTGCTTTCAACTACCTAAAAGGGGGTTCTAAAGAGGATGGATCTAGACTGTTCTCAGTGGTAGAAGATGACAGAACAAGGAGTAATGGTCTCAAGTTGCAGAGGGGGAGGTTTAGATTGGATATTAGGAAAAACTTTTTCACTAGTAGGGTGGTGAAGCACTGGAATGGGTTACCTAGGGAGGTGGTGGACACTCCTTCCTTAGAGGTTTTTAAGGTCAGGCTTGACAAAGCCCTGGCTGGGATGATTTATTTGGGGTTGGTCCTGCTTTGAGCAGGGGGTTGGACTAGATGACCTCCTGAGGTCCCTTCCAACCCTGAGATTCAATGATTCTATGATTCTATGAGTCCATTGCTGAACATTACACTGCATGCATCCCTCTGTGTCCTACAGCCGGGGGGAAAGACTCCTCTTCAAGGGAATTAGTCCCAAAGTACAGCCCTCTCTATGGGGGCCCCAGCACAGGTGTTAATGTGCTCTAGAATAATCATCATCCAGGGTCCCACAGGCAGCATTTGAAGGGCGGGGCTACTTTAAATGCTGCCAGGGAGAAGTGGCCCTCTAGCCATGGCTACATGAAATATCCAGTTTCCAAGGGGCAAACGCAATTTCCCAGCAATTTTGCTCCACTAACAAGAGTGAGAACCCCCTAAATCTTCATTTTTCCTTAAGAATGATCATGTTCATTTCTGAAATCAGAGGCCACAGAAGAGACTAGGAAAGAGCTGCCTGGTTAGCGGTGGTGCACTCCGCCAGGAAAGGATGCAGGGGGATGCTCCCAACAGCACGGGGATCACTCCCTTCCCAACAGGCCAGCGACTGATCACTCGTTCATGCTCTCTCTCTAGCCCGATCCTATTCCCACTGAAGAGAATGGCAAAACGCCTGGGGCCTGATTCTCCATTGCCCTGCACCTCCATTGCAGCTCCACCAGCGCAAAGGGAGTGCAAAGCTGCTAGAAGTAGCGACAGTAAAAACATTTTACACCCACTCTGCACTGGTGTAAATGATGACGCAAGGTGCAGGCAACAACATTGTGTCCAGCGGGCCAGGATCAGACTTGAAGGCTGTGTCTTCACTAGAAATGCCACAGTTCTGCAGCTGGGCTGCTGCAGTGCCAATGTATGTGCTACCTACACTGACAGGAGGGGTTCTCCTGTCAGCGTAGGGAATCCACCTCCCCGAGAGGCTAGACCAACTGAAGAATTCTTCCATCGACCTAGTCCTGTCTACACTGGGGGTAGCTCGGGGGTGTGGATTCTTCACTCCCCTGAGCAACGTAGCTGCATCAACCTAACTTTTTAGTGTAGACCTGGCCTAAGGCACCATCAGGCCCCACAGTATTGTATGGACAGATTCTGCTCTCATGAAGTGCAGTGTAAATCCAGAGTAGCCATTCACAGATTCATAGCCATGGCCTTCATTAGCTGGAGAAACACATTCAAGTCAGTGAGTTACTTCAGAACATCAGAACAGCCAGACTGGGTCAGACCAAAGGTCCATCTAGCCCAGTATCCTGTCTTTCGACAGTGGCCAATGTCAGGTGCCCCAGAGGGAATGAACAGAGCAGGGAATCATCAAATGATCCATCCCCTGTCACCCATTCCCAACTTCTGGCAAACAGGCTAGGGACACCATCCCTGCCCATCCTGGCTAATAGCCATTGATGGACCTATCCTCCATGCACTTATCTAGTTCTTTTTTGAACCCTCTTATAGTCTTGGCCTTCATAACATCCTCTGGCAAGGAGTTCCACAGGTTGACTGTGTGTTGTTTGACAAAATACTTCCTTTTGTTTGGTTTAAACCTGCTGCCTATTCATTTCCTTGGCTGACCCCTGGTTCTTGTGTTATGTGAAGGGGCAAATAACACTTCCTTATTTACTTTCTCCACACCAGTCATGATTTTATAAACCTCTATTATATCCCCCCTTAGTCATCTCTTTTCCAAGCTGAAAAGTCCCGGTCTTATTAATTTCTCCTCATATGGCAGCTGTTCCATACTCCTAATCATTTTTGTTGCCCTTTTCTGAACCTTTTCCAAGTCCAGTTGATCTTTTTTGAGATGGGGGGACCACATCTGCATGTAGTATTCAAGATGTGGGTATACAATGGATTTATATAGAGGCAATATGATATTTTCTGTCTTATTATCTGTCTTAATGATTCCCAACGTTCTATTCGCTTTTTTGACGGCCGCTGCACATTGAGTGGATGTTTTCAGAGAACTCTCCACCATGACTCCAAGATCTCTCTTGAGTGGTAACAGCTAATTTAGATCCCATCATTTTACATGTACAGATGGGATGACACTGCGAGTGACACTCGTTTGGCTGAGGGCAGAGTTTGGCCTGTTGCCCTCACATCTTCCCAAGTCTGAGGCCTAACACTTAGGTTTCCCTAGCTACGTCATTCAGGGGCGTGAAAAATTCTCACTCCCGAGAAACGTGAGTTAGGCTGACCTAAGTCCTGGTCTAGACATAGCTAGATCGATGGACCTAGCTATCGCCTCTCAGAGCGGTGGATTAACTACCATGATGGAGAAACTGCTTCTATTGATGTAGGAAGCTCCTACACTACGGCACTACAGTAGCACATCTGTAATGCCATAGCTGTGCCACTGTAGCCTTTGTAGTGTGGACATAGCCTGAGCCTGCTCCCTGTCTGCCTTGTACCAGATCCTAGGAGTGTAAAATGCCCCCCCCCCCCCCCGAATCCAGATGGCAGCAGTGTAGAAGCACTCCGCTGCCCTGCGGCCACTGACATCTGTGCAAGGCAGTGCCGAATCAGGCCCAGTGCTTGTAGCCGGGGCTCGGCACTCTGCTGCCAGTGACCTAAGGTTTTCTCATGCTCTGAAAGTGGTTTAAACAGTAACATCTTTGCAGGGTGGAAAAGATGGGGCAGCCCAGAGAGGCAGATGGGGCAGCCCAGAGAGGCAGGAAATAGATTTCAAATGAAAATAAATGAAGATTCTTCTCTGATATTCCCCACGGGGGCTCTGAGGCTGACTGAAGAAAGGACGCAGAGACTCCCAACACATCTGGCTTTGCTGGGACCCCACTGTGGCCCCCAGTCCCACTCCAGAAGCACAGTGGGTCCGGTGCAGCTCCATGATCACGTTCTCGGAGGCCGACGGCCCGAGAAGAGAGGTGCTGAGCATTCAGCTGAGTCACTCTCATTGAAACAAAAACGTCCACATCAGCTACTTCTTCAGTGCCCGAAGCCCCTTTGCAGAGGCAGCAGAGCTGTGCTGAGCTCAGTGCAGTGACTTCGACCCGAGAAGCGGACAACCAGATCTGGGGGGATTCAACACACCCCCATTGTAGGAAAATTAACTACACTTTACCGAGCAGCGACCCCCTGAAATCCAGGGTCCTAATCTGAATGCTGCACTGCAGTTAGCACAGTCCCTGAACTGTGCATCCGACGAAGCGGACTGTAGTCCACGAAAGCTTATGCTGAAATAAATTTGTTAGTCTCTAAGGTGCCACAAGTATTCCCGTCTTATTTTCGTTTTGCTGACACAGACTAACACGGCTACTACACTGAAACCAGTCCCTGGACTGTGGCCCCTGGAGACATTTGACCTCCTGGCTGCTGGGTGAGCATCTTTTCAAAGGTGTAGCAAGAGCTACTCTCCAGCACAGACGGTTCTTCCCCACGCCTCTGGAGGTGTTAGGCCAGGGGTGGGAAAACATTTTGGCCTGAGGACCACATCGGAGTTCTGAAACTGTATGGAGGGCTGGGCAGGGAAGGCTGTGCCTCCCCAAACAGCCTGGCCCCCACCCCTATCTGCCCACTGACTTCCCCCCTTAGAATCCTCCACCCATCCAACCTCCCCTGTTCCTTGTCCCCAGACCGCCCCCTCCCGGGACCCCTAAACGCCCCCCGGGACCCCACCCCTTATCCAAACCCCCCTCGCTCCCTGTCCCCTGACTGCCTCGACTCCTATCCACACCCCTATCCCCTGACAGGTCCCCCCAGGACTCCCACACCTATCCAACCCCTCCTGTTCCCCATCCCCTGACCACCATCCCCCAGAACCTCCACCCCATCCAACTGCCCCCTGCTGCCTGTCCCCTGACTGCCCCCGGGACCTCCTGCCCCTTATCCAACCACCCCAGCCCCCGCCCCCTTACCATGCCACTCAGAGCACCAGGACTGGCAGCCGCACTGCCCGGCCGGAGCCAGCCATGCTGCCGCACTGCCTGGCAGGAGCTCGCAGCCCTGCGGCCCAGAGCGCTGGCGACATGTCGAGCTGACTAGCTGAGGCTGCGGGGCAGGAGGGACAGCAGGGGAGGGGCCAGAGGCTAGCCTCCTCAGACGGGAGCTCAAGGGCCGGGCAGGATGGTCCCGTGGCCAGATGTGGCCCGTGGGCCATAGTTTGCCCACCTCTGTGTTAAGCCATTCACATGCCTATTCCTCTAGCCCCTGCTGGGCTGGTAGTGTGCCTCCTCCCTCTCCCTCTCCCCCTCATCACTGTGGTCCCTGAATCCAGCTACCTGATTATTCTTGCTCAGTGGAAACAACCTGCAGTCCCTAATGTTCCGCACTAGGTGAGTGTCTCAGAAATCCCCACATCTCAGAAGAAGCTGTTTCACGCTGGGAAGGGAAGCTCTGGAATGGCTCAGCAGTGACTGGAACCCCGTTGTTATTCTTCTAGCCTGACACAGCTCTTTGGGGTTATGTGGCTGTTAGATAAGAGGGGCTCTTGCAGTGAATTTCTTCTGTCATAAATGCCTCCCGACCTTGCTTAAATCTCTTTATCTTGTACAAATATTCTTGCGGTGTTCCCTCTCCTGCTCTGCCCAAATTGAGTAACTATAGAAACCAGTTTGAACAAGGTCATCCTGAGATGATGCAGAGGTAAACACGTGCCCAGTACCCCTCCTTCTTGTCTGTCTTAAAACTAACTATAAATACTGATGCTTGTCACTAATAAAGTTGCCACATGCCTCCGAAGCTGTGTGCCCTTTGATCAAAGCTACTCGGCCTCAGTGTTTCTTGCATGGCCTCTGACAGTTTGAGAGCTGTAAGTCCGACTTCACATTGCCCGGGTGTTGGACCGGTGAGTAGGACAAGCTGCTCTTAGAATCATAGAATATCAGGGTTGGAAAGGACCTTAGTAGGTCATCTAGTCCAACCCGCTGCTCAAAGAAGGACCAATCCCCAATTTTTTCCCCAGATCACCAAAAGGCCCCCTCAAGGATTGAACTCACAACCCTGGGTTTAGCAGGCCAGTGCTCAAACCACTGAGCTATCCCTCCCCCCGAAAAGGGGAGGAAAAAAATGGAGATATGCCAATCTCCTAGAACTGGAACAACCTTGAAAGGTCATCGAGTCCAGTCCCCTGCCTTCACTAGCAGGCCCAAGTACTGTCCCCTGACAGATTTTTTGCCCCAGATCCCTAAATGGCCCCCTCAAGGATTGAACGCTCAACCCTGGGGTTAGCAGGCCAATGCTCAAACCACTGAGCTATCCCTCTGCTGACCCGTGACTCCATATTCTGTCTGAGGCTCTCAGAGAGTGCAGCGAAACTAGGATTTGACTTTGCTTGCAACCCTTCCCCTTCTTCGACTTGTCTTAGGGGTGCTGGGAATGCTGGGGGGAGGGCAGAGGGGGATGGGTGGTATTGTACATCAGGGCTGGATGGGCTTCTATAAACTGTACTTTGTGAGCCTTTTAAAAAAACAAACTGCACATTTCTAAGGCCTGATGCTGATCTCATTTACCAGGTGTAAATCACAAACAATTCAGTGTGATCCCCTCCCGCCCAAATCACAACCACACAGATAAGAATGAGCACAAGGCAAGGAGCCCGGTGACACTCCAGAGGTGTGAGAAGCCACATGAGAACAGGCTAAATTCCTGCCCTCCTGCCAGCAACAGGTGTTTACTGGGAGATGTATTAGGGAGCATCCCAGCTCCTCAGCCATCCTGCCCCACATAGGCAGAGTCACTCAGAGCTGAGACATCCCACTCTGCCCCCTACCCTACAGCACCTCATGACAATAAGGCCAGAACTTGGCCCTCAGAGTGTGCTGGCTAATAAATACACTCCTGCAGCTTCCCAGCAATCTCTTAGGGCTTGTCTCCACAGGAAAAGGGAGGGAAGGGGATAGTTCAGTGGTTTGCGCATTGGCCTGCTAAACCCAGGGTTGTGAGTTCAATCCTTGAGGGGGCCATTTGGGGATATGGGGTAAAAATTGGGGATTGGTCCTGCTTTGAGCAGGGGGTTGGATTAGATGACCTCCTAAGGTCCCTTCCAACCCTGAGATTCTATGAAAGTCACTCCAGAGTAAGGCAGGATGTGAATTTGGAGCACTACAACTCTTCCAGAAAAGCCCAAACAGCTCTCACTGCTGAAAGAGGGACTAACGAGTAGAGAAACCTGCAGTGCTGCCGCTGCCCGGTGATCCTGTGAGGCTCCCCCAGCCCACCAAGTGAATACGAGAAAACCTCTTGCGGCAGGGGGTTAAACTCACGCTCCCTGTAGGAGACAATGAGCCAAATTCCGGACTGCTGTAACTCCACTGACGTCAGTCCCTAGAGATACATTGGCCCAGAGGGTCACTTTCTGCAGTTGGTGTAGTTAACCCTGATATGGTGTAGTTACCTTTCCATCCTGACAGGCCATCTTCACATATCAGAAAAAAGCAAAGACAATTGAAGCCCAAACACCATTGTTTCTCCTTTTTGCAGGTCGCCTTTAAACATTTAAAGCAACTCTTTTTGTTGTATTCCGACGAGTCATACTTATTTCAACTTTGTCTTTCATTTTCTGGTTTTCTCTCTACTGCTAGAACATTGCCAAGAAAATAGATGGGGTTTTTCTGGGTTTTGGATGCCCTGATTTGAGTCATGGAATGGCTAGATGCAGTAGCTACAAGTGTACGCCTTGAAGAGAAAACCTCAGCTCTGGCCTAGGGAAAGTCAGATCCACCAGCTCTCTCGTACAAGGACTCGGACACAAAGGAAGCCATTGCAATCTACCACCCCAAAGTGAGAATCAGCAGCAGAGGGAGAGTCAAAGGAGCTGACAGGTTCAAGGCCCTGTCATACATCCCTGAAGAAACTGGTTTCTAGGCATAACCCAAAGTTACAGGCACATTCACACAATTGTGCATGTAAAATTGATGCCGTACATGCCAGTCTGGTAGTTGTGTGTACAGATACCGACACATGTGCAGAGTTTTGTCCCTAAATATCAATCTTACCTGACATTCATGTGATTTTTACAACTATGCATATACATAATCACTCTATTTACAGACACGGTGCATAGAGGCAGCAGCCACCGTTCTGCTCTGCCTTGTGCAGCTGTGTGAGCAGCAGAGAGAAGATCCAGGGAGCATCTCCATCCCCAGACACACCCGCACAGCACCGGGCCGGGATCCCTTCCTAGCCATCTCCTGAGTGAGCTACATGGTACCTGAATGAGGAAACAGCCAGGGCCCATGCTGGGTCAGACAGAACACACTGGAGGGTGTAGTCACTGCTCCCTTTTCGGAGCTGCAGTAGCTTGGTCCTGCCAGCTGCTCTGTGCCGTCCTGCCAATTAGCAGCCAGGAGGGCTAGGAAGCTGCCCCACTGCTGACTCTACTCCACTCTCTCCCGCCAAGGGCAGGACTTTGCCCTGAATGTTTACATGGCGTGTATTTTTTATAATGGCTAACACAGATCACCATGGAAGCAAACTTTTAGCAAGCTGCCTGGTCTGGAGCATCTTGCAGCCTGCAGTTCTGGCCATATTTGTCACAAGCCATGCAGAGCCGCAAGCTGAGAAACTTTCCACCTCACCTCTTCCAGTGATTTACTAAAGTCATCTCAACATGGAGCTCTGTTGGAGAAAAGGTGACATTCCCACATATTGGAGTCCTCAGTCTCCAGCCATGGAAGGAATATGAGCAGCCAAGACACAGACTTTTAATCATTCTGTTGAAATTAAATCCCTGGTTAGCTGTGTGGCCTGCTAGCCCTGCTGCCAAGCAAAATATGGATTCCAGGCTACCCAGCACTGGCAGATCGCTGCAAAGTGGCGAATGGCTCTTGTAAAACTGATTCCAAACTGCTTTACAATCTGGCCTGACCCAGACGTCTAGCCAGTTTAGGTTCTAGTGAAGAGTGATTCTCTCAAACGCAAGTAAACGGAGCGCAGCAGCCTTTCAAGGAGTGGACATTTTACTGAATAAAAATGTGACTCGGAAAGCAGGTCTGGCGTCTAGACAAGGGGCGATTTACCACCAGTTTTAAAAAATCAAATCAAATGTTGTTTCAGTCCATGTAGGCCCGTGCACAGCTTCTCTCAGTCTGCCTCTTGTGAGAGTGAGACATCTGGCTGAGGTCCTGGCAATGCGTGGCTCTTCGAAGTCACAAGTGGGAGCAGGCAAGGCTGGGAGTGGGGGATAATGCATCTCGGTGCTCTCCGCCAGGCCGCATCATTCTTCCTCGGGCCGTTTGCCTTGGCACATTGACTCTTCAGTTGGTGCTTGCCCCAGAGAATGTGCTAGTTGTTTCTACGGGTTGAAGGGGTTCTACCCAGGCCCAAGCTAAAGCCTCCAGGTAGAGCAGGCAAAAAAAATGTTATTTTCCAACACCGAAAATTTTGATTTTTTTTTTGGCAGAAATTCAAATACAAAAAAGGTTTATCCTACTCCTAAAAATGTCTGAAAACCAAAATAATCTTGGCGGTGGAGGGAGTGTACCATGGGAGTTTCTGGTGAGGGTGCAACATGGGAGATGTAGTCTACCAGGGAGCCTGGCCCCATAGAGGAGAATGGACAAATGAGGGAGCCAAACTACAAATTCCATGAGGCATTGCAGCAGCTTTCCCAAACTGAAATATTTTCATTTTCAGGCATTCCATTTTTCAAAGAAAAAATGAAATTTCCTACGAAAAGCAGAGACTTTTCATGAAAACTTGCATTTTGTCAAACATTAATTTTCCATGAAAAACAGTTTTGATGGAATTTTATTGTCCAGTTCTCCCACTCCGCCATGGGAGCTGGATCCCAAGATAATGGCACTATGCTCTCCTGGAACCTGGGTGGGGATCTGAAAATTGCAATCACCAGAAGTCTGGACATAACATCATATGTGGAGTAAAGGATTCTTATCTGGCTAGTATTGATGGCAAAATGGAAACTATTCCTTCTACTTTACTACAGTAGAAATATGATACAGATCCTGAAAACAAGGCTTCAGGGTAAGCCGCAGGGCCTGATTCTCCACTCACTTACTCCAGTGTAAATCAGGAGTAACTGCAATGAAATTAGCCGAATCGTACTGATGTAAGTCTGGAGGATGTGATCAAAGAATTGGTCCTGTAATCTCTTCTAGTTTGGTGGCTACCAATAAGGCTTCATTAACCAAAAGACTAAAATAAGAGCTACCAAAATGTGGCTGGCCACTGCTCTAGAGAGAGTTTGAGTAAGATTGTGCTGAAAAGTTTTTGAGATGTGGTAAAGAGATTAAGCCCAGGGCTACACTAGGGGAGGGGGTCGATCTACGATACGCAGCTTCAGCTACGTGAATAACGTAGCTGAAGTCGGCGTATCGTAATCGACTTACCTGGCAATGAGGACGGCGGCGAGTCCATTGCTGCCGCTCCCCCGTCGACTCCGCTTCCACCTTTCGATGAGGTGGATTTCCGGAGCCGACGGGGAGCGCTTTCGGGGATCGATTAATCGCGTCTAAACGAGATGCGAAAAATCGATCCCCAAAAGATCGATTGCTACCCGCCGATCCGGCGGGTAGTGAAGACAAGCCCTTAGATTACAGCAACATCAGATTCCCTTCCAGCAGCTAGACCTCTACCTTCAAGAAAACCGAGTTCTAACACCTACCCCAGAACTATTCGCATTACATATGCAGACGTAGCAGTAAAAAACCAACCCACCAAAAGTCCCTGACAGCAGACAGGCTCTCAGATAATCCTGACTATCAAGGATCCTGTGATGAGTTATATCCAGATTGTACTCCCTAACTTTTCAACAGGGGAAAAATCAAGTCAATTAGACAGACTTTGGGTCTGACTTTGTTAGTTCTGATTCCAGCTAGACTACATTTGGAAAAAAACTAAGAGTAAGAATTTTTTGAAGTACATTGGAAGCAGGAAGCCTGCCAAAGAGGCAGTGGGGCCACTAGACAATGAAGGCATTAAAGAAGCACTCAAGGAAAACAAGGCCATTGCAGGAAAGCTAAATGATTTTTTTGCCTTGGTCTTCACTGCAGAGGATGTGGGGGAGATCCCTACTCCCTATCCTTTTTGGGTGACAAACTGGAAGTCCTGTCCCACACTGAGATGTCAACAGAAGAGGTTTTAGAACAAACTGATAAAGTAAACAATAGTATGTCCCCAGGAACACCAATTCTTCTACTATGAGTAGTCCTGTCTTTCTCAGTGGGATTACAGTATACAGTAAGTGTTTGCAGCATTAATCACTATATCCTCATCACAATGAGCCCCTCTGTTTAATACCCTTTACAACATTTCATTGTTACAGACACTGTCTCAGAAAGTCAAGTCTGTCTCCTCAGCCACTTGAACAGCAAATCAAGATTAAAGAGAGCGAGTGAAATAATTTTTAAAAATAGGAAAATATTTTTAATAGCCTAAAAGGAATGAGGAAAAATGCAGAGAACAATCTTTCAAAAAATCCTCGCTCGTTTTTGGATTCAGACTGCTTTGCTTAGTGCACAGTTCAAACACAGTAATGTTGCAGCTCTTTTTAGCAGTGAGTTTCTATAAAATCTTTAGCTACGCACCCTCTCTTTGCTAGTTAATCTGCTTCCTTCCTTTCAGTTCTGTTATTTGTACATTTGTGTATCTTTTTCAATTAAGGGTAAGTAAAGTCAAATTTGATTTGGGCAAAATTATGTTAAACCCCCAAATATCAGCAAAGGAACCAAGCACAAGGAGGACTTTTCTTTGAAAACAGACTAAAAATGTAACATATTTCCAGGAATTTCACAAGAGCATCATCTGGAAAGTCGTACCACCAACTCTTCCATGCGCTTTTTCCTAAACCTCTGAAACAAATCAAAACTTCAATACCAGTTCTTAAAACTTTTGAATAAAACCCCCATAACCTACCAACATCCATTCCAGATAAAGGTCTGCCATGCAAAATCTTGCCTTCTGCATTTGCTGCCGGTAACAAGGCAGACCAGTTTAACTCAAAGGTCCAAGCTCAACTGTCTGCACAATATAAATCAAGGCACCAAAGAAAGGTTGGGGAAATAAGAGCACAAAGTTAAAAGCCTCCATTTGTTGCCCTCACGTTTGTTCCTGCCATTGTTGGTAATACTTTGATCTCAGTCTTTACAACAGGGGTCACATGTGAGGAGTACACTAGCCAGGGAGCTGCCTTGATCTCTTAAAGAGGGGGCTTTTGATACATTCTGACCACACTGAAAACAGCTCAGATTGAATCTTTAATGAACCAATTCCACAGCTGATGTACTCCAGACTCCTGGCTTTAATAGACATCGGGGCCATGCAGGAATGTGGGTGGAGGATGAGGAGAAGGCTTTGGCCATGCTCTTCCCTACCAGGACTTGTCTTGTTGATTGTGGTGAGAGAAAATGCGCAAGGCACATCTTGAGTTCTTCCTGGAGGTTCACAGGGAAGCCCAAGTACATTGACACACATTGAGGTAGCTCATAATAAAAGAATAAAGGATGTCTGGGGAACTGTGAGCCCCCTATCACAGCCAGGCAACAGTTCCGAACAAATTCTGGAGTCTTGTTCCTTATTTGCATTGATGTGACTGCACTCTGTCAGGTCTCATCAGCCACGGCAGGGTTTCGCTTTCCAGGTGATTAACATAACTCTGGTTTGACCCTCATGCCACACCACATCCCAAGGTGCTGCAGGCAATCCGGCCAACGCCACACATGCAAAAATCAGGAGTCAGGCCCCCAAAATCATAAGATTAGTTTTAAAATGATGAGATTTAAAAAAAATCTTTTTTAGGTGCTTTTTATTTGTGTTCTGTCTTTTGACTCGTTGGGGGTCATGTTTTCAAGCTTTTCTCTACAACCATTTCAATCATTTAAAAAATGAAAGCTCAAGATTCTGCTGTTTGCACAAGGCTCCAGAGGCTGGCGCTTTCAGAAAAATGCTGAATATCACAAGACTCATAATAAAATTACCAACGTTGGTAACATGGCATATATAAGGGATACACCGATGGAGCTGTCCTGTGGCTTAAGGTTTGGTCCTTGTTTGAATGAAGCCAATGGAAGTTTTGCCCTTGACTTTAGTGGAGCAGGATCAGCCCAAGAATCATTCAACGTTTGACACTCTCTTGCAGCCCTTTGCTTGAAAAGAAGCTCGGATTCCTGTTTCTGCGTTGGGAATCTGATGCAAGCAAGCATGCATGTTCCTGATCAATACAAAGTGCCTGCATTTATATAACAATAACTGTCATTTGGGCTCAATGAGTCATGAGTCTTGCCCAAGTAGGATGCTAATGCTATCTCTAAACAGAGCCTCAGCTTATATGCTGGCCTGCGTCAGGCAGCAAGCCATTCAGGAGGGTTTATTACATTTAGGCTAGGTCTACACTAACCCCCCCTGTCGAACTAAGATACGCAACTTCAGCTACGTTAATAACGTAGCTGAAGTCGAAGTATCTTAGTTTGAACTTACCTGTGGTCCAGACGCGGCGCGCAGGCTCCCCCGTCGACTCCGCCTACTCCGCTCGTCGAGCTGGATTACCAGCGTCGACGGGGGAGCACTTCCTGGTTCGATTTATCGCGTCTTGACAAGACGCGATAAATCGAACCCAGAACATCGATCCCGCGCCTCCGACGCGACGGGTAAGTATAGACGTACCCTCAGTAATAAACATCGGCTACTGGGAGGAGTGGGTACTAGGAAACTGCAAGAAGCGTTTCCTGCTGTTCAACCAGTTTAATAGATTCCAAGGCCAGAAGGGACCACTGTGCTTGTCTCTCTGACCACCTGTATAGCACAGGCCAGAGAACTTCCCCAAACAATTCCTGTTTGAACTAGACAAAACCCCAGCCGTTAATGATTTAAATATTCTAAGTGATGGAGAATCGACAATGAACGTTGGTAAATTGTCCCAAGGGTTAATCACTCTCACTGTTAAAACTTTACACCTTATTTCCAGTCTGAATTTGTCTAGCTTCAGCTTCCAGCCACTGGATCAAGTTAGACCTTTTCTGCTAGACTGAAGAGCCCATTATCAAATATTTGTTCCCTATGTAGGTACTTATAGATTGTAATCAAGTCACCCTTAACCCTTAGAAGTCCTTGAGTCTATCACTGTAATGCAGGTTTTCTAATCTTTTAAGCATTCTTGTGGCCCTTCTCTCAACCCTCTCCAGTGTATCAACATCCTTTTTGCATTGCAGGCACCAGAACTGGACACAGGATTCCCACAGCGGTCACACAAGTGCCAAATACAGAGGTCAAATAATCTCTCTACTCTTACTTGAGATTCCCCTGTACATGCACCCAAGGATCACATTTGCCCTTTTGGGCACAGTGTTGCAGTGTTCAGCTAGCTGATTAGCCACCACAACCCCCAAATCTCTTCCAGAGTTTCTGCTTCCCAGGATAGAGTCCCCCATTGTGTACGTATGGCCGACATTCTTTGTTCCTAGATGTATAAATTTATATTTAACTTCATTAAAATATATATTGTTTGCTTGCACCCAGTTTACCAAATGATCCATATCGCTCTGTATCAGAAACCTGTCCTCTTCAGTATTTACCACTCCCCCATCTGCCATCTGCAGACTTTACCAGTGATGATTTTATGTTTCCTTCCAGGTCATTAATAAAAATGTTAAATAGCAGGGGTCCAAAAACAATCCCTGCTGGACCCCACTGAGAACACACCCAACAGATGATGATTCCCCATTTGCAATCACATTTCGAGACCGATCAGTTACATAGTGATAGCGATAGTCTGTCCCTCTCACTGGGTTTTACGTGCATTGAACAAGTCTCTGACGACATCCGGGATGCAGGGAAATACCATTATCCCTGTTTTCTGACTAGGATTGTGGTGCACAGAGGGGAAGTCAGGGAGGTGGGAATAGGACCTAAAGGAGCACAGAGGGGAGTGTTTTCCATTTTACAACAGCCCAGATTCCTTTAAACTGCCCAGACTACATCCCTGCCTCCCTCGTATGCAGCCATGGGCAGGCAATAGTAAGAATGCACTTTGGCTTCCACTAGAGGAGTTGGTACCCTAACCAATCACGTTGCCTTTGTGCACAAGGATTTTTTTAAGCTCAGGGGCACAGATTCTTGGCTCTGTTAAGGCCACTTTGTGCTGTTTGCACGTTACGTGCACATGGGCCTTGAGCCAGCCAGAGAGCCACTGGTATGGAGCTGGCAAAGATGGCGTAAGCATGTCTCATACCAGCCACTTACACCGGTGTAAGAAGGGTACTGGGGGGACTTGGAATGCACCGGGGTGAGCTGGGGGCATGGTGGAGCTGAACCCTGCTATGCCTTTTACTGGGGCCAACCAGCCCTAAATCAAAGCGTTGCAACCATCTCCCTTTGGCTGCCCCTCCACAGTATATCGGAGCGGTGCTGGGCCATGGGGCAGAACTGGGGTCAGGAAGCCTAGCAGCTGCGGGTGACCCTCGCTACACCTTCACTTTGCAGTCCAGTCACTCCCATTCCCTCCCTTCTGAGGTGACTCAGAAGATGCCACTAGAAATTGTGAAGGGCAGCAGCCAAAAAGTGGTGCCCCCCAATTTTTTTTTACACTATTGCTGGAAAATGTCCGGCTTTTGGGGTTTTAAATAGTGGTCCGGGAGGAGTTTGTAAAACTCTCAAAAGGTCCGGGATTTCCCTCCCAATGCAGAACATGGCGTGGCTGACAGGGCGGCCCGGCCGGATTGAGCCACTCGCATCGAGGCCTCCAGCAGCCAGAGCCCCTCCCCTGCTCCCCCTCCCCTGCAGCCGCAGCGCGCCGTGCTGGCAGCACTCGGGGGGTGGGGGCTGCGCACTCCATGCGGGAGCGACACAGCATGTCTGCGGCAGCGTGTCTGGCTCCATGAGGAGCCAGACACGCTGGTCTGAGCAGCACAGTAAGGGGGCCGGGAGTTGGAGAAGGGGCATGGAGTCCCAGGGAGCAGTCAGGGGACAGGGAGCAGGGAGGGTTGGATGGGGCGGAGGTTCTGGGGGGCAGTCAGGGGACAGGCAGTGGTTGGATAGGTGTGGGAGTCCTGGGGGTCTGTCAGGGGGTGGGGGGGTGGATAGGTGTCAGGGCAGTCAGGGGATAGGTAGGGGGTGGGATCCTAAGGGGGCAGTTAGAGTGGGGAAGTCTCAGGAGGGAGTAGTTGGGGACAAGGAGAAGGGAGGCTTAGATAGGGGGTGGGGTGCCAGGGGCGGTTAGGGGCAGGGGTCCCGGGAGGGGGCGATCAGGGGACAAGGAGCAGGGGGTGTTGGATGGGTTAGGGGTTCTGTGAGGGGCAGTCAGGGGGAGGGGAAGTGGGAGGGAGTGGATGGGGGCGGGACTACACCTCCCCCCCCGTGGAGTGTCCTCTTTTTTGAATGTTAAAATATGGTAACCTACGACGAATGAATTAAAAAAAAGAGAAACGTCATTGAACTTGCATTTTAACTTGTCGTTCTCTCGGTACATTACAGCTATAGCCTACACCAGTTCTGTGTTGCGGGCACAAGCGTCCTGCTTCACTACGGTACAAAGTGGCAGTGACGTCATTTTTCTAATTGCACGTAATTTTGTCTCAGCCGGGGGAGGGAAGGGGAGGGGGAGCGCCAGGTGGAAGTGTCGCCTAGGGCACAAAATATCCTCGCACCGGCCCATCTGAGTGTCATCTGAACATGCCAGCTCTGCCCGTGTCCCCAGCCACTGGTTCTCTCCATTTGCTTCCTTGGCACTGTGGCACGCTTCTGTAAAGAACCATTCTTCCCTCTTCAATCAGAATAAATCCAGGGCTCTGAGAAATGCTTTTTCTCCCCAAATGGCCCCTTCCCTTCATCAGGTGTCACTGATTGCAGACTGATCAGACTGATTGCACTGATTGCAGACCCTGTTTAATGGCATAATTAAACAGGGTATAACATGGCATAATTAGTAGTTTTCAAAATAAGGCTGAAGCCAATCCTTCATTCTGATAGGTGAAAATAAGCAGCCGTTAGCTCACAGGAAAGAGCATTTCCAGTGCAGGGCTCAGCTGGGCTACAGAGGCTCTAATGACCCTTTCTTCCCCCCTAGTTAAACCCATTCTTGCTGTTGAAAACCATTAAATAGTTCATTAACGTAATAATCCTTTTAAGATCCTGCATTACAAATGGATTTGTCAAGTGCTGTTCCTGAAGGAGTTAGTCATATTAAATTGTCTTCTACTGTAATGAATTTTATGACAGATTGTGCTGCTTTGGGAATGATTTATGGCCACCTCTTGCTTTATTAGCTAGTATTGTAAAGTAATTTGTGAATCAGAGGCTCATTTACTTTGCTGAGTCTCTCCTTGTGCGAGAGGAACTTTGAGAAGCAGAGTTGTGAGGGAGCACAGAACACGATATTGTATTGCCAGGAGAAATATTAGTCATCTCCTTTCCTGGATTTCTGCAGCCATGCCCCCTATTCTAGCTACTCTAAGTTCAGTTGTTTTTAGCTATTCCCTGTTGACTATAGAGCAGGGGTCTCATAGACTCATAGACTTTAAGGTCAGAAGGGACCATTATGATCATCTAGTCTGGCCTCTTGCACAACGCAGGCCACAAAATCTCACCCACCCACTCCTGGAATAATCCTCTCACCTATGTCTCAGCTACTGAAGTCCTCAAATCATGGTTTAAAGACTTCAAGATGCAGAGAAACCTCCAGCAAGTGACCCGTGCCCCATGCTGCAGAGGAAGGCGAAAAACCTCCAGGGCCTCTGCCGATCTACCCTGGAGGAAAATTCCTTCCTGACCCCAAATATGGCGATCAGCTGAACCCTGTGCATGTGGGAAAGACTCACCAGCCAGACACCCAGGAAAAAGTTCTCTGTACCTTGGAAGGCTGTTCCAAAACTTCACTCCTCTGATGGTTAGAAACCTTTGTCTAATTGCAAGTCTAAACTTCCTGATGGCCAGTTTATATCCATTTGTTCTTGTGTCCACATTGGTACTGAGCTGAAATAATTCCTCTCCCTCCCTGGTATTTATCCTTCTGATATATTTAAAGAGAGCAATCATATCTCCCCTCAGCCTTCTTTTGGTTAAGGTAAACAAACCAAGCTCCTTGAGTCTCCTTTCATACGACAGGTTTTCCATTCCTCGGATCATCCTAGTGGCCCTTCTTTGTACCTGTTCCAGTTTGAATTCATCCTTCTTAAACATGGGAGACCAGAACTGCACACAGTATTCCAAATGAGGTCTCACCAATGCCTTGTATAACGATACTAACACCTCCTTATCTCTACTAGAAATACCTCGCCTAATGCATCCCAAGACCGCATTAGTTTTTTTCATGGCCACGTCACATTGGTGACTCATAGTCATCCTATGATCAACCAGGACTCCGAGGTCCTTCTCCTCCTATGTTACTTCCAACTGATGTGTCCCCAGCGTATAACTAAAATTCTTGTTATTAATCCCTAAATGCATAACCTTACACTTCTCACTACTACATTTCATCCTATTACTATTACTCCAGTTTACAAGGTCATCCAGATCTTCCTGTATGATATCCCGATCCTTTTCTGAATTGGCAATACCTCCCAACTTTGTGTCATCTGCAAACTTTATTAGCACACTCCCACTTTTGGTGCCGAGGTCAGTAATAAATAGATTAAATAAAATTGGTCCCAGAACTGAACCGTGAGGAACTCCACTAGTAACCTCCCTCCAACCTGACAGTTCACCTTTCAGTATGACCCGCTGTAGTCTCCCCTTTAACCAGTTCCTTATCCACCTCCCAGTTTTCATATTGATCCCCATCTTTTCCAATTTAACGAATAATTCCTCATGTGGTACTGTATCAAATGCCTTACTGAAATCGAGGTAGATTAGAACCACTGCATTTCCTTTATCTAAAAAATCTGTTACTTTCTCAAAGAAGATCAAGTTGGTTTGGCACGATCTACCTTTTGTAAAACCATGTTGTAATTTGTCCCAACTGCCATTGACCTCAATGTCCTTAACTACTTTCTCCTTCAAAAAATTTTCGAAGACCTTGCATACTACAGATGTCAAACTAACAGGCCTGTAGTTACCTGGGTCACTTTTTTCCCCTTTCTTAAAAATAGGAACTATATTAGCTATCCTCCAGTCAAATGGTACAACCCCTGAGTTTAGAGATTCATTAAAATTTTTTGCTAATGGGCTTGCAATTTCATGTGCCAGTTCCTTTAATATTCTTGGACGAAGATTATCTGGGCCGCCCGATTTACTCCCATTAAGCCTTTCGAGTTTGGCTTCTACCTCGTATATGGTAATATACGTATACGTATATGGTGCTGGAGGAACCAACTAGGGGAAAAGCTCTTCTTGACCTGCTGCTCACAAACAGGGAAGAAATAGTAGAGGAAGCAATAGTGGATGGGAACCTGGGAGGCAGTGACCATGAGATGGTCGAGTTCAGGATCCTGACACAAGGAAGAAAGGAGAACAGTAGAATACAGAGCCTGGACTTCAGAAAAGCAGACTTTGACTCCCTCAGGGAACTGATGGGCAAGGTCCCCTGGGAGAATAACATGAGGGGGAAAGGAGTCGAGGAAAGCTGGCTGTATTTTAAAGAAACCTTATTGAGGTTGCAGGAACAAACCATCCTGATGTGTAGAAAGAAAAGTAAATATGGCAGGCGACCAGCTTGGCTTAACAGTGAAATCCTTGCTCGTCTTAAACACAAAAAAGCAGCTTACAAGAAGTGGAAGATTGGACAAATGACCAGGGAGGAGTATAAAAATATTGTTCAGGCATGCAGGAGTGAAATTAGGAAGGCCAAATCACACTTGGAGTTGCAGCTAGCCGGAGATGTTAGGAGTAACAAGAAGGGTTTCTTCAGGTATGTTAGCAACAAGAAGAAAGTCAAGGAACGTGTGGGCCCCTTGCTGAATGAGGGAGGGAACCTTGTGACAGAGGATGTGGAGAAAGCTACTGTACTCAATGCTTTTTTTGCCTCTGTCTTCACAGACAAGGGCAGCTCCCAGATGGCTGCACTCCGCAGCACGGTATGGGGAGGAGGTGACCAGCCCTCTGTGGAGAAAGAAGTAGTTCGGGACTATTTAGAAAAGCTGGACGAACACAAGTCCATGGGGCCGGATGCACTGCATCCGAGGGTGCTAAAGGAGTTGGCCGATGTGATTGCAGAGCCATTGGCCATTATCTTTGACAAATCATGGCAATCGGGGGAGGTCCCGGATGACTGGAAAAAAGCGAATGTAGTGCCCATCTTTAAAAAAGGGAAGAAGGAAGATCCGGGGAACTACAGGCCAGTCAGTCTCACCTCAATCCCTGGAAAAATCATGGAACAGGTCCTCAAGGAATCAATTTTGAACCACTTAAAGGAGGGGAAAGTGATCAGAAACAGTCAGCATGGATTCACCAAGGGCAAGTCATGCCTGACTAACCTAATTGCCTTCTATGATGAGATAACTGGCTCTGTGGATGAGGGGAAAGCAGTGGATGTGCTATTTCTTGACTTTAGCAAAGCTTTTGATACAGTCTCGCACAGCGTTCTTGCCAGCAAGTTAAAGAAGTATGGGCTGGATGAATGGACGGTAAGGTGGATAGAAAACTGGCTGGATGGTCGTGCTCAACGGGTAGTGATCAATGGCTCCATGTCTAGTTGGCAGCCGGTATCAAGTGGAGTGCCCCAAGGGTCGGTGCTGGGGCCGGTTTTGTTCAATATCTTCATCAACGACCTGGAGGATGGTGTGGACTGCACCCTTAGCAAGTTTGCAGATGACACTAAACTGGGAGGAGTGGTTGATACGCTGGAGGGTAGGGATAGGATACAGAGGGACCTAGACAAATTAGAGGATTGGGCCAAAAGAAATCTGATGAGGTTCAACAAGGACAAGTGCAGAGTCCTGCACTTAGGACGGAAGAATCCCATGCACTGCTACAGACTAGGGACCGAATGGCTGGGCAGCAGTTCTGCAGAAAAGGACCTAGGGGTTACAGTGGACGAAAAGCTGAATATGAGTCAACAGTGTGCCCTTGTTGCCAAGAAGGCTAACAGCATTTTGGGCTGTATAAGTAGGGGCATTTCCAGCAGATCGAGGGACGTGATTATTCCCCTCTATTCGGCACTGGTGAGGCCTCATTTGGAGTACTGTGTCCAGTTTTGGGCCCCACACTACAAGAAGGATGTGGATAAATTGGAAAGAGTCCAACGGAGGGCAACAAAAATGATTAGGGGGCTGGAGCACATGACTTATGAGGAGAGGCTGAGGGAACTGAGATTGTTTAGCCTGCAGAAGAGAAGAGTGAGGGGGGATTTGATAGCTGCTTTCAACTACCTAAAAGGGGGTTCCAAAGAGGATGGATCTAGACTGTTCTCAGTGGTAGAAGATGACAGAACAAGGAGTAATGGTCTCAAGTTGCAGATGGGGAGGTTTAGGTTGGATATTAGGAAAAACTTTTTCACTAGTAGGGTGGTGAAGCACTGGAATGGGTTACCTAGGGAGGTGGTGGAGTCTCCTTCCTTGGAGGTTTTTAAGGTCAGGCTTGACAAAGCCCTGGCTGGGATGATCTAGTTGGGGTTGGTCCTGCTTTGAGCAGGGGGTTGGACTAGATGACCTCCTGAGGTCCCTTCCAACCCTGAGATTCTATGATTCTATGATTCTATGATTCAATATCTACCCCCACATCCTTATTCCCATTTCTCATGCTGCCACTATCCCTAAGCTCCACATTAGCCTCATTAAAGACTGAGGCAAAGTATTTGTTTAGATATTGGGCCATGCCTAGATTATCCTTAACCTCCACTCCATCCTCAGTGTTTAGCAGTCCCACTTCTTCTTTCTTTCTTTTCTTCCTATTGATATGGCTATAAAACCTTTTACTATTGGTTTTTATTCCCTTTGCAAGGTCCAATTCTACATGACTTTTAGCCTGTCTCACTTTATCCCTACATGCTCTGACCTCAATAAGGTAGGTTTCTTTGCGGATCCCTCCCATCTTCCACTTCTTGTATGCTTTCTGTTTTTCCTTAATCACCTCTCTGAGATGCTTGCTCATCCAGCTTGGTTTAAAACTCCTGCCTATGAATTATTTCCCCTTCCTTGGGATACAAGCTTCTGATACCTTCTGCAACTTTAACTTTAACCCAGGCCTCCTCCGCCTTTAGATCCATAAGTTCTTTAGCCCAATCCACTTCCCTAACTAATTTCCTTAATTTATTAAAGTTAGCCTTTTTGAAATCAAAAACCCTAGTCTCAGATTTATTTTTGTTTATCCTTCCATTTAGTTTGAACTGAATTAGCTCATGATCACTCAAGCCAAGGTTGTCCCCTACAACCATTTCTTCAATGAGGTCCTCACTACTCACCAAAACCAAATCTAAAATGGCATCCCCCCTTGTTGGTTCAGCAACTACTTGATGAAGGAATTCATCAGCTATAACATCTAGGAAAATCTGAGTCCTATTATTATTACTAGCACCTGTTCTCCAATCTATATTTGGGAAGTTGAAGTCTCCCATGATCACACAGTTCCCATTAGTATTTACTTCCTTAAAAACATGAAAGAGGTCTCTATCCATATCCAAATTAGATCCCGGTGGTCTATAGCACACCCCAAGCACTATCCCAGGGGAGGCTCTAGTAGTTTTCTTCCCCAATGTGATTTTTGCCCAGACAGACTCTGTCTTATCCATTCCATCACTTTTTATTTCTTTACAGTCTACCTCATCATTGATATACAATGCTACTCCCCCACCTTAACCTTTATTTCTGTCTTTCCTAAACAGCACATACCCTTCAATACCTGTACTCCAGTCATTACTGCTATTCCACCATGTTTCAGTTATTCCTATAATATCTGGTTTCACTTCCTGGACCAGTAGCTCTAATTCCTCCATTTTGTTACCTAAACTCCTCGCATTGGTGTACAAACATCTTAATTTTTGCTGTTTGGCCTCACTCACATTCTTTACCCAATTTGGTATGGACATTGTACTGCCAGTATGACCTATTAGACTAGTATCCCCTCTGCCCTTCCTCCTTATGTCCATTCTCCTACCCCCTGCTATATCCTTTCTTACTTCGTTTTCTTCCCTCTCAATGTTAAAATCTGGCTTGGAGATTACCTGGACATCTCCCAACCGTAGTTTAAAGCTCTCTTGATCAGTTGTGCCAGCCTCCATCCTAGAAGTCTATTTCCTTCCCTACTCAGGTGAAGTCCATCCCGAGAGAACAGTCCTCTGTCCATGAATGCCTCCCAGTGGCCATACATCCCAAAGCCCTCCTTGTAGCACCAATCCCTGAGCCATCTGTTGATCATCATAATCCTGTCCCACCTTTGTTGCCCTTCTCTAGGAACAGGAAGAATCCCACTGAAGATCACCTGAACCTCGATTTCCTTAAGCGTCTTCCCCAGCCTGGCATAGTCCCCCTTGATTCGTTCCAGTGACAATCTAGCCGTGTCATTTGTTCCTACATGAAGGATGATCAATGGATTCTTTCCCGCTCCCTTTAGGATCCTCTTCAACCTCAGGTCCACATCCCATATCTTAGCACCCGGTAGACAGCACACCCTTCTGTTCTCTGGATCAGCTCTGGTTACAGGCCTGTCTATTCTTCCCAGTAAGGAGTCCCCAATCACGTAGACCTGCCTTTTCCTGGTGACAGTGCGATTCTCCAGTCTATCCCCTGTTCCCTCTGGCTGCAAGTCCTTTCCATTCCTATTTTCCCTTGTAATCCTCTTCAACCCATCCTGTATCCTCCTGGGGCTCATGTTTGGTGTTGTCTCCATCGACTCTTCCCCTTCTTCTATGGGACTAGCCGCTCTTCTCTTCTTCCTTGCCCTTCCACCTTCAGTGAACACCTGCTGTACCCCTTCTTCATTCTCCAACTCCACAATCCTGTTCTTGAGCTCTATTTCTCCTTCACTGGCCCGTCTTTGCCTCTGCCTGCTTCTCTTAGTCACATGCTTCCACTGTCCATTTTCTTCACCCGGCAGTCCCCCCTCAGAGGCCTTTGATCCTGCTTCCATCTGCATGTCTGACCTTTCCCCTTCAGCCACCTCGTGCCTTTGCTCCATCAACTGCTCGAACCCCCGTCTAAACTCGACCAGAGTTTCCACCTGCATCTCCAATCCTCGGATCTTTTCTTCCATCAGCTCTATCAGGCGGCACTTCATGCAGACAAAACTCCTATCAGGTACCCCCTCCAGAACCATGTACATACCGCAGCTGCCACATCCAGTCATCCTCATTGTGTCCTCCACTGCTTGGCTCATGACCACTGCTAAACCCATGTCCCAAAACCCGCGGAGTTATTTCCCGCCGCCCGCCATAGGCGCCGACTCCGCTGGCAGCCACGCTCCAGACATTGCTGAGTGTTTATTTGATTAAAACCCCTCTTGGCATTGGAGATTTTAAGAAGTTAATACATTGACTTTTACTAGAATACTCTATTGCTCTTCATGTTTTTCATTTTTGACACTACTTTTGTATCATTGTATGACAAGGTATCAGTGATGCGGCCCTCGGGCCCATGGACTAGTTCTCATGTGGCCCTCCTGGTGATTGGAGTTTGAGATCCCTGCTCTAGAGCTAGGCGCTGAGGGCTAGCGTGGGTCACAGACGTGTCTTGCGTTAAATCAGATGACAGAAGAGTTCTGTGTATTTGTACTAGTACCGATTTACTGAGTGCACACACCCAAAGTGACTTGGTACTAAGGGAGAGCAGATCAGGAACCGAGACTGCAGCCACACTACCTTGTGATGTGTAATCCCCATCGCAGCACGCAAGCTAAGATGTACTGGGCTGCAGGGCCGGTGCAAGGACGTTTCGTGCCCTAGGCAAAACTTCCACCTTGCGCCACCTCCCCCCACGCCGAGATAACCCCGCCCGCAGCAGCTAACCCCGCCCACCCATCCCCCCCACCAGAGGAGGTTCCCCACCCCCCAACGGCAGCTAACCCCACCCACTGCAGCACCTGACCCAGCCGCCCGGGGAGCCCGCTGCCAGGGAAGCCCCCCCACCCCCCCCCGCCCCACGGCAGCTTCCCACGCCCGTGGCAGCCAGGCCCCCCCCGCCATGGCAGCTAGCCAAATCCCCCCATGGCAGCCCTCCCCGCCCCCCCAGCAGCCAACACCTCTCTCACCCCCCACGGCAGCCAGCCCTCCCCGCCCACGGCAGCTAACCTCCCCCCCCCCCCCCCGCGCTGTGGCAGCCAGCCCCCTGCCCACGGCAGCTAACTCCGCCCGCGGCAGCCCCCCTGTGACATTATTGACATAATCTGTAACTATATAGATCACTGTTGCAACCGTCATTGGGATAGCTCAGTGGTTTGAGCATTGGCCTGCTAAACCCAGGGTTGTGAGTTCAATCCTTGAGGGGGCCATTTAGGGATCTGGGGCAAAAATTGGGGATTGGTCCTGCTTTGAGCAGGGGGTTGGATTAGATGACCTCCTAAGGTCCCTTCCAAACCTGATATTCTATGATTTGCAGCAAAGGTTGTAGTGTAAGGTGTCTAAGAGAAGGTTATGGTTTGCTGGTCATGATTATGCTGTCTGTATGTGTGTATCATTTTGTAGCTGAAGTTATGAATATAGGCTCTATACTGTCTGTATTTCAAACTTGTGCTGTGCTTCTGAGTGACACCCCAGACAAGTTGGTATCAGCTCTTCCAAGCCTGCTTGATGGCCCATTAAGGACCATCAGCTACACAACTGACCCATTGAGAAAAGACAGATACGCCTTGTAACTCAGCAAAGTATGCAGGAACTTGCCCATGTGACGCCAAACTCCATTTTGCTGTAATTTTCCACAGTAAGAACAAAGAGGTGTTCTTACACCTGAAAAAGACTATAAAAGGCTGATGCCTCATCTCCATCTTGTCTTCAATCCTGCTTCATACCTCTGGAGGGATTTTGCTACAAACTGAAGCTCTGAACAAAGGACTGATGATCCATCCCAGCTGTGGATGTACTCCAGAGACTTGATTTGAATCTGCAGTTTATTCTATCACTGCTACAAGCTTGAACCAAGAACTTTGCCATTATTGTATGTAATTGATTCCTTTTAACCAATTCTAACCCTCACCTAGACCTTTTTCCTTTTATAAATAAACCTTTAGATTTTAGTTTCTAAAGGACTGGCAACAGCGTGATTTGTGGGTAAGATCTGATTTGTATATTGATCTGGGTCTGAGACTTGGTCCTTTGGGATCGGGAGAACCTTTTTTACTGGGACATTGGTTTTCATAACCATTTGTCACCATAATGAGTGGCACTGGTGGTGATACTGGGAAACTGGAGTGTCTAAGGGAATTGCTTGTGTGACTTGTGGTTAGCCAGTGGGGTAAACCAAAGTCTCCTCTGTTTGGCTGGTTTGGTTTGCCTTAGAGGTGGAAAAACCCCAGCCTTGGGCTGTAACTGCCCTGCTTGAAGCAATTTGTCCAGAATTGACACTCTCAGTTGGGTCCCGCCAGAACCGGCATCGGTACACCCACCCACCCGCGGCAGCTATCCCCCCCATGGCAGCTAACCCTGCCCGGGGAGCCCACCCCAGCTCACTTCCACTCTGCCTGCTCTGCTGAGCATGCCGGCATCGCTCTAATTCTCCTCCCCTCCCAGGCTTACAGCGCCGATTAGAGGAGAATTAGAGCGGGGGCGGGGTGCTCAGTGGAGGAGGCGGAGTGGAGGTGAGCTGGGGCAGGGAGCAGTCCAAGGGGGTTGGACTAGATGACCTCCTGAGGTCCCTTCCAACCCTGAGATTCTATGATTCTAAGTGTAGTGGGGCGGTCACCCCGCTCTGGCCCTGAAAGAGTTAAGAGCAGCCCTTGCGGAGGGCTGGGACACAGAGAGAGACCTAATAAAGATAGGCTGATTGGGGAAGCAGCCACAGGTAGGCCAGGCCCCAATCAGGCCACACCTGGCCCTGGGAGGCTCAGGGAGGAGCTGAGTCAGAGACTCTCTCTCCGGTCTGGAGGAAGAAGGACCTGGCTGCCTGGGAGACAGGGTACCCGAGGTGGAGCAGTGCTGGGGAACAGGGCCAAGGGGCTGGGGAGCTCCAGCCCAGCAACTCCCCAGGCTGCAGGCCTTGAGCAAGGCCTCAAGCAGGTACTGGGGTTGCAAAGGTGCAGCCCGGGGCCAGGCAGAAGCAGCAGGTGCAACCCCCCCCTTGCCAATGATGAGCGGCCATTGCAGACTGCAGTCTGCCCCAGTGAGCGGGGGCTAGATGGTGACTGGCAGTGCCCATAGACTGAGCCAAGGTGGGGATAGAGGGTTGGGGGTTCCCTGGGAAGGGGAGACCCAGTGTGTGGGGGTACTTCTGGGGCAGAACCCCAGGGCAAAGGGCACCAGGGTCTGGGAGGGACATGGGGACCAGCAGCAAGCGAGACATTGGCCAGCAGAGGGCGTTCCATATGCTGGATAAGAACTAATTGCCAGACAACCAGCAGGAGGTGTCGCCAATCAGTCTTCGCTTCGCTACAGGAAGTTGTTGTGCTGCAGGAAGTAGAGCTGGGGAGCCAGTAGGCAGAGCTCTTCCCTCTGCGTGAACATGCACGGTGGGATTTCAGAGCCTATGGGAGATAGGAACCTTCGGAAGTCCCACCTGCAGGTAACATTCCAGCATGTTGCTAAGGGCCACTGTGCTGCATGGGAGGTACTGTACTGTTCTTCCAATAGGGTGCAATCCTGGGGTCACTATAAATCCCGGGGCACTTTTCAGAGGAATTGGGGTAGAATCGCTATACCATGCTCAAATTCCAACTCAGAAAAGTCAGAGATAGAGACCAGCAAGGAGATTCCAGGAGAGCTGGCTGTATTTTAAAGAATCCCTTATTGAGGTTGCAGGAACAAACCATCCTGATGTGTAGAAAGAATAGTAAATATGGCAGGCGACCAGCTTGGATTAACCGTGAAATCCTTGCTCATCTTAAACACAAAAAAGATGCTTACAAGAAGTGGAAGATTGGACAAATGGAGGCAGGGCCGGCTCCAGGCACCAGCTTTCCAAGCTGGTGCTTGGGGCGGCATCGAGAATGGGGCGGCAGTCCGAGTCCCACGGCGGCAAAATTTGGCGGCAGGTCCGCCGCTCTTCCGGCCGCCGAATTGCCGCCATGGGACTCATGCTGCCGCCCCGTTCTCGCCCGCCACAGCTGCAATTCAGAGGCAGGTACGCCGCTTTTCCCGCCACCGAATTGCCGCCGCGGGACTCGGACTGCCGCCCCATTCTCACCCGCCGTGGCGGCAATTCGGTGCGGACTGCTTGGGATGGCAAAATTGTTAGAGCCGCCCCTGAATGGAGGAGTATAAAAATATTGCTCAGGCATTCAGGAGTGAAATCAGGAAGGCCAAATCACACTTGGAGTTGCAGCTAGCAAGAAATGTTAAGAGTAACAAGAAGGGTTTCTTCAGGTATGTTGGCAACAAGAAGAAAGTCAAGGAAAGTGTGGGCCCCTTATGAATGAGGGAGGCAACCTAGTGACAGGATGTGGAAAAAGTTAAATGTACTCAATGCTTTTTTTCGTCAGCTCTCAGACTACTGCACTACGCAGCACAGTATGGGGAGGAGGTGACCAGCCCTCTGTGGAGAAAGAAGTGTTCCAAGACAAAGCCCTGGCTGGGATGATCTAGTGGGGTTGGTCCTCCTTTGAGCAGGGGGTTGGACAAGATGACCTCCTGAGGTCCCTTCCAACCCTGAGATTCTATGATTCTATTTAGAAAAGCTGGATGAGCACAAGTCCATGGGGCCGGATGCATTGCATCCGAGGGTGCTAAAGGAGTTGGCCGATGTGATTGCAGAGCCATTGGCCACTATCTTTGAAAACTCATTGCAATCAGGGGAGGTCCCGGATGACTGGAAAAAGGGAAGAAGGAGGATCTGGGTAACTACAGGCCAGTCAGCCTCACCTCAGTCCCTGGAAAAATCATGGAGTGGGTCCTCAAGGAATCAATTCTGAAGCACTTAAAGGAGAGGAAAGTGATCAGGAACAGTCAGCATGGATTCACCAAGGGCAAGTCATGCCTGACTAACCTAATTGCCTTCTACGATGAGATAACTGGCTCTGTTGATGAGGGGGAAGCAATGGACGTGTTATTCCTGGACTTTAGCAAGCTTTTGATACAATCTCCCACAGTATTCTTGCCAGCAAGTTAAAGAAGTAGGGCTGGATGAATGGACTATAAGGTGGATAGAAAGCTGGCTAGATCATAGGGCTCAACAGGTGGTGATCAACTAGACATGGAGCCATTGGCAGCCGGTATCAAGTGGAGTGCCCCAAGGGTCGGTCCTGGGGCCGGTTTTGTTCAATATCTTCATAAACGATCTGGAGGATGGCGTGGACTGCACCCTTAGCAAGTTTGCAGATGACACTAACCTGGGAAGAATGGTAGATATTCTGGAGGGTAGGGATAGGATACAGAGGGACCTAGACAAATTAGAAGATTGGGCCAAAAGAAATCTGATGAGGTTCAACAAGGACAAGTGCAGAGTTCTGCACTTAGGACGGAAGAATCCCATGCACTGCTACAAACTAGGGACCGAATGGCTAGGCAGCAGTTCTGCAGAAAAGGACCTAGGGGTTACAGTGGACAAGAAGCTGGATATGAGTCAACAGTGTGCCCTTGTTGCCAAGAAGGCTAACGGCATTTGGGGCTGTATAAGTAGGGGTGTTGCCAGCAGATCGAGGGACATGATCATTCCCCTCTATTCTCAGTGCGGGCAGATGACAGAACAAGGAGTAATGGTCTCAAGTTGCAGTGGGGGAGATCTAGGTTGGAGAGTAGGAAAAACTTTTTCACTAAGAGGGTGGTGAAGCACTGGAATGGGGAGGTGGTGGAATCTCCTTCCTTAGGGCTAGTCTACACTACCCGCCTGATTTGGTGGGTAGTGATCGATGTTCTGGGATCGATTTATCGCGTCTCATCTAGATGCGATAAATCGATCCCAGAATCGCCGGCGAGCGGAGGAAGCGCTGTTGACGGGGGAGCCTGCCTGCTGCCGTGTGGACCGGGGGTAAGTAATTTAAAAATCGATCTAAGATATTTGACTTCAGCTACGTTATTCACGTAGATGAAGTTGCGTATCTTAGATCGACACCCCCCCCCCCCCCCGCCCCCCAGTGTGGACCAGCCCTTAGAGGTTTTTAAGGTCAGGTTTGATAAATCCCTGGCTGGGATGATTTAGTTGGGGTTGGTCCTGCTTTGAGCAGGGGATTGAACTAGATGACCTCCTGAGTTCCCTTCCAACCCTGATATTCTATGATTCTATTTATTCAGTTATCTAGTCCCTCTCCCTGCCAATCCAGGATAAAAGTAACTACATCCTGTTTCCCTAAACTCCATGTGATAAGGCAAGAGTAGGCAACCTATGGCAGGGGTGCCAAAGGCGGCACGCAAGCTGATTTTCAGTGGCACTCACACTACCTGGGTCCTGGCCACCGGTCTGGGGGGCTTTCTATTTTAATTTAATTTTAAGTGAAGCTTCTTAAACATTTTAAAAACCTAATTTACTTTACATACAACAATAGTTTAGTTTTCAGAGTAGCAGCCGTGCTAGTCTGTGTCAGCAAAAAGAACAGGATTACTTGTGGCACCTTAGAGACTAACACATTTATTTCAGCATAAGCTTTCGTGGGCTACAGCTCACTTCATCAGATAGTTTAGTTATATATTAAATACTTATAGAAAGAGACCTTCTAAAAACATTTAAATGTATTACTGGCACGCAAAACCTTAAATTAGAGGGAATAAATGAAGACTCGGCACACCACTTCTGAAAGGTTGCCGACCCCTCATAGACTTTAAGGTCAGAAGGGACCATTATGATCATCTAGTCTGACCTCCTGCACAATGCAGGCCACAGAATCTCACCCACCCACTCCTGGAATAATCCTCTCACCTATGTCTCAGCTACTGAAGTCCTCAAATCATGGTTTAAAGACTTCAAGATGCAGAGAATAAGGTATGTTGCTTCACTTTGTGTCCTATACTGTCACTGTACACTGTTACCCTTGTGTTCCACCCCAGAGGTAGCAGCATTTCCGTGATGGATGAAGTGAACCCTGTGAACAATATGTTAACTTTACAAAACACTTTGCGATCCTTCAGGATGAAAGGTGCGAAATGTAATGTAAAAAGGGAAAATATTGTTTATAAAATTCATAGAAGCAAAATGGTTAGAGTGCTCTGATGGTGCGGGACCAGCATTGGTCAAAAATTTTCCATTGATGAAATTGTTTCCTGACCAAAAAAAGTGTTTTTTCCGCAAAACTATTTTTTTTTCTGGCAAGACTCTGCTTTCCATGGGAAATTCTGAATGTTCATCAAAAAACCAACGGCCTGAAAACTGAAATATTTCTGCATGAAAAACAAAATATTTTGTTCTGGAAATGTTGCTGTAGTGTCTCATGGGGGTTGAAAGTCAGTTTCCTCTTGTCCCCACACTCCTTAATGGGCTGGGCTACACAGCAGGACGACACCTTCCATGATGCACCGTAGCTGAATCAAAATATTTAATTTTTCAGCCAAAATTTTTGGTATTAAAATTTTTGTCAAAAAAACAAAATTTTCTCCATTTTCCAACTAGCCCTGGGCAGGCGACTTCCATAAAAGGAGAGAGTAAATAGAATGGGGCTGCACACTTTATTGTGTTATAGGGACTATTAACGTGAGTAAAGTTACTCATGTGTGAAAGTGTTCACAGGATCAGACCTTAGTCTGGCAAGGAGAGGAAGGAGAGGATGCAGGCTACAAGGACAACTGAGAGTAAATGGCATAGAACAGGCCACTCACATGCCCTGTTTATCCTAATCCATAAAATGCACTTGAAGACCCTCAAATGTCTGATCCCTTGCTCTAAGGGCTGGTCTGCATGCACCCTTGCACCAAAATAACTAAACTAAATAACTTTTCATTCATTTATTTTGTGGTTTTGGTGCAGATTTGAGCCCTTACACTACGATGAGTTACAAAGCAGACTGCAAAGAGTTACAAAGGGACCTCACTAAACTGGGTGACTGGGCAACAAAATGGCAGATGAAATGCTGATAAATGCAAAGTAATGCACATTGGAAAAGATAATCCCAGTTATACAGATAAAATGATGGGCTCTAATTTAGCTTTTGCCATGCAAGAAATAGATCTTGGAGTCCTTATCGATAGTTCTCTGAAAACATCCACTCAATGTGCCGCAGCAGTCAGAAAAGCGAACACAATGTTAGGAACCATTAGGAAAGGGATAGATAATAAGACAGAAAATATCATAATGTCACTGTAAAAATCCATGATATGCCCAAACCTTGAATACTGAGTGCAGTTCTTGTCACCCCATCTCAAAAAAGATCTATTAGAACTGGAAAAGATACAGACAAGGGCAACAAAAGTGATTAATGGTATGGGACAGCTTCTGTATGAGGAGAGATTAATAAGACTGGGACTTTTCAGCGTGGAAAAGAGACGAGTAAGTGCGGGATATGATAGAAGTCTATAAAATCGTGGACGATGTGGAGAAAGTGACTAAGGAAGTGTTATTTACTCCTTCACATAACACAAGAATCAGGGGTCATGAGATTAAATTAATAGGCAGCAGGTTTAAAACAAACAAAAGGAAGTATTTCTTCACACAACGCACAGTCAACCTGTGGAATTTGTTGCCAGGGGATGTTGTGAAGGCCAAAACTAATTGAATTGAAAAAAGAACTAGATAAGTTCATGGCAGATAGGTCCATCAATGGCTATTAGCCAAGATGGTCAGGGATGCAACCCCATCCTCTGGGTGTCCCTGGCCTCTGTTTTCCAGAAGCTGAGAGTGGACGACGGGATGGATCACTGGATGATTGCCTGTTCTCTTCATTCCCTCTGAAGCACCTGGCATTGGTCATTGTCAGGAGATAGGATACTGGGCTAGATGGACCATTGGTCTGACCCAGTATGGCCATTCTTATGTTCTTAGTTAACAGTATGACTCAGAACTAGATTTGATTCTTCTGAATAAGAATAGCATCTGCAGTTAGAAAGGGCAACAGTTATCAATCCTGATGCTTCAGGGTATATATTGATCAAAAGCTGGGTCAGGAAGAGATTTCCCCTCATGCTGTAGTGTTGCACATTTGTCTGGTACAGAATGAAGGTGTTGGGGGTGACACTTTCTTATGAAGAATCTGGAAGAGGCCATTGTAGGAGATGGGACACTGGATTAGATGGTCTCTTTTGGTACAGACCTACTTTAGCTATGTAATCCCATACAGTGGTACCGCTAACCATTTGCCAGACCCAGTGAGATGATGCTGTCTAGTCCATTTCTGATCTCAGACAGCTTTAGAGATATGCTTCTGATGAAACTGGCAGAGACAAATGACCTTAAAGACTTGGACTGTCAGAGAGTGGGACATTCTGAAGGAGAAGCTGGGACTCTGGAACAAGATACTTGATTTGGGTCACTGGATGCAGAGTTTGCAAACTGTCTTTGGGAAGAAGTTCCACATGTTCTCTTTTGCCAAAATGCTATTTACATCTTTATATTCTGCATCATTTTGCCTGAAAACCAAGACATAATGTCTGAGTGCCTTAATTTGCAGTTCCAGTCTTTTCTAAACAGAACCCCAACCTGGCCCGCTCTCATCCTACAGAGAGAGCTTCAAAGGCTACTAAGTAAAATGGAATAGACAGTCACAGAGATGGCTGTGTGGTCCAGTGCTCCCAACAAGGGCCTGGGAGCCAACAACCCTCATCTCTCTCCCTGATGCTACCACAAACTCACTGCGTGGCCTTAATAGTTCAAACCACTGAAAAATAGGTATAAGTGTATTTATTTTGATGTTTGCAAGCTATAATGACAGAGAGCCCCTACAATACATTTTCCAAAGCCTCCAGGTGACTTGGAGTCTAAGTTCCATTTTCAAAAGTCACTTACGCAAGGAGGAGCTGAAGTCTCATTGTAAGTCAGTGGGATTCAGGCTCCCAAGTCACTTTTGAAAATTGGCCCTTGGCTCCTAAATCACCAAGGTGCTTCTGAACATTTTGTCCTAAGTCAATCAATAATAACACGTGCCTTCCCTCCCAGGGTGTCACAAGGCAGGTGAATGTTAGTAAAGTCCCCGGAGGTCACGGGATGAAGGCAAAATAAAAACTTGTCTCACTACAGCATGTTGCCTGCTCACTCTCAGGTACAGCATAGCACTCCATGAGATGCTGAGTTAGATGGTAATGCTGCAGTTAGTGTGTCTGCAAACCCAGCCATCACCCTGGGCTTAGTAATCCATCATGTATAGCCCTGGGAATCCACATCTGAGTTCTTAGGACTCCATGCTACCTTCCTCCTTTCCAAACAATTAGGGTTACCATACATCCGTATTTTCCCGGACATGTCCAGCTTTTTGGTTTTTAAATTGCCGTCCGGGAGGAATTTTTAAATATTTAAAAACATCCGGGTTTTTAGATATTTATAAATTCCTCCCGGCCGGCATATGGATGTATGGTAACCCTATCGAATCCCTCCCTCCCAGGCCGGAGCAAGCCTCTGGGCGCCCTTCCCAGGGACCGCAGGGCTCGGAGAGGTTCTTCGACGAGGAGCCACTGGGGTTTCTGTTGAGCTCAGTGCCAGGTTCACAGGTGGGCACTCCTTGAGCCTGAACCTATCCAGGGCCCCCCCAGCCCTGGGCGGCGAGTGCCAAGGCCACGGCCAAGTCCGCTCCCGGGCACCCAACATGGCCCTGCACGCTCTCCCTCCCCCCGACTCCCCTGTCGGTGATTAGCAGCAGTGTTAACAAGTTATCTGAAGGATGCACTGGAAAATGTCTAAACGTGTGAGCATTTCTAGGGGAGGAGAGCACTCCTGCCCTTCTGTGGGAATGAGTAACTCAGGGCTGCCTTTGGTGATTCACTTTTAAAAAACAAACCCACTCCACATGCAGCCGTCATAGCTGCTGTCCATCTTTTCAGAAGCAAGTGCCCATGGATGTCTAAACTCTAGGAATAAGTACAGCCAGCCCCAGGGCCCACCCTTGGCTGTTGGTCCTCAATGGCCATTGCTAGCCTCTGTGCTCCAGCTCCCTCCACTGGAGGTGCTGCTCGTGTGACTGTGTCTGTGCCAAGGTACAGCATTCTGAAAACGTGAACCCAGGAGAGAAGCCTTCGCAGGCACGCATGGGGGGAACATTGCCTCTGGAATGGCCCAGGGGCTGCTCCGATTTGCACATTGACACAGGAAAGCTTTCTCAGACAGGCAGACTCAAAATACACTGGAGTCCATGCAGTGATGGCAAGAGGTGCCAGGCTGACAACCCACCTACAGCATGGGCAGCGGTACCAGCTCCCCATACAGTGGCCGGCCACTCTGTCCCAAACCTCACTTGAAGCCCCCCACTCTGGCTGCCAGGGGGTTCAGTTTTCAAGCCCACTTGATCCTTGGATGAACCTGCCAATAAGAGCCCATGACCACGATGACCTTTGTGACGTGGGTTCCTGTCCACTGAGAAGCACCAAGTGGCTGCCCAAGGCCACCAGACCAGAGCAGCCACCAGATGATCAGGTCCTGCAGACAACACAGCCCCAGGTCTGGACTGACATTGGAGAGCTGGACGTGAAAAGCTCCATACCCTGCTGCTGGTACACTCTGACCCAAGGGAGCACAGCTGAGTAATCACATCTCCTCGCCTGATTCCTGTGCCCTCCTCAGGTTTGCAGCAGGTGCGACTGGGTTAACACACAGAGCTCTGTGCCCTCCGACACTGAATTCCCCCGTGGAATCAGCTTGTTCTCCTAAGCGGAGCTTTGGAAAAGGCTGCAGGGCAGAATTTTTGCTGACCTCACACATAATACAGAAAAGGCAGTTTTAAAACCAGGTCTGGTCGTCAGACTCTGTGCTACATTAATAACCCAAGTTCTGTACGATAAAAAAGAAATGAACATTAAACGTACCCTCGTAAAGTGTCTTGGCCTCTTCTTCTCACTCTATTTGCTGGCTGTCTTTCCTCATAGCCTGCAAATCTGTCTGTCTGAAAGTCCCCTTCATATTGGCCCTGGGCTTGTTCCATGTACAAAAGTGCTGTACATCCTAGCATGAACTTGGCCAGCCATAATAACCCCATGGTGGCAAGGATTCCTTGATTCCCTCTGCTGCCCTGAAAGCCTCTTCCAGCTGGAGGGGCCCTGCTGCCCTGGTGGAGGATGGACTGTAGCAGCAAACCCTGAATGCCAAGCTGCCGTCCTGACGGTCCCCTTCTGAGGCTAGAAGCAGAGACAGGACAGAGGAGACACAAGTGTTCTTAAGGGCTTTCACATTTTTAAAATGATCATTCACCCCAGGCCCCCACTTCCCCAGCATTAATAGAGTGAGGTCATAAAATTGCACTCACTTGGGCTTCCTGTGCACAATCCAGCTAACAAGCTCACACACTCGTACCGCACAAAGACATTGCCCAAGAATTCCTTTCCCAAGAGTTAGGAACGGACAGAGGCTGCTCCGTCTGATCTCTGTGGAGTGGAGATACTCTCTTCCCTCTGCTCTGTCCCTCCAGAGCATTTGGAAACATAAAGGGCACCCAATTAGTGCATCAAGTGTAATTGCAGACATGCCCTGGGGTTTGGTGGCTGCTGGCTTGTGATACCCTGAATGCAGCTCCAGGATTCAGGGCAGCAATGCAAGAAGCAGGGCTATGGGGCCAGAGAAGACGCACTCAGGACAGTGGTTTCCCAGGGGACACTCGCCTCATGTTTGTTGGCCCCCTTGTTAAATTGCCCAGCTCTGCCCTCCCAGCCCCATGTGCCAGTCAGACCAGGAGGAGTGAGGGCTGGGATGAGGGAGGGGCATGGGGAGTACACTGCTCTGAAAACAGTGTTTCCAGCTCCTGGGATTCCCTTTGAAATCCCCCCCATTTCTCGAGGGGAGTCAAGGAGCCCAGGGAGTGGATGGGGCTCAGCTCAGTGATGGAGTGGGGAGAAGGGATGAGTGTGGGGGGTTGCATGGGGCTGAATGACAGGTACTATGCTGGGGCAAGGGGGAGGAGGATAAATGTGATGTGTTAGGGCTGAGCTGGTATTTATGGGGGGCGCAGTGAGATTGTACCATGTGGTCGGGCCATACTGAGGGCTGGCGTGAGTGCAAGGCCAAGGCTGAAGTAGTGCAGGGGTGATGGGGGAGAGCCTTTGAGCTGGGCCAGGCCTGGGGGAAGTTTGCATGACTTAGCGTGAAAGGCTGGGTGTGCTGGATTGTTATGCTGGTGCTGAGGACAGCAGTAGCCGGCCCTGGATGTCCCTTTGCACCAGCAAGGGAGTAGCTAAGGGGTAGGCACAGGGATCTGCAAACAGGAGGACAGTGTCAGAGCGTCTGCCCTCAATCCTCGACCGGCTGCCTGGCATCATTGTGCCAACCTGTGCTGTGGCTTGTGGGAGTCAAAACACGGGCACATCCCCAGACACAGCCCACGGCCCCGGGGTCCCAGGGACTCTGCCGTGTGTCTGTACCCGTGAACAAACCAAAATGAAACCCAGACGCCTTCCAAGGGGAGGAGATGGGACGCTGCCTGGGGAGCCCACAGAGCGATGAGAGGAGGCTCAGCACCACTCACTGGGCTGCTCATGTGTGGGGAGAGACTCAGCTCGTTTCACTGGGGCCGTGGTCGGCAGAGCCCATTAGAAGGTCACTGGGGCTGTGGTCGGGGGGAGGGATCCGGCTTGTGTCACTGGGGGCTGTGGTCAGGGAAAGCCCCTGCGGGGAGGGATCTGGCTTGTGTCACTGGGGGCCGTGGTTAGAGGGAACCCCTGGGGGGTCACTGGGGACTGTGGGGGGAGGGATCTGGCTTGTGTCACTGGGGGACGTAGTCACAGGGGGGCGTGGTTGGGGGAGCCCATTGGAGGAGGGATCTGGCTTGTGTCACTGGGGGCCGTGGTTAGAGGGAACCCCTGGGGAGTCACTGGGGACCGTGGGGAGAGGGATCCGGCTTGTCACTGGGGCCTATAGTCACAGGGGGCTGTGGTCAGGGGAGCCCATTGGGGGAGGAATCTGGCTTGTGTCACTGGGGGCGATGGTCAGGGGGAGCCTATGGGGGAAGGGACTCAGCTTGTGTCACTGGGGCCGTGGTTGGGGGAAGGGAGGGATTAAGCTCGTGTCACGGGGGGCCGTGGACTGGGGCACCCCTGGACCTGGGGGGAGGGATTTGGCTCATGTCACTGGTGGCCGAGGTCAGGGGGACCCAATTGGGGGAAAAATCCAGCTTGTGTCACTGGAGGCTGTGGTCGGAGGGAGCCAATGGGACTCACTGGGGTTGTGGTTGGGGGGAGTCCCTGCAGGGGAAGGTATCCGGCTCGTCTCACTGGGGGCCGTGGTCGGGCGGAGCCAATGGGGCTCACTGTGGGCCTTGGTCTGGGGGGAACCCCTGTGGGGAAGGATTCAGCTCGTGTCACTGGGGCTGTGGGGGGGAACCCCTGGGGGGAGGGATTCAGCTCATGTCACTGGGGCCGTGGGGGGGAACCCCTGGGGGGAGGGATCTCGCTTGTGTCACTGGGGGCCGTGGTCAGGGGGAGGGAGGGAGGGATTAGACTCGTGTCACTGGGGGCCGTGGACTTGGGGACTCTTGGACCTGGGGGGAGGGATTTGGCTTGTGTCACTGGGGGCCATAGTTGGGGGAGCCTATGAGGGGAGGGATTCGGCTCGTGTCACTGGGGGCCGTGGCTGGAGGGAGGGAGAGAGGGAGGGATTCCATTCCATTCATGTCCCCCATCAGGGGGAGCCCATGGGGGGAGGGATCTGGATCATGTCACTGGGGACCGTGGTCAGGGGGAGGGAGGGAGGGTTCTGGATCATGTTAATTGGGGCCATGGTCTGGGGGAGCCCATGGGAGGAGAGATTCAGCTCATGTCACTGGGGGCAGTGGTTGGGGGGAGGGAGGGAGGGATCTGGATGGTGTCACTGGGGGCTGTGGTCGGGGGGAACTCATGGGGGAGGGTTTCAGCTCATGTCGTCATGGCCCGTGGGGCCCACAGAGATCTCCAGAGTGGCTTTATTTCGATGCCAAACATACTGCACACACCACGGTGCCTTTAGCATCAAGCCTGCAGGGCTCTGCCCGGGGACTGGCACCATGGACTGCCCGGGGACTGGCACAGGGTCTCAGGCAAACGGGGTGGGACGAGCAGGCCCCGGCAGTGGGAGTGTGGCCATCAGCCATGAGCAGAACTGTAGCAGGAGCTGAAGAAGGGGAGAAAGGCGCAGACTCTAAGCTAGGGGCAGGCTGTGAGGAATGGGCAGTGTTGGTGCCAGGTCCTGGGCCTGGCCTCGGGATGAGGGTGGAGGTCTGGGTGTGTGACAGGGAGTATGGCTGTGCTTGAGCTAAGGGTGCATGTGATGGAAGGCAGGGCGGGGGGTGGCTGACCCGCGGAGGCCATGGGGCTGGTCTGATATGGGCAGGCAAAGTGTGGGAAATTTGAGATGTTTTATCACTGTCCTTACCCATCCCCCCTTCCTCAGCTCCCACTCAAGGCTCATTCCTTCCCAACCCCGCTCCCCATTCCCCAACTCTCCTGGCCCTACACTGGCATGTGCAGACATTCAGCTGCTTTGTTACCCCCCCCCCCTCCACATTCCAGCGTGCTGGAGCTGGGAGCCAGTCCCCAGGAGAGCCAGGGCTTGCAGCCCTCCTCAGAGAAGGAGGGCCAGAGAGCATCTCTCACCCTGAGACCCCAAGTCTTCTCCCAGAGGTTCCCCCTCTCCCCAAAACGAAAATGACTGCTGCTGCTGAGAGAGGCAGAGCCCTGAGCACTCCTGCTGGGAGGCATAGGGCCCTGAGCTGCCCTTAAATGTCCCCCATGCTGTCCCACAAAAGCACTTTCCAATTCCAGCGCAGCCCAAAAGCAGGCAAAAAGCAGCACAGACAAGGCAGAAAATGTGTTCAAACCATTCCAAAACTCACAGCTCCAGAGCAGTGTCCCTGGTCAGAATTTCTCAGCTCTTGAGGACATGCTTTTTCAGGCTCTAATATTTCAAATGCAGTGAATGAAAAAGACAGAGTGGGAAGGAGAAAACCGGGCTGGGAGCAGAGGCAAAGGAAGAGACAAAGAAACTGCCCTCCCTGCAGTGCCTTGCAAAACTCTGCTACTTTGCTACACATGTCTGTCTGCTGAAGGCTAGGATATGATTATCTCCAGCTAGACAAAAGCAGGGTAGTTTTTAGAGCTTTCAAAGTAACACACACATGGAAAAGTGGTCACAGAAAGCAAAGATTTTTTTACACTAGGAGGTTTCCAAGCTCTCATGCAGAGATTTCAGTTGAGGAGATGATAAGTGACCCCTTTAACCACAGTAAAATTAGAATTACAACAATGATCAATACACAGGCACGTACCCTTGAAAGCGTTAACACTACAGTTCTGCTAAAATAATATGGAAAAGTAATTTACACCCATCTGAAGAGAGTTAAAAAAAGCTCAAAAATTATCTGCAGCTCTGAGAAATTCCACCAAACGGTCTTTGTAAGAAATCAACATTGACAAAGAAAAGAGAGGGAGAGAGAGAGAGAGAATCAATCATTAAATCTGAGCTAAAACAGATTGGCAGATTTGAGGGGAGCAGGAAAGACATTTCAATCTGTGGCATTAAGTGTCAGAACTAAACAGAGGGAAAAATGCAAAAAAAAATAAATAGAAAAAAGGCAGTCGAACAATTGCAAACTAGCTTTCAGATAAAGAGAAAGAAATCAGCCCCTTAGCCACTTATAGAGTCTGGATTTAGTCTGAATCTGTTTAAATACCTTTAGGTCCTGGAACTGGTGATGTGCCCAGAGCTCCTTTGTTTAGTGGAGATCTGGGCAGAAAAGAAGGGAATAAAACCCTCACCCCTGAAGGAAAGAAAAAAGGTACAGCCTAATCCAGATTGGAGAGGGGGAGGGCCTTGTTGCGGGAGAAGGGGTGCAGGAGGAGTGGGAGGAACAGGAGAACAACCCTACTGCATTCTTGAGCCAAAAGTTTTTCATTTCAAGGAGTGGTAGGGGGGAGAGGTTGGGTTTAGCAAGAGACATTTGAATGCAGACATGATTATCACCTAACCATTCCTTGTGTGCTGAGGACCCATTCGGTTCACTTCATTGCTGAGCACACTCAGTTCAGCTCAATGGACTGGCTGCTGGTCCCAGCCTTAGACAGGAGCAGCAGAAGGCAGAAGAAAATTAATAACAATGACTTCACATCAAAAGACTCAGGGGGAAAGAATCCACTCTCGATTTGGGGGTGACTTGTTGCTTCTTTTTGGAAAAAAAGAGCCCCATATTAAAGTGACTGAAAGGAGAAAGTAAAAGAGACTTTTCCTGCCAGATGTTTTACTGCAATTGATCAGGGATAATCAGGGAAGGGCAGGCGGGTTGGAGGGAAGTGATCCAGCTCAGAGATATCAGACCTAAAAGTCACACTAGCCCCCCCACCACCACCACCACCTTCCCCCAAAACAATTTTTTAGATTGCAAAACATTTTATTAACTTAATTATTTTAATGAATTAATTAAAAATAGTATTTTGGTGGTTTTAAAATTAGATCTTTCTTTTCATCACACACCAGTTCATGATCTGGTGTGTGATGGTGTGCTTGCAGTGCACAATGAATGTGTTTCCTCTCCATCTTGTTTCAATAATTATTATTGATGTCTTCTCTTGAAAAGAAAAATAAAAAGCATGTGCACACAGACACACACACCCCTGACTCATTTCATGTATGCCTCCACACCCTGGGTATTTCCAGGAACTAGACAACACCAATACTGCGTAGCCAGGAAATACTAGAAATCTCCCCAGAAAGCCCAATGCAGGCCAGGTTCCCGGCCAAAGAGGTTCTGATAAACTCCAGAAAAGCAGCTGAGTGTTGGATGTCTAACTGAACGGAACCAAAAGGAGTCCTAAGAACTTGTGTACAAAGCACACATCTGCCCCCTGCTCTGTTACCTTTTTACACCCTGTGTACAGAGTTCAGATGCAAACCTTGGATCAATGCACAGAGGTGTCGAAATTCTCTGACAAACCCCAGGCCGCCTGGGTGACTGCAGCTCCTTTCCCTCTTTTCTGCCGCTCTTTGAAATGTCCTTGCTGTCTCCTTTGTTCTTTTCTCTCCTAGTAATCAGCCCCCTGCCAGCTTTACAGAAGTCAAAATGATGCTTAGCCTAATTAACAGCAAACTTGTGTGGAGAGAGGGGGACAGACAGACCCAATTCCCAGGAGCACTCAGCAATGGGGCAGTTCATGGAACATTGCTCTGCAGTTTTTCATGCTTTACAGGGTCTCTTGTTGGGGGCCCAATCCTGTAAGCTTTACTCCCACTGAAGTTAATGGGAGTTTTGCTTGAGGAAGAACAGCAGGATTGGGCCATAACACTGTGCAGTGTTACAATGGAGGGACAAGGGATTGAATGTTTCTTTTTCTCAAGGGCTAAGCAAATTAGGACCAATTGCAGTAACAGGAGACTCTCTATTCTATTCTGTTCTGGTTCTATTCTATTCTGGTGCCCATCACCATGGTTTTGAGGGGCCAGATTTGTAAAGGTATATAAGCATCTAAAGATGCAGATAGATGATGCCTAGAATAATTTTCAGAAACGCCTAGGCACCCAATTCCCAGAGAAATCAATGTGAGTTAGACACCTAGGGCACTTCTGGAAAGCCCACTAGGTGCCTATCTGCATCTTCAGACACCTAAATACTTTTGAAAGTCGGGCCCTAAAGGCCTGCATTAAGCAAAGTGACCAGCATTTGTGATGTGTGGTTTTTCTTTCCTTCCCTTCCTCTTACCAGGGGGAGACCTTCCTGTGGAATTGTAATTAATGAATTGTCTTTTTAACATTGTTTAGACTTTTACTCCTGCCTGCCTTGCTGTGCGTTTGGAGTAGAGACAGCAAGTGAATGACTGTGCCTTGCAAATGGAAGATGGTGAGTCCTGTGTGTCGCCTATGCTAGAATCCAACACTATGTGATGTCTCTGTTAATTTACATTTAACTGATCTCTAAAACCAAGCATGTTAAATTGACACTTTTCTGTCTGAGGAGTCTCTCCCAGTGCCAGACAGTGAGATGGAGCCCTATACATAGCAGGAATATATTTTTCTTTCAATTTCAGTATGGATGGTTAAGAAATATTTTAATCCACCTAACATATGCAAATCTCCCTGTACACGTTTCTTTTAGTTTGTTCCCTGTTTTTCTACATTAAAGCTTTTCAGCACAGCCGTTTGCGGTTATAGCACAGTAAACACCAGAACACGGGCATCCCAGCAAGACAGCAACGCCTTGTTCAACCCTCCCACTATCCATCATAGGGCAAGGGCTGCTCATCAAATGCTTATTACCAGCAGCAAGGAATTGCTACCATTTGTGTATATTTTTCTAAATCCCCATGTGTTCCCCCAGATGATGGACTGTTGGGTGCATTTGGGTTGGTCTTGTTTGCAATACATCAAAATCACAGCTAAGCATTTGGGAGGTTGTTGTTTGCAATAAGTTATACTCCAGAATCACAGCTACAACCAGACACAGCGTGAAGGTAAACAAAGACCTAAAGCATGTTATCTGCTCCTGATGTTTGCATCACAGGACAGGAGCTGCGGGAGGGGCCAGGAGGGTAGCACCAACTTTCTCTCAACTCTTTTCCCACTGGGGAGTGGGGTGGGCATATCCCAACCACCTCTTTCCCCATCCAAAGCCCTGAGTGACATTCAGTCCCCGCAGCTGTATCAGGAAATGAGGCAGACTTGCCAGCTCTTCTGGACAGCCTATACAATTCCTCTCCCCTGACAAATTTCTGCCCTTGGGAAGCCCTGAAGAGTTCAGTTCAAAATTTGGCCACTTGCTACACGTGAACTTGATGGCAAGATTTATTCCAAAACTGTCCCTTTGTGCTGCATTGCCATGGACACCCCATACAAAACTATCCCTACTTCTACTTAAATAGAAAGTAACTTCATAGATTCCTAGATTCCAAGGCCATAAGGGACCACTGTGATAATCTAGTCTGCCCTCCTGTATAGCACAGGCAAGAGAACTGCCCTAAAATAATTCCTTTGAGAAAAGCATCCAATCTTGATTCCAAAATTGTCAGTGAGGGAAAATCCATCGTAACCCTTGGTAAATTGTTCCAATGGTTAATTACTCTAACTCAGGGGTTGGCAACCTTTCAGAAGTGGTGTGCCAAGTCTTCATTTATTCACTCTAATTTATATATATATATATATATATATATATATATATATATATATATATATATATATATATATATATATATATATATATATAATGGAGATATGTCAGTCTCCTAGAACTGGAAGGACCTTGCAAGGTCATTGAGTCCAGTCCCCTGCCTTCACTAGAAGGACCAAGTACTGTCCCCTGACAGATATTTTTGCCCCAGATCCCTAAATGGCCCCCTCAAGGATTGAGCTCACAACCCTGGGTTTAGGGGGCCAATGCTCAAACCACCGAGCTGTCCCTCCCCCCGATTTAAGGTTTTGCGTGCCAGTAATACATTTTCATGTTTTTAGAAGAGCTCTTTCTATAAGTCTTTAATATATAACTAAACTATTGTTGTATGTAAAGTAAATAAGGTTTTGAGCCCCCCAGACCCGTGTCCAGGACCCAGGTAGTGTGAGTGCCACTGAAAATCAGCTCGCGTTTCGCCTTTGGCACCCATGCCATACGTCGCCTACCCCTGCTCTAACTGCTAAACATTCACACCTCATTTCTGAATTTGTCTAGCTTCAACTTCCAGCCATTGTGTAGGTTCAGTGCGGCGGGGGGCGGGGGGGGTTGGTTGCTAGCTCCCAGTACTAAAAGAAAGAGGAAGGGTCAATGAGAAATCAGAACCCTGAGACTGACAGTCCCGAAGAACAACGGGGAGAGGCCAATGCCCCAGGTCAGTCTGATTGACAAGGTGGGCAGCCTAATCAGGGAGTCAGGTGAGCCCTGTCCTCCGAGTGAGCTGGAATTGCCTGGGTCAGACAGAGAGGGGCCGAGCTAAGGAGCAGGGGCCATAGCAGAGCTGGGGAGCAGAGCTGTGCCAGCCAGAGGGGCCAGAAAAGCAGCCCAGAGAGAGCAGACCCTGTGCTGGGAGCAGAGGTGCAGCCCCAAAGCCAGAGGCACAGCCCAGGAAGAGCAGACATGTCTAGGGAGCAGAGCTGCAGCAATCAGAGCCAGAGGGGCCAGAGAAGCAGCCCAGGAAGCAGGTCAGTGCTGGGAGCAGTCACAGAAGCAGCCTGCAGAGCAGACCTGTCCTGAGAGCAGAGCCAGAGGGGCCAGAGAAGCAGCCCAGGAAGCAGGTCAGTGCTGGGAGCAGTCACAGAAGCAGCCTGCAGAGCAGACCTGTCCTGAGAGCAGAGCTAGAGGGGCCAGAGAAGCAGCCCAGGGAGCTGAAGGCAGAGCAGCAGCAGAGCTGGGGCAGAGCGGTGGAGCTGGGGCTGGTGTGGTGTGGTGAGCAGCTGCGGGGACCAAGGGGGACCCTGGGCAGTGGGACCAGCACAGGGAGACTCGTCAGCCAAGAGGCCCCGCAGGCCAGGCATGGAGGGGGATCGTAACTTCGACAGGGCGGGGGCGACGCTGGGAAGAAGGGTCCTGCCACCTAGAGCCTGAGGGCGTGTGGCCACCGCCAGAGCAAGTGTCTGACCCGCAGCATCCCTGCAGCACAGCCAAGGTCTGAGAAGGAGCCTGGGACCTACAAGGAACAGACTGAACTGCCCTGACATTGCAGAGACACTGTTTGTGATGTTCCCTGCTACAGAGCGGGGTGATGTGTTTTCCTTTAACCTTTTCCATTTTTCCTTATTCCTTTTAAACTAACTGCTAATTAAATACATTGCATTTGCTTTAAATCATATGTAATGATCAGTGGATCTGGGAAGTGTCCAGTACAGAGAGAGCACCCTAGAGTGGGGACACCCTACCCCCTGTCCTAGGTGACCACAGCAAGGTTGGGGGTTGAGTCCCCCAGGAATCCTGGGCCCAGCCTTGTTGGGGTTATGAGGACTCTGTCAAACAGGAGCGTGCAAGGGGAGTCCTCGAGGGCAGGGAGGCCTCTGGGTAAGTGGGAGCGAGGACTCAGATCCTTCTGCTAGCCCATTTCACCGGGGTAGTGCAGAAGCCAGGAAAGTTCCTCACAATAGCAGGACCATTCCCCTGCTTACAATTGGTTCATGTCAGACCTTTCTCTGCTAGACTGCAGAGCCCATTATTAAATATGTGTCCCCCAGGTAGGTACTTGTAGACTGTAATCAAGTCACCCCTTAGATTTCTCCTTGTTAAGCTAAGTAGATTGAGCTCCTGGAGTCTGCCACTCTAAAGCACCTTTTCTAATCCTTTAAGCATTCTTCTGGCTCTTCTTTGAACCCTCTCCAATTAATCAATGAATCAACATCCTTCTTGAATTGTGGGCACCAGAACTGGACACAGTATTCCAGTGATCATGGCACCCGTGCCAAATACAGAGGTAAAATAACCTTTCTACTCTTACTTGAGATTCCCCTGTACATGCATCCCAGGATTGCATGAGCCCTTCAGGCCACAGTGTTGCACTGGGAGGTCATATTCAGCTGATTATCTGCCATGACCCCCAAATCATAGAATCTCAGGGTTGGAAGGGACCTTAGGAGGTCATCTAGTCCAAGCCCCTGCTCAAAGCAGGACCAATCCCCAATTTTTGCCCCAGATCCCTAAATGGCCCCCTCAAAGATTGAACTCACTACCCTGGGTTAGTAGGCCAATGCTCAAACCACTGAGCTATCCCTCTCCCCTTTTTAATGTTACTGCTTCCCAGGATACAGTCCCCTCTCCTGTAAGTATGGCCTACAGTCTTTGTTCCTAGATGTATAACTTTACGTTTAACCACATTAAAACGCATATTGTTTGCTTGCACCAGCTTACCAAACAAACCAGAATGCTTTGTATCAGTGATCTGTCCTCTTCAGTATTTACACTCTCCCAATGTTTGTGTCGGTGATGATTTTACAATGACATTGTGAGAACTATCAGTTAGCCAGCTTTTGATCCATTTAATGTAGTCATGTTAATTTTATATCTATTTATTTTTTTAATCAAAATGTCATGCAGTACCAAGTCAAATGCTTACAGAAGTCTAAGTGTATTACTTAATTACTAAGCACCCCTCTATTCACATCCTGCACACTATGGTAATAATCTTTGTACAAAATATACCTTGTGAGGTATCATTTGAAAGCTAATTACTCACTGATCACTAATATTCTTGAATGATGTTTGCATTCAGTGGGTTTTAAGAGTTATGAATATATGGTAATTATGTGTCATGCGGTTCGGGGTGCAATCCAGACCAGTGAGAAGTTGTGTCACCTCTTGCCCTAAAACCCTGAGGCCTTCCAATGATTTACTACTGTAGGTCCCAGCCTGGGATGCTCAAAACCAGCCTACAAGCATGCAGGTCATACCCTGAGCTCTGGTCTACACTACAAATTTAAGTTGGTACAACTACGTCACTCAGGGGTGTGGAAAATCCACATCCCTGAGCTACGCAGTAATACCTACCGAACTCCCCCTCTATGTCTACGGGAGGGCTTTTCCCTTCAACATCGCTACCACCTCTGGGGGAGGGGGAGTACCTACGCCGATGGAAGAAGCTCTCCTGTCGGCGTAGGTGACGTCTTAACTAAGCACTACAGTGCAGAGCTGTAAGTGTAGACAAGCCCTAAGTGTGTGCACGCTGCACAGCCCTGGCCAGCAGCTCTGACCCCAGCAGCCTGTCTGCAGCCACACAGCCCCACTTGGCTTCCATCAGCCTTGGTTACAACCAGCAGGGTGACCCCAACACACTCCCAGGCCCGAATTTTCCCAAAGCTGGGTGCTCTGTAATGTCCAGCCCTCTTCTGGACAGCTCAGAGACAATAAGGTTCATTTGTTCCTCTAAAGACAAATAAGCACACAACGGCTTATTAACTTAACGGGTAAATACACCCTTCCCTTTAAATAATGCACTGAGATGGTTTATATTAATAGTAAAACAAATGTATTAACAATAGGACATAGGTTAAGTGATGGTAAGTAAAAGAAACAAAGTTAGAAAAGGTTACAAGCAAATAAAAGTGAAAAAGTGCATCTAAACATCTACAACTTAATCTAGCAAGCTGCAGGCTTTGTTCAAGATAGCTTCTCACATATATTCAGTTTCCAGAGGCTTCAACCCTCCCTTTAGTTAAAGGACCCATCTTTCTCAGCTTTTCAAAAGCTATGTTCCCATGTGTCCGTCTAGTGATGGATGCCAAAGATGGCTTCTGTCTTTGCTTATATCTTCCAAAGTTTAGTGACTTTATCTCAAGAGGTAGGATGTTTTCCCCTTCATGTGGGCTTCCCATCCCCCTGCTGCTTTCTGCGTAAATGGATCTTCCATTGTTTCAGGGCACACCATGCTTAATTTCATTGGCGACAGGGGAAAGCTGCCTTCCCTCCATTCTGGGTGAAAGCCTGTTTCTCTCTTTGTTTGGCCACAGACTGGAAGCTTAATATAGAATCATAGAATCTCAGGGTTGGAAGGGACCTCAGGAGGTCCTCTAGTCCAACCCCCTACTCAAAGCAGGAGCAACCCCAACTAAATCATCCCAGCCAGGGCTTTGTCAAGCCTGACCTTAAAAACCTCTAAGGAAGGAGATTCCACCACCTCCCTAGGTAACCCATTCCAGTTCTTCACCACCCTACTAGTGAAAAAGTTTTTCCTAATATCCAAACTAAACCTCCCCCTCTGCAACTTGAGACCATTACTCCTTGTTCTGTCATCTTCTACCACTAAGAACAGTCTAGATCCATCCTCTATGGAACCCCCTTTCAGGTAGTTGAAAGCAGCTATCAAATCCCCCCTCATTCTTCTCTTCTACAGGCTAAACAATCCCAGTTCCCTCAGCCTTTCCTCATAAGTCATGTGCCCCAGCCCCCTAATCATTTTTGTTGCCCTCCGCTGGACTCGTTCCAATTTATCCACATCCTTCTTGTAGTGTGGGGCCCAAAACTGGACACAGTACTCCAAATGAGGCCTCACCAGTGCCGAAGAGAGGGGAATGATCACATCCCTCGATCTGCTGGAAATGCCCCTACCTATACAACCCAAAATGCCGTTAGCCTTCTTGGCAACAAGGGCATACTGTTGACTCATATTCAGCTGTTCATCCATCGTAACCCGTAGGTCCTTTTCTGCAGAACTGCTGCCCAGCCATTCGGTCCCTAGTCTGTAGCAGTGCATGGGATTCTTCCATCCTAAGTGCAGGACTCTGCACTTGTCCTTGTTGAACCTCATCAGATTTCTTTTGGCCCAATCCTCTAATTTGTCTAGGTCCCTCTGTATCGTGTCCCTACCCTCCAGCATATCAACCACTCCTCCCAGTTTAGTGTCATCTGCAAACTTGCTAAGGGTGCAGCCCACACCATCCTCCAGATCGTCGATGAAGATATTGAACAAAATCGGCCCCAGCACCGACCCTTGGGGCACTCCACTTGATACCGGCTGCCAACTAGACATGGAGCCATTGACCACTACCCGTTGAGCACGACCATCTAGCCAGTTTTCTATCCACCTTACCGTCCATTCATCCAGCCCATACCTCTTTAACTTGCTGGCAAGAACACTGTGGGAGACTGTATCAAAAGCTTTGCTAAAGTCAAGAAATAGCACATCCACTGTTTTCCCCTCATCCACAGAGCCAGTTATCTCATCATAGAAGGCAATTAGGTTAGTCAGGCATGACTTGCCCTTGGTGAATCCATGCTGACTGTTCCTGATCATTTTCCCCTCCTTTAAGTGGTTCAGAATTGATTCCTTGAGGACCTGTTCCATGATTTTTCCAGGGACTGAGGTAAGACTGACTGGCTTGTAGTTCCCCAGATCTTCCTTCTTCCCTTTTTGAAAGATGGGCACTACATTAGCTTTTTTCCAGTCATCCGGGACCTCCCCGGATTGCCATGATTTGTCAAAGATAATGGCCAATGGCTCTGCAATCACATCGGCCAACTCCTTTAGCACCCTCAGATGCAGTGCATCCGGCCCCATGGACTTGTGTTCGTCCAGCTTTTCTAAATAGTCCCGAACTACTTCTTTCTCCACAGAGAAAGTATTAAGTATTCATATTTCCTCATATACTGTTAATACAGACATATAGCAAAATATATGTGTCATTAGCTTTCCGATAAGACCTCACTCTATACACTTTTATAATACAGTAATATTGTATACAACGAGTTGATTCAACTGCTTATCGCTTGAGGTTCAGCCCTTCGTCCCCCCCCCTCCAGTCTTTACAGACCAGTAAACCTTTTAAATGGATTCTTCTAAGGGTTACCCCTCAAATTAAAGTGTATTCAAGCTGTGAGGCAGGTCATATGGAGTTCTGGTGGGGAAGGAAGCTCCATGCTCTTTCTTGCCCCACTTGGTAGCTTAATAGCTTTGTTTACCTAATATGTAAAACCTTTGTTTTACCTTTGTTGTCTGCCTGAAGGTCGGCAAATACACAGTCATTTGTCTAAGGCAAACCTGTTTAGCAGCTCCCCCCCGACATGCCTGTTTTAAACACACTTTAGCCACAATTCCAGCATTTATCCATACCTCTTCATAGAATCATAGAATCTCAGGGTTTGAAGGGACCTCAGGAGGTCATCTAGTCCAACCCCCTGCTCAAAGCAGGACCAACCCCAACTAGATCATCCCAGCCAGGGCTTTGTCAAGCCTGACCTTAAAAACCTCTAAGGAAGGCGATTCCACCACCTCCCTAGGTAACCCATTCCAGTTCTCTTATTACCCACTGCGTACATACATCACATAAGAATATTAATGATCACTGAATTATTAGTATTCACATGTACTATATTCAAATATACTCAACTATACCTCACAAGGCATATTCTGTACGAAGATTATTACAGTAGTGTGTAGGTGTGAATACAGCCGTGCTTCGTGTCACACCTGGCCCTTACAAAGCTGCAGGTGGGTTAGCCACTGTGCTCCAACCCTTCAATATGTTTAATTACATCTGAAGTGATCATCCGAAACCCATGGCATAGCCTAAGTGGCACCTTCCCCCACTCCTAACATCCAGACTCCCCCAGGGATTGCTTCACTCCCATCTGGGTCACCCTGGAGGTGTTTACTCAGCTCCCTTCCCTCTCTGAGTCTGCCCTGCTCTCCATGGCATCTGGCCCACAGCTTTCCTAGCTGTGCCACAGACAAAGGCCACACTGACTCAGGTTTGCCCCCTCGACCAGTGAGTCTGGCCACGGCAGATTGTACTTGAGCCTTCATGATCAACCCTGTTACATCATTACAGAGAATAACACATCTCAGGGTTCCCTCCCCACTCTGAACTCCGGGGTACAGATGTGGGGACCCGCATGAAAGACCCCCAGACCTTATATTCCACCAGCTTAGGTTAAAAACTTCCCCAAGGCACAGATTCCTTTCCTTGTCCTTGAACGGTATTGCTGCCACCACCAAGTGATTTAAACAAACATTCAGGGAGGGGCCACTTGGAGCCCTATCCCCTTTCAGCCCCTTTGCTGGGGAGGCTTGAAAACAATATACGAATCACTAGGTTAACAAAGTGAGCACAGACCAAATCCCTGGTGTTTAAGACACTGAAAATCAATCAGGTTCTTAAAAGAAGAATGTTATTAAAAAAAAAAAAGTAAAAGAATCACACCTGCAAAATCAGGATGGAAGGTAACTTTACAGGGTAAATAAAAAGATTTAAAACACAGAGGATTCTCCTCTGACTCTGCTTCCCAGTTACAAAACAGGAATAAAATTACCTCTTAGTACAGGGAAAATTCACAAGCTAAAACAAATCTAACACATTTCTTTGTATTACTTACAATTTCTGTAATTTTAGATGTATCATTTCAGGATCTTTTTAGGAGCTGGTTTACCTGCTTGGTCTCTCTCTTTGTCCCGAGAGGGAACAAGACAAACAGACCGCAAACAAAACCTCCCCGCCCCCGCCCCCAGATTTGAAAGTATCTTCTTTCCCCATTGGTCCTTCTGCTCAGGTGCCAACTAGGTTAATTGAACTGATTAACCCTTTACAGGTAAGTGATTCTGTACCTTTGGCCAGGATGGATTTTAGGTTACTGCATACATAAAGGTTGTTACCCTTCCCTTTATATTTATGACAACATATCAAGAAAAACACTTCCCACAGTCAGACCCCCAGAATGACCATTAGTGTCCATAATGCCTCAGGCTACAGACAGAGTGATGGGGTCCATTATACCCGCATCCGGTTCTCCACTAGCCCCTCATCAGGCACACCAGTATGTCCTCCCTCCTGGGTCCCATGGCCATGATTCATCTTCTGTCTGAGCTGCCTGTGTGTGTCCTGGTCAGCAAGCTTCTGTTGCTCCAGCACTGCCTTCCCACTCGGGTATGTCTACACTCAGAACTTCAATCGCCCAGTGGTGCATGTCCACACTACCCTCCTTGTGGCACTGGTGCACGTCCTCATCAGGAGCGCTTCCACTGACCTCAAAGGGGCAGTGTGGGGAGCTGACAGCCTGGTCTCTCAGCCCAGCTGCCCCACCGACTGCCGGGCTCCCTGATGTTCATTTCTTTTTGTTAAACAGTATTCCTCCTATTTTTTTTAAGACAAACCCATAGTCAGCTCATTCTCTAACACTAAGCTCAAATGAATTATATCATGAAATTGCTTCCATACCTGCAATATTCAAAAAGGTGGGAATCTTTTGCCGGGCTCCCGGCGAGCTGCCCCTCCCCACCCCTCGGCTCCCCGTTCCCTGCTTTAAGTATCCGGTAGAAATTCCTTATGAATTTATCCCAAAGCCCTCAAAAATCAATCAAATTCTTGTTTAAACCTTTTCTGATTTTCTGCAGCATTTCTTGACATTTTTGTCACTATGGGAACTCTTCATTGATCCATCTTATTTCATTCAAACTTGCTTTTTATTTATGATTAACTTTTACCTCCATTTTTTTAACTTCTTCCAGTTCTTTTTACCACTTCCCTCACTCCTGGGGCCATGTGCTGTTTTATATTCATGTAATCCACTAGCCTTATTAATACTTCATTGCTAATAACTTAATAACAGTCTTTATTAGATGCATAGTTAACATAAAGACAGAGCCTCTTAGTTCAGGTCAATCTGTCAGTCTAACCATAGGCGCCAACTTTCCCCGGTGCCAGTGGGTGCTCACGCCCCCCACCCCCGGCCCTGCCCCAACTCCACCCCCTTCCCCAAAGTCCCCGCCTCCTTCCCTGACCGTGCCGCGTTACCCCTCCTCCCCCCTCCCTCCTAGCCGCACGAAACAGCTGTTTCATGGCGCAAGCACTGAGAGCTGGGGGGGAAAGCGGGCACGCGGCTCACTCAGGGGAGGAGGCGGAGCGGAGGAGGAGGTGAGCTGGGTGGGGGGATGGGGAGCTGCTGGTGGGTGCAGAGCACCCACCAATTTCCCCCGTGGGTGCTCCAGCCCCGGAGCACCCACGGAGTCAGCGCCTATGAGTCTAACCTAAAACCAACAGCTCCCACACCCTGGAACTTCTATTCATTCTCTTAATGCCACAGTAACACCATGCTATAGAATTTAATAAAAATGAAATCAAGAGAGTTCATAGTAGTTCATCAGGGTTCTATAGAAATTACTGTAAAAACCTAAAGAATTTAATATGGCATGATCTCACTTCTGTGGGGTTTTTACGTATCCTGTAGAAATTCTATGGTTTCTCTATTGGAAACCACAGGAGGACACAACAAACCTGTGGAAATGAGATAGGTTTTCATGAGATTACAAGTTTGATTGATAAAGATACTGATGTTGATGTAATTGTCCCAGAGTTTGGGGGGCAAACCAGGCCACTGGGAGGTTGTGTCACTAATTGCCCTACAACCCTGGGTGCCTTGCAGTGCTTTGCTAATGGCTGCACGGCAAGTGGGGACACAATCTCTGACTGGTCTGGATTGCTCCCTGAGCCTCAGAACAGTGGCGCAATGGGCAACTTGCGAATTTAACAGAGGTTTACACTTTACGCACTAGTGAACTAGTTTTAAGTGATTCTCAAGTGAAAAGGCCGGGAAGGGCCAAAGAAAGGGCAGCTTTATTATTTTCTGTTTGTTTACTTTGGGCCAGGGAAATAGAACAAAGGAAGTGTGAAGATGAGTCAGAAGCAGCAAAGGCAGGAGGAGCAAAGAAGCAGATGCTGAGTTCATCAAAAAGCAGCTAGCAGGGCTGTGTGCACAGTGACGTCTGTCAGCAGCTGGTCAGAAGCAATCGGAGCTAGTGGCCATGCTGTACTCAGATGCCCTGAGCTAGGATGGGGCACCTGCTCCAAACCGGGGCCAGAAGGGGTCCCTTTTTCTCCTACAGGGCATGCAGGGGACCAAGCAGACAGTTCCCCAGATGGTTCAGCAGCCCTGGCGACAGGTGCAGAGCTGGGGAGGCTGCTCAGGGAGGAGAGATGGATACAGCTGGAGACGATGTGTCAAGACCTGGTCTATACTACACTTTATGTAGACCTAATTATGACCGTGTCTGCACTACAGCCTTCCTCCCACCGATGTAAGTGCCCTACTACACCGGCATAATAACCCCACCTCCACGAGAAGCATAGGGCTTATGTCTGTGTAGTTAGGGTGACGTGTCTGTGTTGACATTGTGTCACTTACTTGGCTGCTAGCTCTCTTGTCAATTTCACGGCTCCAGTGGAGCTGTGGAATTGACAAGAAAGCTGGGCAGCAAGAGCCCAGCTCCCCCCACTCACCTGGAGAGCTGTGCGTCTGGACCCCGCTTCCGGCTGCTAGATCCGGCTTCCAGCTGGGCGCCAGGGAGAGAAGCCCAAATCGCTTCTCCCCGCACTTCTGGCAGGAAATGGGGAGGTGAGAAGCCCCAGGCGGCTGGATCCTGCTCCCAGCAGGGAACGGGGAGCCGAGGGGTGGAGGGGCAGCTCAGTGGCGTAGCCAGGTTTAGAGCACAGGGGGATCGGCGCTATAAAAAAGTGCCTCCCGGCTCCCCCTGTACTCACCCCGGCGGCGCTTTAAAGAGCCCGGGGCACCAGCCGCTGCGGAGCCCCCAGACCTTTTAAATCCCCCCCCCAGCCCAGCTCCGGCAGCAGGGCTGGGGGGGCGCTTTGAAGGGCCCGTGGCTCCCCGCAGGAGCCGCCGGCCTTTTAAAGCGCCCCTGAGCCCGGCTCCCGCAGCGGGGCTCGGGCAGCGCCTTAGCGCCGCTTCTCCTCACAGGGGGAGTGGCTGCTCCCCCACGGCTACACTACTGGGGCAGCTTGCCGGGAGCCCGGCAGAAGAGTGCCACCTTTTTGAATATTGCAGGTATGGAAACAATTTCATGATATAATTCATTTAATCTTAGTGTTAGAGAATGAGCTGACTATGAGTTTGTCTTAAAAAAAATAGGAGGAATACTGTTTAACAAAAAGAAATGAACATTTGAAAGATTTGAAAGAGACTTTTGAATCATTTTAACAGATCCAAAGATAAGAAGTCAGAAATGTAATTTCTAGAATCTCTCTGAGTGGATGATAAGAGATCAAAATGTGATAGCGATAAAATATATTAGTGTACGAAAAAGACTGTTAGAAGAGCCAAATCTAAATCTGGAAAACACAATGAGAATTTGCCAAACTGCTGAATTGGATCAATAACTATTGCACATTTTAGTAAAAAAAAGAAACTGATGTGAACATAGACTTAATAAGGAAAAGTGAAAAAACAAGTCTATGGAGGAAAACAGAGTGATGGTATTAAAGGTAAAATATATGTCATATGAAAGAATGTTCTAGATGTGGAATGAGGCACCAACCCAGTGGAGAGCATATGATCAAACATGTCATATCTGCAAGAAAGAGAACCATTTTGCAGAATTTTGTACACAGAGAAGTTGGAAAAAATTTAGAAATATACATTTAGTTCAAAATTCAAAAGTCTCAGAGAAAATGCTGAATAAGACATTACAGTAGATAATTTGTTTTTGAGCATTTTGAAACAGATTCATTCTGTGAACTACAAGGAATCTACTAATATAATGCAATGTCAGAAGAAATTATAAAATGTCCTAACAGTAAAAGCTGTAGTAAGAGAACAAATACATATTAATTTACATCTATAAAGAGGTGAAAAAAATGGTTATGGGGGTTTGTGAATTACAGGTAATAGTTAAAGATAATTTAGAAAATATAAGATTTGTAGTAGTTAAGGGACAAATTTTTCTATTTTAGTTTTAGAAACATGTTTAGCACTAATCTAATTGTAGAGTTCCGACTATTCAGGATTCTGAAACTTTGGAAATAAAACATCAGTTTACAGAGTTATTCACTGGCATTGGTACATTGAATACAATGTATGAAATAGAGTTAAATGAAACAAAGAAACCACTTTATACATGCAACTAGAAAAATGCCCTTATCTTTAAGAAGTAGGGTACAAAAGGAATTGGAAAGGTTAGTTAATTTAGTTATAATTAAAAGAGTGGAAGAGCCAACAGACTGGGTGATTCATTAGTAATAGTAGAAAAGAAAGATGAATACTTGTGTTTGTGTTTAGATCCAAGACTTACATAAGTATGTCAAAAGGGAACATTAAAAAATACCTACCTGGGAAGAAATGTTTGGACAAATGTGAGGAGCAAAATATTTTTCTCTTTTAGATGCTTTAAATGGATTTTGGCAAATATCATTGGAGCAAGAAAGTCAATTGCTATGTACATTTAACATACCTTTTGGACATTACTGTTTTAAAAGATTACCTTTTGGATTATGTTCCACTCCAGAGGTATTTCTTAGAGCAATACAAAATAATTTTGAAAATATAGATGGCACACAAGTATACATATGTGATATATTAATATGGGAAAAAACTTTAAAAGAGTATGATATAAGATTAACTAAAGCAAAAGACAGGATTAAAACTTTTAAAAAAATATATGTAAATTTAGAGTTCAAGAATGAATGCTTCTAGGAAAAAAGCTGAGCAGTCACAGATTACACATTGGGCCACAATGAATACAAACCATTGATAATATTGTTTACCCCAAAGAGTAGGAGTCATAAGAGACATTTTTGATATGGTCAATCTTGTACCTGACTTAGCAGAAAAAAACTCCCAACAAATGTAAGGACTTCTGCTTTGTAAAAATAACCAGTGGGAATGGGACTGGCAATATCAACAAGAATTTAAGCATCTTAAGTAATTAATAAAAACAGCTCCAGTATTAAAACTATTTGATACTAACAGATCCAAACAAGGTGTCGGAGCAGTTCTATTACACAGTGCATCTAGGCTAATGTCAGCAACAGAATGGCAGTATTCTCAAATAGAAAAAGAGGCTATGGCATTGAATTCGGCATACAAAAAATGTCACATATTTCTATATGGTAGCTCTATACTGGCAGAAACGGATCATAAACCATTAGTTAATATTTCAAAAAGAAACATGACAGACATACTGCCTCAATTACAAAGAATATTTTTTCAATTGTATTTATATGATTTAGAATGAGAATATCAGCCAGGCAAATCATTAATTGTTGCTGATACTTTCTAGATTAGAGCTTATGATGTAACCAATGTCGTTGAAGAAGATAATATGGTACAATTATTTCCTATATCAGGACAAGTATAGGAAGAAATTGTACAAGCAACTAGACAGGATGAGAATTTAGAAATTTAAAATTTAGAAAGGGTTACTACAACTATTGAAAAAGGATACAATAAAAATGATACCAAAGCCATATAGTCAATTTCTTCAAGATTTATCAGTAATTGAAGGAATTCTCTTTAAAGGTAATAGACTAGTAATTCCTTTATGGCTAACAACAGAGATGTTGAAATGCATACATGATGTTTAGATGTAGAAAAATGTAAACATAGAGCAAGAGCGGTTCTGTAATGGCCACAATAAACAAAACATACAGGATTATATAAAAGAATGGGACATATGTCAAAAGTAGAGACATGCTTGTGCTAAAAAAGAATGTAAAAGAAAGATGTGGTGTAAGTGGGGCTTTAATCCAGGGGTAGGCAACCTATGGCACGCGAGCTGATTTTCAGTGGCATTCACACTGCCTGGGTCTGGGCCACCAGTCCGGGGGGCTCTGCATTTTAATTTAATTTTAAATGAAGCTTCTTAAACGTTTTTAAAACCTTATTTACTTTACATACAACAATAGTTTAGTTCTATATTAAAGACTTATAGAAAGAGACCTTCTAAAAACATTAAAATGTATCACTGGCACGCGAAACCTTAAATTAGAGGGAATAAATGAAGACTCGGCGCAGCACTTGTGAAAGGTTGCCGACCCCTGCTTTAATCGAATGCATAGAATATCCAGGGTGTGGGAGCTGACAGTGGGAGGAGGCAGCTGGTTTTAGGTTAGACTAACTGATTGACCTGAGTTAAGATCCTCTGTCTATATGTTAACTGTGTATCTAAGAAAGACTGTTACATTACCAGCAATGAATTATTGTGAAGACTAATAGATGAGTTGAATATAGAACACCACACATGGGACTTTCCAACAAGGATATTAGAGAGACAAGGCAGGTGAGGTAATATTATTTATTGAAGTCACAGAGAGCTCTTCTTCAGCTCTAGCTCTGTCTAAGTGCGAAAGCTTGTCTGTCTCACCAACCAATAAAAGCTATTCCCTCCCCCACCTTATCTCTCTAATATCCGGGGATCAAGGCTACGGCCACACTGCAGACATACCATAAGGCTACTGACAGATCTGGACGTGAATGGGGTGTCCATATCCTTGGCTCTGCCAGACATAGGTCAGTGTTCCACCCTAACACAGGTATCGAATGCTATAGGTTGGCCTCTTTATTGAGTGTGTTGCTCTCCCATGTGCTGTGCTCCAGCTAGCTGTGCAATTACAGACAGGCTTCCTAGCCTTTTCTCCACCATTCCCATCATCAGTGACTGACTGGAAAGCAATGAACACTCTTTCACAACAGTGCAGGGTTCAGGTACCTTATTCAAAATATACACGACAAGCCCATACAATACAATGAACGGGGGGAGGGATAGCTCAGTGGTTTGAGCATTGGCCTGCTAAACCCAGGGTTGTGAGTTCAATCCTTGAGGGGGCACTCTGGGGCAAAAATTGGGGATTGGTCCTGCTTTGAGCAGAGGGTTGGACTAGATGACCTCCTAAGGTCCCTTCCAACCCTGATATTCTATGAATCTTCTCCCCAGCATCTTTAGACCCTAATCAGTAAAACTCACCCAGCCCAGAAACACGATATTCCTGATTGACATGGATCAGTGTATTGATTTGTTCATTTGCATCACCTCCACTACCTGGGTGCACAAGCCAATAATACAGCTTCTCTCACCAGAGCTGTCAGTCAACGCAGAAAACCCCATTTTTGTCACAAACCCCCTAATAAAAGCTGTGGCAAATAAATGCGCCTGACATTGTGCTCTGACAACTACCAAGCGTATTATTACATATTCAATGGGGCAAATATACAAACCGTTTGTCAACGTGCAAATTAACTCATTAAATAATTTCCCTACAATGCCACATGTAGAGCAGCACAAACCTTGACCACTCTGCAATTACCTCTGGTTTAACCCAGTGTAGCTGTGAGCATATCTGGGTGCAAGAGTTCAGCATAATGGAAGATATTCTTATAGGAGTGACAAATAAGAACAACCGGGTCAGATCAAAGGTCCATCCAGTATCCTGTCTTCTGACAGTGGCCAATGCCACACATTGATTGAATATTCCCAGACAACTATTATTAAAGTAAGCATATTATTAATTAAATGCACTATATATTGCAGGCTGGGCTGGTAGTGCTGCCAGTTATTAAGGTTGCAAAACTGGAGAGTGAACTGATACCATCTGTACATGTGTTCTAGGCTCCCCTCTTGGAGGTAAAAATTATGGCAAGGGCCAAAAGCTTTAAAGCCTGACTCTAGAACTCAGCTGCACCAGTGACTGCCCGTCTTGTCAACTAGGGCTCCACTGTTGACCCACGGTTCCTGCAGGACCGGCCCTGCTCCAAGATATCCCGCTCCTGCCCTGAATGGGGCTCATTCCATGGCACCTGCTTCTACCCTAGATTCCACCAGAGCCTCTCAATGGGTCCTGTGCTGGAGAATGGGGCAAATCTAGGCAGGCAACGGGGGAATGTGCAGGCTAAGGGTGGTGCTAGAGGAGACACACATTATACTCTCTCAGGTCCCACAGGGCTTAGTTAGAAGAGCTGATACAACCTGGGGTGTTGCACAGTCCCCTGCAAATCCCATGGCAACTGCAACTGAAGGGGCTGCCAGATGCCAGAGCCAGTGTGGAGACACAGGGCTGCATCCTTTAGCATGGGGAGCAGACCCTGCCCCCCTCTTGCAGGGTGCTACGGGCGAATTCCATGAGGGGTCCATCTCTAGAACCCCGTGTCTGCAGCAGAAAGCTCCCTCTGGAGTCAGTGCCTAGCACTGTCTGAGCATTCATATCGGCTACACGTGGCAGGGACCGTGGAAAGAGGCTGCGGCATATAGAAATACTCATTGTCCAAGCCCCAGTGCTCTGAGCTGAAACCCATCACCTCACCATTTGAAGACGACCCCTAAAGAGCATGCTTAGGTGCCCACTGAAGCCTCTCTACCTTCCTACACAGACACGTGGATTGTGCTCATAGCAATGAATGCTGCTTAGACCAGCCTCTGTATTACTCTGCTGCCAAAGGGACTGGGGGCTTCCACTAAAAGTTGTGCCTTCCCCATGCAGAGGGGAGCGGGAAGGGGAGACAGCAGTGTCTGGCACCAGCTGCAGCATCTGAGTGAGTTTTGAAGGCAGCCCGGAGAGCTTGAGGTGCCAGCGGTACCACAGAGGGACAATCACACTTTCCTGCCTCCTGAGAGTTCAGCAGCAGGAAGGATCTCCCCAGCCCTGAGGCTGTGAGTGTGCTGGCAGAGTGCTGCTGCAGGTGCCACGTGGGCCAATTTCTCTAGATATCCCTCCCTAGCTACCATGTCACTTCCTCCTCGTCTGGGCTGAACCTCCTCCCTCTGCCTTCCTGCAGCCCTGCCTCCGCAAAACGCAGTCTGGGTCAGACTGAGTGGAGCTGGATGTCCCTGACCTACTGGTCCCACTGCAGCTCCCCTCCTCTCACAGTCCTACTGCAGTGACCACAACAAGGCGCTGTATGAGAAGGGCCGTGGGGAGGACAGCTACTGCACAGATCAGTGCCCACAGCACCTCCACTATCCGGCCCTTGAGGAGCACAGCTCCCTTCCCGGAAAGGAAGGAATGAGCAAGCTGAGCGAGGCAGCTATCACATAATTTATTACAGTCATAGGACAGGTGAGGGAAAGCCAGGCCCAGCCCATGCCCAGGCCAATGAGCCATCCATGGCTCACGCACTGAACATTGCTTGTACCAAGCTGCTTTATCCTTGGCCTGACGTTTGATGTTCCTGACTCTAGGCAGCCTCTGGTTTTGTTTTTGTGATGGGGCTTAACCCCCATCACCTGCAAGGTAAGGCACAGACCCCAATTAGTCATGCCCGGCACCTGGGTGGGGGAGCTGATTAACGAATTGCCTTCTGGGCAGAAGAGGCGGCGCTAGGCCTTGCAGGTAGACTGAGGGAGCTCAGTTGAGGAGAGGAGACCCAGGAGAGAGGAGATAATTCACTTTCTCTGTCTGGGAAGGGCCTGGGGTAGGCAGACTGATAAAGGCTGCAGGGACAAAATTGATCCCTAAGGCAGGCCCAGGAAAGGGGGTAAGCTCCAGCGAGAGACTGAAGAGAAGGCAGGTCTCCCCTATGGAGAGAGACCCCCCAGGAAGCAAAGCACACTGGTGTGTGGAGTTCAGTTTGTAAGTGGAAACAGAAGACTTCAGTAGCCCAAGAGGGATGAAGAATTATTCAGATCTATGGGGACTCATACGTGATACCCCAGAAGGGGTTTGAACTTCATGTGACTTGGCCACAGGGCTGAACCACGGACGACCTGGAACCAGAGGCATGCGGCTTGCAGGAGGTGCTGGAGCTAAAGATACTGGCAACATCATGCACAGGGGGCTCTCCAAGGGTGAGTATGGCCCTCCACAGCTCGGTTTGGATTTCTTTGTATCACATTCCATACTGATTTCCAAGGGCCTGGAGCGTCACTCTCTCAGACGGGGCTGTGTCACACCATGGCTTGGAAGTCTCCATGGGAAGGCAATGAGGAGTGAAGAGAAGAGCTGAAGGGGATGCATAGGAAGGCTGGGGGTTCTGTAGCAAGCTCTGCAGCGGTTTCTAGGAAGATCATCAGATCTGCTGAGTGTTTTAAGCCTTTCCTATGGTGTCAGAATTGTTCCCTAATTCTGTGCAGGTGTCCGCGGTAGGAATGGAGTAGGATTCTGGTGTGCCCATGGGAAATGCAATGGAGCACATTGAGAAGAGCATATCTCCTATGGGGAACAATTCAATGGCTGACGCCAGGCCCCAGAATCAGATCCCAGACACCCTCGCCAGCACAAGGCAGCAGCGAGGGCCATCAGGGTGCCATGCTCAGTAGACAGTTGTGTCCATGGTTTGGGAGCCGAAACCGCCAGGCCTCTGGCCTTGCCTCCAAGCTGATGCTCACTGTTGCGACATTCCTTTTGTTTTCTAGGAATCTGACTCCACTGAGGAGGGAAACCACAGGGAAATTGTTTCCGTGTGTGCTCTGGATGAGAGCAAAGGCACGGGGCTGAGGCAATGATGAATAACATGCAGCTCCACAGCCAAGCCTTTTTTAAAAACCCTTTTATTTCAAACCTAAGGAAAATAACGTTTTTTCTCTTTAGCTTGGCAGGCAACAGCAGCTGTGTTGTGCTCAGGCAAGTCCAGATCAAAGCCAGGCGAAGTCTGCTGCAAAAAATCAGGCACTGGACATTTATTAAGATTTGATTCATAAAAAGCCGTGCAGTGAGTGCAGTGGGATTTCACTGTGGAACCTTTGACGCGGGAGCTGCCTGATTTAGAATGAAAATTGCCTCTTTGTGCTGCCAGGAGTAAGGGAATCGCTCCATTTCCTGTGAAATTTCAATCTCAGTACGAACACCTTTCCTGCTGCCCATACAAGGGCAGATCACGTTTCTAGCTGGACTGTACAGACAGCCTTCCTCACTACAACCAGAGAGCAGGCATCTTCCTACCTCCCAAGTCAGAGGCCAGATGGCAGGGCAAAAAACAGCCAGCCACACCCTGGTTCCTGCTGTCTCTCCTGCTTAGAGTTCCTCTTCATCTCCCAAGAGTGACCCTCTCTTCGGTGCTCCCTTGCCTCTGGTCTGAATGCACAACTGCCCCATGCTACTACACGACCCGCTAGTTGAAAAGTCCTTTTTCTGTTTGTGCAGAACTGCACAGCACAGAAATACTCAGGTCGCAATGGAGACACTGGACCAGAGCCAGGGTCCAGATGAGTTGGGCTCACACAGCCACCTTTCAAAATCTATGATCCTGGGGCTCCCTGAGGGCTGAACCTGCCCCCAGCTCTAAGTTACACCAGCTAGAATTATTCCTAGGGGCCACTGCACTGGCTGGGGGTTTCTGGAGGCCAGTGCATGCTGGCCACACCCCAGCCCCCATGAATCCCACAACGCCTGTAGGAGGAATTCTCAGGTGCCTTACCATTGGAGCAGTGCAAAGGGGATGGAGCCGGGGACCAGAACCAGACCCACTGTTCATAAGCGATGGGCAAAGCCAGAAAAGTTTGGAGTTGGCTCAGAAACTCACCTAGGTTCTGGACACTGCAGACCAGCATCTAGCTTCCATCTTTACCTAGACTTCTCTGCTGCAGACTACACTGCTCCCACACCCAACATGAGTGGGGGAGAGGGGAGCACTGGCCTTACCTTAGGATTGGCAGAATATGCTCTCTTTCAACATCAGCTAGCTCCAATAGACACACCTCCTGCCTACCCTTTCGGAGAGGCTGATGCATGCAAGACAAAGACCTGAGGAGTCCCTGTTCAGAGGCTAGTGGAGGGCTGCAGTCTGTGGCCAGCCCCTCTTTGAGAGTATAAGTGGGGGGGAGTGCCTTGTGCCTCCCCCACATGCATGGCCACGAGGGGGCTGGCCATATTCTCTCTCTCTATGCTCAGCAAATGCTATGCTGGCCAAGGTGAGAATTAAACCCATTCTCCAGAGTGCGGTGGGAGGTCAAATATCCACGTTATTCACTGTAATGCAAGCAGACAGGCTAGGAGGAGAAACACATGCAGGGACTGTGCAAGTCCTCCAGACTCATCTATCTCTGAAGCAGCTGCTTAATGCTGGGAAGTTCTGGTTGCGTTGCATCAAAAGAACCAAGCCAGTGCACGGCTATGATTGAGTTATGAGAGGCTGGAAAAGAAACCACGGAAAACGTACGTTTCCTACCATAACAATGATTGCCTCATTTTTGATAACATGATAGGCAAGAACAGCTCAGCTCTGAAATGAGACGCTGGCACCTCGGGATGTTGACAAGCACCTTTGGAATGCTCCCAGTAAAGGTGCCCTGTACAGCAATGTCGTCTGGATGCACAAGGGGATGCGAGCTAAGATGTCACTGACAGTCATAAATCTGGCATTTCCTAACTTTCAAATGCTCGACTTTGCAACCTTAACAGTCTGTTAACATATTTTTTTAATATAATCCTTATTTACATTCCAGTAGCACCAGCAGCCCAAGTCAAGGTCAGGGCCCCATTGTGCTGCGTGTGGTACAAACACAGGGTGAAACAATCCCTGCCCTGAAGGGCTTGCAGTGTCAACAGACAAGACAGTCAATGGGTGGGAGGGAGATGTGTTGCCTAAAGTCAAACAGCAGGCCAGTGGCAGAACCACAAATATAGCCGGTGCAGTGCCTTAGACTCTAGATCACACTGCCTACGTAGTCTACATGATCTTGGAGACCGTACCTAGCATAGCATCTGGGCAGGAAAATGGGACAGGTGGATAGATTGGCATGTGTCTAAAGCAGAACATGGCTGCAGGAAACGTTGGTCCGGGCAAACAAGGAAAAATGGCGTGGAAAGGAAAATGGCTCGCCTTCCTTACAGCAGAACCAGGGAGAACATAGTGGTAGTGCAGATAGGGTGGAAAGCTGCCAGTTCTCCCATCTGGCCATGCCCCCAGCATGGAGAAGTTCACAGCCTGCAGATGGTATATGGCCAGTGTAGCCAGCTGCTATGCCAGCCACCCCCACGCCCCCAGTCCTACTGCTCTCCAGATGTGCCCTGCTGCTGAAATGGCCCCGTGGGGCCAGAGCCCGCCTGTGTACTTTAAACAGCCCATCGGCTGGGAGCAGGAACCAGAGCCAGAATCAGGGGGCACAAGAGTCGTTTTTGCTCCTCCCACCCCACTTTGACTGGGCCTCAGACTGAATCTAGCCCAGAGAGAATCGCTCGGAAGAGTGACTTTGTGTGTCCTTGTTAGACTTCCCGTCCTGGCGGGGCGGTAGCCTGATGAGAGGCTAATGAGAGCCTGATGTTCGCCCAAACAAACTTAACTCAGAACAACAGAACCATGAGCAAACTCACACCACAGTGAACAAGAGTCCAGTTCTCCAAGCAACATTCACACGAGGGTCCAAAGTCCAGACACACTGGGTCCTTTTCTGCTTGACTTTGGTTAGATGATTTTAGGTCTTTTTCCAAAGTCCTTCCATGTTATCTGCGAGGGGGGGGGGGTGTCTCTCCTGGAGGTGCTGTGACCCAAGCCCTTCTTGATGCAGAGGGGCTACAAGAAACTCCTCAGTCTGGTCTGTGCATTCTGGTTCACCAAAAATGTCACATGAAGCCTCAACTAAAAGCTGGTGTCACACTGGTCATCAGTAGCATTGTGAAATGTATGTACAGTTGTGCATGTTTACTGAAACTATGGTCTTAAAGTCTGTCGGAACTGGTCACAGGAAGAGACAAGTTTTCTGTCAGACAAGAGACGTTTATTCACCTGTTTATATACACATTGAGTATTGTCCCATTCACAATGGGTCATCATAGAATCATAGAATCTCAGAGTTGGAAGGGACCTTAGGAGGTCATCTAGTCCAACCCCCTGCTCAAAGCAGGACCAATCCCCAATTTTTGCCCCAGATCCCTAAATGGCCCCCTCAAGGATTGAACTCACAACCCTGGGTTTAGCAGGCCAATGCTCAAACCACTGAGCTATCCCTTCCCCCGGGTCGCCTATAACCAGTCTGAACTGAATGCAAATGGAGGATTGTAAGGACTTCAGAGAAAAAACCTAACAGGAAGAGAAAAGCAGCATGTGGGGGGACCCTCTCTGAGTGGTGCACTTTAGAGGTTTGCTTAACTATATTTGGGGAGCAGAGAAGATACCAGGCACCCTTCACTGAGGAAGTAAAAGGACAGTAATTTTGCATCATGAACAGGGGTCTCAGCCAGGCTTGGCTGAAAATGCTGCAGAGAACTTTGGGTGAGAGCAAACTTTAGACAGGAGGTGAACCTGTTAGTTAAGCTTAGTCTCTAGAAAGCCTGTAATGATTGTGTTTTATATATAACCCCTGTTTGCAGTACTCTTACTCACTATTACTCGAATCTCTGTTCTTTGATAATAAACGTCGTCGTGTTTTCCCTACAAGTATAGCTCAGAGCTGTGGTGTTAAGCAAGGTGGTGGCCCTGAGCTGGGTCTTACAGCTGGTGTGTTCTGTTCCCTTGGGAACAGCCGGCCTGCTAATCCTGTCAGTGGATAAGGGGCTGGACCCTGCAGGGAACGCTGGGAGCACTCAGGGGTCGGTGTGCGCCTGTCACTACCTTACAGAGAGAGCGAGGCCTGCGGGGGCCTGGAGGACAGGGCTGGTGCTGCCAGAGGCGGGTGGGTTCATGGAGCTGAGCCCCCAGCAGGCCCAGACAAGACTGCTCCACACTAAGGGCAGGTGGTGGTGAGGTGCCTCACAACGCGGGGTACCCCTGGGGGGCATCACAGGTGGCCAAATCAGTTGCTTTAGTTGCCACAATAGGGGTGAAGGATGTGGTTTTAGCACCTAATGCTCATTCCAGGTAGCCAGAGAGTTTTGTGATGAATTTCCATTTCTACTGGACATCCTGTACAAGCCAGGAGGCATGTGACATGTTTGTCCTTTACGCTCTGAGAGAACAGACGGACGCAGGACAGGTCAAAACCGATGGTGTAATTTTGAAAGTGTCTAAAGTGTTTTTGTCCTGGGGGTTCGCAGAAGGGGCTGATTTTTCATTTTTGAGTTTCCGGTGGAATACTTTTAATCAATATTTTTTTCATTTTTGAAATTAGTAATTTTTTTAAATGAAAATTCATAATTTTGTAAAAACTCCCACCAATCTGACCGATCAAAATTGGCAGTGCAAAAAACCTACTGCAAATCAATCCCCAAGGCAAACTTCACTGCAAATCAAAAGCAACCCCTGATAAAAGCAACATGATAAATGAGAAACAAGAAATGTTTAAAATGAAATTCAGAAAAAAAATCAAGGTCTTTTTGTGAAAATTTCTATTTGCAGAAGCAGCCAAGGTTGTTGTGGTGGATTTTTTGTTAGCTTGTTTGTAACCCAGTTCTACTGGTAGGTGGCAATGGAGCTGGCTTATATACATTTTCCATATGGCTTGTGTGTTCAGAAGTTTTAGGGAGGGTCAGATCCAATCAGCATACAGCCCCAATTCAGAAAAGCACTTGAGTATATTCCTAACTGGAAAGGTGCTTGTGTAGTAGAGATGGGAGTGAGCACATACTCAGTGCCTTGGTGAATTGAGGTCTATAATATCCAGCTGCTCTGCCTTCTGTATCAGCCGTATGGAAAACTTTTGAGTCTTTGAAACATATTTATGTGCATCTTTTATGAAGTCAAGCACTTCACATGCCTCTCCTGCTGCCAGGAGCCCTCTGGAAACTCCTCTGAACTAGTGAGTCGCTTTGTTCAGAGGCTGGTCCATTCGCAGCAATCCCAATATTGGTCTTGTCTTCTTGACTCTTTTCATTTTCTTTCTTCCTTGAAGTAAACTTAGTGCTCACGGAAGTCAAGGACTCATGGTACTGGATGCTGATAAAGCCAGTGACTCTAATGCCCCCCCATAAAACTCTGCCGATTCTCCTGGGACCATACTGTGAACAGCGACGGCTGCACCAGCCACAGGCCCCTCCAAACTCTGTCAATGCACCTGGGACCATACTGCGGACAGCCACAGGCCCCCCCAAGTCCTGCTAAGGCACCTCTTTATAAGCCGCAGCCCCTCTGCTGTGCCAGCAATGAGCACCAACAAAATGGTATAGCCCTGCAGTGTCTCAGCCTCTGCTTTGTGCTGGGCCTGCCATGGTGCTGCATTATGCTGCCTTGTCTGGCAGACATGTTGCTCTTGGTTGTGGATCCCAAACTCACTTTGCTTCCATCCAGTTGCCTTCCGAATTCTCTCTCTAGAGAGGCAGGAACAGTTAACAAGAGTCTGGTTACCCAGCGTTACTTAGCTGGAGAACAGAACTTGCCCCCACATGCCAGCGACATGTTTTTATTCAGTGGAGCTTCCCAGAGGAAAAGACCCATGAGCTCATCTAGTGTTTCCCCAGCCAATGCTTTGTGCTAGATTTTGTTTTCCTTTCTCAATAGACAAAGCAACTCCAGCTTTCTTGGGACCAGTGGGGCTGCAAAGATTTGTTTTACAAAACTAGGCGATGTCTTGAATTATGCAGCACAAATCAGTCATCACTCAGGAACCCCAGAATGAGGGATGAGATCCAAACTGTGACCTGAACCTCGCTGTGAACCTCTCCACACTTCTCCATGTTGGCTGGGACTGGAAGTTCCAAGATGCAGACTATTTCTGGCCTCTCTGAAAACCAGAAAATCCGGGAAGTCTCACCCAAAAGGGGGATCTCCTGAGATCGGCAGCCCCAGCGTGCTGGCTGAGCGCTGGAGCTGCTGGCTGGTTAATAGCATGTGTTTGTCAAGTGCTTTGGAAAGGAAATCTAAAGCGCAGGGTATTTGTTTTTTATTGAGTTATGCAGAGTACTGTGCAAAGGCTAAAACAGCACTGGATCCCGCTCCAATCCTGGGTCTCCACCAGCACCCCACTCCACAGGCCCCCAGAAGAGCCCCTCCCAAGCACAGCGAATGCCTCTCCCAGCCATGCACTTGGTAGAAGCCTGAGCAATGGCCCTGGAAATCTGTCCTGAAAACCAAGAGTACTAAGCTCTGACAGACAAGCAGGAGAAGCAAATTCGAACCCCACTGCCCTCAGCCACCTCCTGTTTAAATCTGGAGAACATCACCTCATACCTCTGGAGAATGTGCCCCATCTATGGGGGGAGGGATAGCTCAGTGGTTTGAGCATTGGCCTGCTAAACCCAGGGTTGTGAGTTCAATCCTTGAGGGGCCAATTAGGGATCTGGGGCAAAAATTGGGGATTGGTCCTGCTTTGGGCAGAGGGTTGGACTAAATGACCTTCTAAGGTCCCTTCCAACCCTGATATTCTATGATACCATGGGGAAATGCCTCCTCTTCCTACCCAGTCCCTCCCCCGTCCTTCCTTCTCCAGCATCCTGGCAACCCAACCATACTCCCTGTCCTGCAAATATTAGCATGCTCACTAAATCCTGCAGCATCAGCTCCACCATCTGCCCAGTTGTCTGTTCCCATCTCCAAAACATGCATCCAGGCTGTCACAGGGTTTAGGGTGCAATTCAGACCAGTGAGCAGTTGTACCCCGAATGCCTCACAATGCCTTGCTGCTGTACCTCCCAACATAGGACACTTTTTATTAACAAAAGAAGATAGGATTGTAGGTGAATTCAAGGATAAGAGATAGTCAGAAAAGATCACAAGAAAAAGAAAGTGAAAACACGCATCTAAAAGTCTAAACCTTAATCTAGCAAGGTAAAGGCTTTGTTGCAGATGGTTTCTCACACCAGTCATTCCTCCTACCAGGTCACAAACTGACTGTGTATGCTAGACAGCTCTAAGCCTGTCTGCACCCCCTCTCTGGCTTCCACCAGCCACAGTTATAACCAACAGGGTGACCCCAACCCACTCCCAGTCCCAAATTTCCCCAAAGCGTGTGCTCTGCTATATCCAGCCCTCTCCTGGACAATATGCTTCATTTGTTCCTCTAAAGATCCAGAAGCACACGGCAGCTTATTAACTTAACTGGGGTAAATACACACATCCCTTTAAACACTGCACTGAGATGGTTTATATGAATAGTAAAATAAGTTTATTAACAAAAGAAGATAGGATTGTAGGTGAATTCAAGGATAAGAGATAGTCAGAAAAGATCACAAGAAAAATAAAGTGAAAACACGCATCTAAAAGTCTAAACCTTAATCTAGCAAGGTAAAGGCTTTGTTGCAGATGGTTTCTCACACCAGTCATTCCCCCTACCAGCACTGGCTGACTTGCCCTCAGTCAGGACCTTCCACAGAAGTACAAGGTGCCAGCTTTTCATGTCTTCCTAGGGGAAAGATCTTTGCCTAAGCAGGTTTCTCACCTATATTCAGTTTCCAGAGTCTTCAGCCTACCCGGCTTGGTTGAAGGACCCATCTTTCTCAGCTAGCAAGAGAAAGATGGGTCCTTCCCCTATGTCTCTCTAGTGATGGATGCCAAGGATGGCTTCTGTCTTTGCTTATATCTTCCAAAGTTCAATGACTTGGTTTCAAGAGGTGGGATGACGTCATGCTGTTTTCTCTTCCTGTGGGCTTCCCATCCCCCTTTATGTACATGGGACTTCCATTGTTTGATTTCATCAGGTTTAATTTACATAGAAGACAGGTAAATAGCTGCCTTTCCGCCTGTCTGGGAGGGAACCTGTTTCTCCCTGTTTGATCACAGACTTTAAAGCATAATATTAAGTATTCCTATTTCCTCATAGAGTTTTAATACAGACATCCCACAGTGATACAGTAATATTATAGACAATCATTGACTCAATTGCTTATTGCTTGAGGTTCAGCCCCCTAAGCTTTATAGACCAGTAAACCTTTGCAATGTATTCTTTGAAAAGTAGAACCCAAACCAAATTACTCTCTCCTGCTGGGTTTACTCCTCCCCCACTTCATAGCTTTTTTCACTTGATATGTAAAAATGGACTGTCGTTGTCTCTGCCTTTATGACCGAGAGAAGCAAACACACATCCCTTTGTCTAGGGCTGATGGGTTTACCAACTCTCCCAACATTCCTGATTTACACCCTTTTTAGTCATAATTCCAGCATACATCCATACCTCCCAATACACAGCACATACACATCACACCAGAATATCAATGAGCAGTGAGTTATGAATTTTCAAATGATACCTCCCAAGGCGTGTTACAATATAGTGTAAGGCGTGAACACCAGGCTGCTTAGGGTCACCCAGGCCCTGGCTGTCTCTCACCTCGATAACTGCCACATCCTCCTCTTAGGGCTTCCTGACTCTCCCCCAGTCAGTCCAAGATGCGCATCCACTTGCCCAGCGCTCTGAGCACATCCAACCCCTGTGTGCCCCCTCGCACTCACACCCCCTGCCCTGTGCTCTTTGCAGACCGGCTGGGCTCCATGGTGTGGCACTGTTTTTTTCAAGTTGTTCCTTGGCTGGATCCCTTCCTGAGCTCTGCTGGCCTCTGCATGAGTTGAACCCAGTGAGGAAAGGGTTAAAGAAGACATCCAGGAATTAGGTGTGTGAAAAAGGCGTGACTTTGGCAAGGCATTTCAGTCCTGCTCCAGACAAGGAGGCCCCAGAAAGCCTTCCATCTCCACCTCAATTCCTTTGGTATATCAGAAACGATCAGACCCAAGAACACACTTTGTTCTTTACCTTTGGCCACTCATGTGTGAGAATATTTCCATACCCAGCTTATTTAGATATGGGAGCTTTGGCAACTGAAAAAGCTGGTGTAAATATCAGATTCTCAGAAGATCTTTCTACTGCATGGGCCTGGATTCCTGGTTCATGTAAGAGAAAATGCAAATGTTTCTCCCTTTATTTTTGGCACAGCACTCAAATGAGGGTGGAGCTAATTAGTCCCTAGGCAGGAAGATGAACATATTGGTAAAACTGTACTGAACAGTGCAGAGATCTGCAGGGTGAGGAAGAGTCCCAGTCCACTGCTGCAGTCTGTCTTGGTTTGCCCACGTTTACAAGGTGTGCAACGTACCGTGAGAAATAATCAGTGAGTGCTTTTAAGTCTGTTCCTCCCATTCCTTGGCAAGGGATTTATTCCAGGGCTCTCAGCTCACTGGTTATGACAAGATAAGCAGGGTCAGGCCTGGTCATTATGGGTCTACAGGACCACCAAGGAAACTCCAGAGTGCTGCTGTAAGTGGTGGTGACTGATGGAGGCCACTCTTCCATGCACCAATATATGGTAAGTTTTCAACAGGGCAAAAGGCTGACAGCAGTTGGTGCCCCAAGGTTCTTCTGTAGGATGAGTTTTACTTAATGTATTTATAAATGTGTGGAAAAGGACCAGTGAGGTGGCACAATTTGAAGATCACAAAAAGAATTCCTTTAAATTAGTGAAGAGTAGAGAAGACCATGAGAACTTCAGAAGGATCCATAAAGCTTAAAGAATTCACAGCACAACAGATTAAATTTAGTGAAGGCAGATGCAGAGTAATGCGCATTGGAGGGAATATTCCAAACTCCTCATAAGTATCACTGTGTTCCAAAGCCTTGATTCAGCCAAACATGCAGACCCTTTGCTTGAATCAGGGCCTAAACTGGGTGTCGTGACAGCTCAGTGAAAAAATTCTGCCCATTGTGCAATCATAGTTAAAGTAACAAACAAAAGGTTAGAATCAGAGTGGGTTGAAAAATTTCTGATGCAACAGTTTTCTGTTATAAAATGTTGATTTGATAAAATTGAAATGTCTCACAGGAATGTATTCATTTAGTTTACATTTTTGATTAAATGTTATCAAAGCATTTCATTTCAATTAGGTTGACACGCTGATAAGGTTGAAGTATTTTGTTTCAATTTTATCATTTATAGTTTTATACTATACTATACTATACTACACTACACTATTATGGTTGAAATGAAACATTTCAATTTTACTGAAAACAAATTTCCTAATTTTTTTCAGAATTTTCATTTTACTACAAATATTGAAATTCTGATATTTTGTTCTGATTTGGGATGAAAGTAAATTTTGAAATGTCGGAATTTTTCCTAGAATGGAAATTCTGAGTTTTGACCAGTGCTAGACTGTTTAGTTTAGAGGGCAGACAAATAAGAGGGGACGTACTCCAGGCACCGGAAATAATGACATTAGAGAGAAGGTATATTGTGTGCTCCTATTACTCATACACAAGAACTGAGGTCTTCTAATGAAATTGAAAGGCAACACATTTAAAATTGATTAAGAACACCTTTTTTGCACAGCAAACCTGTGGAACTCACTGATACAGAATCAGGGAGGTCAAATGATTAGTAGAGTTCAAAAAAGGGTAATGAGAATAGTCAACATTATACTAGATAGGATGAAAACTATAGGGGAGTTCAGGGTCTGAGCCAATCACTAAGAGTATATCTACACTTCAAACTGGGGTTTAATTTCCAGCTGGAAGAGACATGCTAATCAGATTGAAATAGCAAGCTAAAAATAGCAGTGCAGCACCAGGAGGGTCTAGTTGCCCTGAGTACATCCCACATATCTCAGCTGGGACTCACACCCCTGGCTCAAAGTGTAGACATGTGCTGAGTGACGGGGATTATGAGGAAACTTCCCCATAGGCAGCTTATTCCATAATTGTCCTTTAAAATTCTAGCACTCCCTTCTATCGCTTCTCATACTGGTAACTGCCAGAGACAGGATACCAAAGTAGATGGACTGATCTACCTGGTCTGATCCCATATAGCAATCCCTATGTTCCTAAAAGTGACCCTATGTCATTAGTATCTCTCGGCATTTTCCAACATGGGTATTTCCATTCTGATAATCTAAACTGCCCCTCCAGGTTCAACTTTTGTCCTAAACTTTAAAGTAGTATTGTTCTGATTTGTTACATAGCTGCTATGTTCCACCCCAGCTGTACCTGCAATTTAATGGTGCACTAAAGCACCCCATTGTACCATGCTCTGAAGTCCTTTGAGATGAAAGGCAATAAGCAGAACAGCCCATTCTTTTGAGCACAGGGGGAGGGACCCATCCCAACCTATTGAAGTTTTGTAACTGAGCCCAAATCCCATAGAATCAGAATATTAGGGTTGGAAGAGACTTCAGGAGGTCATGTAGTCCAATCCCCTGCTCAAAGCAGGACCAACACCAACTAAATCATCCCAGCCAGGGCTTTGTCAAGCCTGACCTTAAAAACCTCTAAGGAAGGAGATTCCACCACCTCCCTAGGTAACCCATTCCAGTGCTTCACCACCCTACTAGTGAAAAAGTTTTTCCTAATATCCAACCTAAACCTCCCCCTCTGCAACTTGAGACCATTACTCCTTGTTCTGTCATCTTCTACCACTGAGAACAGTCTAGATCCATCCTCTTTGGAACCCCCCTTCAGGTAGTTGAAGGCTGCTATCAAATCTCCCCTCACTCATCTCTTCTGCAGGCTAAACAATCCCAGTTCCCTCAGCCTCTCCTCATAAGTCATGTGCCCCAGCCCCCTGATCATTTTCGTTGCCCTCCACTGGACTCTCTCCAATTTGTCCACATCCTTCCTGTAGGGGGGGGACAAAACTGGACACAATACTCCAGGTGTGGCCTCACCAGTGCTGAATAGAGGGGAATAATTGCTACCCTCAATCTGCTGGCAATGCTCCTACTTATACAGCCCAAAATGCCATTAGCCTTCTTGGCAACAAGGGCACACTGTTGACTCATATTCAGCTTTTCATCCACTGTAATCCCCAGGTCCTTTTCTGCAGAACTGCTGCTTAGCCAGTCGGTCCCCAGACTGTAGCAGTGCATGGGATTCTTCCGTCCTAAGTGCAGGACTCTGCACTTGTCCTTGTTGAACCTCATCAGATTTCTTTTGGCCCAATCCTCTAATTTGTCTAGGTCCCTCTGTATCCTGTCCCTAACCTCCAGCGTATCAACCACTCCTCCCAGTTTAGTGTCATCTGCAAACTTGCTAAGGGTAGAGTCCACACCATCCTCCAGATCGTTGATGAATATATTGAACAAAACCGGCCCCAGCACCGACCCTTGGGGCACTCCACTTGATACCGACTGCCAACTAGACATGGAGCCATTGATCACTACCCGTTGAGCCCGACCATCTAGCCAGTTTTCTATCCACCTTACAGTCCATTCATCCAGCCCATATTTCTTTAACTTGCTGGCAAGAATACTGTGGGAGACTGTATCAAAAGCTTTGCATGGCGGGGGAGCCTCAGAAAGAGAAAGGTTGAGAACCCCTGGCTTATGGGACATTCGTCCACATCACAAAACCAGCACACAATCAGACGTGAGTGGGAGTCTTTGGTCAGTGGTAGCTCAGGGCTGGGTTAGCAGTCGTGGCTGCAAATTAGGGATAAAACTTGTGACCAAATGGCTTTGTCTATATTAGGGTCAGTCAGTGGAGAGCCACTGTAATTCCTTTCTGCCCCATGCATAACTCAGACTAGCAAACAAAGATATATATACTTTTTTTAACAGCAAATTCAGCTCAGTTTTATCTCCCCAATAAACTGCAAACTTTTTGCTGTTTGGATGCTAAACTAGAAATTGTGTTGTGTACCAAAACTGTATTAAAATTACAAGCTATGACTTTAAGTGTAAGGGGTTTCCTGGTCCTGCTTCAAAACTAGGGTGCTCTGTAGGGAGGTGTGCAGTTTGGGTCTCAGCCATAGGTGCTGACTTCATGGGTGCTCCAGGGCAGGAACACCCACGGAAGAAAATGGTGAGTGCTCAGCACTCACCAACCATAGCTGTTGGCAGCGCCCTCGATCAGCTAATCGGGGGCACCATCAAACAGCTGTTTGGCAGCTCAGGAGGGACTTGAGAGAGGGACGAGACCAGCGAGTGGAGGGCGGGCTGGAGTCTTGGGGAGGGGGTGGAGTCGGGGCAGGAAGAGGCTGAGTGAGGGCAGGGCCTTGTGGGAGGGAGGCAGAGCAAGGGTGGGGCCTTGGGAGAAGGGATGGAGTGGGGGCGGGGCCTCAGGCGGAGCAGGGGTAAAGTACCCCTGGGGAAAAGTAAAAATTGGTGCCTTTGGTTTCAGCAGTCAGTTTGCAAAGAGCAAACCTAAAGCAAGGTGGGGTGAGTTGTGCCTCTCAGTCTTAAGGAGCAGTCTGCTTTGTCTTACTCTGTTTTCAGTTCTTGTGTTTTAAGATTCTGGATTCTAAGAAAAAAAAATCGTGTTATGCTGCAACCTTCCAGCAAGAATATTTATGTTTTTATCTAACGCCTCTGGGTATATGCCATGAACATAACAGAAAGAATGGCAAAGTGACTGGTTAGCTCGCCATGCTTTATGCTATATCTCCAGAAGGATGTTGAAGCCAAAAGTAACCATTGTCTATAATCAAACTAAGCCCCTTCATTTTAGTTAAATCGATTTTTACAGAAAAATTGCCAGGTTTTACAAAAAATATTATTCAGGTTTTTTTCAGATTTTCACCCTACTTTTGTATCAGGAGGGAGGGATAGCTCAGTGGTTTGAGCATTGGCCTGCTAAACCCAGGGTTGTGAGTTCAATCCTTGATTGGGATTGGGGCCATTTAGGGATCTGGGGCAAAAATTGGGGATTGGTCCTGCTTTGAGCAGGGGGTTGGACTAGATGACCTCCTAAGGTCCCTTCCAACCCTGATATTCTATGATTCTATGATCATTCAAATATATAAAAATAACTTGTTTGATTAGGAAAGTACAATACATTGCATGGTCTGTGTGTATATGCAAAGCTGCCAGTTGAAATAAAGCTACGTATTAGTCTAGAAGATATAAACAAACAGACACTCACATAAGCTCTGCAGTGCGTGCGCATCTGAACGTACTGATGAATCTCATCCCACCACATACACATTTCAAGCTGTTAGCAGATAATGGTTTCAAGATCTTACACACTAAAATGGGAAGAAAATGAAAATCTGTATCAGAATACGTTTCAGAACACAAGGAAGCATTAAAGTTTACACACAAAAAACACGAGAAAAGGATGAAGTTGAATGTATGCTCTGCAAATCATGTGGCCCAATTATTAAATGTAAATATTTATAGGCTAATAGTTCTAAGTCTACAACAGTAAACTGTTTATTCAAATGAAAAGTTTCATTTGGGAATTAGAGATATGTTTTCCTACACTCAGAGGTGGCATTGTGTTCTGAGTTGTTTTAGTTCTGCAGCAAGCCACATTGATGAATGGAATTCAAAGCATTAATCTACTAAACACTTTCTTTCCCCTGTCCTTCCATCCATCAAAATAAACCCCAATATTTACCCAGAAAAATGATTACTAGTGTTTTGCAGTGATTTTCACCTGTTTCTGTTGTTGTGCTAATAAACACTGATACATTCCCAGGAAAAATGAAATAGAATGAAAAGTGAAAAGGAAGGCCCCTGACTCTAGCAGGAATCTCAAGGGGAAGCAATTTGTTGTCTGAAATACTTCAGCAAAACATACAGAGGTCAGCTATGGCGAGAACAGACCCATGTCCAGCAGGGCATTTAATGCCAGCAGCCATTTCCAAATCCGCAGGCAGTGTAGGGAGGCAGGGTTCTTGGCTTTAACTCTGTGGAATAGGAAAGCAGTGCAGCTTGCGGCCTGCTCAGAGCAAACACACAGAGCAGATGTCTCCGAGTCGTGGGCCGTTTGGCAGGAGTTCCCTCCCCGCCCGCAGGGATCTGCATCATTCTTGTGTCCTCTGGTGACTGGTATTCATATTTCTGTTCAGCTGAAAATAGACTTTTCCTTTTATTGTCTTGGCTGGTTGTAGCCTCTTCTCGTGTGCAAGCCACCACTCAGCTCGGCTGGGAGTTAATCTGTCAGCTGATGTCATTGTTTGGCCAGTAGTGACTTGACTGTCTTTAGCCCGTCACCTTCAGGGTCTCTCCCTTTTCCTGTTTAATGTAATGAGAGAATAGATCAAGTGCCAGCAGCAAATCTGTTTCCTCGTAATGTCTATAGACCTTGGCTAATGGGCTAGCTATTACTTCGCAGCTCCCTGCCTCCCCATGTGTCTTTCCCCCATTTCGTCCTTGGTCTTTTCCCCAAGAATTTGACCAATTGCCAGCTATTGAGGCACTTCATGCTACTTCCTCGCGAGTGAGAGATGATGTGAACGGCACATCTGGGTGTGAGGCCTGGGAGTGGCAAAGCCTCGCAGAGTGGAGTGGAGAGCTCCACATGAAGGCAGCAACTCTAGTATGCCCTGAGTTCGTTCCATGGAGTCTCTATCCCTATATGGGACAGTCAGCACCTCTCACAGAGTCAGAGATTTTCAGCCTAGAAGGGACCATTGTGATAATGTATCTGACCTCCTGAATAACCCAGAGCAAATGGCAGTGCCATGCTAGTCTCTGCGTCCTTTGTGGTAGGCGTGTGTAGGATTCAATTGATAAATACTTAAAGGAGAAGAATATAATTAATGCCAGTCAACATGGCTTTATGGAAATAGGTCTAGTCAAACAAACCTGATTTTGTTCTCTGATGAGATGAGGTGGATAAAGGGAACCGAACAGATGGAATATAATAATGTGTGCAATATATCGTGTAAGACATTTGACTTAGTATCGTGCGACATTCTGCTAATAAAATTAGCACCATACAATATCAGTTGAGCACCTGTGAAGTGGATTGAGGATTGGCTAACTGACAGACCTCAGTGGGGAATGATTCCCAAACAGGGGGGTTCTGGTGGTGTGAGGGATTGCGGGTCTTGAGGCAGTGCTCACACCATGGCCACACTCAGCACCTCATGGGAACCAGTGGGAAAAGGGGCTAGTGAGGCTCTAGCTCACCAAGAGCTCTGCCCATAGGCACTGACTCTGGGGAGGGGGCTCCAGGGCTGGAGCACCCACATAAAAAAGTTAGCGGGTGCTCAGCACCCACTGGCAGCCAGCTGCCTCCCTCCCTCCAGCCCCTCCCACCCACCCACAGCCCCACTGATCAACTCCTCCACCTCCCTCCCAGCACCTTCTGCACACTGCGATCAGTTGTTCCACGGTGTGCAGGAGACACTGCGAGGGAGTGGGAGTGGGGATGGGGCGCTCTCGGGAGAGGAGATGGGAAGAGGTGGGGTGGGGGTGGGGCCCTGGGGACAGGGGTGGAGTGGAGGTGAGGGCTTGGGGGAAAGGGTGGAGTGGGGGTGGGCCTGGGGTGGAGGGGGAATCGAGGACCCCCAGGGTAGTGAGGAAGTCAGTGTCTATGGCTCTGCCCGTGACGCTCCTGATGGGGGAAGATGTCCCCCCCTCCCCCAACTGACTCAGATGCACCACTTAAACCAGAAAGTGGCACCGGAAGTTGACTGAGCAGGTAGGTGAATCCCTGACTGGCTTCCACTTTGGACCCTGCCTACTTGTCTGATTCCTGAGCCCTGCCTTCCTGCTTGCCCCTGGTTCCTGCCCTCCTTATCCCAGATCCGCCTCTGTTCCTGGTTCCTGCTTTCCTGCCTTGCTCCAGCTCCCTGCTCCTTCACTGTGCCCATGACTCTGTCTTGACCCCTGACTCTGGCCTCGACCCTTGTCTTGGCTCCTGACCCCATTTCCAGTTGTGACCCCGGGCTCTAGTTCCTGTCTCTTGGCTCAGACCAGTAGGTGTGAGTGCCTGTGCCCTGGTCCTCACCACTGGCTTCCACAGCAACCAGTATTAAGCCTGTTGCTATTCATCGTTTTATTCAGTGATCTGCAAATAGAGCTATGAAATCACTGCTGATAACGTTTGCAGATGACACATACATTAGCAACCCCCATCTTTTCATGTTCTCTGTATATCTATCTATCTTCCTACTGTATGTTCCACTCCATGCATCTGATGAAGTGGGCTTTAGCCCACGAAAGCTTATGCCCAAATAAATTTGTTAGTCTCTAAGGTGCCACAAGGACTCCTCGTTCTTTTTGCAGATACAGACTAACAAAGCTACCACTCTGAAAATAGATTAGCAGGGTGGTTATTGAGGTATTGAGGAAAGGCCAGTGACAGACACCACTCTGGGTCTCCTCTAGTCTATCGTATTCCAGTAGATATAAAAATCAATGCATTTACTTTTTCAAGATAAAATATTTGAAAACCAGTTTCCCCTTGGCCTACCTGCCTGTGTTTGGAGCTCTTCTGTCTCCACCACAGACACCAAAAACTACAGCCCAGGAAGCCATGTCTGGAGGGAAATGCTCCCCATTTGGTTCTGCCAGCAGGTTTTGTAACAGAATCGTGAAGTCAGATTTTAGCAGGTGACTGAAGGAGGAGCTGATTTCCACTTCTTGTTTAAAGCACTTGAATATATTGTACCTGTGCTCTCTTACTGATTTAAAACATCTTTCTTTCTTTCTTTCTTTCTTTCTTTCTTTCTTTCTTTCTTTCTTTCTTTTAGTGTCTCTGCAGTATCCAGGGTGACAAAACTGCAGTTAAGACAGGGGTTTCTGTAGAAGTTGCACTTAACTGGCCATCAGTGCAGGAGAGAGCTTGGCTTGGCTCTCCCCAGATAGATTTACTGACACCAGGCTACTGAATGTCTCAGTGTTGGAGGAGAGTATTACAAAAAAAAGGAGTACCTCACAGAACACCCTTTCTCCCCTGAGAACGAAGATTTCCTATAATCTCATCTCAGCTGCCTTTCTTTAGGGGAAAGCCATTGCCTCTTGCACTGGATGCCCTGGTCTTTGTGTTATTCACACCAAGGCAGGAGGCTGGTCTGTAGGGTGTCAATTCTGTATTGGTTCTTGGTCGTTGGGCAAGGAAATCCAAGGACATTCCACTAGGAGGGAAGCAGAGCGCCTCACGAGCCAGGAAGCCCCAGTGCCCTGACAGCTTTCAGAGACATGGTGAGAAGCCTTCAGAATGCTGAAAAATGAAGGAGACCAAAAAATGAAAAGTGCCAGATTAACCCCAGAGTGGGATCTACATTCTCCTTCACTAATCCTTAAATAAGGGGTAAATATTATTTTCAAGCCTCTTTTTCAGGTCAGGTCCTTCCCCATTGTAAATTCATCCATCTGTCCTTTTAAATTGTAAATGAACGTACAGATGATGGAACCTAATTTCAGTAGCTCAAAGAAATACAGGACTGGAAAGGATTGTTCTTCCCAGAGAAGAAATAATACAAAACATGGAAAAGACTTTTTTTCAGCTGGTCCATGATGAGATCTATAGAACCAGACTTAGATGGGCATGCCCATTGTCCAGGAACCAGACAGAATTGTTCCTTACAGACCTGCCTTCTGTGCTGTGTCCAACCTTAGTGTAAAGGACTCAGGGAACAGGCTTCCTTTGCAAGGAACAAGGGCTTTATCCCAAAGAAGGGCATGCTTCCATTAGATAGAAGGAAATCTTTCTACCAGTTTGTTCAGTGACGGAAGTGGAACACATACCGATGGAAGCAGCTCCGGCCTCTTGAATGGAAACATTCCAAAGCAGATTAGATAACACACTTGTCAGAAGAGATCCTGGGCTAAACCTGCACTGGGGCAAAGGACACTTACTGGAGGATTCTCTGCATCTTGAAGTCTTTAAACCATGATTTGAGGACTTCAATAGCTGAGACATAGGTGAGAGGATTATTCCAGGAGTGGGTGGGTGAGATTCTGTGGCCTGCATTGTGCAGGAGGTCAGACTAGATGATCATAATGGTCCCTTCTGACCTTAAAGTCTGTGAGTCTATGAGTCTATGAGACATTGTGACCTGGGAGACCCTTCCTGCTCTGACCCCCATGATCACATGAGCAAAAGTGACAAGTGCCAGGAGCTAAGGCACAAGTAACCTGAGAACTCACGTTTAGTGCTCGGTGTGATTCGGGAAATGATGGAAAGTGCTGTGGTGCATGGATTTAAAATCTGCCATCACAATGTGAATTGAGAGCACCAAAGTGTTGTGGTGGGTGTTCTTGGCACCAGAGAATCCAATCTTGCTCTTCTGTGTCAGTTATACTCCAGAGCACTCTTGTTTTGGTGCAAAATCATGGATGCTAGTTGGGTACAGAAACCCTAGCATGAAGGGTTTGCTGTATTTTTAAGAATTCTCTAGGATCTTATCTCCCTTGGACATTTTGCATCAGCCTTTTTTAACCATGACACTGGCTTTCCAGAGGAGTGAAGAGGAATGCTTTCAGCCTAGCAGGAAACTGCCACCCCAAACTCTCATTAATGTCCCGTTGAAGCTGATCTATCTATCTATCTATCCCCATATACTTCACATATCACCATAGTGCTTGAGAGCCTTATGCAACATGATAGCTATTTACTCCTTGAGGATTGGGTCAGACACTTTCTCCAGAAGAAGACTGTCAGAGCAAAGTGATGTCTGAAGGTTGGGCCATAGGTAGACTGAATATTTTAATTACCTGTTACTGGGGAGATGGTCAGTGGGCAGAGAGCAAGGGTGTTTGGATAGAATGCAGGAGTTCCGGTGGGCAGTTAGGGGTGGGTAGTGGGGGGGGGGGTTGGATGGGGGTGGTGGTTCTGGGGGGCTAGATAGGGGGTGGGGGCCAGACCATGCCTAGCTGTTTTGGGAGGCATTCCCTACCTGGCTCTCCATACAATTTCTGTACCTGATGTGGCCCTAGGGACAAAAAGTTTGCCTACCCCTGGCTTAGAGCATTGTGAGACAGGTGTTCCTATGCTAGCCATCATTTTGACTTCCTCAGTTTTCCTTGACACTTCAGACAGACATATCTGCCCTTAAATAAGCCAGATCAGGTTTTGCAGAAACAGTACACAGACAAAATTGTTTAAGCTGACCAGAAAGGATGGTACAGAGAAAAAGATGTCCTTAATCTGTGGGGATTTTACTTTGTTTTGTGGATAGGTCTGGAACCACGCTAAATGCTCTGGGAGTGTGACCCAAACAAAATGTCTGAAAGGAAAAAGAGCGGCCCATGGAGCTGTCTGGATCCTCTGGGACATTAGATTCAGATTCCCCAAGAAGATGGGCTGGTGTTGCAAATGCAATCCAATCTGAGTCCAAAGTTCTCCAAACTCAAGGAAGTTCTAATCTTTGATTTTGGTTCAGCTCCGAACTGACAAAGGGACCAGCTCAAAATTCCGGGGTTTACCCAACGCGCCCAAAGTTCAGGGCATGTTGGGTGTGACGGGTTCGGTCACAGAGATCCCCTGGGGATTATCATCTGATGTGCTGAAATTATCTCTGAGCCCATTTTCCCTGCCGGCTTGGGACTCCAAAACCCTGCCTTGTTGAGCCAGACACGCTAGCCTGCTGCAACACAGACCCACGGTCTGGTCCACTTCCCCAAAGCTGCGGATTTTAACTAAAAACAACTCAGCAGGTTACCTGTCTCCAGCACCCAGACACCCAGCTCCAAATGGGATACAAATCTCAAATAAATCTGTTTTACTCTGTATAAAGCTTATACAGAGTAAATTTGTAAATTGATCACCCTCTATATCACTGATAGAGAGATATGCACAGCTGTTTGCGCCCCCACGTATCAATCACTTACTCTGGATTTATTAATAAACAAAAATGATTTTATTACGTATAAAAAGTAGGATTTAAGTGGTTTCAAGTAATAACAGCCAAAAAGAAGTAAGTCATAAAGCAAAATAAAACAAAACATGCAAGTCTAAGCCTAATATGTTAAGAAACCGACTACAGGTAATATTTCACCCTCAAAGATGTTCCAATAAGCTTCTTTCACAGACTAGACTCCTTCCTAGTCTGGGCCCAATCCTTTCCCCGATACAGTCTTTTATTAGCTCCAGCAGACATCTCAGGTGATAAGCAGGGGTTTTCTCATGACTGGCAGCCCCTTTTGTCCTACTCCACCTCCTTTTATAGCTTTCGCACAAGGTGGGAATCTTTTGTCTGTGCTTGTCCCCACCCCTGCCTCATCAATGGAAAAGTACAAGGATTATGATGGATTCCAGTATCATGTGACATGGTCACATGTCACTGTAAGACCCCTAGTCTCCATTCTTCCTGGGTTGGCTCACACATACACAGGAAGGCTTGCAGGTAAATAAACCATTTACAACCATTTGTGCTAGTCAATGGGAGCCATCAAGATTCTAAACCACCATTAATGGCCCACACTTTCCTTAATTACATTAAGACCTCAGAGTTATACATCATATTTCTAGCTTCAGATACAAGAATGATACATGCATAAAAATAGGAGGAATATATTCAGTAGTTTATAACCTTTGTTATGATACCTTACAAGAGACCTTTTGCATAAAGCATATTCCAGTTACATCATATTCACACTCATAAGCATATTTCCATAAAACATATGGCGTGCAACATCACATTGGGATCTGGAGTGATGGTTCAAGCCTATCTGTAACTGTGAAATCAAGTGGGATTAACAATAAGTCACTGAGTTAGTCCTGGCATTCTGAGAGGAACCTCCCTCCCCCCCAGGAGGCTGACCTTCCTGTTGAGGAGAGCTCATAGACTCATAGACTCATAGACTTTAAGGTCAGAAGGGACCATTATGATCATCTAGTTTGACATCCTGCACAATGCAGGCCACAGAATCTCACCCACCCACTCACCCACCCACTGCTGGAATAATCCTCTCACCTATGTCTCAGCTATTGAAGTCCTCAAATCATGGCTTAAAGACTTCAAGATGCAGACAATTCTCCAGTAAGTGACCAGTTCCCCATGCTGCAGAGGAAGGCGAAAAACCTCCAGGGCCTCTGCCGATCTACCCTGGAGGAAAATTCCTTCCCGACCCCAAATATGGTGATGAGCTGAACCCTGAGCATGTGGGCACGACTCACCAGCCAGACACCGAGGAAAAAGTTCTCTGTAGTAACTTCTAACATCCCATCATTGACCATTGGTCCTATTTACCACTGATGGCAATTAATTGACCTTTGACTAAGATCATGTTAACCCATCAAACCATCCCCTCCATGAACTTATCTAGCTTAATCTTGAAACCAGATAGGTGTTTTGCCCCCACTGCTTCCCTTGGAAGGCTGTTCCAGAATTTCACTCCTCTGATGGTTAGAAACCTTCATCTAATTGCAAGTCTAAACTTCCTGATGGCCAGTTTATATCCATTTGTTCTTGTGTCCACATTGGTACCGAGTTTAAATAATTCCTCTGCCTCCCTGGTATTTATCCTTCTGATATATTTAAAGAGAGCAATCATATCTCCCCTCAGCCTTCTTTTGGTTAAGGTAAACAAACCAAGCTCCTTGAGTCTCCTTTCATAAGACAGGTTTTCCATTCCTCGGATCATCCTAGTGGCCCTTCTTTGTACCTGTTCCAGTTTGAATTCATCCTTCTTAAACATGGGAGACCAGAACTGCACACAGTATTCCAAATGAGGTCTCACCAATGCCTTGTATAATGGTACTAACACCTCCTTATCTCTACTAGAAATACCTCACCTAATGCATCCTAAGTCCGCATTAGCTTTTTTCACGGCCACATTACATTGGCGACTCATAGTCATCCTGTGATCAACCAGGACTCCGAGGTCCTTCTCTTCCGTTACTTCCAACTGATATGTCCCCAGCTTATAACTAAAATTCTTGTTATTAATCCCTAAATGCATAACCTTACACTTCTCACTATTACATTTCATCCTATTACTATTACTCCAGTTTACAAGGTCATCCAGATCTTCCTGTAGGATATCCCGATCCTTTTCTGAATTGGCAATACCTCCCAACTTTGTGTCATCCGCAAACTTTATTAGCACACTCCCAATTTTGGTGCCGAGGTCAGTAATACATAGATGAAATAAAATTGGTCCCAAAACTGAACCTTGAGGAACTCCACTAGTAACCTCCCTCCAACCTGACAGTTCACCTTTCAGTATGACCCACTGTAATCTCCCCTTTAACCAGTTCCTTATCCACCTCTCAGTTTTCATATTGATCCCCATCTTTTCCAATTTAACCAATAATTCCTCATGTGGTACTGTATCAAATGCCTTACTGAAATCGAGGTAGATTAGATCCACTGCGTTTCCTTTATCTAAAAAATCTGTTACTTTCTCAAAGAAGGAGATCAGGTTGGTTTGGCACGACCTATCTTTTGTAAAACCATGTTGTAATTTGTCCCAATTGCCATTGACCTCAATGTCCTTAACTACTTTCTCCTTCAAAAAATTTTCCAAGACCTTGCATACTACAGATGTCAAACTAACAGGCCTGTAGTTACCCGGGTCACTTTTTTTCCCTTTCTTAAAAATAGGAACTATATTAGATATCCTCCAGTCAAATGGAACAACCCCTGAGTTTACAGATTCATTAAAAAATTTTGCTAATGGGCTTCCAATTTCATGTGCCAGTTCCTTTAATATTCTTGGATGAAGATTATCTGGGCCGCCCGATTTACTCCCATTAAGCTGTTTGAGTTTGGCTTCTACCTCGGATATGGTAATATTTACCCCCACATCCTTATTCCCATTTGTCATGCTGCCACTATCCCTAAGCTCCTCATTAGCCTCATTAAAGACTGAGGCAAAGTATTTGTTTAGATATTGGGCCATGCCTAGATTATCCTTAACCTCCACTCCATCCTCAGTGTTTAGCGGTCCCACTTCTTCTTTCTTTGTTTTCTTCCTATTTATATGGCTATAAAACCTTTTACTATTGGTTTTCATTCCCTTTGCAAGGTCTGTCTGTACATGACTTTTAGCCTGTCTCACTTTATCCCTACATGCTCTGACCTCAATAAGGTAGGTTTCTTTGCCTTGTATGCTTTCTGTTTTTCCTTAATCGCCTCTCTGAGATGCTTGCTCATCCAGCTTGGTCTCAAACTCCTGCCTATGAATTGTTTCCCTTTCCTTGGGATACAGGCTTCTGATACCTTCTGCAACTTTAACTTGAAATAATCCCAGGCCTCCTCCACCTTTAGATCCATAAATTCTTTAGCCCAATCCACTTCCCTAACTAATTTCCTTAATTTATTAAAGTTAGCCCTTTTGAAATCAAAAACCCTAGTCTCAGATTTATTTTTGTTTATCCTTCCATTTAGTTTGAATCGAATTAGCTCATGATCACTCGAGCCAAGGTTGTCCCCTACAACCATTTCTTCAATGAGGTCCTCACTACTCACCAAAACCAAATCTAAAATGGCATCCCCCCTTGTTGGTTCAGCAACTACTTGACGAAGGAATTCATCAGCTATCACGTCTAGGAAAATCTGAGTCCTATTATTATTACTAGCACTTGTTCTCCAATCTATATCTGGGAAGTTGAAGTCTCCCATGATCACACAGTTCCCATTAGTATTTACTTCCTTAAAAACATTAAAGAGGTCTCTATCCATATCCAGATTATATCCCAGTGGTCTATAGCACACCCCAAGCACTATCCCAGGGGAAGTTCTAGTAGTTTTCTTCCCCAATGTGAGACCCCAATGTGATTTTTGCCCAGACAGACTCTGTCTTATCCATTCCATCACTTTTTATTTCTTTACAGTCTACCTCATCATTGATATACAATGCTACTCCCCCACCTTAACCTTTATTTCTGTCTTTCCTAAACAGCACATACCCTTCAATACCTGTACTCCAGTCATGACTACTATTCCACCATGTTTCGGTTATTCCTATAATATCTGGTTTCACTTCCTGGACCAGTAGCTCTAATTCCTCCATTTTGTTACCTAGTCTCCTCGCATTGGTGTACAAACATCTTAATTTTTGCTGTTTGGCCTCACTCACATTCTTTACCCAATTTGGTATGGACATTGTACTGCCAGTATGACCTATTAGACTAGTATCCACTCTGCCCTTACTCCTTATGTCCATTCTCCCACCCCCTGCTATATCCTTTCTTACTTCGTTTTCTTCCCTCTCAATGTTAAAATCTGGCGTGGAGATTACCTGGACATCTCCCAACCGTCTCCCCCAAATTCCTAGTTTAAAGCTCTCTTGATCAGTTGTGCCAGCCTCCATCCTAGAAGTCTATTTCCTTCCCTACTCTGGTGAAGTCCATCCCGAGAGAACAGTCCTCTGTCCATGAATACCTCCCAGTGGCCATACATCCCAAAGCCCTCTTTATAGCACCACTGCCTGAGCCATCTATTGAACCTCATAATCCTGTCACACCTTTGTTGCCCTTCTCTACGAACAGGCAGAATCCCATTGAAGATCACCTGAGCCTCGATTTCCTTAAGCGTCTTCCCCAGCCTGGCATAGTCTCCCTTGATTCGTTCCAGTGAGAATCTAGCCGTATCATTTGCTCCTACATGAAAGATGATCAATGGATTCTTTCCCGCTCGCTTTAGGATCCTCTTCAACCTCAGGTCCACATCCCATATCTTAGCACCCGGTAGACAGCACACCCTTCTGTTCTCTGGATCAGCTCTGGTTACAGGCCTGTCTATTCTTCCCAGTAAGGAGTCCCCAATCACATAGACCTGCCTTTTCCTGGTGACAGTGAGATTCTCTAGTCTATAGAATCATAGAGTATCAGGGTTGGAAGGGACCTCAGGAGGTCATCTAGTCCAACCCCCTACTCAAAGCAGGACCAATCCCCAATTTTTGCCCCAAATGGCCCCCTCAAGGATTGAACTCACAGCCCTGGGTTTAGCAGGCCAATGCTCAAACCACTGAGCTATCCCTCCCCCCTCTATGATTCTATGATTCTAGTCTATCCCCTGTTCCCTCTGGCTGCAAGTCCTTTCCATTCCTATTTTCCCTTGTAATCCTCTTCAACCCATCCTGTATCCTCCTGGGGCTCATGTTTGGTGTTGTCTCCATTTACTCTTCCCCTTTTACTATGGGACTAGCCGCTCTTCTCTTCTTCCTTGCCCTTCCACCTTCAGTGAACACCTGCTGTACCCCTTCTTCATTCTCCAACTCCGCAATCCTGTTCTTGAGCTCTATTTCTCCTTCACTGGCCCGTCTTTGCCTCTGCCTGCTTCTCTTAGTCACATGCTTCCACTGTCCATTTTCTTCACCCGGCAGTCCCCCCTCAGAGACCTTTGATCCTGCTTCCATCTGCATGTCTGACCTTTCCCCTTCAGCCACCTCGTGCCTTTGCTCCATCATCTGCTCGAACCCCCGTCTAAACTCAACCAGAGTTTCCACCTGCATCTCCAATCCTCGGATCTTTTCTTCCATCAGCTCTATCAGGCGGCACTTCATGCAGACAAAACTCCTATCAGGTACCCCCTCCAGAACCATGTACATACCGCAGCTGCCACATCCAGTTATCCTCATTGTGTCCTCCACTGCTTGGCTCATGACCACTGCTGCCTCTGTATCTGTCAGCTTCTCACCTAAATCCTTCTCCTCCAACAGAACTCCCACTCAAACTCCCCTGTTTGCAGCTCTGTTTGCTGGCTCCTGTGCCGCTGCAGCTCCTCGCTCCCCAAAGTTGCGCAGCAGAAGGAAATTTTGTTATTGCTTTTGTCCCTCTTTGGTGGAAGCATGCAGAGCGCTCCTGTCCTGATGCTGTGTGAAGTGGGCAGAGCCCCCCGTCCTGGGACTAATGCCGACGTCCCTGAGTCCTCTCCTGGCTGCAAAACTGGGCTGCAGCTCAACCAGTCACAAGCATTTCAGACCCAAATCTGGCAGAATCCACTGGACTAGGGAAAAATAGACAGTTCCTTGGATACCAATTGTATGTTGGTTATGAAGGTGTCAGATGCCATGGAGGTTGTTGCTCTAAGGCCATTGGCTGAACTGTCTGTACAATCAGAGCCCAGGAAAGAATTTCTCCTCAGGGCACACATGTGGCATCTTGATTTTGACCTTTCTCTGGAGCATTAAATCAGGATTGTCTGTGAGGAGTGCTGGGGTCTCCCCACAGGCTCTAGGGAAAATGCTGGTGCCAGGGCAGATCTCCCATCTCTGTGCTTCTCTCTCCGTTTCCCAGCAGCAGAGAGTCCCAGTTGCCCGCTACCTACTTTGAATCATGATCTAAAAGCCCCGAGAGCATCTCAGATCAAATATAACCACGCCAGGTCCTCCAACCCTTTCCGACACAACAGCGTTCCTGCTTGACTGGTGCTCCTTGCACCCTGAGCTTTGGCTGTGCGTGGTGCAGAGCCAGGATTACTCGCTGTTGGGAGATGGCCCAGGCATTCTGAATGGCTCAGTGAGTGAGCCCATCTGGGACGAGGGTCCTTCAGTTCAGATCTGAGCCTTCAGAGCCTTCTTCATGGAAGTCTGAACCTTGAGCACAAAGCCCGGCAGTTTGTGCCACAAATCAGAGAGCACTTTTCTCTGTTTTGTTTCATTCTAGAACCTTCTCTTCCATTCCCCAATTTAGCCTCCAGTCATACCCAGGCCTCCGAAATGCCATGCAGCTCCCATGGGTGCAGATAAGGATGATGGAAGCCTTATCACCCCACATCTCCACTCCAGTCCTGTATCAGCCCTCTCCAAAGGCTTGGTGTGTGCAGGGGTTTCTAGCCCAGGTCACTGCAGACATGAGGTCACACAGGCTCTCCCTGGCTAATCCCAATCATGCATGGAAAAACCCCTCACATGGGGAAGGAGAACATAAACAAACACAGGAATGCTTGGAGCACGTTTGCATTTTAAATAAATATTCCTACATTTCCATGGCTTTTATCAGGGCTCATTTCTGAGCTGTGTAGAGCAAGGCTTGTTTGTTGTTGTGTTTGGTGATGGTCACAGAATCCAGCTGTTCTTCAGCCCTTTTCTCCAGCCCTCGCTCTCCCCAGGTCTGTCTAGTAACCATTTCTGGGATCACTTGGGGTCTGTCAGGGGGCGTAAGCAGCATCAGTTAAGCATCCCAGGAGCTGGGCAGGGAGTCCCATCTGCAGTGACACATTTTACCTGCTGCTTGCTTCAAAGCAATTTCAGCCCTTCATGGAATCATAGAAGATTAGGGTTGGAAGAGACCTCAGGAAGTCATCTAGTCCAATCCCCTGCTCAAAGCAGGACGAACACCCACTAAATCATCCCAGCCAGGGCTTTGTCAAGCTGGGCCCTTAAAACCTCTAAGGATTGAGATTCCACCTCCTCCCTAGGTAACCAATTCCAGTGCTTCACGACCCTCCTAGTGAAGTAGTGTTTCCTAATATCCTACCTAGACCTCCTCCACTGCAACTTGAGACCATTACTCCTTGTTCTGTCTGCCACCACTGAGAACAGCCGAGCTCCATCCTCTTTGGAACCCCCCTTCAAGTAGTTGAAGGCTGCTATCAAATCCCCCTCACTCTTCTCTTCTGTAGAATAAATAACCCTAGTTCCCTCAGCCTCTCCTCATAAGTCATGTGCCTCAGCCCCCTAATCATTTTTGTTACCCTCCACTGGACTCTCTCCAATTTGTCCACATCCCTTCTGTAGTGAGGGGACCAAAACTGGATGCAATACTCCAGGTGTGGCCTCACCAGTGCCGAATAGAGGAGAATAATCACGTCACTTGATCTGCTGGAAATGCCCCTACTTATACAGCCCAATATGCTGTTAGCCTTCTTGGCAACAAGGGCACACTGTTGACTCATATCCAGCTTCTCGTCCACTGTAATCCCCAGGTCCTTTTCTGCAAAACTTCTGCTTAGCCAATCAGTCCCCAGCCTGTAGCAGTGCATGGGATTCTTCGTTCCTAAGTGCAGGACTCTGCACTTGTCTTTATTGAACCTCATCAGATTTCTTTTGGCCCAATCCTCTAATTTGTCTAGGTCACTCTGGACCCTATCCCTACCCTCCAGCGTTTCTACCTCTCCCTTATAGCCATGGCCTTCTAAGAAGTCCTTCAGGGTCTCTTTGTGCTCAAAGACAATTTCCTGAAGGCTGCGGGGCTATGGGCAGGAAATCTAAACGTGGCCTTTTGAGACATCAAGAGGAGGCATGTGGCATAAATGGGCATATGTCTGTGAGGCTGACCCAGAGTCCACGCAAGTATGGATAAAGGGGAAAAGAATGGGAAAAAAGATGCACTTTTCTCATCATAAAGAAGTGTTTGTGAGTTTTCTGAACAGCCCTTGTGCCTCAGAGGGTAGTGATTTGAAGTCTGGAAGCGGCAAACCACCAAAAGGCAGAGCTAGGATCCACAGGTTGTCTCCAAACTATGCAGGAAAGAAAACAGCACTGCTCTACCATTTCTTTCACTTCTTGTCCAATACAGAGTGTTACATCACCTAGCAATTTAGCTGCACATGATGGAATTTTCTTGCTTTTAAATTTCCTTTATAAAAAAACCCATAGGAAAGTCAATTAAAAAAAAAGCAAAAACAAGAAAAGCACATTGAAATGCTAAGACTGCAAAGTGAAAAAGGCTGAGAAGAAAGGAAATGGTAAAGTAGTGTTTCTGTGTGCATCCTTAACGCCATCTTCTTTTGCATATGCATCAGGATTGCTGGTGAAATGCTGGTCCCACAGAAGTCAATAGCAAAACTGCCATAGAATTCAATAGGCCAGTACTTCATCCTTAGTGTTTTGTTAAATAGTTATATGTTATTTATAATATAATATAATTAATTAATTAATACATTTAAAAAATCTTACGTGAACCTTGATAGTAACCTGTAGCAATGGCTACTATACTAACATAATCTGATACTAATTCTCAAACTATTATAAATTATATAACCACTATACATCTAACAGTTTTACAATTTTTGCTACAACCTTTTACACATTGTGGTCACGAGTTATATTGTAGGTTTGGTAGATATACTTAAATTTTTGTTGAATAATTCAGTAGTCTATCCCTTTCTTAAAAAGAATATCTAGCTATCTATTTATCAGACATAATACAGGAGGAACAACAGAACGAATTCCACTATATATTAAAATATCATGGCAATTTATAGAAGTAGGCTTCTGTGTTTGGTATCCTATAACCTACAGTTTGGTTTAAGACATAATCAGAATAATATTTTTTTTATTCAATTTAGTATAATAAATTGTGTTTTTATAATTCAGACATGAGAATGCAGCACTATTAAGTATTAAATTTAAATAGTGCAGTCCTAGAAAGGGTGTGTGTATATTGATAATACATTATTAGTATTTTTAAACTGTAATTATTGTGCAGTAAGGATCCAGCTTTATCCTGACCATAGTTTCAAGAAGTGCGACATAAGTAGTTTGAAGTATGCTAAGAATTTGGTAATAGTATGGTAGGAATTTAAAGAGCCTTGCTGAACGAAAGCTATATCTATGTATGCTCACTTGGGGTTAGGTCTCTCCATTGCTCTCCACTGCTGGTGGCTGGAACTGGGCAAAACAAATTGGCCTAATGGTTTCTTTGCAACAAGTTTAAGATCAACCAACACTATTAACAAATTTGGCAAATAGTTTGGCTGAAAAAAAATGGAAAAAGTCAAAACGTTTCATTATATTTAGCTAGATTTAAAAAAACAAAAAAGGGTAAAAACACCTGAAAATGAAAAAGCCCCTCCCCGTCCCCCAGACCTCCCTAAATGTTCGTTTCAGGTGTTTGAACCAAACCATCAACTGAACCAAACCTTCAGCTTCTCTGTTAAGCTCTCGCTTGGGCCCCGCCAAAGCTGTACTCCAGGTGAGCACTTACGCTTGCACCTTAATTCCCCATGGCACTTCCTCATGGCCATGATTCCAAACCGAGATCTGTGTGGGGCTTTTCATAGGATTGAATGTAGAAGCTTGTGCTGAGCTTTAGTTCACTTTTCTGTCTCTAAAAGTTCTCTGTCCTGCCTGGATAAAGTTGAATGAGGCAGACAAGACAAGAGCCCTCATCCTTGTCAGCTCACACACAGAGGAATATTTAATCAGCATCAGAACCTTTAGTCTGGCATCATCAAATCCATTTTCTGCTGAAAGATGCTCTTATCTCTGTAGCAACATCTGCTTTCCTTGCAGATATACTAGGGTCCTTGGCCATGCTGTTTAAAACATAGTGTGCAAATACTCTTCTGGCACAATTCCACTGACTTCAGTGAAGCTATACCAGCAGACACCTTGACCCACTGCATACTGGTCCAGTAGCTCCCTTGTACTGGAGAATACACCCTGTGATGCAAAGCTAACGGTATGGAATCAAGGTTCCTCAGTGGGTGTCCTAGGAGGTATGAGAGTTATCTTGTCTTTGTTTGCTTCAGGAGCATTTATCATTTCCTATTGCCAAATGTGAGATGGCCTGGGAACAGAGCTGTGTGAGGAATTAATTGTCTAGTTCGATGGCTGAACTGAAAAATCAGGAAAAAATAAATAAAAGTGAAGTAAAATTTTAAATGAAAAGTAATTTTGTAGGGGAAAAAAATCAAAATGTTTCATTTAAAAAAATACTGAAACAAACTTTTTGATTGTTCTGGATAGTTCTGGTTTTGGCCAAAACAATGTAGTGAATTTGACACGAATTCACAAAATGTTTCAGTCGACCCAAATCTGTATTTTTCGGTCAAAAACTTCCCTCCTGCTCTGTCTGGCCGTGCTGCACAAACTGAATGTGCTTAATTCCCATTTGCCCCCATTTCATTTTCTCATCTATCGGGCTAAAGGTTTGCTATTTTCCTAGTTCCTTTTGTAACTGACTGATCCTTCACCCTCTCCACTGCACGTTACACACGTGTATTATTATTATTCATTAATTAGTTAATATTAGTAATATTGTTAACATATAAAAACATTCTAGAACACAGACCAGCAGCCCCCAGCCTACAAAGCTCAGCCCCTGTGACCCCTGCTTCACAAATCCCTGAGTCAATAGATGGTGCATTGTCTCAGACTGTTTGGGCCTGGAAAGGATCGGGCTCCAAAGCTATGGGCCTGCCCCATTGGGGGCCCTAAGCAGGAATATCTGCCCCCCCAATACTAAAACAGGCACGTTCTTATAATAAAACGGGAATATGCTCTCCCCTCCCCTTCCCTCCCCGAGCTGCTCGGGGACCTAAGCAATTGCTTAGTCTGCTTATCCCCAGCACCAGCTCTTTTCTACTTCCAGCTCTGTCTTTGCCTAACTTGGGCATCTAGATCCATGGGGATGAGGATCACAAATCCCTGGCTTGATTTTCAGAGGTTCTACAAGAATTACTGTGGGTTCAGAGCACCTCTAAGAATCAGGACATCAGTTTAGGTACCTAATTATAGAATTAGACCCTGACCTTGGGCATCCATCTGTGGCAATGCCAGCCATTGTTTTTTCCCCATGATCGTTATTTTCGGGGGTGTTGTTTTCATGACAGAAGCACTGTCGAATGTAAGCGTGTTTGCATGAAGTCAGGGCCGCAGCAGTGCAAACAGGGAGCGCTCTTCTAGGAAGGAGCAGGGGCCAGCATGTGAAAGCTTCCTAGGGAAGGGAAGTTCTACCCTAGGATAATTATAGCCATGGAGTTAAGTGCCTCTGTTGCCTGAGGGCTGTGATTGCCTCAGAATAGCTTCAGACCCTGGAAATGCTTTATTAGCTATGTTGTTTTTAACTCTGGGGAAAAATATCCTCGTTCTGCATTGAGATTAGACTGGAATTCATAGTGTGACAAAGCTCTGTCCTTGTCTCCGTGGATCCCACTTTTCCTGGCGGATTTTGCTAGCCTCAGAGGCTCACTGTGACCACCCACATAGCCCTTCTCTCTCTAGAGGCAAGGGTCACAGCCTACTGAGCCATTTTCATCATAAGCCAGCAAGGGAGGTGAGGAGAAGCTATCCTCCCTTGCACAGTCTCTGTTGTCTCTCAGTCTCAGTGATTAATCGGGGGGGCAAAGGGGGAGCCTGGGCCCGCCCTCTACTCCAGGATCCAACCCAGGGACCCTAATAGTATCAGCTATGGTAGCTGACCTTTTAGAAACAGGACACGTACAATTTCCCTGGGCTACTTCCCCACAGCAGCCCCCACTTCCTCAAGCTCCACTTCACCCTTACCTCAGGGCCTCCTTCCTTGTGTCTGATATGGTGTGTGTACTGCTCAGTCTCTCCAACAGCACAACTTCCTCCCACAGCTCCTGACATCCGCCCCCATCTGACTAACTGGGAGGTTTTTAACTAGTTTCAGCCAGCCCCTGATTGGCTTCAGGTATCCCACTCAACCTAGCTGTCTTCGCTGCTTTCTGGAAGGATCTTAATTGGCCCCAGGTGTCTTGATTAACCTGGAGCAACTGCCATTTGGTTACCATGGTAACAGGGATTTGTTTAGCCTGGGGCTAACGTACCAGTTTCTCACTACTTTCCTATAGCCATCTGGCCTTGCCCCGTCACAGTAGTTACAGGCCTAATGAAGCAGGAGCTCATGCTCAGCTGAGCTGCCCAGTATGCAGGCAGAACTGCAACCTTCCAGGGTTAGGTAAAGCAATCAGATTAGCATGTTACCAACACCCAGTAGGGTTGCCAATTTTAGTAGGATGTATTCCTGGAGGTTTAATCACATGACATAAACTTGATTAAAGATTAATCTTTAATTCCTGGAGCCTCCAGGAGAATCCTGGAGGGTTGGCAACCCTAACACCTAGTAAGGTACATGAGGGGCTCAGCAGGTCCGGCAATTCCTCCGGATTGTGGCCGCTCGGCAGGTCCGCCAACTCCTCCGGATAGGGGCCGCTCGGCAGGTCCAGCAACTCCTCTGGATAGTTCAGGGCTCCTCCGGGAAGCCCTGAACGCAAACCACTGGACTGTGCCGCTGGAATTGTAGGGCTTGTTGTGACAGGAAAACAAGGACAATTGGAGACAGCTCTCGTCCCACCGCCCCTAGAATGCCTTTGCTTGGCTCTGTGAGTGGTTCTAATGGGGGTGCTGGCTGTGACTCTACAGGTAAGGTTGAGTCAGTTTTCAGTTTGCCAGAAGCTTAAAACCCTTATTTTGTAAAAACACCAAATTAACGTGGCAAAAACAAGACACAGAATGTAACCATTGAGCTCCATTTGAATTCTCCCTGGTGACTGGATGAAAACTGGGTTGCTATGGAAAGAATAAGAAGAATTCCCAAATCATCCCTTTAGGAAGTTTTTCACTGTATTGTCTCACCTGTTTTCAGACCTGTAGCGAGGCGGGCTGGCGCCCCACCACCCCGCAGAGTGAAGAACCGGCCCAGTGGCCAAAGTGGCCGGAGCCAGGAGGCTCTGGGCCCTCCCGCCGAGAGACAGGCCGCGACCCGGAAGTATAAAGGCGGGCCCTCAGAGCTCACTTGAGGAGCAGCCACTGGGAAGACCAGACGCCGCCAGCTTAGCTCGCGACTGGGAAACCCTGCGGCCCCAGGTACCCACCAAGATTGGCCGGACCTGCCGAGCGGCCACTATCCGGAGGAGCTGCTGGACCTGCCGAGCGGCCACTATCCGGAGTTGCTGCCGGACCTGCCGAGCGGCCCCTATCCGGAGGAGTTGCCGGACCTGCCGAGCGGCCACTATACGGAGTTGCTGCCGGACCTGCCGAACGGCCACTATCCGGAGGAGTTGCCGCACCTGCCGAGCGGCCACTATACGGAGTTGCTGCCGGACCTGCCGAGCGGCCACTATCCGGACTTGCTGCCGGATCTGCCGAACGGCCACTATCCGGAGGAGTTGCCGCACCTGCCGAGTGACTGCGAGTCTGACGAGGAACCCATGAGGCTGGGAACCGCCGAAGAGACCCCCTGGACGCAGGTACCGCTCGAGGGGGAGTTAGGAAGTGGCCTGGGGACAGCCAACCCCAGTCTGGCTGCACCGTGGCCAGAACCCATGTCACTGTGTTGTGGCCAGGATCCCCACTAACACACCAGCGGATCCTTTGCCGCTGTTAGGGCCCCGGGCTGGGACGCAGTGGAGTGGGTGGGCCTGCATCCCCCCTGCCACCCAACGTGTGGGTGGCAGTCTCCCCCTCTCCCAGGTTCTCTAGAGCTAGGACGTGGGCTTCCCACCACCTTATTGACTGCTCAGCCCCTGCTTGAGGGCCTGAGCCTCGAACTACGTATTGCCCCGCCCCGACCAAGGGCCAGGGCTTACTGACTTATTGATTGCTCAGCCCCTGCTTGAGGGTCTGAGCCTTGAACTACTTATTGCCCCACCCTGACCAAGGGCCAGGGCTTCCTGACTTGTTGGTTGCTCAGCCCCTGCTTGAGGGCCTGAGCCCTGAACTACTTATTGCCCCGCCCTGACCCAGGGCCTGGGCCTATTGAACGCTGTGCTCTGTCCCTGCCTGAGGAGCTGAGCCCTTGACTATTTACTTGCTTTCTGCCCACCCTGACTCAGGGCCAGGGCTTAGCCTCTACCGTTTGCAGGACCCGACCGGAGGCATTCGGGCCCACGACCAAGGATTCCCCAATCTAACCGAACAGGTACAGCGAGGCGGGCTGGCGCCCCACCACCCCGCAGCAGATGAAGACCCCTACAAGACCCCTTTTGCAAGACTCTAAAATGCTCTGGGCTTCACACGTGCTGATAAATCGGTAGTGGTTATAAACCTGGAGCACCTGTCTGTGTCATAAGTTATCATTGTTCCTTCATAACTGAAAAGAAAGGAACCAATATGAGCCTGCTGTATTTAGCAGTGGTGACATTGCACCTCCACCCAGGTTAAGTGGCTCACTCAGTAAATATCTATATATACTAGAGGGAAGGTCCCAGAGATCAAAAAGAGAAAACTATGGTTTTAAATCTCATCTCTGCTTACTGGTTCAATATTCCCATGCAGTTTATTGTGGAGCCAGGCCCTGAACCCAAATCCTAGCTGACACATGGGTGTGAGATATCACCCTCAGTATATAACTGAGTTAACAAAGACATTATGTGAGAGGGTTGCACACTTCATTACTTCTGTAGACTTCTCTGCACCCACCTGAGCCATCGGTTCCCCATTCTGGTCAGAACCCTATTGATTATGGTGAAAATCAGTAAAGCCTGATTTCCACAGGCTGGGGGGAGTGGGGCAGACTGGAGTGTGATGAGGAGCCTACTGACCCGAACCATAATCTAACCCTTGCCCTAACATCACTGCCTCACCCATCTATCCTGAGTGACCAAATGGTAATTTTAGTGGAATCAGGCTGTTCTGGTTTTCACCAAATTCAGAAGGGTTCTTCCCATTTGTGACATTCCTGGGCTTTGTGGAATTGATCAGATCTCCAGGACTGAGCACCCATGGAAAAAAAATAGTGGGTGCTTAGCACCCACTGGCAGCCAGCTCTCCCCTTCCCCACAGCACCTCCCACCAGCCCCGCTGATCAACTCCTACCCCTCCCTCCCAGCGCCTCCCGCCTGCCACAATTAGCTGTTCTGCGGCATGCAGGAGGTGCTGGGGGGAGGGGGAGGAGCAGGGACAGGGCACACTTGGAGGGAAGGGGCAGAACTGAGCGGGAAGAGGAGGGGCGGGGGCAGGAAGAGGCGGGGCAGGGGTGGGCCTTGCAGGGAGGAGTGAAGTGAGGGTGGGGCCTGGGGTGGGCTGAGCAGGGGTTGAGTGTCCCGGGGGAAAGGAGGAAGTCGGCACCTATGGGCTTCAGTTACCCTATTTCTTAACACTAAACCCCACCCCAGAGCCAGGGAGAGAACCCAGGCTTCCTGATTGCCGGTATGTTACCGCTGGCTACCGCCATGTAGCGACCCATGAGCAAAGTGGGTGTGTCAAGCCCTCCTTTCGTGGCTGAACCAAAGAGCTGCCGGCAGTGACTCCTGTAGCTGACACGGTAGCAGTATGAGCTACGGAGCTCAAGGCCACAGCTTCAGTTGTTAAGCTGGGCCATGAGATAACGGTATGGGACAGACTTTGTTTTTCAGGGTTCTGTTTAAAAACAACTGGTTTATTTATTTCACACAGTAATAGAATTTCCTGTAGCACATATCCCTTAGCTGTAACTTGAAACCGAGGCTAGTCTGTAAATTAGGGTGTGACGCACCAAAACGTGGGTCTTTCACGTCAGCCATTGATCATCTTCCTCTTTCTGCCCCTGGGGCCCAGCATCCCTGTATCACACACTAGGCAGTAAAGGCACAAACTTCACCATGTGTCGGGCAAGGCTGCATCAGCCCCCCCCCCCACCCCCCCACTCCCCGACTGCCCCAAACAGGACAATCTGGGAAATGAAACACTAAGGGAAATGGCTTTTGCAGTCCTCGCTGTATTCACAGTGCCTGCAAGGCTGTCAGAGTGCAATCCAGCACTCCGTGCCCGTCTCCAACAGATGCCGAAAAGCAACGTGCTCCCCGATCGGGGACAAAGCTGTACTGTCAGCCTCAGAAAACTGGTTAGTCCCTGCAGCCCCAGGATGGTGCATGCTCACTTACTCCATGGGGCTTTCACACGCACAGGCCATTCAGCAGGTAGGAGCTGTGAGGGATTGAGCGTGCACCATGCAGAATCTTTGGAGAATTTAGCAGCTAGCATCTAACAAACCTCTGCTGAGCATGTGTGAACAGCAGTTTTCAGAGGCTTATAATGTGCCCAAATTTGGGTGGATTTTCACTGGGTGGCAAATGGCCCCTCTCTGGCCCTAGGGTGATTCCTCTGCCAAATTTCAAGACCCTGCTCCGAAGCATGGAAATGTTAGTGTCTCAAACAAAATGGTTGTGAGAACTTTTTAATATGGGCAAAAGAACATATTTTTCCTGAACTTCGTTCAAGGAAATGACTGAATTATTTTTACTGAAACCTTAAGAAAAAAATTCCACCTGAAACAGACACCCAGCTTGGAAAATTTCAACCTGAACAATTAAAGTTTGGAAAAATTATAAGCAGAAATGATCAGATAGTGAGCGGTAAGGGTGGGGTGTTCTGCTGAAAATTTTGACTTTTTGTCAAAAGAAATGTTATTTGCATAAAAAACTATAATTTGGTGGTTTTCAGTAACCAAAACCCCCAAAATTCCAGCTGAAAATTAAAACATTTTGGCCAAAAATTGTCAAACCCTCATCCCCCCAAAAATTCAGGTTTTGGCTGAAATTTTTTGATTTTCATATATTCCTTTTACTGACCAAAAAAAAATCAAAAATATTCAAGGAAAGCAGATACATTCTATGAGAAAAAATGTATTATTAATAACTGTTATCATAGTGCCGAAACCCAAATTTTGTTGTGGAAAATTTTCAACCATCCCTATAAGAAATCGAAAATAGGGTCTTATAAAGGGAAGTGTTAGGAAACCTTACCAGCTCTGCCTGCAAACCATGGGTATCACTCACTTGCCACATCGTTCTCTGGGGTGGGACATGGTGTGACGGTGTTTCCATAAGACTTTATGGGGAGATGCTTATAAATGTATATATAATGCAGCTGAAATATGTTTTATGCTACATGTGCCATGTAACATATCTTTGTAAAAGTTATGATTTACTAAATTTATTTATTCTGTTTGTATGCATGTATCATTGTTGTAGTTGAAGTTATGAATATTGGTTGTATATTTGCTGGTTTTATACATAGCCTTTGTAAGACCATGGGATCATGTCTGGAGAAAGGTATGTGCAGGTAAAGAGGCCAATCAAGAAACTCTTAAACAAACAAAAGAAGGTGCAGACACCAATCCACATCTGAGCTTGGCCAGGAATGTCACGGGACTGGTTGTGCTGAGCTGTGCATGGACACGTGACTTGCCCATGTGATCCCAAAACTCCAGGGTAACACGATGCTAGACAGGGAGTGGGGAGAAGTGTTCATCCAGGGGAAAAAATCTATTTAAACCCCCGGAAGACCCCTTCATCTGGTCTTCAGCTGGCTAAAGAGAGAGGATCTCCACTCCCCAAGGACAAACCTAGAAGAGACTGAAGAAAGGACAAAGACAATAGGGGGTGGGAGCGATTGCTGGACTCAGGCTAGTAGTACTATAGCCTGAGAAAAGAAGTTTGCTGGAACTGGTGAGGTTTTTATCTGTGTTCAGTGTAATTAGACATAGACTTGTGTGTTTTGTTTTATTTTATTTAGGAATTCACTTTGTTCTGTCTGTTACTACTTGGAATCACTTAAATCTTACTTTCTGTACTTATTAAAATCACTTGTTACTTATTAAGTTACCTGGAGTACGTGTTAGTACCTGGAGGGGGCAAACAGCTGTGCATATCTTTCTATCTATGGAGGGAGGGATAGCTCAGTGGTTTGCGCATTTGCCTGCTAAACCCAGGACTGTGAGTTCAGTTCTTGAGGGGGCCACTTAGGGATCTGGGGCAAAAAAATCTGTCAGGGGACAGTACTTGGTCCTGCTAGTAAAGGCAGGGGACTGGACTCGATGACCTTTCAAGGTTGTTCTAGGAGATTGGCATATCTCCATTTATTTATTTATTTATTTATTTATTTATCTTTGAAATAGAGGGTGAACTATTTATGAGTTTACCCTGTATAAGCTTTATACAGGGTAAAATGGATTTATTCAGGGTTTGAATCCCATTGGGTGTTGGGCACCTGGGTGTCAAAGGCAAGGGCACTTCCTGAGCTGTTTCCAGGCAGGCCTACAGCTGTTAGTGGACGTGGTTCAGATCTGGGTCTGGGTTTGTAGCAGATCAGCGGATCTGGCTCAAAACAGACAGAATTCTGGAGTCCCAAGCTGGAAAAAGCAGGAAAGCAGGGGCAGAAGTAGTCTTGGCACACCAGATGGCAGCTCCAAGGGGGTTTCTGTGATACCAACCCGTCACACTTGGCACCTGTTTAACTTCAATAGCTGGCAAAGTGGAAGTACTGTTAACAAATCAGCCAAATTACAGGAATCCAGTGGAAAATAAGGCAAGGTGGGCTCTTCAGAACCACCATGTGAAACCAACGAGCTGCCCCTCTTTCATAGGAGCGTAGTGAAGCGGCCATCTTATCGCTCCACTTGATTAAAGCATTCAATGTGGTTCCCAAACATCAGTCTCGGAGGGAAACTAGAGAAATGTGAATAAATTGGAGCTCCTGTAAAATGGATACAAAAGAGATTAAAAAAAACAAACACTGAGCAATTGTGAATGGGACAGTGTGAGGCCGGCAGAGGGAGTTGGGACGCTCACACTGTGGGAGGAATTAGGGAACCTCAAGATTCTCAGGTTCAGATCTGATAAAGCATCCAAAATCCATCGTGTTCCAAGTGCTTGGTTTGGAGACTGGCTTGGAAATCTGTCAGGTCTTTCTGGTTTCCATCCAGGCTGGAAATACAACGAGAGCAGCCTTTCATGTGATATTTCAGCCGCCAAGTCCAGACACAATCAAACAGCACAGGAGCCCATGAATATCGGCATAGCAAAGTAAGCAGAGTTTTCCCAAAAGTAAGGAAAGGTAAATTTCAGATTGTGGTCTAGGCTATATTTTGAGCCTGTTCTTGTGTCTGATCCAGATCATCCATCCCAGCTCTACCTCTGACACGATTAAATACTTTTATAATGATGGGGAGGATGGAGTGGAATCAAATTATGGTTGATCCAGATCAGGGAGGGGCTGGGAATACAATAGGGGACAGGATTCATGTTCAGGACAGTCAGATACACTGGGGAAATGGGCAGAAATCAAGAAAATTAGATTCAAAGCCAGATTTTACAAAGTGCTCAGCATGAAAGCTGAACAAATAATGTATGTTCTGGTTTGGTGGCCAAACTGGGGGGGGAGGGAGGTTCATTTCAAACTAAAATGGAGTGTATTTTCTTGCTGAAATGAAAAACAAATCAAAACAAAAATTAGTCTGGCCTGTCCTCCTGTAGAGCACAGGCCAGAGAACTTCCTGAAAATCATTCCTAGAGCAGGTCTTTTAGAAAAATATCCAATCTTCATTTAAAAATTGACAGTGATGAACAATATACCATGACCACTTGTTCCAGTAGTTTATTACCCTCACTGTTAAAAATGTACACCATACTTCCAGTATGAATTTTTCTAGCTTCAACTTCCAGCCATTGGATCATGTTAGACCTTTCTCTGCTAGACTTAAGAGTCCATTATCAAATATTTGTTCTTCATGTCACTACTTACAGACTGTAAACAAGTCACCCCTTAATATTCTCTTTGTTAAGCTAAATAGATTGAGCTCTTTGAGTCTATCACTATAAGACATGTTTTCTAATACTTTAATCATTCTCACGGATCTTCTCTGAACCCTCTTCAATTTATCAACATCCTTCTTGACATATGGGCACCAGCAGGAGTGTCACCAGCTTTTTTTCCGCCCCTAGGCGGAGCCTCCGGGAGACGCCCCGGGCGGCCGAAGAACCTACCGCCGAAATGCCGCCAAGGACCCGGGCGGCCGAAGATCCTGCCGCCAAGGACCTGGGCGGCCGCCAAGGGACCTGAAATTGTGCCCCCCAAATCCTGGCGCCCTAGGCAACCGCCTAGGGTCGCCTAGTGGTAGTGACGGCCCTGGACACCAGAACTGGACAAGTGTTCCAATAGTGGTCCCACCAATAGTAAATACAGAGGTAAAATAATCTCTCTGCTCCTACTCAAAATTCCTGTGTGTATGCAAGCATTACATTAGACCTTTTGGCCAGTGTCACACTGGGAGCTCATGTTCAGTTGATTATCCACCATGAGCCGCAAATCTTTTTCAGAGCCATTGCTTCCCAGGATAGAGTCGCTGATCCTGTAAGTATGGCCGACATTCTTTGCTTCTAGTTGCTTCTAAATTTACATTTAACTGTGTTAAAAACATATATTGTTTGCTTGAGCCCAGCTTAAAGTGAGCCAGATCGCTCTGTATCAGTCACCTGACCTCTTCATTATTTAACACTTCCTCAATTTCTGTGTCATCTGCAAACTTTATCAGTACCGATTTTATGTTTTCTTCCATGTCATTGATACAAATGTTAAATAGCGTAGGGCCAAGAACTGACCCTTACAAGACCCTCTGGAAACACATATGCTTGATGATGATTCCCTGTTTACAATTACATTTTGAGACTTACCAGTTAGTCAGCTTTTAATTTATTTAGTGTATGCCATGTTAATTTTGTACAGTTCAAACTTTTTAATCAAAATGTTGTGCAGTACCAAGCCAAATGCCTTGAAAGAGGAAGTTTAAGTATGTTATATCAACACTGTTACCTTTATCAACCAAACTTGTAATCTCATCAAAAAAGATAGTTTAGTTTGACAGGGTCTGTTTTTCATAAATCTGTTTTGATAGGCTTTAATTCTTTATTAATCAAGTCACTTTATTAATCAGCCACTCTATTATCCTGCCCAGCATCAATGTCAGACTGACAGGCCTATAATCATCTGGGTCATTCCACTTATCCTTTTAAAATATTGGCACAACATTAGCTTTCTTCCAGTCTTCTGGATATTCCCCAGTGCTCCAAGACTTATCGAAAATCAACATTAACAGACCAATGTGCTCCTTAGCCAGTTCTTTTAAAACTCTTGCATGGAAGTTATCTGGACCTGCTGATTTAAAAATGTCTAACTTTAGTAGCTGCTGTTTAACCTGAGATACAAGTGGAATGGAAAGAGTGATATCATATGATATGACTACATCATCTGTTTTTCCAAATATAGAACAGAAGTATTTATTGAACACTTCTGCCTCTTCTGCATTATTATTATTGATAAAGGAAGCAAAAGGCACAAGAGAAATCTATAGCCAGCAGAGTTAAGGACAACACAGTTTTTAAATAGAAAGAAAGAAAGAAAGAAAGAAAGAAAGAAAGAAAGAAAGAAAGAAAGAAAGAAAGAAAGAAAGAAGTTGAGAGTAATGAAGATAAATCAGAAGCTAGGAATTGAAGACAATTGATAAGGGAAGCAAAAGGACACAAGAAAACTATGTAGTAGCTCAAGTCCAGCAGTTGGTAGTAGTGGAACATGGGCTCTTCTGATCCTCTGGGTTCCTGCCCAAGTCCTGGGCAAGCAGACCAGGGGTGCCTCCTGGACCAGGATATCCCTCACCCTTCCCCCTAGATTACTCTACCATGTTCCTGTCTCTCCAGAAGCATGGTGAAGACTTGGCCAATGGCACACAATGCATCTCAGAAGGGAATGAGAAGGTTCCCTTTCCCCTCAATAAGAGCTGCGTCGTCTGCGGTGGCCAGTGGCCTGGTTTGAGGTTGGCTTCCAGGTGGTGTGGGGCTCCCACTGGATTCTGCTCCCTTGCCTGACTGCCCTGACTGAGCTGTGCTGCACCCTTTTAAGCTCTACCTGTGCTGAGAGTATGCCCAGCAGGCATGACTGGGCGGAGCCTCCTGTGACCAGGGCGTCTCCTTAACCCTCTGTTCTTCCCTGCGGGGTTTGTACACCCGATCACACTGCCCCATCTGATTGCTTGGCTGGAGTGTTGTCTAGCACAGCACAGCACAGCCCCCTCTGAACTGACCAGCAGGTGTTGTCAAAAAACTACTCAGCAATAATCATCCAGGCTATCAGATGGTGCTGGGGCAAAAGGCAAAAAGAAACATAACTGGAAATCAGGACCGAAGAACAGAGCCAGCCCCCATCTCAGATGTATACGGCAGGCAGCAGCAGCTTGTAACAAGAACACACATGCTACTCTGTGAGATACACAAAGGTTTCATTTCCCCTAAATACACAGCAGATGAGCGGTTGCCTCTGGCATGTGCCAAAGGCAGGAGAAAGGTCTGTTTTCTATGCAATGAGTTGTCCTGCAATATGATTTGTTTTAAAAGATAGCAGAGTAATAGGAGAGCTGGATGATTTATCAGTTTCCTAACCTTCCATTTTGGGTACTCGGAAAAAAATCTTAAAAGAACAGGTTCGGCTCAAGCTAGGAACAGGGATTTTTATAACACTTACGGGCTAAAAGAGCGGTTCGTAAATTCTGGCCTGAACAAAGAGCAGCAGGAGTTAATTGCCAGGAATTATTTCCATGTCAGTGACCCATGGGATAGACAATGCATTGTCTGTGACAAACACCGAACCTTTTGAAAGTGCCAGTATGCGACGTGGCCGCTAAATCGGGAGTTTATGGACACGTAGAAATGGGCCAGTGTGCTGCTGTTTGTCCTGAATGGTATTTGGGGCAACATTTTCAACCCTGGGTGCCTGAAGTGAGGCTCCCTAAATATAAGGATCTCCCATCTACACAGCCAGCACCACCCTGGGGCGACAGACTTGGGCTCATGCTAGCACTCTACAAACAGCTGAGCGGCGGGCGCTTTGACACTGTGGCTCGGGCTCTGAAGCTCACCCGGTCCCTAGGCTGTACCTCTCAGAGCAGTTTGGGCAATAGAGGCAGCTGGCATAGCAGGCTGTGGAGTCCCCTCACTCGGCCTATTCAGCCAATGGCCTTTGGGCCCTGCGCCAATGCTCCCGGCCCCTTGAAGCCCAAATGAGCCTGATTCCACGAAAATCAAACACTGCATCCTGGGGGGTGACGTGCTGGCCAATCTGCAGCAGCGCGTGGGCACATCTGTAAATTAAACATCACCAGTGATGGAGAGAGGAGGCTGAGAGGGGGCGGGGGTGGGGAGAGGAAGGAATTCTTCTTTCCTGAGCGAGAGAGAGAGAGAGAGAACAAAGAAACCCTTTTTCCTGTTCTCTGGCAGCATCGATGGCCTGCCTCCCCAGATGATACTTCAGAGGACTCCTACACGTGCATGTCGTCAGACTCTCCTCTCCCTGGACCTCAGCACAGAGATCCAGTCTGGGAACCAGCCCCTTGCAAAGCCTGACTCCAGCAACGGAACAGGCTGCAGGACTGTTTGCAAAGGAGGAGTCCCTCATACCCCAAATCCTGGACTTCAGCACAGCAGGCTGAGATCTGGGCAAGAGCTCTCACTGTAAAATTAAACACATGTTCCCCTGAAATGAGCACCCCGAGGACAGGCCTCGCTGTGGGGCACAGGCATTGAGTGCACTGACTAGGACAATCCACAAGCTAGCACATACAAGCTGCATGGCCCCACGGCTTAGACGCTGCTGTTGCATAAGGGCTGCCATAACAGAGGTCACTTCGATTGTGTCTGCCAGTGGGTGGCCAGGGAACAGAGCCCATCCATCCAGTGGCAGCCACTCTGTGCCCTGCACATTCCCAAAGGCGACAGCCCCACCAGCTGCATCAGAAGGGACTCAGCTGAGATTAGGCCAAGGGGCCTTGCTGGTTTTATTCTAGATATGGGAGACCCCCTCTGAGCTCTCCAGGCACGGCCTGGAGTTTGGAACTGGGGGCAGTTTGTAGTCGGTGTTCCCCTGGGGGGGGAGCAGTGCCAATAAAACTGCCTGGGCACTGCCCTCCCCCTCCCCCCCAACTAGAAACTTTGGAGAAAACCACAAGGTCTGGGCCAGCTCTGGATGTTCCCGGTTCTCTCCGGCCCCTGGCAGTGTGAGAGTCACGCTGGGGACAGATCTGCACGCGGAGCCAGGCGGGCCGCTGCACCATTCCTGAGCTTCCCCGAGGCCCCACGTTCCTGCAGAATTTAAGATGTCATTAAAAAAAAAAAAGATTCCAGTGCTTCTGGTTGCCAAGGAAACCTTCTGAATGTGACCAGGGTTGTTTGGGCTCCCTGAGTCCTGAGCCAGACAGCCTGAAGGAATTAGCTCTGCGAGACGGGAACTGCTCCGGCACTCTCAATGCTGCATTAACTCTGAACCCCAATGACGATGCATTTAAATAGTGACATTGGTAACCAGTTCACTGCTGAGCCTTTTAGCAGAAACATCTGGCCACTGGGGCTGAGGGTGGCTCCTGAGTGTATATTACCCCTGCCTGGCCCGATGTCACTGTCTCCTTTAAACTTCCCTCCACTTTCGTTCTCTGTCTATCTCAAAACCCCGTGGGTCTATATGTGGAGGGGCATGTTTCAGAGTTAGCAGACAAGGTCTGAGGGATCCTTGACCAGAGCATATGTGCTAGAACTAAGGGTGCTGGGGGTGCTGCTGCATCCCCTGGCTTGCAGTGGGTTACAGTTTGATTCAGTGGCTCTCAGCACCCCCACTACACAAATTGTTCTAGCCCCCCTGAATCAGAGAGCACGTGTGGGTGTGTGAGGCCTCCCCTTGGTGCCAGGTAGTTTGCACAGAGCTGTCCATGTGTCAGAGGCGATGCTGGCTGCTTGCTACAATTCCCCTCTAAATATCGAAACCAGATCAAAACACACTAACTGATGGCATCCCTAAACTCCCCTCTTGTGGCAGATCGCAGAGTCCTCCACATGCCCCAGCCCAGTGCCCCAGGCTGGCAAGCCGCAGGGTGCTGCACAACATGAAGGTGGACATTGGTCCCCTGCAATCCTCGCAGGATGGGCAGTGTCCACGGCCAGGAGACCATGGCTCTGGGACTCCTCTGCGCCGGCATCACTGAACAAAAGAAAGGCATGTTTCTGCAACCATACAGCCCGTCTGCTCCTTGTGGGACTGAACCAAAAATGTGCCTCCCCTCCCCCGGCACTTCCCCCAACACACCTTTCCTTCCAGTGGAACATAACCCCAAAGAAGATGTTGGCCTCACATTAAAGGAAAATGTATAAATATTTTTAAAAGGAGAAGAATTCCTGCTTCGCTAACAGTTTGCTCCTACTAATGGATTTCAGATGTCTCACATACCTCATTCGTTCAGCCCCATTCAGTTTCCTAGGAGCCCCCGCTGTATTTATTAAACACAGCAATCGTGGAATGCTCAGCAGTTACAGAATAAAATACACCATTTTGGTAAAAAGTCTTAATTAGAAAGCTTTGTGAGAGACCCACAGCTGCCATTTTGGTTCCACTCCCCGCACCCAAGCCAGTGCTCTGACCTTGGCTGGATTGCCTGAGACAGTTAACCCCTTCTGGGTCTGCCAGCCTGCTGATGGCACATTGGTGTTAGCAAGAACTGTCCGTGGCCTTCCAGCGCTCGTTGGTGAGAAGCGCTGCCCTCGCAGCGCATTGTTCTGAAGCATGTGTTTTGCAAACTTGTCTCCCTAGTCACAGGGACTCTCTTCCTCAGACGAGCTCTGAAATGCGGGAAGGCCAGGGCTCATTTCAGCACCAAAGGGCAGGAGAATGTAGGACCTTTCCCAAAGGGCTCCAGTTGGAAAGAGCCATGGTATAGGGCAGGAGTAGGCAACCTATGGCATGCGTGCCAAAGGCAGCACGTGAGCTGATTTTCAGTGGCACTCACCCTGCCTGGGTCCTGGGCACCGGTCCGGGGGGCTCTGCATTTTAATTTAATTTTAAATGAAGCTTCTTAAACATTTTAAAAACCTTATTTACTTAATATACAACAATAGTTCAGTTATATATTATAGACTTATAGAAAGAGACCTTCTAAAAATGTTAAAATATGTTACTGGCACGTGAAACCTTAAATTAAAGTGAATAGATGAAGGCTCGGCACACCACGTCTGAAAGGTGCCGACCCCTGATATAGGGCTTGTTCTGCCCTCGGGCAAGCGCAGGTGAGGCTGCAGGGTTAGAGAAGTTGTAGGGAGATGACATTATCCTGGAGGCGATTCCTCCAGCAAGGGGAACCTGGCAAACTCAGCATACATTCAGGCTGCTTATTGGCCCGGGGCACTGGGTCGGCCCCTTCCTCAGAAATGGAGCCTCAGTGTGTGAGCTCCAGCTCCAGGAGGACAGACGAGGGCCTGAGTGACTGGTGGGATCCAGCCCCAGGGAGAGACCTGCTTTTGCTGAGGGTGGCCTGTGCGTTTCAAGACAGGAGAGCGAACAGTGAACGAGTGTCCAGCACACAGCCCCGCCAGGGGCAGCCCGAGGAGGAAGTGTGGGGCCAGGCAGGTGGCGCTGACATTGAGGGGTTAAGACAGCTCTGAGTGTGCAGAAAGGGCGACGTAGGGCCAGGGGCAGAGGGGGGCTGTTTGCACCTCCCTCATTCTGTTGCAGCTGGCAGGGGCGCCGACTCCGTGGGTGCTCCGGTGCTGGAGCACCCACGGAGAAAAATTGGTGGGTGCTCCGCACCCACCGGCAACTCCCCGCCCGCCCCGGACCCGCGGCAAACTTACCGGGCACCGGGAGATGTTGCGGGGCCCCGCCCCCGACGCTGGGCAACGTTGCGTCGGCGTCGGGGGCGGGGCCCCGCAACGTCGCCCGGCGTCGGGGGCGGGGCCTGGCGTCGGGCGGGGCCCCGCCCCCGACGCCGGGTGACAGCACCCACGGGCAGGGCCAGAAGTCAGCCCCTGTGGCAGCTGAGGCCCCAGATACAAAGCAGGGCAGCCCCATGTCCCCTAACTAGGGTTGCCAATTTACGTGACCTAATCTTTAATTAAAGATTAATCTTTAATTCCCGGAGACTCCAGGATGATCCTGGAGGGTTGGCAACCATACTCCTAATGTGAGCCTCCCGTTGCCATCTCCTCAGGGGGTTGCAGGAGTGGGGAATACCCAGCCCCCGCCCAGCATGTCCCCACCCCAAGGCTTCTGTGGCGCTGGCTCTGTGCTGCACTGGGGGGGACTCCCTGAGGTGGGGGGTACACAGGGGCTGCAGCACAGAGATGAATTCCCTGCTGGAGGTGTGGGAGTCAAACCAAGGTAACAGCCACTAAGTGCTGAGGCCAAGCGAAAGGGCATGACCCCAGTGAAACGAAGGAAGGCCTATTTATCCTGCATTCCTGGAGTCCCTGGGAACTGCTCGCAGAAAGGCAGCTCCCATTCCCTTGGTCTGAGCCATCTCTCATGGAGACACTAAGCACAAAGCAGGACATGTGGCAAACAGGGCGCTGACACACAGCGTACCAGCCCCGGCCTCACCCATCAGCCCCTGGCTATCGGATGAATGGTACTTGCAGCTGCTGTCTGGAAAATCATGTGGTGATTGAAAAACACAGGGCCACGGTGTGTAGTGGAGACAAGGCCACTAGGAATTGCTGAAATGTGCCTCCAGCCCCACTGCACCTGAGGCAGGTCAGGATCAGTATCCACACTCTATACACAGGGAAACTGAGGCACAGAGAGGGACCACAACTTGCCTGAGGTCACGGAGTGAGCCAATGGCAGAACTGAGTCCCAGTCCCATACTGAACTGCCAGACCCCCTTGTTCTCCACCTGGGCTGCACAAGGTCTCCAGAGCTTCTCTCTCACTAGCTGACTCCCAGCTCTGTGCAGCAGAAAAGGAGGCCTCTCATCCTCTGAGCTTTCAGTGTAGGGCACCTGACGTGACTCATGTTGCTCCACAGGCCCCATTTATCACATCTCTGACAAGCATCTTCACCATGCCTGGTGCATCTTGCCACGTGCTCGTACTGGCACTCCTCACTGCAGCCTTTGACACTGGGCTGGAACGGTCCCCGGGTGGATTCCTGCAGCTAGCAGGTCCTCTTCCACTGGCGTTCCTGGGCTGAGAACACTCTCCAGCCCCTGACGTGGGGGGATTGCAGACTGACTTCAAGGCCGGGCAAAGCAGCTGTTGGTGATTAAGGGATTTACTGTTGTTTGGAAAGAGCTGGCAATTACCACTAATTGTTCAAAGTAGGTCAGGTTCCTTTGTGCCTGGCTTTACGCAATGTGCTGTTGGCTGGGAGTTCAGGCTTTGAAACCCCAATGGGCGCTGCAGAGACGAAGCCGGGTCACTCTCCTCTCCCACATCCGGGAAGAATTTCCTCCCACTAATGATGGGTTTTGGGATGATGCCAGTAGAGGTTACCAGGGAAGGTCTGTTTGCCAGGCTGTGTAAACAGAGCTCACTTGATCTGTGTGTGTCCTTGGCCTGTGTCACATGAGCTTCCCTGGTCAAGTTACTGGCCCCAGCTGTGCACAAACACAGCTCTGCTCTGGTGTTTACATGTGACAATGTTTTGTGAGAACAGATCACGGACAACTGCCCTGAGGGGGGATAAAAGGACACTGCCCCCTCCCCCAGCAAAGCTCAAACCACGCTGCCTTGCTGCAAACAGATAGGAGAGGCCAAGTGCCAAGGGCCTTCCAATAGGGCCTGGGAATCCGGTGCTGCCTTGGTGGGGTATCTGTGTGACCGCAGGAGCCATATCTAGTGGGGCTGCGTTTTACTCTGTGACACAGCGCAGACATCAGAAGGAAAGGAAGGGCCAATCGGCGCAGTTTGCCTGCCCTGCTCCTTCATCTGGGCACTGACTGGGAGGGGCCTTTATTTCCAGGGGAGTTCTGAGCCCCATCAGCTCTACCATCAGTCTCTTAGTGGCAGCTGGGTCCATCCCCTTAGGGCTGAACTAAAGAACTCAGTCTCACCCCTTCAGCCTTCCCTGGGCCCCAGCCATCTGAAATGGAGACACGCAATATCAGTGGGCACCCTGAGAAATTCACCACCAAAGGCCAGAGTTTCTGAAGTGCCAGGCGCTCATCGGCTCCATTGTTATCCATGAGCGAGGAGGGCAAGCACTGTTCTCGGTGTGTGTAGGGGGGGGGGGGGTTTCTCCATTGTTCCCAATGGTGTGGGGGGGGCAATGCTCCCTTGTGCCCAGTTGGAGCTACTGGGTGCTGAACACATTTGGAAATGTGGCCATAAGTGACTTGCTCAAGTTCCTCGAGCGAGTCAATCGCAGAGTCTGGGGTAGAGCCCAAAGGCCTCGTCTCCTCACACACTGTTGTGACAACTGGACCATGTTGCCATAGTAAGTGACTGTAGTAGGGCAAAATCCATCATTTCCAAGCTACTAAGATTAGATAATTGGAATGGGCTGGAGAAGTCATATCCCCCAAGATCAATTTACATAGGGACGGCATTTCCTGTTGCCCCGCAGAAGGTCACGGCTCAGAACTGCAGTCTCAAACGTTTTCATTACACTTCAATCTGAAGATTGTCTCATGAATTCCTCCCCCATTCACAATGGCACCAACGACATCCCTTTCTATTCACTACAGGCAGCACACATCCCTCGCAGTCCTGAAAATAACCATGAATGTGCAGGCAAAGCACAGAGTCCTGGGAACGGATATTCCAGGGAATAGCATGACCTGTAGCAACCTGCAATCTACACAATAATAAACTATAGTTTCACTTTTAAAGATTCTGCTTTCCATCAGTATTGTCACTATTTTAGTGAGCCACCATGTCAGCTCATTGTCCCTGAGGCAGCCCAGATTGTGTGCAAGTGGGTAGACAAAAATGTGTGCGTGTGTGATTGTGAAAATGTCTCACGTGACATGACATGTTGTGGCAGAGCAGATACTGCCATTCACGAGGCTAGTGGCAGTTTAAACAATTGCTTACATGCAGAAGTGTTTCATGTACCTGTTGATTCTTTTCACGAAATTTAGCAGCAGAAACATGCAAAAGGAACCATCACCATGTGAGCAGCCGAGACTTTGCGCTGCACAGTACCTAAACCTCATGAGTTAGATGTAGTATAAACAGGCCACTCCATTTTCAAGTGATTTAGCCAGCTAAATCACTTAACCCTTGCAATACTGAGCACAACAAAGCCTAAATACCTTACAGATCTGGGCCCTAGTCTTTCTATATCAGTTCCCTCTCTGTAAAATGGGAATATTCGCTCACAGGGTTGTTTCCAAGATAAATTAAACACGCTTTGTATGGTCATGGGGGTCATATAAGTATCAAGTTCACTTGCATAACCTACTCTGACTTTTGGACTGGTCCTGAAGCCAGGTGAGCTGGGCATGGGTTTGGGATTCATAACAAATAAGAACATAAGAATGGCCATACTGGGTCAGACCAAAGGTCCATCTAGCTGAGTATCCTGTCATCATAGAATCATAGAAGTTTAGGGTTGGAAGAGACCTCAGTAGACCTTCTAGTCCAACCCCCTGCTCAAAGCAGGACCAACACCAACTAAATCATCCCAGCCAGGGTTTTGTCAAGCCAGGCCTTAAAAACCTCTAAGGAAGGAGATTCCACCACCTCCCTAGGTAACCCATTCCAGTGCTTCACCACCCTACTAGTGAAATAGTGTTTCCTAATATCCAACCTAGACCTCCCCCACTGCAACTTGAGACCATTGCTCCTTGTTCTGTCATCTGCCACCACTGAGAACAGTCTAGATCCATCCTCCTTGGAACCCCCTTTCAGGTAGTTGAAGGCTGCTATCAAATCTCCCCTCACTCTTCTCTTCTGCAGACTAAATGGTGAATTGCATGCTGGGATACCTACTGCACTGTGCATCAACACAAGCAGTCTTGGTGTGTATGTGCAGCCCTGATGCAAGGACCCAAGCATGCATGTACATGAGGGATATAATGACAGCAGCAGCTTTACACTGATGTAACTTGGGTGGACCAAGGTTTGGGGTATAGCCATGGCCTAAATGCAAGGTGAGTGGTTAGAGCAGTAGGCTGGGGGCCATGCCAGCTGCATGACAATGCCAGCTCCATCATGGACTTATTGTGTGACATTGGCCAGTGAATGAATCCACCCGTGCTCTGTTAGATGTAGCAATAATAATCATATCTGGTGGGGGTGGCAAGAGACTGGAGTCAGTAGATGAGGCTCTAGTCCCAGCCCTGCTTCTTACCGGCTGAATGGCCTTGGGTAAGTCACCCCCCCTCCCTGCTTCCCCTCTTGTCCTTTGTCAGTCTTGTCTACTCAGCATGACGGTTCGTCATCTGTGCAGCACCCAGCTCCATGGGCCCCCATCTCCGCCACAGTCCCTGGTGCTGCACTAAGACCACTGCTACAAGCAACAATCATAGAATCATAGAATCTCAGGGTTGGAAGGGACCTCAGGAGGTATCTAGTCCAACCCCCTGCTCAAAGCAGGACCAACCCCAACTAGATCATCCCAGCCAGGGCTTTGTCAAGCCCGACCTTAAAAACCTCTAAGGAAGGAGATTCCACCACCTCCCTAGGTAACCCATTCCAGTGCTTCACCACCCTACTAGTGAAAAAGTTTTTCCTAATATCCAACCTAAACCTCCCCCTCTGCAACTTGAGACCATTACTCCTTGTTCTGTCATCTTCTACCACTGAGAACAGTCTAGATCCAGCCTCTTTGGAACCCCCTTTTAGGTAGTTGAAAGCAGCTATCAAATCCCCCCTAACTCTTCTCTTCTGCAGGCTAAACAATCCCAGTTCCCTCAGCCTCTCCTCATAAGTCATGTGCTCCAGCCCCCTAATCATTTTTGTTGCCCTCCGTTGGACTCTTTCCAATTTATCCACATCCTTCTTGTAGTGTGGGGCCCAAAACTGGACACAGTACTCCAGATGAGGCCTCACCAGTGCCGAATAGAGGGGGAAGTCATTCAAACAATGTATTAGCTGTCAATGCACTGCACCCTGTTACCGCTCAGCAAGTCAGTGCTGTAAGTCAGGGCGAGGGGTGTTTCCACCAGTTAATGTGTTTCATTTAAAAACAAGGATATTGCAGGAGGAACAACTAAAAAAGTGCCTGCGGACTGCTTGGAAATCACAGAGGGTAAGACTTTCAACCATGCCTCAGTTACACAGGAACCTAAGTCCCATTTTCAAAAGTGACTTAGGGCCAGATTTGTCAAGGTATTTTGGAGCCTAGAGATGCAGATAGGCAATTGGTGGGATTTTCCAAAGTGCCTAGCTGTCCAACACCCAGGTGCCTCTAAAAATCTGCCCCAGATGCCTAAGTCACTTTTGAAAATAGGACTTAGGCCCTTTTGAAAATTTTACCCAAAATAAATACATGTGCAAAATATGTGTGTGTGCAGCAGCAAAGCCGCAGAATGGACAGGTGTCTGGGCTCAGAGCTCACTAGTGACAAAGAACACATCTGTTCAGCTATGTGTACGAGCGAGTGGCATGCAGGTATAGAGGGCACCATGGTAGCATGGCATCTCTGCCCAGGAGTGCAGTGGGTATGTGAGTGATGTGCCGTTACAGAGGAGCTCGTGGGACACCACCTCTGTGCACTGTGGTACAGTAGGTGAGTGAGTGACATGAAAGCAAACACCTTCACCCGATTCACCATGGTCTTCTTGAAGCTGTGTTTTTTCTTCAGATTTGGGCTGCCAATAAGTCATTCAAACAATGATCTAATACCTATGTGAATGTGTGTAACACCTCAGTGTTCTGGCAGGTTGAGGGCTTGCCAGAAAGCAATCACTTGTAATGAGGGAGAAAGAATTCAAATGTACAGGCCTTTCAGTGCAGCCTCTTTTCCAGCCATGTTTGTAGCATTTTAATCATCTCATTAGCTGGAGTTCTGCTAAGCAATTGCGTATGTGTAAGTTCCTTCTGCATTCAGAGAAACCTTATATGCAAACCTATCACTGCCAAGGGGCTGCCTAGGACTGTCTGTGGTGAAGAGACAAGACACCTGCATCGCTATGGGACCAGAGATTTCCCATCAGGGCATCTGGGAGTCTGGTTCTTGGGGTGCAGGGCACCTCTCATCTCAAGTGTAACCTCTTCATGCTTCCTTATGACATTAGCAGGCATCAGGAGACACACAGAGTGCGGGGGGGGAGAGGGATCATAGCTGAGGTAAGTCTGTGCCCTCTCAGCCTATTGGGGAGGACTTTGTGCTGCACAGTTGGCAAAATGGGACTAACACCATCCCTGGAGGGTCAGTACCAGTATCCCCCCTCTTACAGATGGAAAGTGAGGTGTCCTATTTCCTATGGCACAGGGTTAGGAAAAGAACCCCATTCCCCCCAGTCCTAGGTCAGTGCCATCCCCACTGTGCCTCTCCTTCACCTGGATCACCCTGTCTATAATAGCAGGGAACTCCCGGAGGAGAATCCCAGATTGGTTAATCAGTTCCTCAGCTCCATCTCTCTGGCAACATTCCTGCTTTGGAGAAGGTACCAGTGGGAGCTCTGCTTGCAGGTGAGCTAGACCTGACAGAGCAGAGACTGGGATAAGAGAGCAGGAGAGTTATGGAGTTTACAGTTTTAAATCGATCAGGAAAGTCCACTCCCTATTCACCTGTGCTACTAATCCTCCTTAATCCCCAACACGTGTCCAAAGGCCCCATGTTAAAGCTGCTGGAGAAAGCCTGGACGAGCAGCCTATCAGTGAGTGCTGCTTTAGGACAGGCCATGCGGTTGGTGCTGTGGGAAACTGGTGAATCCATGCTATGCAGAGGACCCCAGCACTGGACCGGAGGCTCAGTCAGACATTAGAAGCATTATTGAGGTCAGACAAGGCTGAACACTGTGCCAAGAGCCCATGAGCACACAGAGCTTGGTCCTGAGTGGGATTTAAGGTGGACCTAGACATGGAAGCAGTGCTTCAGTTGGAGGTTGTCACAGGCGTGGAAGGGATTTAGGTGCACCAACCCCATTGATTTTCAATGAGAAAATAGTTATCTTGACTCCCTCAGGCACTTTTGAAAATCCATCCTCAGTCCCCTCTGCTGGCTCAAATTCCTCTCCAGTTACAGCCCGGAGTGGTGATAGGGTTGCCAACTTTCTAATTCCAGAAAACTGAATACCTTGCCCCGCCCCCTCCCTGACTCCATCCCACCTCCCTCCATCGCTCGCTCTCCACCACCCTCACTCACGTGCTCATTTTCACTGCACGGCTCAAACAGGCACCAGGAGAAGGCCAGGAGCGGCAACAGTTTGAATGTGGGAGATGGAATGTGATTCAAATACCCGGCCTGAAGGTTGGGCCCCAGAGCGAAGGGGCTGGAGGCTGGCCACCTGGCACTGACGGGGCTCTACTCTGCATGGGCCCCGGGCTGCTGGCTGAGTTTTATTGTCTGGTTTTATTGCCTTTTTATTTCCTCTCTTTGATTATGATGGTGCCCAGGAGGAAACCACTCTTCAAGGGGCTGCCTAAATCAGCCAGCAGGGAACCAACTAGGGGCCATGCTCCTCTTGACCTGCTGCTTCCAAAAAGGGAAGAATTGGTAGGGGAAGGAGAAGTGGGTGGCAACCTGGGCAGCAGTGACCACGAGATGGTTGAGTTCAGGATCCTGACAAAAGGAAAAAAGGAGAGCAGCAGAATATGGACCCTGGACTTCAGAAAAGCAGACTTAGACTCCATTAGGGAACTGATGGGCAGGATCCCCTAGGAGGCTAATATGAGGGGGGAAAGAGTCCAGGAGAGCTGGCTGTATTTTAAAGAATCCTTATTGAGGTTACAGGAACAAACCCTCCCGATGTGTAGAAAGAATAGCAAATATGTCAGAAGACCAGCTTGGCTTAACAGAGAAATCTTCCATGAGCTTAAACTCAAAAAGGAAGCTTACAAGAAGTGGAAATTTGGACAGATGACTAGGGAGGAGTCTAAAAATATTGCTACAGCATGCAGAGGTGTAATCAGGAAGGCCAAGGCACAACTGGAGTTGCAGCTAGCAAGCGATGTGAAGAGTAATAAGAAGAGTTTCTAAAGGTATGTTAGCAGCAAGAAGGTCAGGGAAAGTGTGGGACCCTTACTGAATGGGGGAGGCAATCTAGTGACAGATGATGTGGAAAAAGCTGAAGTACTCAATGCTTTTTTTGCCTCAGTGTTCACAGACAAGGTCAGCTCCCAGACTGCTGAACTGGGCAACACAGTATGGGAAGCAGGTGAGCAGCCCTCAGTGGTGAAAGAGCAGGTTGTGATGGGTTGGATCACAGAAACCCCTCCCGGGTTGCCAACTGACATGCTAAGCCCACCTCTGCCCCTGCCCTCCCGCCCCGACAGCTTGGGACTTCAGTGCCCTGCCTGGTTTGAGCCAGACCCGCTAGCCTGCTGCAAATCCAGACCCAGGTCTGAACCATGTCCCTTAACAGCTGTAGGCTTAATTGAAAGCAGCTTAAGAAATGTTCCTGTCTTTAACACTCAGATGCCCAACTCTCAATGGGATCCAAACCCCTAATAAATCTGTATTACCCTGTATAAAACGTATACAGGGTAAACTCATAAATCGTTCGCCCTCTGTAACACTGATAGAGAAATATGCACAGCTGGTTCCCCCCACCCCAGGTATTAATACATACTCTGGGTTAATTAATAAGTGAAAAGTGATTTTATTAAATACAGAAAGTAGGATTTAAGTGGTTCCAAATAGTAAGAGACAGAACAAAGTGAATTACCAAGTAAAATAAAATAAAACACGCAAGTCTAAGCCTAATACAGTAATAAAACTGAATACAGATAAAATCTCACCCTCAGAGATGTTTCAATAAGTTTCTTTCACAGACTGGACCCCTTCCTAGTCTGGGCACAATCCTTTCCCCTGGTACAGCCCTTGTTCCAGCTCAGGTGGTAGCTAGGGGATTTATCATGATTGCAGTGGCTTTTGTTCTGTTCTACCTACTTATATATCTTTTGCATAAGGCGGGAATCCTTTGTCCCTCTGGGTTCCCACCCCTCCTTCTCAATGGAAAAGCACCAGATTAAAGATGTATTCCAGTTCAGGTGACATGATCACATGTCACTGTAAGACTTCATTACCCACTTGCCAGCACACAGGTATACAGGAAGACTTACAAGTAAAACAGAGCCATCTACACTCAATTGTCCTGGTTAATGGTAGCCATCAAGATTCCAAACCACCATTAATAGCCCACACTTTGCATAATTACAATAGGCCCTCAGAGTTATATTTCATATTTCTAGTTTCAGATACAAGAATGATACATACTGTGACAGACCCAGGACAGTTGGGTACAACAAAGTAGCAGCTTGCAGATATACTGGCCACTGGATTACCAGTTTTCTGTTCCCTGACTGACCAGAGCAGGGACTGCTCCTGGCCAATGAGAACACCTGACTCCAATTAACCTGCAAAGAGTCAGGTGAGGCCATTAAGGTGATGTGAACACCTGACTCTAATTAAGGCTCTTCTGAGCATATAAAAGGGCTCACTCCAGTCAGGCTGGGGAGAGCCAGGGAACCAGAGGAGAGGAAGTGCTGTTGCTACTGAAGGACTGAGTAAATGAGGACACGCTCGCGCCATCAGTAAGGTAGCCCTAAGGTAAGGATGAGGAAGTGAGGGTCCCTGGGCCGGAACCCGGAGTAGAGGGCAGGCCTGGGTTCCCCGCAACCCGTCACTACAGAAACGCCTCCTGGGAGGGGAAGACAGGCCCCTGTCAGGACAGGAGGTTAATCTGTTCTGAGATAAGCTCATAGGGACAACAGATACTGTGGGAGTTCTCTCACCAACCTTGTGCTGGCTTATGATGAAAAGGGCTCAGACTGTAACCCTGGCCCTAGAGAGAGAAGGGCTACGTGGAGGGTTGCAGTGAGCCTCTGAGGCTACCATAAACCACCTAGAAGCGTGGGACCCACCGGGACAGGGTTGGAGTTCTGCCACAACTCATACAAATAGGATGACCACACTCAGTGGATTATAAGCTTTGTAATGATACCTTACAAGAGACCTTTTGCATGAAGCATATTCTAGTTACATTATATTCAAACTCATTAGCATATTTCCCTAAAATCATAGAGTGCAACGTCTCACAGGTTAAGGACTATTTCGAAAAGCTGGACACGCACAAGTCCATGGGTCCAGATATAATGCATCCAAGGGTGCTGAGGGAGTTGGCTGATGTGATTGCAGAGCCATTGGCCCTTATCTTTGAAAATTTGTGGTAATCGGGGGAGGTCCTGGATGATTGGAAAAAGGCAAATATAGTGTCCATTGTGACAAAGCTCTGTCCTTGTCTCCATGGGTCCCACGCTTCCTGGCAGATTTTGCTAGCCTCAGAGGCTCACTGTGACCCTCCATGTAGCCCTTCTCTTTCTAGAGGCAAGGGCCACAGCCTACTGAGCCATTTTCATCATAAGCCAGCAAGGGAGGTGAGGAGAAGCTACTTTCCCTTGCACAGTCTCTATTGTCTCCCAGTCAATAATTGTGATTAATTCTATTGTGATTAATTCGGGCAGAGGAAGGGGGGAGCCCAGGCCTACCCTCTACTCTGGGCTCCAGCCCAGGGACCCTAATAGTATCAGCTATGGTAGCTGACCTTTTGGAAACAGGACGTGTACAATTCCCTGGGCCACTTCACCACAGTAGCCCCTACTTCCTCAATATCTACTTCACCCTTACCTCAGGGCCTCCTTCCTTGTGCCTGATATGGTTTGTACTGCTCTGTTTCTCCCACAGCGCAACTTCCTCCTACAGCTCCAGACACCCGCACCCACCTGACTAATTGGGAGACTTTTAACTAGTTTCAGCAAGCCCCTGATTGGCTTCAGGTGTCCCAATCAACCTAGCTGTCTTCCCTGCCTTCTGAAAAGATCTTAATTGGCCCCAGGTGCCTTAATTGACCTGGAACAGTTGCCATTTGCTGGTAACATGGATTTGTTTAGCCTGTGGCTAATATATCTGGATCCCAATGGGGCTACTTTACTATAGCCATCTGGCCTTGCCCCATCATACCAAATTTAAAAAAGGGAAGAAAGAGAACCTAGGGAACTACAGATTGGTCAGCCTCATTCAGTCCCTAGCAAAATGATGGAGCAGGTCCTCAACAAATCCATTTTGAAGCACTTGGAGAAGAGGAAGGTGATCAGGAACAGTCAACATGGATTCACCAAGGGCAAGTCATGCCAGACCAACCTGATTGCCTTCTATGATGCAATAACTGGCTCTGTGGATATAGGGAAAGCGGTGGATGTGATATATCTTGACATTAGCAAAGATTTTGATATGGTCTCCCACGATATTCTTGCCTGCAAGTTAAAGAAGTATGGATTGGATGAATGGACTATAAGGTGGATAGAAAGCTGGCTAGATTGTCGGGCTTGATGAGTAGTGATCAACGGCTCGATGTCTAGTTGGCAGCCGATATCAAGCCGGTATTAAGGGGTCGGTCCTGGAGCTGGTTTTGTTCAACATCTTTATTAATGATCTGGATGATGGGATGAATTGCAGCCTCAACAAGTTCACAGATGACACTAAGCTGGGGGGAGAGGTAGATAGGACTCAGAGTGACCTAGACAAATTGGGAGGATTGGGCCAAAAGAAATCTGATGAAGTTCTACAAGGACAAGTGCAGAGTCCTGCACGTAGGAAGGAAGAATTGCAGGCACAGCTACAGGCTAGGGACCGACTGGCTAGACAGCAGTTTTGTAGAAAAGGACTGGAGATTACAGTCGATGAGAAGCTGGATATGAGTCAGCAGTGTGCACTTGTTGCCAAGAAGGACAATGGCATATTGGGCTGTATTAGTAGGAGCACTGCCAGCAGATCGAGGGAAGTGATTATTCCCCTCTATTCGGCATTGGTGAGGCCATACCTGGAGAATTGTGTCCAGTTTTGGGGCCCCCACTACAGAAGGGATGTGGACAAATTGGAGAGAGTGCAACGGAGGGCAACAAAAATGATTAGGGGGCTGGAGCACATGACTTATGAGGAGAGGCTGAGGGAACTGGAGTTATTTAGTTTGCAGAAGAGAAAAGTGAGGGGGGATTTGATAGCAGCCTTCAACTATCTGAAGTGGGGTTCCAAGGAGGATGGAGTTAACTATTCTCAGTGGTGGCAGATGACAAAACAAGAAGCAATGGTCTCAAATTGCAGTGGGGGAGGTCTAGGTTGGATATTAGGAAACACTATTTCTCTAGGAGGGTGGTGAAGCACTGGAATGGGTTACCTAGGGAGGTGGTGGAATCTTTATCCTTAGAGGTTTTTAAGGCCTGGCTTGACAAAACACTGGCTGGGATGATTTTGTTGGTGTTGGTCCTGCTTTGAGCAAGGGGTAGGACTAGATGACCTCCTGAGGTCTCTTCCAACCCTAATCTTCTATGATTCTATGAAGGGAGGAGGGTGGGCTGGAGGGGAGAAAATGCAGGGGGTGGAGGAGAGAGAATGGTGAGGGAAAGAGGCCAAGGACGAGAGCAGAGTGGGGGTGAGAGGGGGCAGTGAAAGAGAGAGGAGGGAGCGTGGGGGGTATGTGGGGTGGATGGGGATGCAGGGGGAGGCAGAAAGCTACAGGTGAATGAGGTTGTGGGGGGCACATGGGGTGTCTAGGGACATAATGGGAGTGCAGCAGTGTATGGAGGTGAATGGGGTGCAGGGCTGTGGGTGGGTGAGGGACATGGGGGTGGCAGCTCTGGGAGGTGGAGAGGGTGGGTGGGAGAGCACTGTAAGGGGTAAAAGGCTGGGATGAGTAGGTGTGGGGGGCAGGGTGGGATAGGAAAGGGAGGGATGAAATGAGGGGGATGGGGTCGGGGGGTTGGAGTGGGAAGGGATGCAGTGATGGGGGTGCAGGGCTGGGGGGAGGTTTTGCCCAGAGTTCAGGGATGCTGGGGGCCACTGGTGGACTCGGAAGGACTGTCCCAGGCTGGGGGAGGAGGTGGGGAGGTGCTGCCATGGCGGAGGTGGTGCTGGGGCGGTGCTGCCAGACTGGGCCTGCCCCTGTCTTCATGAGGTGACCAGGCTGGGTGCTGGGTTTGTCTCATTCTCCTTCCCTCCCCTCCAGCAGCCCCATTCCCAGCACTCGGGCCCTATTGTCCTGGGCGCTACAGGAATACCTAGAACAGACAGACTAGCCAGGGATAGGTTGGGGGCCGGAGGGGGGATTTTGGTCAGTTAGCACTGTTGGGCTGCTACGGCAGAGTAGCTGGTGCTGTCGGACAGTGGTTCTCAACCAGGTGTCTGGGGCCCCTTGGGGGACCACAAACAGCTTTCAGGGGGTCCGCCAAGCAGGGCCAGTGTTAGACTCACTGGGGCCCAGCGCAGAAAGCTGAAGCCATGCTGGGCTGAAGCCCAGGGCCCCGAACCCCCCACCACCTGGGGCTGAAGTCAAACCCTGAGCAATTTAGCTTTGCGGGGGCCCCTGTGGTGTGGGGCCCTGGGCAATGACCCTACTTGCTATCCCCTAACACCGGCTCTGGCTTTTATATGCAGACAAAAATTCTTGTGGCACAGCTGGGCCACGGAGTTTTTATAACATGTTGCGGGGGCCTCAGAAAGAAAAATGTTGAGAACCCCTGCTGTAGAGTACAAGTCTCGGGCAGCCACTGGGCCTTCTCTCTCTCTCTCTCTCTCTCTCTTTCTCTCATGAGGCAATGTTACATTTTCTAATTAATGCTACGGCTCCTGCCACCAACTTCCTGCTCTGAATAGCTGGTCCCACCAGCAACTGCTGTCAGTCCCCAGCAAGACTCTGCAGGGGCTGGCTCAGCTGAGCAGGAAAGCAGCTGATCATTACACTACAGGGCACACCAAAGCAGAGAGCTTTGAAAAACTGGGTTGAAAGAGAAAAGGGAAGGAGAACAGAGGAACAAGGCAGGGAAGGCAAAAGAGGATTCGAAAAAAGAGAATGGGAGGAATAGAAAGTTGATGGGCTGGGGCAGCTGGGCCCCTGTGATGGGTTCCCCAACCTGGGCTTCCTCTCACACTGTGATGCCGTGACAAGCTGCATACCTCTCCAGGTACTGCACTTACACAGACATCCACAGGCAGAGACAGATCCAGATGCATTACATGGATGCTACTCCCAGCCGCTCATGAAAGGCTCCAGCCAATTCCCCACAGCTCCCCAGCCTAGGACCTCAGAGCTGTGCTGTCCTGCCCTGGTTAGAAGCCTGAGCAGTGTAAGTTTATTACTCAGTCCACCCCTCCTCAATGTGGAGAGAACATGCACCAGCTCTTTTTCTTGAGCAGATTTCCCAAGCATTTCATACCAAAACAGTGTTTAGGTAAAATATAAAACAGATTTATTAACTACAGAAAGATAGATTTTAAGTGATTATAAGTAGTAAGTGTATCGATCAGAGTTGGTTACCTATGAAATAAAATGTAAAATAGCAATCTGAGTTCTATAAACTAGACAGGATTTGAATTAAGCAGTGTTTCACACTGATGGTATCATAGCCTTCATACACAAGCTTGGATTCTCCTTTCCAGCCTGGGACCACCTCCCCAGTTCAGTCCTTTTCCTCCAGATGTGTTTCCAGGTGTTGAGTTATGGGGGGGGAGTGAGGACGAATGATGATGTCACTTCCCCTCTTTTATAGGTTCCTCCAGCTTGCTGGAAAGATCTTTTGCTATGACATGCATCAAGCAGTGTCCATTGTCTACGTGCTCCATCTGAGAAGCCTTCATTGTACACAGATCCTGTGATAGTCCTTGGTAGTGTGGATTTCCCTGAATGGGCCATGCATGCTGTCTGGCTTCTCCATTGTTGAACCTGAAAGGCTGCTTGTGGGTGTTCCCAACCTCACAACATATCTCAGTAACACACACATAGCAAAACTTCATAACTTCCCATACAATGATAGCACATACAATCCAACAGGATATTAATATTCAACAGATCAAGACTTTTAAAATGATATTTCACAAGGCATACTTTGTACAAAACATATCATAATTATGACAGTGGTGAATAGGGGGGTGCCAGGGTGTTGCTTTGGGGTACAGTGTGTCACAACACCGCTCAGCTCCTTGTCTGACTTCTCTGACAATTGTGCTCCCGGGCCAACTGGCTCCCTGGACTACCTGATTCCTGCAGTCTGGTGAGCCAGCTGGTCTAGGAGTCTGCTGACGCCTGCAGAAGGAAGGGCCAGCCAGGATAAGCCAAGTTCTCCTGCTCGAATCCTGCTGGGTAAGTTGGAAGGGCTGTGCCCAGGCTGTACCGACAGGGCGTGCTCAGGCCAGGTTTTCACCAAGGCCCTAGACTTAGCCAGCAGTAGCAGTCACCACCAACCATGGGTTATGAACCCACAGCACACCCAGACCAGAGGCAGATGTGCAATTTCCACTAGGAGCCAGGCACATCCTAGCTCAGAGGAACTGAGTCATGCACCTCCACTGGCAGCGTGATTCCTGCCCGAGGCTGCTGCAGGTGCCACAGTCTCAGGGTCAGGCACCCAACTACGGTGATAAGGATGATTTCCATTTCTCTGGGGGAAGCGGGGGGGTACAATGAGCCCTGGGAATCCCTCCTGAGCATGCAGTTTGGATATCCTTGGTCAAACGTCTGCTGGTGTTCCCAGTCGTCTGCCTGTTTGTCCGCCTCAGTGCAGCTCCACAGTGATAGGTACATCCCGTGACTCTCAGCCAGGACGCGCTCAATGCAGACTCTGACTTGGTCAGAGAGAGCCCTGGCTTGGCTTCCCCGTAGCAATTCATCCAACAGACCCAGTGACATTTGCTCTTGGGGACTTTGCTGAGTTACCATGAATTCCACCCAGGCCCCGGGCTGCAGCCTCTGTGAATTAGCTGGGTTCTACTGCATCTACATTTTTGATGGCAGATATAACATCTCCTGCCTCCTGGGACCTGATGAAGAAGCAGCATGAATCTGAGCAGCCTGAGCTGGGAGCAGCTCAGCAGTTCAACTGTTTTGTTTTCACAAATGCAAATCCTGGTAAACCCACTTGAGCTAATGTTTACCGGGGTTAAGGGTCACATTGGCAAAAGGCTGCCCAGCCCTTGTGGGTGCAATTTGTGCCTGCAACTTTGTACCTACAACTCAGCTGGGGGCACTAGTCAGGTACTTACCACTTGCACCTGCAGCTCCAGTGGAAATGCCGGGGAATAAGGTTGCAGGATTGCAAATTGCACCCAGAAAACAGAGGCCATCCTTGATGTACAGTTGTCGTATTGCTTTGGGCAACTAAAAATAGAGCTCCCTGGGGCAGGGAATGCATCTTCAGTCATCAGCATCTCTCTGCTTGGGAAGTGAGCAGCCCTCTAACAGCACTGATGTAATACAGATGATAACTCACAAAATAGGGGCAGGTTTTCAAAGCTGCCTAAAGAGTCGGGATGACTTTTCCCATTCAGATGAATTTGGACTGGGTGCCTAATCCCGCTAATCGGCTGTGAAAATCTCAGTTGGGCCTAATAGCAATAATACCAAGACTAGAGTCCTGCAGTCCTTGCACTCACAAAACTCCCATTGAAGTCAAATAGCATTTTTGGGGTGGGGGCAGGATGGGAGGAGCTTGGAGGATCATGCCTTGGAGAACAGATGATGCACATAAATATAGGGGCACAGAATGCATGGTACCAGTGGAGTCACTAGATGTCTCTAAGCAGCAGCAAGGAAATGATCTGATTCAAACATCCTGAGCGCAAGCTGCGGAGTAGGCTCCAGGGAACCAAATGCTGTTGATACTCGCAGAGAAAACATTGTATTATATATGAGTTGTCCTAGATACACAATGTGAGGAGCACAAGTCTCAACAAATACAGTAGAATCCACCACTTAGATGTGAGAGTGTTGTGCAAAGATGCTTAAGGAACAGAAAAAGATCAAAAGGAGCCCTGTACAGAAACAAGAGAAGCTCTGCAGTAGAAGAATGGGAAACCTTCTCTAACTGCCCAACCTCCGGTATGTTTGCTGTGAATAGATCTGCTCCTGGGTTTCTTGCACTGCAGTTATTAAATTGCTTTGAAACATCTCATCCCCATGGCTGGTAAAGCTCTGGGAAATGTAAAGGGGAAGAGGAGAGTTTATTGTGCCGCTGTTGCTGCTCTTGCTGGAAAGAGGTGGATTGGAATGTCACAGAGGAGATAAAAGTGTCCTTTTTCCAGGGCAGAAAGGATTTGGTGATATGTTGCCATGGACACCAACAAGGCCCTTAATTGTGTGGCTTTTCCTACAGACCCATCCACTTCCAGTGCTGCTCAGACCAAGTCTGTCACTGCTGGAAAAGCTCCCCAGCCTCTGCTCCAGGAGAGAGGGACAGGGGAGGACATGCCTCTGGAATTCCAGAGGGACACTGGCTAGAGGCCTGACCCATCCTATCAGCTAGACAGAGCTCAGGAAAATCAGTGAGAGGAGGCTAAGCAGAATGAGAAGCAGATTGTAGCTGAACCCCTGCAGTGCAAGAGAGATCTGACAAAAGGACAGGGAATTCCAGAGGCAAATGGCCATTGCACAGAAATCCTCAAGCACTCCTGCTCCTCCCTCTCACACTTCCTGCCTATACCTGCTTGCTCCTCTCCTTGCTACCACGTGTCCCAGAATGGAGAGAACTCTGGTACTAGAGGTGGGCACTTTAAAAGCAACAACCTCATGCCAGCTACCTAATGTACTCAACCCCTGCAGAGGGGAGGGGGAAAGAGATCAGCATCCCTAGGAAATGACTCTACATCCCACAATTCCTCTTGTGCTGGAAACTTCCATTTTTTTCCAAATGGAAAACTGGAATTTCAAAATCTCCTGGGAATGAAATTCCAAAAGTTTGTTTTGGAAAGAACAGAAACAGTTCTGTATGACTTGACTGAAAATTTTAACTTTATTGTGCTGATTTTTATATTGTATTATAGCACAGTCAAAATAAAATCCCACTGCACAGGTATTGGGGGGTCTCTCGTCTATAGGGTCTGGGTCCTGCATATCTTCTCAATCCATTCCAGAAAAGTAGCCCCCGCCCCCGGAGGGAGCATGGCAGTATGAAACCCCAGCGCTTCTTTCAGGCTGCTGCCTTGTCCTCCAAAATCTCCACTTTCATTTCAAAATAAAAAGTCTCCAGCTGTTTGGGTTATAACTAAACACTCAAGTCACATTTTGGCTGTTAGTGACAGTCAGGTCTGTGCATGTTTTCAGAGCTACAAGACAACAAAAAGATGCCCTGCCAAAGGCAAATTTCAGACAGAGCCCAGGTTAGGGTGACCAGACAGCAAATGTGAAAAACAGGGACAGGCGGGTAGGGGGTAATAGGAGCCTATATAAGAAAAAGACCCAAAAATCGTGACTGTCCCTATAAAATTGGGACATCTGGTCACTCTAGCCCAGGTTCAGAGATTTCTCATTAAAACACTATATAGAAAATTCAAAGAACAACAAATGAAACTAGTGGGAAAGTTCACACCAAGTGGCCACCTACTTTTAGAGACAAAACAAACAAAGAGAAATCTTTGCCCTGTTTTAAACCCTTTTTAGAAAAGAACCCTGGCGTTGCTCCCAAGTGCTTCGATATTTTAATCCACTTCAGCGAAGGGGCACTTTACGAACATTGATTAATTCAGCCTTCTAGCACTCCGTCTGTGGGGTGTTATTTATTAGTCTCATTCCACAGATGGGGAAGCTTCACAGAGAAGTGAATGACTTCCTTAAAGTCACACTGTGTGGCAGTGGCAGAGGCAGGAATAGTACCCAGGACTCCTGATTTTTACTCATTAAACTCCCTGAAATAAATAAACAAACAAACTTTTCCTGATCGGGCAGCAGAATCTGCAAAGATCTCAGGCACATGGACTCATGTTCACATATAAAGCCATTCGCTTAAACTGCCAGAACCTGTAACCGTGAGTTCCAAACCTGGCCTCACATGGGCTGCTGAGCCAAGCTGCTCTGAGCTGGTCAGACTTCCCATTCTGGAGCCATGAATTTAGCACGCACACTGCGGAACATGGATTCTGCCTGGCTCATACCATTGCATCTGGGAAGCCCAGGTGTTCCGATCTGCCAGCTTAGAGTCTTTCTGTGGGTCATTGAATGGAGACAAACAATGGATGGTTGTCAGCGTGAGGCTGAAGGAAGCTCACACTTTCCCACAGAAAAGTGCCTTTGCTGTTTGTTTGGAAGGTTACACAGCTGTAAGAGACTCAGAAGGAGCTGAGCCCCAGAGCACTGTTCCCCCAAACACCCACGTGTTAGGGAAGGAAGCTTTCTTATAGACTTCCATACCATTAACTCCTGCTGGCGGGAGCCCAATGCAAGCATCGGAACCTCCTTTCAGCCGTCACTGCCAGTCACTGTCCTGCAGACACCTCCCATCACATCCTTGACCTGGCAAACTTGGCTTGGCTTGTGTTTATTTTCCCATTTTGTAACAAGCAACCTGATGTCTGAACTCACTGTTGGTGAGAATATTGCATTGCAGCAAAGCTCTCCCAAATACCAAATACCCAGGAGGAGAGCTGGGATTTCATCCAACATGCTCTTTATCTCCCTGGGAAAGCCATCTCCCATGCATGCCATCTCCAAGACACTTTAAGGGCCTTCTTGATCATCTCGAGGACAGAAAACAACGTGTGTCAAACAAAGAAAGACTAGCCGGGGCTGCACAATTGAACGTAACTAACTCACTGTTTAATTCTTTAGCTTTTGAAATGCTCCTTCCCAGCCACTCAATAAACATAATTACAACCATAGTGAAACAAACCATTAAGACATTATAAACTCCTGCCACCCCAGGCAGGGTCGGCGACCACTTCCTGTACGTCGGAACAGCCTACTGCCAGCTGAAGGATGGACAGACTAAGCCTGAAGACAAACAGTTCAAGGAGGTACCCGGGGCGTAACTGTGAGTAAGGTGTAGGGGACTTTGGGGGCTTTGGTTGGCCCTTGCCCCACACCAGGAGAAAAGGGAAGGGCTGAAAAGGAGCCACCTTGCTCTACCTGGGGCTGCTCTCTCTCCCTCTCTCTCCCCAGGACCTCACCTGTGGCTCCCTTCTTAGCTCAGCCACCTGCTCAGTCAGACTGACTTGGAGTGCTGGCTATTTCCCAAAGGCCCTGGTCCAGAGCTCTCTGATTGGCCAGAGGCCCTGTCAGTCTCAGAATCCTGAGCCCTGAAACCTGGCAGTCTGTGGAGGTCCCATTACAGCGTGCTGGCAGTGGGGATGGGCGTTGGCGCGAGGTGATCAGGACCAAAGCGCAGCATTCTCAGTCCAAAGTTGGAGCATTTGCCCCTGCATTGTCTGGTTTTCAGCAGCCAGCTGTGTAGCCTGGGCCTGTATTGCTTGGCTGTCTGCCTGAAGGCAGGCTACCTGCTCATGCAATGCCGGTGCCCTTGGAGTGGGAGGAACTCCACAGAACCCATGCCTGGCCGCACCTGTCCTTCCAAGGTGTTAGTCGTCTCAGCAAGCCGTCAGCACCAGGACATGGGAGGTCTGACCTTGTGGTCGGAGAAGGGCCCAGTGGTCAGAGACAGAGTCCAAGCGAGGGCTCAGAGCCACAGTCAGGGTCCAGGAACCAAGCCAAGGGTCAGAGCCAGAATTAGAAACCGGAGATCAAGCAAGAGGCAGTTCCAATGCAGCAGCCAGACAGGAAGTCTCTCAGTTAATTTTCTGTGCCTCCTTCTGGCTCATATAGTATGGTCAGGCCAATCAGTGGGGTCAGTCATGGTCCCCAGTCAGGATCCTCATGGACGGTACCCCTGGGAGGGGTCAGAACTCTGCTAGCTCCTAACTTCCAGTAGCTCTGGGAGTGGTGGCCAGGGTATGAAGGCTAGTTATGAACTATGGGTTTAGGGTCTAAACCCCCATGCCCTTACACGTAGAACTGGTGACATGAGACCACGATCGTCAAGCAGTGACTGGCAATGTGTTGTCAGTGAGACAGCAGAAGCTCTGGAATGGAAGCTGTTACTTCTGAGGAGTCTGCCTGGAAGGAGACAAGAAGGGGCTACCTAGGTAAGGAAATCAATGCAGATTTGCTTCAGGAAAATTCTGTTAGTGAAATTATACAGGGCCAGTACAAGTTCTAAGTGCCAGTACAGACCCACTTCAGACCTATTTTGAAGTCTTCAGGGGGACTTAAATGATGTTTAAGTTGTTTGTTGAGGCTCTGCCCAGGGACACACTTCAGGCTTTGCTTTTAATATTGATTGGCTTCAGTGTTTAGTTTAATTTTTGTTTATCAGACGTCCTCATCTCTCTTTCTCCCTCATGCCTCCCAAATCCACCCATAGAGTCATAGAATATCAGGGTTGGAAGGGACCTTAGGAGGTCATCTAGTCCAACCCCCTGCTCAAAGCAGGACCAATCCCCAATTTTTGCCCCAGATCCCCAAATAGCCCCCTCAAGGATTGAACTCACAACCCTGGGTTTAGCAGGCCAATGCTCAAACCACTGAGCTATCCCTCCCCCCGTGCACTCATCCACTTTTACTGCAGGCTTTTCTGTCCCACAATGCACTGCATCAACCCCACCCCCAAACCATATGGTGGTTGTTGATTTGTAACTTGTCTCTGAATTTTTCAGGCTAGGTGCTTTGTGCTTAAATCAGCTTTACGCATCTGAGGCCAAATTCTCCTGCCAGCCCCTTTGAGAGCCCTGTGTCCTTCCACATACACTTTCACAGATCAGACCCGTGACCCCTACAGCTGAAAACAGTAATTCCACTCCATTTTTGGGGCACCTGAGAGCATATCCAACACAATCCAGAGACATCATTGTTTTAGTGCAAACCTTTACTGGGAGATCTTTGGTTTAATCATGTAACACAATCCAGTGAACATGCTCTAAGCACATTTTAAAAACCCTTAAACCTTGGCCAAATCAAGTCCAGTTTTTACTGGACCAGTGAAAGGCACATCTACAATTTAGGGACTTTGTCCGTGCCATATTTCATGTGCCTATCGGCCTCCACTCAGGCTCTAGAATTGTCCAAAAAGGTTGCAACATTTTCTCTTAGCAGAAAACCATCTTTGTTTCACCTTTTCTGTGCTTGGCTGGGAATGGCTGTATTGAGACTTACAGGAAATAGCACTCCTTGACTTGCGATTTCGTGAATGGCAGCCCAAAAGGTAATTCTGAGAAAGTTCTTAGCAACTGGAAAGGATCATAGAATCATAGAAGATTAGGGTTGGAAGGGACCTCAGTAGGTCATCTAGTCCAACCCCCTGCTCAAAGCAGGACCTAATCCCCAACTAAATCCTCTCTAACAGAAATGTGTAGGCATTTTAAAGGATAGCTGTCACTACATGTACTGCCAGCAGTAGCTTCTTGTTTGCATCTCGCTCTCTGGGGTGGACAGGACGGAGTGAGAATACATCGGGCCAGCAACGTTGTTCGGGGTTAGTGCTGGGCGCTAGGCAGTTTAGGAAGAGGAGGGGAGGAGGGATTGGAAAAATAGAATTTAAACAAAGTAACTCACGAGCCATCTACATTCAATGCTCTGCCAGCTATTGTCCATCTCTTATTGTTCTTCCGTCATATCTAGTTAGACTGGAAACTACTCTTTGGTGCAGGGACTTTCTGGCCCAGAGCCTCAAACGTATTTAGGAGCCCAACTCCCATTGATTTCAGTGTCCTTGAAATGTGACGGGCACAGCTTTGACCAGGGCCACGGGGACGACAGTGGCAGGGCCGGCCCACAACATTTTGGCACCTGAGGCAGGGAGCTCAAATGACGCCCCCATGCCCCCTCGCTTGGGCCAAAACTATGAAAGATCTCAATTTTGCCTTCTTCCTGTTCAACTCCTCTCATGGTACTGCTCTGCTACCTACCCCAATAAAGGAGAACTAACAACTTAAAATGCCTTGTTCAAAAATTTTAAGTAACACAACTTTCAAACGCCTGAACAACAAATGTAATTTTTGTTAATAAACACTGGCATTTTAATCTGCTTGAATAATCAAAGTGGTGCTTTCTGTGCCTTCTTGGTTGCAAAGATTTGAACTGCTTCCTGAAGGTCCACAGTCTGGGCCAGCTCCTGCTCTATTGAAATGGTTGCAAAGCCGACCAGCCTCTCCTGTGTCGTTGTGGAGCGTAGATGTGTTTTTATTAACTTCAGCTTGGAGAAGCTGCGTTCTCCACTGGCAACTGTTACAGGAAGTGTTAGAAGTATGCGCAGAGCAACAAAAGCATTTGGAAGGAGGGTGGTCATCTTATTTGTGCACATATATTCCAGAACAGCCTTTGGAGTTGATCCTGCTGAAATGTATCTTGAAAGGGCTTTCAGTTCATCACCTAAATCACTCACATCAATATCGCGCATGTCATCATGTGTCAACACCGTCTCTAGTGCCCTGCATTGCTGGGGTAGGTCTTCTTCAGGTATAGTGAGGAGTTTTGGAATATCATACAACATCCCAAATATACTGCTGTGTTCCTTGAGCTGCATGAAACGTTCTTCAACTGACTGTATTGCACAATCTAGCACCTGGTTAAAGAATTCAACTTTGAATTGTTGTTTGGGGTCTCTTATGGGATTATCCCATGCCTCGTAATCAAAATGTCTCCTTCTTCAGTGACTCTTGTATTCTTGAATGGGTCGAAAAATAGCTTCAGTGTGAAGTTCCTCTGCCAACTTTTGTGCGCTCTTCAGAACGTTTTGAAATCCCTCATCTGACCAGTAAGACTGTAGGTATGACTTTGCTTTGTCCAGTTGTTCCATTGCTCCAGATATATCAAGGTCAACAACTTGAAGTCTCTTGCTTACAACATTTATTTCAAACAGTATGTCATGCCACAACACTAAGCCACACAGAAATTGGAAGTTATGTATGTTATGGTGATTCTATTTCCCCCTGCCACTGTTCTCCCACGAACAGTTCCTGTCATAGTGTAAGGGGACTGTTATCCCCTTACTAACATTCAGTGGGGAGAGGCCAATGCTCCAGGTCAGCCTGATTGACAGGGTGGGCAGGCGAATCAGGGAGTCAGGAGGTCAGGGTGGATCCCATCCTCCATGTGAGCTGGAGTTGCCTGAGTCAGACAGAGTGGGGTCGAGCTGAGGAGAGGACAGAGGCCAGAGCTGAGCAGGGCCAGATCCAGAGGGGCCAGAAAAGCAGCGCTGAGAGACAGACCTGCCCTGGGAGCAGAGGTGCAGCCCCAGATCCAGAGCACAGCCCAGGGAGACAGAGCTGCCCTGGGGGGAGAAGCTGCAGCAGCCAGAGCCAGAGGGGCCAGGGCAGCAGCCCAGGGAGCTGGAGGCAGAGCAGCAGCAGCCGTGCTGAGGCAGAGGAGCTGGGGCTGAGGCAGAGGGTGGAGCTGGGGCTGGAGCAGTCCGGAGCCGGGTGCGGGGAGCAGCTGGGGAGAGCGAGGGGGACCCTGGGCAGTGGGCCCAGCACAGGGAGACGCCTCAGCCAAGAGGCCCTGCAGGCCAGACTTGCAGGGGGATCTAAACCCCGACAGGGCGGGGGCGACGCTGGGAAGAAGGGTCCTGCCACCCAGAGCCTGCAAGCGAGTGGCCACCGCCAGAGCAAGTGTCCAAGCCACAGCGTCCCTGCAGCACAGCCAGGGCCTGAGAAGGGGCCTGGGACTTACAAAGGAACAGACTGACCTGCCCTGACGCTGCAGAGACACTGTTGTGATGTTCCCTGCCACAGAGCGGGGTGATGTGTTTTCATTAGCCTTTCCCATTTTTCCTTATTCCTGTTAAAAATTAATTGTTAATTAAATCATTTGCATTTGCTTTGAATTGTATGCAATGATCAGTGGGTCAGGGAAGCATCCTGTTCAGAGAGAGTACCCCGGAGTGGGGACACCCTAGCCCCTGACCTAGGTGACCACAGCAAGGTTGGGGGTCAAGCCCCCCAGGAATCCTGGGCCCAGCCTTGTTGGGGTTACGAGGACTCTGCCAGACAGGAGAGTGCAAGGGGAGTCCTCGAGGGCAGGGAAGCCTCTGGGTAAAGGAGGTGGGAGCGAGGACTCAGATCCTTCCGCTAGCCCATTTCACCGGGGTAGTGCAGAGACGAGGAAAGTTCCCCACAATAGCGGGACTATTCCCCCGCTTACAATAGCATTATCCTCCATATTGGCAACTATGGCACCATCTATCTTCCCAAATTGGTGTTTGATAGGCTTTATAGCCTCCACTCGACTTTCCTATCATATGGCACTCAGTGGTTTCAGAGTCAGAGAGGACACAGACGCCAACTTCCAGCGGTGCCGGTGGGGGCTGATGCCGGGCCCCACTCCTGATGCCGGGCGACGTGGCGGGGCCCCGCCCCCGACGCCGGGCGACATTGCGGGGCCCTGCCCCCGACGCCGACGCAACGTCGCCTGGTGTCGGGGGCGGGGCCCCGGAACGTCTCCCGGTGGTGAGGTGAGCTGGGCACGGGCCCTGGGGCTGGCAGGGAGCTGGGCGTGGGCCCCGGGGCTGGCAGGGAGCTGCTGGTGGGTGCTGAGCACCCATCAATTTTTCCCCGTGGTTGCTCCAGCCCCGGAGCACCCACGGAGTCGGTGCCTATGCGAGAGGATGTTCCCAGATGTTGCTTCAAAATTTGCCATTAATGAGTTGATGCAGAGAAAAATACATAGATGCTTTGAATTATATTAAAAAATTCAGCAGCCTCACTAGAAGCTGATGCTGCATCACTGACCACCAAGTTCAATGAATGAGAACAGCATGGGACAAAAAAAGCTCGAGGGTTTAACTCTGGGATCCGTGTCTGCACTCCTCTGTTCTTTCCTCTCATGTTGGCACCATTATCGTAACCTTGGCCTCTCATGTCAGCTATCGCAATTCCCGTATCTTCCAGATTTTTAAGAAGCACATTTGTCATACCAGCTCCCATAGTATCATGAATATCAATAAAGTCTAGAAAATGCTCTCTGACAGTCACCATTGCAGGGACATTTTCACTAGGTTCTGCTGTTGCTACACAACGCACCATTAAAGTAATTGGTCCGTATAGCTATGTCAGGTGTGCAGTCCAGAATAACAGAGTAATATCTTGCTGACTTCAGATCTGCCACAATCTTCTGTTTGACTTTTGTTGTCAGTAACTGTATGATGTCATTTTGAATTGTTTTTCCAAGGTAGTGGTGTGTGTACATTTCTTGGGGGTGACTCTTCTTAGATGCTCTTGGAGTACAGCATCAAACTCAGCCATCAGCTCCACAATTTTAAGGAAGTTTCCATTGTTTGGCACATACAGCTGATCTGAAGTGTGACTCAGCGCTAGGTTTTGGGTAGCAAGCATTCTCACAATGGCAATGAGCCCTTTCAGAACATTTTGCCAGTAAAGAGACTCTAATGCAATCTTCTCTTGATGCTGATCATCTATGGTGGCCTTTAACCTTAGTCTCATCTCAAGCTCTTTCCACCTATGGAATGCTCTCTGGTGATTTGCTGCCTTCTCATGGCATGCCAGATTTCTAGCCAGATTTTTCCAGTCCTTTGTTCCTGTAGAACCCAATGTGGCTGGAACATTAGACTGGAAGAGTTTGCAACAAAAACAGTATGCAGCATTCTGGGGTTTTGAGTACATAAGCCATTGCCTCTCCACTTTGTCACCATTGGGGATTTCACGCCAGTAATGTGTTGGATGGAAACTTCTATTTTCATTGTCTTTGGGGAATATGAAGTTTTTCACTTGCTGTGGCCCATACAGTACAAGGAAGTCCCTCAGGCTACTGCTCAAGTGGGTCCACAGTCCTGGATCATCTAGACTTAAGGAACTAAACTCAGCAGCAGCAGTTGTTTCTTGGGCCTCCACCACACTCGTCTCTGATCTACACTTTTCTCCAGGAATGTGCATGGTTACATCCATTTGAGATGGAGATATGGATGCTGCAGTAGCTGCCAGGTCACCTGCACTCTGACTAACTGCAAGATCAGGCATCTCCTCACCACTCACATCCTCACTGGGGCCGGAAGGCTCACTGTGAACATGTGTGTCTATGTATCTCAGGAGAGCTCCTTCCTGCTTAGATAGAAAAGCTTCCTTTGCTTTCTTTCTTTTTCTGAATGCTGCCCCCAAGGGGCGTTTTCTTCTTTCACCCGTGACTGCTGTTCTGTGCCAGCTATAGTGGCTCTCAACACTCAGTTGAAGGGGACAAATAAGCAGGCTGGTAGCAGGGCCTGAGTGAGGGAAGATACCAGCATATTAAGGGCCTAACTGGCTCCTACTACTTCAGTTGACTGCCTGTTCTCCTCGAGTGGGTTCAGGGAAGCAGCAGGAAACAGGAAGCTCCCTGAGAAGCTGGTGTTAATCAGTCCAGGCTCCTGGGGTGCTAGAGAGGTACATAAGAGGCTCCTCCTCCTCTCTCTCCCTGCAGCTCCTGCTGCTTTCTGTTCTTCCCTCTCAACTTTTCTCCTGCCTGCCTGTTATGTCTCTTGTGCTCTCCTTCCTCCAGCACAGCACTCCACCATCTCTGTGTATCTAGAGCAGAGAGAATACAGATGCACCAGCAGAAGACACAATTTCCTACACTCTGGGTCCTAGTGGCACCCCCCACCCCCACCCCACAGTCTGGCACCTGAGGCAGCCGCCTCAGTTCACCTCATGGTAAGGCCAGCCCTGGACAGTGGCAGCACTGAGAAATGAGTGCTCAGCACAGAAGCTTAGGAAAATGTGGGTGTAATAAATGAAGGGGGGTAGCTCCCTTTTATGAAAACCCAGCCAGCCAGTTAGCTATAAAGTCCCTCTTGGTGGCTGTTCTCTGCTTGCTTTACCTGTAAAGGGTTAACAAAATTCCCCAGGTAAAGGAAAAGGAGTGGGCACCCAACCAAAAGAACCAATGGGAAGGCTAGAACTTTTTAAAATGGGGGAAAAAACTTCCTCTTTGTCTGTTGTTCCCCGGAGAAGGAGACAGGGAGCAGCAATGCTATAACCAGGAATGCTGTGTAAGGCTTGAACCAGGTATGAAAATTCATCTTCCATACCTAGAAGAAATGATTGCAAAGGGGGGAGGAGGGATAGCTCAATGGTTTGAGCATTGGCCTGCTAAACTGAGAATTGAGAGTTCAATCCTTGAGGGGGGGCATTTAGGGATCTGGGGCAAAAATTGGGGATTGGTCCTGCTTTGAGCAGGGGGTTGGACTAGATGACCTTCTGAGGTCCCTTCCAACCCTGATATTCTATGATTAGGGGGCTGGAGCACATGACTGATGAGGAGAGGCTGAGGGAACTGGGATTGTTTAGCCAGCAGAAGAGAAGAATGAGGGGAGATTTAATAGCTGCTTTCAACTACCTGAAAGGGGGTTCCAAAGAGGATGGATCTAGACTGTTCTCGGTGGTAGAAGATGACAGAACAAGGAGTAATGGTCTCAAGTTGCAGAGGGGGAGGTTTAGGTTGGATATTAGGAAAAACTTTTTCACTAGTAGGGTGGTGAAGAACTGAAATGGGTTACCTAGGGAGGTGGTGGAATCTCCTTCCTTAGAGGTTTTTAAGGTGAGGCTTGACAAAGCCCTGGCTGGGATGATTTAGTTGGGGTTGGTCCTGCTTTGAGCAGGGGGTCGGACTAGATGACCTCCTGAAGTCCCTTCCAACCCTGAGATTCTATGATTCTATGAAGAAATCATTGGACAGGGAATGTTTAAATAGATGCGATTGGGTTTATTTCGTCTGGTGGTATCTCCTCTGTGCTAAACCCCAGGTGCTTTTGTTTGCTTGTAACTTTTCAGCTGGACCCCAAGAAAACTATTCTTGGTACTTAATATTTGGAATTGCTCTTTTAATATCTAGCAGAAGCCTAAGTTCCAGATGTATTTTCTTCCTTTTTGTTTTTAATAAAATTTACCTTTTTTAAGAACAGGATTGGATTTTTGGTGTCCTAAGAGGTTTGTGAATGTTGTTTGATTAGCTGGAAGCAACAGCTAATTTCTTTTGGGGGTTTTTCTCAGCTCTTCCCCGGAAGGGGGTGAAAGGGCTTGAGGGTACCTCACAGGGATGAATTCCCAAGTGCTCCTTCCTGGGTTCAAAGGGTTGTTTTTTTTGCATTTGGGTGGTGGCAGCGTTTACCAAGCGAAGGTCAGAGAAAAGCTGTAATCTTGGAAGTGTAATACAAGCCTGGAGTGGCTAGTATTAATTTTTAAAATCCTTGCGGGCCCCCACCTTCTGCACTCAAAGTGCCAGCGTGGGGAATCAGCCTTGACAGCCGGGGCTGAGGACAGTTCAGGATTCAAATCCAAAGTGAACCACTCACACACTCTGGGACCGCTGGGAAGTCACATAACTTCCTTTGCTTGTCTCAGACCCAGCTGGGGACCTGGATAAACACTAGTTCAGCTCAGCAATCCTGGGTAAATACAGAACTGAGACACTTGTGGTTAGGCAAATAATTCAGAATGGCTTTATTATGGGCTCCCTACCAACCCTAACAAACCTTCCCCACCTTCTGGCCTCTGTGTTTCTGGAGTTCTCAGGCTCGGTGCAGCTGAGCACATAGGAGTCTGAGAGTGATGTAGCCCATATCCAGTAGCAATGAGGCACTGTGCTATCCGGGACCACTTCAGTGCTGCTTTCTCCACAGTACAAGGGGCTCAGAAAGAGCCAAAATGACTGCACTAAATCTTGCTCCTAAAACGAAAGAGTCCAACCAGTCTGCGCTCCTGCAGGTGTGCTGCTAAAAATCCCCTCAGTCGAACTGCCGCCGAAGCCGCTTCCGCTTGCCTGCGGGAGGTCCGCCGGTGCTGCGGCTTCGGCGGAGGGTAAGGCCCTAGGAATTTCTGCGCCCCTGCCTCGGGCGCAGAAATGCCTAGTTACGGCTCTGATTGTATGTACTTGAAAACCATTATCATGTCCCCTCTCAGCCTTCTCTTTTCCAGACCAAACAACCCCAATTTTATAAGTGTACTCTCTATGGCATTACCTAAATCATTAATGAAGATATTGAACAGGATTAGATCCAGAACTGATTCCTGTGGGACCCCACTCATTATGCCCTTCCAGCATGACTGTGTACCAGACATAACTACTCTCTGGGAACAATTTTCCAAACAGTTACGCACCCACCTTACAGTAGCTCCATCTAGTTGCATTTCCCTAATTTGTTTATGAGAAGGTTATGCGAGACAGTAGCAAAAGCTTTACTAAAGTAAAAATATACCATGTCTACTGCTTCCCCCCATCCACAAGGCTTGTTACCCTGTCAAAGAAAGCTATCAGGTTAGTTTGACACGGTTTGTTCTTGACAAATCCATGCTATCTGTTACTTATCACCTTATTATCTTCTAGATGTTTGCAAATTGTTTGCTTAATTATTTGCTCCATTATCTTTCTGGGTATAGAAGTTAAACTGACTGTCTGTGGTTTCCCAGGTTGTCCTTATTTCCCTTTTTATAGATTGGCACTATATTTGCCCTTTTCCAGTCTTCTGGAATCTCTCGTCTTCCATGACTTTTCAAAGATAATTGCTAATGGTTCAGATATCGCCTCGAGTATTCTAGGATGTATTTCATCAGGCCCTGTTGACTTCAAGACATCTAACTTGTCTAAGCGACAAAGGGTCCTGTGACACCTTATAGACTAACAGAGGTATTGGAGCATAAGCTTTCGTGGGTGAATACCCACTTCTTTGGAAGTGGGTATTCACCCACGAAAGCTTATGCTCCAATACCTCTGTTAGTCTATAAGGTGCCACAGGACCCTTTGTCGCTTCTACAAATCCAGACTAACACGGCTACCCCTCTGTAACTTGTCTAAGTAATTTTTAATTTGTTCTTTCCCTATTTTAGCCTCTGATCCTACCTCATTTTCACTGGCATTCACTATGTTAGTCGTCCAATCACCACCAACCTTCTTGGTGAAAACTGAAACAAAGAAGTCATTAAGCACCTCTGCCATTTCCACATTTTCTGTAATTGTTTTTCCCCCTCATTGAGTAACGGACCTACCCTGTCCTTGGCCTTCCTCTTGCTTGTAATGTGTTTGTAGAATGTTTTCTTGTTACCCTTTATGTTTCTAGCTAGTTTGCTCTCGTTTTGTGCCTTGGCCTTTCCAATTTTGTCCCTACATACTTGTGTTATTTGTTTAATTAAAGTACAATTACATGTAAGATAACAAAGACATCAAGCAAAACAAGAAGGAGAAGACAGTTTAACAAATCACTCTGGGAGACAGAATCTGCACCCCAGGATTGCTAAGATTAAGATTTAGTCTCTAGACAGCGTGTTTTTTGTTTTGTTTGCAACCAGACCTGTCTCTTTTTCTCTTGCTTAGTATCACTTAAATCTCTGTTCTTTGTTAATAAACATAGCTTTTTTTTATTACAAAACTACCTTGGTTCTGTGTATTGAAGTGAAGTGTGAGTCTTCAGCTAACCTAACCAGCTGATATTTGCTCTGTCTCTTTGGAGGCAGCAAACTTAATAATTTCTGTGAGTGTCCAGGCCGAGGGTCCAGTCCAGACCCTCCCCCGTCACCAGGTTTCAGAGCCTGGGCCCCAGCCTGAGCAGGAACATCTACAGTGTTATTTTTAATTCCACAGCCTAAGCTCCGTGAGCCAGAGTCTATTGACCCTGCCTCTGAGACTTGGCACCACAGGTTTTTCTTCGTAGTGTAAACGTACCCAAGGCACAGAGTTGTCCTGCTTCAAGCTACCTCACAACATTGATGCTTTAATTCATCACCCCAAACCTGAGCTTGTCATTTTCTGACACTCTACCCCAGGTTTCTATCAATCTTGCTCTATGGTCATAGTGTAAAGTTATGTCAACTCTCACACGAATGTCTTGTGTATAAACGTTTTGCCATTAAAATCAGACCTCCAAATGTTATCTGCTCGAAAGCCTGGGAATCAGCCAAATTTCCAGGGGAAAAAGCACTAACTAATGCAAGATGTTGTAAACATATGGAAAAAATAGTACAATTCAACATATATTTTCAAAAAGATAGATTGGCCTGGAATCTCCAGGGAAAGGTCAAAGGCGCTAAAGTCTTCAAGATACTTGGGCCTGCTCCATCCTCTGATGCAATTGTGGAATAGTTGGCTGCCTGAATCACATTTTCACTTTACATACATTTTAATCCATAGACCTTTAAAAAAATCTTCTGTTAGGCATATCCTTGCCTCAACTCTCTCCTTCTGAGCTAGAGCTCTAGCTGGTCTTGGAGAAAACGGGCCTTCATCTTTGCCATGTGCACTTCGATATTAGCATCGTTTTCTCTCCATCGTGTCACTGCTGAGGATCAGCGCCGTTTGTGAAGTAATGCATTGCAACTGTATCAATCTCAGTTAAATGTTAGCTAAACAGATGGAAAGCCAGCTTATCTGCATTGTGTATGGAGCTATTGGGAGGGTCTGACCCAGCTGTGTCCAAGGATAATTAACCTATTGTGTGCTCCAGGCTTTAACCAGTTCCTGGCCTTTAGGTTTCAAACAGACAAAGGTGGCAGATTCAGACCTAGGAAATCTCTTGGAGAAGTGCTAGCCACTGGGGCTCTTAGCAGGAATACTTTTGTTACCCCCACACACACTCCCCCAGTACTAAAACAGGCAAGTTCTTAAAATAAAAAGAGATTGGGAGCCCTAAGAAATTGTTTAGTCTGCTTATGCCTAGCGCTGGCTCTGGAGTGAAGGAATACAGCACAGGCAGTGCAGTCTGAACACTGATCCGGACTGCTCTGCACACTCCTTTTGGCAGAGGGCCTACGTGGCTCTTCCCCCAGCACGGGTATGAGGAGCAGTTTAGATGGCGAGGCTGTTAGGTGAGTAGAGTAAAAACGCACCTGCAGCCTGTGTATGTATCCAGGTGTGTACCCTACACGGCTCTTTACAGCCCAAGCCGGCCTGCCTGTCCACATCGCCATCTTGAGCAGCGCAGTCATGGGTGGTGGGTAGAGGAGGGCAAGAGATGCCCGGTGTGGTGCACCTCCCTTTGGAGGGAGGCGTTCCGCCTTTGAGCACCGCCACCGGAACCTCCAGAGAAGTGAAGAGGCCACCAATGCTCTTCCCTGAGACCTCGTCCCCACTCGGCATCTTCTCCCACGGCCCCACCCGCACTGCACCCATGCCCCCTGAGACCCCCTTTTGCTTCACCTCTTCCTGCACCCACTCTGCCTCTTCCCCCGAGACCCCACCACTCGCTCCACTCCGCCCTTTTCCCCTCCTCCCTCATTGCTTGCCCTTAAGGCAGGAAAAAAGTGATGGGGCCACATGGCCCCCCGGCCCCCCTGTTCCAACGCCCCTTAGCCGAGTTACTGCAGCATTGGCGCGCACAGCAGCAGGAGGAGAAACGGTTCTGCCTCTCTGACTGGCCCAGCCATGGGACTCCTCCTCCTGCTTTGCTGATGCTGGAGCAACTCAGCTGACAGGCGTCGGACCAGGGGGGGCTAGGGCCCCATTCATTTTTCCCTGACTTAACGGCAAGTGAGGGGGGGAAGGGGGCAGAGAGGAGCAAGCGGCGGGCGCGGGGGCTCAGGGAAAGAGCACAGGTGCTGGAACTAGGAGTTCTGCGGGGACTGCTGCACTCCCTGGTTAGAAGTAGTTTCCATTATATACAGAGTTTATGGTTTGGTTCAATGGCTCTCAGCACCCCGGGAAAGAGGCCAAGTGGGAGCGGGACCTTGGACGAAGTGGGGGTGGAGCACGGGAAGGGCCTTGTGGGGAGGAGGCTGAGCGGGATCAGAGCAGGAGACGGAGCCACACTGCACTCATAGGTGGTGCATGACACTTGCATTTGGGGAGCCACGATCCGAGTGCCAGTGCCCCCCACACACTTCTAGGGAGCTTCCAGCACTTGCACCCAGCCTCCCCAAATGCAAGAGTCATGCACCACCTATGAGTGCAGTGCCCCACTGCCTCCCCACTCGGGAGCCTTCCCCGGCCCCGGGAACAACTCTGGGTCTGGCAGCGGGAGGCAGCCGGGAAAGGCTCCAAGGGCAGGTCGTTTTGGTGAGGTTGTATTTCAGGAACTTCTTCTCACGCCAGGTTTCAGAGGCCAGGCATCAGCCCAAGCAGGAAACTCTAACTACTATTTTTAGCACTGTAGCACGAACCCATGGGCCCAAGTCTGTAGCCCTGGGCTCTGAGACTCACAGCCGTGTTTTGTTTTGTTTTGTTTTGTTTTTTTGCAGTGTAGCCATACCCTGAGGCTATGTCAACACTGCACCCAGATCTGAGCACCCAGGTTAGCCCATCCTGGGTGTGAGCAAAGCCCTACCCATGTTACTCTGTCCTCACTATTTCTGCACTCACCTGTGTGTGTCTCGGGCCCTACCCCATGCCTCTGTGTGTGAGGCACTCTAGGATTCTTTCGCAGTCAGTTGTGTCAATTGCAAGAAGACCTGTCTGTCCTTCAGGGGGATCTGGGGAAAGGCATTGGGGGACCATCAGCACTTGAGTGATTTGGCCTGTGTCCTCACTGCAGTGCAGATGGGTTCCAGCCACATTAAAACAGAACCTGGGTTCTACCCCACCACTCCAGCTGAGTCAGCTAGCCCAGGTGTTAAGCACTTCCAAACCCTGTTTTTTCAGAGGTTTTTGTGTGTGGACAACAGGGGACTTAAGACTAAAACCCAGGTCAAAGCCCAGGTTAGTTGTGCAGTGTAGACACACCCTGAAGGAGTTTCTGCATACATGCTGGTTGGTAGCCCAGATAAGCTATACATACTGTTCTACAGAATTGAAATACAATTCTAAAAACTTGAATTAGGTTTTGAAGCTGTATCTTAGTGCTGGACACCAAATGAGCCTAGGGTCTGTCCAGTGATATGAGTTTTATGTGAATTCTATCCATATTGTTTTCCCTATCTGTGGGCCAAAAAGCATGGTAAGAAAAAGCAAAATTAAAAATGAGGTAAAGCATTATAATTTTTACTTCACTTTACCTGTGCACTTAATGAAACAGGGATTCTGTGGTTAAAATAGTATGTGATCATGTAATTAAAGATTGTATCAAAATACATGCACACGAGGGGAATGCCCAGGCAACTTGAATTCTGGAATTTTCTAACTCTTGAGTGCTTGACTTTGCAACCTTAACATTTCTTTTAATGTAATTTTTATGAGTATTTTAATATATTTATAAATCATCAAGGAAGTAGCAAAATTTGCAGATGACACAAAATTATTTAGTTTAGTCAAAAATAAATGGAACCGTTCTGCCAGGTGGAGTCAGCAGCAACAAAGACCAGGTTCAATGCCTGGGTAGGGGGGGTGGGGTGTTCGGGTTCTCTTAACAACACAAAATGCAGCTGGCTCAAATCCCTACCCAGTAATTTGGGAAAACTAACCCCCACCCCGGGCGCCTTGAAGAGGTAATACTCCCCCACTCGCGAACACTGAGTCTGCATGTAACAAAATCAAACTTTTATTAAAAGGGGAAAAAGGGGACCCAACATTACTTTGGGAAAACATCAAACCACAATTCAAAAGCATGCGGTCATAGGCAAACACCCACCCCACAGTGTGTTGGGTGGAGCACTGTCCTTTGCCTCAAGTTTCTCACTTTGCGGTGTGAAAATCCAACAAATGAATGTCCCTTAACACACCACTCCCCTCTCCCACTGCTGCACCCCACTCCATCTGCTGTCTTTGGTTAGCGCAGACCCAGCGTTCAGAGATGTGTTCACTGGGGTTCACCTGCCACCCTTGGGGAAAGGGGGGAAATGAGAAATGCCTCTGGTGCTGCCACCTTGGGAAGTGGCTTACAGCTCCCACTGTCTTGTTGCTGCTGCCTTTCTACCACCATTTCCCTGCCACAACTCTCTGCAACATCACATTTGGAGATTCTCCCACTTAACGCAGCTTTCAGGGATTTCAGCAGGTTGTGCAGAACTTTACTGCCACTGCAGTTCCTGTGTTGTCTTTCATTACAACACTGTTCCCACACATCACCAACCAGAAACAGGTATTCTCAGTTGAATCTAATCAGCTCTGTCATTAAATGCTGGAGAAGAGCAGTTGAAACAGTGTCCAGGCTCTAGGCAACATCCACACCACCAGATAGAAACACCTCTCATTCAACGCGTCACTGGCATGTGGCATCTCTACCCCTGCTTGGCAAGTGAGGTCAGGTTAGGGTGACCTCCTCAGTCAGGGCAGGCTAAGCACAGTGCTGCTGCCCTTTACTTGTACAATCAGGATCACAACATTTCATTACCCTGCATTTGAATACAGAGCGATTTGTAACCGAGAATCAGCCAAAATTGATCATTTTGGCAAAGCAGCTGAATCTTCTGCACACCTAGGCAGAGTAGGCATGTCTATGCAAACATGGTCTGCTCCTGAATCTTTTCCTCCAGGTCATCACTAGATGTCAGGGGAGAGCTTATTCAGATCCTGCTTACACCAAGAAGACTATTTAGAAACTTCCAAAGGACCTAAGCAAGCTAAACGAATGGTCAACATGATGGCAGAGGAAATTCATTGCTCACAAATGCAAAGTAATGCACATTGGAGGTCTCAATTAACAATAACCACCCAGGGAAACGATCTGGAAATCACTGTGCTCAGCTCTATGGAAACCCCTCCTCAATGTGTGTTAGTGCTCCAAAGAGCAAGCAACTCTGTGACTGCGTAAGGCACAAGATGGAGGACAATACCGAATATCACATTGCCATTGTAAATATCTGTGGTAAGCCTCTCACCATCTCTTATAAAAGGATATTGTAGAAACAAAAAGGGTTCAGACACAAGTGATGAAAATGGTTAGACTTGGAATGATTTTCAGAATAGGAGAGACTGAAAATCTGGGATCATTTAGTTTAGGGAGGAGATGAATAAGAGGGGTTATGTAAAATAAATAACGATATACAGAATGTAAACCAGCGGCTCCTATTTCCCCTTGCCTGTAATACAATAACAAGGGGACATTCAATGACATTGAACATTTACAAATGTAAAAAGAAATATTCTTTTACACTATGCATAGTTAACCTGTGGAATTCACTGCCACAAGAGCTCATCAGTGAAATTTTATAAAGTATTTGGCAGTTATATGGATAATGAAAACATCCACAATTACATTAGACTAGATATTGGGGGTTTAATTAAAGGATATAAACCCACCTGCTTCTGAGCATAAGCCAATCACTAATTTATGGGGTTAGGAAAATACTTCCCCTGGAGGCAGGGTATAATACTTGACCACCATGGGGTTTCTTGAACCTTCTTGTGAAGCAGCTGGCACTGGTCACTATCGAACACAAGCTAATGGACTAGAAACAAAAACAAAAGCAGTTTCTCCTCCCTTGGTGTTCACACCTCAGCTGCTAGAAGAGGGCCTCACCCTCCCTGATTGAACTAACCTAGTTATCTCTAGCCTGAATCCTCCCTGCACATTTATATCTGCCACTGCTTGCATCCGAAGAAGTGGGTATTCACCCACGAAAGCTTATGCTTCAATACCTCTGTTAGTCTATAAGGTGCCACAGGACCCTTTGTCGCTTCTACAGATCCAGACTAACACGGCTACCCCTCTGATACTAATGGACTAGATGCACCACAGTTCTGATCCAGTCTGGTGTTTCCTATAGACCCATGTTGAATTATGGGATATTTTAAACACAGAAAAAAATATCTAGTAAACTCACTGAAATTCCTCACGATTAAGGAATAAGTATTCGGGAAGTCAACAGGCTGAACCACAGCGCTCAGGGCCGGTACAAGGATATTTTGCACCCTAGGTGAAAATTCCACCTTCTGTCCCTCCACCTTACCCCACCCCCCACTGCACATCAGTTCATTGAGGGGCAAATCCCAACGAGCCTTTATAGACCCCAGGGGCCAGCCATGCCCAGGGGCTGCTCCCCAGACCAGGTTCCCCCCTCCCCACCCCCATCCACTCCCTCCCACTTCCCACCCCCTGACTGCCCCCCCCAGAGCTCCCAACACCCCCCCTGCTCCTTGTCCCCTGACTTCCCCCTCCTAGGACCCCTGCCCCTAACTGCCCCCCAGAACCCCACCCCCTACCTAAGCCTCCCTGTTCCTTGTCCCCTGACTGCCCCCTCCTGAGACCCCCCCACCCTAACTACCCCCCTAGAACCCTACCCCCTACCTGTCCCCTGACTGCCCCAACCCTTATCCACACCCCCACCCCCAGACAGACCCCCGGGACTCCCACACCCCATCCAACCACTCCCCGCCTCCTGACAGCCCCCCCAGAACTCCTGACCCCTCCAACGCCCCCCCTCCCTGTCCCCTGACTGCTCCGATCCCTCTCCACACCCCCACCCCCTGACAGCCCCCCCAGAACTACCAACCCATCCAACCCTCCCCCCGCTCCCTGTCATAGAATCATAGAATCATAGAATCTCAGGGTTGGAAGGGACCTCAGGAGGTTATCTAGTCCAACCCCCTGCTCAAAGCAGGACCAACCCCAACTAGATCATCCCAGCCAGGGCTTTGTCAAGCCTGACCTTAAAAACCTCTAAGGAAGGAGATTCCACCACCTCCTTAGGTAACCCATTCCAGTGCTTCACCACCCTACTAGTGAAAATGTTTTTCCTAATATCCAACCTAAACCTCCCCCTCTGCAACTTGAGACCATTACTCCTTGTTCTGTCATCTTCTACCACTGAGAACAGTCTAGATCCATCCTCTTTGGAACCCCCTTTCAGGTAGTGGGAAGCAGCTCTCAAATCCCCCCTCACTCTTCTCTTCTGCAGGCTAAACAATCCCAGTTCCCTCAGCCTCTCCTCATAAGTCATGTGCTCCAGCCCCCTAATCATTTTTGTTGCCCTCCGCTGGACTCTTTCCAATTTATCCACATCCTTCTTGTAGTGTGGGGCCCAAAACTGGACACAGTACTCCAAATGAGGCCTCACCAGTGCCGAATAGAGGGGAATAATCACGTCCCTCGATCTGCTGGAAATGCCCCTACTTATACAGCCCAAAATGCCGTTAGCCTTCTTGGCAACAAGGGCACACTGTTGACTCATATTCAGCTTTTCGTCCACTGTAACCCCTAGGTCCTTTTCTGCAGAACAGCTGCCCAGCCATTCGGTCCCTAGTCTGGAGCAGTGCATGGGATTCTTCCGTCCCAAGTGCAGGACTCTGCACTTGTCCTTGTTGAACCTCATCAGATTTCTTTTGGCCCAATCATCTAATTTGTCTAGGTCCCTCTGTATCCTATCCCTGCCCTCCAGCGTATCAACTACTCCTCCCAGTTTAGTGTCATCTGCAAACTTGCTAAGGGTCCCCTGAGTGCTCTGATCCCTCTCCACACCCCCGTCCCCTGACAGCCCCCCCAGAATCCCCGACCCTTCCAACCCCCCCGCCCCCTGACTGCCCCCCGGGACTCCCCTTACCAGGCCCAGGAGCCGCTGGCTCCACGTGGAGGCAGAACACGCTGCCGGGCCCCGCGCACAGCCCCTCCCCCGCAGAGTGCTGAGGCAGCGGGAGGGGCAGCGGCGGCTCACACTCCCGGGAGCCGCAGAGCCCGAGCGCGGTGAGGGGGAGCCGGGGGGGCGCCTGCCCGGGCTGCGGCCTGGAACTCCCCCCAGGGCTCCTGCAGCGGATGCATGTGGGCGGCAGCCCCGGTGCGCCCCCCCAGCGCCCGGGAGTGTGAGCCGCCGCCGCCGTCGCTGCAGAGCCCGAGCGCGGCAAGGGAGGAGCTGGGGGCCGCACAGGGGCTGGCGCCCGCATGAATTCCACTGCAGCCTGCAGGAGCCCCCCCGGGGGGGGCGCCAGGCCGCAGTCTGGGCAGGAGGGGCGGGGGGCGCGGCTGCTCCACGCTAGTGGTGCTGCCACCTTTGCAGAGCTGCTGCCCCCCCTGCACCGCGCCGGCTCCTCCATGGCTGGGGCTCGCTGCCCCCACGAGCCGACGCTTTTTGGTGCCCCAACCACTTGGCGCCCCAGGCGACCGCCTAGTTTGCCTAGTGGTTGCACCGGCCCCGACAGCGCGTAAAGTTAAGCATGTGCATAAGACTTTGCAGAATTAGGGCCTAGATGACAACGGAACCATCAGCAATAACCAGCACTGGGCGTTCACAAAGAACAAACTCAATTACTTCCTTTGTTCTCAGCACAAAATTGGTGGAGGAAGGAAGTGTAGTCGATGTAGTTTAATGAGACTTTTGACATAGTGACAAATTGAATCCATATTGTATGAGATTTTGAGTTGCATGGATATGATCATTATGAGAGAGACTGAAAACTGGCTAAAATGTCATGAACAAAAATCAGTGATAAGCAGAAATCTATTCAGCTGTTGGATGGTTTAATGGATTCTATGGTAGCTCTGACCTTTGTTAACATCTTTATTAGAGATCTTGAAGAAGAGTAAACAGTACTTTAATTACATTTACAGAGGATACTGAATGGCATACGGAGAAGCAGGGGATTATTGGAGACTGGGAACTAATTGATAAGGGTCCTAGAATGGTTAGAAATATGGGCAGTAAATAACTAAATGAAATGTAATCCTGAAAAATACAAGGGAATACATCTGGGCAAAGACATTGGAACAAAGATCCAGCAAGAAAGAGACACCAGTGATGCCAAAACAGACATAGGGGTGAGAGTGCATAGCAATGGACTCGCAGGAAGGGAGAAAAACAATGCAGTTTTGGGCTCCACATACAGAGATTTCATGTCACACAGCAGGGAGAGAGTCACTTTCTGTATGAAACTGAAGCACTGCAACTAAAATATTGTACACAGTAATAAATTCATTTCTATTGCATCCTGAAAAAATCCAAACCGCTTTACAAACTGTAAACGGACATTCTCCACTTCACTTTGCCACTGTGATAGTTGAGGAGACCTATGCTGGAGCCCATTCTTTCCTGATAAAACCCATGTGCTGCTGCCCACAACAGCCATGTCTGAAGTAAAGCTGGTTGGAATGTTGGGTCTTCAGTGGGTTTGGGGATGACAAATGACATTTTTGTCAAAACTGACACATTTAAAAATGTCATTTCAACAAAATTTCCTTTAGAAAAAGTGAATGAATAAACGTCAAAATGTCTCAACCTTTTTGGAACATTTTGATTGTTCCTTTGCCAAATTAAATTAATTGTTTTGTTACATCTATTGTTTACGTTTAAAAGGATTGAAATCAGAATGAAATGCTTTGACTTAATAAATGGTTGATTGTCACCATGACGAAAGGTTAACAATAGGTGCCACTAGGCAGCATAGTTGGAGCAGCGTTCACTATATTTGTTAATGTCAGAGGGATCTGGCCAAGGAAGGTGAATGGACAACTCAACAGCAGATGAAATTTGAGGTTCGCAAATGCAAAGTAGTGCTCCAGAATTCAAACCACAGCACTCTAAAGGAGAGACAAACTCACAACCTTCTCCCTTCCAGCATGGAACCCCTAACACCAGATTAACCCTTCCCCAGGACGGTGGCCACACAGCATCCCCATGTCCCAATTTAAAGTGTTCTAAGCAACTACGGCAAAGCAGTGGATGAGCAGAGTGCATTGATCTCAGAACAAGTGGTGGGATCAGCTGTCCCAGAGCCATCTGCTGTCCATCCCTGAGTATGCCACACTGCACAGGGAGGCAAAGGGCCGTCCCGCCAGGAGAGAGGAATGTGTGGGCTCTTGGGCTGCATGTGAAGGGGGGTGACAAGCAGTCAGGCGGAGCAGGACATTCCTCACCTTTATCAGGAAGCATGTAAGTGATACCCCAGCTAGAGGTGGGGGGACGTGCCCTGCTGGAAGGAGAACAAACACTGTGTGCAGTAGTGGGGAAAGCCTGGCCCTAGACAGTTGGAAAGTCAATATTAAAACCATCTGGGTGGCAGATTTTCCAGATTGCAAATTAAAAATTGCAGAATCCTTCTCCCCTCTGCCCCTGCAACCCCCCTCACAGTTCCCTCTGCCCCCAACACACTCCCTTTCGCCCCCTCTTTTCACACTTCTCTCCCCCCGCATACTTCCCCCCACTCTGCTCAGACTTTCCCTTGGCCCCCGCTTTTCACATGTCTTCTTGCCCCCTGCTCCCCCACCTCCAACACTTCCCCTTGCTCCACGCCCCTCCCCCTTCCTTCTCCCTCCCCCCATACTGCCTTGTTTCATGTTCTGCAGTGAAGAAACCTTGTCCTCAGACTGTACTAAGGGAGATAAATCATCAACCACCATGTCCCCAAGGTGCAACAGAGCATTCCCCATACTGCCCAGATACTCTCAGGGCTGTCTTCTCCAGAACGGAGATGGGGAGACAAGACTCAGCATGAACAGGGCTCATCTAACAGGGTTTTGCCTGGCTGATGTGCCCCATATGCAAAATGGAGATACTCCTTGCTTATCTACTTCACAGGGGAGCTAGGAGGATGAATTAGTTCACCTTTGCAAAGCTTTATGTAAATACTAAGTGTTGCTATTCACATTATAGGTGGGGCTGGAAGCAATGCCCATAGTTAACATTACCCAACAGCCCCCATTATTAGACTGTTTTCAATTGCGTATAACTCTGCTAATCTTTACCCGGGGGGACTGACATTTTCTGTTCATTAGTTTATGAGTTAAAATTAAAGGAAGATGGGAAAATAAGGACTTTTTAAGAGACAATCTTTTAATCTCATGCTTCCTAGGTCCCTCTAGCTCACAAATGGCTCATTACTAACCTTTAAGCACTCCCATGGAGTTTAAATGCATTTAAAACTCTGGGAATTAAGTTAATTTGAAGAAATTATGTTGCAATTAAGCAAAGTTGCTAACGACTGCTGCATCTAATTGTTATGACTGTAGTCAGAGTCAGGTCAGTGTCCTAGGTCTTTCTCAAGTGGTGCCATTATGATATTCCAGGCAGCTCAGCTAACCATCCTCGTCTCCATGTAGCCATTCTGTTGGATGAAACCATGGACATCGGCGTGTTTAACAAAGCCACCTAAGGGATCTGAACGCTGAATTCCCTTTAAAGCTAATGGCCATGCCTGCAAAGTCTCAACCCTAAGGGAAGATTTCTAAAGTTGTGCTGTTATCAGCAACTGGAAAGAGGGGATGTGACTGGGAATGAGCTGCCCCTTCCCCATTTTAACTGCAGGGTTTTCGCCCGAGAAATGCTCTAATCGGGCCATGGGAGAGACACACGCAGGCCAGCTTTGCATTCCCGGGGAAGAGGATGGAGGGCGCAAGGGGAACTGGCCTGTGTTATCACAGCCCCCATTTGAGGTATGTCAGACCTTCTCGTGTGCAATTACGTTTCCTCAGCTGGCCCCATGGGGCTGCGTCTTTAACTCCCTGACTAAGCGCCTGTGTCTATGGTGCTCTCCTCAGCACTCCAGCAGAATGCTCTTTTCTTTGCAGTGTTGTCTAACGGCGTTGAAATGCCACCCGCACTAATGGCGGCAGTGACTGAACCTCCACTCCCAGCTCTTCACCCGCACCTTGGCTGCCAAAGCTTCAAAGGAAACTCCCCTTTTCACCAAGCCCCACACTGGCCGCTGTGAGTCTGTGAATGTTCCCAACTCCACCAGTGGTAGGGGCTGCAAATGCGGCCATCGTTGGCCTCGTAATGCTCCTGCTAAAACCCTCATTGATTTGAAAGGGAGCAGAGGTAGGCCGGGACAGAGAGCTTTGGAAAATTCCACCCTTGGAGTTCAAAAGAGCTTGGGGGGATCCTTGGGGGGATCCCCACATACCCAGGAGTAGTGCTGCCTCCATAGCCCACACTGCAGCTGCTGCTGTTTCTTTCAGTTGCTAGTTATACTCTCCACAGGAGACAATGGCTCTAGCCTGTTTGTAACACGTCCCTCACCGAGACTTAGCTCCCCTCCACTAGCTGCTTGGCTGCGCTCACTTAGAAAACAGCCTAATTTTTCTTGCGTTAGTTCTTGCATTGCACTTACTTTAATTGACAGGGTTTGAAATAAGGATTCAATTAGTCCCCACAAAAACACCGTCTGAGATGGAAGGGGCAGAGGATTCAAAGAAAAGAGTCTGATTACAAAGCATGCATTGAGGTTTCCTTGGTTATAAAGCTGCTTTCAGACCTCCTCTCACCACATCCTGGTGACCACTCAGGTCTCTGACCACATTTTCCTCCTTTCAACACCTCTTCCAATTCAGAGGTCACCAGGCCATGAAAAGGCCCTGCTGCAGAGTCTGTCTGCAGGACCCCACTCTGCTCTGACTCCCGCCAGGTACAAATGCTGGGGATGTCACAGGAGGGGAGCCCAGTCATGAATGGGGCATTATTAGGGAACAGTTTCAATAGACAGTGGTCCCAGCTCACCTCACCCTGAGGCAGAAAGAGTCTTTTTAAGTGTTTAAAGTTTCATTGATTCCTTCCTTCCCTTGTCAAGGGCTGTTTTCTTTCTTCCTGTCCTGGCCTCCTTAGTTTACATTCCCTCCCTTCACTCTTTGCTTCCCTGAAAAGCGAAGGGTCTCCCTCCCATAGGCCTTGAAAATCCAACAGCCGCAGCTCATTCCCTGTTCCAGTTTGATTTCAGTGAGATCTCCAGCTCCATTCTCTCAGCTGAGCAAGTGGCCTTAGCACACTAAGGTAGAACGAAGCTTTCTGGTTTACCAGGCTGAATGAGTGGAGCCCTGAGCGCATACAAAATCTGTATCCGCATCCAATCTGCGAGCCGCACACATAGTCCGTGGCTATCCGCAGGTTTGCAGGGCTCTCTGAATGAGGATGCCCATCCGATGGGAAGCAGAATCTTCTGGGCAGGGTCGGACATTATTTCTATTTGGAAAACCGCTAGCTCATCTCGGGCAATACCAGAAGCAATCAATATGATCATCTGCCGCTCAGCTTCTTGCTGTTGCTTTTCACTGCTGGGAAAGTGGAAGGGGAACATGTAGTGCACACTGCATCAAAGCAGTAGCAAATTAACCTAGAGAAGGCTCTGGCGAGCTAAAATCATGTGGGTAAAGTGTGCTAAGGATGGTGACAAATCTTAACCAGAGCTGGGAATAAAATGGAAACTATTTTATTCAAACTGTATCATTAAATGAATGGAATAAATGATCAGACCAATACCCCTGTGACCTATTCTCCCAGCTCTGCAAACCGGGTGAGTAGTGAAAACAGGATTGGTTGAATAATTTAGGCCAGGTCTACACTACAAACTTACATTGCTATAACTGTATGTAAAAACTCCACCCCCCGGAGCGATGCAGAGAAGGTTAGACGGGGCTATGTCGACGGGAGGGAGTCTCCCATCCAGGTAGCTACTGCCTCTTGAAGCAGTGGCTTAACTACTCCAATTGGAGAGGCACTCCATCTGTGCCTCTGCAGCATCTTAAATGTAGCCCTGCCCCTATCCTGATGCTATTGTGGAAGTCGTTGAATCAGGGCCGGCTCCAGCTGGTGCTTGGCATCGAGAATGGGGCGGCAGTCCGAGTCCTGCAGCAGCAATGTGGCGGCAGGTCCTCCGCTCTTCCCGCCGCCGAATTGCCGCCGCCGGACTCAGACTGCCGCCCCATTCTCGCCCGCCGCCGCGGCAATTCAGCGATGACTGCTTGGGGCAGCAAAATTGTTAGAGCCGCTCCTGCATTGAATGAAGGCTGAGCATTCGCCAGCTTCCCCCCCAGGGCTCAGGGGAGTGACTGCGCTGATAGAGGTCTGCATCTCACATTGACCAGTTGGTCATCCAAAGGAAGTGGTCTGTTTTATTGTCTCTCTGAAAGCACATCCTGTGCACGATATCTGACAGTCTCTCATTCATAGCGGGTAGGGTGAGGCTTTCTGGCTTCCTCGCAAGCTCCACACTACGTGTGAGCAAAATGAGACCTCATTTCAAAGAGTGGGCAAAGTGCAGAACGGGTCTGCCAGGCCCCTCACTAATCTAATGGCTGGGGACTGAGTAAGGGGCTGGGGGGATTTTTCCAGGAAAGAAGGAGACTCTGAAGTGACAAGCCATGTTTTCAGAACTATGGTAGGGCAAGAGAAGATGTTAGATGCATTTCTGGCCTTCGTGTGAGGCCCTGACAGAGAAAAGAGGAGTAGCTGGAGAACTTGGCCGAGTGCTCCACGCTGCGAAGGAACCATCTGGAAGAAGGCCCGGAGTTTGGCACAGAAGGAGTTAGGCGCAGTTCACAAAGCCTGAGCGAGGTTCCCTATACTGTGCATGGGGAGAGGAAGGGCCTTAGACTGTGATTCAGAAAAGCCCACGCAGTAGACAGGGAGCTGCCTAAGCTAGCCAAGGGGAGATGCTGTGGGGAGGGGGGTGAGTGAAGCCCCGCCCCGCTCTCAAAGATAGCTGCCTATGTCCAGGCTGCAGGAAGGTGCCTAGATCTGCTAGCAATCCTCAGCAGGGAACCCTCTTTGGGGTTGGGTGTCTCTGCCATTGTTGCAAGAAGCTGTGGGGGGAGGGAGGAATCACACTCGTAATGTTTAGCCCAGTGGTTCAGGTTCTCATCTAGGATGTGGAAGAGGGAGAAGGTGTGTGACCAGGGCTGTGCCAGCTCTCCGGGGAGTGCCCTGACCACTGGGCTATGCGACAGTCTGATGTGGGTGCCCTGGGTCTCTCCTGTGCTGAAGCTGCTCCACTGTGGATAGATACGTAGAGTGGAGCAGGTGGTCTCCACATCCCAAGGCAGTGCTCTAGCCAACTGGCGCCAGAGTCATTCTCATGCATGTGCTCTCTTGCGTTCTCTGGCCCAAGTGAGGCTCTTTATCCACAGTGGGACAGCTTCAGCAGGAGAGACTGAGCCCTGGTCTACACTACGACTTTAGGTCGAATTTAGCAGCGTTAGATCGATTTAACCCTGCACCCGTCCACACGACAAAGCCATTTTTTTTTACTTCAAGCGCTCTTAAAATCAATTTCTGTTCTCCTCCACGACGAGGGGATTAGCACTGAAATCGACATCGCCGGGTCAAATTTGGGGTAGTGTGGACACAATTCAACGGTATTGGCCTCTGGGAGCTATCCCAGGGTGCTCCATTGTGACCGCTCAGGACAGCACTTTCAACTCAGATGCACTAGTCAGGTAGACAGGAAAATCCCCGGGAACTTTTGACTTTCATTTCCTGTTTGGCCAGTATGGCGAGCTGATCAGCAAAGGTGACCACGCAGTCCCAGCATCGCAAAAGAGCTCCAGCATGGACCGAACGGGAGGTACTGGATCTGATCGCTGTATGGGGAGATGAATCATCGCTATCAGAACTCTGTTCCAAAAGACGCAATGCCAATATATATGCTAAAATCTAAAAGGGCAAATGTGAGGGAGCAGCGTAGGCAGGTCCGGAGCGCAGGGGGAGCAGCGCTATAAAAAGGCGCCTCCCCCTGTACTCACCCGGCGGCATCTCTGGCGGCGCTCCGGGTCTTCGGTGGTACCCGCCGCCGAAATGCCGCCGAAGACCCGGAGCGCCGCCGGGTGAGTGCTAGAAGCGGCGCTTAAAAAGAAGCTCTTTAAGGCTCTTTAAGGCGTCGCTTCTGCTCACAGGGGGAGCAGCTGCTCCCCCTGCTCCCCCCCGGCTACGCTACTGATGTGAGGTGTTTATTTACAATGCTCACAACTGCAGCGGTGATCTGAGCGGACTCCCGCTTGCAGAGCTATGGCGCAGGCGCGGGCGATCCAGGAAAAAGGGTGCTAAATGATTGTCTGCCATTGCTTTCATGGTGGGAGGGGGAAGGGGGGGTGACTGATGACATGTACCCCAAACCACCCGTGGCTACCTTTTCCGTTATCTCATTTATTTGTAATTAATAAAGGAAGAATGCATGGTTTCAAAACAATAGTTGCTTTATTTCGAAGGGGGGAGGGTGGTTGGCTTACAGGGAATTAAAATCAACAAAGGGGGTGGGTTTGCATCAAGGAAAAACTGGTTTTCAAAGTCTCTGTGATGCGCAGCGCGCCTTGCCCTCACAGATACTATGTAGCACACAGCAAGCAGCAATAACAATGCGAATGCTAGTTGCACTGGGAATAATCAACAGCAGCAGCGAGTTTGTAAACGTCCAAAGGCACATTGCACCGCCATTCTGCACTTGCTAAGCCTATAGTTCAACTGTTCCTTACTACTGTCCAGGGTTCATGAGCTATGGGAGCAAGGGGTAGGCGGGGTAGGTGTGACCACGCGGTGCTGCCGGCTGGGAGAGCAGCCAGGTCGCAGGAGCTCAGGATGGCAGAATTGCAGCGGAAGCAGCGGAGCGAGCAAAACAACATTGCTACTCCGAGGATGGCTAAAAGTCATACATATGACGATGGCTTGCAAGCCTACTGCACAATCTGCTGCTGGATTGCAGGAGCTCGGAATGGCAGAGTTGAAGCGGAAGCGGCGGAGCGAGCAAAACACCGTTGCTGTTCCAGACGGCTACAAGTCATACCGATGAGGACGGCTGCAAGACTTCTTCTCCGGCGACAAAGGAGAGGAATATGACGCGTCTAAAATCTAACCAGACCTGCACATGTCCCGGAGTCACTACCCTTTAGACTTGCCTGCAACAGCAGTGGTGACGGAGAGCTGAGCAGGCTCCCGCTTGCAGTGCTATGGCGTCTGCGCGGTTAACCCAGGAAAAAAGCCGCGACACGATTGGCTGCCCTTGCTTTCACAGAGGGAGGGAGGGAGGGAGGGTTGACTGACGACATTTACCCCAAAACACCCGTGATAAATTTTCTGGAGCTCAACCCAGAATTCCAATGGGCAGCAGGGACTGCGGGAACTGTGGGATAGCTACCCACAGTGCACCGCTCCGAAAGTCAATGCTAGCCATGGTACTGTGGACGCACTCTGCCAACTTAATGCGCTTAGTGGAGACGCACGCAATCGACTGTATAAAATCTGTTCCGAAAAATTGATTTCTATACATTCAGTCTAATTTTGTAGTGTAGACATACCCTCAGAGAGCCCCCCACCAGAATAGCCCATCGCTCAATGGTTAGAGTGTTCCTTCTCCTATGGCTGGTTTGTGCGAGCTCACCTGAGGGTCCCAACCCACTAGGATGGGTTGGGCCTGCTGGATGGGGCCCCACACGTGAGTTACATGGCCTATGGCCTCCAGGTTTTCAATCTCTCTGGGGCTTAGGTGAGAGTTGGTGCTTGAATGCCCAGAGACACCGGAATGACGTCTGTCTCTTTCTGAAAATGTCTAGGGACTCAGTAAGCAGAGTCATACAGCGCTGGTCAGTATAAAAATCTACCCCACTGACAGACACTGGTGTGCTCTGTACATTGGACCTGAGTGATTGCCTCAGAATGGAATATGAAAACTCACCCAAATTTAAAAAAAACAAAACAAGCCTGCGTCAGCTGTGCCCCTTTCCTGTTCACTTCCTGTGAATGCTCTAGCAAGCTCACTGGCAAGACTGCCCGGGAAACGGCACATTTTCAACAAATATTACAGAATATTAATGGAACACAAATTTTGAACTCCTAAACTTTCATTCTGGACTTATGAAGAGTTATCCTCATCCAGCCAGAGACCAGATAGACACAATGTGCCTCATGTGACTAACACAGCCTGAATTTCACATTTCAGATACCGCATACCCACAAAGACCTGTTTGTGAATGTAGCGGGGTGGAACCCGCTCCTGCCCGGAGGGGCTGGAAATAGCCCAGGAAGCTGGGCTGATTGGCAAGGAAGCCACAGGTGTGGCCAGTTAATCAGGCCCCAGCTGGCCCTTATAAGAGGGCAGTGGGCCTGGAGCAAACAGACACACTCTCCCTGCCTTTAGAGGGAGAAGGGCCTGGCTGTAGGACCTAAGAAGGGTACCTGGAGTGGAGCAGGGCTGGGGAAAGGCCAAGGGAGCTGGGGAGCTCTGGCCTAGGAAAACCCAGGCTGCAGGCCTGGTAAGGCCTGACCGGGTACTGAGGTTGCGGGGGCAGCCCACGGGTAGGCTGAGGCAGCAGGTCCAAACCCCCTTTGCCTGTGATGAGTGGCTTATACTGCAGTCTGCCCCAGGGCACGGGGGCTAGCTGGTGACTGGCAGTAGCCTACGACTGAGGCGAGGTGGGGATAGTGGGTTGGGGGTTCCCCTGGGGAGGGGAGACCCAGATCTAGGGGTACTGCCAGGGGGCAGCACCCCAGTTAAAGGGGCACCGGGTCCTGGGAGGGACGCGGCGCCAGAGTGGACAGGCGGATCACTGGCCTGCAGAGGGCGCTCCAGAGGCTGGTGAGCTAATTCCCGGAACAACCAGCAGGAGGTGCCGCGGGGGTGAGTCTGACCCTGTTACAGTGAACAACAAAAATATTGTCCAAAAGAGGTGAGACAATAATTCTGCAAAAGGAATACATTGACCCTAATGGGGAAAAGGCTAAGTTTGTTGAATAAATTATTTGCTATTAATTATTTACTCAGCTCTATTTATTTACCCACCACCGTGCAGGGGCCTCACACAGCATGTGTGTGTGAGAGAGAGAGAGACACACACACATATACACTGTAGACACAGTATATTTGGTGTTTTGCAGGTCAGCCAGCTAGAGCGCTGGTGCAGTGCTGGACACAAGTAATTAGTCCAGGATTGTATGAAAAATATGGATTCACTTTGTAGAGTAAATTAAATTTGCCTAGTTGTATTTAAGCTAATGTGAAAGACATGATTGCAGTCAGTATGGCTTGTATTTAATAAAAATCAAAAGGCATGGGATGGGGTTGCTTACATCACTGCTCTTCAGAGGGGTACAGCTTGCACTGTCTGGTCTAGGATCCATCTGTTACTCATGGAGAATTGGCAGGGATGGCTTCCATTGTCATCCGCTGTGTAATGAGAAACAATCATGGGTGAAACAAGCAATGTAATCAAGCAGGACTGTAGTAAATTGTGAAATGCACCCCCACTGGACGGAGAATGTGAGGGAGCTGCTCCAGGAACCTGTTGGGGAGCTTTCCGCATTAGCTTTGGAATCCATCAGTGCTGATTTGTTTTGTTCTGATAACTGCACACAGAAACAAACCCCATCAGCACAGATGGAATGCCGTGGGAGCCTTTCCCTAGACCCCAGGGCAGGTGCAATGCCAGCCCCACCTACCCATAAAGCTGTTAGAGCCAAAACCTGTGAAGATCACATTAATTGCCACCAATACATTGTGAGTCGAAATTAATATGAATAACCCACCAACAGCTATGATCTTATGTAGCATCTTACAACACCTCACAGATCACAGGCAGGGTTCACTTCCCCTGCTGACATGAAATAAGGCAGTTGTTTCACAGTGCTCAGGAACATTACACGGAAGTTTAGAACCGGAAGTGAAGGTCCCTTCCAACCCTGAGATTCTATGATTCTAAGGGTAATGTATTACATTGACAGCAGAATGTGCCTACCAAAACTAGAACTTGGCCAGGGCTCTGGGTTCAATGACCTGGCTCTCACACGAAGGTGCTCTGAGATCTTTAATGATGACGAATGAGGAGGCCTTCCATTGCATTAAAAGAGAGAGGCCTCTAACCTCATGCTGGGGTGCTGCACAACTCACTAGGCACAGTGCCCCATTCTGACCCTAAGCAGTACTTCCGGCACCACCTGCCGTAGATTTTCCTTGCCGGTCTCCCAGCCAAGTCCTTGCCCAGCCCACCCTTGCTCATCTTGTGAGATCTGACCTAATTAGCCCAATAAAAGATTGCTGTTAACTCCTTGGTAATCTGCCTGTGTGTAGCAGGGCGGAGGTATAAATCCTTTAGATGCCCTGCTAAAGAGGCGGCTTCCCCCTGCTTCCCGACAGAGTGTCCAGTGCATGGGCTCAGACCTTCAGCAGGGAGCCCAGCTGCAGGCCCTAAGGAGGGCAGGCTCAGGGTTGTCTGCTGAGTGGAGTAGAGCCAGCTGGGTTGATGACTAGGCGAAGATATAAGCCCAGGGAAGGGCTCAGTTGGGGGAAGGCTAGCCAGGCAGGAGGAAACGGGGGCTGCGGCTCTGCCTCTCCTGGCTGAAATAAGCCTCAAAGGCCAGATGACCCAGTGAGGGGCCAGCGTGGGGACTGGTGTTGGGGGAATCGGCACTGTAAATAAAAAGACACGGGTGAAGCACCTGCAAGAGGCTTCTGGGACCCTTTCTTTGATCAGCCCAGCCACAGGGCGCAGGGACTAGAGGGCGGAAACCTGTACGAACCTGTGACACCATGTGAGAACAGTTCAGAAATTCCTGGTGATCTGATAATTAGCAAACAAACTTCTACAGGCTCCATTGGGTTTGATTTCTGGGCCCTCTTTGGCCTCAGAATTTATGACTCTATATTGCATGCAAAGTCAGTGAGGTGTGTGAGAATTGTGAACTTAAGCCTGCGTGTTTGGACACATAACACAGCCAATGGGCAGTTGGGTGACATTTTGCACATACACAAGCATGGAACATGACAATGGATCTCAGTTCCAGTCAGCACAGCTCTATTTTCCACCAGCTCTTTAGATCAGCTTCTAAAACTATGTCAGTGGTGCAGTAATTCAATTCTGAGCGCTCTCCTTTGTGGGCCTGGGTTCCACAGCCCCAGATGCTCCTTACTCATGAATATGTTCTGGGTGTAGCACTCGGGGCAAAATGGGATTCCTCTGACTTTATTTTAGGAGCATTTCTCTTAACCAGCGAGCTGAGCCATGGCTGAACTTCATCTATTCGCTTTCGGGTGTGTTAAAATAGCAGCAGATTGTTCTAAGAGGAAATGTGGGGGCTTCTCGTACAAACGCCAGCAAAGCCAGAGCTCGGGCATGGTTCTGAGTGTAAGAATGGATTACGTCTTTTAAAGTGCCGGTGGCATTACCTCCCAGAAGAAGATTTTCCTAGCACAGATGGGAGTTAAAACACCCAGCTTCCAAATCTCAGATGTCTGATCGTGCGTTGGAAATGTGCGCCCGAGAGGTTGGTGCCGGTGTGTGCTAGTGGATGGGAAGGAGACCAAGAGACTGTGGGATCCGAATGAACTGACAGATAAATGAGTGGAGAGGTAGATGGGTGATGGGTAAGTGACTGTGAGCAGAATACAAAGTCAGACAATTACCTAGAGCTGGTGGGAAATTGGAAGGCCCTTCCAACAGAGAAGACTGCTATTTTGACCTTGATTTCATCCACAGGCACCAGCTTCCTTCAGGCCCAGGGGGTACTCAACCCCTTGCTCTGCCCCAGGCTTGCCCCCAACCAACTCTTCCCCCAAGTCCCTACCCCTGCCCGCCCTGCTTCTTCCTGTCCAGTTCCACCCCCTCCTCCAAGTGTGCCCTATCCCCACTCCTCGCCCTCCCCCACAGCGCCTCCTGCGCGTGGCAGAACAGCTGATCCACGGCAGGCAGGAGGCGCTGGGAGGGTGGGGGAGGAGTTGATTGGTGGGGAGAGGGGTGGGAGGGAGCTGGCTGCCGGTGGGTGCTAAGCACCGCACCCACAGAGTCAGAGCCTATGGTTTCATCCCCATTTGTGATGAAAAACTGAAATATTTCACAGAATGGAAAGTTACAACAACAAAAATCAGTAATGTCCTGGAGCTAAAGGCCAGAAGGGAGCACCAGACCATCCAGTTTGACCGCCTGCAGATCACAGGCCACCAGCCCCCACACACCGAACCAAACTCTGAAATGAGACCATGGTATTACAGCCCACAGGAGACTAAACCACTCCATACCACAGGCAGAGAACAGGAGGGGCCAAGGGGCCACAGTGCCCGAGGCCCCACAATGTCAGGGAAATGAATGAGAGAGCCCCAGAGAACCCTGGCAAGTAACCTGCACCCCCACGCTGCAGAGGAAGGTGAAACTCCCCCCAAGGTCACAGTCAGCCTGACCTGGGGCTAAACTCCTCCCTGACCCACACGGGGCGATGAGTTAGTCCCTGGGCATGGGAGCAAGGGCTCACAGCCCTCGCCCTGGCCCTCCAGTGACGCGTCTCCAGCAGTGGCGTCCCTGAGGCTTTAAAGGAGAGAGAAAGAAAAGAAAACCAGAAGACACTGGGCGGGAAACCCCATCCTGACCCCTGCTGGCGGCCGGCTGAAACCTAGAAGCGTGAGGTTTTAGGAAGATTTGAGAGGTTGGGATGTTTTGTATAGGCTCACAGTATTACCAACTGCGAAAGTTCAAAAAGCACAAGTCAGACCCTAAAAATCATGAGCTTTGCCCCAAAATCTTGAGATTTGTAAAACAGAAATGTTGTTGTGGTCTGTTTGAGCATGTACTCCTCTTCCCCACCACCAAGCCCAGTGCAGAGGCAACAGAACCCAAAGCCATCCCACCTATTTCCCGGCCATGAGGGTGAACAACGGCGTGGATGGGGCAGAGAGCAGTGAGTGGGGGACAGGGTTTTGGGGGGAAGAGGTGGTGCGGAGCCAAGGGGAGAAGGGGCAGTACGAGGGCGGGGCTCAGGGAGAAGGGGCAGTGAGGGTGTGGGGCTCAGGGAGAAGGGGCGGTGCGAGGGCGGGGCTCAGGGAGAAGGGGCGGTGTGAGGGGGGCTCAGGGAGAAGGGGCGGTGCGAGGGCGGGGCTCAGGGAGAAGGGGTGGTGCGAGGGCGGGGCTCAGGGAGAAGGGGCGGTGCGAGGGCGGGGCTCAGGGAGAAGGGGCAGTGAGGGGGTGGGGCTCAGGGAGAAGGGGAAGTGAGGGGGTGGGGTTCAGGGAGAAGGGGCGGTGCGAGGGGGGCTCAGGGAGAAGGGGCGGTGCGAGGGGGGGCTCAGGGAGAAGGGGCGGTGCGAGGGAGGGGCTCAGGGAGAAGGGGCGGTGCGAGGGGGGGCTCAGGGAGAAGGGGCAGTGCGAGGGGGGGCTCAGGGAGAAGGGGCGGTGCGAGGGCGGGGCTCAGGGAGAAGGGGCAGTGCGAGGGGGGGCCCAGGGAGAAGGGGCGGTGCAAGGGGGGCTCAGGGAGAAGGGGCGGTGCGAGGGCGGGGCTCAGGGAGAAGGGGCGGTGCAAGGGCGGGGCTCAGGGAGAAGGGCGGTGCAAGGGCGGGGCTCAGGGAGAAGAGGCGGTGCGAGGGCGGGGCTCAGGGAGAAGAGGCGGTACGAGGGGGGGCTCAGGGAGAAGGGGCGGTGCGAGGGGGGCTCACGGAGAAGGGGCGGTGTGAGGGGGGCTCAGGGAGAAGGGGCGGTGCAAGGGCAGGGCTCAGGGAGGAGGGGCAGTGCGAGGGGGGGCTCAGGGAGAAGGGGCGGTGCGAGGGCGGGGCTCAAGGAGAAGGGGCGGTGCGAGGGGGGCTCAGGGAGAAGGGGCGGTGCGAGGGCGGGGCTCAGGGAGAAGGGGCGGTGCGAGGGGAGGCTCAGGGAGAAGGGGCGGTGCGAGGGCGGGGCTCAGGGAGAAGGGGCGGTGCGAGGGCGGGGCTCAGGGAGAAGGGGCGGTGTGAGGGGGGGCTCAGGGAGAAGGGGTGGTGCGAGGGCGGGGCTCAGGGAGAAGGGGCGGTGTGAGGGGGGCTCAGGGAGAAGGGGCGGTGCGAGGGGGGCTCAGGGAGAAGGGGCAGTGCGAGTGGGGCTCACAGAGAAGGGGCGGTGTGAGGGGGGCTCAGGGAGAAGGGGCGGTGCAAGGGCAGGGCTCAGGGAGAAGGGGCAGTGCGAGGGGGGCTCAGGGAGAAGGGGCAGTGCGAGGGGGGGCTCAGGGAGAAGGGGCGGTGCGAGGGCGGGGCTCAAGGAGAACGGGTGGTGCGAGGGGGGGCTCAGGGAGAAGGGGCGGTGCGAGGGGGCTCAGGGAGAAGGGGCAGTGCGAGGGGGGGCCCAGGGAGAAGGGGCGGTGCAAGGGCGGGGCTCAGGGAGAAGGGGCGGTGCGAGGGGAGGCTCAGGGAGAAGGGGCGGTGCGAGGGGGGGCTCAGGGAGAAGGGGTGGTGCGAGGGGGGGCTCAGGGAGAAGGGGCAGTACGAGGGCGGGGCTCAGGGAGAAGGGGCGGTGCGAGGGGGGGCTCAGGGAGAAGGGGTGGTGCGAGGGGGGGCTCAGGGAGAAGGGGCAGCGCGAGGGGGCTCAGGGAGAAGGGGCGGTGCGAGGGGGGGCCCAGGGAGAAGGGGCGGTGCAAGGGCGGGGCCCAGGGAGAAGGGGCGGTGCAAGGGCGGGGCTCAGGGAGAAGGGGCGGTGCGAGGGGGGGCTCAGGGAGAAGGGGCGGTGCGAGGGCGGGGCTCAGGGAGAAGAGGCGGTACGAGGGGTGGCTCAGGGAGAAGGGGCGGTGTGAGGGGGGCTCAAGGAGAAGGGGCGGTGTGAGGGGGGCTCAGGGAGAAGGGGCGGTGCAAGGGCAGGGCTCAGGGAGAAGGGGCAGTGCGAGGGGGGGCTCAGGGAGAAGGGGCAGTGCGAGGGGGGCTCAGGGAGAAGGGGCGGTGCAAGGGGGCTCAGGGAGAAGGGGCGGTGCGAGGGCGGGGCTCAGGGAGAAGGGGCGGTGCGAGGGCGGGGCTCAGGGAGAAGAGGCGGTACGAGGGGGGGCTCAGGGAGAAGGGGTGGTGCGAGGGGGGGCTCAGGGAGAAGGGGCAGTGTGAGGGGGCTCAGGGAGAAGGGGCGATGCGAGGGGAGGCTCAGGGAGAAGGGGCAGTACGAGGGCGGGGCTCAGGGAGAAGGGGCGGTGCGAGCGGGGGCTCAGGGAGAAGGGGTGGTGCGAGGGGGGGCTCAGGGAGAAGGGGCAGCGCGAGGGGGCTCAGGGAGAAGGGGCGGTGCGAGGGGGGGCTCAGGGAGAAGGGGCGGTGCAAGGGCGGGGCTCAGGGAGAAGGGCGGTGAAAGGGCGGGGCTCAGGGAGAAGAGGCGGTGCGAGGGCGGGGCTCAGGGAGAAGAGGCGGTACGAGGGGGGGCTCAGGGAGAAGGGGCGGTGCGAGGGGGGCTCACGGAGAAGGGGCGGTGTGAGGGGGGCTCAGGGAGAAGGGGCGGTGGAAGGGCAGGGCTCAGGGAGGAGGGGCAGTGCGAGGGGGGGCTCAGGGAGAAGGGGCGGTGCAAGGGCGGGGCTCAAGGAGAAGGGGCGGTGCGAGGGGGGCTCAGGGAGAAGGGGCGGTGCGAGGGCGGGGCTCAGGGAGAAGGGGCGGTGCGAGGGGAGGCTCAGGGAGAAGGGGCGGTGCGAGGGCGGGGCTCAGGGAGAAGGGGCGGTGCGAGGGCGGGGCTCAGGGAGAAGGGGCGGTGCGAGGGGGGGCTCAGGGAGAAGGGGTGGTGCGAGGGCGGGGCTCAGGGAGAAGGGGCGGTGCGAGGGGGGGCTCAGGGAGAAGGGGCGGTGCGAGGGGGGCTCAGGGAGAAGGGGCAGTGCGAGTGGGGCTCACGGAGAAGGGGCGGTGTGAGGGGGGCTCAGGGAGAAGGGGCGGTGCAAGGGCAGGGCTCAGGGAGAAGGGGCAGTGCGAGGGGGGGCTCAGGGAGAAGGGGCAGTGCGAGGGGGGCCCAGGGAGAAGGGGCGGTGCGAGGGCGGGGCTCAAGGAGAACGGGTGGTGCGAGGGGGGGCTCAGGGAGAAGGGGCGGTGCGAGGGGGGGCCCAGGGAGAAGGGGCGGTGCAAGGGCGGGGCTCAGGGAGAAGGGGCGGTGCGAGGGGAGGCTCAGGGAGAAGGGGCGGTGCGAGGGGGGGCTCAGGGAGAAGGGGTGGTGCGAGGGGGGGCTCAGGGAGAAGGGGCAGTGTGAGGGGGCTCAGGGAGAAGGGGCGGTGCGAGGGGAGGCTCAGGGAGAAGGGGCAGTACGAGGGCGGGGCTCAGGGAGAAGGGGCGGTGCGAGGGGGGGCTCAGGGAGAAGGGGTGGTGCGAGGGGGGGCTCAGGGAGAAGGGGCAGCGCGAGGGGGCTCAGGGAGAAGGGGCGGTGCGAGGGGGGGCCCAGGGAGAAGGGGCGGTGCAAGGGCGGGGCCCAGGGAGAAGGGGCGGTGCAAGGGCGGGGCTCAGGGAGAAGGGGCGGTGCGAGGGGGGGCTCAGGGAGAAGGGGCGGTGCGAGGGCGGGGCTCAGGGAGAAGGGGCGGTGTGAGGGGGGCTCAAGGAGAAGGGGCGGTGTGAGGGGGGCTCAGGGAGAAGGGGCGGTGCAAGGGCAGGGCTCAGGGAGAAGGGGCAGTGCGAGGGGGGGCTCAGGGAGAAGGGGCAGTGCGAGGGGGGCTCAGGGAGAAGGGGCGGTGCAAGGGGGCTCAGGGAGAAGGGGCGGTGCGAGGGCGGGGCTCAGGGAGAAGGGGCGGTGCGAGGGCGGGGCTCAGGGAGAAGAGGCGGTACGAAGGGGGGCTCAGGGAGAAGGGGCGGTGCGAGGGGGGGCTCAGGGAGAAGGGGCAGTGCGAGGGGGGGCTCAGGGAGAAGGGGCGGTGTGAGGGCGGGGCTCAGGGAGAAGAGGCGGTACGAGGGGGGGCTCAGGGAGAAGGGGCGGTGTGAGGGGGGGCTCAGGGAGAAGGGGCGGTGTGAGGGGGGCTCAGGGAGAAGGGGCGGTGCAAGGGCAGGGCTCAGGGAGAAGGGGCAGTGCGAGGGGGGGCTCAGGGAGAAGGGGCAGTGTGAGGGGGGCTCAGGGAGAAGGGGCGGTGTGAGGGGGGGCTCAGGGAGAAGGGGCAGTGCGAGGGGGGCTCAGGGAGAAGGGGCAGTGTGAGGCGGGGCTCAGGGAGAAGGGGTGGTGCGAGGGCGGGGCTCAGGGAGAAGGGGCGGTGCGAGGGGGGGCTCAGGGAGAAAGGGCGGTGCGAGGGCGGGGCTCAGGGAGAAGGGGCGGTGCGAGGGGTGGCTCAGGGAGAAGGGGCGGTCATGGAGAAGGGGCGGTGCGAGGGCGGGGCTCAGGGAGAAGGGGTGATGCGAGGGCGGGGCTCAGGGAGAAGGGGCGGTGTGAGGGTGGGGCTCAGGGAGAAGGGGCGGTGCAAGGGGGCTCAGGGAGAAGGGGCGGTAAGGGGGTGGGGCTCAGGGAGAAGGGGCGGTACGAGGGGGGGCTCAGGGAGAAGGGGCGGTGCGAGGGCGGGGCTCAGGGAGAAGGGGCAGTGAGGGGGTGGGGCTCAGGGAGAAGGGGCGGTGCGAGGGGGGGCTCAGGGAGAAGGGGCGGTGCAAGGGGGGCTCAGGGAGAAGGGGCGGTGCGAGGGCGAGGCTCAGGGAGAAGGGGCGGTGCGAGGGGGGGCTCAGGGAGAAGGGGCGGTGCGAGGGCGAGGCTCAGGGAGAAGGGGTGGTGCGAGGGGGGGCTCAGGGAGAAGGGGCGGTGCGGGGGGGGCTTAGCGAGAAGGGGCGGTGCGAGGGCGGGGCTCAGGGAGAAGTGGCAGTGAGGGGGTGGGGCTCAGGGAGAAGGTGCGGTGTGAGGGTGGGGCTCAGGGAGAAGGGGCGGTGCGAGGGGGGGCTCAGGGAGAAGGGGCGGTGCGAGGGCGAGGCTCAGGGAGAAGAGGCGGTACGAGGGGGGGCTCAGGGAGAAGGGGCGGTGTGAGGGGGGGCTCAGGGAGAAGGGGCGGTGTGAGGGGGGCTCAGGGAGAAGGGGCGGTGCAAGGGCAGGGCTCAGGGAGAAGGGGCAGTGCGAGGGGGGGCTCAGGGAGAAGGGGCAGTGTGAGGGGGGCTCAGGGAGAAGGGGCGGTGTGAGGGGGGGCTCAGGGAGAAGGGGCAGTGCGAGGGGGGCTCAGGGAGAAGGGGCAGTGTGAGGCGGGGCTCAGGGAGAAGGGGTGGTGCGAGGGCGGGGCTCAGGGAGAAGGGGCGGTGCGAGGGGGGGCTCAGGGAGAAAGGGCGGTGCGAGGGCGGGGCTCAGGGAGAAGGGGCGGTGCGAGGGGTGGCTCAGGGAGAAGGGGCGGTCATGGAGAAGGGGCGGTGCGAGGGCGGGGCTCAGGGAGAAGGGGTGATGCGAGGGCGGGGCTCAGGGAGAAGGGGCGGTGTGAGGGTGGGGCTCAGGGAGAAGGGGCGGTGCAAGGGGGCTCAGGGAGAAGGGGCGGTAAGGGGGTGGGGCTCAGGGAGAAGGGGCGGTACGAGGGGGGGCTCAGGGAGAAGGGGCGGTGCGAGGGCGGGGCTCAGGGAGAAGGGGCAGTGAGGGGGTGGGGCTCAGGGAGAAGGGGCGGTGCGAGGGGGGGCTCAGGGAGAAGGGGCGGTGCAAGGGGGGCTCAGGGAGAAGGGGCGGTGCGAGGGCGAGGCTCAGGGAGAAGGGGCGGTGCGAGGGGGGGCTCAGGGAGAAGGGGCGGTGCGAGGGCGAGGCTCAGGGAGAAGGGGTGGTGCGAGGGGGGGCTCAGGGAGAAGGGGCGGTGCGGGGGGGGCTTAGCGAGAAGGGGCGGTGCGAGGGCGGGGCTCAGGGAGAAGTGGCAGTGAGGGGGTGGGGCTCAGGGAGAAGGTGCGGTGTGAGGGTGGGGCTCAGGGAGAAGGGGCGGTGCGAGGGGGGGCTCAGGGAGAAGGGGCGGTGCGAGGGCGAGGCTCAGGGAGAAGGGGCGGTGCCAGGGGGGGCTCAGGGAGAAGGGGCGGTGCGAGGGCGAGGCTCAGGGAGAAGTGGCAGTGAGGGGGTGGGGCTCAGGGAGAAGGGGCGGTGGGAGGGGGGCTCAGGGAGAAGGGGCAGTGCGAGGTGAGGCTCAGGGAGAAGTGGCAGTGAGGGGGTGGGGCTCAGGGAGAAGGGGCGGTGCCAGGGGGGGCTCAGGGAGAAGGGGCGGTGCGAGGGCGGGGCTCAAGGAGAAGGGGCGGTGCGAGGGGGGCTCAGGGAGAAGGGGCGGTGCGAGGGCGGGGCTCAGGGAGAAGGGGCGGTGCGAGGGGAGGCTCAGGGAGAAGGGGCGGTGCGAGGGCGGGGCTCAGGGAGAAGGGGCGGTGCGAGGGCGGGGCTCAGGGAGAAGGGGCGGTGCGAGGGGGGGCTCAGGGAGAAGGGGTGGTGCGAGGGCGGGGCTCAGGGAGAAGGGGCGGTGCGAGGGGGGGCTCAGGGAGAAGGGGCAGTGTGAGGGGGCTCAGGGAGAAGGGGCGGTGCGAGGGGAGGCTCAGGGAGAAGGGGCAGTACGAGGGCGGGGCTCAGGGAGAAGTGGCGGTGCGAGGGGGGGCTCAGGGAGAAGGGGTGGTGCGAGGGGGGGCTCAGGGAGAAGGGGCAGCGCGAGGGGGCTCAGGGAGAAGGGGCGGTGCGAGGGGGGGCCCAGGGAGAAGGGGCGGTGCAAGGGCGGGGCCCAGGGAGAAGGGGCGGTGCAAGGGCGGGGCTCAGGGAGAAGGGGCGGTGCGAGGGGGGGCTCAGGGAGAAGGGGCGGTGCGAGGGCGGGGCTCAGGGAGAAGAGGCGGTACGAGGGGGGGCTCAGGGAGAAGGGGCGGTGTGAGGGGGGCTCAAGGAGAAGGGGCGGTGTGAGGGGGGCTCAGGGAGAAGGGGCGGTGCAAGGGCAGGGCTCAGGGAGAAGGGGCGGTGCAAGGGGGCTCAGGGAGAAGGGGCGGTGCGAGGGCGGGGCTCAGGGAGAAGGGGCGGTGCGAGGGCAGGGCTCAGGGAGAAGAGGCGGTACGAGGGGGGGCTCAGGGAGAAGGGGTGGTGCGAGGGGGGGCTCAGGGAGAAGGGGCAGTGTGAGGGGGCTCAGGGAGAAGGGGCGGTGTGAGGCGGGGCTCAGGGAGAAGGGGTGGTGCGAGGGCGGGGCTCAGGGAGAAGGGGCGGTGCGAGGGGGGGCTCAGGGAGAAAGGGCGGTGCGAGGGCGGGGCTCAGGGAGAAGGGGCGGTGCGAGGGGTGGCTCAGGGAGAAGGGGCGGTCATGGAGAAGGGGCGGTGCGAGGGCGGGGCTCAGGGAGAAGGGGTGATGCGAGGGCGGGGCTCAGGGAGAAGGGGCGGTGTGAGGGTGGGGCTCAGGGAGAAGGGGCGGTGCAAGGGGGCTCAGGGAGAAGGGGCGGTAAGGGGGTGGGGCTCAGGGAGAAGGGGCGGTGCGAGGGGTGGCTCAGGGAGAAGGGGCGGTGCGAGGGCGGGGCTCAGGGAGAAGGGGCAGTGAGGGGGTGGGGCTCAGGGAGAAGGGGCGGTGCGAGGGGGGGCTCAGGGAGAAGGGGCGGTGCAAGGGGGGCTCAGGGAGAAGGGGCGGTGCGAGGGCGAGGCTCAGGGAGAAGGGGCGGTGCGAGGGGGGGCTCAGGGAGAAGGGGCGGTGCGAGGGCGAGGCTCAGGGAGAAGGGGTGGTGCGAGGGGGGGCTCAGGGAGAAGGGGCGGTGCGGGGGGGGCTTAGCGAGAAGGGGCGGTGCGAGGGCGGGGCTCAGGGAGAAGTGGCAGTGAGGGGGTGGGGCTCAGGGAGAAGGTGCGGTGTGAGGGTGGGGCTCAGGGAGAAGGGGCGGTGCGAGGGGGGGCTCAGGGAGAAGGGGCGGTGCGAGGGCGAGGCTCACGGAGAAGGGGCGGTGCCAGGGGGGGCTCAGGGAGAAGGGGCGGTGCGAGGGCGAGGCTCAGGGAGAAGTGGCAGTGAGGGGGTGGGGCTCAGGGAGAAGGGGCGGTGGGAGGGGGGCTCAGGGAGAAGGGGCAGTGCGAGGTGAGGCTCAGGGAGAAGTGGCAGTGAGGGGGTGGGGCTCAGGGAGAAGGGGCGGTGCCAGGGGGGGCTCAGGGAGAAGGGGCGGTGCGAGGGCGGGGCTCAAGGAGAAGGGGCGGTGCGAGGGGGGCTCAGGGAGAAGGGGCGGTGCGAGGGCGGGGCTCAGGGAGAAGGGGCGGTGCGAGGGGAGGCTCAGGGAGAAGGGGCGGTGCGAGGGCGGGGCTCAGGGAGAAGGGGCGGTGCGAGGGCGGGGCTCAGGGAGAAGGGGCGGTGCGAGGGGGGGCTCAGGGAGAAGGGGTGGTGCGAGGGCGGGGCTCAGGGAGAAGGGGCGGTGCGAGGGGGGGCTCAGGGAGAAGGGGCGGTGCGAGGGGGGCTCAGGGAGAAGGGGCAGTGCGAGTGGGGCTCACGGAGAAGGGGCGGTGTGAGGGGGGCTCAGGGAGAAGGGGCGGTGCAAGGGCAGGGCTCAGGGAGAAGGGGCAGTGCGAGGGGGGGCTCAGGGAGAAGGGGCAGTGCGAGGGGGGGCTCAGGGAGAAGGGGCGGTGCGAGGGCGGGGCTCAAGGAGAACGGGTGGTGCGAGGGGGGGCTCAGGGAGAAGGGGCGGTGCGAGGGGGCTCAGGGAGAAGGGGCAGTGCGAGGGGGGGCCCAGGGAGAAGGGGCGGTGCAAGGGCGGGGCTCAGGGAGAAGGGGCGGTGCGAGGGGAGGCTCAGGGAGAAGGGGCGGTGCGAGGGGGGGCTCAGGGAGAAGGGGTGGTGCGAGGGGGGGCTCAGGGAGAAGGGGCAGTGTGAGGGGGCTCAGGGAGAAGGGGCGGTGCGAGGGGAGGCTCAGGGAGAAGGGGCAGTACGAGGGCGGGGCTCAGGGAGAAGGGGCGGTGCGAGGGGGGGCTCAGGGAGAAGGGGTGGTGCGAGGGGGGGCTCAGGGAGAAGGGGCAGCGCGAGGGGGCTCAGGGAGAAGGGGCGGTGCGAGGGGGGGCCCAGGGAGAAGGGGCGGTGCAAGGGCGGGGCCCAGGGAGAAGGGGTGGTGCAAGGGCGGGGCTCAGGGAGAAGGGGCGGTGCGAGGGGGGGCTCAGGGAGAAGGGGCGGTGCGAGGGCGGGGCTCAGGGAGAAGAGGCGGTACGAGGGGGGGCTCAGGGAGAAGGGGCGGTGTGAGGGGGGCTCAAGGAGAAGGGGCGGTGTGAGGGGGGCTCAGGGAGAAGGGGCGGTGCAAGGGCAGGGCTCAGGGAGAAGGGGCAGTGCGAGGGGGGGCTCAGGGAGAAGGGGCAGTGCGAGGGGGGCTCAGGGAGAAGGGGCGGTGCAAGGGGGCTCAGGGAGAAGGGGCGGTGCGAGGGCGGGGCTCAGGGAGAAGGGGCGGTGCGAGGGCGGGGCTCAGGGAGAAGAGGCGGTACGAGGGGGGGCTCAGGGAGAAGGGGTGGTGCGAGGGGGGGCTCAGGGAGAAGGGGCAGTGTGAGGGGGCTCAGGGAGAAGGGGCGGTGCGAGGGGAGGCTCAGGGAGAAGGGGCAGTACGAGGGCGGGGCTCAGGGAGAAGGGGCGGTGCGAGCGGGGGCTCAGGGAGAAGGGGCATTGCGAGGGGGGGCTCAGGGAGAAGGGGCAGCGCGAGGGGGCTCAGGGAGAAGGGGCGGTGCGAGGGGGGGCTCAGGGAGAAGGGGCGGTGCGAGGGCGGGGCTCAGGGAGAAGAGGCGGTACGAGGGGGGGCTCAGGGAGAAGGGGCGGTGCGAGGGGGGCTCACGGAGAAGGGGCGGTGTGAGGGGGGCTCAGGGAGAAGGGGCGGTGCAAGGGCAGGGCTCAGGGAGGAGGGGCAGTGCGAGGGGGGGCTCAGGGAGAAGGGGCGGTGCGAGGGCGGGGCTCAAGGAGAAGGGGCGGTGCGAGGGGGGCTCAGGGAGAAGGGGCGGTGCGAGGGCGGGGCTCAGGGAGAAGGGGCGGTGCGAGGGGAGGCTCAGGGAGAAGGGGCGGTGCGAGGGCGGGGCTCAGGGAGAAGGGGCGGTGCGAGGGCGGGGCTCAGGGAGAAGGGGCGGTGCGAGGGGGGCTCAGGGAGAAGGGGTGGTGCGAGGGCGGGGCTCAGGGAGAAGGGGCGGTGCGAGGGGGGGCTCAGGGAGAAGGGGCGGTGCGAGGGGGGCTCAGGGAGAAGGGGCAGTGCGAGTGGGGCTCACGGAGAAGGGGCGGTGTGAGGGGGGCTCAGGGAGAAGGGGCGGTGCAAGGGCAGGGCTCAGGGAGAAGGGGCAGTGCGACGGGGGGCTCAGGGAGAAGGGGCAGTGCGAGGGGGGGCCCAGGGAGAAGGGGCGGTGCGAGGGCGGGGCTCAAGGAGAACGGGTGGTGCGAGGGGGGGCTCAGGGAGAAGGGGCGGTGCGAGGGGGCTCAGGGAGAAGGGGCAGTGCGAGGGGGGGCCCAGGGAGAAGGGGCGGTGCAAGGGCGGGGCTCAGGGAGAAGGGGCGGTGCGAGGGGAGGCTCAGGGAGAAGGGGCGGTGCGAGGGGGGGCTCAGGGAGAAGGGGTGGTGCGAGGGGGGGCTCAGGGAGAAGGGGCAGTGTGAGGGGGCTCAGGGAGAAGGGGCGGTGCGAGGGGAGGCTCAGGGAGAAGGGGCAGTGCGAGGGGGGGCTCAGGGAGAAGGGGCAGTACGAGGGCGGGGCTCAGGGAGAAGGGGCGGTGCGAGGGGGGGCTCAGGGAGAAGGGGTGGTGCGAGGGGGGGCTCAGGGAGAAGGGGCAGCGCGAGGGGGCTCAGGGAGAAGGGGCGGTGCGAGGGGGGGCCCAGGGAGAAGGGGCGGTGCAAGGGCGGGGCCCAGGGAGAAGGGGCGGTGCGAGGGGGGGCTCAGGGAGAAGGGGCGGTGTGAGGGGGGCTCAAGGAGAAGGGGCGGTGTGAGGGGGGCTCAGGGAGAAGGGGCGGTGCAAGGGCAGGGCTCAGGGAGAAGGGGCAGTGCGAGGGGGGGCTCAGGGAGAAGGGGCAGTGCGAGGGGGGCTCAGGGAGAAGGGGCGGTGCAAGGGGGCTCAGGGAGAAGGGGCGGTGCGAGGGCGGGGCTCAGGGAGAAGGGGCGGTGCGAGGGCGGGGCTCAGGGAGAAGAGGCGGTACGAGGGGGGGCTCAGGGAGAAGGGGCGGTGCGAGGGGGGGCTCAGGGAGAAGGGGCAGTGCGAGGGGGGGCTCAGGGAGAAGGGGCGTTGTGAGGGCGGGGCTTAGGGAGAAGAGGCGGTACGAGGGGGGGCTCAGGGAGAAGGGGCGGTGTGAGGGGGGCTCAGGGAGAAGGGGCGGTGTGAGGGGGGCTCAGGGAGAAGGGGCGGTGCAAGGGCAGGGCTCAGGGAGAAGGGGCAGTGCGAGGGGGGGCTCAGGGAGAAGGGGCAGTGCGAGGGGGGGCTCAGGGAGAAGGGGCGGTGTGAGGGGGGGCTCAGGGAGAAGGGGCAGTGCGAGGGGGGCTCAGGGAGAAGGGGCAGTGTGAGGCGGGGCTCAGGGAGAAGGGGTGGTGCGAGGGCGGGGCTCAGGGAGAATGGGCGGTGCGAGGGGGGGCTCAGGGAGAAGGGGCGGTGCGAGGGGGGGCTCAGGGAGAAGGGGCGGTGCGAGGGCGGGGCTCAGGGAGAAGGGGCGGTGCGAGGGGTGGCTCAGGGAGAAGGGGCGGTCATGGAGAAGGGGCGGTGCGAGGGCGGGGCTCAGGGAGAAGGGGTGATGCGAGGGCGGGGCTCAGGGAGAAGGGGCGGTGTGAGGGTGGGGCTCAGGGAGAAGGGGCGGTGCAAGGGGGCTCAGGGAGAAGGGGCGGTAAGGGGGTGGGGCTCAGGGAGAAGGGGCGGTGCGAGGGGTGGCTCAGGGAGAAGGGGCGGTGCGAGGGCGGGGCTCAGGGAGAAGGGGCAGTGAGGGGGTGGGGCTCAGGGAGAAGGGGCGGTGCGAGGGGGGGCTCAGGGAGAAGGGGCGGTGCAAGGGGGGCTCAGGGAGAAGGGGCGGTGCGAGGGCGAGGCTCAGGGAGAAGGGGCGGTGCGAGGGGGGGCTCAGGGAGAAGGGGCGGTGCGAGGGCGAGGCTCAGGGAGAAGGGGTGGTGCGAGGGGGGGCTCAGGGAGAAGGGGCGGTGCGGGGGGGGCTTAGCGAGAAGGGGCGGTGCGAGGGCGGGGCTCAGGGAGAAGTGGCAGTGAGGGGGTGGGGCTCAGGGAGAAGGTGCGGTGTGAGGGTGGGGCTCAGGGAGAAGGGGCGGTGCGAGGGGGGGCTCAGGGAGAAGGGGCGGTGCGAGGGCGAGGCTCAGGGAGAAGGGGCGGTGCCAGGGGGGGCTCAGGGAGAAGGGGCGGTGCGAGGGCGAGGCTCAGGGAGAAGTGGCAGTGAGGGGGTGGGGCTCAGGGAGAAGGGGCGGTGGGAGGGGGGCTCAGGGAGAAGGGGCAGTGCGAGGTGAGGCTCAGGGAGAAGTGGCAGTGAGGGGGTGGGGCTCAGGGAGAAGAGGCGGTGCGAGGGGGGGCTCAGGGAGAAGGGGCAGTGTGGGGGTGGGGTCTTGAGGGGCAGGGACATGCAGAGGGCAGGGCTACAGTTTCAGCTCTGGTGGCCCCCCACTTTTAGGAAGCTTCCCCCCCTCCTGCTCCAGCGTGTATGTGAGAATGACTTGTTGCCAGGTCTCCCGAATGTGCTGAGTAAGATCATTCAGGGAGCTCTTGCCCGATCCAGCCGAGATCAATTTACACAGATTTGTATAATATGTTCTCTGACCATGTGGCACTCCTGGCATCTCCCCAAGTCTAGAATCATAGAATATCAGGGGTTGGAAGGGACCTTAGGAGGTCATCTAGTCCAACCCCCTGCTCAAAGCAGGACCAATCCCCAATTTTTGTCCCAGATCCCTAAATGGCCCCCTCAAGGATTGAACTCACAACTCTGGGTTTAGCAGGCCAATGCTCAAACCACTAAACTATCCCTCCCCCTAGGATGCGTAGTCTAATTAATTAATCCTGCCCCCACACATCAGTTCTGCCCCACATCTGCCCCTTGCCATAAGCTCATCTCTGCTCCTCCTGCTCCAGGGTTCCCTTAGCCCCTCCCCCTTCCCAGACAGGAGTGGGAGGGTAGCTGCTCCTCCAAGTGCGGGGCACAGGAGTGGGGCCCCAGGTCACAGCCCCGTGGAGCCCAGTGTCATCGTGTGCTTAGATGATCTCGACCCACCCCTGTTCCCCACATGTGCACCCCTCCAATTTGCATGTGTGAGGGACGCTAGGTGTAGTTATGAATTAGAGAGTCAGGATGGGGTTAATCCCAGCCATGTCCTTATTAACACTATTTAATCCATAGCTTTCCCCACAGTTCCCCCCTGGAAAAGCTCCAGCATGGGGCACAGGAGACCTGCATTGAAAACACCAAAGGTGAATGTCTTGTATCCCCTTCAAATGTTCCACAGACCACACTGTAAAGGAAACATCGGGAAATTAGTTTCATCTGGCTGAGAGGAAAAAATGTGTGAGAAAGGCTGCAGCATGCTGGGGCCAGCTCAGAGATGAACAGCAGACTGTGCCTAGACTCAATGGCAGGCTCCATGGAGTGGGGCGGGTTGTGAAATTGCAGGACTACTAACTGTCATCTGTAACCTGTCCTTTAAATCAGCTTCTGTACCAAATGATGGGAGGATAACCAATGTGATGCCAATTTTTAAAAAGGGCTCCAGAGGTGATCCTGGCAATTACAGGCCCGTAAGCCTGAATTCAGTACCAGGCAAACTGGGTGAAACTATAGTAAAGAACAAAATTGTCAGACACATAGATGAACATAATTTGTTGTGGAAGAGTCAACATGGTTTTTGTAAAGGAAAATCATGCCTCACCAATCTACTAGAATTCTTTTAGGGGGTCAACAAGCATGTGGACAAGGAGGATACAGTGGATACAGTGTATTTAGATTTTCAGAAAGCCTTTGACAAGGTCTCTCACCAAAGGCTCTTAAGCAAAGTAAGCAGTCATGGGATAAGAGGGAAGGTTCTCTCATGGATTGGTAACTGGTTAAAAGATAAGAAGCAAAGGGTAGGAATAAATGGTCAGTTTTCAGAATGGAGAGAGTTAAATAGTGGTGTCCTCAAGGGGTCTGTACTGGGACCAGTCCTACTTAACATATTCATAAATAAACTGGAAAAAGGGGTAAACAGTGAGGTGGCAAAATTTGCAGATGATACAAAACTACTCAAGATAGTTAAGTCCCAGGCAGACTGCGAAGAGCTAGAAAAGGATCTCTCAAAACTGGGTGACCGGGCAACAAAATGGCAGATGAAATTCAGTGTTGATAAATGCAAAGTAATGCACATTGGAAAACATATTTCCAACTATAGATATAAAATGATGGGGTCTAAATTAGCTGTTACCACTCAAGAAAGAGATCTTGAAGACATTGTGGATAGTTCTCTGAAAACATTCACTCAATGTGAAGCGGCAGTCAAAAACGCGAACAGAATGTTGGGAAACATTAAGAAAGGGATAGATAATAAGACAGAAAATAACATATTGCCTCTATATAAATCCATGCTACACCCACATCTTGAATACTGCATGCAGCTCTGGTCACCCCCATCTCAAAAATTGGAATTAGAAAAGGTTCAGAAAAGGGCAACAAAAATGATTAGGGGTATGGAATGGCTGCCATATGAGGAGAGATTAATAAGACAGGGACTTTTCATCTTGGAAAAGAAATGACTAAGGGGGGATATGATAGAGGTTTATAAAATCATGACTGGTAGGGAGAAAGTAAAGAAGTGTTATTTACTCCTCATAACACAAGAACTAGGGGTCACCAAATGAAATTAATAGGCAGCAGGTTTAAAACAAATAAAAGGAAGTGTTTTTTCACACAACTCACAGTCAAACCTGTTCCACCTGCGCCTGTAGCGAGACAGAGCGCCTGAACATGGATGCTTCTACCCAGATCCTGGTGTGGTTTTGCAGGGACTGTAACTTGCAATTTACACTTACAGATATCCAGGCTGGGGGGACCATTCAATGTGACAGGTGCCTGCTGGTGGAATCTCTCAGGCAGCAGATGGGAGCTACAGGAGGAGGTGGCTAGATTGAGGAGCATCCAAGTCCATGAACAATTCCTGGACAGTGTCCATGTGGAGACAGCTAAGTTTGAAGATGATACCAAAGCAGTGGATGTGCTATTTCTTGACTTTAGCAAAGCTTTTGATACAGTCTCCCACAGTATTCTTGCCAGCAAGTTAAAGAAGTATGGGCTGGATGAATGGACGGTAAGGTGGATAGAAAACTGGCTAGATGGTCGGGCTCAACGGGTAGTGATCAATGGCTCCATGTCTAGTTGGCAGCCGGTATCAAGTGGAGTGCCCCAAGGGTCGGTGCTGGGGCCGGTTTTGTTCAACATCTTAATTAATGATCTGGAGGATGGTGTGGACTGCACCCTTAGCAAGTTTGCAGATGACACTAAACTGGGAGGAGTGGTTGATACGCTGGAGGATAGGGTTAGGATACAGAGGGACCTGGACAAATTAGAGGATTGGGCCAAAAGAAATCTGATGAGGTTCAACAAGGACAAGTGCAGAGTCCTGCACTTAGGACGGAAGAATCCCATGCACTGCTACAGACTAGGGACCGAATGGCTGGGCAGCAGTTCTGCAGAAAAGGACCTAGGGGTTACGGTGGACGAAAAGCTGAATATGAGTCAACAGTGTGCCCTTGTTGCCAAGAAGGCTAACGGCATTATGGGTTGTATAAGTAGGGGCATTTCCAGCAGATCGAGGGATGTGATCATTCCCCTCTATTCGGCACTGGTGAGGCCTCATTTGGAGTAGCGTGTCCAGTTTTGGGCCCCACACTACAAGAAGGATGTGGATAAATTGGAAAGAGTCCAGCGGAGGGCAACAAAAATGATTAGGGGGCTGGCGCACATGACTTATGAGGAGAGGCTGAGGGAACTGAGATTGTTTAGCCTGCAGAAGAGAAGAGTGAGGGGGGATTTGATAGCTGCTTCCCACTACCTGAAAGGGGGTTCCAAAGAGGATGGATCTAGACTGTTCGCAGTGGTAGAAGATGACAGAATAAGGAGTAATGGTCTCAAGTTGCAGAGGGGGAGATTTAGGTTGGATATTAGGAAAAACTTTTTCACTAGTAGGGTGGTGAAGAACTGGAATGGGTTACCTAGGGAAGTGGTGGAATCTCCTTCCTTAAAGGTTTTTAAGGTCAGGCTTGACAAAGCCCTGGGTGGGATGATTTAGTTGGGGTTGGTTCTGCTTTGAGCAGGGGGTTGGACTAGATGACCTCCTGAGGTCCCTTCCAATCCTGAGATTCTATGATTCTATGATTCTATGACCCCCTAAACGTATTTCTACCAGCTTAGGTTAAAAACTCCCAAAGGTACAAATTCTCCCTTGTACCCTGAAGTTGGTAACCACTGCCACCACCAAGTGATTTAAACAAGAACCAGGAAAAAGGACCACTTGGAATTCCCCTTCCCCAAAAAATATCCCCTCAAGCCCTTACACCCCCTTTCCTGGGGAGGCTTGAGAATAATCTCCTAACCAATTGGTTACAAAGTGATCAAAGACCCAAACCCCTGGGTCTTAGAACAATGGAAAAATCAGTCAGGTTCTTAAAAGAAGGATTTTATTTTAAAAAAATGGTAACAATCATCTCTGTCAAATCAGGATGGAAAATACTTTGCAGGGTACTCAAATTCAACTCTTAGAGGATCCCCCCTCTGGGCAAAACCTTAAAGTTACAGAAAACAGGAATAACACCTCCCTCTTAGCACAGGGAAAATTCACAGGCAAAACAAAAGAAAACCTAATCGCAATGCCTGACTAACTTACTTGTTGCAATATTGGAGACTTGGTTGAGGATGGTTTGGAGGAGATGGATTTCATTCCCAAGAGAGAACACACACACAAACAAAGAGCACAAACGAAACCTTCCCCCCTCTCAGGATTTGAAAGTATCTTCTTTCCTCGTTGGTCCTCTTGGTTAGGTGCCAGCCAGGTTATTTGAGCTTCTTAACCCCTTGCAGGTAAGGAGGAATCCTAGGCTACCCTTAGCTGTATGTTTATGACACCATGGAACTCCTTGCTGGAGGATGTTGTGACGGCCAAGACTATAACAGGTTTCAAAAAAGAACTAGATAAATTCATGGAGGATAGGTCCATCAATGGCTATTAGCCAGGATGGGCAGGGATGGTGTGCCTAGCCTCTGTTTGCCAGAAGCTGGGAATGGGTGACGGGAATGGGATCACTTGATGATTACATGTTCTGTTCATTCACTCTAGGGTACCTGGCCTTGGCCATTGTCAGAAGACAGGATACTAGGCTAGATGGACCTTTGGTCTGACCAGGGTGGCCGTTCTTATGTTCTTATGTTTCCTAAGTGAATTAAGTGTGAAATAGAGACAGTCCATGAGAGTGAACAAAGTCCTCGTATCCGCAAACAGGCAGAGCATAGGCAGCTACAGTGCAATCTTCTCTCATAGACAACCTCCTCCACACGTCTCAGGCCTGGTCTGAGCTACAAAATTAGGCTGGCATACCTACATCACCTGAGCAACGTAGTTAAGCTGACCTAAATTCCCGTATAGACACTGCTAGGTCAACAGAAGAATTCTTTCCTTGACCTAGCTACTGCCTCTTGGGGAGGTGGATTCCCTATACTAGGGGTCGGCAACCTTTCAGAAGTGGTGTGCCGAGTCTTCATTTATTCACTTTAATTTAAGGTTTCGCGTGCCGATAATACATTTTAATGTTTTTTACAAGGTCTCTCTCTACAAGTCTATATATTATATAACTAAACTATTGCCGTATGTAAAATTAACAATGTTTTCAAAATGTTTAAGAAGCTTCATTTAAAATTAAATTAAAATGCTGATCTTATGCCGCCGGCCCGCTCAGCCCACTGCCGGCCTGGGGTTCCGTTCTCCTAGGCCGGCAGCAGGCTGAGCGGGGCCTGCGGTCGGGACCCCGGCTGGCAAGGGGCTGTCAGCCAGAACCCCAGACCAGCAGCGGGCTGGGCGGGGCCGGCTGCCGGGACCCCAGCTGGCAAGGGGCTGTCAGCCAGAACCCCAGACCAGCAGCGGGCTGGGCGGGGCCAGTGACCAGGACCCCAGACCCACAGTGGGGTCAGCCCACTGCCACTCAGGGGTTCCATCCGCCGGCTCTTGCTAGACGGGGTCCCAGCTGCCGGCCCCGCTCAGCCCGCTGCAGGTCTGGGGTCCCGGCCCTGCCCACATAGAGTGGGTACCTACCTTCTCCCTGGTTCTAGCCCATTCTCTTCCTCTCTCTCTGCACTGAGCTGAGGGTGGGAGTGCACAGAGCTGGGGGGTGAAGGAGCAGGTTGGGGTGTAGGGTCTGGCCAGGAGCTAGAATGAGGGAAGGGGATCAGGTTTGGGGAAGGAGGTTTGGGTGTGGAGCGCTTACCTGGGCAGCTCCCATTTGGTGCTCAGGGTGGGGGTGGGGATGTAGGGGGAGCATGGGTCAGGGCATGGGGTGTGGGGGGGCTAGGTATGTGTGGGGGCTGCAGGGGGCTGGGTGTGTGTGAGAAGGGTGCAGGAGTCAGGGCAGAGGGCTGGGGGCATGTGAGGGGGGTGCAGGAGTCAGAGCCTGGGGGGCCTGGGTATGTGTGCGGGGTGCCGGAGTCAGGGCTGGGGTCGTGGGGGGGGGGTGCAGGAGTCAGGCAGAGAGCTGGGTTTGTTTGAGGGGGGTGCAGGGGTCATGGCAGGGGCCTGGGGTGTGTGCGGGGTGAAGGGGGCAGGGCAGGGTCCTGGAGGTGGGGAGGGTTCTGGACTCAGGGCTGAGCGCTGGGTGGGTGTGAGGGGGTTCAGTGGTTAGGGCAGAGGGCTGGAGGTGTGTGAGGGGGGTTCAGAGGTCAGGGCAGAGGGCTGGGTGTGTGGGGGGGGTTCAGGGGTCAGGGCAGAGGGCTGGGGGTGTGTGAAGGGGTTTCAGGTTAGGGCAGAGGGCTGGGTGTGTGTGAGGGGGGTTCAGGGGTCAGGGCAGAGGGCTGGGGGTGTGTGGGGGGGTGCAGGGCTCAGGCCAGAGGGCTGGGTGTGTGGGGGGGGTGCAGGGCTCAGGGCAGAGGTCTGGGGGTGTGTGAGGGGGGTTCAGGGGTCAGGGCAGAGGGCTGGGGGTGTGTGGGGGGGTGCAGGGGTCAGGGCAGAGGGTTGGGGGTGTGTGGGGGGGTGCAGGGCTCAGGGCAGAGGGCTGGGAGTGTGTGAGGGGGGTTCAGGGGTCAGGGCAGAGGGCTGGGGGTGTGTGAGGGGGGTTCAGGGGTCAGGACAGAGGGCTGGGGGTGTGTGAGGGGGGTTCAGGGGTCAGGGCAGAGGGCTGGGGGTGTGAAGGGGGTTCAGTGGTTAGGGCAGAGGGCTGGGGATGTGTGAGGGGGGTTCAGGGGTCAGGGCAGAGGGCTGGGGGTGTGTGAAGGGGTTTCAGGTTAGGGCAGAGGGCTGGGTGTGTGTGAGGGGGGTTCAGGGGTCAGGGCAGAGGGCTGGGGGTGTGTAGGGGGGTGCAGGGCTCAGGCCAGAGGGCTGGGTGTGTGGGGGGGGTGCAGGGCTCAGGGCAGAGGTCTGGGGGTGTGTGAGGGGGGTTCAGGGGTCAGGGCAGAGGGCTGGGGGTGTGTGGGGGGGTGCAGGGCTCAGGGCAGAGGGCTGGGGGTGTGTGAGGGGGTTCAGGGGTCAGGGCAGAGGGCTGGGGGTGTGTGAGGGGGGTTCAGGGGTCAGGGCAGAGGGCTGGGAGGTGTGGGGGGGTGCAGGGCTCAGGGCAGAGGGCTGGGGGTGTGTGGGGGGGTGCAGGGCTCAGGGCAGAGGGCTGGCGGTGTGTGAGGGGGGTTCAGGGGTCAGGGCAGAGGGCTGGGGGTGTGTGAGGGGGGTTCAGGGGTCAGGGCAGAGGGCTGGGGGTGTGGGGGGGTGCAGGGCTCAGGGCAAAGGGCTGGGTGTGTGTGGGGGGTGCAGGGCTCAGGGCAGAGGGCTGGGTGTGGGGGGGGTGCAGGGCTCAGGGCAGAGGGCTGGGGGTGTGAAGGGGGTTCAGTGGTTAGGGCAGAGGGCTGGGGTTGTGTGAGGGGGGGTTCAGGGGTCAGGGCAGAGGGCTGGGTGTGTGTGTGTGGGGGGGTGTAGGGTACACAACACTGGAGCTGGGCAGTGCGATTGCCAGCTGGAGGAGACATATCCGTGTTAGCTTTGATCGCGCTAGCGTGCTAAAAATAGAAGTGTAGCCACAGTGGTGGGAGAGGCTAGCTGTTCCGAGTACAATCCTATCCAAGACTCTAGGCAAGTATTCGGGGTAGGTCCCTCCTTAAAGGAGGGGAAAGTGATCAGGAACAGTCAGCATGGATTTACCAAGGGCAAGTCATGCCTGACTAACTTAATTGCCTTCTATGATGAGATAACTGGCTCTGTGGATGAGGGGAAAGCAGTGGATGTGCTATTTCTTGACTTTAGCAAAGCTTTTGATACAGTCTCCCACAGTATTCTTGCCAGCAAGTTAAAGTAGTATGGACTGGATGAATGGACTGTAAGGTGGATAGAAAACTGGCTGGATGGTCGTGCTCAACGGGTAGTGATCAATGGCTCCATGTCTAGTTGGCAGCCGGTATCAAGTGGAGTGCCCCAAGGGTCGGTGCTGGGGCCGGTTTTGTTCAATATCTTCATTAACGATCTGGAGGATGGTGTGGACTGCACCCATAGCAAGTTTGCAGATGACACTAAACTGGGAGGAGTGGTTGATACGCTGGAGGGTAGGGATAGGATACAGAGGGATCTAGACAAATTAGAGGATTGGGCCAAAAGAAATCTGATGAGGTTCAACAAGGACAAGTGCAGAGTCCTGCACTTAGGATGGAAGAATCCCATGCATTGCTACAGACTAGGGACCGAATGGCTGGGCAGCAGTTCTGCAGAAAAGGACCTAGAGGTTACAGTGGACGAAAAGCTGAATATGAGTCAACAGCGTGCCCTTGTTGCTAAGAAGGCTAATGGCATTTTGGGTTGTATAAGTAGGGGCATTTCCAGCAGATCGAGGGACGTGATCATTCCCCTCTATTCGGCACTGGTGAGGCCTCATTTGGAGTACTGTGTCCAGTTTTGGGCCCCACACTACAAGAAGGATGTGTATAAATTGGAAAGAGTCCAGCGGAGGGCAACAAAAATGATTAGGGGGCTGGAGCACATGACTTATGAGGAGAGGCTGAGGGAACTGGGATTGTTTAGCCTGCAGAAGAGAAGAATGAGGGGGGATTTGATAGCTGCTTTCAACTACCTAAAAGGGGGTTCCAAAGAGGATGGATCTAGACTGTTCTCAGTGGTAGAAGATGACAGAACAAGGAGTAATGGTCTCAAGTTGCAGAGGGGGAGGTTTAGGTTGGATATTAGGAAAAACTTTTTCACTAGTAGGGTGGTGAAGAACTGGAATGGGTTACCTAGGGAGGTGGTGGAATCTCCTTCCTTAGAGGTTTTTAAGGTCAGGCTTGACATAGCCCTGGCTGGGATGATTTAGTTGGGGTTGGTCCTGCTTTGAGTAGGGGGTTGGACTAGATGACCTTTTGAGGTCCCTTCCAACCCTGAGATTCTATGATTCTATGAATTCCTACAGTACTCTTGGCCTAGTACTGCTCCTTCACTCCCGTAGGGTATGTCTACACTTCAAACACTGCGGCAGCATTGTAGTGCTTCGGTGCCAACCCTACCTATACTAACGGGAGGGGTTCTCCCACCAGCACAGTAGATGAGCCACTTCCCCGCGAGCTGGTAGCTAGGGTGATGTAAGAATTCTGCTGTTGACCTAGCACTGTCTACACCAGGAGTTAGGTTAGCAGAGCTACGTCTCTGAGGTATGGATTTTTACACCCCTGAGAGACCCAGCCTGTAAGTTCCTGTGCAGGGTCTGTAAACCCCATTACATTCTCCAAGACAAAAACATCCTTTTTGAGATTTGCGAGTCCTGTAGGTGGAATTTCCTAAAAACCTTTTTGTCTAAACTGTTCATTCCAGAGACCAGAGGGCTACATTTCTGCATTAAACCAGAGCCATTAAGCAGCACCTATGGAACCGCAGTGCCACACACACAAAATGGGGGATCGCAAGCTTTGCAGTAAATGCCATTTCTTTGGAAAATACTACGAAGGGTCCCTTGCAGATAAAGCTAAATATGGCTTAAACGCAGAGCTTAAAGGAGTTCTTTCAAAACACAGCCAGAGCTGGAAATCATGAGAGTGATGTCATATGCCAAGGGAGGTGTGGGTGGAGGGGGAAGATGACATCACTTCCTGTCTGATCTTCTAACACCACAGTAAATGCAAAAGAGATTGATTTGAAGTATGTCTCTTGCTGTCAGGACATATGGATATGTGCTGTCTGGGGCTCCCGAGGGACAAAGTTATGCAGAACAGCTGCGTTCCTGACATAAGACATTTATTATGGCATCATTTTAAGGGGCAATGAACATGAGGAATCTGGGGGGAAATGGCTAGGTGGTTTGGGCTTAGCTAGAAGCCTGCTGAATTGTTAGCAGGGCCAGGTAAGGGAAGCAGATGAGCTGACAACAGATCTCTGTAACAATGAGACACTGTGCCATAGTGGGGTGGTCCGTTCCATATCAAAACAATGTTAAGCACTTTAAACAGGCAGAAATGCCAAAGCCTATGTTGCACATAAAACCTTAACCCTAACACTAACCTTAACCTTAACTCTGCCCCCTTGCGAGCAATAGAATAGTGTGAATAACTGATTTTTCAGTTCACTTGCACAGCTGAAAAACCAAAAATAAAAAAACACCACCACAAAACCCTAAAAAATCATTTAGATCCAAACCAAAACCAACGTTTTTCAGAATTATTAGCGAATCAAAAAAGTTGGAATTTTTTTTTAGCTGAACGATTGATTTTGAGCATTTTTAACTTTTTTTAAATAGAAGCAAAAGAAATGAAGGGCTGGAGTCACAAAGGGAGAGGTGCCCCTAGAGCACTCACCAGGGATGGGGGAGACCCAGGTTTCAATGGTGTCTTTGGAACAGGGACTGGAACTCAGTTTTGCCTAGTCCTAAGAAATGGTCCTTAACCACCAGGCTGTAGGCTATCCTAGGTATGTCTACACTACGAGAGTAGTTCAATTTTACTTAAACCGAATTTGTGAAACCGATATTACAAAGTCGAACATGTGTATCCACACTAAGGACAGTAATTCGACTTTGTGAGTCCACACTAATGGGGCAAGCATCGACATTGCAAGCGGTGCACTGTGGGTAGCTATCCCACAGTTCCCGCAGTCCCCGCTGCCCATTGGAATTCTGGGTCAAGCCCCCAATGCCTGCTGGGGCAAAAAAGGTGTCACGGGTGGTTTTGGGCAACTGTCGTCAGTCAACCCTCACTCCCGCCCTCCCTCTGTGAAAGCGCCGGCGGGCAATCAGTGCACGCCCTTTTCTACTGATTGACAGCGCGGACGCCACAGCACCGTGAGCATGGAGCCGGCTGCGATCATCACTGCAGTTATGGCCGTTGTCAACACCTCGCGCCTTATCGTCCACCTTTTTCAGAGGCAGTTGCTGAGAAATCGGGCGAGGAGGCTACAGCAGCGCGGTGAGGACATTAAATCTGAGAGGGGCACAGACCTCTCACAAAGCACGGGACCCCGCACCCTGGACATCATGGTGGCAATGGGTCATGTTGATGCTGTGGAATGGCGATTCTGGGCCTGGGAAACAAGCACGGACTGGTGGGACCGCATAGTGCTGCAGGTCTGGGATGAATCACAGTGGCTGCGAAACTTTCGGATGCATAAGGGCACTTTCCTGGAACTGTGTGAGTTGCTGTCCCCTGCCCTGAAGCGCCAGGACACCCGAATGCGAGCAGCCCTGACTATCCAGAAGAGAGTGGCCATAGCCCTGTGGAAGCTTGCTACACCTGACAGCTACCAGTCAGTCGCGAATCAATTCAGAGTGGGCAAATCTACAGTGGGGGTTGCTGTAATGCAAGTAGCCAACGCAATCGTTGAGCTACTGCTCTCAAAGGTAGTGACCCTAGGAAACGTGCAGGTGATCATAGATGGCTTCGCTGCGATGGGATTCCCAAACTGCGGTGGGGCTATTGATGGGACTCACATCCCTATCCTGGGACCGGGCCACCAGGGCAGCCAGTACATTAAACGAAAGGGCTACTTTTCTATGGTGCTGCAAGCACTGGTGGACCATAAGGGACGTTTTACCAACATCAACGTCGGATGGTCGGGCAAGGTTCATGACGCTCGCGTTTTCAGGAACTCTGGTCTGTTTAGACGGCTACAGGAAGGTATTTACTTCCCAGAGCACAAAATAATTGTTGGGGATGTGGAGATGCCTATAGTGATCCTCGGGGACCCAGCCTACCCGCTAATGCCCTGGCTCATGAAGCCGTATACAGGCACCCTGGACAGTGAAAAGGAGCTCTTCAACTACCGTCTGAGCAAGTGCAGAATGGTGGTGGAGTGTGCTTTTGGATGTCTGAAGGGGAGAGGGAGAAGCTTACTGACTCACTCTGATCTCAGCGAAACCAATATCCCCATTGTGATTGCAGCTTGCTGTGTGCTCCACAATCCCTGTGAGAGCAAGGGGGAGACGTTTATGGCGGGGTGGGAGGTTGAGGCAAATCGCCTGGCTGCTGATTACGCGCAGCCAGACACCTGGGCGATTAGAAGAGCCCAGCGGGACGCGCTGCGCATCCGGGAAGCTTTGAAAGCTAGCTTCCACAGTGAGCAGGGTAACCTGTGACTATTGCGTTTGTTTATGCAGAAGCTGAGCCTGCCTCCATTTCTTTACCCAGTTAATGTTGCCTATCCTCTCCAATTACCAAACCCCTTCCCCCCGTTCCCACACACCCTTAAAAATAAAATAAATGAAACATTGTTCATTAAAACCGTCTTCTTTATTAACTATTTCTCGGTAAAGGGTTGAAACTGAGACGCCTACTGCGGTTGGGGAGCGGGTGGCGTGATGGAAAGGACGCTTCTAAACTTGGGGAATGATAGGCTCCTGCTCCTAGAGCGGTCCGCAGTGGTGGACTGGTTGTTTCAATGGAGCCTGCCACCCCTCCTTTTTGGGACTCTGTGTGTGGGGGGGCTATGTGACTTTGTGGCGGGGGAGGGCGGTTATAGATCCCCTGCTGCGTGGCTCTGTCATCCAGGCTACGGACCGCTGCATAAGATCTGTAACCGCCCTCCCCCACCACAAACCCAAAGAGCCCCCCCACACAGAACATGAAAACCACCTCCCAGACTGACCAGGGTGCCTAATGGCTGCAAAGTGAGTGTGACCTTCTGGTGAACCTGCACCCCTGTCTGTACCCTGGTAAAGGCACCTATCATCTCCAATTACCAACCCCCTTTCCCCCCTTCAAATACACCATCCTTTACAAGAAAATCAAGGAAACAATACCTAACAGAAAAGTAATTTTTATTAAGGACTTCACAGTTATGGGATGAAACTGGGAGGGTGGCTAGGGTGGGGTGCGGTTGGAGGGAAGGAAAGGACCCATCAAATCTTGGGGAATGAGAGCCTTCTGCTGCTTGAGCAGTCCTCAGGGGTGGAGTGAATGTTTCCACGACCCCTGCCGCCCCTACATCTTGGGACTTTGGGTGAGGGGGGGATGGGACTTTGTGGCGGGGGAGGGCGGTTAGAGATAGAATGAAGCAGGGCTCTGTCCTCCTGCCTCCAGTCCTGAAGAACATCTATAAGGCGCCGGAGCGTGTCCGTTTGCTCCCGCATTAGCCCAAGCAGCGTCTGAGTAGCCTGCTGGTCTTCCTGCCGCCACCTGTCCTCACGAGCTTCAGTCCTCTCCTCCCGTTCGCTGGATGCTCGCCGGTACTGAGAGATGTCCTCTCTCCGCTGTGCCGCCTCAGTTCGGGAACAGACCATAAGTTCCGAGAACATCTCGTCCCGTGTCCTTTTCTTTCACTGCCTGATCAGCACCAGCCTCTGGGAGGGGGATGGTGGGGTAGCCCGGGAGACACTCGCAGCTGTGGGATGGGAAAAATAGAGTGAATTCCTCACAAAGATAAATTTTAGCGAACAATGAATATAGTCTTTCCCTGGGAACAAGACCATGCACAGTACCTATCACATGTGCAGTCAGTACAAGGTCGAATTTTCTGTCTTTATATTGAGTGCCTGTGGTCTTGGTGTACAGATCACACAAGCGGGGCCAGACAATGGAATTCGGCTAGCAGGAGGCCACGGTAAGCAGTAGACTTTTGGCTGCTGAAAGCTTAATTTACAGCAGCGCCCTCCTGTCACGTTCCAAACACTGCTCCTATCGTTGGCCATTTCGTGCTGCCGGCGATCCGGCAAGCATGAACTCTCCCCCTGTCACACCCACGGCGCGGCTGTACCCATGAACGGTCCCTGCAAGCTGCCGGCGAACTGCTCAGCATGAACGGTTCACCTCCCCGCCCCCACCGCGTGGCTGGGCTCGGGAAAGATCCCTGCATGCTGCCAGCGAACCGTTCAGCATGAACGGTTCACCTCCCCACCACCACTGAGTGGCTGGAAACTGCCGGGTAGGGTTATTTAAAGGAACAGGCAACCAGTCCCCATACTAAAATTCCCCTAATTCAAACCAGGACACCATGACTGATATCACTCTGATGAGGATTACGGAGACAGAGAAAGACCTCATGCTGCGGGAATGCCAGCAAACACTGGGGCCATATGCTGCCATGCTTTGCCAGGCAATGATACCGGAGTACCAGCTGCTAGCCTGGCGCGGAAAAGTTTCCTACCATGGAGGAGGCCATAAGGCCGCTCTCCCCAGGAACCTGATGCAATGGCTGGCACATTACCTCCAGGAGAGCTTCATGGAGATGTCCCAGGAGGATTTCTCCTCTATCCCCTGACATGCTGACAGACTTTTCGAGTAGCTGCACTGCCAACGACTAAAAACTAAAGCGCCTAGGGCAAACTAATCATGAAAAACGCATTGCTAACATAGCATGCCTATTCTATTCAAAATAAATATTTAAAACACTTACCTACTGATCCTTCCCCTGATTCACGGTCCGGGTTACCGCCTTGGGAGGGTTGGTAGGGGATCTCCGTGAGGGTGATGAAAAGATCCTGGCTGTCGGGGAAATCAGCGTTGAAAGCGCTGTCGACTGCCTCATCCTCCTCATCTCCTTCCTCATCTTCCCAGTCCGCGAAAACCTCCGAGGAAGCGGCCGTAGATAAGACCCCATCGTCGGAGTCCACGGACACTGGTGGGGTGGTGGTGGCGGCCCCCCCTAGAATTGCATGCAGTGCCTCGTAGAAACAGCATGTTTGGGGCTGGGATCCGGAGCGTCCTATTGACTCTTTGGTCTTCTGGTACGCTTGTCTCAGCTCCTTGATTTTCACGCGGCACTGCATTGCGTCCCGGCTGTATCCTCGCTCCGTCATGGCTTTTGAGATCTTCTCGTAGATCTTTGCATTTCGTCTTTTCGATTGCAGCTCCGAAAGCACGGACTCATCGCCCCACACAGCGATCAGATCCAAGACTTCCCGATCAGTCCATGCTGGGGCCCTCTTTCTAATCTGCGATTGCATGGTCACCTCTGCTGGAGAGCTCTGCATCGTTGCCAGTGCTGCTGAGCTCGCCACGATGTCCAAACAGGAAATGAGATTCAAACTGCCCAGACAGGAAAAGGAATTCAAATTTTCCCGGGGCTTTTCCTGTCTGGCTGTTCAGAGCATCCGAGCTCGGACTACTGTCCAGAGCGTCCACGGAGTGGTGCACTCTGGGATAGCTCCCGGAGCTATTAGCGTCGAATTCAGTCCATACTAACCCTAATTCGACATGGCCATGTCGAATTTAGCGCTACTCCCCTCATCGGGGAGGAGTACAGAAATCGATTTAATGAGCCCTTTATGTCGAAATAAATAGCTTCGTTGTGTGGACAGATGCAGGGTTAATTCGAGTTAACGCTGCTAAATTCAACATAAACTCCTAATGTAGACCAGGCCCTAGAGAGAGAGAGAGAGTTAGTTTTAATCAGAACTAACCCAGTGCTGTGTTTAAACTGAGCTGTTTGGCTAACTCCAGTTTAAGTAGCAAAGTGTTATATAGTGATCTCTTACATTGCTTCACACTGACTCAGACATTCTAGGCTTCAGAGGGATGTTTGTGATTGTTGTGTGTGGGTTGTGTTGTGCTGGAAAACTTGTCTTGATTTGTGTGGATGGTGAATGAGGGGGTATGCTGCTATGAGGGCCTATGAGTATTTGGGGTTGTAGTGTATGCTGGTTGTGGTATTGTGTGAGTAGTTGTGTTGATTTGTTTGTGTTTTGCATTGGACGATTTGTGTTACTTTGAGTGGATGGTCATTGAGGTATGCTGCTGTGAGGGGTTACGTGCATTGTGTGTACACCTTCAAAAGACAAGCCTGGGAGCTTAAATTCATAACTAAGCATCAAGGACTGAACAGAGACACTGGATTTGTGGCTCATTACAATAATCTGTAACCCACTAGATCCCCTTTTTGTCCTATGACTACAGGGGTGTTAACGGGCCACTTCACCTGGAAAGGGCCCTTAGAATATGTGCTAACTCCTTAGGCTAAACTATTTGTTCCACCTTGTATTTAGCTGGGACTCTCTGAGCACCTGTCCCAGGCCTGAAGAAGAGCTCTGGGTAGCTCGAACGCTTTTCTCTCTCCCCAACAGAAGTTGGCCCCGTAGAAGGTATTACCTCTCCCACTTTGTCATCACAGCCATACTGTGTAAGCAGGGTCTGAATGAAACCTTCCCCGACAGCTAGCTGGGTGGGGAAGAGACTATGGGTGTGTTCATATAAATACAGTTTGCTCCTGCTCTGTTTACATATTCATCAGATACTGCGTTGGCTGGTGTTGGGTACAAATGACCTTAGTACTGAATGCAGGGGTAGTGAAATGGCCAGGAATAGCAGGGCCTGGCAGCTTTAAGAGGTTTGTTGATAAAACAACGGGCTTGTCCACCACAATGCATTGCAGTTTGTGCCTAATATTTGTAAGCTGCCCCCACTCAGTGGAACCTGAGGCACAGAGGGGTTATGTGACCTGCCCCAGGCTCTGGAGAGCATCACCGTCAGAGCCTGGTATCCCTGGGTTCCTGGCCACAGACCACTAGGCCACACCTCTCTCTCTGTTGCATCTGCAGCATGTGCCATTGCCACAGGGATTGTGGGAAAGCAAAGGGGCCATGTGTCTAACAGTGACTTGGCAGCAGGGTGCTAACAGTTATAGAAAGAGCTAGAAATAGGCTCTGGGTTGACAATAGCACCAACGATTCCCCCCGTCCCCCAAGCCCTGGGGTACGCCTGAGCTAATGCCCCTGCCACATAGCTGCTCCTTCCCCTGGAGCCACGGGCACCCCAGAAGTTTGGCATTTTGTTCTGGGGCAGGCACAGTCCCAGGAGGGAAAACTGCAAGTAAGGAAATACTTTCGTTTAGAAACGGCAGGTAAGAAAATCCAGTGGAGACGTTCCCAAATCACAGCGGCCCTTGTAAGAACGAAGCTGGAGTACGCAGGCTTCCCTGGACAGGGAGGGCTCAGGTCCAGAGGGGCCTTGCTGTAATGACATTCGTTGGGATCATTTTCTTAGCTCCTCAAATACAGCAATTGTTTCAGTGACTTTGGGGAGATGCCAGGAAATGCACTCACCCCGCCGCCCGGTCTGGTGTCTCCCTCCCATTCTCACCCCCTGTCGCTGGGTTGTTACAGGGATCTGGGCTGCTGGGGGGGACTGTCCATGCCAACAATCACTCTCAGGTACTGGGCTTGACAGCAGAAGACACGCTTTTTCAGCATTCTCCTCTTTCCTTTCCCATCCTGACCTGCAGAGACCACCCACCACTCCACTCCTCACACCGCCTCCGCTAGGCCGGAGCCTTTTCTGAGCACAGCCCGAGCCAAGTGCAAAGGCTCAGCAGCCATGTGCCAAATCTCCTCGCAGTTTTTCCTTCCCCTCCCCCGCCAGTTCCCTTGTTCTGCATTTAAGTGGGAATGATACATACATTTTGTCTCTGCCCCTGAGCATTCTTATTCAGATGCAAGTCAAGCTGCTGTGCCAGACACTCACAGGCCAGAATCCAGAACGCACGTGCTTCTTACAGAGCAGATGCTCCTCCTTTGCATTTCCCACAACCATAGGTGGGGATAGATGACCTGGGTCAGATGAACCAGGCCCTGGTCACACCTGACCCCAATCTCTTCGCGGTCAGACACAGTACAGATGCTGAACGATAACCCCTTAGGTAGACTTTTTAAAACGATAAAGAATTATCCAGCAGAATTTATTGCTACAAGGTAGCATGGAGGCCCAGAGCTGGGTAGGATTCACAATGGGATTGACCAGCTGCCAAGGGAGATGGCATGGTGTGATGAACTAGGACTGTTGTTAAGGTTTTCCCTGAGTACTGTGTGGGTGCCTCGGTTTCCCCTATGCAGTGCTTGAGTTTCTAGGTGGTGGAACAAGGATGCATGAGTGTTACAGAGGGGCCTGGACACAGAGAAGGGCTGACACTCGGTCTAGCAACCGATGGCCCCGGGCTCTGCCCTGCAAAGGTATGAGCTGAAGGTGTTCGAACAAAGGGATCAGGTGACCTCCTGGCCCGGGAAGCAGACAAAGGGGGAGGAGGGGCTGGTGAGTTTCAGTTTGGAGCTGGCCAGAGAAGAGGGGAGAGAGGCAGACAGGGTCTGGCCTCCCTGCCCCATTTGGAGCTGTGGGGCGAAATGCAGGGAGCCCCAAGCGGGGGTCTAAGCTCCCTGCCCCCCGGAAGGACCCGACTGAGGGGTCTTGGATGTACTGACAAGCTCTGGTTGGACTGTGTTCCTGGCATCTCTAATAAACCTTCTGTTCTACTGGCTGGCTGAGACTCCCAGTGAATCCGGGGAAGAGGGGTGCAGGGCCGGACTCCCCTATACTCCGTGACAACTGGTGGCAGCGGTGGGATATTCTGCACCCTGTGAACGGCACTTCCTGCAGTAAGTAACTGGGGAGCAGTAGAACGAAGGGGTGCTAACGAGGACCAGGCGTGCTGAAGGCTCACGGAGGAGCGGTTTCGGGGAGCGGAGGAGCTACGCTTAACCCCTGGGAGTGTGTGACCAGCGAGAAGGACTCTGCAATGATGGGGTCCCCCTGGGGGATGCAGTGAGCAGTCCCAGGGGCGGAGGAGCCTGCGGCTTGGCCCTGGGAGAGAGAAGGATTTTTGCAGTGACAGGGTTCCCCTGGGGGTGCCGTGAGTGGACCCAGGGGCGGAGGAGCTGCAGCTCGACCCTGGCAAAGAGGCGGTGACCTGGAGAAGGGCTGGCACACTTGGGGTTCTTCCTGGAAACCGTGGGGAGCTAAGAGCACACAGGCCTGCGGATCCACAGCAACTTTAAGAGCACACAGGCCTGCGGATCCACAGCAACTTGGAAGCAGTGAAGTGATGGCCTATCGCCTTCTCCTTAAGAAGAGCATTGTAACCCTGTGCAAAAAGAGAGGGCTACCCATTGGGAAGCTCACTAAAGCCCAGTTAATCACGCGGCTGGAGGAGGATGACCATTCCAGGGAGCAGATTCCTGACCCCAATGGGGCTACAGCAGGATCTGGGAGCAGCTGGAGTGATAGCCTGGCATCCCCAAGAGTCTGGTCCCCAACCAGACGGGGGTCTTCACGATCGGGTTCCCCAGCAGGGGATCGGAGACGGATGGGATTGGAGCTGAGTCCGAGAGAGCAAGAGGACGGTGAGAGACAGCAAGAGCCCGAGAAAGACCTACAGAAGAAGCAGCAGCGTGAACTTGCGGTGGTGGAACGGAGAGGCATAGGGGACTGGCCAGGGGTAAGTGGGGACAGATCCCGGGGTGCCAGCTCCGCAGGGAACCTCGATCCTAAATTGCTGCCCCTGGTTAAGGAGGGTGGGGATGTGGAGGCCCACCTCACTGCCTTGGAGCAGGCTGGTGATTGGAACCAGGGAGACCCTGCGGAAAAGCCCCGGGATCTAACCCCCTTGCTGAGTCCCAAGGCCATAAACTCCGCCAGCCAGATGGGTGGGATGGTGGATGGATTTCCACTCCTGGCCCTGGACTCAAACCCTATGGACCCCCAGTGGAAGCGGAAGCTGATGGTCAATGGAGAGACATTCGGGGGGTGGCAAGACCCCGGGACAGAGAGAATTGTGGTCAGGCCCCGGGTGGTGCACCCCCACCAGATGCTGAGGGGCTGTGTGACCTGGGTGAGGGTCCCAGGGACGGACCCATTCGCCCTGCCTATGGCCCAGATCCCTGTGCAGACCCAGGAGGGGTCGGGCTGGCTGGTGGTTGGGGGTCTCCAGGATATCAGCAGTGAGGTGCTGTTGGGGGGTGACTGTGTATCTTTGGGACAGGATCCAGGCCCTGTAACGGCCGAGGATTTGAATTTGAACTCAGGAAACCAATTGGCTAAGAGGGAAATGGTCAGTGAAAATGCAAATGACCTGGCTGGCAGTGGGGAGGAGCTGCCAGGCTCCGGTTACCTGCCTGCCTGTAACCAGACCCCTAGGGCGGGGTGGGACAGAGAGATGCTCCCCACCCCCCTACACAATGGAGAGGTGGCTCAGGCAGTCTCTGATGCTGTGACCAAAGCAGCGAGCTCGCTGCCTGGCCCCACAGGGTCAGCCAAGGCAGCGCTGAGCACCGGGGGAGCAGAGACCCCAGCTGAGTGGGGGGACACACAGGCAGGGCAGGACGGCTGCCAACCAGGCTTGCCTGGTCCAGAGGTGCTTCCGGGAAGTGATTCCACGGCAGGGAGGGAGCCACCAGGGACAGGGCTCAGTGGGGCGGTGACCCCAGGCCTGGCCAGTGAGCTGCAGAGGGATCCCGCCTTGGAGAAGCTAAGGGAACTTGCTGGCCACAGCGCTGCAAACCCCCTTGGGGAAGACTGCAGAGACAGATCCCTGTGGGAGAAGGGATTCCTGTGCCGGGAATGGGCTTCCCAAGGGGAAGTGGAACTGCGGGGAATCAGGAGGCAGCCGGTGAGGCCCCAGAAGTATCATCACCGGTTATTACACCTGGCCCAGGGGAAGGAAGAAGATCCCTGGAGGTCCCTGCCCATCAGAGAGGAACCTTTCCAGAAGGTGGCTATGAATAGGGTGGGCCCTCTCAGCAAGACAACCCGGTCGGGGAAGAAGTACATTCGGATGGTGGTAGATTTCGCCACCCGCTACCCTGAGGCGGTGCCCTTATCCTCCATTGAAGCAGACACCGTGGCGGATGCGCTGCTGACCATTTTCAGCCGAGTGGGGTTCCCCAAGGAAGTCCTGACAGACCAAGGGTCCAACTTCATGTCGGCCCTGCTCCGGTGCTTGTGGGAGAAATGTGGGGTCTGGCACAGCTGGGCCTCAGCATATCATCCCCAGTTCAACGGGCTGGTGGAGAGAGTTCAGGGGACCGTGAGGCTGATGTTGAAGACTTGCATAAATCAGCATCCACAGGACTGGGACAAGTACCTGCCCCACCGATGGCAAAGGGAAGTGCCCCAGGAATCACCAGGGGGCTTCCCTTTCAAGCTGTGGTATGGGAGGAGAGTAAGGGGACCCCTAGAACCGGTAAGGGACGATTGGGAGGAGAAGGGGGAAGACCCCCTGATGGATCTCTCCCCTGAGATGGGAGGCCATCCTCCCATCAGGTGTCCCCCATTCAGAGTAACTGGGAAAAGAGCCCAGAACCTGGAGAGAGAGGCCAAGGACAGGCTGGCTTTAGAGGTGAACCAGTTATTCAACAGCCCAGGGCTGGCCAAGGTGGAGGCGGTCAGAGATTGGCCTGTTCCCCAGACCAAGAAACAGGTCCAGGCCTTTAGCGGGATGGTGGGGTACTACCAGAGGTTTGTACCCCCCTTTAGCTCCCTAGCTGCCCCCATCACAGAGCTAGGTAAGAAGGGGAAGCCAGACGAGGCAGTCTGGACCGAGCAGGGCCAGAGGGCTCTCTGTGCGCTGAAGGAGGCTCTAATCCAGGGCCCAATAGATCGAGTAAACCCAGACCGGGCCAAGCCCTGTACAGTGTTCACCGAAGCCTCAGACACAGGGCTGGGCGCGGTGCTGATGCAGGCCTATGCGAAGGGGGAGAGACACCCCATCGGGTATCTGAGCAAGGAGCTGCTGCCCTGGAGGCAGAACGGTCAGGCCATAGAGAGGGAATGCCTGGCCATGGTGCAGGCCCTTAAGAAGCAGCAGCCGGATCTATTTGGGTGGCACTTTACGGGGTATAGTCACCATTCCGCCCCAACGTGGCTGCATCCAGGAAAAGGGGCCGATGCCGAGCGGCTGGTGACCGAGACACGTGGGCAGAGAGGGGACCAGATCAAGAGGGAGGCTCTTAACCAAGAGAGCCCGAATTACAGCCCTCCAGACTGGAGCGCTGGGAAAAGACCTGATCTCAGCTTGAACCCCAGGGGTTTTGGGATGGGAAAAGGGCACGGGCCGCATAAACCTTCCCACATGCGGCCTGCGGGTGCCATCAAGCACCCCCGACCTAAGGGAGCACGTGGAACTGGAACGCCCTGGTGTGACCGGGTTCGAACTTCCCCAGGTCACTGGCTAAAGTGACCCCGCTCAGTTCGGTCTCGAAGGGGGGAGAGATGTGATGAACTAGGACTGTTGTTAAGGTTTTCCCTGAGTACTGTGTGGGTGCCGCGGTTTCCCCTATGCAGTGCTTGAGTTTCTAGGTGGTGGAACAAGGATGCATGAGTGCTAAAGAGGGGCCTGGACACAGAGAAGGGCTGACACTCGGTCTAGCAACCGATGGCCCCGGGCTCTGCCCTGCAAAGGTATGAGCTGAAGGTGTTCGAACAAAGGGATCAGGTGACCTCCTGGCCCGGGAAGCAGACAAAGGGGGAGGAGGGGCTGGTGAGTTTCAGTTTGGAGCTGGCCGGAGAAGAGGGGAGAGAGGCAGACAGGGTCTGGCCTCCCTGCCCCATTTGGAGCTGTGGGGCGAAATGCAGGGAGCCCCAAGCTGGGGTCTAAGCTCCCTGCCCCCCGGAAGGACCCGACTGAGGGGTCTTGGATGTACTGACAAGCTCTGGTTGGACTGTGTTCCTGGCATCTCTAATAAACCTTCTGTTCTACTGGCTGGCTGAGACTCCCAGTGAATCCGGGGAAGAGGGGTGCAGGGCCGGACTCCCCTATACTCCCTGACACATGGCCATGAGTCAACCCCCTTGTAGGGCAGACAACTCTTTTGTTTGTTTGAGCCTAGATTAATAATGAGACCAATTGCCCAGCTGTGCTGATCTGAACAAGCTGTCTCCACAACGTATGAGTCCAGGTGGGCGTGATGAAGTTGTTACTATTGTGACAAAGCTCTGTCCTTGTCTCCGTGGGTCCTGCACTTCCTGGTGGATTTTGCTAGCCTCCGAGGCTCACTGTGACCCTCCACGTAGCCCTTCTCTTTCTAGAGGCAAGGGTCACAGCCTACTGAGCCATTTTCATCATAAGCCAGCAAGGGAGGTGAGGAGAAGAAACCCTCCCTCACACAGTCTCTGTTGTCTCCCAGTCTCAGTGATTAATCGGGGAGCAGAGGGGGCATAGAGCCCGGGCCCGCCGTCTACTCCAGGCTCCAGCCCAGGGACCCTAATAGTAGCAACTATGGTAGCTGACTTTATGGAAATAGGACACGTACAATTCCCTGGGCCACTTCCCCACAGCAGCCCCCACTTCCTTAATATCTATTTCACTGTTACCTCAGAGCCTCCTTTCTTGCACCTGAAATGGTTTGTACTGCTCAGTTCCTCCAACAGCATGGCTTCCTCCTACAGCTCCTGACACGCGCGCCCAACTGAGTAACTGGGAGGTTTTTATCTAGTTTCAGCTAGCCCCTAATTGGCTTCAGGTGTCCCAATCAATCTAGCAATCTTCCCTGCCTTCTGGAAAGATCTTAATTGACCCCAGGTGGTTTAATTGACCTGGAGCAGCTGCCATTTACTTATCCTGGTAATAGGGTTTTGTTTAGCCTGGGGCTAATATATCTCTCTCCCACTACTTTTCTATAGCCATCTGGCCTTGCCCAGTCACACTATTCAACTGTGCTAACAAAGATTATGTCAAGTCCCTCCCAGACCAGGTACAATGGAGGGTCAATGGCTGCCTATTCAGCTGGCAGCCCCTTGGAATCATGGGTTAGCTCAAGCCGAGGAGAACCCAGTGGGATTTCTGACCTTCTCCAAGTGACATGTTTCTGTTCTCTCTCGTTCCCGAAAGGGGTGGAAATGCAGACAGTCCTGAAGGACGCACTCAGCAGAGGGCAAGTCCCCACCTGCATCTGCCGAAGGAGCAGCACTGCCCTTCTGAGAGGGTGGCCTCTTTATCTAGCCTGAGTTCCCATATTCGATGCCACAGGCCAACAGACCACAGCACAAAGCAGCACACTGCCTAGTGGCACAACTCACTGCAGCATCTTTCACTGCTCCAGTGGATTTCGCTGTGAGCCCTGAAGAGTAGCCAGTCTCAGGATGTGAGGGAAACAGACAGGCAGCTCATACGTCTCAAGGGTCACAGAACATTCCTGGCAAAGTTTTAACGGGGGCGGGATAGCTCAGTGGTCTGAGCATTGGCCTGCTAAACCCAGGGTTGTGAGTTCAATCCTTGAGGGGGCCATTTAGGGATCTGGGGCAAAAATTGGGGATTGGTCCTACTTTGAGCAGGGGGTTGGACTAGATGACCTCCTAAGGTCCCTTCCAACCCTGATAGTATATGACTCTAATGCCCCTCACCCCAATGCCAGAAGAAGCATCTTTATCTGTTGGGTTACATCACTGAGGAGGACACTGGTGTTTCAGTTTCCTTGGTACAGCCTCGCTTCTGACCCTGGTCAGGAAAACAATCCAGGATTTATTTATTTATAAGAGTCACATCAAGCTGCAGGGCCTATGAGTGGAGAGAGCCCTGCTCAGCACTAGCTCCCCCGCACATGAGAGAGCGTAAGGCACTGGCTGGACAGTCTGTGGTCCATGCTGAGTTCTTTGCCCTGTGCTGAAATGGGCTGCGCCATTCTCCTGGCTTACAGGCAGATTCAGTCACAGTTTTCCTTGTTAACAATGATTATGGGTTGGCCCCTATAGAGAGAAACGGGAACAATGGGCCTGCTTCTCAGCCATACAGTGCTTCTGACAGCATACAGGGGCATCATAGAGGGACTGGTAAGGCCCATGCCCAGCCCCAGAAGACAGTGAGCGTGAGTGTAGCTTAAAGACACCTTAAAGCCATCCTCGCCCCACCCCCGCCACAATGTGGCTTCCCCACGGGCAGGAGCAGAGTAGCTGAGAATCAGACCCAATATTTTCTTTCTATAAAGGGCAAGTAGAGAAATGGCATCATTGCAGCATGTGACCAATCAGCTGGCTCAGTCTTTGGGAGCCCAGTGGAGTCTGCACACTGCAGTGTATTTATTGGGGGAACAAATGCTGCCCTTGGGATGGAGACTGTCATGGATCCAAGGCCAGTCTGCCTTGGTTTGTTTGTCATCATGATCATCTGAGAAAAATCTGAACCACGCAGCTTAGAAAACCAGCTGTTCAAATCCCAGCAAGCAAGACATTCAGTTAAGGCACTTTGGAAGATCAGGCCACTGATCCAGGTGCCCAACTTTCATCCCTGTACTTCGGCCTTAACAAGTCCTCTGAATATTGCTGATTACGTCGAGAAATCAGATGTCCAGGAGAGTAGCTGCCAGGATCACACATAGAATCATAGCATATCAGGGTTGGAAGAGACCTCAGGAGGTATCTAGTCCAATCCCCTGCTCAAAGCAGGACCAACCCCAACTAAATCATCCCAGCCAGGGCTTTGTCAAGCCGGGCCTTAAAAACCTCTAAGGATGGAGATTCCACCACCTCCCTAGGTAACCCATTCCAGTGCTTCACCACCCTACTAGTGAAACAGTGTTTCCTAATATCCAACCTAGACCTCCCCCACTTCTTCTCTTCTGCAGACTATATAACTCCAGTTCTCTCAGCCACACCTCTTCATTCCTTTGCAAGTTTTTACTGTTCCTTTTCTCAGCCTTTCAGGCTCCTCTCACCTGGCAAGGGTTATTTTTAGAAATAATTATCAGTGGGAAAGTGTATCTGCTAGCTAATGCCCTCACTCCTCTATAATGGGTCTCAGTTAGGACAATAGGTTCTTATTTTCTAAGTACCCTTTCAATGGCTCTGTATCAACAGTGCTTTTACAGGGCCCCCATCCTTACTAATCATTCAAACTTATTTTCTGTAGTTTGCTTTTTTAAAACAGATTTAAAAATGGCTTTGACAATTTAAGTCATTTTTGGAGTCTTCTGTAATTTCATTCTCTTTCTCATTTATTAATGGAGCTGGGGTCTCTGGCACTTCCTTTTCCCCTGATATGTTTGCAGCCAGGCTGGCAGAATTAAATCACTCTTCTTTTCTGCTGTTCTTGTCTTTTCCCTATAAGCCTCACCTGACTACGTGTTCTGCCTGCCACAAAATAAGGGCTTATCTAAACTGGGGTTTTAAACCAAAACCCCAGTTTAGGGGGAGGGCTAGCTCAGTGGTTGGGGGGAGGGATAGCTCAGTGGTTTGAGCATTGGCCTGCTAAACCCAGGGTTGTGAGTTCAATCCTTGAGGGGGCCACTTAAGTGTCTGGGGCAAAAAAAATCTGTCAGAGGACAGTACTTGGTCCTGCTAGTGAAGGCAGGGGACTGGACTTGATGACCTTTCACAGTCGTTCCAGTTCAATTTTTTTCTTTTCTTTTCTTTTATAAATCAAGTTAATCTGGTTTGAAAATGCTTGCATACACATGACAGAATCCACCATTGTGTACTAATTCCACATTTACACCAAACACTGGAGTCCTCTTGCCAAGTGGACCAGGTTTGTTTCAAATTGAATAAGTTCCAAAGAGGATGGAGCTCGGCTGTTCTCAGTGGTAGAAGATGACAGAACAAGGAGTAATGGTCTCAAGTTGCAGTGGGGGAGGTTTAGGTTGTATATTAGGAAACACATTTCACTAGGAGGGTGGTGAAGCACTGGAATGGGTTACCTAGGGAGGTGGTGGAATCTCCATCCTCAGAGGTTTTTAAGGCCCAGCTTGACAAAGCCCTGGCTGGGATGATTTAGTTGGGGTTGGTCCTGCTTTGAGCAGGGGGTTGGACTAGATACCTCCTGAGGTCCCTTCCAACCCTGAGATTCTATGATTCTATGTTTCCATACAGGCAGCTGCTCCTCCTGGGCAATCGGTCTCTGTGACATGCTGAAGCCACAACTATCGACCATTTTCAGGCCCATGGCATGGAGGCCACTTGCCCATCTGCCTCTTTTCCTTTCCCCTTCTTCCCTCCCCTGTCCTGGCCAGCGAAACACTCCCCAACTCAAAATGGGGGCTGCCAGCATGGCACAGCCGCAGTTAGGGTGACCAGATGTCCCGATTTGATCGGGACTGTCCTGATATTTGGGTCTTTGTGTTATATAGGTGCCTATTACCCCCCACTCTCTATCCCGATTCTTCACACTTGCTATCTGGTCACCCTAGCCGCAGTCTCTGCCCTGCTCCCCACCCCCCAACAGATTCCAATGACGAAAACATTCATTTGTGCACATTTCAACCATTTATTGAGGCAGTGGTTACATGAAAAGAAGTTTGGTTCGTGTCCGTAGTTTGCAGGGGCTGGACATGGAGACTGCATGCCCGGTGAAGGCACAAGGAGTGCTGCTCCCTGCGGACGTACCGATGCCCTGTAACACACAATCATTGCAGCACTGCTATGGTTTTCTCTGCACTTTCTCCATGTCTGCAGGGGAGCTAGAGAAGAACTTAAGATCGGGAAATTGTTCAGTTGTGTTTTGCCAGTTGATGTGAAAAGCTGCACGCCCAGCCCCCTGGCATAGCTGGCAAGCCCTTTCCACTCCTGCAGCACTTCTGGGAGGACCTTCCTGGTGAATAACTTCATAGCTTATCTCACTGGGTGTCCTTTGCCTTTTGGAATAAGGCCATTCTCTGTCTCCTGGTCACCCACCACATTGTAACAGCACTGAGAGTCAGGACAGCCTGGAGGGGATGTAGAGGGGGTTGGTATCCAACTTGCCCACTGATACACCCCAGAGCCCCTCCTCCTTCATTGACTCCAAGGGCAGAAGGGACCACTGTGATCAGGCCTGGATTTAAGGGCAGGTGACCCAGGCAACCGTCTGTGGTGCCAGGTTTGGGTGCTGCTGGGCTTAGGGAGCTGTTTTTGTTGTTAGTCACAAAAGGGAAATTAAAATGTTTGAAATAGGTGGATCCATTTTTCATTAACCTCCTAAAATGTTCTGGACCTTTGTAGAATCTCATGGAACCTTCCAGACTTTCTGAAAACTACATTTTCCTTGAACCTCCTAGAATGTTGTCAGCCATGCCCTCGCAGATACAGAAAGGGCAGAGTGTTGCCAGTCAGTCAGTGAAATATAAGAATGAAGTGAAGTCAAGTGAGAGCCCAGCTGTGATTTTGTGAACCTTGTTTTATTGTGTAGTTGTGAAAGTGTACTTGTGTTTTAAGACTTGAAGAGTTTAAGTAGCAACTAATAAAGGACATATTGAATAGATGCCAGAGATATCTGTCTAGCTGATGCTCTGAAGCAACATGAAAAGTCACCTGGCCATTTTACGGCCTACTCGAAATGGATGGAGATTGAGTCCAGGCTCAAGCTGAATAAATCCAGAGATGCAGAAAACCAGCATTAGAGGAACATGCTAGAGCATCTGATCTCAACTATCCTCTTCCTTGCAAAGGGTAATTTGGCTTCCCCGGGCACTAAACATGATGGTAATTTCCTCGGTTTGGCAGAGCTCCTTGGGAAATACGACAATGTCATCCATGAGCACCTACGTTGATAAGTTCATAAAGACGTTATGGACCTTTACAGGAGCAAAACAATTCAAAACTAGTTGATGGGCCTTATGGCAAGGACGGTGCTTGATAACATATTGATGCAGCAAAGCAAAGCAAAGTAGTAAACTGTAAAAATGGACTGCACTCTGTGATACAGCATGGCCAGAAGGCAGCAGGAGAGTGATCTAGGATGAGGAGAAGCCTTAGTCCCTGTAGATTAATTAAAAGCACCTGAAACCAATTAGAGCACCTGAAGCCAGTCACCTGATAAAATCCCCCTGCTTCAATCAGCCAGAGGAGGAGTTGGAGCAGAGTGAGGAGGAGCTGAATCAGAGTGGTTTGGTGGTGGAGCAGAGAGCAGTTTGGAGGAGTGAAGCAGAGTGGATTGGTGGTGGAACAAAGAGCAGTTCGGAGGAAAGCAGAGGAGAGTTTTGAGAAGTGCTGCAGCGGGCAAAGAGACCAAGATCCCAGGTAAAGGGACACCTGGCTTGTGCAGAGGGAAGGCAGGAAGCCCCACAAGCTGAAGGTCAGGAGAGGGAAGTAGCCCAGGGGAAAGAATCACTGGTACAAGTGGTTCACCTGCTATCATAGGGCCCCTGGGCTGGGACCCGGAGTAGAGGGCGGGCCCGGGTCCCTCCCTCTCCACTCCCCTTCCCTGGGATACTAGTAGGATAGCTGTTACCCCAGTTCAGGGGCAAGAAATGGCACCCTGAAACCCCCCCACAAGAAGAGAAAGTGCGGGACCCATCATAGTAGTGCCAGCAATTTGCCACAACTCCCAACATTAGTCATAGCGAAAAGATGTCATTTACAGTAGATTTATTGATGATGAAGATGGTTGTATCCAAGTAAAGGAACACTTTATCTGTGAATGTCTCTACTGGAAAAGGCCTAACTGAACAGTTTATGAATGTTTTGAATGAGAATAAAATAAAGCTTCAGGACTGCCACTCAAAGGCTATGACAACGGTGCAAACATGAAGGGAAGAAACAGTGCCATCCAAGCAAGAATCCTTGCGCTGAATCCAAGAGCTTTCTTCGTGCCTTGTGGCTGCCATTCCCTCAGCCTGGTTGTGTCAGATGCAACATCATCTTCTTTCGATTCAGTATCTCTGTTCGGAGTACTGCAAAGGATGGACGTTCTGTTTTCAGCTTCAACTATCAGGTGGAAGATCCTCAGGTCCTGAGGTTTACAATGCCCTGATGGAACTGGTGCAGTCAAGTAAAGTCAAGGCCAGAATCCGACACGAGGTGCAAAGCCTGGCAAACCAGATCACTGACTTCAAATTTCTGGTCTCTATTGTGGTTTGGCACGATATACTGTTCCAAGTAAATGTAATCAAGGCATTACAAACTTAGTTGATGGACATCGCAACTTCTACTGCTGTGATGAGAAGCTGCCTTAATTTCATTGCAGCCTACAGAGACAATGGATTTCAAGATGCCATCGCTGCTGCCCAAGAAATGGCTGAAAACTAAGGAGTTGAGCCTGTCATCAAGGAAATTCGTATTCATCGGAAGAAGAGACAGTTTGGTTATGAGGACAGAGATGAAGTGATGGGAAGCTTGGAAGAAAAATTCAAGAGGGAGGTTTTTTGCACACTCGTTGACACTGCTTGAATGTCCATTGAAGAAATGTTTGGACCAATGAAGCACCACAAAAAGACATGGGGGCAGGGGTGTCATATGACCTTAGTAAGCTTCTGGCAGACAGGAAAACACTCTTAAACAATTGTATGGATCTTCCCTGGACACTGACACATAGGGAATGCTTCAATGTCAATGATAAAGACCTATATGTCAAATTGGACAACAGCCATCCCATTTTGCAACATGGGAAGCTCTCTCCACTCCACGTTCTCCAATTCATGCATGATGCAGAGCTGAAGGACACTTTTCCTGATGTGTGGAAAGTGTTGAGGATTCTGCTCACGCTGCTGGTCACAGTTGTGAGTCGTGAGCACTGCTTTTCGAAGCTTAGGCTAATTAAAACATGTCTTCGATCAATGATGGCCAATGAGAGACTGACGTGGCTTGCTAATTTAGCACTTGAAAATGCCATTGGCCAGTCTTTGGATCTTTCTGACGCTGTGCTTCAGTTTGCGAGGGCAAAGGCTAGAAAAACAACATTTTGAACTAAAGGACAAGGGTTAACATTCTACAGCTGTCACCTGCTGTAACACTATTTAATACTGGTCCACCCAACGTGGGTTCACAGTTCAATCTCTTGATGTTAGTACATTTCAGTTATTCTTAAAATTAAACAGTTTATATAAGCTTAGAGGAAACAATTTTTATTTGCTTATATATGGCATGAATAAATACAGATGTATAGATCCTAGCATGCAAATGTATTGTCTTCTATGACAGGAATAAATCATGCATGCAAATCGTGCATCAAAGTTTTGAAATGGGCTACCAATGCAATAAAAAATAAGGTATTGAAAAGTTTAACAAATAGAGGTAGGGGACACACTCCTCGCCTGGGGCACCATTTGGTCTAGGGCCGTCCCTGACTGTGATCATCTGGTCTTCCCTCCTCTGTAACACAGGCCAGAGAACTGCCCTGAAATAATTCCTAGAGCAGATCTTTTAGAAAAAATCCCATCTTGAGTTAAAAATTTTCAGTCCAGCTTTCCCTCCAAATCCCCCCATAACCTCTTAAAACCTCCATTATCATAAGAGCACCTCCAGCTCACCAACAAAACTTCAAAACCCAAACAGGAATATAGCTCCAGCTCACCTCACCCCTCAACCTCCCAACCAGCTAACAGCCCACAGATCGGACAGAAATCCCAGGTCACCAGCCCCCCACACAGAGCACTTACCTTCTCTGAGGTTCCCCCGGGACACGGAAGAGTCTTGGGGAGGTAAATTCCCATAAACATATAAGAAATGCTATCATGGCCCGTCTGGAATATGATGGTAAGTGACTAGTTGCTGTTTTTCTCTACTCCCACAGCCACAGCACCGGCAACGGCCAGACTGTCAAGGACAGGGCCTCTGTCTGCTGCTGAGAAGGGCAAACTTGAGGGGGTAGAAAAAGAAGACTTGGGACAACATGTTTGTAGAGCTCGAGGCAGAGTCCCAGATGGAGGGGTGGAGGCAGTACATGGGGACCCAGAGGAAGAAGGAAATGAAGCTCTCCCAGGAGATCATGGCAGAGGCTAAGGACAATGTAGCAGTGGCCAGGGACAGCATCGCCATGGCCAAGGAGAGCATGGGAAAAACAGGGAGATGCAGAGGCTATCCTGAGCCAGAATGCTCTCCTACAAAACAGGTTCCTGCTTGGCCAGACCCTGCAGTCCCATAATTTGGGACTCAGTCATGTCCTTCAGCCCCGTGGCAATACTGCCTACAAGAACCAGCCCCAACTCCTCCACGCTATACCCCCACAGGAATGCATCAGCAGCAATTTCCCTCTCAAAACCAACGTCTGGAACTGAGGACACTGGCTCCTGGGAGCCCAGCATTTCTGAGCCCAGGAGTTCCCCTGAAATATTTGAGCCACAGCGCTGAACCCCAGAGACCACACGGACAAGAAGAGGCAAAGGGAAGGTGAATACATGCTGCCTGTTACTTTAAGCACCCACACACACACACCCCAACCTCGCTCTGTTGCATGGGTCATACTGTTGCAATTTCCGTTTTGTTTGAACTGTTGCTTTAATTAAAGGTTTTTTTATAGCTGGTTAGTTAGATTGTTTGGTTAAAATGTATTTTCAAATACAAAAATATTTTTATTTTGCCATTGGTTTAATTAAGCATTTATTTTTGGTTCTGGAATTGTTCTTTTATAATAAAAACCATTCACAATCCATCCACTATGAGTCATTATTGCATTTAACTCAAAAATCCTTTAAATAAAGCTGAAATAATTCATGGGGTTTTACAAAAATACTTAGGGAACATTCCACTTCTACCACCTATAAGCAACACCCCAGTACTCTCAGTGTGCCTATCCCAACACCCGCTCCACTGGCTAACAGCTGCACATCTTCAGGCCTGAGACTCAAAATATGAACAATAGGCATCCCTGACAATATTCCCCAGGGTGTTAGTGCCAGGCTGGCTGCTTGACCTACCAAGCAAGTCTCTGAACCTCAGCCTCCTACCTATTGTTAAGATTTTCTTCAGTGCTCTCACCAATACTGTGCAGAACACGACATGCAGTTATAAAGGCTGGGATTTTTTTTCTGCTGCTTCCAACCTATTCGATAAACAGCACCATCTTCCTTTCAAACAGCCAAATGCACTTTCCACCACCATTCTGCGATAGTTAAACGTTCCTTCCTTCTGTCCAAAAGGCCTGTGCATGGCTTCATTAACCAGGGCATCAGAGGACAAGCTGGGTCTCCAGAATAACCAGATCAACCTCCACACCATTCATGTCCACAGTGCTCCTGGGGGCAAACAGTCATCTCAATAGAACTGAGTTTATCAATTCGGCCATGACCTGCTGAGCCTTACCCAGCTGTAGGACCTGGCTAGACAGCACCTTATCAATGGCATATCCCAGTGGCTCTCAAGCTTTCCAGACCACTGTACCCCTTTCAGGAGTCTGATTTGTCTTGTGTACCTCCAAGTTTCACTGCACTTTAAAACTACTTGCTTACAAAAGCAGACATAAAAATACAAACGTGTCACAGCACAGTCATACTGAAAAATTGCTGTCTTTCTCATTTATACCATATCATTATAAAATAAATCAATTGGAATATAATTATTGTACTTACATTTCAGTGTATCAAGCTGTGTAAACAAGTCACTGTCAGTATGAAATGTTAGTTTGTACTGACTTCGCTAGTGCTTTTTATGCAGCCTGTTGTAAAACAAGGCAAATATCTAGATGAGTTGATGTACCCCCTGGAAGACCTCTGCATATCTCCAGGGGTATGTACCCCTGATTGAGAACCACTGGCATAGCAGACCTCTCTGAGAATGGCCCCAGCAGCTGATCTCCCACATTGAATTGGTTGGCTCGAGAGCAGTAACAGTCTGGGGTGCTCAGCTTCCAGAAGACAATGGTGACCTGTTGCTCCATGGGTAAGGGGCACTGCATGTTGGTTCTCTGTGCACAGATCTCAAAAAAGGTCGTCCTCCCAATCCTGAAGTTTGAGGCCTGCAGAATGGTCCTGGGGTGCAGTTGCATAGGTGCTGAGCTGACGCCATGGGTGCTCCAGGGCTGGAGCACCCACAGGGAAAAATTGCAGCTTCTCACTGGCCCCCCCGTCCAGCTCACCTCCGCTCCACCTCCCCTGAGCGCAGCACCGCCTCTCCGCTTCTCCCCCGTCCCTCCCAGGCTTGCCCGGGGGTCAGCTGTTTGGCAGCAAGCCTGGGAGGGAGGGAGGGAGAAGCGGAGCTCCGCGGTGCGCTCAGGGGAGGCAGAGCAGAGGTGAGCTGGGGGGGGGGGGAGTGGTTCCTCTGCCCCCCCTTACATCCCACAGCCCTCCCTGCACCCCCCTGCTCCAGCTCACCTCTGCTCTGCCTCCTCCTCCTTCCCAGAGCGCGCTGCCGCTTCTACCCCCTCCCTCCCAGGCTTCCCGCAAATCAGCTGTTCAACCTGGGAGAGTTGAGGTGGTCAGAGGGCGAGAAACAGGGGGATTGAATAGGGGCAAGTGTCCTGGGGGGCAGTCAGGAAGGAGCAGGGGTTGGATGGGGAGGTGGGAGGGAGTTCCCTTAACCCACCCAATAATATTGTTAATCTTTCCAGCTATACTCTCAGCCCAGCAGAAGAGTCTGTCCTATCTCGGGGCCTCTCCTTTTGTCCCTCCAGACCCACGAACATGATACAGTTCTGCGGCGACCTAGAATCCTACTTTCGACATCTCCGACTCAAAGAATATTTCCAACACACCTCTGAACAACATACTAACCCACAGAAAAGAAGGATTCTGTCCATCATAGGACCTAATCACATCAGCCACATCATCAGGGGCTCGTTCACCTGCACATCTACCAATGTGATATAGGCCATCATAAAAAAAAAATCATGTGCCAGCAATGCCCCTCTGCCATATACATTGGCCAAACTGGACAGTCTCTACGCAAAAGAATAAATGGACACAAATCTGACATCAGGAATCATAACATTCAAAAGCCAGTAGGTGAACACTTCAACCTCTCTAACCACTCAGTGACAGACTTAAAGGTGGCAATTTTGCAACAGAAAAGCTTCAAAAAAACTCCAACGAGAAGGTGATGAACTTGAAGTAATATGCAAATTAGATACCATTAACTTAGGTTTGAACAGAGACTGGGAATGGCTCGGTCATTACGTTAATTGAATCTATTTCCCCTAGTTTAATATCCTAGTTAAGTATTTGTGTCAACTGTCCGTAATGGGCCATCTTGATTATCACTTCAAAAGTTTCATTCCCCTGCTGATAATAGTTCCTTTCAATTAATTAGCCTTTTACAGTTGGTATAGGTACTTCCACCTTTTCATGTTTCTCTGAATGTATAAATATCGTCCCACTGTATGTTCCATTCTATGCATCTGACGAAGTGGATTGTCGTCCACGAAAGCTTATGCTGAAATAAATTTGGTAGTCTCTAAGGTGCCCCAAGTATTCCTTTTCTTTTTATCTCCCATAATGCAACTCGATCTACCCAATTGCTGAGCCACCACAGCGCATCATGGGAGTCCCTGGACCCGGTTCATTATAGAAGATGTACAAACAGTTTTGACGAAAGGTTTTAAACCAGCCCTAAGCAAAAGTCACAAATGTACAAGAGAAAATGGCAAACACTACAGGGGACATTGTTTTAACCAGAATAGATTTCCTTTGCAATATGAAAGCCTTGTAAAGCCACATACAAATTAGACCAGCAGCACAGGAGAGCTGCTGCCATTTATTAGTAATACTGTGGTAGCACCTAGAGGCTGCAGCAAACCCCAGGGCTCCATTGCACGTGGCACTGTACACACACCGAGTGAGAGCCATTCCCTGCCACCAGAGAGCTTAATAAATGCCAGGAAAGGAAATTGAGGCACAGAGAGGAGAAGGGACTTTCCCAAGGCCACCCAGTAAGTCGGGGTCAGAGCTGGGAACAGTCAGTACTCCAAACCATGCGGCCTCTCCTCTCCTCTCGCACTGCCTTCTGCCTCAGCCTCTGAAAGCTTTAAACCAGTCCCCGAGGTTCTGTAACTTCCTTAGAATAATAGAACCATAGAATCACAGGGTTAGAAGGGACCGCAAGGGTCATCACAATTTGTTGTGTCTAAACCAAAGATCTCAAACTCAAATTACCACGAGGGACACATGAGAACTAGTAAATTGGCCCGAGGGCCGCATCACTGAAACCTTTTCATACGATGATACAAAAGTATAGTCAAAAATGAAAAAAATGAAGAGTAATATAGTATTCTATTAAAAGTCAATGTATTAACTTTTTAAAAACTGTAATGCAAAGAGGGGTTTTAATAAAATATAAACACTCAGTAATGTTTGGAGCTTGGCTGCCAGTGGAGTTGGTGCCTATGGCGGGCCGCTGGAAATAACTCCGTGGGACGCATGTGGCCCACAGGCCGCGTGTTTGAGACCCCTGGTCTAAACCATCCAAGACAGATGGCTCCAGCCTCCTTTTGAAAACCTCCAGCGAAGCAGCTTCCCCAGCCTCCCTCGGCAGTCTGTTCCATTGTCCTGCTGTTCTTACAGTTACGAAGTTTTTCCTGAGATTTAATCTAAATCTGTTAGGTTGAAGTTTGAACCCACTGCCTCTTGTCCTGAGTTCTCTGTGTTTCTTTCCCAAAAGCCCCTGGGAAATCAGTGACCCTCATGGATGTGAGAAGTCACTGTCCCTGCTCACTGAATAATGCTTGCATGTTCCTCCTGGCTGCCCCAGACATGCCGCTGTCAATTGGAAAGCTCCAGACACGGACTCTGTGTCCCTGCTCTGATCTGGCCTCTCAGTGGGATTCTGGCAGAGGTGCATGGCTGGCAAGAAAACATGGGTTTCTGGAAATAATCCAATTGACTAATTGGTAAGAAATCACTTAATCCCTTGGTAATTGATTTGCTGTGACCCTCAGGCCTTGGCTACACTCACGAGTTACAGCGCAATAAAACTGCCCACAGCGCTGTACCTCACTAACCGTCTACACTTGCAAACACGTACAGCGCTGCGTCTCCACAGGTACAGCGCTGCTGATACTCCACCTCCCCGAGAGGAATAACGTTTGTTGCACTGCCGCTGGTGCGCTGCGGCTCCAGTGTGACCACCCAATGCGCTCTTATTGGCCTCCAGAAGTATTCGGAAGTATCCCACAATGCCTGTTCTAGCCACTCTGGTCATCAATTAGAACCCTACTGTCCTGGCCTCAGGTGACCAACCGCCACTCCGACCCTTTAAATTCCCTTGGAATTTTAAATATCCCCTTCCTGTTTGCTCAGCCAGGCGTGGAGTGCTCTCAGCGCATCTTTCCAGGTAACCATGCCTCCACGTGCCAGACGAGCCCCAGTATGGAGCAATACCAAGTTGCTAGACCTCATCAGTGTTTGGGGGGAGGAAGCTGTCCAGTCTCAGCTGCGATCCAGCTGGAGGAATTTCGATACTTTCAGCCAGATATCAAAGGCCATGATGGAAAGGGGCCATGACCGGGACGCAATGCAGTGCAGGATAAAAGTGAAGGAGCTGCGGAGTGCGTACCACAAAGCCCGCGAGGCAAACAGCCGCTTGGGTGCTCCCCCCACAACCTGCCGATTCTACAAAGAGCTGGATGCAATACTTGGGAGTGACCCCACCTCCATTCCGAGCACCACCGTGGACATGGGAGAGCGTGAGGAGGAGGGAGAGGAGGAGGAGGAGGAGGAGGGGGTGGAAGAAAGCAGGAGTGAGGGTGTTGCAGCTGGGGGAGACACCCCCTGACTCCCTGGGGGCATGCAGCCAGGAGCTCTTCTCAAGCCAGGAGGAAGGGCCATGTTCCAAAAGATGCGAGCGTCATGCACCTTTCCGGGCCAGCCTGCGTTAATGTCAATGAAACACCCACGGTGATCCACAAGCGCCTGGAGAACCATGGAGAAATACCCCTTCCGATTAATGTACTCGGATGCTAGGTGGGGTGGTGCCAGAATAGCAATATGTGTCCCATCTATCGCCCCTACGCAGTTAGGGAAACCCATTTGTTCAAAGCCAGCCACAATGTCCTGCACGTTACCCGGAGTCACGGTTCTTCTGAGCAGGATGCGATTAATGGCCTTGCAAACTTGCATCAGCACGATTCCAACGGTTGACTTTCCCACTCCAATATCCGATCAATAGCAGTCCAGAGTTGCAAGCTTCCAGATTGCAATAGCCACCCACTTCTCCACCATCAGGGCAGCTCTCAATCTCGTGTCCTTGCGCCACAGGGCGGGGGCGAGCTCCTCACACAGTCCCATGAAAGTAGCTTTTCTCATCCGAAAGTTCTGCACCCACTGCTCCTCATCCCAGACTTGCATGACGATGTGATCCCACCACTCTGTGCTGGTTTCCCGAGCCCAAAAGCGGCGTTCCACGGTGCATAGCATGTCCGTGAATGCCACAAGCAAGTTCGTGTCGTACGCGTTACGCGAGTCGATATCATCGTCATCGTCGGACTCCTCGCTGTCACTTTGGATCTTAAGGAACAGCTCGACTGCCAAACATGACGTGCTGGCGAGACTCGTCAGTATTTTCCTCAACAGTTCGGGGTCCATTTCCTGCTGCCCGAAACGGAACACAGATCGCGCTACAAAGAAACCGTTGAAATATGGCGCCAAATGTGGCCGGAAACACAGGGATTGCTGGGATGCGAAGCGATGCATCAAGGGGCGTTGGGACAGGACCCAGAATGCACCATACCCCACGCCCCCTTCCCACAATCCATGGCGCTAGAATGGGAAGAGGTGTTCTGTGGGATACCTCCCCATAATGCACCGCTCCCAAAGCCGCTGCAAGGGCTGCAAATGTAGCCACGTCAGTGCGCTGGCGGCTGCCAGTGTGGACAGGCTGCAGCGCTTTCCCTACTCAGCTGTACGAAGACGGGTTTAACTCACAGCGCTGTACAGCTGCAAGTGTAGCCATGGCCTAGGAGTCGAGCTGGGTCAGTACTCGGGTGACACTTTCACGTCAGTGAAGACAGGAGTTTTGTTGTTCTCCCTGGGATTTCCTCTCCCCGACTGCAGTTTACAAAGTGTTTCCATCTCCAGAATTGTCTTTCCCCAGGCACTGTTGGTGTCCCAACGTGTGGCCAGGAAGCGGCTCCATGTCCCAGGAGAAGAAGGAGAGGTCGCTGTATGTTCAGAGCAGGGGCAAAGCTCCAGGTTTGTGGGGGAATCCTACTTCCAGCGCCTCATCCACTGTGGGTTCGGTCTCCTCATGTCTGTCTAATTTCAACAGGCCTTCCGCCCCTCCCGCACTGGGCCCGTGTCAGCTGAGCGACAGTCCTGGCTATGTGTTCTCCAGGGCTCGGCCCAGCCCAACCATCATGTTCCCACCATGTCTCCCCTCTCACACACTAAAACCTCTCGCAAGAGTAAGGTGGGGCTTTGAACGTGAACTAGCTCGTCTGGCAGGGATGGGGAGAATAGACTGACGCTCGAATGCTGCTGATCCAATCACTCTGCCATGCTAACCCAACCACTCCGTGGTGTTCTGCAGTGTGACTGCTCCCCTCCTCTGAGGCTAACTTGAGAGGAGTTAATTGTGGCTTTGTCTACACTAGCACATTTGTTGGTAAAAATGTTGTCGGTCAGAGGTGTGAAATAAACACCCCCCAACAGACATAAATGTCACCGACAAAAGCGCCATCATGGACAGCGCTATGTTGATGGGAGACACTCTCCTGCCGACATAGCTACCACTGCTCATTGGGGGTGGTTTAATTATGCCGGCAGGAGAGCAGCCACACACGAGACTTTACAGCGGCACAGACCGTAGTGTAAACATAACCTCCGTGTAGAGAATTCAAGCTAACACTGCAGTGAAGACAAGCCCTGAGAGTGTGGAACGTCCTAATTTCTAGAGCTGGGTGGGAAATGTTTTTCCCATCCAAGGAACATTTTTGAGACTTCAAATTTCAAGTCCTAAATCAGAACAAAAAGTCAACATCTCAAAAATATTCACAAAGCGATAATCAAAAATAAATCAGTTCAGGTCAATCAATAATTTGAAAACATTTCATTTTGATTTTCACCTTTTTTTTTAAATGACTACAAATAACTTTACATTTCTACACGAAAAAGTTGTTTTAAATAAAAAAACCCGTTTCACTAGACATTTCAACAATTTTGCATTTTTTTTTTCAAAACTTTTTGGCACAGGAAATGTTGATACCTACCTTTCCTGCAAAATGCTTCAGTTTTGATAAATCAGCATTTTTCAACAGAAAAACGTTTTATCAAAAAACTTCTAACCAGCGGTACTAATTTCCCCATTGTGGTGTTGGTTCAAGGGAAGTACTTTTGGTCCTCCAAGCCCCACAAACTATGCTACTTACTCTTGAACCCATCAGCTGGCACCTGATCTATGATCTGTTTGTACATAGAAAGAGCCAGAGCATTCCTGTAACAGTCAGTAGTTTGGTTCTGCACTAGCCTCCTGTCACGGACTCACAGGTCATAGAATCATAGGGTTGGAAGGGACCTTAGGAGATCATCTAGTCCAACCCCCTGCTCAAAGCAGGACCAATCCCCAATGTTTTGCCCCATATCCCCAAATGGCCCCCTCAAGGATTGAACTCACAACCCTGGGTTTAGCAGGCCAATGCTCAAACCACTGAGCTATCCCTCCCCCCATAAAAAAGATAGCTCTGCACCCCAGACGGGATGCCCACTCTTGGCCCCGGGCGGTCCGTGGGGGTGCCCCTTTCATTGAGACAGCCCTTCTCGGGGGTCCACTCTCTCTCGGGGTTCAGCCCCTCCACCTCCTGGAGCCTTAGCATGCCTGTCTCTCGCCATGGGACCCCTCAGGGAGTCCACGCACTCTGGACACCCAGGCCTCCACCCCCGAAGGGGACGATGCAACCCTGTTCTATAGACCAGAGTGACTCTCAGCCAGCGTAAAACAGGAGGGTTTATTGAGCGTTGAACACAGCACAGGAACTCTCAGGGCCCTCAGGCCTGGCCTCCCCCCAGCCCAGCACATCCAGCTCTCTCCTGCATCCAGGTGGGCTCTGCCTGCTTCCTCTCTCCAGCCCAGAGCCCCCCTGCTTCCTAGCTGGGCTGTGGATATCACTGGCCCCAAGCCCCACCTCTGTCCATTGTCTTCTCTCCAGGTAAACAGCCCTGTAAACAGGGTTGTCTGGGCCTCTTCTCTGTCTCTGGCCCCCTGTGGCTGGAACCAGTTGGTTAGGCCCCCCAGGGCTGGGCTCCTCTCTTCGCAGCCTATTGTTCTCCCACTGGCCAGAACCGGCTGCGGACTCCTGAGCTGGCTTCCAACCTGTCGCCGGGGTCTCCATTCTCCACATCCGTGGCTGGGGTCCCCAGTTCCCTCGCCAGTCCCCTGTAACAACAAACTCCCTCTCCCATCACCTCGTTAAACCCGTAACACCCAGGGAAACTGAGTCCCACCCCCTCTGCATGCAACCCCTTGGAAACCAAGAAAACCCCCCATAGGCAACAAGGAAAACAGGAAACTCCCCCGTGCCGTCACACCTCCAAAAGAACTTGGCTTGATCTCCAAGCTGCCAGAGGGATTTACACAAGCAGGGGCTATTCCCAGAGTAGCATAGGTTCAGCATAAGTCCCCCTTTGGGGACGTGAAGCAAAGACCATGGGACATACAGCTCCAGACCAGGTGCACAGGCTGTGGCTGATCAAACTGGCTGCTCTCAGTTAGCTGGGATCTTTCTGCAAGCAAAAGTGTTTAATTAAAGCCCAGAGCGTCCTGCATGAGGGGAGGGATCCCTGTAAGGGAGCTGCTCCCCCATCTGCCCAACCCCCGTGCATCCAGACCCCCTCATACCCAGACCCTCCTGCTGAGACTCACCCCGCCGCACTTAGGACCCCCTCCTGATGAGCCTCATTCCCCCGGCACTTGGATCACCCCAATGAGCCACCTGCACCTGGATCCCCACCCCACTGAGCCCCAACCAGCTGCACTTGGACCCCCTGCAGAGTCCCATTACTGTTGCACCCAGAACCCCCCAATAAGCCCCTGTGCACCCAGATCCCCCTGCACCCAGATTGCCCCACACAGAACCCTCTCAACCCACACCTGGATCCCCACACACTGAGCCCCTCCACACTTGGATCCTGCCTTGCTGAGCCTACCCGCCCACACCTGGTGTACGTGGCACAGAGGGGCAGGGGTCCAGGGCCCTGGGGTGTTTCTGGGTTAGGCCCGGTCCTTGCACCATTTCAGGGTTGGGTGAAGCCTCACCGCTGATTCCATGTCCAGGGGAGAGCTGCACAGTGATCTCCCACCTCTGTGCAGCCAGTGGCCCGTGCTCCCCAAGCCTCCACATTTATTTGACAAATGAAATTTGCAGAATTTTGCTGAATTTTAAAATATTGTGTGCAGAATGTTTAATTTTTTGGTGCACAATTTAACATTTTTTGGCACAGAATGCTCTCAGGAGTAAAAGCGGTGTTCGTTCAGAGGAAGATACAGGACCTGTTAGAACAAAGAACCATTCCAGTTTTGTCATAGGGCACGTCAACATTGTAATCACAGGGTTTGATTACAGCTGGTGTAAACATACCTGGGCTAGCTCAGGTCCCAGAGCAGCAATGTGGTAAAGCACGAAGTGTCTACATGAGCTGCAAACAGACCTGAACCATAAATTATTTGTCTGAAAAGTTTGCCCATCTCTACCTGAAAGTGAATCCTGGATTTGCCTTCTTGGACTACCAGGGCTCCATTCACTATTGGGATCAGACTGATAATGTCCCTGGAGTGGCAGGTCCTGGATGGCAGAGGCAGGGCCTGTGCAACCACTAGGCAAACTAGGCGGTCGCCTGGGGCACCAAGTGGTTGGGGGCGCCAAAAAGCATCGGCTTGCGGGGGCAGCGAGCCCCAGCCATGGAAGAGCCGGCGCGATGCACGGGGGGCAGCAGCTCTGCAAAGGCGCCGCTAGCGGGGAGCAGCCCTGCCCCCCACCCCTCCTGCCCAGGCTGCGGCCTGGCGCCCCCCGTCCCCCCGGAGCAGAGAGGGTTGGAAGGGTCGGGAGTTCTGGGCGGGGGGCTGTCAGGACACGGGGGTGTGGAGAGGGATCAGAGCAGTCAGGGGACAGGGAGTGGGGGCGTTGAAAGGGTCGGGAATTCTGGTGGGGTGTGGAGAGGGATCAGAGCAGTCAGGGGACAGGGAGTGGGGGGGTTGAAAGGGTCGGGAATTCTGAGGGGCGTGGAGAGGGATCAGAGCAGTCAGGGGACTGTGAGCGGGGGGGGTTGAAAGGGTCGGGAATTCTGGGGGGGCTGTCAGGAGGCGGGGGTGTGGAGAGGGATCAGAGCAGTCAGGGGACAGGGGGGGTTTGGATGGGTCAGGAGTTCTGGGGGTCCTGTCAGGGGGCGGGGAGTGGTTGGATGGGGTGTGGGAGTCCCGGGGGTCTGTCAGGGGGCGGGGGTGTGGATAAGGGTTGGGGCAGTCAGGGGACAGGGAGGGTCCTAGGGGGGCAGTTAGGATGGGGGGGTCTCAGGAGGGGGCAGTCAAGGGACAAGGAACAGGGAGGCTTAGGTAGGGGGTGGGGTTCTGGGGGGCAGTTAGGGGCAGGGGTCCTAGGAGGGGGCAGTCAGGGGACAAGAAGCAGAGGCAGTTGGAGGTTCTGAGGGGGGCAGTCAGGGGGTGGGAAGTGGGAGGGAGTGGATGGGGCAGGGAGGGGGGAACCTGGTCTGGGGAGCAGCCCCTGGGCACGGCTGGCCCCTGGGGTCTATAAAGGCTCTTTGGGATTTGCCCCTCAATGAACCGATGTGCGGCGTGGGGGATGGGGGACGCAAGATGGAATTTTTGCCTAGGGCGCAAAATATCCTTGCACTGGCCCTGGCTGGGGGAGAAGCGTCTCTCCCAGCTGAGTGGGGAGAGGAGACATCATGCAGGAAGTTTTTTCTTGGGCCTTTCGAAGTCTCCTTGTTTAGGGGGCCCAGGGAGGAGAGAGACCAATGGCAGCGTTGCCAGTGCTGTGAGGGAGGCTCATCTCCTGGGCCTACCAGAACAGCAGGCAGAAGTGGAGTTGGGTTGGAAAGTGTTGTCAGGGCAGCAGCATCCTCACAAGCATGATTTATGGGGAGCAGCCCTGGGACAGCTCGCTCTAGGACCATGCGAGCAGCCGCTCATTCAGGAGTGAGGGTCTCCCTCTCCTTGCAGGCTCCCTGGTGTCCTGGGGGGAAGCCCGACAGACACAGACATTGCCATGGGCAAGGGGGCTCAGCCGGATTCATGAAGTCCAATGAGGAGGTAGCTATATCAAGGGACTCTCCTGCAGGAACATGGATCCCTGGATGCAGAGCACCCCTGAGAGCAGCCAAGTCGTACACAGCAGGACTGGGCTGATGCTCACAGCCTAGTGCGGCGGGAATGACGGCCGAGCTTCAGCATGGGTGCAGCAAAGATGGCCTCTGGCATCAGTTTTGGGGGCAAGTCTCAGCACTGCTCTCCCTGCCTGCACCTGGCCCTTTCCTGATGGTGGAGAGCTGAGGGTCCAGCCCCACCTTCCTCCCTGGTCAGCCACACCCTCCGGTACAGCAGGTGGTCAGTCATGGGGCGTGCTCTGCCTCTTGACCTGTGCCCAGACCCAGGGACAGGCTGTGAGTGGGTGTGCAGGAGACAGAGCTGGAGGAGAGAAGCCATGGGCTGGCAGCTGTGTACAAGCCTCCAGGCCAGCCGCTGACAGCCCCCTTCAGAGAGCAGAGCTGTGTGCAGTGGGGGCAGAAGCAGCAGAGGGGCTGTGCTGTGGTGCCCAGACGTACAAGGACCCGCCTAGAGGGCACAGGTCTTTATCTGGTGGCTGTTCCCACGGTGGGTATGGGTGTGGTTCCCCAACAGCTGCTTCCCCAGAAGGAGGGTTCGCTCTGTGTGAGTAAAAGCCCCAGTCAATAGTATCAGGAGTCCCACGGCCATCTTCAGTGGCCAGCGGTGGCGGTGCACATGGGCTGTCTCCGGGCAGGGCATGCAAGGGTTAACATCTCCAGATCTCGCCGAGATGGAGCACAGCCCAGGGCTGTCTGAACTAACTGCTTCAAATGGATTCCAGCCACATTCCGGCCAGGCCCCCAGAGCAGGGCTGTGTCCGGGCCAGAGCAAACAGCACTGTCTGCTTAACAGCTGCAGTGCCAGACGCGCATCAAAGGGAGCAGCCAGGAAGCACAGCACAAACTCACTGCCTTGTACCGCCTGCTGGGCACATCCCATTGCAGCCAAGGGAGCCCAGGTGGAGCCCTGTCCCTGTCACCACATGGTCTGCCCAGGAGCAGGGGCGGAGGGGCTACGCCAGGTGGAACGAGGGGCATTCAACACGTTTTTGTCTTGACCGCTTACAGCCTCTTGCAGGTCCGGGAGCTGCTGCGCCCTCTGGCTCTGCACCTGTCACAGGCTGCAGGGCGTGGGCCAGGCAGCCTGCAGCGTCCCTTGGCTTGAGTCTCTGCCTTCACACTGTAGCTTGGGGAGCTTATTGAAGTTAATTGTTGGAACAGAATAGCTAAGAGGCTGCACCCTCCGCCCCACCTCCCGCCTGCCCCCAGGATCCAGCAGTGGATTCCCATCTCTCTTACACATCCTCTGGCTCTGTTTATTGGGGGGAAGAGGGAAGGGACTCCCATTTTTTCCTCACACCCTCCTCCAGCCCCTGGTGGTAAAGCAGCCATCTATGTAAAGGCAGCCACTGCCCAGCGACATCATGCACAAGGCTGGGGAGCAGACTGAGGAGAGGTGGACTAACACTTATAATATCCAGCATCTCATTCACCCAACTTGACCCAGGATGTGGGAAGGAGACCGTTCATAGAATCATAGAATCTCAGGGTTGGAAGGGACCTCAGGGGGTCATCTAGTTCAAACCCCTGCTCAAAGCAGGACCAACCCCAACTAAATCATCCCAGCCAGGGCTTTGTCAAGCCTGACCTTAAAAACCAATAAGGGTGGAGATTCCACCACCTTCCTAGGTAACCCATTCCAGTGCTTCACCCCCTCCTAGTGAAATGTGTTTCCTAATATCCAACCTAAACCTCCCCCACTGCAACTTGAGACCATTGCTTCTTGTTCTGTCATCTGCCACCACTGAGAACAGCCTAGCACCATCCTCTTTAGAACCCCCCTTCAGGTAGTTGAAGGCTGCTATCAAATCCCCCCTCACTCTTCTCTTCTGCAGACTAAATAAGCCCAGTTCCGTCAGCCTCTCCTCGTACGTCATGTGCCCCAGCCCCCTAATCATTTTCATTGTCCTCCACTGGAATCTCTCCAATTTGTCCACATCCGTTTTGTAGTGGGGGGCCCAAAACTGGACGCAATATTCCAGATGTGGCCTCACCAGTGCCGAATAGAGGGGAATAATCACTTCCCTCGATCTGCTGGCAACGCTGACACTAATGCAGCCCAATATGCCGTTAGCCTTCTTGGCAACAAGGGCACACTGTTGACTCTTATCCAGCTTCTCATCCACTGTAATCCCCAGGTCCTTTTCTGCAGAACTGCTGCTTAGCCAGTCGGTCCCCCAGCCTGTAGCAGTGCAAGGGATTCTTCCATCCTAAATGCAGGACTCTGCACTTGTCCTTGTTGAATCTCATCAGATTTCTTTTGGCCCAATTCGTCTAGGTCATTCTGGACCCTATCGCTACCCTCCAGCGTATATACCTCTCTCCCCAGCTTAGTCTCATCCATGAACTTACTGAGGGTGCAATACATCATAGAATCATAGAATCATAGAATCTCAGGGTTGGAAGGGACCTCAGGAGGTCATCTAGTCCAACCCCCTGCTCAAAGCAGGACCAACCCCAACTAGATCATCCCAGCCAGGGCTTTGTCAAGCCTGACCTTAAAAACCTCTAAGGAAGGAGATTCCACCACCTCCCTAGGTAACCCATTCCAGTGCTTCACCACCCTACTAGTGAAAAAGTTTTTCCTAATATCCAACCTAAACCTTCCCCTCTGCAACTTGAGACCATTACTCCTTGTTCTGTCATCTTCTACCACTGAGAACAGTCTAGATCCATCCTCTTTGGAACCCCCTTTTAGGTAGTTGAAAGCACCTATCAAATCCCCCCTCACTCTTCTCTTCTGCAGGCTAAACAATCCCAGTTCCCTCAGCCTCTCCTCATAAGTCATGTGCTCCAGCCCCCTAATCATTTTTGTTGCCCTCCGTTGGACTCTTTCCAATTTATCCACGTCCTTCTTGTAGTGTGGGGCCCAAAACTGGACACAGTACTCCAAATGAGGCCTCACCAGTGCCGAATAGAGGGGAATAATCACGTCCCTCGATCTGCTGGAAATGCCCCTACTTATACAGCCCAAAATGCCGTTAGCCTTCTTGGCAACAAGGGCACACTGTTGACTCATATTCAGCTTTTCGTCCACTGTAACCCCTAGGTCCTTTTCTGCAGAACTGCTGCCCAGCCATTCGGTCCCTAGTCTGTAGCAGTGCATGGGATTCTTCCGTCCTAAATGCAGGACTCTGCACTTGTCCTTGTTGAACCTCATCAGATTTCTTTTGGCCCAATCCTCTAATTTTCTAGGTCCCTCTGTATCCTGTCCCTACCCTCCAGCGTATCAACCACTCCTCCCAGTTTAGTGTCATCTGCAAACTTGCTAAGGGTGCAGTCCACACCATCCTCCAGATCGTTGATGAAGATATTGAACAAAACCGGCCCCAGCACCGACCCTTGGGGCACTCCACTTGATACCGGCTGCCAACTAGACATGGAGCCATTGATCACTACCCATTGAGCACGACCATCCAGCCAGTTTTCTATCCACCTTACCGTCCATTCATCCAGCCCATACTTCTTTAACTTGCTGGCACGAACACTTTGGGAGACTGTATCAAAAGCTTTGCTAAAGTCAAGAAATAGCACATCCACTGCTTTCCCCTCATCCACAGAGCCAGTTATCTCATCATAGAAGGCAATTAGGTTAGTCAGGCATGACTTGCCCTTGGTGAATCCATGCTGACTGTTCCTGATCACTTTCCCCTCCTTTAAGTGGTTCAGAATTGATTCCTTGAGGACCTGTTCCATGATTTTTCCAGGGACTGAGGTGAGACTGACTGGCCTGTAGTTCCCCGGATCTTCCTTCTTCCCTTTTTTAAAGATGGGCACTACATTAGCTTTTTTCATTGCATTGGGTGACAGGGGATGGATGACTCGATAAATTGCCCTGTTCTGTTCATACCCTCTGAAGCATCTGGCACCAACCACTGTCAGAAGGCAGGATACTGGGCAAGATGGACCATTGGTATGACCCAGTATGGCCGTACTGATGCTCTACAGGACCACAATAGGGTGTTTGGAGTATCTCTGTGTCGGCTGAGGCTCCACTGCAGCCATATGCCTTTGGCACTAGGGCAGGACTCCCAAATTCTCCCAACACACACACAAGAGCTCCATGGCCATGGGTTCTCGTCAGCTGTCTGACCGCTCCTTCACTGGGTGCTAATTACCCAGGTGGACAAGTGAGTGCAGTGGGCTTGCACACCTGGTTATGGCTGGGACGGGAGACATGTTCCATTTGGTGCTGATCCATTAGGAACAGCTAAACTCAGTAACAGTGACTGGATACCCTCACCTCACTGGGCAAGCTCTACAGCTGAAAGTCTGGCTCATTGGCTGCATATAGTCCGTACAAGTCTCTGCATAGCCAGCAACAGCTCTCATCCTGAGTCCTCGGGTCTGGCTTGTGGACACTATCTGTCCCACCATGCAGTGCTGCACCGGGTGAGGGGTCCCCCTTTAGTTACACTCTCCAAGCAGGCAGGGTTGTATGTCAAGAGACATTTGCATTCAGTCCTGTGGGGCGCTGAGAACCAGCGAGACACAGACAGACAGACTGACCTGGGACCTTATTAAGAACAGAATGGAAAAATGGAACAAGAAAAGAGGGGCGGGTAGACAGAAGGGGGCACATGTAACATTTCCAAACCATCTGCTGGGAGTTCCTCTGCCTGAATGGGTTCTTTCTTTAACTGTGTTTATAAGAAGTGGCCTAACTATTCCTACGCTGTATTTTGAGTAAAGCTGTGCCAGGCTACTTGAATCTCGTTCAAGCAATCACATTGCTTCAGCTCTTAGCTGGTGGGTCCTGCGGCGAGCACACTGGCCATGTACTGTGCGCTCTGTGCTGTAACACATAAACCCCACTCCCTCAGGAATGGGAAGTGGAGCTAAGTGGCAGATTCATCATAAACCACTCAGAACAGGGGCCCTCTGCCATAACACGAGCCAGGACACTGGGTTTTGATGCAAAGCATGAGATGTAGATTGTGAAACGTGGAAGTGCTTAAATGAAGTGGCTTAGTGCAGTACACGCCTCAAGCGCCATTCAGCATGCAGCACCTAATTGTGCCAAGTCAGGAAGGAATTTGCTGAGATCTGGTCTGGTCTGACCATTCTGATGTACGTGCAAAGCCCAGGGATCTCCAAGGCATCCTTGTTTTGAGGTCCTTCTGGTTGTACAAGTGTCTCCATCTTCCTTGGACCAACTGAACTTTGTCACTTGGTACGATTCCTGCGTAACTGCTGTCACTCAGCCCCATCTGGCATTTGTTCCGGTTCAAGTTAAAATTCTTTTCTTTTTCGCTCTGCAGAACTCAATGCAGCCTGCCTCTGTTAGGCATTTTTGCCCCAACTCTGCAGATCATCAACAGTTATTGCCACCTGTTTCAGATCCTTGAAGATCTGGGACATGGGGCTTTCACACTCCACTAGCGGAGGCAATCTCAAAGGGAAGTCCCATAAACATCCCCCAATGGGAGTGTTCAGTTTTAACAGTTTCTTTACCAAGCTGGACCTGCCCAAACCCAGACCTTGCCTCCTGAATGGAAATACTCCTGCAGTTTGAAGTGTAGATCCGACTTCCTCAGCTGCGGTAGTGCCCCCCTTTGAGGGCCTCATTCACATCTCTTGGGTCTGTACAAACACTTCCTTTCCTGCGGGTTGGTTTGGGGACAAAGCACAGCAGCTATTGCCCAAACTTCTCTGCAGACAGAAACCTGTCCATGTGACTACTACAAAAAGGGGGCTCAAGGCTAAAGGTATTTAAGGTATTTAACCAGCTCCAGTAAAGGTCTGGACTCTGTACCGACCAGAGCCAGCTTTGACCCACTGCCCTAGAAAGGTGAGGCTCCATGCCCCATTCTTCTGACATCTCCTGACACACTTTGTTCTCCCTGTCCCTAGAGTCCTGAATTTATGCCCCTATTTGTGGAATCATAGAATCTCAGGGTTGGAAGGGACCTCAGGAGGTATCTAGTCCAACCCCCTGCTCAAAGCAGGACCAACCCCAACTAGATCATCCCAGCCAGGGCTTTGTCAAGCCTGACCTTAAAAACCTCTAAGGAAGGAGATTCCACCACCTCCCTAGGTAACCCATTCCAGTGCTTCACCACCCTACTAGTGAAAAAGTTTTTCCTAATGTCCAACCTAAACCTCCCCCTCTGCAACTTGAGACCATTACTCCTTGGCAGAGCTCTCTCCCGTCAGCGTAGAGCATCTTCACCAGACGCACTGCAGCGCAGGACATGTCAACATGCCCTTAGGTACAGCATCTCTCCGCATCCCGCCCTTCAAACAGCACAAAGCTCCATCTCTCCCTGCCCACAGGCAGCCAGGGTCTCCTTTGGGGCAGGGCTGGGCCAACCCCTGTCACTCCAGCCACTGTCTGAATACTCCTGATAAAGCCTGGCTCAGTCACAGTTTGTCTCCCCTGTGATGCTGCCTCCTTCCTTAGCTATGGGGCTGGAAAGCCATTTTGTGATGGCAGATAGTCCAAGTCTGGTACTAGGAAGACAGGGCTAGAGCCACAAAGGGACGTAGGGGATTGTGACTTTCCCCTCTGGTGTTATCTGGACTGGTGATCTGCTAGGTCACCCCAATCCTCGAGTCTGGGAGCCAGCCCCCGGGCTGTTCACACACAGCCTCTGGCATGTAAGACGCTCCTTGGATTGTGCAACTGAATGACACTAGCCAATATCTCTGGTCCCAGACACAACCCTAGGAACCTCCGTCTTGCAGCATCCAGTTATGCCCACTGGACGCTGCAAGCTTATATGAGTTTGTCAATTTAACAAAGAAATTGATATGTACCAGGCTTATTATCCCAAGGGGAGTCTCTAACATGCTTCAAACCAAACACACTGCTTCAGGTAGAATAAACAAACAGGTTTATTAACTACAAAGATCGATTTTAAGTGATTATAAGTCAAAGCACATCAAGTCGGATTTGGTTAAATGAAATAAAAGCAAAATGCATTCTAAGCTGATCTCAACACTTTCAGTGCCCTTACAAACTTAGATGCTTCTCACCACAAGCTGGCTGGTTTCCCTTCAGCCAGGCTCTCCCCTTTGATTAGTCGCTTGGTGTGGTGTCTGTAAATGGAGGTGGAAGAGAGAGAGGAAGAGCATGGCAAACGTCTCTTCCTTTTATCATGTCCTTTCTTCCCCCTTGGCTTTGCCCTCCCCCCTCTTCAGAGCCAGATGAGCATTACCTCATCAGTCCCAAACTGACCAAAGGAAGGGGGGTGACTCACTTGAGAGTCCAACAGATCCTTTGTTGTTGCCTAGGCGAGTGTACTTTGTTCCTGTGAGGCTGGGCTGGGTTTGTCCCATACATGCCCTGATGAGGTGTGAACTGCCCCTCTGCTTCTGGAGAGTTTTTCCCTGGGCTTGCTTTAAGCCATGAGGACACACTTTCAGCCTCATAACTATATACATGAAATTACAACCTATAACATTACTATAACATTACTGTAACGACAATTACTATAACATTACCATAACAACAATGCTCAGTACATCATAAGCCTTCCAAAGACACTTGACATGACAAACTTTGCATTAGATACCACACAATCATATTATAAGGATGAACATGGGGGTGTAGGTACAGAACGTCACAGGGATATCTCTGCCAGAGCTGGGAGGCAGAATTTCCAGCATACCCACCCTAGCAAGCACACTGAACCCAGCAGTGTAGCACAAGGGCTTGATGCCCCGAGAATGGCCTTGTGGGAACAGACTCAGGGCCGCTAGCCTCTCCCACCACTCCCACCGCCCCATCTGTATTCCAGCTATAGTGGGGAGCACACACCCAGCCAGCCCCAAATTCCCAATCTGGTCGCCATAGCTGCCTGTGGTGCATGGAAAGTGTGCACTGGGAACGCCTGCCAGCTCGGGCCCTGCAGGCGAGACAGACGGAGAAAATCTCACCGGATTTTGGGCTGCAATACAGCCAAGATGCTAGTGGCATCACAACCTAGGCAGCTTTGCACATAGTCACCAGTTGGAACTTTGGCACCCAGGAAAATTAATACCTTTGAGCTTAGGTGGCAGCTGAGCAGAGGTTTTGAAGATCTCAGTGGCACCTAAATATTGGACTTAAGCAGTAAAAGTGAAAGTTAGGGGCTTTAGGGTATGTCTGTAACAGAGGTAGGTTGTAACTTCCAGCTCCAGGAGACATACTCATGCTAGCTGATTGAGCTACCATGTGATTAGACTGTGGAACTCACTGCCACAGGAAGTCATTGAGTCCAAGAAGTTAAGACGTTTCAAAAAGGGATCAGATATATCTAAGTGTGACAGAGAACTGGAAGTTAACAGGTGAGCTGGCTCTCTGATCACTCGGGCACCAGTTAGTTCCCCCGGAGCAGGCTGACTGGGCAATTGAAGTTAATTATCTAATCAGGTGGTGGGTGGAGGGGCTGGGTGAGCTAAAGAATCAGTTAGCCAATCAGCTCAAGACTGATCAGAAGGGCACAGGAAGGAAGTGAAGGGCTGGCTGCGCCCAGTCTCACAGAGACCTCAGAGAAAGGAGACTCTGCTCCTCTCAGGCCCCGAGAAAAGAGCCGAAAGCCATGGGGATGCTGTAAACGGTATTGCTGCACGGCACGGTAAAGGGGATGGTGGAGGGACCAGAGGACGCGCCAGACCCAACCTGTGGAGTCTGAACCGGTTTCTGCTGTCCAAAGGCAGGCAAGGGGTGCGCCCTGCGACAATCAGGGTAACAAGAATATCCCACGTCATCATAGCTAATGGAACAACTGGGCGGGATGTTTGAGCCAATCTCCATCAGAGATCAGGATGAGACCTGATGGGGGGCGGGGGAGATTACCCCCATCTGTTACTGCAGGTGTCTGAGGTCTTCTTCTGCACCATCTGGTACTGCCGCTGTCGGAGCCAGGACAAAGCCCCGTCTGGGATGATTAACTGGGGTTGGTCCTGCTTTGAGTAGGGGGCTGGACTAGAACCTCCTGAAGTCCCTTCCAACCCTGATCTTCTATGGTTCTATGACACTGGCTAGATGGCCCGATCCAGCCTGGCGCGTCCTCTGCTCCTGATGTGTGTGACTCTCTTTGGGTTTGTCTCCGCTCGGGGTGGACTGGCTGAGTGGGAAAATGCTGGAGAACCACAAAGGCTCATTATTCTGCAGGGCCCTGGGCGCTGGCCCAAGGAGGACTATGCAGGGGCGCTCCTTAGAGCTCTGTGCCTAGGGCAGCCCTGAGCCCTCAGGCCGGGACATCTCAGGCATTCTGGAGGCTGATGCAGCTCTTTGAATAAGCGGGACTTGGCTCCCCGGGGGCTGCGGCCCTTTCATGTGGATTAAAGTCAGAGCGTTGGAGAGCAGCCTGTCTGACTGAAACAAAACAAGTCCTTCCCCTCCAGCAGAAAGGCTTCTGGCAGGGATCGGAAGAGAGAAAAAATGCGACGACGACACGCAAATGTTCTGTAGTGTGTCGAGTCAGCTCTTCCGCCCCCATGACCTGAATCCAGCCTAGCCCGCCGTCCAAAGCAGCGAACGGCCAGCCGCAGAGCACGGTGCTGCCCGAGAGCCAGAGTGCTGCTGCTGGGCTGGCTGCTTGGGACTGGGCCTACTACAGTTTGTGTCTCCGGACAGCAGCGCCAGAGCAGTGGATGACAACAGCCGTGAAGTCAAACTTTCCTCCTGTGCTGCCAGCAGAAGAGGCCACAGGAATAAACGGAATCTGCCCCAGCGTCCATTTGCAGAGGCATATTATCAAGACCATGAGAAAAAAAGCAGGCCGAAGGTTTCCTGCGCAAATAAGCAGTTCCCTGGGGCATCTCCGGCAGCGCCAGTTCCTGCCTGACTCCTCTCTGAGACACGCGCTCACAGCAGCGGAGAGCTCTGTGTCCACCATCCCTGATGTAATGTCTCTTGGCAGGGCAGGAGGACAGCACCGGGGGCGGGGGGCGGAGGAGTGGGAGCACCTGCAAAGGGGAGAGGAGGGAAAGGAAAGGGGTGAGCCAACCCTGACAAGCAAACCCAGCGCGTGATAAAACAAAATAGAGCTCCATACCGCAAGACACAATAAACTACACGCACTGCTCCATGGCACAGAGCCCAGCACTGCTACAGGGAGGGACAGTCACTGCACCCCACTGCACAGAGCCCAGAGTCCTGCTATGGGGAGTAACACTGTCACTGCACCCCACTGCATGGAGCCCAGGGTGCTGCTGCTGGGAGGGATTTTGTCACTGCACCCCACTGCACAGAGCCCAGAGTCCTGCTATGGGGAGTAACACTGTCACTGCACCCCACTGCATGGAGCCCAGGGTGCTGCTGCTGGGAGGGACTTTGTCACTGCACCCCACTGCACAGAGCCCAGAGTCCTGCTATGGGGAGTAACACTGTCACTGCACCCCACTGCATGGAGCCCAGGGTGCTGCTGCTGGGAGGGACTTTGTCACTGCACCCTGCTGCACAGAGCCCAACACTGCTATGGGGAGGGACAGTCACTGCACCCCACTGCACAGGGCCCAGTTCACTGCTGCGGGGAGGGACACTATCACTGCAGTTTGGTGTCACTGAGTCTACAGAAGCATCCTAGTTTTTGTTAGAGACATTAATTTCCCCAGAAACTGCACGCTTTCGGTACAGCTGATAGAATAATTTAAAAAGATCCAAGAGAATGTGTGTGACCAGGGCCCCCACCTGGATTAGCTGCTCTTCCCTGGGGCCACGTTACCCATTACTGCACATAACCACGAAGATTCATGACGATCTCACAGACCAGCAAGGACTCCAGACTTTGTACACGGGAGGGCCTTACACGTTACTCCTTATCCACTATTAGTTCTGTGTCGTATGTTCCTCTGTTTAAAAGTTTCAGTCATCCAATCAGGCAGCAGAAAATAAGCATGTGATCAATCAAACCGCACCAATAGTGTGAAATTCACCCCTGTACAGCAGGCCAGTGTGAGGTCCATGCAAAACTGGAGTGGGACCAAAGGGGTGCCTAGATTTCAAGTTGCCCTTTTGCACAGGGGTGATTTTCACCCACAGTGAGTAGCAAATAGTGACCTGTTCATGAACAACCCGTAGTCACAAAATAGTTCTAAGCCACTTGACAAATACATTGGAACAGCAAACACAGTCACAGGAACCAGGAATGAACTCAGGAACCAAAAAGGCTGCTTTCATTTGGTTCAGCAAATACTATTATTTGACCAGCTCTAGTTTTCAGATGCTCAGGGCAACCTCTGGCTGTGCCTTCAGAAAACCCTCCCAAACAGCCGTTTGGACTCGCTGCTGAGATCCAGGCCACTTCCTTTCCCCTTGTTTGCTTTACCTCAGTGGTTTACTTTTCATTAAATAGCTTCACCCACTTACTGCAGTGAGGTCACCCATTGCTATGCGGAAATGAGAGATGTAATCCAAGCTTATAACTTGCCATGTGAACATGAACAATGAAAAACAAAGTATCTAGCAGTGGAATATCAGTCCTCACGTCATGTCTCAGAAGCCAAGGACTGATGGCGAAAGCAGCTCTCTGCATATATTTCTCCAACAGACACACTTTTTCGTGATGAATTTTCCATCAGTTCATCTGGAAGACATGAAGAGAAAGTCTCTAGGTGACTCCATTAGGGCTCCCAGGTGGATATCTGTAAATATTTCCTATGGTGGAAACAGGAAGTTTTGTCTCACTCAGAGCCACGGGGTTCAGCTCTCCTCCCGCAAACCATGCCACTGCAGAGTAATGTTTAGAACACACTCAGGACTAGCTACTGAACTCACACCTGTGTCAATCATTAGCAACTGCACTGAAGTCAGGGGAGTTGATCCTGTGTAAATCAGAACAGAATGCGGCCCTGGGTGAACATCTGATGGCCTTGTGACAGTGAAACAGGATGGAATTATCATGTTCAGAATATAACCCGGGCTCAGCACTAGACAAGATTTCCTCTTTAGCAATGCGATAGGCACTGGACCCTCCAAGCAATCATGCTGCTTCCTTTCCACTGTGGAAACAATTTAAAACTGGGATTTTACTACAGGTCATGGGATGTGGAGCTTCCTTAAGAAGAATGGAACTGTCTTCCCCAGAAGCTGAGGACTGCCTGGATCTTCAGTGCTCTAGTGCCAAGGCAAGGCAGGCACTTCTTACCTGCACCAATCACGGCACATTGCACAGCGGTGTAATCAACATGCATGCAAATATCCTCCACGGCAGAGGAATGGAAAAGGGACCACACATAACAGTTATCACTTTGCTTAATTTGTCAGCTGCCATGGTTATGGGCATGGTATGAGAAGAGAAGAGAAGAGAAGAGTTAGGTGTTTCTGTTCCCCTTTCAGTAATGAAAATAACCAGTCCATGATCCCCAGTTTCCTTCAGAATCATTGAGATGTAATTTATTTCTAGTAGAATGAGTGGAAGAAAGAAAAGCAGATTCATTATATGTTTACACAAATCAGCCACCTTCACTCCACTACTGTCAGTCAGGTCCTGTTACTTGTTTCTCAGAACTCAGCTGATCAGAAACAGTTGTTTGCAAATCCCCAAAGTTTCACGAATTGTAGAATGAACCATTGCTGTGAATGAAACAAACTGTGGTTCTTGGTTAATCACTATTTAGCATTCCTTATTCCCCTGTTTAAAACATGCAAATCATCAATCAGGGAGCAGAAGCAACACCATGTGACAGGGGTGAAAAACAGCACATCCAACACCAACAGTGTAAATTAAATAGCCAAGGGGAACAGTTTGCAAAGCACCTGTAGTATGACAATTATTCTTCCAAACTGCAAGGCCAATACTTAGGAACAGCAGACACATTTGCAGAAATCAGCATTGGTCTGATTGACTCACAAACAGACAAGGGTAAATTTGCAGCAAATATTAATAATAATAAATACTTTGACCAGTTTTTTCTCTGTCTGACGTGTAAATCTGGATTCTGAAGCAACTGGAAGCTGGTGCCTTCTTATTGCAAATTATGCATATTACAGCAGCACCCCTTTGTGCTGTGTGCTGTTTAGACACATAAGCAGACATGGACCCTATAGGACACCAAATCATACTGCTTCCTTTCCACACAATTTTAACCCTATAGGAGTCCTTCTCGGCCCTTTGGCTAAGATGCAGAGTAGCACCGTTTTGTGTGCTAGGTACATCGCCTGTAGACATTCCCATCTCTGTTATGCTGCTGTGATCTATTCAGAGACTGAGGCCCTTTACAAAAGATACCCAGCGATTTTAATGAGACAATCTGCAGAGCTGAACTAATTACAGAGGCCAAAGGCAAAATGAACCAGTTTCTGGATTTGAAATCACAGCAGCGCCCAGAAACTTGGTGGGGCGGTCAGGGCCGGTGCAAGGATATTTTGCGCCCTAGGCAAAAATTCCACCTTGCACCCCCCACCCCGCCGCACATCCGTTCATTGAGGAGCAAATCCCAACAAGCCTTTATAGACCCCAGGGGCCAGCCATGCCCAGGGGCTGCTCCCCAGACCAGGTTCCCCCTCCCTGCCCCCATCCACTCTCTCCCACTTCCCATCCCCTGACTTCCCCCCCCAGAACCCAGAACCCCCCCTGCTCCTTGTCCCCTGACTGCCCCCTCCTGAGACCCCCCCCCACCCTAACTGTCCCCCCTAGGACACTACCCCCTACCTGTCCCCTGACTGCCCCAACCCTTATCCACACCCCCACCCCCAGACAGACCCCCCGGACTCCCACACCCCATCCAACCACTCCCCACCCCCTGACAGGACCCCCAGAACTCCTGACCCATCCAACACCCTCCCCTGACTGCTCCGATCCCTCTCCACACCCCCGCCCCCTGACAGCCCCCCCAGAGCCCCCGACCCTTCCAGTCCCCCCCGCTCCCTGACTGCCCCCCGGGACTCCCCTTACCAGGCCCAGGAGCCGCTGGCTCCACGTGGAGGCAGAACACGCTGCCGGGCCCCGCGCACAGCCCCTCCCCCGCAGAGTGCTGAGCCAGCGGGAGGGGCAGCGGCGGCTCACACTCCCGGGAGCCGCAGAGCCCGAGTGAGGGGGGAGCCGGGGGGGCGCCTGCCCGGGCTGCGGCCTGGAACTCCCCCCGGGGCTCCTGCAGCGGATGCATGCGGGCAGCAGCCCCGGTGCGCCCCCCCAGCGCCCCCCTCACCGTGCTCGGGCTCTGCAGCTCCCGGGAGTGTGAGCCGCCACCGCTGCCCCTACTGGGGAGCCGCAGAGCCCGAGCGCGGCGAGGGGGGAGCCGGGGGGCGCACAGGGGCTGGCGCCCGCATGAATTCCACTGCAGCCTGCAGGAGCCCCCCCGGGGGGGGGCGCCGGGCTGCAGCCTGGGCAGCAGGGGTGGGGGGCCCAGCTGCTCCACGCTAGTGGTGCTGCCACCTTTGCACAGCTGCTGCCCCCCCTGCACCGCACCGGCTCCTCCATGGCTGGGGCTCGCTGCCCCCGCAAGCCGACGCTTTTTGGTGCCCCCAACCACTTGGTGCCCCAGGCGACCGCCTAGTTTGCCTAGTGGTTGCACCGGCCCTGGGGGCAGTTCACATGACTGGAGCACTGTCACGGATGGGTATAAACTGTTCAGGAAGGACAGGCGGGGGAGGAAAGGTGGAGGAGTTGCACTGTATGTAAGAGAGCAGTATGATTGCTCAGAGCTCCGTATGAACCTGGAGAAAAGCCTGTTGAGTGTCTTTGGGTTAAGTTTAGAGGTGAGAGCAACAAGGGTGATGTCATGGTGGGCATCTGCTATAGATCACCAGACCAGGAGGATGAAGTAGACGAGGCTTTCTTCGGACAACTAACAGAAGTTTCCAGAGCACAGGCCCTGGTTCTTATGCGAGACTTCAATCGCCCTGACATCTGCTGGGAGAGCAATACAGCGGTACACAGACAATCCAGAAAGTTTTTGGAAAGTGTTGGGGACAACTTCCTGGTACAAGTACTGGAGGAACCAACTAGGGGCCGGGCTCCTCTTAATCTGCTGCTCACAAACAGGGAAGAATTGATAGGGGAAGTAGAAGTGGGTGGCAACCTAGAAAGCAGTGACCATGGGATGGTTGAGTTCAGGATCCTGACAAAAGGAAGAAAGGAGAGCAGCAAAATACGGACCCTGGACTTCAGAAAAGCAGACTTAGACTCCCTTAGGGAACTGATGGGCAGGATCCCCTGGGAAGCTAATACAAGGGGAGAAGGAGTCCAGGAGAGCTGGCTGTATTTTAAAAAAGCCTTATTGAGGGCGCAGGAACAAACCATCCCGATGTGCAGAAAGAATAGTAAATATGGCAGGTGACCAGGTTGGCTTAACAGTGAACTCTTTGGTGATCTTAAACTCAAAAAGGAAGCTTACAAGAAGTGGAAATTTGGACAGATGACTAGGGAGGAGTATAAAAGTATTGCTACAGCATGCAGGGGTGTGATCAGGAAGGCCGAGGCACAACTGGAGTTGCAGCTAGCAAGGGATGTGAAGGGTAACAAGAAGGAGTTCTACAGGTATGTTAGCAACAAGAAGGCGGCCAGGGAAAGTGTGGGACCCCTACTGAATGGGGGAGGCAACATAGAGACAGATGATGTGGAAAAAGCTGAAGTACTCAGTGATTTTTTTGCCTCGTCTTCACAGACAAGGTCAGCTCCCAGACTGCTGCACTGGGCAACACAGTATGGGGAGTAGGTGAGCAGCCCTCAGTGGTGAAAGAACAGGTTAAGGACTATTTAGAAAAACTGGACATGCACAAGTCCATGGGTCCAGATCTAATGCATCCAAGGGTGCTGAGGGAGTTGGCTGATGTGATTGCAGAGCCATTGGCCATTATCTTTGGAAAATTTGTGGCAAAATTGTGGAGGTCCCAATTGGGACAATTGGAAAAAGGCAAATATAGTGCCCATCTTTAAAAAAGTGAAGAAAGAGAACCCGGGAAACTACAGACCGGTCAGCCTCACCTCAGTCCCTGGAAAAATCATGAAGCAGGTCCTCAACAAATCCATTTTGAAGCACTTGGAGGAGAGGAAGGTGATCAGGAACTGTCAACATGGATTCACCAAGGGCAAGTCATGCCTAACCAACCTGATTGCCTTCTATGATAAGATAACTAGCGCTGTGGATATAGGGAAAGTGGAGGATGTGATATTTCTTGACTTTAGCAAAGCTTTTGATACTGTCTCCCACAGTATTCTTGCCAGCAACGTAAAGAAGCATGGATTGGATAAATGGACTATAAGAGGGAGAGAGAGCTTGCTAAATTGTCGGGCTCAACGGGTACTGATCAACGGCTCGATGTCTAGTTGGCAGCCAATATCAAGCGGAGTGACCCAGGGGTCGGTCCTGGGTCTGGTTTTGTTCAACATCTTTATTAATGATCTGGATTATGATCGTTGATCAATGATCCCCCAGTAAGTTTGTGGATGACACTAAGCTTGGGGGAGAGGTATATAAGCTGGAGGGTAGAGATAGAGTCCAGAGTGACCTAGACAAATTGGAGGATTGGGCCAAAAGAAATCTGATAAGGTTCAACAAGGACAAGTGCAGAGTCCTGCACTTAGGAAGGAAGAATCCCATGCACCGCTACAGGCTGGGGACCAACTGGCTAAGCAGCAGTTCTGCAGAAGAGGACCTGGGGATTACAGTGGACGAGAAGCTGGATATGAGTCAGCAGTGTGCCCTTGTTGCCAAGAAGGCCAACAGCATATTGGGCTGTATTCGTAGAAGCATTACCAGCAGATCGAGGGAAGTGATTATTCCCCTCTATTCGGCACTGGTGAGGCCACATCTGGAGTATTGAGTCCAGTTTTGGGCCCCCCACTACAGAAGGGATGTGAACAAATTGGAGAGAGTCCAGCAGAGGGCAACGAAATTGATTAGGGGGCTGGCGCACATGACATATGAGGAGAGGCTGAGGGAACTGGGATTGTTTAGCCTGCAGAAGAGAAGAGTGAGGGGGGATTTGATAGCAGCGTTCAACTACCTGAAGGGGGGGTCCAAAGAGGATGGAGCTAGGCTGTTCTCAGTGGTAGAAGATGACAGAACAAGCAGCAATGGTCTCAAGTTGCAGTGGGGGAGGTCTAGGTTGGATATTAGGAAACACTATTTCACTAGTAGGGTGGTGAAGCACTGAAATGGGTTACCTAGGGAGGTGGTGGAATCTCCTTCCTTAGAGGTTTTAAAGGCCTGGCTTGACAAAGCCCTGGCTGGGATGATCTAGTTGGGGTTGGTCCTGCTTTGAGCAGGGGGTTGGACTAGATGACCTCCTGAGGTCCCTTCCAACCCTGATATTCTATGATTCTATGATGTCTCTGGGAAGAGACGCACTGAGAGAGAGATGGAGCTAAACCACTGACTTGATCCTCTTGTCCCAGTCATGGGGAACACCATCAGGCACACGCACACAGCATGGCTTTTATAGGGGGTGAGTAAGGGCTGGCATTTGTTCTAGTAACTAGCGGGTTTCCATTGTCCCCCATCAGCCTTTGCATTAACACCCTGCTGATGGCTCACACTGGAAATGAGGCACACATGTTTGACAGGCGAGAAATGAACCATTGGCAAAGATTCCCCAGGGACATGGTGGGTTCACTGTTACTTGGAGTCTTTACATCAAGGCTGAACATTGCTTTCTAAAGGATACGCTCTAGCTCAGCCATTAGCTTTGGCCTGTGCGCTGCAGTGGGTCAGGCTAGAGGCTCGTGATGGTCTCTTCTGGCTTTGAAATCGATGACGGTATGACAGTACAGAATCTGTGGGCTAGACAGTCTGGTACCCTCTGGCAATTGGTCTGCTCCCTCTGCACAGCCCTAAGGTGGAACTGCTGCAGGACAGCTGGCGTAGCATAGCCCTCACTGCTCCTACCTGTGAGGCGGGCCACTAGCCTGTTAGAGCTTGTCAGCCAATGTCCTCCAGTGGTACTGGGCTCCTCCCAGGGCAGAGTGAGCAGAAGGACTTGCTCAACGTGTATCTCAACAGCACAGCCTGTGCTCCATGCTGGCGGCTGGGCGGCCTCGGCCTGCTGTCTCGGATGAGTTCTGTGCACCTCTTTCTCCCCTTCTGCCTAACCCTGCAGCCGCAGGACCCCTGTAAATTGTAAAGGAAAGCACTGTGCCTGGAGCGCCTGGTGCACCCTCTAGTGGTGACTCTCATGAGTGTACCCGACACAGATGGTGTCTGGTTGACATTGCACCACTCAGACTCCCTTCACCAGCAGTTGGGTGCATCTGTGTCTAGGGAGTGGACACAAACCATGGCATAGTGTTAGCAAATGAGACTGCTGCGGGGCTCTGGAGCCTTCAGATTGGGCTAGTGATGGGGCTCATGGACAGGTGCATTTTAGACCAGCAGCCGGGCACACAAACCTTCTCGGAGCCACTCGAACCATGCCAGGTACTGTTGCCATGGCAGCGTTAGTTTGGGCCGCTGTTTGGGTGGGTGGGAAGTGAGGGGCCGAGAGGGTGAAGGAGGCGCCACCCAGCAGACATGGCTGGGGAGGGCCAGACCCACACACACCAGTGAGGGCAGGAGGTCTCTGGCCAGCAGAAGAGCTAGAAGCTGAGAGTCAGATTCTGAGCTGGCGTAAACGGGTAGAATCCCTGTCATAACCATACAGCTACAGGTAACCTAGGATTCCTAAGACGCTCAAATAGCCTGGCTGGCACCTAGCCAAACGGACCAATGAGGAAAGAAGATACTTTCAAATCTGAGGGCGGGGGGGAGGTTTTGTTTGTGCTCTTTGTTTGTGTGGGTTGTTCTCTCTTGGGACTGAGAGGGGCCAGACAGAAATCCATCTCCTCCAAACCATACTAAACCAAGTCTCCAATATTGCAAAAAGTGTAAGTAAGCCAGGCAAGGCGTATCAGGTTATCTTTTGGTTTTGCTTGTGAATTTTCCCCGTGCTACGAGGGAGGTTTATTCCTGTTTTCTGTAACTTTAAAGTTTTGCCTAGAGGGGAATCCTCTGTGTTTTGAATCTGATTACCCTGTAAAGTTATTTTCCATCCTGATTTTACAGAGATTATTTTTACCTTTTTCTTTTTAATACAATCCTTCTTTTAAGAACCTGACTGATTTTTCCATTATCCAAAGACCCAGGGGTTTGGGTCTTTGATCACTTTGTAACCAATTGGTTAGGGTATTATTCTCAAGCCTCCCCAGGAAAGGGGGTGTAAGGGCTTGGGGGAATATTTTTGGGGAAGAGGAACTCCAAGTGGTTCTTTCCCTGTTTCTTTGTTAAATCACTTGGTGGTGGCAGCGTACCATCCAAGGACAAAGGATTTGTGCCTTGGGGAAGTTTTAACCTAAGCTGGTACAAATAAGCTTAGGGGGTTTTCATGTGGGTCCCCACATCTGTACCCTAGAGTTCAGAGTGGAGAGGGAACCCTGACATGGTGGCAGCATGGTGGGGTCATTTTGAACCAGAAGCACAGAGTTTAGGATTTTAAAAGGACAAACACATTTTTTTCCCCTTTTGGCTGCTTGGAAGCAGGGAGGTTTTGAGCCGAGAGCAGCTGGAGATTTTTTCTCTGCCTAAGGGCAGGGTAGTTAACCTCCTGCAGGGGAATTCACAAGTGTTTCTTTTTCTTTCTAGCTCTCAGGTTAGGCTAGATTAAACACAGAAAGGCTAGGATGACTGACAGTAACATCCAAACGAAATTAGAATTAGCCAGGTTCGAGGCTGATGAGAGACAAAAAGAACATGATAGACAGATGGCCTTAAAGCGTTTGGAATTGGAGGAGAAAGAAAGAGAGAGAAAGCATGCTCAGGAGGAGAAAGAAAGAGAGAGAAAGCATGCTCAGGAAGAGAGGGAAAGAAAGAGGAAGCATGAACTGGAGTTAGAGAGGGCAAGAGCTAAGCAGAATCTACCAGACAGCCCTAGCAATCCTTCTCCAGGTACCGCTTCCCATCCCAGAAAGTTCCTCGCCTACAAGGCAGGCGATAATACCGAGGCCTTCTTAGAAAATTTCGAAGGGCCTGCCTTGGGTACAGCATCTCTACAGACCAGTACATGGTAGAGCTCAGGCAGCAACTCAGTGGACCCGTAGCAGAGGTGGCGGCTGAAATGCCTAAGGAACTCATGAACAGTTATGAACTTTTTTTAAAAAGGCCAGAATCAGAATGGGGCTAATGCCCGAGCATGCCCGTCAGCGGTTCAGAGCCCTAAAGTGAAAACCAGACGTGGCCTTTTCCCTACAAGCCTACCACATTGTAAAAAATTGCAATGCCTGGATATCAGGAGCAGGCGTTAAATCTCCGGAAGATCTGCCTTTCCTAATGCAAATGGAGCAGTTCATAGAGGGTGTTCCGGAGGAAATAGAACGGTACATCCTAGATGGGAAGCCCAAAACAGTAATCGAGGCGGGGGAGATTGGAACCAAATGGGTGGAGGTGGCGGAAAAGAAAAAAACTAGTAGCAGTTGGAGCAGCTATCAGATGGGGCAACCCGAAACAACACCCTATCACCGGGGGCAGCCCAAGGCCTCACCTACTTCCCAAGAAAAACCCCAAACACTTATCGTCCCACCACACCCGTCTTCAGCAACCCACCTTGCCCCAGTGACCAATCAGCTGGGCGATGTTTTAAATGTAATGAGCAGGGGCATGTGAAGGCCAACTGCCCCAAGAACCCCAACAGACTGCAGTTCATTACACTGGAGTCACACCAAACATCCTCAGGCCCAGACGCCTCTGAGGTACCCTCAGAGCGAACGGAAACTGTGAGTGTGGGTGGGAAGAAGGTTACAGCATGGAGGGACACTGGATCACAGGTATCAGCTATCCACCAATCCTTAGTGGACCCCAAATTCATCAACCCAGAGGCCCAAGTGATGATTCAACTCTTCATGTCAAAATCTTTAAACTTGCCTACAGCCGAGTTGCCTGTCCAATACAAGGGCTGGTCAGGAATGAGGACTTTTGCAGTCTATGATGATTATCCCATTCCCATGCTGCTGGGGGAAGACTTGGCCAACCATGTGAAGCTAGCCAAGAGGGTGGGAATGGTCATCCGCAGCCAGGCTAAGCAAGCTTTCACACCTATCCCTGTTCCTGAGCCTTCCTCCAGGGCCCCGTCTGTGTTACCAGAGACCCAGATGGAGGTGGTGGAACTGGATCCCCTGCCAACAACTGCAGCTACCTGACACAGAGCTACATGCTGCTATGATGTTCATGGCACACACACTGAGAAGTAAGATAAAAACATAAAAACCTGTCTGGAAGGCTGCATCAAAACATGACTTTTATTCTTAGAATACTGAGCAAACACACACAGTAACCAAAACCAGAGAAAGACAAAGCAGGCTGCTCCCTGAGGCAGAGAGACATAACTCACTCCACCTTGCTGCAGGCTGGCTCTTTCCAGACTGACTAATCCCGCACTTCCCTACAGAGCCCCCTAGACTCCTTAGAAATGTAAAGCGATAGTTTACAATTTAACAGTTTTCAATACACCACAGATAGCCCGGGTGCAATGCTGCTGGTATCTCCTTTCATGGGTCTCACAACAGTCACTGACTCACAAGCAACAGGAGGAAGGGCAAGTGTAACAAATGGAGCCAAAGGCTGGAGTGCAAATCCCAGAGACAGTCATGGCTGTGCTCTAATGAACAGGCCTCCTAAAATAGCCTCTCCCAAGCTGTGTTGTGTGGAGGCTGCTGGTGTTTAGCAGAGAGTGAGCTATTCACGTGGTGTGGGGCTAGATCCAGCTGCTTCTAGGGGTGCTCAGGCTCTTCATGGCAAAGAAGACCCTGGAGGCCTGTAGCAGCAGTTGGAGACAAAGGGGAGGAGCCAGTCTAGCTACTTCTACTAAGGGCAGCTGCCTCAGAGGGAGAGAGGAAATAGGGGCTGCCATTTGTTACATGTTAGCCCCCAGCTGCTGGAGCAATGCCCAGGGGAGCAGGGAGTGCACTGGGTGAGATCCAGAGTGGAAGAGAATGGCCAGGCTGGTGCATGAGGGGCAATGAAGGGCAAAACTGCACTGGACAGCCCAGAGTCTCCTCCCCTCCCCGCATGAGCTGGGCTGTATTTGCCCCAGGGGTATTCTGGCAAGACTGCAGGCCGTGGGCTATGTCTGCACTACCCGCTAGGGGTGTGATTCCCCTGCTCACGTACACGTACTTGTGGGAGCTCTCACTGAGCTGGTAGCCATGGTAGCAAAGGCGATGGAGGCTTGTAGGTACATACTTGGCAAAGCTCAGCCGTGCCTGTGGTCCTGCTGCCCATGCTACCATGGCTACACTGGAAGTGCTAGTTCTCATCAAGCTACTGCAGGTATGTACGCACGAGGAGAGGAATCACACCCTTAGCTCCTAGTGTAGACATAGCCTAAAAAGGCTGGTTGTACCAACCATCTGTGGGTCACTGGTGCCACCTAATGGTAAGACTTGCCCATTGCATGGCAGGGGATAACTTTTTTTGTTTAAGCTCCCTTCCATAAGGGAAAGTGCTAATACGCTGTTCATAATATGAAGGGAGCCAAAACTGAAGCGAGAAGGAGGAAGCTACCCCAACCGCCTGTGACTGAGGCATTTCTAGCCAGCACAGTGAGGGGTCTGGGGAGTGTCATGTTCCTGAATCAGGTATTGACCAGTGTGATAAATGAAGGGGGTGGGGGAGGTAGCTCCCTTTTATGGATACCCAGCCAGGCAGTAGCTATAAAATCCTTCTTAGTAGCTGTTCTCTAATTGATCTACCTGTAAAGGGTTAAAAAGTCTCACTGCAATGCATAGGTGAAAGGAAGGGAATGGGCACCTGGCCAAAAGAGCCAATGGGAAGGCTAGAACTTTTTAAAATTGAAAAATGACTCCCCTTTTGTCTGTCTGTTGTTGTTCTCTCGGGAAGAGGCGGACAGGGCAGCAGTTATGCTGTAAGAAGCATGGGCCAGGTATGAAAAAATCATCAGTAACATACTTAGAAACTACTCGTTTAAAACCCCATATATGTAAGTAGATCAGGAAATGTCTAGGAAGATGCGATTAGGTTTATCAGACTTAGGATTAGGTTTATTTCATTATGGCTTGTGGAGTCCTCTGTGCTAACCCCAAGTGCTTTTGTGAGTTCCCAGATATATTTTCTTTCTTATTTTTTATTTATAAAATTTACCTTTTTTAAGAAGAGAATTGGATTTTTGTGTCTTAAGAGGTTTGTGCACATGTTTAATTAGCTGGTGGCAACAGCTGATTTCCTTTTTTTTCTTTCTCAGCTCTTCCCCGGAGGGGCGGGGGGTGGGGTGAAAGGGCTTGAGGGTACCCCACAGGAAGGAATTTCCAAGTGCACCTTCCTGGGCTCTCAAAGGGGTTCTGCACTTGGGTGGTGGCAGCATCTACTAATCCAAGGTCAGACAAAAGCTGTAACCTTGGGAGTTTAATACAAGCCTGGAGTGGCCAGTATTAATTTTTAGAATCCTTGAGGGCCCCACCTTCTGCATTTGAAGTGCCAGAGTGGGGAATTAGCCTTGACAACCAGCTACAGAGGTTGTTTATACACATCAAGTGTGTTCATCATGAAATCCTTTAATGGCTTGCCAGGCATAGGTGCTGGCTTCCTCTGGGCCCAAGGGGTACTCAACCCCGCACTTTGCCCCAGGCCCCGCCTTCACCCAACCCCTTCCCCCAAGCTCCCACCCCGCCTCTTCCCACCACCACCGTTCCACCCCAGGCCCTGTTCCACATGTACAGCGAGTGTGAGGTCACACTGTGCAGAGAATGCTATTTTGCTATATAAAATGACATTCTCCATGCAGTGACACCTCACAAAATGGTGTCCTCCATGTGGCAAAAGTGCTGGTATGCTGTTCCGGCGTGATTGGACCCCACTGCAACATAGCATGAGGTGGGATATAGATCATCTGCTTGCCCAAAGAGGAGGCGAGGAACCTGAGTCAGGTTCAAAGGACTCACCATCTCCGCCTGGTGGTGGTGGAGCAGTGGACATTGCTGTTCCTGTGATTCACCCAGGTCAGAGGCGGGGGAGGTAGAGTCTGCCTCTCTTGGAGCAGGTACTGACGTGGACCTCTCAGGGGACTCTCAGTCTCAGTACTAGGGCGTCATGTGAGGGTGCAGCCTCCCTCTGAGCCAGCGCCTGGGGCCTTGCCCAACTCTAATGTCATTTCACACCATAGGAAGCTAGAGTGGCATTAGCCATTGCTATGTACATGCTCACACACACACACATAATTTGGGACCGGCCCAGCAGCCTTCATGCTGGAGACCGGAGTGCAGTTTGCCTGCTTTTTCTCCCCACCGTAAAGATGTGGTGGCTGGGAGCCAAAGCAATCATGTTGGAATTGCCGCTTTACAGCCTCAGTTAATCCATGGAACAGGATAAAAAGGCGAGGGGAAAGGTAAGCAGTGTTCTGTGCGGACAAGGCTAGCTGTGTTCACAGGGGCGGCTCTTCCTCACCTGCTCCCCACAGCATGTTAGATGGAGCTGAGCCAGGAGTAACAGCATGGAAAGAAACACATGGCACTGGTGACGCTACAGACCCTCCCTCCCTCCCTCCCTCGTCCAGTGCCGACTGAACTCCCTGCTGGACGCGTTGAGCTTGGGTCACTGTCAATTCTCCATCCCTGACTCAAAGGGTGTGTGATCATCCCCTCGCTGGCACAGTCTGAAAAACACTTTCTGTTCATTTGGTACCAGCCAACATCTGCCTGAAGGACCCTCTCCATGAAAACTGCACAGCAGCCTAATGGCCGTGACTCTCTAAGGCCCCTGCCTAGCACAAGCACTGCCCAGACCCCACCAAGGCACACTGGGCAAGCTCAGACAGGCTGGACTAACAGGGTTTTCTCTGACCTGACGTGGGAATAACAGGAGTCCTCCAAACAATCCCGAACCCAGAGTCAGAAATCCAAGCCTAGCTTGCTGCCAGTCATGGTGGCTCATGAGCTGCATATGGGCACCCCTCATCAATGGAGATTCTCAGCAGAGCAGGTCTCAGAGGGTGGCGTTGTCAGAGCTGCTCAATGTTGGCCTAAACTTGCTTCCATTGAGGCCTATGGTAAGAGACCCAAGGACTTACTTGGGAGCAGATTTTGGCTAGCGCTGAGCACTTTTGAAAACCCCACCCATAACAAACATGCGCGAATGGTTCTTCCCATTGGATCCTGGGTTGACTCTGGCCTGCTTATGCCCCCTTCTTATTCGCTCCTTCTGAGCATTCATGTTGCCAGACCTCTGAAGTAACTGATATGAGTCTCCTCATGAAGTGGGAGTAGGGAAGTGGCCATTTTGGAAACGGATTTGAGGGGTCAGTGGAGAAGGATGCACATGTAAGGGGACTGTTATCCCCTTACTAACATTCAATGGGGAGAGGCCAATGCTCCAGGTCAGCCTGATTGACAGGGCGGGCAGGCGAATCAGGGAGTCAGGAGGTCAGGGTGGATCCCGTCCTCCGTGTGAGCTGGAGTTGCCTGAGTCAGACAGAGTGGGGCCGAGCTAAGGAGAGGGCAGAGGCAGAGCTGAGCTGAGCTGAGCTGGGCCAGATCCAGAGGGGCCAGAAAAGCAGCCCAGAGAGAGACAGACCTGCCCTGGGAGCAGAGGTGCAGCCCCAGATCCAGAGCACAGCCCAGGGAGACAGAGCTGCCCTGGGAGCAGAGGTGCAGCCCAGAGACACAGACCTGCCCTGGGGGGAGAAGCTGCAGCAGCCAGAGCCAGAGGGGCCAGGGCAGCAGCCCAGGGAGCTGGAGGCAGAGCAGCAGCAGCCGTGCTGAGGCAGAGGAGCTGGGGCTGAGGCAGAGGGTGGAGCTGGGGCTGGAGCAGTCCGGAGCCGGGTGCGGGGAGCAGCTGGGGAGAGCGAGGGGGACCCTGGGCAGTGGGCCCAGCACAGGGAGACGCCTCAGCCAAGAGGCCCTGCAGGCCAGACTTGCAGGGGGATCTAAACCCCAACGGGGCGGGGGCGATGCTGGGGGAAGGGTCCTGCCACCCAGAGCCTGCGAACGAGTGGCCACTGCCAGAGCAAGTGTCCAAGCCACAGCGTCTCTGCAGCACAGCCAGGGCCTGAGAAGGGGCCTGGGACTTGCAAAGGAACAGACTGACCTGCCCTGACGTTGCAGAGACACTGTTGTGATGTTCCCTGCCACAGAGCGGGGTGATGTGTTTTCATTAGCCTTTCCCATTTTTCCTTATTCATTTTAAAAGTTAATTGTTGATTAAATTTGCATTTGCTTTAAATGGTATGCAATGATCAGTGGGTCAGGGAAGCATCAAGTGCAGAGAAAGTCCCCCGGAGTGGGGACACCCTAGCCCCTGGCCTAGGTGACCACAGCAAGGTTGGGGGTCGAGTCCCCCAGGAATCCTGGGCCCAGCCTTGTTGGGGTTATGAAGACTCTGCCAGACAGGAGAGTCCTCGAGGGCAGGAGCCTCTGGGTAAAGGAGGTGGGAGCGAGGACTCAGATCCTTCTGCTAGCCCATTTCACAGGGGTAGTGCAGAAATGAGGAAAGTTCCCCACAATAGCGGGACTCTTCCCCCGCTTACACACAGCAGACAGGCGGAGAGTGAATGGAGCAGGACAGGAAAGAAAGAAAATGAGCATCAACAGGAAAATATGAGTTCCTTAGGCTGTGTGGCCACCTCTGGGTCACCAGTGTCCAGGTTCAAGCCTTCCACTCAGCAGCAGACACCGCAGATGGAGTGAGGTAGCAGTGTCTGTACTCACATCTCTCAGCCTGCCCTGGCCCCAGCAGTCTGTGCCAAAGTCCCAGCTCAAGGGAAGCTGAAATCTAATACACGAGATTTGTTGAGCCCAGGAAGAGTTAGCTTAATAATTTTAACACTTTGCTGGTCAACTTTTACCGTGGACAGTACTTTTCAGATGAGGACTCTCTGTTATTCTTAACCAATTCTTGACCTGCTGCTCACAAACAGGGAAGAATTGGTAGGGGAAGTAGAAGTGGGTGGCAACCTAGAAAGCAGTGACCATGAGATGGCTGAGTTCAGGATCCTGACAAAAGGAAGAAAGGAGAGCAGCAAAATACGGACCCTGGACTTCAGAAAAGCAGACTTAGACTCCCTCAGGGAACTGATGGGCAAGGTCCCCTGGGAAGCTAATACAAGGGGAGAAGGACTCCAGGAGAGCTGGCTGTATTTTAAAAAAGCCTTATTGAGGGCGCAGGAACAAACCATCCCGATGTGCAGAAAGAATAGTAAATATGGCAGGTGACCAGGTTGGCTTAACAGTGAACTCTTTGGTGATCTTAAACTCAAAAAGGAAGCTTACAAGAAGTGGAAATTTGGACAGATGATTAGGGAGGAGTATAAAAGTATTGCTACAGCATGCAGGGGTATAATCAGGAAGGCCGAGGCACAATTGGAGTTGCAGCTAGCAAGGGATGTGAAGGGTAACAAGAAGGAGTTCTACAGGTATGTTAGCAACAAGAAGGCGGCCAGGGAAAGTGTGGGACCCCTACTGAATGAGGGAGGCAACATAGAGACAGATGATGTGGAAAAAGCTGAAGTACTCAGTGATTTTTTTGCCTCGTCTTCACAGACAAGGTCAGCTCCCAGACTGCTGCACTGGGCAACACAGTATGGGGAGGAGGTGAGCAGCCCTCAGTGGTGAAAGAACAGGTTAAGGACTATTTAGAAAAACTGGACATGCACAAGTCCATGGGTCCAGATCTAATGCATCCAAGGGTGCTGAGGGAGTTGGCCGATGTGATTGCAGAGCCATTCGCCATTATCTTTGAAAACTCATGGTGCTCGGGGGAGATCCCGGATGATTGGAAAAAGGCAAATATACTGCCCATCTTTTTCAAAGGGAAGGAGAATCCGGTGAACTAGACTACAGCCTCACCTCAGTCCCTGGAAAAATCATGAAGCAGGTCCTCAAGGAATCCATTTTGAAGCAGTTGGAGGAGAGGAAAGTGATCAGGAACTGTCAACATGGATTTACCAAGGGCAAGTCATGCCTGACCAACCTGATTGCCTTCTATAACAAGATAACTGGTACTGTGGATATGGGGAAAGCAGTGGACGTAATATACCTTAACTTTAGCAAAGCTTTTGATATGGTCTCCCACAGTATTCTTGCCAGCAAGTTAAAGAAGTATGTATTGGATGAATGGACTATACCAGGTTGGCAACCTTTCAGAAGTGGTGTGCCGAGTCTTCATTTATTCACTCTAATTTAAGGTTTCGCGTGCCGGTAATACATTTTAACGTTTTTAGAAGGTCTCTTATAAGTCTTTAATATATAACTAAACTATTGTTGTATGTAAAGTAAATAAGGTTTTTAAAATGTTTAAGAAGCTTCACTTAAAATTAAATTAAAATGGAAAGCCAGGACCCAGGTAGTGTGAGTGCCACTGAAAATCAGCTCATGTGCCGCCTTTGGCACGCATGCCATAGGTTGCCTACCCCTGGACTATAAGGTAGATAGAAAGCTGGCTAGATCGTCGGGCTCAACGGATAGTGATCAATGGCTCAATGTCTAGTTGGCAGCCAGTATCATGCGGAGTGCCCCAGGGGTCTGTCCTGGGGCCGGTTTTGTTCAACATCTTCATTAATTATCTGGATGATGGGATCTAGTGCACTCTCAGCAAGTTTGTGGATGACACTAAGCCTGAGGGAGAGGTAGATACGCTGGGGGGTAGGGATAGCGTCCAGAGTGACCTAGACAAAATGGAGGATTGGGCCAAAAGAAATCTGATGAGGTTCAACAAGGACAAGTGCAGAGTCCTGCACTTAGGACGGAAGAATCCCATGCACCACTACAGTCTGGGGACCGACCGGCTAAGCAGCAGTTCTGCAGAAAAGGACCTGGGGATTACAGTGGACGAGAAGCTGGCTATGAGTCAACAATGTGCCCTTGTTGCCAAGAAGACTAATGGCATACTGGGCTGCATTAGTAGGAGCATTGCCAGCAGATCGAGGGAAGTGATTATTCCCCTCTATTCGGCACTGGTGAGGCGACGCCTGGAGTATTGTGTCCAGTTTTGGTCCCCCCACTACAGGAAGGATGTGGACAAATTGGAAAGAGTCCAGCGGAGGGCAACGAAAATGATTAGCAGTCTGGGGCACATGACTTACAAGGAGAGACTGAGGGAACTGGACTTATTTAGTCTGCAGAAGAGATGAGGGGAGGGCGTTGATAGCAGCCTTCAACTACCTGAATGGGGGTTCCAAAGAAGATGGAGCTAGGCCTGGCTTCGCAAAGCCCTGGCTGGAATGATTTAGTTGGTGTTGGTCCTGCTTTGAGCAGGGGTTTGAATTAGACGACCTCCTACGGTCTCTCCCAACCCTAATCTTCTGTGATTCTATGATTCTATAATTAACAAGTTTAGCTCACCGGGAATCACATGAGTATATCATCAGCAGTTTTATAGCCCAGGTTTAGCTACCAAACAATCTAGGCACATCCTGAACACAGAATAGACATGCTGTCTTACAAGAGATTGTACCATAGAACAATATAAATTACCAAGATTCAGAACAGAAACATTTTCAGTGTTTCTGAAATGAAAATGTTATAGAATTTCCATTTCACAGGATATTTGGACAAAATTTGTTTTGTCCTGAATAATTTTCAAATGGGAAATTCTGAATTTCAGCCAAACACACAAAACTGTACTTTTGTGTGTTTGACTTTGCAATCTTAATGGTCTTTTAATGTAGCTTTTTTGTATGTTTTACACACATACACTATACTACATACACACACACATTGCAGACGTTAATATTTTAATGCAGAATTATGATGCTTAGTGGTATGACATCCCCTTGCACAATGTTGATCTGAGCAAAACTCAGCCTTCTGAAAACTAGGAAATGCAGAGTTATGGTTGCCCATGCAGCCTTAACTCTGCCCTCATTCAGCAGTGCCTCGATATGCCCATTTACATATATATGTTTACTCTGCCAACCCCACACTATCATCCACAGGATTCCATCTAACACTATGAAAGGACAAAAGAAATGCTGGATATACCACCTTCCCTCTGTTCTCCTGGAGGTGGCAAAGCCAACGGTAATTATTTGTATATACTCCAGGTGCAGTCAGTGTGTTAGGACTGCTTCCGAGAAGAAATAGATAGACTCCTTATAGTCAGGGCCTCATGCTATGTGGCTGATGATGTGAACTTGGCTTACAAGGTCTTCTGTGAAACTTGGTTAAGTGTAGCTAGAAATTGATTCCATGTGATTTTTGTAGGGCACATATGTAAGCGAGGGCACGGTCCTGCTATTGTGGGGAACTTTCCTGTCTTATACACTACCCCGTTGAAATGGGCTAGTGAAAGGATCTGGGTCCTCGCTCCCACTTCCTTTACCCAGAGGCCAGCCTGACCTCGAGGGCTCCCCTTCCACTCTCCTGTGTGGCAGAGTCCTCGTAACCCCAACAAGGCTGGGCCCAGGATTCCTGGGGGGCTCAACCCCCAACCTTGCTGTGGTTACTTAGGGCAGGGCCGGGGCAAGGGTGTCCCCTCTCCGGGGTGCTCTCTCTGCACTGGACATTTCCCTGACCCACTGATCATTACATATCGTTTAAGCAAATACAAATTATTAAACAGCAACCAATTAAAAAAATAAGAAAAAAATGGGACATGTTAAAGGAAAACCCGTCACCCCGCTCTGTGGCACGGGAACATCACAACCAGCCTCTCTGGGATGTAGGGGAAGTTCAGTCTGTTCCTCACAAGTCCCAGGCCTCCTTCTCAGGCCCTGGCTGTGCTGCAGGGATGCTGCGGGTCGGACACTCGCTCTGGCGGTGGCCACACGCCCTCAGGCTCTAGGTGGCAGGACCCTTCTTCCCAGCATCACCCCCGCCCCATCAGGGTTATGCTCCCCCTCCAAGCCTGGCCTGCAGGGCCCCTTGGCTAGGGGCATCTCCCTGCACTGGGCCCGCTGTCCAGGGTCCCCCTTGCTCCCCTCAGCTGCTCACCGCACCCGGCTCCAGACTGCTCCAGCCCCAGCTCCACCGCTCTGTCTCCAGCTCCCTGGGCTGCTTCTCTGGCCCCCCAGCTCTGGCACAGCTGTTCTCCCCAGCTCAACTCGGGCCCCTGCCCTCTCCTTAGCTTGGCCACACTCTGTCTGACCCAGGCAATTCCAGCTCACACGGAGGATGGGACCCGCCCTCATCTCCTGACTCCCTGATTCGCCTGCCCGCCCTGTCAATCAGGCTGACCTGGAGCATTGGTCTCTCCCCATTGCCCCTGGGGACTGTCAGTCTCAGGGTCCTGATTTCCAATCGACCCGTCCCCTTTCTTTTGGTACTGAGAGCCAGCAACCAAAACACCCCTAGTAAAGGGCCAACAGTCCCCTTACGCAGGTATCCTGCTGAGGTACGCCCTACATTATGGAGAAGCTAAATACATTCTTTGCATCTGTCTTCACTGCACAGGATGTGAGGGAGATTCCCACACCTGAGCCTTTCTTTTTAGGTGAGCAATCCGAGGAACTGTCATAGATTGAGGTGTCAGTGGAGGAGTCGGGTTTGGAATGAACTGATAAATTAAACATTATTCTATCACTCAAGAGTTCTGAAGGAACTCAAATGCGAAATTACAGAACTGCTAACGTACATAGGCATGTAACCGATCACCAGGGGTGAAAATAGATAGACTGACTTACCAGTACGGGGCTGGGCTGGGGCTGACTCTGGCCCCCGGAAGGGGCGGGGCCTCGGGCGGAAGGGGCGGGGCTAGGGGTCAGAACCAGCCCCAGCCTGCCCTCTACTGGTAAGTGACCCCCCTCTCCCTCTTCCCCCCACCCGGGCCAGGGTAGTGGTGGCAGGACTCTGGGGGCTATTTAAAGGGCCGGGGCTCCCGCTGCCTCTACCACCCCGGTACTTTAAATAGCCACCGGAGCCCTGGGGTCCCCGCCCTTTAAATATCCCCCGGAGTCCCACCGCCGCTACCCCAAGGCTCCAGAAGCGGGGCTCTGGCAGCAATTTAAAGGGCCTGGGGCTCCAGCTACTGCTGGGAGCCCCAGGCCCTTTAAATTCCCACCTGGGGAAGGCAGCCACCCCGATACGGTGCACCAGCTCTTGCCGGTACGCCGTACCGGGACGTACCAGCTTACTTTCACCTCTGGCTATCACTTAAATCAGCCTCTGGACCAGATGACTGGAGGAGAGCTAATGTAATGCCTTTTAGAAAAAGGCTCCAAAGGTGATCCTGGCAATTACAGGCCAGTTGCTTAACTTCAGTACCAGGCAAATTGGTTGAAATTATAGTAAAGAACAGAATTATCAGATGCATAGATTAACACAATATGTTGGGGAAGAGTCAACAGAGCTTCTGTAAAGGAAAATCTTGACTTGCCAATGTATTAGAATTCTTTGAGGCTATCAACAAACATATGGACAAGGGTTGATCCAGGGATATTGTGTACTTGGACTTTCAGAAAGCTTTTGACCAAGTCCCTCACCAAAGGCTCTTCAGCAAAGTAAGCAATCATGGGATAAGAGGGAAGGTCCTCTCATGGCTCAGTAACTGATTAAAAGACAGGAAACAAAGGGTAGGAATAAATGGCTGGTTTTCACAGTGGAGAGACATAAATACATGGGTCCCCCAAGGATCTGTACTGGGACCAGTGATATTCAATATGTACATAACTGATCTAGGAAAAGGGGTAAACAGTGAGGTGTCAACGTTTGCAGAAGATACTAAATTACTCAAGATAGTGAAGTTCAAAGCTGACTGTGAAGAATTACAAAGGGATCTCACTAAACTGGTGACTGGGCAACAAAATGTCAGATGAAATGCAGTGTTGATAAATGCAAAGTAACGCACATTGGAAAAGATAACCCCAACTACACATATAAAATGATGGGGTCTAAATTAGCTGTTATCACTCAAGAAAGAGATCTTGGAGTCATCGTGGATAGTTCTCTGAAAACATCCACTCAATGTGCAATTGGAGTCAAAAAGCTAACAGAATGTCAGGAACCATTAGGAAAGGAATAAATAAGACAGAAAATATCATAATGCCACTGTATAAATCCATGCTATGCCCACACCTTGAATAGTACGTGCAGTTCCGGTTGCCCCATCTCAAAAAAGATATATTAGACTTGGAAAACGTACAGAGAAGGGCAACAAAAATGATTAAGAGTATGGAACAGCTTCTGTATGAGGAAAGATTAAAAGCCTGGGACTGTTCGGCTTATAAAAGAGACAATTAAGGGAGGATCATAGATGTCTATTAAATCATGAATCATGTAGACAAAGTGAAGGAAGTGTTATTTACCCCTTCACATGACACAAGAGCAAGGGGTCACCCAATTAGTAGGCAGCAGAAGGAAGTACTTTTAAATAAATGGAGATATGCCAATCACCTAGAACTGGAAGGACCTTGAAAGGTCACACAGTGCACAGTCAACCTGCGGAACTCATTGCCAGGGGATATTATGAAAGCCAAAAGTATAGTGGGGTTCAGAAAGAGTTATATGAGTTCACAGAGGGTAGGTCCATCAATGGCTATTAGCCAAGATTGTCAGGGATGAAATCCCATGCTCTGGGTGTCCCTTAACCTCTGACTGCCAGGACTGGCAGGACTGGACGACAGGGGATGGATCACTCAATAAATGCCCTGTTCTGTTCATTCCCTCTGAAGCATCTGGCACTTGTCACTGTTGGAAGACAGGATACTGGGCTAGATGGACCACTGGTCTGACCCAGTATGGCCATTCTTACGTTCTTATGGGATGATTTCTGTGATGACCTGTGATGGGGTGTCTTTGGCCCTTTGTGGCCCCCTGCTGGAGGCCATTAGGTCCTACCTAATGAACAAGAAGCATGATCACTTCCTCCCAAGTTCACAACCACCTTCACGTTCACAACTAATTCATCCCTGTTGGTCAAAACCACATCCAAAATGCACGATCTTCTAGATGTTTCCTCAGCTTTCGGATTCAGAAAGCTGTCCCCTACACATGCTAAGAATTTTCAGGATGTATCATGTTTCGCTGCAATAGTCTTCCAACAGATATCAGGGAGTTAAAATCCCCCATTAATACTCGCTCGTGCAGGTTAGCTAATCTTGTTACCTGCTTGTCAAATGACTCATCCACGTCCTCTTCCTGATGTGGTGTCTATAATAGACCCTGACCATAACATCCCTTGATATCCTCACCCAGAGACACAGTAGCTCTGTCGCTCACTTCCCCTTGAACCTCGGTGCAAGTGGACATATCCTTGACGTACAGTGCAACATCTCCACTATGGCACTTCAGGGGTGGATTTGGGGCAGAGGTGAGGAAAGTGGCTTCTCCACTGCACAGATCTGCAAGCTTAAGGGACATGTGGGAATCCCAACCACTGCTCCAGCCAAGGGAAGTCCCTTACCCTGCACAAAGCCTGTGCTTGACGCAGTGTGGTGCAGGGGCAGCACTAGGGTCTATAAATCCTCAGTCCTTACTGCAGCTGAGCTTGGAAGGAGCTGTTGCTGAGCCCTGGAGAGCCATACAAGCCCTCTAGCACAAGGTTGGCACCCCGACACATGCCTGGCTTGCGTTCTGCCCTCATGGCTCTGTAACAGGACCATTCTCGGGACAAGAGACTCTTGACTCCTGAGGAGGCTTCACCTGCTCATGTTGCTTATTCCCCAGCCACAGCCGCAGTCCTGCCTCCCCCAGCAGCACCAGAGTGGGAGTCAGGGTGGCTGGTCATGGGAGTCAGGGCGGCTGGTGCTGGGGCCGCACTGCCCAGAGCACCAAGGCTGGGGCTGAGTGCTCTGGGCTCCTGTGGGGGAGAGGGGGCAGAAGGTGGGGGGCAGATGGGGAGAGGCAGGGCCTTGTCACAAGAGGAGGGGCTGGGGGCTAGCCTCCCCCAATGGCTGGGTCATCGGCCACCCATGAGAGCCGGTTGCCAAGGAGATGGTTGTAGTGATCTCGTGGGGAGGATCGTACGCAGCAGGGCTCTGTTCTCTGTCACTGACCCTGGTATGAAACGGGGGGAGACACAGGTAGAAGCAGGGGATACTTCTCCAACCTGATGCTAACCAAATCCCCCAGGGCTTTTTCATCTGTGAGCACTACACCAGGAATTAATGGATCTAGCCAGCTGTAAAGCAAAGGCCTGTGCCAAGCGGCATGGGCAGCGCATGAACCCCTGGCTGCGGGAGGCTTGCCCCCAGCCACACCCCTTCTGCCCGAGGCCCCACCCCTTCCAGGCCCCCTGCCAGAGCCCAGAGCTCCCCTTGCCCTAGGCTAGCACCCCCAGCCCCAGAGCACCGGGAGGGCGGGCAGTGTGCCCCCAGCCTACTCAGCCCCGGAGCGCTGGGAGAACAGGCAGAGTGGGCCTAGCCCTGCCCAGCCCCGGAGGGAGGGCAGCAGGCCCCCAGCCTGAGTTGGAGGAGCCACAGAGTGGGTTGCAGGAGGGGGGCTGGGAACAGACCATGGGCAGGGCCACACCTGGCTGTTTGGGGAGGCACAGCCTCCCACAGCCTAGGATACCCACCGCCCATGCCAGGCAGACAGGGAAGCAAAGTCCCATGTTACACCTGGTTTGCTCCAAATTAGGAAACAGGGCCAAATTCTACTCTCAGGTTCCCCTGCAATGTCAGCCAGGCCCCTGGGGTGGGATTAGGGTTACTCACGGCAGGCTGGCATTGTCCGGGACTACATTAACCACAGCCCCATGCTCAGCAAACTCGGTGCAGCTGTGTTCATTAGATCCAGTTCATCAGACTCAGTGAATAAAGGAGACCCTGAGAGCAGAACTGGCCCAGGGTTTTCAAACAAGTTTTCATTACGCTTGTCAGGCTGGCCTGTGTGGGTAACAGCTATAGGCCTGGACACCCTTATGGCTCCACTGAGTTCACACCAACAGAAGCCAGTTCCAAATGTGAAGTGAGCACAGCCCTGGGGACGCTGCCCCTGTCCCAGAAGGAGTAGGTCAGTGCCTGGAAGCCTGCCCCATTCTTATGAGAAATGCTGGCTGCACTAAGTATGCCTTTCCCCTCATTGTGGGGGGACCCCACCAGGTGTGGCACGGAGCAGGACACTAACCATTACAGCCTTCCTCGGCATTTGGAGGAGAATTATGTCACGTTCCACCCCAACAGCCTCTGTGCCTCTCGCCATGGCAACATCTGGAGCTGATTCTCACCTCCACAGAGCCAGATGTGGGCTCTCCAGCTACATCAAGGTGTGGGACATTGTTCTATTACTGCCAGGAAATGTTCTCAGTGACCCACCCCAACCCCTCCACTGGTTGCCAAGTTGCCCCTAAGAGCATGACATCATCGTCCTGAGATAAAAACAAAGGCTAGAACTAGTTCCTTGGGAAAGTTAAATGCCTAAAAGTATTTTAAAATACTTTGTTCATGTTTTTTACTGTTATGGTGGCACTTCGCCTCCTTGTGGTGATTTTAATAGCTGGTTGCAAAGTGCAATAGTAAACACTAAATTGCACGGGGTGGTTTCATATAGCTTCATTGGGTGAAAGTCAGACTGTCCAGTTGGGACAGCACAAGTCCTAATAAACCTTAAACAGAACATCAGCAATGCATAGATCTGTGATTGGGATGAATTCCCCATAGAGAACAAGACAAGAAATGAGCTTTTGGATCCAGAGCCCAGTCTAGGGCCAGGTGGGCAGGGCAGTTTCCCTGGGTATCGATTTCTGGGGATGCCATATTGCTGGGCTATATTGCGTGTTTGTTTGTTTGCTCCTTTCTGATTGGCTGAACCTTTTTTCCCCTTCTCTGATTGGAAACATTTCTAGCAAAACAGGTAGGACCACTGCTGCCTGGATCCTATGGTCTCACACATCAGCATGGTGGCACAAAATGATCCACCAAGGGTTTTCTCCAGCCCCTGTGATCACCTATAGAGGCCCACTTTCGAGGGGATGCTGCAAAGCTACAAAGCCTGGAGTTTCTCCCATCTCATTCCAGCTGCACCCCCCCTACACATACCCCGGAGGGCCCCTCTGCAGGACAAGCTGTTACAGCCCTGAATAAATTTCACCTAGGTTGATTCGCTCCCAGTTACTTCTCATTACAAACACACACTATGGTCTGCACCCATTAGAAAGGCTGCTTTGGGATCAGAGGGCACCACAAACCCATGCACAGTCCACACAAGAGGCCCTAGAATCTGGCTCCCGCATTACGCTGCGGGTAGGGGGCATGGACTCTGGGTTCCATCACTAGACGCTGATCCAGAAATGGGATCCCTGCGCACACACGCCTGCACTCCGGATAATAATGGTCGGGGAGAGTATGCAGGGGCTGGAACATGAGCCACATTAGTGCTGCCTTTTGAGTATTAAGGGGAGAAGCCACTTTTGTGCCCACCTTCATTCAGTGCCAGAATTGGGTCTTAGGAGAGGAGGGTGTTTTTGTTTTGGGGGGTTGTTTTGCTTAGTGAAAGTAACATTTACTTGTTGATTTCAGTTGTTTATGATATCCTGGGTGTACTCAATATCTTGTGCCCCAGCCAATGCCCCAGGCCCCAAGCAATGTCTATCTAATGCTCTGGATCACACCCAATGATCTGGGCCCATCCAGTACTCCAGCTAATATTCATATAATGCCCTGGGCCTGCCTAATGCTACGGTCACATCTAATGCCCAGGGTATACCCAATACATCAGTCCCACCCAACACCCAGGGCACAGTCAATCCCCTAGGTTCATCCAATACTGTGGGTTCCACCCAGCTCTCCGGGGTCCATCCAACATCCTGAGACTAAGTAATGCCCTGGGCACATAATAAAAAAAAAAATCTTAAAACACAAACTTGGGTCTACCCTTATCAATATTTACATTTCCTATCTAATTCCTATCTAGATTTCCCCCCAAAGTCCAGTCAGTTGCTGAGCTGGCTGGTTTCTCAAGAACCAGAATCCAAAGGTTCATAAAAGCACCCCCATCCATTAGGGGTTACTTCAATTACTCCTACTGGAATTCCGCATCACTGCACAATGCAGAATTTGCACAGAATTAATATTCCATGCAGAATTTTATTTTTTCACACAGAATTTGTGATTTCCACCAAAATAACAATATAATTACGCGCGGCTGGGACTCCTGTTGTCAGCCACGGTCAGCTGGGACAGCCCAAACGCCAGCCACCCAGGGCTGACAGCGGGAGCCCTCCCACATGTGATTATATGGTGTTATTTTAACAAATAAAATGTGCAGAATTTTAAAATGTGTGCAGAATGTTTAATTTTTTGGTGCAGAATTCCCCCATGAGTACTCAGTGAATGGATGCAGAGTGCCTTTCCCTGCACTTGTATATAGTTGTCTGTAGGATTCCACTGCTGAAGCTGTATCACCTGTGGGTGAACACTTTTCACAAAGTGCACACTCTATATCTAACCTATCAGTCCTCATTCTCAAAGGAAACCTGCACAACAGCTTCAAAAGACAAGCCTGGGAGTTTAAATGTATAACTCTGCTAGAGACTAAAGATCATGGACTGAACAGAGACACTGGACTTATGGCTTATTACAACAATCTGTAACCCACCAACCCCACGTTTTTTCCCCTCACTCCCCTATGACTGGAGGGCTGTTAACTAGTCACTTCACCTTGAAGGGACCCTTGCAATATGTGCTAACTATGCTGAGCAATCTGTTCCATCTTGTATTTAGCTAGGACACTATATGACACTGTATTTCCCAGACCTGAAGAAGAGCTCTGTGCAAGCTCGAAAGCTTGTCTCTCTGCCCAACAGAAGTTGCTCCAATTCCCTCACCCACCTTCTCTCTAATATGCTGGGACCCACACGGCTACAACAAACACTGCATATATTTTCCCTCAGGCTTTTTCTGGGAAAGTGCCCTGAATTGCTTGTACTGGGTGCTGGCTGAGTCCTCGATTGGGGTGAGTTCACGGGCATCTCATATACCAGACATTGGTCCAGATTTGCATATTTAGTAAGCTAATTTCTCCTGGAATCCTCCTCCAAATGCCATTATGTTACTATACTTGTCTTTTGGTATAGATCAGTTCGTAGGAATTCCTTTCATGGAGCAATTCAAACCTCTTCACAGCTAGTTGCAAATTTCACCAGGAATCCTCCTCCAAAAGCCAATATGATGCACTGCTCTTCTTTTGGTAGAGATCAGTTTGTGATATTTCCTCACAATGAGCAATTCAATCCTGTTCACTGCTACTTCCAAATTTCTCATGGAATCCACCTCCAAATATGATTATCATACTACGCTGGAGGGAGGGATAGCTCAGTGGTTTGAGCATTGGCCTGCTAAATGCAGGGTTATGAGCTCAATCCTTGAGGGGGCCATTTAGGGATCTGGGGCAAAAATTGGGGATTGGTCCTACTTTGAGCAGTGGGTTGGACTAGATGACCTCCTGAGGTCCCTTCCAACTCTGATATGCCTGCCATGGACTTTTGGTAGAGATCGGTTGGTAGGAATTCCTCACATTGAGCAATTCAATCCTCTTCACTGCTACTCCAAAAGCTAATATGATGCACTGGTGTTCTTTTGGAAGAGATTGGTTCTTGAAAATTCCTCACAATAAGTAATTCAATCCTGTTCACTGCACATGAGAAATGTCTACAGGAAACCTCGTCCAAATACCATTGAGAAGCACTGCTGCTCTTTTGGTAGAGATCGGTACGTAGGAATTCCTCATAATTCCTACTTCCAAATTTCTCCTGTAATCCTCCTCCAAATGTCATTATGATACTATGCTGGACTTTTGGTAGAGATCTGTTCGTCAAAATTCCTCACAATGAGCAATTCATTCTTCTTCACTGCTAGTGCCAATTTCCTCCCGGAATCCTTCTCCAAATGCCATTCAAATGCACTGCTGCTCTTTTGGTAGAGATCGGTTCGTGAAATTTCCTCACAATAAGCAATTAAATCCTTTTCACTCCTACTTCCAATTTTCTCCTGGAATCCTCCTCCAAATGCCATTATGATGCACTGCTCGTCTTTTGGTAGAGATCGGTTCTTGAAAACTCCTCACAATGGGCAATCCAATCTTGTTCACTCCTCGTGCCAAATTTCTCCTGGAATTGCTGTGGTGGCATGGGGGAGTTTCCTGTTTTCCTTGTTGCCCATGGGGGGTTTCCTTGGTTTGCTAGGGGTTGCATGCAGAGGGGGTGGGACTCAGTTTCCCTGGGTGTTACGGGTTTAACGAGGTGATGGGAGAGGGAGTTTCTTTTTACAGAGGACTGGCGAGGGAATTGGGGACCCCAGCCACAGATGTGGAGAATGGAGACCCCCGGCGACAGGTGACCTGGAAGCCAGCTCAGGAGTCCGCAGCCGGTTCTGGCCAGTGGGAGAACAATAGGCTGCTAAGAGAAGAGCCCCGGGGGCCTAACCAACCGGTTCCAGCCACAGGGGGCCAGAGACAGAGAAGAGGCCCAGACGACCCTGTTTACAGGGCTGTTTACCTGGAGAGAAAACAATGGACAGAGGTGGGGCTTGGGGCCAGTGATACCCACTGCCCAGATGGGAAGCAGGGGTCTCTGGGCTGGAGAGAGGAAGCAGGCAGAGCCAACCTGGAGGCAGGAGAGAGCTGGATGTGCTGGGCTGGGGGGAGACCAGGCCTGAGAGCCCTGAGAATTCCTTTGCTGTGTTCAACGCTCAATAAACCCTCCTCTTTTACGCTGGCTGAGAGTCACTCTCGTCTAGAGAACAGGGTTGCATCGTCCCCTTCGGGGGTGGGGGCCCGGGAGTCCAGAGTACGTGGACTCCCTGAGGGGCCCACGGTGAGAAATAGGTGTGCTAAGGCTCAGAGAGGTTCAATCCTCTTCTCTGCTACTTCAAATTTTCTCCTGGAATCCTCCTCTAAATGTCATTATGATACTATGCTGGACTTTTGGTAGAGATCAGTTTGTGAAAATTCCTCACAATGAGCAATTCAATTCTGTTCACTGCTAGTGAGAAATTTCTAACGGAAACCTCCTCCAAATGCCATTAAGATGTAATGCTGATCTTTTGGTTGAGATCGGTTCGTAGGAATTCCTCTTATTGAGAAATTCAATCCTCTTCACTGCTACTTCCAAAGTTCTCCTGGAATCGCCCTCCAAATGCCATTATGATGCACTGCTATTCTTTTCGTAGAGATTGGTTCGGGAAAATTCCTCACAATGAGCAATTCAATCCTATTCACTGCTAGTGCCAAATTTCTCCCGGAATCCTCCTCCAAATGCCATTATGAGGCACTGCTGTTCTTTTGGAAGAGATCGGTTCGTGAAAATTGCTCACAATCAACTATTCAATCCTGTTCACTGCTACTTCCAAAGTTCTCCCGGAATCACCCTCCAAATGCCATTATCATGCACTGCTGTTCTTTTCATAGAGATCAGTTCGTGGAAATTCCTGATAATGAGCAATTAACTCCTGTTCACTGCTACTCCGAAATTTCTGCTGGAATCCTCCTCTAAATGCTATTATGATGCACCTCTGCTCTTTTGGTAGAGATCAGTTCGTGGAAATTCCTGATAATGAGCAAGTCAATCCTGTTCACTGCTGCTTCCCAGTGGCATAGCCAGGTTTAGAGAACAGGGGGAGCGGAGCTAAAAAAAAGGCGTCGGGAGCAAAAAGCATCAGGAGCAAAAAATGGCGCTGGGAGCAAAAAAAATTGCTCCACTCTGGCTGCAGCGTAGGAACAAAGGGCGTTAGAGCACAAAAAAGGCGCCGCTTCTGCTCAGTGGCGGAGCGGCCGCTCCCCCTGCTCCCCACCTTGCTACACTCCTGGACAGGCCCCGGGGGACGGTCGCCACATCATACCCATTGAGCTGGGGGGACGCAGCGTCCAGGGGTTCTGGGACATGGGTGCTGAGGTGACCCTGGCACGGCCCGTGGTGGTGGGCCAGGTAGTGCCCGATGCCTACATGACCCTGAGGGGAGTGTTCGGCCCCCCCGTCAAGGTGCCTGTAGCGAGGATACACCTGAAATGGGGGGCCAAGGAGGGACCCAAAGAGGTCGGGGTGCACGATCACCTGCCCACCGAGGTACTAATGGGTAATGACTTGGTGAACTGGCCAGATGGCACCCGGAGCACCCTGGTCCTTACCCAGAGCCAGAGCCAGCGAAGAACACAGGATCTCCCGTGGGGAGGGGCTGCGAGTTACCGAGGCTAGGGCTCGACCGGGCCGGGCCGGAGACTCTGGCCCAAGTTGGGGAAACTGAGGCACCACCAACCAGGGCGGTGCCCTCAAACCCAGCCGCAGAGTTCCAGATGCAGCTGCAGGAGGATCCCTCCTTGGAGAAGCTGAGGGTCCTTGCTGGCCACAGCGGTGCCGGATCTAAGGGGGAGGACCACCGGGAGAGATTCCTGTGGGAGAAGGGATTCCTGTACCGGGAATGGGCTGACGCAGGGCAGACTGATCCCTGGAAAGCCAGTAGGCAATTGGTGGTCCCCCAGAGGTACCACAGCAAACTGTTGTACTTGGCCCATGATATCCCCTTGTGGGGCATCAGGGCATCCGTCGCACCAGGCAGAGGCTGCTGCAGAACTTTTACTGGCCCGGGGTTTCTGAGGTGGTCCAACAGTACTGCAGGTCCTGTGACTCCTGCCAGAGGGCGGGGAAGGCCCGGGATAAGGGTAAAGCCCCTCTGAGACCTTTGCCCACCATAGAGGAGCCTTTCCAGAAGGTGGCTGTGGACATAGTGGGGCCCCGCAGCAGGGTGATCCGGACAGGGAAGAAATACATTCTGGTGGTGGTAGATTTTGCTACACGCAACCCCGAGGCGGTGGCCTTGTCCTCTATCGAGGCAGACACCGTGGCAGACGCGCTGCTGGCCATCTTCAGCAGAGTGGGGTTCCCCAAAGAGGTCCTTACAGACCAGGGGTCTAACTTCATGTCAACCCTGCTCCAGAGCTTGTGGGAAAAGTGTGGGGTCCGACACATCTGGGCCTCGGCATACCACCCCCAGTCCAACGGGCTGGTGGAGAGGTTCAATGGGACCTTAAAGAGGATGCTGAAAACCTTTATGGACCAGCACCCACAGGAATGGGACAAGTACTTACCGCACCTGCTGTTCCCATACAGAGAAGTGCCCCAGGAATCCCCATTCGAGTTGCTGTATGGGAGGAGAGTGAGGACTTGAGGAGGGCCGAGTGGGAGGGGAAGGCCTCTCCCGATGGAGAATCAGTGGTGGAGCTCAAGGAACTCATGGGCTTGGCTAGGGGAAACCTAGCAAATGCACAGAGGAAGCAGAAGGTCCACTGGGGACCAGGTGATGCTCCTCATCCCCATGAGGAAGAACAAGCTGCAAGCTGCCTGGGATGGCCCCTTCAAGGTCATCGGACAGGTAAACGAGGTGAACGATGTAGTGGAACTGTCCAACCAGGCTCACAGCCACCGGGTGTATCATGTCAACATGATGAAACCGTACTGGGACAGGGAGAAGTTGGTGCTGGCTGTGTGTGGCCAGTGAGAGGAGAAGGGAGAGCATCCCCTTGTGGGACTTCTCCCTGGAGCTGGGGCTGACCCCTCGCTGGAATCAATTCCCCTCTCAGACCAGCTAACCCCTGCCCAGCACGCCGAGATCAGAGAGGTGCTGCATTCATACCGGCAGCTGTTCTGCAACCGGCCTGGGCTCACTAACCTGGCTGTCCACCGGGTGGAGACGGGAGCCAACCCTCCCATCAGGTGTTCCCCATTCAGGGTCACTGAGAAAACAGTCCAGGACCTGGAGAGAGAGGTCAGGGACATGCTGGCTTTAGGGGTGATCCAGCCGTCCTCAAGCCCTTGGGCCTGGCCCGTGGTGCTGGTCCCCAAGAAGGACGGGGCGATTCGGTTCTGTGTGGACTATCGGAAGCTCAATGCCATCACTGTATTGGATGCTTACCCCATGCCTAGAACCGATGAAATCCTAGACATGTTGCGGGGCGCCCGGTACCTCACTACCATGGATCTTACCAAAGGCTACTGTCAGGTGGCCTTGGACCCGGAGGCCAGGGTGAAGTCTGCCTTTGCTACCCCCATAGGGCAGTTCGAGTTCCTGGTCCTGCTTTTCGGCCTCAAGGGGGCACCTGCCACCTTCCAGCGCCTGGTGGATCAGTTGATCAGGGGGATGGAGGGCTTTGCTCTGGCGTATATTGACGATATCTGTGTCTTTAGCCAAACCTGGGAAGAACACGTGTCCCAGGTGAAGAGGGGGCTGGGTCGCCTCCGGGATGCAGGACTGACCATAAAAGCTGAAGAGTGCAAGGTGGGGATGGCAGAGGTGTCCTACTTGGGCCACAAGGTAGCGGGCAGCCACGTGAAGCCGGAGCCAGCCAAAGTGGAGGCAATCAAGGACTGGCCCGCTCCCCAGACTAAGAAGCAGGTCCAGGCTTTCATTGGGATGGTGGGGTACTACCAGAGGTTTGTACCCCACTTTAGCTCCCTAGCAGCTCCCCTGACAGATCTTTGTAGGAAGGGGAATCCGGACAAGGTGGTCTGGACCGAGCAGTGCCAGAGGGCTCTCTGTGCACTGAAGGGGGCACTTATCCAGGGCCCGGTGTTGGTAAACCCGGACTTTAACAAACCCTTCCTGGTGTTCACCGATGGCTCAGACACGGGGCTGGGTGCGGTGCTGATGCAAACTGATACTAAGGGGGGGAGAGACACCCCATTGTGTACCTGAGCAAGAAACTGCTGCCCCGGGAGCAGCACTATGCGGCCATAGAGAAGGAATGCCTGGCCATGGTGTGGGCCCTCAAAAAACTGCAGCCATATCTATTTGGGCGGCGCTTCACGGTGTACATTTGTACATTGACCCCTGACTTTGCTACACCAGATGAAAGGGGCTAATGCCAAGCTGCTGAGATGGAGCCTTCTCCTTCAGGGTTATGACATGGAGGTGGCCCATGTGAGTGGGAGTGCCAATGTTATAGCGGACGCTTTATCAGGGAGCGGAGGCCCTGACCTTCCCCAGGTCACTGACTAAGTGACCCTGCTCTATTCAGACTGGAACGGGGGAGAGATGTGACGGCATGGGGGAGTTTCCTGTTTTCCTTGTTGCCCATGGGGGGTTTCCTTGGTTTGCTATGGGTTGCATGCAGAGGGGGTGGGACTCAGTTTCCCTGGGTGTTACGGGTTTAACGAGGTGATGGGAGAGGGAGTTTGTTGTTACAGGGGACTGGCGAGGACCCCTGGGGACCCCAGCCACGGACGTGGAGAATGGAGACCCCGGCGACAGGTGACCTGGAAGCCAGCTCAGGAGTCCGCAGCCAGTTCTGGCCAGTGGGAGAACAATAGGCTGTTAAGAAAAGAGCCCCGGGGGCCTAACCAACCGGTGCCAGCCACAGGGGGCCAGAGACAGAGAAGAGGCCCAGACAACCCTGTTTACAGGGCTCTTTTGGTAGAGATTGGTTAGTGAAAATTACTCTAATGAGCATTTGTATATTGTTAACTGCTAGTGAGAAATGTCTACTGGAAACATCCTTCATATGCCATTGAGATGACATGCTGGTCTTTTGGTAGCAATCGGTTCGTAGGACTTCCTCACATTGAACAATTTAATCCTCTTCACTACTAGTTGCATATTTCACCTAGAATTCTCCTTCAAAACGCAATATGATGCACTGCTGTTCTTTTGGAAGAAATAGATTTGTGATATTTCCTCATAATGCGCAATTCAATACTCTTCACTGCTACTTCCAAATTTCTCCTGGAATCCTCTTCCAAATGCCATTATAATGCAATTCTTGCCTTCTGGTAGACAACGGCTAGTGAAAATTACTCAGAATGATCAATTAAAGCATGTTCACTGTTACTTTGAAATTTCTCCTGTAATCCTCCAAATCCAAACGTGACTATGTTACTATGCTGGACTTTTGGTGGAGATCGGTTTGTGATATTTCCTCACAATGAGCAATATTATTGTGAAAGTCATAATCAGTCAGCAGCCATGGTAATCAGAGACCACTAGGTGGAAGTAGACACCTCGCCTACGCAAGACCTTGCATTTTTACAGTTGTCCTTCGCCTACACAAGAATAGTGTTTTCCAGCTGAGATAGTTATTTCTATACCAGTTTTTACTGACCAGATAACAGACATCTGAGATCTGGTAACCACCAATCAAATGTTAACACACCAGGGCTTTGTCTAAGTGTGTATAAAAGACCTGTAATTTCTATGTTAATTGAAGTCCTGTCACTTGGTACAGACTTCCCTTATTTTGCAGAATAAAGTACTTTTCTTTCCTTATCCCTGTCTGGCTGTTATTGGCTCTCAGCTAGGCGGACCCGATATTTCGGTAACATTATCTTGTTCACTGCTAGTAAGAAATTTCTCCTTGCAACCTCCTCCAAATGCCGTTGAGATGCAATGCTGGTCTTTTTGTAGAGATCGGTTTGTGATATATCCTCACAATGCAAAATTCAATCCTGTGTACTGCTACTTCCAAATTTCACCTGCAATCCTCCTCCAAAAGTCATTACGTTTCTATGCTGGACTTTTGGTAGAAATCAGTTCATGATATTTCCTCACAATGTGCAATTCAATCCTCTGCACTGCTAACGCCTAATTTCTCCTGGACTCCTCCTCCAAAAGATTCCAGGAGAAATTTGGAAGTAGCTGTGAAGAGGATTGAATGGTGCATTGTGAGAAATCCTTACGAACCGATCTCTACCAAAAGACCAGTATCATAATGTCATTGGGAGGTTCCGGTAGACATTTCTCACTCGCAGTGAACAAGATAGAATTGCTCATTGTGAGTAATTTTCAGAAATATCTCTACCAAAAGACCAGCAGTGCATCATATTGGCTCTTTGCGAGCAGTGAACAGGATTCAATTGTTCAGTGTGAGGAATTCCTACGAACAGCTCTATACGAAAAGACAAGTAACGTATCATAATCGCATTTGCTGAAGGATTCCAGGAGAAATTTGGAAATAGCTGTGAACAGGATAGAATTGTTTATTGTGACGAATTTTCTACGATCGATTGCTACCAAAAATCCAGCATGTTATCATAATGACGTTTGGAGGAGGATTCCAGGAGAAATTTGGAAGTAGCAATGAACAGCATTTACTTGCCCATTGTGAGCAATTTTCATGTACAGATGTCTTCCTAAATAACAGTAATGCATCATATGTACTTTTGGAGAATGGTTCCAAGTGAAATTTGAATCTAGCAGTGAAGAGATTTGAATTGCTCAATGTGAGGAATCCTACCTACCGATCTCTACTAAAAGACCAGAATTGCATCTGAAGCGCATTTGATGTAGGTTCCCCATATAAATTTCTGAATAGCGGAGAACAAGATAGAATTGCTAATTATGAGTAATTTTCACAAACCGATCTCTACCAAAAGTCCAGGATTGCATCTTAAATGCTTTTGGAGGAGAAGTCCAGGAGAAATTAGGATTTAGAAGTGAACAGGATTGAATTGCGCGTTGAGAGGAAATATCACAAATTGATTTCTACCAAAAGTCCAGCATAGAAATGTAATGACTTTTGGAGGAAGATTTCGGGTGAAATGTGGAAGTAGCAGTGAATAGGATTGAATTGCGCATTGTGAGGAAATATCACAAAACGATCACTACCAAAAGAGGAGCATTGCATTATTTTTTGCGTTTGGAGGAGTCTACCCTTAGAAATTTCTCAATAGTGGGGAACAAGATAGAATTGCTCATTGTGCGGAATGTTCACAAACCGATCTGTACCAAAAGTCCAGCATTGAAGAGGTTTCCCGAACAAATTTCTCTCTAGCAGTTAACATGATCATTGTAAGTAATTTTCAGGAACCAATCTCTACCAAAAGTCCAGTATTGCATCCTAATGGCATTTGGAGGAGGATTACAGGAGAAATTTGGAAGTAGCAGTGAACAGTATTGAATTGCGCACTGTGAAGAAATATCACAACCCATTTCTACCAATAGTTCAACATAGTAACATATCATCATTTGGAGGAGCATTCCACCTGAAATTTGGAAGTAACAGTGAAGAGACTTGAATTGCTCACTGTGTGAACTTTTCACGAACCGATCGCTACCAAAAGACCAGCAGTGCATCTCAACGGCATTTGGAGGCGGTTTCCAGTAGAAATTTCTCACTAGCAGTGAACAAGATGGAATTGCTCATTGTGAGGAAATATCACAAACCAATCTCTACCAAAATTCCAGCATAGTAACATAGTCACCTTTGGAGGGGGACTACAAGAGAAATTTCGAAGTAACAGTGAACATGCTTTAATTGATCATTGTGAGTAATTTTCACCAGCTGATGTCTACCAGAAGGCCAGCATTGCATCGTAATAGGATTTGGAGGAGGATTCCTGGGGAAATTTGGAAGTAGCTGCGAACTGGAATGAATTGCGGAATGTGAGGAAATATCACAAAACCATCTCTACCAAAAGTCAAGCATTGCATCATAATGGCATTTAGAGGAGGATTACAGGAGAAATTTTGAAGTAGCAGTGAACATGATTGAATTGCGCATTGTGAGGAAATATCAGAAACCGATCTATACCAAAAGTTCAGAATAGTAACATAATGACATTTAGAGGAGCATTCCACGAGAAATTTGGAAGTAGCAGTGAAGAGAACTGAATTGATCGTTGTGAGGAATTTTCACGAACCGATCGCTAAGAAAAGAAGAGCAGTGCATCATGTTCGCTTTTGGAGAAGTAGTGAAGCAGATTGAATTGCTCAATGTGAGAAATTCTTACGAACCGACTACAAAAAAACAGTATTGCATCATAATGGCATTTGGAGGTTCCGGTAGACATTTCTGACGCGCAGTGAACAAGATAGAATTGCTCATTGTGAGTAATTTTCAGGAACAGATCTCTACCAAAAGGCCAGTCGTGCATCATATTGGCTTTTTGAGTAGCAGTGAACAGGATTGAATTGCTCAATGTGACGAATTCCTACCAACCGATCTCTACAAAAAGACCAGTATTGCATCTGAAGGGCACTTGAAGTAGGTTCCCCATAGAAATTTCTCAATAGCGGGGAACAAGATAGAATTGCTCATTTTGAGAAATTTTCACTAACTGATCTCTACCAAAAGTCCAGGATTGCATCTTAAAGGCTTTTGGAGGAGAAGTCCAGGAGAAATTAGGAATTAGCAGTGAACAGGATTGAATTGCGCGTTGAGAGGAAATATCACAAACTGATTTCTTCCAAAAGTCCAGCCTAGAAACGTAATGGCTTTTGGAGAAGGATTGTAGGTGAAATTTGGAAGTAGCAGTGAATAGGATTGAATTGCGCATTGTGAGGAAATATCACAAACTGATGTCTTCCCAAGGAACAGCAGTGCATCATATTGCGTTTTGGAGGAGAATTCTAGGTTAAATTTGCAACTAATAGTGAAGAGGATTGAATTGTTCAATGTGAAAAATTCCTACCAACCGATTGCTACCAAAAGACCAGCATTTCATCTCAATGGCATATGGAGGATTTTTCCAGTAGACATTTCTCACTAGCAGTTAACAAGACAGAATTGCTCATTAGAGTAATTTTCATGAATCGATCTCTACCAAAAGAGCAGCAGTGCATCATATTGGATTTTTGAGTAGCAGTAAACAGGATTGAATTGCTCAGTGTGAGGAATTCCTACAAACAGCTCTATACGAAAAGACAAGTAACGTATCATAATGGCATTTGGTGAAGGATTCCAGGAGAAATTTGGAAATAGATGTGAACAGGATAGAATTGCTTATATTGAAGAATTTTCAAGGATCAATCGCTACCAAAAATCCAGGATGTTTTCATAATGACATTTGGAGGAGGATTCCAGGATAAATTTGGAAGTAGCAATGGACAGGATTTAATTGCCCATTGTGAGCAATTTTCATGTACAGATGTCTTCCAAAATAACAGCAATGTATCATATTTGCTTCTGGAGGACGGTTCCAAGTGAAATTTGCATCTAGCAGCGAAGTGGATTGAATTGCTCAATGTGAGGAATTCCTACCAACCGATCTCTACCAAAAGACCAGCATTGCATCTCAATGGCAGTTGGAGGAGGTTTCCAGTAGAAATTTGGCACTAGCAGTGAATAGGATTGAATTGCTCATTGTGAGGAATTTTCCCGAACCGATCCCGATGTGACGAACTAAGACTGTTGTTAAGGTTTCCCTGAGTACTGTGTGGGTGCCTCGGTTTCCCCTATGCGGTGCTTGAGTATCTAGGTGGTGGGACAACGGTGCAGGATTGTTACAAAGCCCTAGAAGGCAGAGGCCTGGACACAGAGAATGGCCCTGTCTCCTGGCAACAGATGGCCCGGCCCCTCCCCGGCAAAGGTGCGAGCTGAAGGTGTTGGAACAAAGGGATCAGGTGACCTCCTGGCCCAGGAAGGAGACAAAGGGGGAGGCGAGGCTGGTGAGTTTCAGTTTGGAGCTGGCTTGGGAAGAGGAGGGGAGAGGGGCAGACAGGGTCTGGCCTCCCTGCCCCCGTTTGGAGCTGTGGGGTGAAATGCAGGGAGCCCCGAGCTGGGGTCTAAGCTCCCTGCCCCCCCGGAAGGGCCCGACTGAGGGGTCCTGGATGTACTGACAAACTCTGTTTGGACTGTGTTCCTGGCATCTCTAATAAACCTTCTGTTCTACTGGCTGGCTGAGACTCCCAGTGACTCCAGGGAAGAGGGGTGCAGGGCCGGACTCCCCTATACTCTGTGACAACTGGTGGCAGCGGTGGGATGTTCTGCACCCCGTGAATGGCACTTCCTGCAGTAAGTAACTGGGGAGCAGTAGAACGAAGGGGGGCTAACGAGGACCAGGCGTGCTGAAGGCTCACGGAGGAACGGTTTCAGGGAGCGGAGGAGCTATGCTTAACCTCTGGGAGTGTGTGACCAGTGAGAAGGACTGTGCAATGATGGGGTCCCCCTGGGGGATGCAGTGAGCAGTCCCAGGGGCGGAGGAGCCTGCGGCTTGGCCCTGGGAGAGAGAAGGAATTTTGCAGTGACAGGGTTCCCCTGGGGGTGCCGTGAGCGGACCCAGGGGTGGAGGAGCTGCAGCTCAACCCTGGCAAAGAGGCGGTGACCTGGAGAAGGGCTGGCACACTTGGGGTTCTTCCTGGAAACCGTGGGGAGCTAAGAGCACACAGGCCTGCGAACCCACAGCAACTTGGGAGCAGTGACGTGATGGCGTATCGCTTTCTCCTTAAAAGAAGCATTGTAACCCTGTGCAAAAAGCGAGGGATACACATTGGGAAGCTCACTAAAGCCCAGCTAATTGTGCAGCTGGAGGAGGATGACCACTCTAAGGAGCAGTTTCCTGACCCCGATGGGGCTACAGCAGGATCTGGGAGTAGCTGGAGCGATAGCATGGCATCCCCAAGAGTCTGGTCCCCAACCAGACGGGGGTCTTCATGATCAGGTTCCCCAGCAGGGGATCGGAGACGGATGGGACTAGAGATGAGTCTGAGAGAGCAAGAGGACTGTGAGAGACAGCGAGAGCCCGAGAGAGACCTACAGGAGAAGCAGCAGCAGCAGCAGCAGCGTGAACTGGCGGTGGTGGAACAGAGAGGCATAGGGGACTTCCCAGTGGTGAGTGGGAATAGACCCCAGGGTGCCAGTTCTGCAGGGAACCTCGATCCTAAATTGCTGCCCCTGGTTAAGGAGGGTGGGGATGTGGAGGCCCACCTCACTGCCTTGGAGCAGGCTGGTGATTGGAACCAGGGAGACCCTGCGGAAAGGCCCCGGGATCTAGCTCCCTTGCTGGGTCCCAAGGCCGTAAACTCCGTCAGCCAGATGGGTGGGATGGTGGACGGATTTCCACCCCTGACCCCAACCCATATGTCTGCATGGACTCTCCTGGGCTCAGGCCCTGCAGACCCCCAGTGGGAGCGGAAGGTGATGGTCAATGGAAAGACATTCTTGGGGCGGCGAGACCCCGGGACAGAGAGAACTGTGGTCAGGCCCAGGGTGGTGCACCCCCACCAGATGATGAGGGGCTGTGTGACCTGGGTGAGGGTCCCAGGGATGGAACCATTCGCCCTGCCTATGGCCCAGATCTCTGTGCAGACCCAGGAGGGGTCGGGCTGGCTGGTGGTTAGGGTTCTCCAGGATATCAGCTGTGAGGTGCTGTTGGGGGGTGACTGTGTATCTTTGGGACAGGATCCAGGCCCTGGCCCTGTAACAGCCGAGGATTTGAATTTGAACCCAGGGAGCCAATTGGCTAAGAGGGAAATGGTCAGTGAAAATGCAAATGACCTGGCTGGCAGAGGGGAGGAGCTGCCAGGCCCCGGTTACCTGCCTGCCTGTAACCAGACCCCTAGGGCGGGGTGGGACAGAGAGATGCTCCCCACCCCCATGCAGAATGGAGAGGTGGCTCACGCTGGCTCTGATGCTGTTACCAAAGCAGGGAGCTCGCTGCCTGGCCCCACAGGGACAGCCAGGGCAGCGCTGAACATGGGGGGAGCCAAGACCCCAGCTGAGTGGGGGAACACACAGGCAGGGCAGGACGGCTGCCAACCAGGCTGGCCTGGTCTAGAGGTGCTGCCGGGAAGTGATTCCACGGCAGGGAGGGAGCCACCAGGGACAGGGCTCAGTGGGGTGGAGACCCCAGGCCTGGCCAGTGAGCTGCAGAGGGATCCCGCCTTGGAGAAGCTAAGGGAACTTGCTGGCCACAGTGCTGCAAATCCCCTTGGGGAAGACTGCAGAGACAGATCCCTGTGGGAGAAGGGATTCCTGTGCCGGGAATGGGCTCCCCAAGGGGAAGTAGAACTGTGGGGAATCAGGAGGCAGCCGGTGGGGCCCAGAAGAATCATCACCGGCTATTGTACCTGGCCCAGGGTAAGGGAGAAGATCCCTGGAGGTCCCTGCCCATCAGAGAGGAACCTTTCCAGAAGGTGGCTATGAATAGGGTGGGCCCCCTCAGCAGAGCAACCTGGTCAGGGAAGAAATGCATCCTGGTGGTGATGGATTTCGCCACCCGCTACCCAGAGGTGGTGGCTCTGTCCTCCACTAGGGCAGACACCGAGGCAGATGTGCTGCTGACCATCTTCAGCAGAATGGGGGTCCACAGCGAGGTCTTTACAGATCAGGGATCCGAGGTCATCTCAGCCCTGCCCTGTGGCGTGTGGGAGAAAGGTGGGGTCTGGCCCACCTGGGCCTCTGCATATCACCCTCAGTCCAATGGGCTGGTGGAGAGAGTTCAGGGGACCGTGAGGCTGATGCTGAGGACTTGCATAAATCAGCATCCACAGGACTGGGACAAGTACCTGCCCCACCGATGGCACAGGGAAGTGCCCCAGGAATCACCAGGGGGCTTCCCTTTCAAGCTGTGGTATGTGAGGAGAGTAAGGGGACCCCTAGAACTGGTAAGGGACGATTGGGAGAAGGGGGAAGACCCCCTGATAGATCTCTCCCCTGAGATGGGAGCCAATCCTCCCATCAGGTGTCCCCCATTCAGAGTAACTGGGAAAAGAGCCCAGAACCTGGAGAGAGAGGCCAAGGACAGGCTGGCTTTAGAGGTGAACCAGTCATTCAACAGCCCAGGGCTGGCCAAGGTGGAGGCGATCAGAGATTGGCCTGTTCCCCAGACCAAGAAACAGGTCCAGGCCTTTAGCGGGATGGCGGGGTACTACCAGAGGTTTGTACCCCCCTTTAGCTCCCTAGCTGCCCCCATCACAGAGCTAGGTAAGAAGGGGAAGCCAGACGAGGCAGTCTGGACCGAGCAGGGCCAGAGGGCTCTCTGTGCGCTGAAGGAGGCTCTAATCCAGGGCCCAATAGATCGAGTAAACCCAGACCGGGCCAAGCCCTGTACAGTGTTCACCGAAGCCTCAGACACAGGGCTGGGCGCGGTGCTGATGCAGGCCTATGCGAAGCGGGGGAGACACCCCATCGGGTATCTGAGCAAGGAGCTGCTGCCCTGGAGGCAGAACGGTCCGGCCATAGAGAGGGAATGCCTGGCCATGGGGCAGGCCCTTAAGAAGCGACAGCCGGATCGACGTGGGTGGCGCTTTACGGTGTATATTCACCCCAACGTGGCTGCATCCAGGAAAAGGGGCCGATGCCGAGTGGCTGGCGACAGAGACACGTGGTCAGAGAGGGGACCAGATCAAGAGGGAGGCTCTTAACCAAGAGAGCCCGAATTACAGCCCTCCAGACTGGAGCGCTGGGAAAAGACCTGATCTCAGCTTGAACCCCAGGGGTTTTGAGATGGGAAAAGGGCACGGGCCGCATAAACCTTCCCACATGCGGCCTGCGGGTGCCATCAAGCCCACCCGACCTAAGGGAGCACGTGGAACTGGAATGGCCTGGTGTGACCAGGTTCGAACTTCCCCAGGTCACTGGCTAAGTGACCCCGCTCAGTTCGGTCTCGAAGGGGGGAGAGATGTGACGAACTAGAACTGTTGTTAAGGTTTCCCTGAGTACTGTGTGGGTGCCTCGGTTTCCCCTATGCGGTGCTTGAGTATCTAGGTGGTGGGACAACGGTGCAGGATTGTTACAAAGCCCTAGAAGGCAGAGGCCTGGACACAGAGAATGGCCCTGTCTCCTGGCAACAGATGGCCCAGCCCCTCCCCGGCAAAGGTGCGAGCTGAAGGTGTTGGAACAAAGGGATCAGGTGACCTCCTGGCCCGGGAAGGAGACAAAGGGGGAGGCGAGGCTGGTGAGTTTCAGTTTGGAGCTGGCTTGGGAAGAGGAGGGGAGAGGGGCAGACAGGATCTGGCCTCTCTGCCCCCGTTTGGAGCTGTGGGGTGAAATGCAGGGAGCCCCGAGCTGGGGTCTAAGCTCCCTGCCCCCCCGGAAGGGCCCGACTGAGGGGTCCTGGATGTACTGACAAACTCTGTTTGGACTGTGTTCCTGGCATCTCTAATAAACCTTCTGTTCTACTGGCTGGCTGAGACTCCCAGTGACTCCGGGGAAGAGGGGTGCAGGGCCGGACTCCCCTATACTCCGTGACACCCTACCAAAAGAATAGCAGTGCATCATAATGGCATTTGGAGGGCGATTCCAGGAGAACTTTGGAAGTAGCAGTGAAGAGGATTGAACCTCTCTGAGCCTTAGCACACCTGTTTCTCGCCGTGGGCCCCCTCAGGGAGTACACATACTCTGGACTCCCAGGCCCCCACCCCCGAAGGGGATGATGCAACCCTGTTCTCTAGACAAAAGTGACTCTCAGCCAGCGTAAAAGAGGAGGGTTTATTGAGCGTTGAACACAGCACAGGAATTCTCAGGGCTCTCAGGCCTGGTCTCCCCCCAGCCCAGCACATCCAGCTCTCTCCTGCCTCCAGGTGGGCTCTGCCTGCTTCCTCTCTCCAGCCCAGTGCCCCCCTGCTTCCCATCTCGGCAGTGGGTATCACTGGCCCCAAGCCCCGCCTCTGTCCATTGTTTTCTCTCCAGGTAAACAGCCCTGTAAACAGGGTCGTCTGGGCCTCTTCTCTGTCTCTGGCCCCCTGTGGCTAGAACCGGTTGGTTAGGCCCCCAGAGCTCTTCTATTAGCAGCCTATTGTTCTCCCACTGGCCAGAACCGGCTGCGGACTCCTGAGCAGGCTTCCAAGTTACCTGTCGATGGGGTCTCCATTCTCCACGTCCATGGTTGGAGTCCCCAGGGGTCCTCGTCAGTCCCATGTAACAAGAAACTCCCTCTCCCATCACCTCGTTAAACCCGTAACACCCAGGGAAACAGAGTCCCACCCCCTCTGCATGCAACCCCTAGCAAACCAAGAAAACCCCCCATGGGCAACAAGGAAAACAAGAAACTCCCCCATGCCACCACAGCAATTCCAGGAGAAATTTGGCACGAGGAGTGAACAAGATTGGATTGCCCATTGTGAGGAATTTTCAAGAACCGATCTCTACATGCAAGCAGGCTGGCTAACCTAGTGAGGAGGGCTTTAAACTAGGTTCACCGGGGGAAGGAGACCAAAGCCCTGAGGTAAGTGGGGAAGTGGGATACCGGGAGGAAGCACAAGTAGTTGAGTGCAAGAGGGGAGGGCTCCTGCCCCATACTGGGACAGCAGGACAATCGGTGAGTTATCTTAAATGCCTATACACAAATGCAAGAAGCCAGGGAAACAAGCAGGGAGAACTGGAAGTCCTGGCACAGTCAAGGAATTATGATGTAATTGGAATAACAGAGACTTGGTGGGATAACTCACACGATTGGAGTACTGTCATGGATGGATATAAACTGTTCAGGAAGGATAGGCAGGGCAGAAAAGGTGGGGGAGTTGCGTTGTATGTAAGAGAGCAGTATGACTGCTCAGAGCTCCAGTATGAAACTGCAGAAAAACCTGAGAGTCTCTGGATTAAATTTAGAAGTGTGAGCAACAAGGGTAATGTCGTGGTGGGAATCTGCTACAGACCACCAGACCAGGGGGATAGTGTGGACGAGGCTTTCTTCCAGCAACTAACAGAAGTTACTAGATCACAGGCTCTGGAGCTCATGGGTGACTTTAATCACCCCGATATCTGCTGGGAGAGCAATACAGCGGTGCACAGACAATCCAGGAAGTTTTTGGAAAGTGTAGTGGACAATTTCCTGGTACAAGTGCTGGAGGAACCAACTAAGGGAAAAACTCTTCTTGACCTGCTGCTCACAAACAGGGAAGAAATAGTAGAGGAAGCAATAGTGGCTGGGAACCTGGGAGGCAGTGACCATGAGATGGTCGAGTTCAGGATCCTGACACAAGGAAGAAAGGAGAGCAGTAGAATACAGACCCTGGACTTCAGAAAAGCAGACTTTCACTCCCTCAGGGAACTGATGGGCAAGGTCCCCTGGGAGAATAACATGAGGGGGAAAGGAGTCGAGGAAAGCTGGCTGATTTTGGGGTTGGTCCTGCTTTGAGCAGGGGGTTGGACTAGATGACCTCCTGAGGTCCCTTCCAACCCTGAGATTCTATGATTCTATGATTCTATTTTAAAGAATCCTTATTGAGGTTGCAGGAACAAACCATCCCGATGTGTAGAAAGAAAAGTAAATATGGCAGGCGACCAGCTTGGCTTAACAGTGAAATCCTTGCTCGTCTTAAACACAAAAAAGCAGCTTACAAGAAGTGGAAGATTGGACAAATGACCAGGGAGGAGTATAAAAATATTGCTCAGGCATGCAGGAGTGAAATTAGGAAGGCCAAATCACACTTGGAGTTGCAGCTAGCCGGAGATGTTAGGAGTAACAAGAAGGGTTTCTTCAGGTATGTTAGCAACAAGAAGAAAGTCAAGGAAACTGTGGGCCCCTTGGTGAATGAGGGAGGGAACCTAGTGACAGAGGATGTGGAGAAAGCTAGTGTACTCAATGCTTTTTTTGCCTCTGTCTTCACAGACAAGGTCAGCTCCCAGATGGCTGCACTCCGCAGCAAGGTATGGGGAGGAGTTGACCAGCCCTCTGTGGAGAAAGAAGTAGTTTGGGACTATTTAGAAAAGCTGGACAAACACAAGTCCATGGGGCCGGATGCACTGCATCCGAGGGTGCTAAAGGAGTTGGCCGATGTGATTGCAGAGCCATTGGCCATTATCTCTGAAAAATCATGGCAATCGGGGGAGGTCCCGGATGACTGGAAAAAAGCTAATGTAGTGCCCATCTTTAAAAAAGGGAAGAAGGAAGATCCGGGGAACTACAGGCCAGTCAGTCTCATCTCAGTCCCTGGAAAAATCATGGAATAGGTCCTCAAGGAATCAATTCTGAACCACGTAAAGGAGAGGAAAGTGATCAGGAACAGTCAGCATGGATTCACCAAGGGCAAGTCATGCCTGACTAACCTAATTGCCTTCTATCATGAGATAACTGGCTCTGTGGATGAGGGGAAAGCAGTGGATGTGACTTTAGCAAAGCTTTTGATATGGTCTCCCACAATATTCTTGCCAGCAAGTTAAAGAAGTATGGGCTGGATGAATGGACTGTAAGGTGGATAGAAAACTGGCTAGATGGTCGGGCTCAACAGGTAGTGATCAATGGCTCCATGTCTAGTTGGCAGCCGGTATCAAGTGGAGTGCCCCAAGGGTCAGTGCTGGGGCCTGTTTTGTTCAATATCTTAATTAACGATCTGGAGGATGGTGTGGACTGCACCCTTAGCAAGTTTGCAGACGACACTAAACTGGGAGGAGTGGTTGATACGCTGGAGGGTAGGGATAGGACACAGAGGGACCTAGACAAATTAGAGGATTGGGCTAAAAGAAATCTGATGAGGTTCAACAAGGACAAGTGCAGAGTCCTGCACTTAGGACGGAAGAATCCCATGTACTGCTACAGAATAGGGACCGAATGGCTGGGCAGCAGTTCTGCAGAAAAGGACCTAGGGGTTACAGTGGACGAAAAGCTGAATATGAGTCAACAGTGTGCCCTTGTTGCCAAGAAGGCTAACGGCATTTTGGGTTGTATAAGTAGGGGCATTTCCAGCAGATCGAGGGACGTGATCATTCCCCTCTATTCGGCACTGGTGAGGCCTCATTTGGAGTACTGTGTCCAGTTTTGGGCCCCACACTACAAGAAGGATGTGGATAAATTGGAAAGAGTCCAGCGGAGGGCAACAAAAATGATTAGGGGGCTGGACATAAGTCACATGACTTATGAGGAGAGGCTGAGGGAATTGGGATTGTTTAGCCTGCAGAAGAGATGAGTGAGGGGGGATTTGATAGCTGCTTTCAACTACCTGAAAGGGGGTTCTAAAGAGGATGGATCTAGACTGTTCTCAATGGTAGAAGATGACAGAACAAGGAGTAATGGTCTCAAGTTGCAGAGGGGGAGGTTTAGGTTGGATATTAGGAAAAACCTTTTCACTAGTAGGGTGGTGAAGAACTGGAATGGGTTACCTAGGGAGGTGGTGGAATCTCCTTTCTTAGAGGTTTTTAAGGTCAGGCTTGACAAAGCCCTTGCTGGGATGATTTAGCTGGGGCTGATCCTGCTTTGAGCAGGGGGTTGGACTAGATGACCTCCTGAGGTCCCTTCCAACCTGATATTCTATGATTCTATAATTCCCCGGGGTGGGGTGGAAGGGCTTGAGGATACCCCACAGGCAGGAATTCCCAAGTGCGCCTTCCTGGGCTCTCAAAGGGGTTCTGCACTTGGGTGGTGGCAGCATCTATCCATCCAAGGTCAGACAAAAGCTGTAACTTTGGGAGTTTAATACCAGCCTGGAGTGGCCAGTATTAATTTTTAGAATCCTTGCGGGCCCCACCTTCTGCACTTGAAGTGCCAGAGTGGGGGAACAGCCTTGACAGCCGGCAAGGAAGAGGAGGGTGCCCCAATGGCCTCAGCCACAGAGAGGAAGCCTGGGAAGGTGGAGAGCCAGGTGGACGAGGGGGTGGAAGGCAGAGTGGGGACGGAGAGATTGGGGGAAGTAGCTGCTGAGGGAAGCAGAGTGGGTCAAGGAAGGGGAGGTGGTGTGTATTAGGTGCTGGAGGGCATAGGCGTGGACTTCGTGGGTGCTCCGGGGCTGGAGCACCCACCGGGAAAAATTAGAGGATGGGTAAGGAATGGTGTCCTTAGCATCTGTTTGTCAGAGGGGGGTGATGGATGGCAGGAGAGAGATCACTTGATCATTACCTGTTAGGTCCACTCACTCCGGGGCACTTGGCATTGGCCACGGTCGGTGGACAGGATACTGGGCTGGATGGACCTTTGGTCTGATCCAGTTTGGCCATTCTTATGTTCTTAAAATGGGCAATGACTGCCTAGGAAGGAATACTGCAGAAAAGGATCTGGGGATTATAGTGGATCACAAAGTCAATAATAACTTATAATAACTTTTCCTTATTCACTTTCTCTACACCACTCATGATTTTATATCTATCATATCCCCCCTTAGTCTCCTCTTTTCCAAGCTGAAAAGTCCTACCCTCCTACCCTCTTTAATCTCTCCTCATATGGGACCCGTTCCAAACCCCTAATCATTTTATTTGTCCTTCTCTGAACCTTTTCTAATGCCAGTATATCTTTTTCGAGATGAGGAGAACACATTGGTACGCAGTATTCAAGGTGTGGGCGTGCCATGGATTTCTATAAGGGCAATAAGATATTCTCCGTCTTATTTTCTATCCCTTTTTTAATGATTCCTAACATCCTGTTTGCTTTTTTGACTGCCACTGCACACTGCGTGGATGTCTTCAGAGAACTATCCACGATGATTCCAAGATCTTTTTCCTGATTAGTTGTAGCTAAATTAGCCCCCATGATATTGTATGTATAGTTGGAGTTATTTTTTCCAATGTGCATTACTTTACATTTATCCACATTAAATTTCATTTGCCATTTTGTTGCCCAATCATTTAGTTTTCGGAGATCTTTTTGAAGGTCTTCACAGTCTGCTTTGGTCTTAACTATCTCGAGCAGTTTAGTATCATCTGCAAACTTTGCCACCTCACTGTTTACCCCTTTCTCCAGATCATTTATGAATAAGTTGAATAGGATTGGTCCTAGGACTGACCCTTGGGGAACACCACTAGTTACCCCTCTCCATTGTGAAAATTTACCATTTATTCCTACCACTGTTCCCTCTAAGCTGTGCGCGTGTGTGCGTGCACACAGATCCTAAACCCCGTGCACACGGCGAAACACCGCGCGCACAAAAATTTGCACAGAAGCACAACAATTTGCATAGAAGAAATTTTTTGTGTACACGGCCTGTCAAAAATTAGAGGGAACATTGATTCCTACCCTTTGTTGCTTGTCTTTTAACCAGTTCTCAATCCATGAAAGGATATTCCCTCTTATCCCATGACAACTTAATTTACGTAAGAGCCTTTGGTGAGGGACCTTGTCAAAGGCTTTCTGGAAATCTAAGTACACTATGTCCACTGGATCCCCCTTGTCCACATGTTTGTTGACCCCTTCAAAGAACTCTAAAAGATTAGTAAGACATGATTTTCCTTTACAGACACCATGTTGACTTTTGCCCAACAATTTATGTTGTTCTATGTGTCTGACAATTTTATTTTCTACTATTTTTTCAACTAATTTGCCCGGTACTGACGTTAGACTTACCGGTCTGTAATTGCCGGGATCACCGTTAGAGCCCTTTTTAAATATTGGTATTACATTAGCTATCTTCCAGTCATTGTGTACAGAAGCTGATTTAAAGGACAGGTTACAAACCATAGTTAATAGTTCCACAATTTAACATTTGAGTTCTTTCAGAACTCTTGGGTGAATGCCATCTGGTCCCAGTGACTTGTTACTGTTAAGTTTATCAATTAATCCCAAAACGTCCTCTAGTGACACTTCAATCTGTGACAATTCCTCAGATTTGTCACCTACAAAAGATGACTCAGGTTTGGGAATCTTCCTAACATCCTCAGCCGTGAAGACTGAAGCAAAGAATTCATTTAGTTTCTCCAGAATGACTTTATCGTCTTTAGGTGCTCCTTTTGTATTTATCATCCAGGATGTGCTGCAGATGTGCTGCGTGACTGTAAGCAAGTCGCTTTGTCTAGATACCTCTGTATTATTGCAAAAAGAGATTGAGAAGGAGAATAGAGTGAAAGTATGTTTGTCTTTAGAAGATTCCTCTCCTTGTCTGGAGAAGAGAAATGATGAATTGACAGCTCCATTGATTCCAGTAGAAGGTGCATGGATGTACCAGTTGTAACACAGCCTGTAATGTGCTTTGTCACATCTACAAAAGCCAATGTACTATTGTGACAGATTTCTGTTACCAATCTGCCTAAGGTGATCAGTCTGAGACTGCAGGATAGTTGGGGGAGGAGATGGAGGAACACACCAAGTGGCTAAATTTTAAAGCTTATAAAATAATAAAATAACAACGGAGAGTGCTGGGGGTTTCCCACATCACTCTGGGGGAGGAAGAAAGCACTAGTGCCCGAGCCCTAACCCACTTTCATACTCACACATGCACAACCCACGGCTGGCCAAGCCTGGGTGTAGTGTAAGAAGAAGAGGGGGAAGGGTGGACAGGAGTTTTGCCCTGTGCACGGGTTGTCTGGGGTCCGCTGTAGATCTCCAACTTGCTTCCACTCTTGGGAGGGTTTTAAGTCCTGGAGGTTCCTTCGGTCAGGGGAGGGCTCCCCTCTCCCCCCGTTCCCATGCTCTTTGCTCTCTGCACCAGTTTGAACTGGCTCTTCGCAGCTCCCCAAACTTTCCATAACATACCAGCTCCAGGGTTGCGAGGCAGACTCATATTGAGTCTTACCGGTCCCACCTTCGCAAATGTGCAATTTGGCAGTTCTGCAATTTCTTCGGCTCTGTCTGTCTCTGTTTTCATTTCTCACGGCCAGCTGGGACTGAGAAGCAGTTTCTCACTGCTTAGCATACAGAAAGTGTGTCTATGTCTCTTGACCTTGACGCCGAGCAGCTTCTTATCTGCACGCCTGGTTGAATTTTCAAATTAACCCGTTCTTTTCTCTCCCCCACTTTGGCCTCTCGTACCCTGCAAATAAATCTTTCATTCCACTCTCATAGAATCATAGAATATCAGGGTTGGAAGGGACCTTAGGAGGTCATCTAGTCCAACCCCCTGCTCAAAGCAGGACCAATCCCCAATTTTTGCCCCAGATCCCCAAATGGCCCCCTCAAGGATTGAACTCACAACCCTGGGTTTAGCAGGCCAATGCTCAAACCACTGAGCTATCCCCGCCCCCTCATACCTTTAACCTTTCCCCACTGCCAATCCATTACATAAATAAAAGTGTTACAGTGTATGCTGCTGGTGCTTACCCAGCAGACCCCCCAAAAAAGGAGGGGGGGGGTAGTTCGTACTGTGACACTATAGGCATTACAAAATGCATTATAGGCGCTAATTTCAGGGAAAGTACAAAATCTTGCAGTCTAGACCAGAACTTTCATTTTTCACAGTATCTGGCTTTCACATGACTTGAAGTGGGCACATCTTATTTGCTGAGCCTTCTAACAATGACACACTGGAGTTAACAAACACTTCAATTCAAACATAGCATTGGGTTGGTTTAGATTCAAAGTAAAACAAGTTTATTAACAAAGTCAAAAATGGTTAGCAGCGAGTTAACGTGAAAAACACTTTCTAGTGAGTGAGACTTAGCAAAACAATGGTGATCGTTCAAGGTAAGATTCTTACCATACCCGTTTCCATCAGGATCTCCCACAGAGTCAGTTCATTTGAAAGGTCATGTCGGGTTCTTTGCCCCTCTCTTTTGTAGGTTAGTGAACGTTTGAAAAGTATCCTTATTAAAAATCAGTGCCCCTGTTGTGAGGACAGGTGCCATAGAGTTTGATGGAGAAGGTTCCATGCGGTTTTCTTCCTTGCTGGTGCTTTTTAAAATGCAAATTGATCTGTCATTGTGGCTCCAATATGCCAAGGAATGGCCACTTGATTGTGATTAACAGTTGCACCTGGATGGAGGCATCGGCCTTTCCTTTGTCTGAAAGAAACCTGTTTATTAACTGTGCAGATTTGTCCAGTTGAAACACATTTTATTCCCATATTTTCTTCACATTTGTACAGTCCTTTGGATATTTTCCCTAAGTACACCATGCAAGCCAATGATCAGTGTGGTATTAGTTTTCCAGTGATACCTCACACAACACCTATTAGATACAAACTATGACATAAGAGAATTGGGGTATGTTCAACTGGTTAGGCCAGCTGAAACTCAGTATCTGATACCAATGAGTCCCTTGCCCTCTGGATTTGGGGTGCTCTTAGGATCACAGTAGTCTTTGACATATTCTGGGAGGTCATCTCTCTCTTCCCAAAACTAGTCTGCCCAGCTCCCTGGGCTACACATCTGCAATTTGACAGATGTCAGTCTTGTGAGTTTCAGGCTCAGTTGTTGAGTGTAATGGCTTTGGTGCCGGCTATACCACTGTGTTGACAGCCCTATTTGGTGTTCTTGTAGAATGTGTTTTTTCCACATGGCTCCAAGCTGTTTAGCGGAGGTTGCAAACTCTCCACCTCTGAGTAGTTGTAACATATAAGACCAGGACTATACTCAAAAGTTAAGTTGATCCAACAACGTCACTCTGGGGTGTGAAAAATCCACAATGCTGAGTGATATAGTTAAGCCAATGTAGCCCCCGTGTACACAGCACTAGGTCAATGGAGAAATTCTTCCACCAATAGAAATACCACCTCTCAGGGAGATGGATTAACTACCACAGGGGCGGGCAAACTTTTTAGCCTGAGGGCTGTATCAGGTTTCGGAAATTGTATGGAGGGCCGGTTGGGGAGGGGATCGTAGCCCAGCCCCCACCTCCTCTCTGGCCCCCCACAGGGAATCCTGCCCCATCCAACCCCCCTGTTCCCTGACAGCCCCCCCAGGACTCCTGCCCCATCCAATCACCCCTTCTTCCTGTTCCCTGACTGCCCCTGGAACCCCCGCCCCTGACTGTCCCCTGACGCCCCATCCAACCCCTCCTCTCATTCCTGACGGCCCCCCCGGAACCCCTGCCCCGTCCAACCACCCCTTCTCCCTGTCCCCTGACTGCCCCCCACCACCCCATCCAACCCCCCTCCTTCCTGACTGCCCCCCAGAACACCTGCCCCCATTCAACCCCCCTTTTCCCCGCCCTCTGACCGCCCCCTGACCACCACCCCAAACTCCCCTGCCCCCTTACTGTGCCGCCCGGCTGGAGCCGGGCCACGCCGCCGCCACCGTGCAGCACAGAGCACCATGTCACGCCGGGCTCTGCAGCTGCGCTGCCCCAGGAGCTGCCAGCCCCGCCACCCAGAGCATTGCGCCGGCAGAGGGGCACACTGAGGCTGCGGGGGAGGGGGGAACAGCAGGGGAGGGGCCGGAGGTAGCCTCCCATGGCAGGAGGGGCCCGCGGGCCGGAGGTGGCCCGCAGGCCATAGTTTGCTCACCTCTGTCTTAGAGTCTCAAAGCAACATAAACCGAAATGGAAGGTAGTATCAGCTGTCCCAGCCCAGAGCTGCTGCATCTTAGCGCCAGGCGAGCCATCCCTGTGGGGCATTATGTGCAGCTGTTACCTGGCTGCCCTGTGCCAGAAGTGGCTGCATTTCAGCACCCGGTGAACCATCCCTGCATGGTGTTCTGTGCAGCTCTTACCCAGCTACCCCACCCCAGAGGTGGCTGCATCTCAGTTCCGGGCGAGCTATCCCCGCGCAGTGTTGGTATGCAGCTGGTAAATGTGTTATATGGTGTTTGGATGAAGGAGTAAATATCTTCTAGATTTATTCTTAGTTATTATTTGCTCTGTAGTAGTGCTGAGCCCCAAGCCTGGACACGGACCCCAATGTGCTAGGCGCTGCAGAAACACAGGAATACCGCTGCCCCTCTGGGGAGTGGGAGCAGAATCCACAGCCTTGCAGGTCAGTTACTCGAAGAAGGAGAAAGTAGTGCCATGGAGGCTTGGTATATTCTCAGTGCAACTTGTTTATTTGCTGTACGTGCAACAGTCCTGGACAGAGACTGTTGTATACAGCATCCAGGGAATTCCCTCTGTGGGGACTCAGCAGACACCACAGATGCCAGGTTCCCAGGAAACAAATGACTCTCCACAGACTGAAGGATTGAGGCAGCGAGCACCTGAGAGAGAACTAAAGTGCAAAAATGGATTTCTTCCAAAGCCTGAACAGTTGATTGCACGCTAAGGGCATGAACAGGCATAGCTGTTTGTAACAGCGCCACCTGGAAGCTTCTGGCAGAACAAAAATAAGGCCCAGCTCATGTGCCATGGAGACTGAATTCCCCCTGGAGGCTTTGCCGAGCCATTCTGTACTCCATACTCATGCCCCTGCTAAAGCCCCCTCCCCTCTAGGAGGTAGAGGAGAACTCACTCCCCATGGCCTGTTCAGCCTGTGAGGGGCTGGTTATCACCTTCCGGAACAGGTCTGAGATGCTCACAGCTCACTCCACCCAGCCGCCTACCAGGGAAAAGCCCCTGCCCCTCCCCTGATCTAACCATTAGACCCCACTCCCCCACCCAAGATAGGGATAGAACCCAGGAGTCCTGACTCCCAGTCCCCGTTGCTCTAACCCATTGGACCCTCACTCTCATCCCAAAGCCAGATATAGAACTCAAAAGTCCTCACTGCCAGTCCCGCTGCTTTAACCGCGAGACCCCACGCCCCTCCCAGAGCCAGGGAGAGAACCCAGGAGTCCTGGTTCCCAGTCCCCACCCCCTGCTCTAATCTGTAGACTCTGCTCTCCTCCCAGAGCTGGATCAAGAACCTGGGAGGCCTGCTTTCACCACTCGCCCTTGTCATCAGGACCCCGTTGTGCCAGGCGCTGCCCAGACACACAGTGAGAGACAGTCCCTGCCCCAGCTGGGATCAGAGCCCCGTTGTGCCAGGCGCTGCCCAGACACAGCGAGAGACAGTCCCTGCCCCAGCTGGGATCAGAGCCCCGTTGTGCCAGGCGCTGCCCAGACACAGCGAGAGACAGTCCCTGCCCCAGCTGGGATCAGGGCCCCGTTGTGCCAGGCGCTGCCCAGACACACAGCGAGAGACAGTCCCTGCCCCAGCTGGGATTAGGGCTGCGTTGTGCCAGGCGCTGCCCAGACACAGCGAGAGACAGTCCCTGACCCAGCTGGGATCAGGGCCCTGTTGTGCTTCAGCCAGGCGCTGCCCAGACACACAGCGAGACACAGTCCCTGCCCCAGCTGGGATCAGGGCCCCGTTGTGCCAGGCGCTGCCCAGACACAGCGAGAGACAGTCCCTGACCCAGCTGGGATCAGGGCCCCGTTGTGCCACAGCCAGGCGCTGCCCAGACACAGTGAGAGACGTTTCAGAGCATTTGCAGTCTAAAAAGAAAAAAGTATGATTTTTATCCTCATTGTACAGATGGGGAAACTAAGGCACGGAGCGCAGTGGTTGTCTTTTGGTCACATGGGGCCCTGTGGCAACACTGTGTAGCCCATATTGCTAGCGTTAGCATTGATTTTATGGGGCAATGCAAAGGACAAGGACCCACAGGCCTGTCTCCTGCGCGATGCTGGCTGCAGCAGTTAGCATAAGGCTTGGGGCCTATGAACGTTGGCACAGATAAATGGCCAACAGTGACCCCTAAGTCCTGAGGACCTGGGAACAGAGCATTTAAGGGGGAGCTTTGTCCACAGCGACACCAGGAACATGAGCTAACACCAGCTTTGGGATATGTTTGGATGGGACCATTGGCAGATGTCTTACCACAGGAGAGCCCATGGCAAGAAATTGATGTCTCTGATCATAAGTTGAGAGCATTAGTAGCCCGACCTATAGGTAGGGTTGCCAGGCGTCCAGTTTTTGACCTGAACACCCGGTCGAAAAGGGACCTTGGCGGCTCCAGTCAGCACCGCTGACTGGTTGGCGGCACAGCACGGCTAAGGCAGGCTCCCTGGCTGCCCTGGCTCCACACAGCTCCCATAGGCGCCGACTCCGTGGGTGCTCCGGGGCTGGAGCACCCACCGGGAAAAATTAGTGGGTGCTCTGCACCCACTGGCACCAGTCAAGTGTTTAAGGGGCTCGTGGGGGCTGTTCAGCGAGGCTGCGGGGGGCGAGCAATCAGCAGTTTGTTTCAGCGCCGGAGCCGGGAGCGCCGCCGATCAGCTGTTCGCCCTCTTGAGCAGCTGTTTCAGGCCCTGAGTCATGGACTTGCTGCATTCAAAACAGCTCTTTCCAGCTTTGCTGTTCAGGTTTTTTTTTGGCCACCAGCCAATCAGTGGGAAGGGAACTCTGCTCCTGGGTGGGAGGGGCAGAGAGAGTGACCCCCCGCACCACCACTGGTGCCTCTCTGTCTCCTAGCAGCTTCTTGTGGCAGGCATGCTTTCTCTGGTTCTCCAGCTGCAAAACTTTCAGGCTTTGGAAGAAATCCATTTTTGCACTTTATTTATAGTCCTAGCTTTCACAGCCTCCTCAGGCAAGGAGTTCCACAGGTTGACTGTTCATGAAGAAGAACTTCCTTTTATTTGTTTTAAAGCTGCTGCCACTAATTTCATTGGGTGGCCCCTAGTTCTTCTATTATGGGAACAAGTAAATAACTTTTCCTTATTCACTTTCTCTACACCACTCATGATTTTAGATCTATCATATCCTCCCTTAGTCTCCTCTTTTCCAAGCTGAAAAGTCCTACCCTCTTCTAAGAACTAGGGGCTGTGACGTTACTGACAATAATTGGGACCGTATAGAACATTGTTGCAACCAAGGTCCTGTAGTGGCACCAAATCTTATATAAAGGGGGTCAAATGAGGTATCTTAGACCAGGTTATGGCTTGCTGGTTATGATTAGGCCAGTTACATGTATGGATCAGTTACATGTATGGATCAGTTTTGTAGTTGAAGTTATGAATATTGACTCTATACTGTCTATATTTCAAACTTGTGCTGTGCTTCTAGGGAAGACCCCAGACCAGGCCTGCTTGATGGCCCATTAAGGACCATCAGCAATACAATTGACCCATTGAGCGAAGGCAGATACGCCTTGTGACTCAGCAAGGTATGCAGGGACTTGCCCATGTGACTTCCGACTCCATTTTGCTGTGATTTTCCACACTAAGGACAAAAAGGTGTCTTTACACCTGGAAGAGACTATAAAAGGCAATTGCCTCATCTCCATTTTGTCTTCAATCGTGATTCATACCTTTGGAGGGACTTTGCTACAAACTGAAGCTCTGAACAAAGGACTGAATGATCATAGAATCATAGAATCTCAGAGTTGGAAGGGACCTCAAAAGGTCATCTAGTCCAACCTCCTGCTCAAAGCAGGACCAACCCCAACTAAATCATCCCAGCCAGGGCTTTGTCAAGCCTGACCTTAAAAACCTCTAATGAAGGAGATTACACCACTTCCCTAGGTAACCCATTCCAGTTCTTCACCACCCTACTAGTGAAAAAGTTTTTCCTAATATCCAACCTAAACCTCCCCCTCTGCAACTTGAGACCATTACTCCTTGTTCTGTCATCTTCTACCACTGAGAACAGTCTAGATCCATCCTCTTTGGAACCCCCTTTCAAGTAGTGGGAAGCAGCTATCAAATCCCCCCTCACTCTTCTCTTCTGCAGGCTAAACAATCCCAGTTCCCTCAGCCTCACCTCATAAGTCATGTGCTCCAGCCCCCTAATCATTTTTGTTGCCCTCCGTTGGACTCTTTCCAATTTATCCACATCCTTCTTGTAGTGTGGGGCCCAAAACTGGACACAGTATTCCAAATGAGGCCTCACCAGTGCCAAATAGAGGGGAATGATCACATCCCTCGATGATCCATGATCCATCCGAGCTGGGGATGCACTCCAGAGACTTGATTTGAACCTGCAGTTTATTACATCACTGAACCAAGAACTTTGCCATTGCTGTATGTAATTGATTCCTTTTAACCAATTCTAGCTCTCACCTATACCTTTTTCCTTTTATGAATAAAACTTTAGATTTTAGATTCTAAAGGACTGGCAACAGCATGATTTGTGGGTAAGATCTGATTTGTATATTGACCTGAGTCTGGGGCTTAGTCCTTTGGGATCGGGAGAACCTTTTTTCTTTTACTGGGGCGTTGGTTTTCATAACCATTTGTCCCCATAACACGTGGCACTGGTGGTGATATTGGGAAACTGGAGTGTCTAAGGGAATTGTTTGTGTGTGACTTGTGGTTAGCCAGTGGGGTAAAACCAAAGTCTCCTCTGTCTGGCTGGTTTGTTTTGCCTTAGAGGTGGAAAAACCCCAGTCTTGGGCTGTAACTGCCCTGCTTGAAGCAATTTGTCCTGAATTGACACACTCAGTTGGGTCCCACCAGAACCAGCATCATTACAGGGGCCACCAAATGAAATTATAAAAGGAAGTTCTTCTTCACACAGCGCAATCAACCTGTGGCACTCCTTGCCTGAGGAGGTTGTGAAGGCTAGTACTATAACAGGGTTTAAAAGAAACCTCCATGAATTTATCCAGTTTAAGTCCATTAATGGCTCTTAGCCAGGATGGGTAAGGAATGGTGTCCCTAGCCTCTATTTGTCAGACGTAGAGATGGATTTCAGGAGAGAGATCACTTGATCATTACCTGTTAGGTTCACTCCCTCTGGGGCACCTGGCATTGGCCACTGTCAGTAGATAGGATACTGGGCTGGATGGACCTTTGGTCTGAGTCAGTATGGCCATTCTTATGTTATGTTCTTATCCTAGAATAGAACCCAGGAGTCCCAAATCCTAGTTCCCTGCTCTAATTACTAGATCTCCCTGCATCTCAGTTACTATTTAATTTATAAAACTATGTTCCTTCAGTATCATTCACACTTCATTCAACTTCAGAGTCAATGAGAGACACCCTGAATCAGCAGTATCTTTGTTATTCCAGGATAATTTATTACACAGAACATTTGAAAAACATTTCTGAGACAGGAGCCAGCCTATATTTAGAGTTTGGGAGGTCCTATCCTCCAGCCTTCTCGCTTGCCTATCTTTGTAAAAGCAGCCAGAAGTCCAAGCCCCACACATGCTGAGGAACCAGTGACATAGCTATGAGCTGGGAAGAGAGTGAAAGAAAGATATGTTAAGCTAGCAGTATAAAGTACTAGTAAATCTTAACACATTTGGATTTTTCTTTTGATATTGATACTTGACTGCAGGCAGCCCAAAGGGCTGATGGAAAATAGAAAATTAGGATTTATTTTCTTTAAAATATATGATTGCCCATTGCTTCCATCCCAGGCAGTTTTTGAGGTATCAAGCCCTCTTATCCCACAAACCTGTCTCCTATGTGAATCAAGTCCTAACTGCTTACTTTAGGAACTAAAATGTTCCCTGGTTTTTACTGCCATTAACTCGGAAGCCAACATAGCTAAGAAAAGTAGAGCCAGATTCAATTTCTTCCTGATCAACATTTTTAAAGCTCAAATCATCTATATCTGAAGAAAACCCACTGAAGACAATAGTGCTCCATAAATGCCCCTGAGGGCCTAACTGTTAGTGATGTACAAGAGGCAAGAAATCAGCTTGACTCTCAGAGTACATGGAGAATTTGCAGAGCTAGCAGCTAAATTAAGAACACCCCTTTACATGTAAAATAAGTCACATTTGTTAACAGTAAGCACAGAGCCCCATAGTTAATTGGTTACATCATCGCATTTGAGATTAGAACTACAATTTTAACAGACATATTGCCCCCTTAGCCAGGCTGCAGGTGCATTCAGCATAAAAACAAGAGCAGCCTTCTTTCCCTAATCTCTGTAAACCTTTCTTGGTTTGCTGAAGATATCCCAGGATGCATTAGTGGGTTGCATCATGGATTACAAGAAGATTTCTGGTATCCAATGTCACAGTGATGTATGTATCTTCTACGAATTGAGGTGTCAAGAGAATTTCAAAGAAAAATAATTTCTGAGAGAAGTTAAAGTCTGTTCTGTACACACAAGCTGGCTCATGGGTTTAACGCCATTTTTTTTTTGAAGTTCATAGAATCATAGAATATCAAGGTTGGAAGGGACCTTAGGAGGTCATCTAGTCCAACCCCCTGCTCAAAGAAGGACCAATCCCCAATTTTTGCCCCAGATCCCTAAATGGCCCCCTCAAGGATTGAACTCACCACCCTGGGTTTAGCAGGCCAATGCTCAAACCACTGAGCTATCCCTCCCCCTGAGGGGCCAAAGTTCATCTTTGAAGCTAGCTTTGGCCCCCCAATCTATCAGTGTTCATTTTGGTACCAGCCCAGACAAGCTTAATTTTCTGAACCTTGACCAGATTGGATTGGTCCAATGGAGCCCTTCTGAATTTGGCATGGCCTCCGCTCATCTTCTGGGAGATGCCTTTTCTTGAGAGGACTGAATCTATGAGGGGCACGCTGCAATTTTCCTTGGTGAGCAATTTGTTAAATGAGGTGGGGTTCATTTCAATGGCCCACTACAGGCAATAAGAGACTGATGTTTGAGAGGTGTGCATATCACCATGGTAACTAAGCAGATCTGATTTTAATATATTAATCATATCCATGAACTAGATTCTTATGCATCACACAATACATTTCCATGGGAAGGAGGTAACTTCCTGTACACAGGGGTTTAAGAATTAGTGTTACAGAATTTATATAAATGCATTAAAAATACTTCATACTGTTATATTTCAACTTCTATGCTGACCACAACTTACTTCTTACACCCAAAGCAATGCCTGATGCACAACCTCCTATGAAATAATTCAGGGCATCCTCTGGATCCTCCCGGATTTGGGCACTGAGGCAAGTGGTCAATCCAAATACAGCTCCCAAAGTCGCTGTAAGGAAAAGGTAAGGAGTAAGGGGTAGCAAGCAAGGAACTGAGATCCACAGAAAGCCTACTACCCAGAGGCCTGGTGCACCAGGAACAGCCAAAGAAGTTATGGTTTGAACTTTCTTGGGAAGCAGAGGAATAATGTATTGCCATGAACAAATATCAGTAAGTCACAGAAAAATGGCATTTTCTAGTCAGGTGAAGCAGACAGCCCGACCAGCTGGATTCAGCATCCACACTCCCACGTTTTATGTAAGCAAAAAGCTGCCAGAAAACAAATCAAACCATTTTTGTGACACAACTTCCTGTTTGTTCCGATATTCTACTACACCCCCACCCGGGCAACTCTGTACCCTCTCTTCTAGGTCAAGCCTCTTTTCGGTGCACATTCTCCCATGGGCATAAACTCAGAAGGGTGTTTATGATACAAGTCACAGTCTATAACTTAGGCCGTGGCTACACTCGACACTTCAAAGCGCTGCCGCGGGAGCGTTCCCATGGCAGCGCTTTGAAGTGCGAGTGTGGTCGCGTGCCAGTGCTGCTGGTAATCCATCTCCATGAGGGGATTAGCTTACAGCGCTGGGAGCTGTTTACACTGGCGCTTTACAGCGCTGTAACTTGCTGCGCTCAGGGGGGCGTTTTTTCACACCCCCGAGTAAGAATGCTGCAGCGCTGTAAAGCGCCAGTGTAGCCAAGCCCTCAGCCTATAGACTGAACTAGCATTACATTCCAAGGCTCTGCACCAGTTTTCAATTAGAGCTTATCAATGCCAGCTAGCACTAGAGAACATGAAACTATCCCAACAGACTGAGCACGCAACCCCAGCCTCCATACTTCTGCCATCTTGGACCTGGGAATCAAAATACAGTATCTCATGCAGTAATGCAGAGCACCTACCTCCAAACTACTGGGTGGCCTTATGAATAACGATCAAATTCCTTTTCAGGAGTGAGGACTGCTAAAGGGTTATTAGTTTCCTGAAGGGGTTTCAATAGTCACTAATATTAAACTCCACCCCACTATTCTGCATCTTTCTTTCTAGTATTTTCCCCAATATATGCACTGAATCTTCCAAGGAAGTGTCTAAGGAAGGATTGCAACCCAACTAGGTTCAGTCAGCTAAGCTACCTAGGGCTTAATGACAGGCCTTGAAAAATCCTGCTTCTGGGTACATGCACTGCTTCCTCACTGCATAAGCATCCAGACACCTGTAGCCTGATTTAGGCCTGCCAATTTGTTTGATTAGAAGATAAAAGTTTTGGTTTCAAATTTTGGATACCATCAACCTAGGGTTAAACAGAGACTGGGAATGGCTGGGTCATTACACTCATTGAATCTATTTTCCCAAAGTTAAGTATCCTCACACCTTCTTGTCAACTGTCTGATACAGGCCTTCTTGATTATCACTACAAAAGGTTTTTTTCCCCCTCCTGCTGATAATAGCTCATCTAAATTAAATAGCCTCTTAGAATTGGTATGGCAGCTTCCAAGTTTTCTGTGTCTATATATACACACACATCTTACTTCTGTGTGTTCCATTCTATGCATCTGATGAAGTGGGCTATAGCCTACGAAAGCTTATGCTGAAATAAATTTGTTAGTTTCTAAGGTGCCACAAGTACTCCTGTTCTTTTTAAAGATATAGGTTAACTTTACTTTTCTGGGTAAATGGTCTTAATATAGATGTGTTAACTTTTCTTAGCTTAACATACAGGATATGGCCTTTAGGTCTCTTGCGTTACAGCCAAGCTCACTTTAATATAAATTTATAAACCTATTACAATAAACCAAATACTTAAACTTATAAGAAAAGATATATATATGCAAGCAAGCAGGTTAGTCCTATAGGCTACACGCCCCCCCTTTGACAGGGTTGTTTGCACCAATGAACCCCGTTACACAGGTAGGATGTAGGTGGTTAAGTATTTATGGGGACAGTTTTAACACCATTTTTATAAAGATGATAGGCTGGGTTTGACTGAATAATAGTAATGTTTTTAAAAGTGGGAATAGGGGAAATAGCCTGATTTTTTATTAAAGTAGGTTACTCTGGAGTAAAACAAAAACTTGGTTTTGTGACAGGACACTTTAAGGGACCATATTGGTACCTTTTTTGGTTGGTAGCCATGCAAAATTGGTTATTTTTAGCATAGATTACCCTCTTTATTGGAGTATTTCACTTGATTAGCCTTACCAGGCATGACTATGATGAATTTTGTACTTTTGCTTCCTGCAGTTTACACAGAACAGTGTTTGTTTCAAACACATTACAGCTACAGATGCACTGAGGGTTTTTTTAGAGCAACATTTGTGGCACTTTTTAAGTCTGAGTTGGAGTGTGATAGACCACCAGGGGAGGTGCATTAATGCGTTTTTAATAGATATTGTTTTTGAGGTGACCTATAGAATGGACAGCAACCAATTGCCTGAACACATTCTTGTTTGAGTTAAATACTGGTGACAAGACTGTAAATAAGACATACAAAAATATTGCCATTATACAATTTTTTGAAAGAAAACAACTGTTTTGGTTGAGGTGAGGTGCTACAGATTTTATTTTTTTTATAGCACCCACTGACAAATGCTGGCATGAATTTAAACATGTGGATTGGTTTTTTTATTAAGCCTTTGAAAACACTTGAGACGGTACCAATTTAATAGTTGCTTATTTTTAATTAAGTTAGGAACCTTTTTTAATTTTAAGGATTATAAGACATTAGTGATTGCATTTACAACGTATTTTTCATATGCGAGCATATAATTTTTTTTTAAATGTTGATTTCTGTGCTGATTATCGTTTAAAGGGATTAGCTGATTACCTTTACACTCGGTTTTATTAAACAGTTGGGTTATGTTATACATAGTATAAACAGTAAATTTCTTTTTTTGTGGATAAGTTTTGGGTTGAGTATAACAGTTTAATTTTTGTGTGTGTGTGTTGGTATGTTCTGTTTTACGTACTCAGGCAATTGAGCACGGCCATGTCGTTTCGTTTTATGGTGTTGTAACACTTTAGTTTTAAATTTGTGATTTTGGCTTAGTTTTACCCTTAGAGCAACGATGAGGGTGTAGTAAATTAAAAATATTAATGTTTATTTTATGGTTGCAATTTGCTGGGCTTCAGATTTTGCGTTTGATTGGATGCTGTTTACTTAAGTTTTGAGGAGGAAATTGTTTTTGCGACCTGGATGATATACAACTTTAACTGATTAGTATGATAGATTTTGTTTTTATTATGCTTGCCTTTTGTTATTTTAATTTTATACACTGCTGAACTGAGTTTACTGATGATTTGGAAGGGTTTGATCCATCGGTTACACAACCCATTTTTTGATTTATACAATAACATCACTTGGTTTTTAACAAGTATTTTTTCTTTTTGGTTTTGTTAAGGTAAGCCTTTTCCTTAGTAGATGCAGCCGGTGTTGCTTTTAATGCCGTTAAAAATAGAGGCATGAGAGTGTTCCAGTTACGTTTATTGGCATTAACCAGTTTTGAGTGTGTGATGAGTGTAATATGATTGAAGCCAATTAGAAAAGAAAAAGTATTGTATGGCCCAACTGGTTGCCAATAGGTACTTTTTACAATTGTTATACTTAAGTTTAATTGATGACATTAAATGAGAGGCATAGGCCACAGGTTTGAATTTTTATGGGTTTTTTTGTGAAGTCAGACACATTAACACTTACCGCTACCTTTAGATGATAGGGTATTTTAGGATTTGGAGTGATTAACACCAGAGCCTTGACAATGGCTTGTTTTAGCTGGGATACTGCTTTTGTGTGTTGCTTAGTTTATTTTTATTGGACATCTTTTTTTAATAGTTGGTACAAGGGACCTGCAATGGAAGCAAAATTAGGAATGAAATTCCTGTGGTACCCAGGTAAACCCAAAAAGGATTTTAAAGGGTTTTGTGGTAAAGGCAATATTTGGATTGCATTTACTTTTTGTTGCGCCAGGATTTTACCCCATTTTGTTAGAGTGAGACCCAAGAAAGAGACACGGCTGAACATTAGCTGTGCCTTGGCCAGATTGCACATTAGCCCTGCTTTCATTAGGATTTGTAGGAGCTTTTTAAGGCTTTATAGACACTGCTATGACCATTTGTTTGACTGGTGCTAGTTGCAGGAACTGTTAGACCATGTGTTTGTTTGTTTGAAAAGTGCGATTTGGGAGTGCTTTGTTCCAGATGGGCCTTGAGTGGTTGATTGAAGGGAAGGCTTTGAACCAGGCAACTGCTTTGAGTCAGAAGCCTTATAAAAAAAAGCAGCCACTTGTGAACTGAGTGAGCTGCAAACAGAGGGAGTTTGCCTGGGGGGAGTTCCCACAGAGTTTTTGCCTTCCAGGTTTCTGTGAGCAGTAAATACAACATCTGAAGAGGCTCTTGGAAGGAAGACAATATGGATAGTGAGCGATCAGCTGTTGTGACCTGCACAGGATGTGCCATGTTTGTTCTTCTCCCAGAGGATATAAGCGACTTCATCTGTATGAAGTGCAAGCTAGACTCCATATTGGAAGAGAAGGTTAAAGGACTAGGGACCCAAGTATCAACCCTGCATTGCCTCTAGGGTGACCAGATGAGAAGACCCAAAAATCAGGACTTCCCACCAAAAAACGGAAGAGGCTCTTCAGCAAAAGTTGTTGAGCAAAAAAAAAAAAAAAAAAAAAAAAAAAAAAAAAAAGCATCTGCCTCCGGAATCCTCTGGCGCGGAATCCTCTTCCGCCAGAAACGGAAGAGCCTCCACCGGAAGCTGTGGAGAGAAGAAGAAAGAAAAAAAAAAAAAAAACCCAAGAACACTGAAAATCGGGACGTCTGGTCACCCTAATTGCATCCGAGAAAATGAAGAGTTTCTGGACAGAAACTTTTGCAGCTTTTCTGCAGCTTTTGGTGCTGCAGCACAGCATGCTGAAGAATCAGAGAGGGCAGTGCAGAATGGGGGAAAAAATTGGCAGCATTTGACCTCCAGAAGAAGCAAGAGGAGAACCCATGTACCCCCAATGCAGATAGAGGTAAGAAACCGTTTTCAGGCTCTCTGCATGGGTACTATGGCGGAGATTGGTTTGGAAGGGTCATCTGAGGGAAGGGATCACTGAGGGAAGGGATCAGAAGGAGACCCCTTCGACCAGAAGGCATGGGATGCATTGTCCTAGGGATGGGGGATCCATGACCACCACTCCCAAGATGAGGAGATGGGTGGTGGTGGCTGGGGATCCCCTCCTAAGGGGAATGGAGTCATAGAATCATAGAATCTCAGGGTTGGAAGGGACCTCAGGAGGTCATCTAGTCCAACCCCCTGCTCAAAGCAGGACCAACCCCAACTAGATCATCCCAGCAGGGCTTTGTCAAGCCTGTCCTTAAAAACCTCTAAGGAAGGAGATTCCACCACCTCCCTAGGTAACCCATTCCAGTGCTTCACCACCCTACTAGTGAAAAAGTTTTTCCTAATATCCAACCTAAACCTCCCCCTCTGCAACTTGAGACCATTACTCCTTGTTCTGTCATCTTCTACCACTGAGAACAGTCTAGATCCATCCTCTTTGGAACCCCCTTTTAGGTAGTTGAAAGCAGCTATCAAATCCCCCCTCACTCTTCTCTTCTGCAGACTAAACAATCCCAGTTCCCTCAGCCTCTCCTCATAAGTCATGTGCTCCAGCCCCCTAATCATTTTTGTTGCCCTCCGTTGGACTCTTTCCAATTTATCCACATCCTTCTTGTAGTGTGGGGCCCAAAACTGGACACACTACTCCAAATGAGGTCCCACCAGTGCCGAATAGAGGGGAATAATCACGTCCCTCGATCTGCTGGAAATGCCCCAACATCCATCTGTCATCTACACCGGGAAACTCGAGACGTGTGCTGCTTGCCTGGAGCTAGAATTCAGGATGTGACAGAGCGTCTGCTGAGACTGATCAAGCCCTCGGACCACTACCCCTTCCTACTTCTCCACGTGGGCATCAATGATACTGCCAAGAATGACTTTGAGCAGGTCACTGCAGACTACGTGGCTCTGGGAAGGATAAAGGAGTTTGAGGCACAAGTCATGTACTCGTCCATCCTCCCTCTTGAAGGAGGGAGGGATAGCTCAGTGGTTTGAGCATTGGCCTGCTAAACCCAGGGTTGTGAGCTTAATCCTTGAGAGGACCATTTAGGGATCGGGGGCAAAAATATGTCAGGGGACAGTACTTGGTCCTGCTAGTGAAGGCAGGGGACTGGACTTGATGACCTTTCAAGGTCCTTCCAGCTCTATGAGACAGGCATATCTCCATATTTAAAAAAAAAAAAAAGGAAAGGCCCAGGTAAGAACCATCAAACTGTGGAAGTAAATGCATGGTTACGGAGGTGGTGTCAGTCAGAGAGAGGGCTTTGGATTCTTCGACCATGGGATATTGTGCCAAGAAGAAGGATTGCTATGGAGATATGGGATCCACCTAACAAAGAGAGGGAAAAGCATCTTCACAGGCAGGCTTGCTACCCTAGTGAGGAGGGCTTTAAACTAGGTTCTCTGGGAGATGTAAACCTAAGCCCTGAGGTAAGTGGGGAAGTGGGATACTGGGAGGAAACACAAGGAAGAGGATGCAACAGGGGAGGCCTCCTGAATCATACTGAGAAAGTAGGGCAATCGGCTAGTTATCTTGGGTGCCTGTACACGAATGAAAGAAACCTGGGACACGAACTGGAAGTCCTGGCAGTCAAAGAAGGATGATGCGACTGGAATAAGAGAGACTTGTTGGGGTAACTCACATGACTGGAGCACTGTCATGGATGGGTATAAACTGTTCAGGAAGGATAGGCGGGGGAGAAAAGGTGGAGGAGTTGCACTGTATGTAAGAGAGCAGTATGATTGCTCAGAGCGCCGTATGAACCTGGAAAAAAGCCTGTTGAGTGTCTTTGGGTTAAGTTTAGAGGTGAGAGCAACAAGGGTGATGTCATGGTGAGCATCTGCTATAGACCACCAGACCAAGAGGATGAGGTAGACGAGGCTTTCTTCGGACAACTAACAGAAGTTTCCAGATCACAGGCCCTAGTTCTCATTGGGGACTTCAATCACCCTGACATCCGCTGGGAGCACAATACAGCAGTGCAGACCATTCAGGAAGCTTTTGGAGTGTGTTAGGGACAACTTCCTGGTGCAAGAGCTGGAGGAACCAACTAGGGGCCATGCTCCTCTTGACCTGCTGCTCACGAACAGGGAAGAAGTGGTAGGGGAAGGAGATGGTTTAAGTGACTGGTGAAGCAAGTACGGTCTGGTGATATTGTGCGGGGGACTGAGAGCTGGATTTCCTGGCTTCTGTCCCCAGGTCTGCCACTGACTTTATGTTGGCCATTAGGTAACTCAAACTTCACCACTCGGCCTCTGAGTTCCCATCCATAAAATCACTTGTGAGGTAACTCCTTTCTCTTCATGTGCCAGTATATTTATGCTTGTATCTGTAATTTTCACTCCATGCATCTGAAGAAGTGGTTTTTTGCCCACGAAAGCTTATGCCCAAATAAAACTGTTAGTCTTTAAGGTGCCACCAGACTCCTCGTTGTTTTTGTGGATACAGACTAACATGGCTACCCCTCTAATACTTGACATCCATAAAATGTTTACATGCACAAACTTGTGTGGTGTGAGGCTTAATTAATTTTGGTGAAGTGCTTAGAGATCCTGGTATGAAAGGTGCTGTGTAAGTTCAGGATATTATAGTTGGTGTTTCCTTTCAGCCATACTCTTTCTTCACTATTGCTGCTCTTGAAATGTCAAATTAGTCTGGGTTAAATTACATGTTTTGAGGTGGATAATTTAACATCAGTAACTGTAAGTGATAGCTAAAGGAGCTGCTGTCTGGATTCAACACTCACTATATTGGTGTAACTTAAATCTGAAATAATTTAGGGTAGGTCTACACTGGCAATTGAACGACAAAACTTTTGTCTTTCAGAGGTGTTAAAAAACACACCCTCCAAAAGACAAGTCTTGCCGACAAGTGCCGGTGTGAACAGCAACTTGTTGGCAGGAGCACTTTCCTGCTGACAACGCTAACGCCGCCCTGTCGCTAAAAGCAGTGTAGTGTAGACATAAGCCTTACTCCTCACAGTTTGGAATCTCAAATATAAAACTTGAATTTTCAGTGTGTCCATGTTGAAGGTTGTTCCACAGACATCCCAACTAGCCAGAGCTGGAGGGGATAATTTCATGGAAGCAAATCCTATACTTTCCTACTTCTTGTTAGCACGGATAGTCACAAATATAATCAATTCCTAAGAACTTACTGTGACCTGAAGAACCCCAGAATGCCAATTGGCTAACTTTACTGTTGCGTAACAGCAGTTCCTAACAAGCCTGGCAAACCAACAGTACACTGCATTCATGATATTTATCCAAAAATGATATCACGGGACGTTTCTAATGAAAAAGCGTATGTTGTGCTGATCCTCATAATTGTTGCATGATGTATGTACTGATAATACGTACTGAAAATATGTTTTAAAGTCTGTCACCAACCGAAGAGAGAACCAGGTTTCTTCAAGTCAGGGGGTAAGATTTGTATCTCTCTATCAAATATAAATTAAACATGGTAAACCATTGCAATGGAAGCCCCATTTACATAAGGCATCAACAAAAAAGGATCACACAGGGGTAAAAACAAGCAGTGTGGGTTCTACTGTCTCTGAAGACCTACAGTGAGCTTTGCAGGTAGAAGCTGAACGCAAGGAGACACCACTTTATCTTTCACCTGAGAAAGTAAATGGACAGCATCAAGAAAACAGGATCGCAACCAGGCTTGACTGAAATGCTGCAAAAGACATTTGGAGTGAGAGAAGCTTCTTTAGACAGATGGATAGCCTGTTAAAGTTAAGTAGTTTCTAGGAATTGTGTTATGATTTTGTTTTATATGTAACCTTTCTGTTTCTATTATCCTAACTCATTCTCTCTTAGGTTCAGAAATATCAAAAAGAATGATGAGTCATACAGAATGATTGGGGGGGCAGGAGGGATAGCTCAGTGGTTTGAGCATTGGCCTGCTAAACCCAGGGTTGTGAGTTCAATCCTTGAGGGGGCCATTTAGGGATCTGGGGCAAAAATTGGGGATTGGTCCTGCTTTGAGCAGGGGGTTGGACTAGATGACCTCCTAAGGTCCCTTCCAACCCCGATATTCTATGATTCTAGAATGTGTGGTTTAATGAAAAGGTGGGCAAAGGGGTAGAGGCTTATGATTTGTTCATCCTCTTTGCACAGGAACACTTCCTGACTATATGCTCTGAAGATATCAGAGCAGCAGTTTGGGATAAAACCCCTGCCACTCTACAAGAGGCAGCTGATATTGCTGTTTCCTATGTACAAGACCGACTATTCAGTGAGCACAAACCCCAGAGAGAGGGGCAGAAGCCCAGAGTAAAGAGGGAGTCCCTGTTTTTATCTCTGTGACTCGTAGCAACAAGGAATACATAGATGAGTTCCCGAACCGGATGTGAAGGAAAGGTAGCTGAGGGAGAGGAGGCACTTCCAGCCCATATTAAGAAGAGAATAGCAGTGTCTCAAGGAGGATGGGGGAGGAGTCGTGCCTCGTACGGGAGACAACTCTTAGGCTTTGTCTACACTACGGGGGGAGATCGATCTAAGTTACGCAACTTCAGCTATGTGAATAACATAGCTGAAGTCGAAGTACTTACCGTGGGGTCCACACTACACAATGTCGACTAGACACTCTTCCGGCCACTCCCCTTGTGCTTCTCATTCAGGTGGAGTACAGGAGTTGATGGAAGAGCGATCTGTCATCAATTTAGTGGATCTTCACTAGACCCGCTAAATCGACCGCTGATGCATTGATCGCCGCACATCAAACCCCCTGTAAGTGTAGGCAAGGCCTTAGTGCTGGCAGAAGGCAAGAGTCTGGCGCAGAGCAAAGAGTAGACACTTCTCAAGAGGGCATAAGGAAAATCCTCCTTAGTAAGGCCCTAAATAAGGAAAACGGTAAGGTTTTTTTGTAAAAGGGAAAAATGTTCAGAGAAGCCATCCTGGAGAAAAATAGAACTCCTGGAGAGCCTTAAAAACAATTGATTGTGCCTGCTAGTCATGTGGGGAATTGATGTTAGGCCACAACTGTTTTTGCAGGTCACTTGGGATCAAAGAGGAAATATGAGAGGTTAAAGAACAATTTTTATTGGTACAATATTCAGAATGAGGTAAAAGAATAGGTCTGGTTACTTATGTCAGAAGCAGAAGACACTTCTGACATAAGTTACCCCACAAAAAGGCTCCTTTGAGCCCCTTACTACTAATCAAGGAAGCATTTTTCAGAGTGGCTGTGGATATTGTTTGGCTGATGCCCTGGCCAATCCAAAGGGGAAAGAAATATATTCTGGTAGTAATGGACTTTGCCAGTAAATACACAGAGGCAGTTGTTGCCTCTAATATAGAGGCTGACACAGTCGCTATATGTCTCTGTTCACTGTATTCATCCGAGTATGTTTTCCAAAGGAGATCTTATTAGATCACAGGTCAAATTTATGGTCTAGATTATACTTAGTCCTGCCTTGAGTGCAGGGGACTGGACTAGATGCCTCCCTGAGGTTCCTGCCAGTGAAGTCCTATGATTCTATGAAATGTAATGTCCCGGTTATTTGGAAAATTATGGAGAAAATGTGGGGTAAAACAGCTGATATCTGCACCATAACAACCAGAGACAATTTAGTCAAAAGGTTCAGTGGGACTCTAAAACTATGCTAGAAATGTATGCATCCAAGCAAGCGGACAAGTGACTGGGATGTAATGTTACCTCCCTATAAGCAAACAACAGATAGGGTATCTCAAGAGTTCACAGAATTCTCCCCGCTTGATATCCTGTATGAGAGAAGGGTCAGAGGTCCCCTGGGTTTCATCAGGGAATCCTGAGAGGGTGACATTGAGGCTAGGGGGAACCAGTGGTTGAATATGTACAGAAGGTTATTGTATGGTTGGAAAATGAGTCATGAGTCTACCCAATTTGGGCGTAATCAGTTTTTGCCTTTATAAATTTTCAGACAATCATTGTCACTTACAGTTTATCATCTATTTATGCTAGTCAGAGAATAAACAAACAGGCAGGGGCCCAAGGGCTGAAGCCTGAGCCCCGCCAAATAGGGTGGTGGGGCTCGGGCTTCAGCTCTGGGCTCCAGCAAGTCTAATGCTGTGACAAAGTGGGGTTTTATTCATTTTATGTTGCATGTGAGTCTTACTGTCTTATACTAATACTGTGCATGCCTCAGTTTCCCTGTGTACTGCACCAATGCTTTGGTGATGTAGGGGAAGGGATAGCTCAGTGGTTTGAGCATTGGCCGGCTAAACCCAGGGTTGTGAGTTCAATCCTTGAGGGGGCCATTTAGGGATCTGGGGCAAAAATTGGGGATTGGTCCTGCTTTGAGCAGGGGGTTGGACTAGATGACCTACTAAGGTCCCTTCCAACCCTGATATTCTATGATGGGAACTGGGTGTGTAATTTTTGCTGAGGCCCTCGGGGCAGGTGAGGCTGCCCAGCTGTCTGCACATAGGCAGTAAACCTGAGAACTAGGAAGGGGATGCGACCAGGTGATGCCTTTTGTCCTGGAAGCAGGACAAAGACCAGGAGGAAGAGCAACAGTGTGGGACTGGAAGACGGAGAGTCCAGAGCATCTGGCCTGGGTTCCCCCAAGATGGACTTGGCTGAAAGTCACTGATTGCTGTGCTAACAAGTTCTGTTCTACATTGTGTTCCTGTCGACTAATAAACCTTCTGTTTTATGCTGGCTGAGAGTGACATTTGACTGCAGAGTTGGGGTGGAGGGCCCTCTGGCTTCCCCAGGAGCCCGGCATGAGCGGACTCACTGCAGGAAGCACATGGTGTGGAAAGGGATGCTGAATGCTTTGAGGTCAGACCCAGGAAGGTCGAAGCTGTGTAAGCTTCTTGCCCTGGTGACAGCATGCTCAGAGAGAGGAGGCATGCTCCCCCAGAGTCCTAACTGGCCTCATATGGAGTTGTTCCAGAGCATCGCTCCAGTGACCCTGTGACAAACGCCAGCACTGGTGACCCCATTAAAATGGCGTTGCGACCCACTGTGGCATCCCGACACACAACTTGAGAACCGCTCACCTAGACAAACCTACTATGAGATGGGTTCACAATTGAGCTGAAAGGGCATGTCCAGTGTGGTCCTGCAGCGATCTGACCTGGGTTTGGCTCTATTCAGTATCTTCATAAATGATTTGGATAATGGCATAGGGAGTACACCTAGAACATTTCTGAACAATACCAAACTGGGAGGGGTTGCAGCCACTTTGAAAGACAGGATTAGAGTTCAAAATGAGCTGGACAAACTGGAGAAATGGTCTGAATTAAAAATGAAATTCAAAAGGATGAAATTCGGTAAGGACAAATGCAAAGTACTACACTTAGGAAAGAATATTCACTGCACAAATATGCACAGCGCAGTCATCTTCACACAGCACACAGCAAACCTGTGGAACTCCTTGCCTGAAGAGGTTGTGAAGATAAATTCATGGAAGTTAAGTAGAATAATAGCTATTAGCCAGTCGGAACTGGCAATATCTATGATGGGTAACGAATGGTGTCCCTAGCCTCGGTTTATCAGAGAGTGGAGATGGATGGCAGGAGAGAGATCACTTGATCATTACCCGTTAGGTTCACTCTCTCTGGGGCACCTGGCATTGGCCACTGTTGGCAGACAGGATACTGGGCTGGATGGACCTTTGGTCTGATCCAGTTTGGCCACTCTTATGTTCTTAAAATGGGCAATGACTGCCTAGGAAGGAATACTGCAGAAAAGGATCTGGGGATTATAGTGGATCACAAAGTGAATAAGAGTCAACCATGTAACACTGTTGCAAGAAAAGCAAATGTCATTCAGGGATGTATTAGCAGGAGTGTTGTAAGCAAGATGCAAGAAGGAATTCTGCTACTCTGCTCAGCCCATTCAAAGCCTCAACTAGAGTATTGTGTCCGGTTCTGGGCACCACACGTCAGGAAAGATGTGGATAAATTGGAAGCGACAAAGGGTCCTGTGGCACCTTATAGACTAACAGAGGTATTGAAGCATAAGCTTTCGTGGGTGAATACCCACTTCTTCGGATGTAAGCAGTGGAAAAGTACGCCCCCCTGGCTGACACCCTGCGGACAAAGGGCTATGAGGTGCACACTGACGCCCTGCTCGTCGGGGCCCTGGGTGCTGGGACCCATGTAACGAACGCGTGCTGAGGACATGCGGGGTGGGCCGTCACTACGCGCGGCTCATGAGACGCCTAATGGTCTCAGACACTATTCGCTGGTCTCGGGACATATACACGGAACACATAACCGGCCACCGCCAATACCAGGAGTGAGCCGGAGAGACCTCATCCACCCGCAAGGGGGAAGGGACCTATAAACACACACCCCCCCCCCCCCACGCTGGACCTTATCCCCTGAGCCCCGAACCCACCCAACCTAACTGAATCCCACCACGTGAGGGTCGCCCCATCCCCATTACCCAGCCCACTTACTTATACCCATGACTGTCCGTACTCCCTGTATGAGTGATAGACCCTCACCGCTTACCAACTGTATCCTGATCCCGCCTACTGCCCCCATTGGGGACATCGCAGTCCATATGCATTATGTGTGCTGCCCATCCTCAAAATACTAACATCCCCCCTATACTCTGTATGTCACCCCCAATGACCAACAACTGATGCTTCAACTGCTTGCATCCGAAGAAGTGGGTATTCACCCACGAAAGCTTATGCTTCAATACCTCTGTTAGTCTATAAGGTGCCACAGGACCCTTTGTCGCTTCTACAGATCCAGACTAACACGGCGACCCCTCTGATACTTGATAAATTGGAGAAAGTCCAGAAGAGAGCAAAAAAATGATCAAAGGTTAGAAAACCTGACTTAGGAGGAAAGATTGAAAAAAATTGTTTAGCCTGGAAAAGAGTGGATTGAGGGGGACATAAAACAGTCTTCAAGTATGTAAAGCAGTGGTCCCTAAAATTTTCAGGGTCAGCGCCTCCCCGGACTCTGGGATGGGAGTGGGGCTCTGGTTCGCCGGGGGGCGGGAGAGGAATGCAGACATGGGAAGGGGGTCAAGGCTGGGAACAGAGCTGCAGCATGGGGTCTAGGCTGGGGGTGTGGCCAGGAGTGGAGCCACAGCCAGACCACAGTGGGGACCGGTAGCTGGGCCCGCGGCCAGGTGCAGAGCTGTGCTGAGGCTGGGTCCAGGTGTGGTGTGGGGAACCAGGGCTACGGCTGGGCTGCATTTCCTCCCTACCCCCCCATGGGGGCTTCCTGGGCCCTGCTGCGCCCCCCTAGGGGGCACACCCCATAGTTTGGGGACCTCTGATGTAAAAGGTTTTTTTAAAGATCATGGTGATACATTCTTTACCACCGAGGATAGGACAAGAAGCAATGGACTCAAATTGCAGCAATGGAGATTTAGATTAGACATCATAGAATAGAATCTCAGGGCTGGCAGGGACCTTAGGAGGTCATCTAGTCCAACCCCCTGCTCAAAGCAGGACCAATCCCCAATTTTGGGGAATCCCCAAAAAACTTCCTAACTCCCTACTATCCTAATAAGGGTAGTTAAGCACTGGAACAAATTACCTAGGGAGATTGTGGAATCTCCATCACTGGACATGATTAAAAATAGATTAGACAAACACCTTTCAGGGATAGTCTATATCCGTGGTTCTCAGTCCGTGAGCCGCTTGCAGCCCAGTCAGCACACAGCTGCGGCCCATGTGACATCCTCAGGTGGTATATGTATTGTGTGGATGCAGCCCACATAACACATTGAGAACTGCATATGTGGCCCACAATGGTAAGTAAGTTGAGAACCGCTGGTCTAGATAATGCATAGTCCTGCCTCAGTGCAGAGGACTGGACTAGATGACCTGTCGTGGTTCCTTTCAGTTCTATATTTCTATGATGACTGGCATTAATTGTTACCATTCTCTCATTCTTTATTGACTGAATCCTATACTGCAGGGGTTCTCAACCTTTTTCTTTCTGAGGCCCCCCCAAACATGCTATAAAAACTCTATGGTCCACCTGTGTCACAATAACTGGTTTCCTGCATATAAAAGCCAGGGCCAGCATTAAGGGGTAGCAAGCAGGGCAATTGCCCAGGTCCCCATGCCATAGGGGGCACCATGAAGCGAAGTTGCTCAGGCTTCTGCTTCAGCTCCAGGTGGCAGGGCTCAGGGCCCTGGGCTTCAACCCCATGCAGTGGGACTTCGGCTTTCTGCCCTGGGCCCCAGCAAGTCTAACACCGGTCCTATTAGGTGGACCCCTGAAACCTGCTCACTGCCCCTCAGGGGGCCCCGGACCCCTGATTGTCCGATACAGCAGTGGTTCTCATTCTTGTTCATCCTTCTAAAATATTGGCACGTTAGCTTTTTTCAGTCCTCTGGAACTTTCCCTGTATACCAAGATTTATTAACAGTGGTTCAAAAAGCACTTCCACCAATTCTCCTAAAACTTGTGTGTACAAGTTACTTGGAGCTGCTGATTTTACAAATTTAATTTCACTTTACCTCAGCCACATCTCTGTCCATTTGGCTGAATGAAGGCATCTTTATACAAGAAACTCAGCTGCTGAAAGAAACAAGGTCTCCTTACCCATTGTGACAGTGCTCGTGGCTGCTGTTTGCACAGCCTTAAAGGCCGACTCAGGCGGGATCAATATAATATGATATGCCGAACCAATCAAGCCTACAAAAGGGAAGACAGTTTTAATGAGCAGCAGGTCAGAGCCCGTGCAGAAACAACCTGAATGCAGATTCCATGAGCACAAAACATGCTTGTTTATTACTGTGGTTGGCCTACATGGCACAATGTGCACCAGAAACCTCCACCACTTCTATTACTAATGTAATGGGCAAGAGAGAGACTACGGGTGAAATCCTGGCTCTATTGAAGTCAAGAGGATTATTGCCACTGATTTCAATAGAGTCAGGATTTCAGCCTAACCATCTAAAGCCCGATGTTATGAAAGCTAGGAAACAAAATTATATTTGCATTCAAAGGGCCTGTCATCTGCTGCACTGAAGCTCAAGGAGATTTACTAGGCTAGTGGCGCAGCCACACCTTTGATCTTCCACCAAAAGCAAGATATGCATGGCTGAATAATACTGATTCATAGGTGCTTTGCTGGACTGGACCAGATCGCTCTGCAACATCCAAGATTGAACACTCACATTTTAAAGATGTTCAGTCTTTATCAAAGACTCTTCATTAGGCAGTCAAGTGTTAACTGAATCAAAAACTAAAATGTAAATTGCTTCTCCTCAACTTTCACTCACTTATGATTAGGGCCCTCCCAAATTCACAGCGGTGAAAAACACATCACAGGCTGTGAAATTAGATCTCCCCCATGAAAGCTTGCTGGTGAGAGAGGGGGAGTGCTGGGGTACCCCAGCTGGGGGCTCCTACCATTCACTGGGCCCCAACTGCTAGTCCACTAGGTTAGGGAGGGCAGGACTTTCTCTTCCCTAGGGGAGATCAGACCCACCTCCAGGTACCTCCCCTGGCTGCAGGAAGTTCTGTGGCTGCTGCCAGCTCTGAAGCATCAGGGGGAAGATCAGACCCACCTCCACTTCCAGAAATTTTAAGAGGTGGTTGCTAGGTCAAAGGAAAAAGTCTTTGGCTGACCCAGCTGCATCTACAGTGGGGGTTAGGATCACTTAACTATGTCACACAGGGTGTGAAATTTTAGGTGTAAACCAAGACTAAGATAGGGTATGAATTTAAAGGCCATTCCTGAAAAATTCCATGTGTGGGCACCCCATTAGCTGCATGCTGCTACCACAACTTATTCACTGACCTAAATCAGCTATAGTTTTGCTTTACATTGCTAAAATAGCTACTGCAGTCTACCCCTGAAGTGATAACATGTCAGAGGTAAGTGAAGTGATCCCTTTACAATTTACAAAGCACTTTGAGATTATTTAGGATGAAAAGTACTACAGATATGCAAAGTGCTTGAGCATTAATTAAAAGTAATAAATATTAAGAGAATCACAAAGAGGGATGCAGCATTTGATCATTCCCCACAAAATAATACTTCACTCTTTCCCTCTAAAAATTACAAAGCATTTCACCATTAAAAGTCAAATATCCTGATCATAGAATGGACCTTAGGAGGTCATCTAGTCCAACCCCCTGCTCAAAGCAGGACCAATCCCCAATTTTTGCCCCACCTCCCTAAATGGCCCCCTCAAGGATTGAACTCACAACCCTGGGTTTAGCAGGCCAATGCTTCAACCACTGAGCTATCCCGCCCCCCAAATGTTAATCTTGTTTTATCAATGGGGAAACTGAGTCAGGGAGATAAAGCAATTTACCCAGTTAATGTGGTTTGCATGTTAAAAATTAAATAAAATTTCGCTTTGCCATTAAAGTACTGAATTAGTGCCCTTTTACTAACATTACTTAATGCAAGCAAACAGGACACTTCTAACGTCACTATATATAAATATAAAAACACAAGAACTCACATCAGGACATTCAAAAGCAAACACTGCTCTTAGAGGCGCTACTTTGGCCACCCTGCATAGTCTGTGGGTTTTACGGGCAATGCCTTATTTAGACAGCCATTAGATTACATGCCAAAGGGAATCTGGCAGTTGACAATACTACGTACAGGCGATGTGACCAAGTTAACATTGCGGGATCTTTAGCTTTGGGACTGTGTTGACTTTGTCAGCCCTTCAAGCCGGGGGGGGGGAGGGGGGGTGTCTCCCCAGGGCTCTCTGGGCTGAGGAGTTTTCAAGCTGCCTTTCCCAGGGCCGGCCGCTTGAAAGCCGCGGCTCCTGGAGCCCGGCCGCCCGCACGGGGAGCCGGCGAGGGCTCGGCTTTCCCCTCAGCCAGAGGCGGGGCCGCAGCCGGCCGGACACCAGCCGGGCTTCAGAGCCGCCGCCCTCCGCGGGTAGAGAGGCGGCGGCGCGGGCCGAGCTCGGGGCCAGGCGGGCTCCAGCCACGGCGGCAAACGGAGCGGAGCAGAACGGCCCGGTCGAGCCAGCCCCGTCCCGGGCGGAAGGGGACGAGCGGGCCCGGCAGGTCTCCTCACCCAGCGCGGCCCCGAGGCGGCCGGTGATCCAGGCCTTGCGGGCGCAGTCGGTCCCCTCCGGGATCTCCCAGAAGCCGGCCATCGCACAGACAGCGGCTCCGCAAGGGCACCAAACAAAACACCGCGAGACCTCGCGACTCCTCCTTCTCGTTCTCGCGAGCGTGCCTCGTGCCCCCGCTACGACAGAGCCTCCGCGCGCCAGCCGCGCGCATGCGCAAGGCGAGGCCCGGACGAGGAGTCGAGGAAGGGCTGGATGCATTGCAGGGATGTGTTATTGCAGGGCTCGGTTGCTGCACGGAGGATTAGCATAGGGAGGGTGGGGAAAAGCCTAGCTGGGACGGATGCCAAGTTTGTGGCCATGGGGGGGTCTTAGCAACACCAGCACACAGTGACAGGCTGGGATCTGTCGGGAAATGGGTTTGGAAATTGGGGAAATTAATAATCCGTCTGACAGAACCACTGGGTGACAATTAACCACCCGCTGAGCTGAAGATTTAACCCTTCACTACGGGTGACTCTTAGGCATTTTCTGTGCAGGAGGATAACGGATCCATACGTCACAAGCATCACTCTGTTTCATTTCCCTGGGTGGAAAGAGACTAGCATTGTCTGTTCCAGTGGGTTTTTTTTACAAAATCAACTGAGGCTCTACTAAGAGTGAGAATTATGAGGGCACAAGACCTTATATTTTGTAAAGGACTTTTTACGGTGTCTCACCACAGAGGCCCAATAGCTCAGGGCCTGGAGTTTAAAGACATGTAGATAATAGGCTTTCCCACAATCAGGGTTTACTTTCCACAACATCAAACCAGCTTAGTGCAGCCCAGCCACTTGTATGAAGAGGAGGCATTACATGTTGGGATCTGAGGCTTTTAGAGGTCAGGTCATTTGTATTCAAAATAATAGCGGCCATAGCCATGTGGGCGTTGTTTTGATGTTCCAGTTTGGGCTCTTACCTCCCCCGTCCCTGCCTCCTCGGGCTAGCATAGCATGATGCTACCTCCAAACATCTGTGGGTCCCGGCGGGAGGCTCACTCCCAGGTGCAGCGCAGACATACCTATTGTAAACGTGTACAATGTGAGGAATGTGAGAAAAAGCCATCCTCCCCCACGTTAGTCCAGTACTGCTGCTATGACCAGGCTGAAGCAGCTGGTGTGTGTTTGTTTTTGTGGTGAAACTGCTGTTAGGGAGCTTCTCCTCGCTAAACGTTGTGCCCCGATCAAACTGTAAAACAAGTGTGTGTCTTGTTCTGGGAAAGAGTTTTATGAATAAGAAATATAGAGCAGCTACCGTACCCTGCTAGCATAGAAATGGACTGGCATTTTTATGCATTATTAATGGCAAACAGAAGCTATCTAAATCCATCTGTTCCCACACTTCTTGAACGTTGCTTCTCTGGCTGCCCTCTAACCCATTCACAACAAGTGAGTATACCCCCTTCGCTCTCTGAATGGTTGTGTTCTCAAAAGTGAGATGAGGTGAAACTGGGCAAAATCTTTGTAAGGATCTTTCAAGTTAGCACTCCCCGTCCCCTATACCCTACCCACCTCCTCCCAAAGCACCCCTCTTCCTTTCGGTGCCCCAGCCCCCAAAGCGCCCCTTTCCCTAGAGTGCCACCCGCCTGCCCCCGGCCAAAAGGGACCCTCTGCCCCCAAGTCACTGATCCAGGCCAGGGATGGGGCGGGGCTTTCCACGCCCCGCCCCCGCTCCGTGGCCGGCGGGGCGGGAGCCCACAGCCGCGGAGGGACTGGCCGGGCCCGGCCGATATGTCGGCGCCACCGGCCGTGCAGATCCGCGAGGCCAACGCGCACCTGGCGGCGCTGCACGGGCGCGTGGCGGAGCTGGAGCGGCGGCTGGGCGCGGCCGAGCGCACGGTGCGCGGGCAGGCGGAGAGTCTCATCCGCAAGGACGGGGAGCTGCGCGCGGCGCTGCGGGAGCTGGGGGCTGCCAAGGACAGGTAGCGCCCGGCCCGGCCGTGGGGAACGCCGCGCTGCGGGCGCCGGCCGAGGCGGGGCGTGTGGAACACCCGCCCGTCGGGCCCGGGGCAGACCAGTGGGGTGGCCCCGCTGCGAGACCAGCCCGGAGGCCCAGCGTTAAGGACGGCAGGGAAGCACAGACTGGCCCTAGCAACCGCAGCCCCGCTTTGTGCGCGGGACACGGGCTTTCGGCGAGCCCCATTCACGTGCGGGAGTATGAATTGCCGAGGTCAAACGTGTGTTCAGATTAGCATGGCCACGTGTGGAAAAGCATAGGCAGGGATCGCTGGTCACGTGCTTTTGGCCCATGGTAGCGGTGTGTGGAACGTGTGTCACTGGATTGCTTCTAACCTCGACCAAAGCATCCCCCCCCCCCCCCGCAAACAAAATATGACCATGTGTACAATAGCTGGCCGAGCTTGTTAGGTTCAGGTTGTTTATCGTTTCAATCGAGGACCCTATTTTCAGTTGCTTGTTACTTTGCCGAACTATAACCAGTCATGATGTTTTCCATACCAGGTCTCTGTCTCCGGCTGAATTTGTTTTGGAAAGTTTTATTTAAAACCATGCTATTTCTGAGAACAGTAGTAGGGAAAAGTTATGCCCATGTTGTTTTGTAGTAAAAGTTGCCAAATCAAGTACTGAAAGGATAGGAAATTGCTTGTGCAATTCTAATGCAGTCTCCTTGTATGCATGCATGCATGATGATTTCCTGAGCATGGCTCATCCTGCACACTGAATAAGACAGAGTTTCTGAGGAAAAGAGTATGTGATCGTGTATTCTTTAATTCTGGGATTTCCTAACTTTTCAGTGCTTTACTTTGAAACCTTGGTGTTCTTTCAATGTGTTTTCTTACATTTTATAAAAGCAAACTGAAACAATAGAAATACCTTCATGTGAACTATATTCACCATCAAATGTGTCACTAGCAGGGTCAGGACCTTTAGATCAAACTGCAGACTTCTACCACTTGAGTTAACTGAACATTAGTAGTCTGTTATCCTGTATGTGGACCTATTAGAGGGGAAGAGAGACCCATTTTCCTAGTGGGATTGGTACTATCTGCTGACAGCAGAGGAATATTGAGACTCAGGAATCCTGGGTTCAGTTCTAGGTTCCAGAGGAGAGAATATTCTAGTGATTACAGACCCTTCTGTTCCCGTCTTCTGTTCTCCTCCCTGTCTTACATGCATATCCACTTATCTCCCTGTTCCCTTCTGCTTCCAGCCTGTGTCCGTCCTCTGTTCCTCAGATACAAAGGGGTGAGTAAGGCTGCTTCTGCCTCCGCCTTGCTCCCTTGAAGCTAGCAGGATGAAAGCAAAAGGCGCGAGTGTCTCCACATTCTGGAGCTTGGTGCTACAACAGAGGTGCAAGGATGGGAAAAGTTCTGCTGAGCTCCTGCAGCCATGGATGAAGCATGCCCAGTCACAATATCATGGCGGGGGACATGTGCAGTCTAGCCAGCATGTAGGAACTGTTTGGAGATGGTGCATACTCAGTGCAGATAAATTCTCCAAAGACTCTATCTGCCAGCTTCTAACAAACCTCTACTGAGCATGTGCAAACTACAGTTTTCACTGGCTTTTAACTTGCCCATATATAGGCAAATTTTTACAGTTACAGCAAAACACACCTCCCTGACATCAGTTGATCTCCCTTGCCAAATTTCATATTCCTGTTCCAGGGCTTCTCAAAGAAATTGTTGTAAGAATTTTTTAACATGGGCAAAACAATGTATTTTGCCCTAAACTCATTATCTAGAATGGCTGAACTGTTTTAGTTGAAACTTTCAGAAAAATTCAGTCCAAGGGACAGACACCCAGCACGGAAAATTTCAGCCTGAAAGGTTAAAGTTTGGCAAAACTATAAGAAACAAGGTCTTATAATGGAAAGTGTTAGGCAACCCTAGGTATCACTAGTTGCCAGTGCTGTGTTAGAACTACATAAACAGCAGACCCAAAGAGAGGGACGTGAGAGAGAGATTGAGGAAGCTTGAAATTATATGGGGATCATTTCTTCAAAATGTTTTATAACCTTTGTTTTTTGAAACTGAAAAATCCCTTAGGCCTTTATAGGATGAGGGCAAATAAAGCTGTCCTGTTAGGAACAGTAGATGTGTGCATGGCTATGTTCTAATAGCCTTGTTTTGAGACTATTTTTCTTCTGTTTTCTTCTAAGAGAAATTACTGCTCTGCAGCAGAAGCTGCTTTCATCTGAAGAGACAATTCAGAAGCTCTTGAATGTCATCCAGAAAAAAGATGACTTAATTGTACAGCTGAAGTATAGGAGTCATCTTCTGACTAAAATCTGCAGAAACCGACCTATTCTGGACAATCTTCTGTCTTACATGGCAGAAGGGGAACAGTTAAGTACCTTTCCAGGGACCCAAAGTGATTCCAGTTCTCCGGTTCATGACGAGTTCCAAGAGTCAAACTGCATCCCCAACCAGATATCAAAGAACAAAGATTTCTCTCTCAGTGAAGATGACCTGGAAGATCAGGAATTGGATACGAGCCAGTTTGGGACAACAGTGTGAACTGAGTGTGGAACATGATCTTTATTACAAATACTCCAGTTCTGTTTTTCAAACTTCCTTCTGTTTTTTAATCTTATTCCAAAAGAACCAGGTTCAGATGGGAGTCTGTCCCCCACCCCCTCAGTTCTTGCAAGTAGTCTTTTCTATACTTCCTTCATTGAGGACTCAGGAAAGTGGGCTCTATGCAATACTACCTACCTGAGTGGATACTAACCCTTGGTGAAATGGGCACTTATGGGTTTTCCACTGTTCCTTTATCATGGGGATCTTTTAATTCCTCCTGTCCTTCAGTATTTACTGTCCTCTCTGACCCAAAACACTTCATGTTAAGGATACTTAAGTCAAACGCTATATGCATAGTAGATCTTCCAGCACTGGTGGCCAAATGGATCACGATCGACCTTCAGCTTCTGTTGGCCTAAGTACCGTTTCTCATCCAGGTCTGCTGTATATCAGAGCCATAGACAGTCAGTCAGTCATTAGAGCAGGATGTTTATATACCAAATTCTAGGACATGATGTCTGAGTCTATAAACCTATACAATATTGTGCAGTCTTGGGAATGAAAAATCTTAAGTGCTCAAAGTTCTCCATGTTTCAGCCAAAGGACGTATTAAATTAGTGAAAAGCTATCTTTTCTGGGAAGTTTGGCTGCATTGGATTTAGTTATAGGTTGAATTCCTAACCTGCTGTTTTGTTTTTAAGATTAGATTTGTTAGTTAAAATGAATCAAATCTATTTTCTTTTGTTCTGTGGAGTTAGCACAGAAAGAAGGAAACTAGTGTATGGGTTTCAATGTAACTGGAGGGAATCCATTTTCTGAAATTCACCTTTCCAAATTGTGTCTTGTCTGTTTCAAAATTAGAGTGGAGGAATGAAGGGGAAAATATCACATTCATTAGTAAGAGGTGTAGTCACTACATTTGGTGGGATTTTAAGGAATATTATGCATAAATTTAAGTTTCTGGGTAGAAAGGTTGGTTTTTGACTTGATCACTCGCAGACATGCATTTAAAACTTGGAAGAAAAATTAATCTCTTGTAAGCTTTTTAAAATTCTGCCTCTACTGTACTCTTACAGCTTTAAGATTGACACCAGTCACTGTATGGAAACTTTGCTGCCTCACAAAGTGGCCAACTGTAACCTCTCTGCCTTTGTCTAGAACATGTAGATTTTCTCTGTGGTCTAACCAGATTTATTTTCCAAATTCCCCTTGTTTAATTCTCTGTCTGACAGCAGCTCTATATACAATTGCCTGTAGCTGGCTAAGTACTTTTTTATATCTATCATAAAGACCTGCTTTTATATGGGATGTTCCTTGTTCAGAATTATTCAGTGGGAAACAGAATGTGAGAATAGAATCATAGAATTTCAGGGTTGGAAGGGTCCTTAGGAGGTCATCTAGTCCAACCCCCTTCCCAATTTTTGCCCCAGATCCCTAAATGGCCCCCTCAAGGATTGAACTCACAACCCTGGGTTTAGCAGGCCAATGCTCAAACCACTGAGCTATCCCTCCCCCCACTTAGGTATTCCACTTCAAATAAGAGTAAAAGAAAATCTCTTAATTCCTTTTTGAGAAACTATTATAAACATAGGTTTAAGTGTAGTAGCCGTGTTAGTCTGTGTCAGCAAAATGAAAATAAGAAAGAAAAACTTGTAGCACCTTAGAGACTAACAAATTTATTTCAGCATAAGCTTTTGTGGGTTAGTACCCACTTCATCGGATGCATGGAATGAAAATATACTTCAGACAGATATTTATACAGTCAGAGAAACATGATGGTCCAGGTGTATAGACCAATCTTAAGAGGCTAATTAGTTGAGAGGAAACATGACAGCAGGGGAAGAAAAAGCTTTTGAAGTGATAAACAAGATGGTCACACCTAATTAGCCTCTTAAGATTGGTCTATACACCTGGACCATCATGTTTCTCTGACTGTATAAATATCTGTCTGAAGTATATTTTCATTCCATGCATCCGATGAAGTGGGTACTAACCCACGAAAGCTTATGCTGAAATAAATTTGTTAGTCTCTAAGGTGCTACAAGTTTTTCTTTCTTATTTTCATATTATAAACATATGCAACATATTTATACCACCAGAGTGAATTTTCTGTATTTTTATAAATCTAAAAACCTGACTACTTTTGGTCACTAAAGATTCCTTTGCAAAACAGGGTTTTGGCAATTATGTCTTTGCCAAATGCTAACTCAGGTAAATATATTCTGCCTCCATATAGTCTCTGCCATTTACAGTCAATAAATAATTCTTAACTTGTCCTTCATCAGATGTGTGGGCACAGTGCTGGTGGCACAGGATGGACGCAGTTACATACAGTGAGAATACTATTTTTGTAGTGAGTGAAGTCACCTCTGTTTGAAGAGTTTGTAAAAGCACTTAATGATTTGGGATTATAGGTGCTATGTAAACCTAAGGGATTATTCTCTCTTTGCACATTTACTTTAGACTTGTAGTTTCTTGTGAACATGTACATTATGCAGGTCTGGCCCAGCCTATGTGGTGTCCCTTCAATGAAAACAATCGACCTTCAGTGCAATAAAAATATCCTAGTGTATTTTTCATCTGAAATTGTGTGAATAAAATAATTTTGCATCTGCCTATATAGAGTTAGAAATTCCTTTGCAGTTTGTCAGATGCAGATATTTGCACATAACAAAAAAGAACGTCTTGCTCTCTTTCAAGGTGTCTCCCTTCCCCAGTTGAGAAGAAGGGGTGAGAAAGGACCCAACTGTGTGCAATGGCAAGAAAGACAACTGACTCAAATATGTGTCCAAAGCAATAATACTTCTCATTGTTTAAGCTGCAAGTGCTCCTGTCATGACCTTGACGCAAAGGAATATGGTGGGACAGTCAGCCTTTCGAAGCTTCAACCACTATCTCATCATACTCCTTGCCTCTTCTAGTTGGCCGAGTTTGGGATGCATAACTCTCTCCATAGCAAAATGAGACTATAACCCTAATTAGCATATGTATGTTTCTTGTTACTATTGTACAATGCCTTTATCATTGGGATGCAAGAAAGAATGTAGGACCAAGGGAGCTCAAATTAATCTTCTTAAAACTAACATTCAGGGAATTGGCAGAAGTAGTGTTCAGAGACTTAGGAGTCAGTAGGTTTCAGGAAACTGGCTGGAAATGCTTTTTGTTTTGCTGTTGCTGTGTTCTTCCTGGTAAACAAATCCATTTTGTCCAATTTATTTGTGGTGTGTGAAACCCTAATGGGAAAGATAAAACTACATTTAGTTGTGTGCTCTCTGCGCCTTTATTGGCACTGATCTCATACACTGGTAAAGTTCTTAAGGCTCTGTCTTTGTGGCTAGTCTATTAAAGTTCTCACTATACCATTTGGCCCTAATGAGGCATAGTCATTTTCAAACAACCTGAGTACACTGGTGGATTTTAGAGCGCTTTGAAAAATCTGCTTTCAAACAGAAAGCTCTGCTCAACTGTATTGAATCTGATGTCTGCAGAACAACAAAGCTGAAGTTTCAAAAGTATTTAAACTATGCTGAACTCATTCCATGGCCTTGAACCAAAATGTTATTAAAAGCTCTGTATCCCTTCGATCTCAAAAGTGAAATTGATTCCGCAGGCAGCTCCATATCTGCAGATATCTAAAGCAGGAAGAATCCAAATCCCAAGCAGATACACGTATTTAAATCCTTTGAGAAAGAGGATGATATTGTACATTCCTTCAGCTCCTGTCCAATTCAGTTTTTAAAATCTTTCACCTTCCTTAACTTTCCAGGCCTCTTTCTAAATTTTAAGGATGTTAACTTGTGTCAACATTTCATCCATTTATCATCTGTTTGTTATTGTGGGTGAAGGGCTAAGCAATTAATTACTATTTTAAATAAAAACTCATTTAAAGTTTTGTTTCTCACTGATTATCATGGCAGTATCATCCAGCTGCCTGAATTTATTATTTTTGCATCTGTCTCACTTAAGTTCTTCTCGCAGGATACAAAATAAAGATATTTTGGCATATTCAAGTCACGTTGTTTCCATAGGTTTTCTTTGCCTCTTCCGTTTTAAGTGACTCAACTGGTCAGCAACACACAGCGACCATCTGTCCAGTGTTTTCACTAGACTGTTTACTTTTGTATCATATCATCTGATCTCCTTTCAAATTTGGCCCCTCTAGTTTGAAATGCCCTTATTCCTGGCATTGGTAAATAATTCTAGTTATTCTTTGAAAGTTAACACATTTGCAAAACACAACTAGCTATCCTTTTTTGACCTCCCTAGTCTCCTGGGATGTTTTGTTTATGATCCTTTCAAGACGGGCGGGCAAACGTTTTGGCCTGAGGGCCACATCGGGTTTTGGAAATTGTATGGTGGGCCGGTTAGGGGAGAGGGTTGTCACCCGGCCCCCACCTCCTATCTGCCCCTCCCCTGGGACTCCTGCCCCATCCAACCCCCCAGTTCCCTGACGGCCCCTCCAGGACCCCTGCCCCATCCGACCACCCCTTCTCCCTGTCCCCTGACTGCTCCCTGCCACCCCATCCACCCCCCCTCGCTGATTGCCCCCGGGACACCTGCCCCCATTCAACCCTCCTGTTCCCCGCCCCCTATCCACACCCTCGCCCCCTTACCACCACCCCGAACTCCACTGCCCTCTATCCAACACCCACACTCCCTTACTGTGCTGCTTGGAGCACCTTTGCCTGGGAGCCTTACAGCTGCACCGCCTGGCTGGAGCCGGGCCACGCAGCCACCACCATGCAGCACAGAGCACCGTGTCAACCTGGGTTCTGCAGCCAGTGCCACTCCCTTTTGTAGTCGGCAGAGGCTGCGGGAGAGACCTGGCCCGATCATTGGTAGAACCAGGCACCGGTCCCTGAATTTGCTGGAGCCTGGGCACCACAGGCCCATATAACTTGCCGCCCCTGGTCCTAAGTGACTATGACAAGGTTGGGGGTCCAGCCCCCCCCCCCAGGAATCCCTGGCCCAGCCTTGTTGGGGTTATGAGGACTCTGCCACACAGGAGCGTGGAAGGGGAGTCCTCTAGGTCAGACAGCTCTGGGTAAAGGAAGTGGGAGCGAGGACTCAGATCCTTTCGCTAGTCCATTTCACCGGGGTAGTGTATAAGCGAGGAAAGTTCCCCACAATAGCGGGTCCATTCCCCCGCTTACACATAGAAGTTGAGTATTTGGTATCCTGTTGATAGGGAGAAATCAACTCAAAGTTCATGTAATGAAGCTGCAGTTGATAGGATTTATTTAAACAACTCGTGCTGTCGATGATGTTAGCACTTATACATGAGCTGCCAAGAGTCAGCCCTGATAAAGAATGAGGAAGTGGCATCTGCTGGGCTGCTTCCCCTCCTCCCTATTTGGCAGCAGTTGCTGCTGTTACAGGTAGAACCAGTTTGATGTTCACAGGCTGGGGGCTATTTAAGGGGGAAAACATGGCAGCAACTTTTTTCTACTAATACTTGTGTCTTTCAAGTACCTTTGCAAAAGTCAGCAGCTGTGAAAATTGATTGCGGAGAGCAGAAATAGAAAACTCATGTTACTACATATATATATATATAAACGGTCTCCCACAGTTTTCTTGCCAGCAAGTTAAAGAAGTATGGGCTGGATGAATGGACGGTAAGGTGGATAGAAAACTGGCTAGATCATCGGGCTCAACGGGTAGTGATCAATGGCTCCATGTCTAGTTGGCAGCCGGTATCTAGTGGAGTGCCCCAAGGGTGGTCCTGGGGACGGTTTTGTTCAATATCTTCATTAATGATCTGGAGGATGGTGTGGACTGCACCCTCAGCAAGTTTGCAGATGAAACTAAACTGGGAGGAGTGGTAGATACTCTGGAGGATAGGGATAGGCTACAGAGGGACCTAGACAAATTAGAGGATTGGGCCAAAAGAAATCTGATGAGGTTCAACAAGGACAAGTGCAGAGTCCTGCACTTAGGACGGAAGAATCCCATGCACTGCTACAGACTAGGGACTGAGTGGCTATGCAGCTGTTCTGCAGAAAAGGACCTAAGGGTTACAGTGGACGAGAAGCTGGATATGAGTCAACAGTGTGCCCTTGTTGTCAAGAAGGCTAACGGCATTTTGGGTTGCCAACAGATTGAGGGATGTGATCATTCCCCTCTATTCGGCATTGGTGAGGCCTCATCTGGAGTACTGTGTCCAGTTTTGGGCCCCACACTACAAGAAGGATGTGGAAAAATTGGAAAGAGTCCAGTGGAGGGCAACAAAAATGATTAGGGGGATGGAGCACATGACTTATGAGGAGAGGCTGAGGGAACTGAGATTGTTTAGTCTGCAGAAGAGAAGAATGAGGGAGGGATTTGATAGCTGCTTTCCACTACCTGAAAGGGGTTTCCAAAGAGGATGGATCTAGACCAAGGGTAGGCAACCTATGGCACGGGTGCCAAAGGCGGCATGCAAGCTGATTTTCAGTGGCACTCACACTGCCCAGGTCCTGGCCACCGGTCCGGGGGGCTCTGCATTTTAATTTAATTTTAAATGAAGCTTCTTAAAAATTTTTAAAACCTTATTTACTTTACATAAAAAATAGTTTAGTTATATATTATAGACTTGTAGAAAGAGACCTTCTAAAAACGTTAAAATGTATTACCGACACGCAAAACCTTTAATTAGAGTGAATAAATGAAGACTCGGCACACCACTTCTGAAAGGTTGCCAACCCCTGATCTAGACTGTTCTCAGTGATAACAGATGACAGAACAAGGAGCAATGGTCTCAAGTTGCAGAGGGGGAGGTTTAGGTTGGATATTAGGAAAAACTTTTTCACTAGCAGGGTGGTGAAGCACTGGAATGGGTTACCTAGGGAGGTGGTGGAATCTCCTTCCTTAGAGGTTTTTAAGGTCAGGCTTGACAAAGCCCTGGCTGGGATGATCTAGTTGGGGTTGGTCCTGCTTTGAGCAGGGGGGTTGGACTAGATGACCTCCTGAGGTCCCTTCCAACCCTGAGATTCTATGATTCTATGGTCAGCTAGTCCAGTTTCCAGCTACTGCAATGTTATACTAAATACTCAGCAGCAGCTAGGACAATTATTTCACACTGAACCAAATAAGTCTTGTGCAGAAAAAGAGCCAACAAATCCTGGCTGATTGTAAATCTGCTGCTGCAGAATAATCAACTCTACATATAACACATGCTGCAGAGTACAATCTTATTGGCAGAGCTGGCATACCTGGGCAGACACAATAAACAGCAGGCAGAGCAATGATACAGAGGGGTTAAAGTGGGCAACTAGGAATTGGAGCCCAGGTGTCTCATGGGCTTGTGCAGCTCACCTAAGGGCATATCTTCGCTGGCAATATTCAAGCGCTGCCATGGTGCAATGTCTAAACTGTCGTGTTACAGTGTGTTACAACGCTGAAACTTGCAGCGCTCAGGGGGGTGTTTTTTCACACCCCTGAGCGAGAAAGTTGCAGCGCTGTAAAGTGCCAGTGTAGACAAGCCCTGACTTTGGAGCCTTAATTTATCTGTTAAAGGAGAAAATACCCACTTCTCATGGCTATTGTCAGGCTTAATGAGTTTGCAGGTACTTTCAGAGTCCCTCCCCTGAGGATTTCCCTCACGGTTTAATAATACCTTCAAATCCATTATCTTGTCATCCCTTCCTTTTCTTTGAGGGGTCCCAGTAGAAGAAAAGTGATGTCCATGACCCAATGGAGCTGGGGATGAGGGGCTTGGGAGGGGGCTCTGGGCTGGGGCAGGAGGTTGGGGTGCAGAAGGGGGTCAGGGCTCTGGGCTAGGGGTGCAGGCTCTGGGGTGGGGCCAGGGATGCAGGGTTTGGGGGGAAGGAAGGGGTTCCGAGTTTAGGGGGGCTCAGAGCTGGGGCAGGGGTTAGGGCGCAGGGATGAGGCACGGATTTACATCTGGTGGCTCCCGGTCAGCGGTGCACCCAGGGTGCAGAGGCAGGCTTCCTGCCTGTCCTGGCACCATGGACTGCGCTGCCCCAGAAGCGGCCAGCAGCACGTCTGGCTCCGCGCGGCTCTCGCCCGCAAGCACCGACCCCCCAGCTCCCATTGGCCAGGAACCAAGTGCGGAGCCGGTGCTCGGGGCGGGGCCAGCGCGTGGAGCCCCGTGGCCCCCCAGCCTAGAAGCCAGACCCGCTGCTGTCTGCTTCTGGGGCGCAGTGTGGTGTCGGAGCAGGTAGGCACTAGTTTTAACGTCCCGGTCAGCAGTGCTGACCAGAGCCATTAGGGTCCCTGGGTGCTGAGCAAGGTGATCCAGGGCCTTACACCCAAGCTTTGAAAAACACTGGCCTAAACCTTTATGGCCATGCACTGCAATTGCGATGTCAGCAATATTCTGGCATAACAAGCCGTGTGCAATGCTCTTCAAGTTTGCATTGCTGCATGATACACCAGTAGTTGATGTAGATCCTGTTGTTTCTTGTAGATGCTGTCTTCCAGATAACCTGCTGCATGGATAGTAACTTATTTATTAAATATTGCTGTGTCGGGATTCATACTGTAGCCAGACACTGAGCAAGATTGTTTTGAATAACATGTGCCTCAATTAGGATGCAGTGTCACTAACCCCAAATTATGACTGGTGCTAACAGGAAAATTGTCTGCACAATTTGACACATTGCCAATTTACCCGTTTTTGTTATACACTGAGGGAAATGCTAGCTAGCTGTTTATTAATAATGTCAGGCAATCTTTTTTAATGTTCTCTAATAAGTTGGTTATGGTAATTACTATGTAACCCTCATAAGCAGTACAAATAATTTCTTTACCAATTTGTTTTTTTCTTGCCTTTATATTGTTTGCTGCAATTAATTTATTTTTTACTTTTGTTTAAACAGTTTAGCAATATTGTGCACATTGTTAACTGTGTTTCTTTAGTAGCCAGGCCTTCAATATCATGCATTATAGTTTTAGAGACAGTTTCTGCTGCCTAGTGGTCAAAATAGTTAATGTGACGTGTGTGTGTGTATCATATTACCCCTGTTCCAAATGGATATTCCAGATTTACATAATCTTGAAATTTAACCAATTTCATCTAGATTTTGGAGTCTCCTCTTTTGAAAGATACCAGCCTGTGGAATAGTCTTTTGCCCAGTCCTTGAGTCTTGTGCACATTCCTGATAAGATGTAGTATATTAATTAACAAAGAAGTACACCGTAATGATACATTTGCTTTTACACCGTAATCAAATTTAGCCATATTTCAGTGACAAACATTTAAAACCACAGGTACATGAGTAGTATAAGGGACCCTGCCTACCTGTCACCCTAAGACCTACCCCCCGGGGGTATTACTTCTGGGGTCAAGACAGACACATGTCCAGAAGCAAGGGGTATCATGTGACCCCTCTAAGAACTCCTCCCACCATCCTCTACCAATCAGGATGGGTTTCGCCCCCTGTAGGACCACCCTGAGTTTAGACTCTGAAACAAAAACCTCTGTTTTTTGGAGATTGTCCTCTTTCAACAGAAACTATCTTGAACAGAATAGCTGCTGAACAGCAAGCCGAGGTATGTTTCTTGTTTTAACTCTGAAAATATATATTCTATAATTTCACTGTTTGTCCATGCTTCCTTACTAAATAATGGTACCTACCTTTATTGCAGTGTGTAGCATGGAAACAGCAACTTCAAGCTGCTTTTCACCAGGGCCAAGTAAAACCCCATTTTTAACTATAGTTGTGCTTAATACTGTTAAATTAAAAAACACCAGATTGCATAGGGATTTGATGCAATTGGGGAATAATACTAACTAAAAATGTTGCTTGTTCCTTAATCCAAAAGCCCAAATACACATGGGGGAAAACAGAAAACCCATGTGCCAGCATCTCTTTACCCTGTGGTGGAAGGTAACTTTCTGCAATTGGCTTTTAAAAGCACGTGTGTGTTTTAAAATGTTTTTAAATGAGTTTTAATGTTTAAATTGTGAGTTAAGGATCTGTGCAAGACATAGGTGTGGGTTTTTTTAAAGTATATGGTTGCAAACAGTTGGTTTGGTTTGTTTCAAACTAACAGGGTTTTTTTTAGGGCTTGGCTACACTTGCAAGTTAGAGCGCATTAAAGCAGCCCCATGTGCCCTAACTCACAACCCATCCACACTGGCAAGGCACTTAGAGTGCCTGGACTCTGCAGCTGGAGCGTTCCTGGTAATCCACCTCCACAAGAAGCTTAATGCTTGCTGCGCCTTGGCTGAAACGCCCCAGTGTCCGTGTGAACGAGGTGTTGCATTACTGTGCTCTGATCGGCCTCCGGAAATGTCCCATAATCCCTTTAAGTCAATTGGCCACTCTTGTCATTGTTAGACAGCTGCAGCAGCACAGGAGCCAGCAAACAGAGCTGTAAACGGGAGTTTGAGTAGGAGTTCTGTTGGAGGACAAGATATTTGTATTTGGTTTTGTATTTGTATTGTCTGTATGTGTAGAGGCTTGTAGGGGCAGTGTGCCGGGAGAGAAAATGAGCCCTGATTAGGGGGCGGGGCTTCTCTGATTAGGGGTCGTAGCGGGGTGGCACCCCGCTCAGGCCCTGGAGGGGCTTGAAACAGCCCACGAGAGGGCTGAGGCTGAAAGCTGGGCTGTTTGACAAAGCAGCCACAACTGTGGCCAGTTTAATCAGGGCCCAGCTGGCCCTTATAAAAGGGCAGTGGGCCTGGAGCAAACAGAGACACTCTCTCTGCCTTTAGAGGGAGAAGGGCTTGGCTGCAGGGACCTGAGCAGATACCTAGGGTGGAGCAGGGCTGGGGAAGGCCAGAGGAGCTCGGGAGCTCCGGCCTGAGAGAACCCCAGGCTGTGGCCTAGGGTTAGGCCCAACTAGGTACTGGGGTTGCGGGGGCAGCCCACAGGTAGGCTGAGGAAGCAGGTCCAAACCCCCTTTGCCTGTGATGAGTGGCTTATACAGTCTGCCCCAGGGCGCGGGGGCTAGATGGGGACTGGCAGTAGCCTACAACTGAGGCGAGGTGGGGATAGTGGGTTGGGGGTCCCCTGGGGAGGGGAGACCCAGATCTGGGGGGTATTGCTAGGGGGCAACACCCCAGTTAAAGGGGCACCGGGGCCTGGGAGGGACACGGGCCAGAGTGGTCAGGCGGATCACTGGCCTGCAGAGGGTGCTCCAGAGGCTGGTGAGCTAATTCCCTGGAGAAACCAGCAGGAGGCGCCGCAGGGGTGAGTCCAACCTTGTCACAGGGGTCCTATAAAGGTAGCCAGCCAGTCAGGCAGCAGCATAGACAGCTGCAGCGGCACAGAAGCCAGCAGACAGAGCTGTAAACAGGGGAGTTTGAGTGGGAGTTCTGTTGGAGGAGTTTGCATTGCGGGGCTCGTTTGGGGTTTGTTCTTGCTGTGGGTGGTGGTGTTTTGGTTCTGTTTGTGTTTTCCGGACTAACAGGATTTAGGTGAGAAGGCTGACAGATACAGAGGCAGCAGTGGTCATGAGCCAAGCAGTGGAGGACACAATGAGGATGACTGGATGTGGCAGGTGCGGTATGTACATGATTCTGGAGGGGCTACCTGAAAAGAGTTTCATCTGCCTGATAGAGCTGATGGAAGAAAAGATCCGAGGATTGGAGATGCAGGTGGAAACTCTGGTTGAGTTTAGAAGGGGATTTGAGCAGTCGATGGAGCAAAGGCGCGAGGTGGCTGAAGGGGAAAGCTCAGAGATGCAGATGGAAGCAGGATCAAAGGCCTCTGAGGGGGGACTGCTGGGTGATGAAAATGGACAGTGGAAGCATGTGACTAAGAGAAGCAGGCAGAGGAAAAGACAGGCCAGTGAAGGAGAAATACAGCTCAAGAACAGGTTTGCGGAGTTGAAGAAGGGGTACAGCAGGTGGTCACTGAAGGTGGAAGGGCAAGGAAGAAGAGAAGAGCAGCTAGTCCCATAGAAAAAGGGGAAGAGTCAATGGAGACAACACCAAATATGAGCCCCAGGAGGATACAGGATGGGTTGAAGAGAATTACAAGGGAAAAAAGGAATGGAAAGGACTTGCAGCCAGAGGGAAAAGGGGATAGACTGGAGAATCGCACTGTCACCAGGAAAAGGCAGGTCTACGTGACTGGGGACTCCTTACTGAGAAGAATAGACAGGCCTGTAACCGTAGCTGATCCAGAGAACAGAAGGGTGTGCTGTCTACCGGGTGCTAAGATACAGGATGTGGACCTGAGGTTGAAGAGGATCCTAAAGGGAGTTGGAAAGAATCCATTGATCATCTTCATGTAGGAACAAATGATACATCTAGATTCTCACTGGAACGAATCAAAGGAGACTATGCCAGGCTGGGGAAGACATTTAAGGAAATCGAGGCTCAGGTGATCTTCAATGGGATTCTGCCTGTTCCTAGAGAAGGGCAACAAATGTGTGACAAGTTTATGATGCTCAACAGATGGCTCAGGCAGTGGTGCTATAAGGAGGGCTTTGGGATGTATGGCCACTGGGAGGCATTCATGGACAGAGGACTGTTCTCTCGGGATGGACTTCAGCTGAGTAGGGAAGGAAATAGACTTCTAGGATGGAGGCTGGCACAACTGATCAAGAGAGCTTTAAACTAGGAATTTGGGGGAGACGGTTGGGAGATGTCCAGGTAATCTCCACGCCGGATTTTAACATTGAGAGGGAAGAAAACGAAGTAAGAGAGGATATAGCCGGGGGTAGGAGAATGGACATAAGGAGGAAGGGCAGAGTGGATACTAGTCTAATAGGTCATACTGGCAGTACAATGTCCATACAAAATTGGGTAAAGAATGTGAGTGAGGCCAAACAGCAAAAATTAAGATGTTTGTACACCAATGCGAGGAGCCTAGGTAACAAAATGGAGGAACTTAGAGCTACTGGTCCAGGAAGTGAAACCAGATACCATAGGAATAACCGAAACATGGTGGAATAGTAGTCATGACTGGAGTACAGGTATTGAAGGGTATGTGCTGTTTAGGAAAGACAGAAATAAAGGTAAAGGTGGGGGAGTAGCATTGTATATCAATGATGAGCTAGACTGTAAAGAAATAAAAAGTGATGGAATGGATAAGACAGAGTCTGTCTGGGCAAAAATCACATTGGGGAAGAAAACTACTAGAGCCTCCCCTGGGATAGTGCTTGGGGTGTGCTATAGACCACCGGGATCTAATTTGGATATGGATAGAGACCTTTTTAATGTTTTTAATGAAATAAATACTAATGGGAACTGCATGATCATGGGAGACTTCAACTTCCTAGATAAGACTGGAGAACAAGTGCTAGTAATAATAATAGGGCTCAGATTTTCCTAGATGTGATAGCTGATGAATTCCTTCGTCAAGTAGTTGCTGAACCAACAAGAGGGGATGCCATTTTAGATTTGGTTTTGGTGAGTAGTGAGGACCTCATTGAAGAAATGGTTGTAGGGGACAACATTGGCTCGAGCGATCATGAGCTTATTCAGTTCAAACTAAATGGAAGGATAAACAAAAATAAATCTGAGACTAGGGTTTTTTATTTCAAAAGGGCTAACTTTAATAAATTAAAGAAATTAGTTAGGGAAGTGGATTAGACTGAAGAATTTATGGATTTAAAGGCAGAGGAGGCCTGGGATTATTTCAAGTTAAAGTTGCAGAAGCTATCCGAAGCCTGTATCCCAAGAAAGGGGAAAACATTCATAGGCAGGAGTTTTAGACCAAGCTGGATGAGTAAGGATCTCAGAGAGGCGATTAAGAACAAGCAGAAAGCATACAAGGAGTGGAAGATGGGAGGGATCAGCAAAGAAACCTACCTTATTGAGGTCAGAGCATGTAGGGATAAAGTGAGAGGCTGAAAGTCAAGTAGAGTTGGACCTTGCAAAGGGAATTAAAACCAATAGTAAAAGGTTTTATAGCCATATAAATAAGAAGAAAACAAAGAAAGAAGAAGTGGGACCGCTAAACACTGAGGATGGAGTGGAGGTTAAGGATAATCTAGGCATGGCCCAATATCTAAACAAATACTTTGCCTCAGTCTTTAATGAGGCTAATGAGGATCGTAGGGATAATGGCAGCATGACAAATGGGAATAAGGATATGGAGGTAGATATTACCATATCTGAGGTAGAAGCCAAACTCAAACAGCTTAATGGGAGAAAATTGGGGGGCCCAGATAATCTTCATCCAAGAATATTAAAGGAACTGGCACATGAAATTGCAAGCCCATTAGCAAAAAAATGTAATGAATCTGTAAACTCAGGGGTTTACCATTTGACTGGAGAATAGCTAATATAGTTCCTATTTTTAAGAAAGGGAAAAAAAGTGACCCAGGTAACTACAGGCCTGTTGCTTGACATCTGTAGTATGCAAGGTCTTGGAAAAAAATTTGAAGGAGAAAGTAGTTAAGGACATTGAGGTCAACGGCAATTGGGACAAATTACATAATGGTTTTACAAAAGGTAGATCGTGCCAAACCAACCTGATCTCCTTTGAGAAAGTAACAGATTTTTGGGATAAAGGAAACGCAGTGGATCTAATCTACCTCAATTTCAGTAAGGCATTTGATACAGTACCACATGAGGAATTATTAGTTAAATTGGAAAAGATGAGGATCAATATGAAAACTGAGAGCTGGATAAGAAACTGGATAAAGGGGAGACTACAGTGGGTCATACTGAAAGGTGAACTGTCAGGCTGGAGGGAGGTTACCAGTGGAGTTCCTCAGGGATCAGTTTTGGGACCAATCTTATTTAATCTTTTTATTACTGACCTCGGCACCAAAAGTGGGAGTGTGCTAATAAAGTTTGCAGATGACACAAAGTTGGGAGGTATTGCCAATTCAGAAAAGGATCGGGATATCATACAGGAAGATCTGGATGATCTTGTAAACTGGAGTAATAGTAATAGAATTAAATTTAATAATGAGAAGTGTAAGGTTATGCATTTAGGGATTAATAACAAGAATTTTAGTTATAAGCTGGGGACGCATCAGTTGGAAGTAACAGAGGAGGAGAAGGACCTCGGAGTCCTGGTTGATCACAGGATGACTATGAGTCGCCAATGTGATATGGGTGTGAAAAAAGCTAATGCGGGCTTGGGATGCATTAGGCGAGGTATTTCTAGTAGAGATAAGGAGATGTTAGTACCATTATACAAGGCACTGGTGAGACCTCATTTGGAATACTGTGTGCAGTTCTGGTCTCCCATGTTTAAGAAGGATGAATTCAAACTGGAACAGGTACAAAGAAGGGCCACTAGGATGATCCGAGGAACGGAAAACCCGTCATATGAAAGGAGACTCAAGGAGCTTGGTTTGTTTACCTTAACCAAAAGAAGGCTGAGGGGAGATATGATTGCTCTCTTTAAATATATCAGAGGGATAAATACCAAGGGAGGGAGAGGAATTATTTAAGCTCAGTACTAATGTGGACACAAGAACAAATGGATATAAACTGGCCATCAGGAAGTTTAGACTTTAAATTAGACGAAGGTTTCTAACCATCAGAGGAGTGAAGTTCTGGAACAGCCTTCCAAGGGAAGCAGTGGGGGCAAAAGATGACTATCTGGCTTCAAGATTAAGCTAGATAAGTTTATGGAGGGGATGGTTTGATGGGATAACATGATCTTGGCAATTAATTGACCTTTGACTATCAGTGGTAAATATGCCCAATGGTCAGTGATGAGATGTTAGAAGTTACTACAGAGAACTTTTTCCTGAGTGTCTGGCCGGTGAGTCTTGCCCACATGCTCAGGGTTCGTCTGATCGCCATGTTTGGGGTCGGGAAGGAATTTTCCTCCAGGGTAGATTGGCAGAGGCCCTGGGGTTTTTTCGCCTTCCTCTGCAGCGTGGGGCACGGGTTGCTTGCTGGAGGATTCTCTGCATCTTGAAGTCTTTAAACCATGATTTGAGGACTTCAATAGCTGAGAGGATTCTTGCAGGAGTGCGTGGGTGAGATTCTGTGGCCTGCATTGTGCAGGAGGTCAGATTAGATGATTATAATGCTCCCTTCTGACCTTAAAGTCTATGAGTCTATGAATCTATGAGTTTTGAACTCAGCTGTGGGAATGCGGATATGCCCTTTCAAAGCTCCGTTTCTGACAGCTGGCATGCTTATCTGCTCCAGTACAAAGCAAGCCATGCTGCTTGCTGTGAGTGTGTGTGAGAGAAAGAGAGGCGGAGTGGGGTGGGTTGCTGCTGTCTAAATTTACAAGACAGCATGCTGGCATGCTCTCAGCCCCCAAAAACTCACTCTCTCCCCCCCCCCACACATACACACAACACATTCCCTGTCACACTCCACCCCACCTCCCACATTTGAAAAGCACGTTGCAGCTAGGGTGACCAGATGTCCCGATTTTATAGGGACAGTCCTGAGTTTTGGGTCTTTTTCTTATGTAGGCTCCTATTACCCCCCCACCCCCTGTCCCGATTTTTCACACTTGCATCCTGGGATAGCTACCACAATGAATTGCTCTCTGTGGCATTGCAAGAACTGCTAATGTGGCCACGCCAGTGCGCTTGAATCTGACGTGTGAACACACTGCAGCGCTTTCCCTGCTGTGATCACCGAGGGCTGGTTTAACTCCCAGCGCTCTACATCTGCATGTGTAGCCAGGCCCTACTCTGCAAAATGTGATGTGTGTTTTTAAAATGGGCTGTTTTAAAATTAGTTGTAATGTTTACATTGTTTTTGGTGATTCAGGGGGGCCTATACTAGAGATAAGTGTGTGAGCTTTGACAGTATTTTGTTTCAAAACAGTTTGGTTTTTACTCTGCAAAATGTGGTGTGTTTTTAAAATGGGTTGTTTTAAAATGAGTTAGTGTTTAAATTGTTGCTGGTGATTTAGGGGGCCTATGCAAGACATAGTTATGGTGGGGGATTTAAAAAGTGTTTTATTGCACACTTTGTTTTTGGGTGCATGGTGGAAACATGTGCTTGTATGAAAATATGTCTAGGTTTTAGAGAAACACTAGTGGTAGAAATAAACCAAAACCTGTGTTTGTCGTACAGCCCTCATTGTGACAGTTGTAAAAAACATGGGTGGGGGTGGCTGTAGCGTTTTAAATTCTAGCCTCAGTTGTCAAATCATCTATAAAAAGAGACAGTGTTTAGTAGACCTGACTTACACCGGTACCAATCTGTGTTTTGTGGGCAGGCTCTTGGCCGTCATGCCTGACTGGAAACCCACAGACCCAGAATTGTTAGATGGGGCGAGAAATATAAATAAATGGAGATATGCCAATCTCCTAGAACTGGAAGGACCTTGCAAGGTCATTGAGTCCAGTCCCCTCTCTTCACTAGCACAACCAAGTACTGTTCCCTGACAGATATATATATATATATTTTTTGGCCCAGATCCCTAAGTGGCCCCCCTCAAGAATTGAACTCACAACCCTGGGTTTAGTAGGTCAATGCTCAAACCACTGAGCTATCCCTCCCTTCCCGAAGTTGTATGAGAAACTCGGGTGGTCAGATCAAAAAAAGATTATACTTCGCAACATAGTGCGTTTGAACAGCAGATAGGAGTCAACATACAGGTGGTGCTTTATGTGGCAAAAGGCAGGTGGGGGTTTTTTTTAATGGGGCCCGGTGTACCCCAAGACTATTTTCGTCCTGTTGCATGATGAGCGTTATTATGGGGTTCTGGATGTGAAAAAGTTGTTTGGTATGAAAAATTATTGTGAGTTTTGCCACACGGTGTAGTCATGACCTATCTTGCATGTATCGTTGCTGCCTCTGCTTGCGTGTGATGCGCTCAGAGAGTGTGGGCTGAGGTGTCCTAGCTGTAGACTGTGTTGTCGCTCCAAAGAGTGTTTAGACAGACACGTCGACTGTTGCAAAGGGTATCTTCCACTTTTTTTTGTAACATTTTAGAAAACCCAAATTACGTGGGACCTATGCCCAGGGTGGAGCACTATGGCGTAGACAGCATGATTCCCAGGGAGAAAGCAGAATTTCTTGCCTGGTATCGGGACAACAGATATGAGACATTTGACTTGCAGAAAGAGCTTGCGTATTATTGTCAGATTTACCTTTCTCCTTCAACAGACTGGGCTGGTAAATTCACAGCATAGCTGCAGTTGTGTAGAAGAGTGCAGGAGAATCACTGCTTCTCAGTGACAGTGGACAAAACTACAGTTGTGGTTTTATAATACCTGCCCAGTGAGAGTGGGAGGGATCCCTGCCTGGGCACTGGCTGCTGCAGGGTGAAGGCATCTTTGAAGCTTCCAACAATCAGTTCATGCAGCTGGGCTGAGCCAGCATTGCTGGGTTGATACTGGCATGCAGGGGGCCCAAGAAGATGTATACCTAGAATCCAGCCCACGGTACTCCAAAGGTTGCACATACCAGCTGCCTCACTACCTAAGATGAGGAAATGGGCAGCTGCTCTTGTTGGCCATTGTGAATGATGCATTTGAGCTCAGAGCAAAGGCCAGGATTTCCCTGCCTGGGTGAGGCTGGGCCTGTGGTGAACGTGCCACCGAGCAGGACAGCTCACTCTCTCTAGAACATCTAATGGAGCCTCTCAACTTGGGGGGAGGGGTCCCATCCACTCTACCAATCATCTGTGAGAAGGATGTCCTGATAGAGGCAAAGGACATCAGTTAGGCCTGGTTGAGAAAAGACTCAAGAACAACTGGCCTAAGACACGGCTAAAATGTTAATATAGAACTAGAAATAAATGCAGGATTGGGCGGACGATTGGACAGAGTGGAGGCTATGGGATGGCTGGGCAGGGCCAGGCAGGTTTGGGTGGGTGGGTGGATAGAGTGGAGGCTGCGTGAGGGATGGGTAGGGGTGAGGCAGGTTTGGGTTGGTGGTTGGATGGAGAGGAGGTTGCGTAAGGGCTGGGCAGGTTTAGGCGGGTGGTTGGATGGAGTGGAGGCTGCGTGAGTGCCGGGCAGGGGTGAGGCAGGTTTGGGTGGGTGGGGGGATGGATAGAGAGGAGGCTGCGTGAGGGCCGGGCAGGGGTGAGGCAGGTTTGGGTGGGTGGTTGGACGGAGTGGAGGGTGCGTGAGGGCTGGACATGGGCCGGGCAGGTTTGGGCGGGTGGTTGGATGGAGAGGAGGCTGCGTGAGGGCCAGGCAGGGGCTGGGCAGGTGTGGGACGGGTAGTTGGACGGAGGGCTGTGGGGCAGCATGAGGGCTGGGCAGGGGTGAGGCAGGTTTGGGCGGGTGGTTGGATGGAGAGGAGGCTGCGTGAGGGCCGGGCAGGGGTGAGGCAGGTTTGGGCGGGAGGTTGGACGGAGGGCTGTGGGGCAGCGTGAGGGCTGGGCAGGGGTGAGGCAGGTTTGGGTGGGTGGTTGGATGGAGTGGAGGCTGCGTGAGGGCCGGGCAGGGGTGAGGCAGGTTTGGGCGGGTGGTTGGATGGAGAGGAGGCTGCGTGAGGGCCGGGCAGGGGCCGGGCAGGTGTGGGACGGGTGGTTGGATGGAGGGCTGTGGGGCAGCGTGAGGGCTGGGCAGGGGTGAGGCAGGTTTGGGTGGGTGGTTGGATGGAGTGGAGGCTGCGTGAGGGCCGGGCAGGGGTGAGGCAGGTTTGGGCGGGAGGTTGGACGGAGAGGAGGCTGCGTGAGAGCCGGGCAGGTGTGGGACGGGTGGTTGGATGGAGGGCTGTGGGGCAGCGTGAGGGCCGGGCAGGGGTGAGGCAGGTTTGGGTGGGTGGTTGGACGGAGAGGAGGCTGCGTGAGAGCCGGGCAGGTGTGGGACGGGTGGTTGGGTGGAGGGCTGTGGGGCAGCGTGAGGGCCGGGCAGGGGTGAGGCAGGTTTGGGTGGGTGGTTGGATGGAGTGGAGGCTGTGTGAGGGCCGGGCAGGGGTGAGGCAGGTTTGGGCGGGAGGTTGGACGGAGAGGAGGCTGCGTGAGGGCCGGGCAGGGGTGAGGCAGGTTTGGGCGGGTGGTTGGATGGAGAGGAGGCTGCGTGAGGGCCGGGCAGGTGTGGGACGGGTGGTTGGACGGAGGGCTGTGGGGCAGCGTGAGGGCCGGGCAGGGGTGAGGCAGGTTTGGGCGGGAGGTTGGACGGAGAGGAGGCTGCGTGAGAGCCGGGCAGGTGTGGGACGGGTGGTTGGGTGGAGGGCTGTGGGGCAGCGTGAGGGCTGGGTAGGGGTGAGGCAGGTTTGGGTGGGTGGTTGGATGGAGTGGAGGCTGCGTGAGGGCCGGGCAGGGGTGAGGCAGGTTTGGGCGGGAGGTTGGACAGAGAGGAGGCTGCGTGAGAGCCGGGCAGGGGTGAGGCAGGTTTGGGCGGGAGGTTGGACGGAGAGGAGGCTGCGTGAGAGCCGGGCAGGTGTGGGACGGGTGGTTGGGTGGAGGGCTGTGGGGCAGCGAGAGCGCTGGGCCTCTGTTGCTCTTGCCTGGCCCAGCACAGAATGTAGTGGCACATGTGCTCACTAGAGGCTACTGTAAATCTCCCTCTGCCACAGCCAGGCTCCCAGCTCTGCATTTCCAGGCCGGGATGTAGTGTATTTCTGCCAGCCTCAGGTCGCTGACCTGCCCCACCTGCTTCCAGCTCTGAGCGCACTGCTCACGCTAGCATCCTAGCAACAGCGACGTGGCTGGGACGCAGCTGCCAAGCGTTGCTATAGAGACAGGACGCAGCCCTGCCCTCCCTGGCTTAACAAGCAAACAGGATTCGCAGCCACTCCACTTGGACCCAGGGAAGAAAAGGTTTGTAAAGGCGAAATGCAGCTGCGTGTGTGGGTCTAATGGTTGCTGGAATGACGGGGTGGTTCAGCTGTGCGGAGGTGGGACCCCGACGCTGTCTTCGGGTCGGGCTGCCAGGGGCCAGGCAGAGACTAGCTGGTGTCTCCTTGTAACAACGAGAATGATGACACATTAGTTACAGGTGACTGCAGTTGCGGCGCCAGGTCTTTTGCTGCCCTAGGCGGCGGCAGTGGGAGAGTCTGCTGCCGAAATGCCACCGAGGACCCGGCGGCCGCCTAGGGATCTGAGATGCCAACCCCCAAATCCTGGCGCCCTAGGCGACCACCCAGGGTCGCCTAATGGTAGAGCTGGCCCTGGGTGACTGCTCAGGCATCTTCCACTACGGAGCTTGAAGGCTCAACACCGCTGTGTGCTACAGGTCGACCTCTGGCCAGTAGCGTAGCCGGGGGGGGGAGCAGGGGAAGCGGCGGCTCCCCCTGTGAGCAGAAGCGGCGCCTTGAAAAGGAAGCGGCACCCTTTTGTAGCAGAGCTAAAACAAGGCGCCGCTTCTTTTTAAGCGCCGCTTCTTGCACTCACCCAGCGGCGCTCCAGGTCTTTGGTGGCATTTCGGCGGCAGGTACCACCGAAGACCCGGAGCGAGTGAGGACCCACCGCCAAAGTGCCACCGAAGACCCAGAGTGCCGTCCGAGGCGCCGCCGGGTGAGTACAGGGGGAGCCTGGGGAGGCGCCTTTTTATAGCGCCGCTCTCCCTGTGCTCCGGACCTGCCTACGCTACTGGCTCTGGCCTTAAATGCCTCACCGTTCATTACTTTGCTTCCCCTAAGGGAGCAGTTCTCAAACTGTGGGTGGGGACCCCAAAATGGGTCGCGACCCCCCTTTGAATGGGGCCACCAGGGCTGGCTTAGAGTTGCTGGGGCCCGGGGCCAAAGCCCAAGGGCTTCAGCCCTGGGCAGCAGGACTCAGGTTGCAGCCCGTCTTCCTGGGGCTGAAGTCCTTGAGCTTCAACTCGCCCCCCCCCTTCCCACTCTCCCCCAGGGTGGCAGATCTCTGGCAGGCTCAGGCTCAGTCCCCTCTCCTGGGGTCGTGCAGTAATTTTTGCTGTCAGAAGGGGTTGCAATGTCTAGTTGGCAGCGGCGTGCCCCAGGGGTCAGTCCTGGGACTGGTTTTCTTCAACATCTTTATTAATGATCTGGAGGATGGGATGGAGTGCACTCTCAGCAAGTTTGCAATATACACTAATCTGAGGGGAGAGGTAGATACGCTGGAGGGTAAGGCTAGGGTCCAGAGTGACCTAGACAAATTAGAGAATTGGGCCAAAAGAAATCTGATGAGGTTCAACAAGGACAAGTGCAGAGTCCTGCACTTAAGACGGAAGAATCCCATGAACTGCTACAGACTAGGGACCGAATGGCTGGGCAGCAGTTCTGCGGAAAAGGACCTAGGGGTTACAGTGGACGAGAAGCTGGATATGAGTCAGCAGTGTGCCCTTGTTGCCAAGAAGGCCAATGGCATACTGGGCTGTATTAGTAGGAGTGTTGCCAGCAGATTGAGGGAAGTGATCATTCCCCTCTATTCGGCACTGGTGAGGCCACACCTGGAGTATTGTGTCCAGTTTTGGTTCCCCCCACTACAGAAGGGATGAGGACAAATTGGAGAGTCCAGCGGAGGGCAACGGAAATGATCAGGGGGCTGGAGCACATGACGTATGAGGAGAGGCTGAGGGAACTGGGATTGTTTAGTCTGCAGAAAGAAGAGTGAGGGGGGATTTGATAGCAGCCTTCAGCTACCTGAAGGGCAGTAGTGTAGCCGGGGGGAATCGGGAGGAGCGGCCGCTCCCCCTGTGAGGAGAAGCAGCGAAGGGGCCCCCCAGCCCCGCTGCCGGAGCCGGGCTCGGGTGGGGGTTTAAAAGGCCCGCGGCTCCCTGCAGCTGCAAGAGGAGCTGTGATAGGAGCCGTGTGGCTACACTTGCGACATTCCCAGCTTAGGGACATGGCCACAGGCGAGCTCTGGCCGCACAGGAGGGGCTCAGGCTGGATCGACAATGCAGTGTGTGCTGGCAGCCAGCCCATGCTGCTGGCCATGCCACCATGGCGATACTGCTGCTCTGAGTGCACTAGCACCCCCAACGCTGGGTATCACACAGGCCATAGTGTACATCTACCCCCGACGCTTTGTTTGTAACTTTCAGCTGCATTTCCAAGCCTGGGCTTTGCTCCGGTTTCAGTAAGTGAGGGTTTGTCAGACGCGCAGTCTGCCCCATCTCTGTGCTGGGGACAGGGCAGATTTCAAATCTCCCAAAGGGAACGTGTTCCAGGCCCACAAAGTAGTTAGGCACCAACTCTCACATGTGCCTTTGAAAAATGTCTCCCACGGCTTTTGTGGCCGGGATTTCCTACAGGTGATCACCATTATATTGCTGTGTGCGCTCATGGCTTCCAATGTGCCCTTCCTCTGTATCATCACAGTGGGCAGGGAGGCTTGTTACCATGGCACACTGGCTGGCAGCATTTTGACTTGCTGTTACATCACTGTTGTTGTTTTTCTGAGGGAGCCTTTTCATCTCTGTGTAATATAATCAGCCCACAAGAGACAGCAGGTGAGGCTCTCCCCCGACGACACTAACATCTCCCTACGCTTGCTTGATACCCCCGTTAATGTATCCAGGGATGGTGTTCGCCCTTTTGGCCCTGGGAGCTTCTGGTTAGTTGTTTAAGTACAATGACCCCCAATGTGGTTTTCGGACAGACAGTTCCCCATCCTGCATGAACTACATGTATAATCTAGCACTGGGCAGTGTACACACTCATGTTTGATTGTGTTCAGTTTACCCAGCAATCCAGATTACTCTGTGTGAGTGATCTGTGTTCAGGGCAACTGCTTCTCCATGCATTCCCCCTCCATGGTCCCTTGAGGGCACTCACAGTTGACTCCTAGCTCCTCTCTTGGGCAGAGACCCACATCTCTAGCCGTCCTCTCTGGGATATTTCAAGCTACACAGTTCCCTGCCTGCACTGGGATATTCCCAGCAAACCAACAGCCAGCAATTGCGCTTTGTTTTCTCTCCAGAGGCTATAAACAGCATAATTGCCCACAGTTATAAGTTACCACACAGCTGTTTCGAAGCAAGTGCATTCATTCTTAAGGTGAAAGCATCAGAGAGAAACATATTAAAAACAATCAGATAACCTACCCACGCGCTAATAAGATTACTGGAGATGTCCCCCAACTCTAACCTCGGTCAGGCAGGTTTGGGCAGGTGGTTGGATGGAGAGGAGGCTGCCTGAGGGCTGGGCAGGGGCCGGGTGGTTGGATGGAGAGGAGGCTGCGTGAGGGCTGGGCAGGGGTGAGGCAGGTTTGGGTGGGTGGTTGGATGGAGAGGAGGCTGCCTGAGGGCTGGGCAGGGGCCGGGTGGTTGGATGGAGAGGAGGCTGCGTGAAGGCCGGGCAGGGGTGAGGCAGGTTTGGGCAGGTGATTGGATGGAGAGGAGGCTGCGTGAAGGCTGGGCAGGGGTGAGGCAGGTTTGGGCAGGTGATTGGATGGAGAGGAGGCTGCGTGAAGGCTGGGCAGGGGTGAGGCAGGTTTGGGTAGGTGGTTGGATGGAGAGGAGGCTGCCTGAGGGCTGGGCAGGGGCCGGGTGGTTGGATGGAGAGGAGGCTGTGTGAAGGCTGGGCAGGGGTGAGGCAGGTTTGGGCGGGTGGTTTGATGGAGAGGAGGCTGCCTGAGGGCTGGGCAGGGGCCGGGTGGTTGGATGGAGAGGAGGCTGCGTGAGGGCCAGGCAGTGGTGAGGCAGGTTTGGGTAGGTGGTTGGATGGAGAGGAGGCTGCGTGAGGGCCGGGCGGTTGGCTGGGCCGTCTTCCTGCCATGGACAGTAGGAAGGACCTGAAGGGGACGGCTGCCCTCATGCTGGGCGTTATTCATGCACCTACAGCAGGGCTCAGCCACACGCAGACTCCAAGAACTAGCAGTGGTCCAGCTTTTAATTGAGCTGCTCGTGGCGATTTCCCACGCCCGTCCCACATGCTATTCCCAGTGGCAGGCGAAGGATGATGCCTCTCGTACGGAACTGACACCTGGGTCTGGATTGGGACAGAGGCTTGGAAAGGGACGGGATTGTCTCTCTTTGAGATGGTCTCTGCCAGCCCAGCCCCGCCCCTCCTCCCAGGGCTGGGCATTGCAGTGCATCGCAGGAGATGCTAGATGCTAATCTGCAACGGCCTCTGCAAGTCATAGAATCATAGAATCTCAGGGTTGGAAGGGACCTCAGGAGGTCATCTAGTCCAACCCCCTGCTCAAAGCAGGACCAATCCCCAATTTTTGCCCCAGATCCCTAAATGGCCCCCTCAGGGATTGAACTCACAACCCTGGGTTTAGCAGGCCAATGCTCAAACCACTGAGCTATCCCTCCTCCCCCCATGAGTCACAACAGTCAGTGTTGTGTCTCCATCTGCTGGTCCGGAGGAGCTATAACCCAGCCCCTGCACTTGAACAGCTGAGCACAAAGAAAGAACAGATCTCCTTGTCTTTACACAGTGTGGAAAGGGGTGAGGCCCTTGTGACGGGTTGGGATCACAGAGACCTGCTTAGTGCTGCCACCTGGTGTGCCAAGGCTACTTCTGCCCCTGCTTCCAGGCCTTCTCCAGCTTGGGACTCCCGAATCCTGTCTGTTTTGAGCCAGATTCCACTGATTTGCTGCAAACACAGACCCAGGTCCGAACCAAGTCCACTCACCACTGTAAGGCTCCTGGAAGCGCTCTTGCCTTTGACACCCAGGTGCCCAACTCCCAAGAAGGTTCAAACCCTTAATAAATCCGTTTTACCCGGTATAAAGCTTATACAGGGTAAACTCATAAATAGTTCGCCTTCTATTTCAAAGATAGAAAGATATGCACAGCTGTTTGCCTTCCTAGGTAACAACTCGCACTCCAGGTAACTTAATAAGTAAAAAGTGATTTTAATAAGTACAGAAAGTAGGATTTAAGTGATTCCAAGTAGTGACAGACAGAACAAAGTGAATTACTAAATAAAATAAAATAGAACACGCAGTTCTATGTCTAATCACCCTGTGTACAGATAAAAACCTCACCAGGTCCAGTAAACAGGCTATCTTCCTCTTAGCCTGGGTCCAGTAATCACTCACCCCCCCTATTGTCTTTGTCCTTTGTTCAGTCTCTTTCAGGTGTGTCCTTGGGGGGTGCAGAGTCTCTCTCTTTAGCCAGCTGAAGACAAAATGGAAGGGTCTCCCAACCTTTTATAGCCTTTCCCCCACTCCCTTTGTAGAATCCTCTTGCCCTGGAGTTTTGGGATCACATGGGCAAGTCACCTGTCCATGCACCCTAACCAGTCGCATTCCTGACCAGGCCCCGATGTGGACTGGGGTCTGCAACTTCTTTTGTCTGTTAAGTGCTTGTACTTAACTTGCACATTCTTTTCTCCAAACATGATCCCATGCACTTACAAAGGCTATGTACAAAACTAGCAAATATAAAACCAATCTTCATAACTCCAACTACAACAATGATACATGCCTACAAACAGGAGGAATAAATTCAGTAGGTCATAACTTTCACAGAGATATATTACATGGCACATGTAGCATAAAACATATTCCAGTTACACATATACATTCATAAGCATCTCCCCATAAAGCTTTATGGGGTACACCGTCACAGCCCTGAGCTGAGCTGTGACAGCCTGGCACCCAGCACACCTCTTAAGGGCCATGGCAATTGGAAGGAACACTACTTTAGTTGGCTGCTTTTCGCCCCAGGGTCAGCCCCCCGTGTAGGGGCTTCACTGGTGCCCCAGGGTTTGGGGAATGGGCTTCTGCTGCTCTAGGAGTGAGTGCTGCAGGGCGTCTCTGGGGGTATGTGCATGGGGCCAAGTGCCCAGAATCACATGGAGTGTCGCTTTTGCCTTCCAGAATCTGACAGCTGCCTGGTCTACCCGCCATGGCTAATGCAGAGGACCAAGGAATGGCGCCACACACAAATGCCATAGAAAAGCTCAGGGCACAGTGCTTGGCAAGAGGCTCAGCTGGCATTAAGGGGCTGGCCAGGTATGGAGATACATCCTTGTATGGTGAGAGTTGTGGGGAACAAGCCGCTCCCAGGAAGTGTACCAGCCCAGTGGCTTAAGAGCGGGCATTGGATGGAAGCCGGGCCTCGAGCCATCACTGATTAGTGACTGTTAACCCTCTAATACAGGTTCTCAAACTGTCGGTTGGGACACGGCCCCATTTTAATGGGGCTGCTGTTCAACTTGCTGGGATCTAAGGTCCAAGCCCAAGCCCCACTGCCCAGGGCTGAAGCCGAAGCCCGAGCCCCACTGCCCAGGGCTAAGGTTATATGCCCCCCGCCCAGGACAGCAGCTCTTGGGCTCCAGCTTTGGCCCCTCCCCTCCTCCACCCGGGGTGGGGGGGGGCTCAGGTAGGCTCGGGCTTTGGTCGCGCCCCCTGCCCCCCCAGGGTCACGTAGTAATTTTTGTGGTCAGAAACGGGTCACGGTGCCATGAAGTCTGAGACACGCTGCTCTAGTGAATGGTAGGCCCAGGTTACTTTTAGCAAGAGGAGGGTGTTAAGCCTGATCTTCTGGCTGGACAACTGACTTCTGCCGCCTTCCTTCTCTTCTCCCCCCCTCTCCCTGCCCCCGTGCTTTCAGTTATGAAGAGACGTTTGCCATGAGCCATTGTGTTTATGCCCCATTGCATCTCAGAGGGCTGTAGGTCCTGACCAGGACATGCATATTGGGCGGTGGGGGGGTGGGTGGGAAGAGACAAGGCTCTGCCCCCTTTTCAGTTACCGTCTGATATATAAAGAAGGCTGGAACCAGAGCAGCCCCCTCCCAGGTGCCATTTTTGGGGATGGTAATGTGAGATGTTGCAGCCTTTTCCAGTCCATCCCGCATTCCCCAGTACCAAGCGTGGAGTGATGAATTCTCCTGCCAAGGAGCGGATGGTGCCTGTGAGGCAGGTTATCAGGGTTAGCCCCATTGTACTGCTGGGAAACTGAGCCTGAGAGGTGATGCAACTCTGCTAGAGCACATAGTGAGTGGGAGAGCTGGGAATGGAACCCACAAGATGCCTCTTTTATTCACCCTCTCCCTTTCCCACTCATAAGAATGGCCATACTGGGTCAGAGCAGTAACCCTGGGGCCAGCTAGCCCAGAATCCTGTCTTCCACCAGTGGCCAGATGTTTCAGAGGGAGTGAACAGACCAGGGCACTTAGCATGTGATCCATCCCCTGTTGTCCAGTCCTAGCTTCTGGCAGTCAGAGGCCAGGGCCACCTGCAGCATGGGATTGTATCTCTGACCATCTTGGCTAACAGCCATCGATGGACCCATCCTCCATGAACTTATCTAGTTCTTTTTTTCAATTCAGTTACAGTTGTGGCCTTCACAACATCCCCTGGCAAAGAGTTCCACAGGTTGACTGTGTGTTGTGTGAAGCAGTACATCCTTTAAAAACCAAACAAACCCTGCTGCCTATTAATTTCATTAGAGGGCCTCAATTTGTAAAAGGAAGCGTCAAAAAATTACATTTTTAGACATGTTAAATACAAAAACTGGTAAGTTTTTTGATAAGTTGTGTATTTTCTTAAATTGCAGCAGCTCAGAGAGGGAGTGGCATATTTGAAAGGGTATTTTCCCCTATGGCTTGTGGGCGTCAGACTTTCCAAACCCTCACTGTAATTTGTAGATGGCTCTTACGTTCTACTAACCTAGCAGTACATTGATCGTGTGGCTGGGTGGCATGATTCTTCAAGAGGCTCACATACCCCTTATCTCCCTTGTCTTGACTATTGTCTCTCTCCTCCCCCCACTGCCATTTGCCCTATTCCCACAATAGTCCACTCCCTCCCCCCCCCCCCCTCCCCCCGGCCACCTGGTGCCATAACTCTTCAGACCTGGCTCCAGGGAGTGGGGGGGGGGAAATATCCTGCTCACAGCCAAGATGCACCAGTGCTGGTTCCTGAGCTCTGGCTGCCTTCCCAGGAACCCCTAGTAGCCAGGAGGAAATGCAGGTGCAGCCCTGCTCATGAGTAAAAGTGTGACAATCACACGCCAGGGGAGAGGGAACCTCGGCAACATCAGAAAAATAAAATCTTCCCTACCTCGCACCCGCCAATTTCATTAAACAAAAACTAATCCTCCTCCCCCGTCTTCCTGCAACCAGCCCCTTTCTCCCTGACCCAGCTCCCTACCTCTGCCGATGCCCCTGCTGTCAACTCTTGATTTTGTTGGCAAGGCTTGTGCGCCTCGCTGTTTTACTTCAAGCTCCAGCTCCCGAGGATTCGAGGCAAATCCCAAGAGGATTCGATGCAAATCTCAGCTTTCTTTTAAAAGTAAACGTGAGTTTATAACCATGAAATGCCAGAAACTCTGACAGGAGTATGCCCTAAAGGCTCAGAAAATAGAAGGCAAAAAAATCAACCCAAAATTCACTATCCTAAAAATGTCTCCTAATTATTGGGGCCCAACTGCTGCGGTTTGAGCATGCGACGTTGGCACTGCCCAACTCTCTCTCCTTCTCCACACCCCGTGCCCTGGCTGCAGAGTTTTCCGCATCATGGATGATGATAAGAGCAGGTCCTTGGACCTGGCCGAGTTTGTGAAGGGCCTGAGCTCAGCTGGCATCACGCTGGGGAACAGGGAGGCACAGCAAATCTTCAGCCTCTGTGACAAGAACAGCAGCGGCACGATGGACTTTGAGGAGTTCCTGGAAGCCCTGAGGGTGAGCTGGGGCCACTACAAGGGACTGCAGTGGGCGTGGGGTGGGATGGGGAGAGAACTTGCCATGTTGGTTAGTGACACCGCTGGCTGAACCAGGGACCCCAGCTGAAGGCAAATGGGTCCTTCCTAGGGGCCACAGGAGAAGCCTAGCACTGAGCTTGCAGTGACTCTCAGGGAGCAGGAAAGGTTGCAGGCAGGGCTGAGCACCCCGCTAGCAGGTACAGTGGATGGAAGGAGGGTGTTCCTTAGGACTTGGGGGAGGCGGTCAAGTGCTTAATTTTGGGAGCCCTGGGGCCAGTTTGTCAGCAGTGCTGAGTTCCTGGAGCTCTGCCTACAGGTGTCTTAAGATGGGCAAAGTGTGGGGCAGAGATGACATTGATTTCACAGGCCCTCCCCCCCCCCACAACGTTTCCTAGGGTCCTACCTGAGACCACATGCTGCAGGCAAGAGGGTTTCTAGGGAAATCAGCCCCTGGTGCTAGGGAGAAAATTCCACTCCAAAGCCCCAGCCTGCTGCTCCTGAGTAAGGGTCACTGCCAGTCAGGAGTTGGCATTGTGGGGACAGACACACAGGGGCTCTCAGACAGAAGCCTAGGAGTCAGAAGCTGAAAGGCAACAAACTGCCCCCGTAACAAAGGTTATCTTTGCAGCCACCCATGTCGGCCACCAGGAAGCAGATCATAGCTGATGCATTTCACAAACTGGACAAGACTGGAGACGGCGTGGTGAGTGTGGAGGATCTCCATGGCGTGTATGACGGCAGGACTCACCCCAAGTACCAGAGTGGGGAATGGACAGAGGAGCAGGTGTTCCGAGCATTCCTGGACAGCTTTGACTCACCCAGTAACAAGGATGGAAAGGTAGGGGGAAGATAGCACCTGACCAAGGGGCTGGGTTGTGTGGGGCCTGAACTGCTTCCCTCAGAAGAGGCCAAGACCCAGCTGCTCTGTAATCAGTCCCTGTGCTGCTCAACTACAGCCAGCTGGCCAGAAGCCAAGGCCAGCAACAGCTGGTGGTTATAACCTGATCATTCACAATGAAGCAGTAAATGGGGCTCGGGCAAACCTGGGCACTCTACCCCCATCCCCCCTCCAGGCAGCTTCAGCTAGACGTGCACAGTGACCCCTCCATGATTGCAATGCCGGAGTAAGGGGGAGCAGATTTCCCCCAAATGGGGCAGTTAGTTTTATAGGCAGGTTGCACCTGGAACTGACGTCCATGGAGAGTCCCTGCTCTCAGCCAGCCAGCTCCAGCAGGGTGCACTACCTGACAAAGTTACATTGTTTCTTCCTGAAGTAAACCAGGAGTCTGCTGCACAAGCAGGATAGACACAGCATGTTAGTTTCCAGTCAATTTTTCAAAGTGCTCTAAAATTCACAGGTACAATCAGATCACCTTGAAATTTGCTGTAACAGCTGAAGATCTGAAATAGTTTGAAAGATAAACTTGGGGTTTGTTGAGATATATCGGAGGGAGGTTATAAGTGTTCAAAGTACTCCAGAACCATGCACTGTAGGGAGAGAGTCTTGAGTTGTATCAGAGTACAGGGGAGCAGAGCGGAGCGGGTTGGGGCTGGGTTGCTCCACTTCCTGCTGCCTGGGGAGTGCAGGGCAGGCCCGACCCCCGACTCACGGGGCAGCGGGAAGTGGTGCAACCCGGCCCCAGCCCACTCTGCTCCCCTGGCTCCCAGCCTTGGGGCATGGGGGATGGAGGGAACTGCCCCCCAGCACTCACCGGTGGCGTGGCTGGGAGCCAGGGGAGCAGAGCAGGCTGGGGCCGGGTTGTTCCACTTACTGCCGCCGGGGTGAGTGCAAGCCCACCCCCTGCTGCAATCCTCAGGGGAGTGGGGGCGGGACTGGTGCAGAGCAGGAGTGGGGGCTTTGGGGAAAGGGTGGAGCAGAGGCTGGAGCAGCACACAGCTGCATGCTTTGGGTAGGGACGGCTCTGGCTATAAGAACTGGCAGGTGGCCTGACCCCCTGCAGAAAACAGGCCCAAGTCCCTCTCAAACAGCTACGTTTTCACTTCCTTGTAAGAAAGACCCGTTGCTTAAGCTCCCGCCTGATTTGTGTTTTTATCTCTGCTCCCAGGCTCTTAGCACGAACACACAATAGTCAGAATTTATACAACTTCATCTTCATTTGCTGCCTTCTCATGGCATGCCAGATTTCTAGCCAGGTTTTTCCAGTCCTTTGTTCCTGTAGAACCCAATGTGGCTGGAACATTAGACTGGAAGAGTTTGCAACAAAAACAGTATGCAGCATTCTGGGGTTTTGAGTACATAAGCCATGGCCTCTCCACTTTGTCACCATTGGGGATTTCACGCCAGTAATGTGTTGGATGGAAACTTCTATTTTCATTGTCTTTGGGGAACATGAAGTTTTTCACTTGCTTGTTGCCCATGCAGTACAAGGAAGTCCCTCAGGCTACTGCTCAAGTGGGTCCACAGCCTTAGACTTAAGGAACTAAACTCAGCAGCAGCTGTTTCTTGCGCCTCCACCACACTCTTGTCTGATCTACACTGGAATGTGCATAGAATCATAGAATCTCAGGGTTGGAAGGGACCTTAGAAGGTCATCTAGTCCAACCCCCTGCTCAAAGCAGGGCCAATCCCCAATTTTTGCCCCAGATTCCTAAATGGCCCCCTCAAGGATTGAACTTACAACCCTGGGCTTAGTAGGCCAATGCTCAAACCACTGAGCTATCCCTCAAATGGTTACATCCATTTGAGATGGAGATATGGATGCTGCAGTAGCTGCCAGGTCACCTGCACTCTGACTAACTGCAAGATCAGGCATCTCCTCACCACTCACATCCTCACTGGGGCTGGAAGACTCACCGTGAACATTTCTGTCTATGTATCTCAGGAGAGCTCCTTCCTGCTTAGATAGAAAAGCTCCCTTTGCTTTCTTTCTTTTTCTGAATGCTGCCCCCGAGGGGCGTTTTCTTCTTTCACCCGTGACTGCTGTTCTGTGCCAGCTATAGTGGCTCTCAACACTCAGTTGAAGGGGACAAATAAGCAGGCTGGTAGCAGGGCCTGAGTGAGGGAAGATACCAGCGTCTTAAGGGCCTAATTGGCTCCTACTACTTCAGTTGACTGCCTGTTCTCCTCGAGTGGGGTCAGGGAAGCAGCAGGAAACAGGAAGCTCCCTGAGAAGCTGGTGTTAATCAGTCCAGGCTCCTGGGGGTGCTAGAGAGGTACATAAGAGGCTCCTCCTCCTCTCTCTCCCTGCAGCTCCTGCTGCTTTCTGTTCTTCCCTCTCACCTTTTCTCCTGCCTGCCTGTTATGTTTCTTGTGCCTCCTTCCTCCAGCACAGCACTCCCCCATCTCTGTGCATCTAGAGCAGAGAGAATACAGATGCACCAGCAGAAGACACAATTTCCTACACTCTGGGTCCTAGTGGCGCCCCCCACCCCCACCCCACAGTCTGGCACCTGAGGAGGCCGCCTCAGTTCGCCTCATGATAAGACCAGCCCTGCTTAGTCCCCAGCCCGATTCACCTACACTGCAGCTGGAAGGATGCTTCCCAGCTCGGCTAGCTTGAGCAGCACCCTGAAAAGAGCAGTGTGGCTGCGGCAGCGTGGGTGGCAGCTCAGGCGAGCAGGCCAAGCACAATCCTGCCCGACTCCTGCGTCTGTACTCGCGGCTGGCCCCAGCACTGCAGTTATGCTGCTATTTTTAACGCACTGGCTTGGGTCTGTCGACCTGTGCTCGGAACACGCTCCCAGCTGCAGCGCAGACAAACTTCTGCCATTAAAGGTAACTCCAGAAGAGACCACGAGATCATCTAGTCGGAGCTGTGTACAGCACAGAGCACTGACCACCCCGGCATCCCTACACCAGAATTAGACCACAGGGTCTCAGCCTTCTGGAGATAAAGCTATTGTGTGCCACAGAACAGGAGGGGCCAAGGGGCACCAATGGCAGGGAACTGACAGATCTAACCAGGTGATCTGAGCAAGTGACCTGCGCCCCCTGCTGCAGAACAAAAACACTAACCCAGGTCAAATGAAGTAAATTGCAGTAGATCAGGCCCCTTGCATGCCAAACCCCAGAGTGGGGCTGAGCCCCCTTGGCTCCCATGGTGCTGCTTCCTGTGGACGAGCAAAACAGCAGCTCCTTTCTCAATAGTGCAATTAGCCTCCAGCTCTGAGGCCTGTTCTGAGCCGCTCTCAAAGCTGCCACTTTCACCTTCACTCTCCAACAGGTCACAGCCGAGGAGTTCCTGAACTACTACAGTGGGGTCAGCGCATCCATTGACAGTGACGACTACTTTGTGGCTATGCTGAAGAGAGCCTGGAAGCTGTAGGGGAATCCAGTGCAGGTCTCCTGGGCCTCATATTTATTGGCTCAGCAGTCCTGGAAGATGCTAAGTTAGAACCAGATCAGGGCAGTTTCCAATAAATCCTATTCAGCATTTCATAGCGAAATGCTGCTTTTTGTAGTGATCAAACCGCTTGCCACCCAGCTTTGAGTTACCTGGCCTTCCCAGAGGCTGTGAAACCTTGACACCTGCCTGCAGAATAGAGAATCATAGATTAGAATTGGAAGAGACCTCAGGAGGTATCTAGTCCAACCCCCTGCTCAAAGCAGGACCAACACCAACTAAATCATCCCAGCCAGGGCTTTGTCAAGCCCGGCCTTAAAAACCTCTAAGGAAGGAGATTCCACCACCTCCCTAGGTAACCCATTCCAATGCTTCACCACCCTCTTAGTGAAATAGTGTTTCCTAAAATCCAACCTAAACCTCCCCCTCTGCAACTTGAGACCATTACTCCTTGTTCTGTCATCTTCTACCACTGAGAACAGCTGAGCTCCATCCTCTTTGGAACCCCCCCCGTTCAGGTAGCTGAAGGCTGCTATCAAATCCCACCTCACTCTTCTCTTCTGCAGACTAAATAAGCCCAATTCCCTCAGCCTCTCCTCTTACGTCATGTGCTCCAGCCCCCTAATCATTTTCGTTGCCCTCCGCTGGACTCTCTCCAATTTGTCCACATCCTTCACATCCTCTCTGTAGTGGGGAGCCCAAAACTGGACGCAGTACTCCAGATGTAGCCTCCAGTTCCAGCTGGGCAAAGAACGGATCTTTTAGTTTGGGGGCTGAACTGGAGAAAAAAAAAATCTATTTTTTTTCAAATTGTGATTGAAATTGAAGAAAAAAAGACGTGGTCAACAATTCCCCCGCCCCCTTGAGTTTTTCATGTCAGTTTGGCTGATTTGGGGTATTTTCAATCTTTTTGTGTTTTTGTTTTCAAATTTGGCCAATTTTAAATTTTATTTTATTTTTTTCAAAAAGAGCCAGTTTTTCAGGGGGGTTTTGGGGGGGCAAAACTATTCATAGAATTTGAACCAAATTCAGTTTCAGAGCCTCCAAAAATTCATTTTCTGGCAAAAACTATATATGCCAAATCAAATTTCTTCCAGCTCTGCTGCAGTGTCCCTCACGCACATTCAAGGTTTAGTTAGAAGGTGGGTCACTCCCCCCCCCTTCAGTGCACTTCCTTTGCAGAGCTTCCTGCCCTGCTGGGGTAGAGCTGGGCTCCGCTGCACAGCACTGTTTGGTAGGGGACCAGAACAGCCTGAAATGCTGATCCTGGCACAGTGCCATTTTCCCCGCACACATCCAGCCTATCAACCAGCCTGGAGCCTAGTGGCTGCGCCAAGGGAGAACAGACCTGTTGCTGACATGCAGCCGGTTTATATTTGAGTCTGCTGTTTAGAGTTGTGCAAACTGCCTGAAGAACCAGAGAGAAATGGACTAGAGTCCACACTGACTACCCCTTCCCACCAGCCCCAGCATAGCCTGGAATTTCAACTACATAAAATCCTGAAATAAAATAATCCTTCCCCTCCTCCACCCTTTGCCTATCTTGTCTATTTAGACTGCAAACTAGTGCAGGGACTGGCTGTTACCTCTTGGATGTGCAGTGCCCAGCGCAGTGGGGCCCTGACCTCAGCTATGTCCTGTAGGCGCTACCATAATACACATAATATCACATTAAAAACTTAAGACACAGCTTATTTTGTTTAGCCTGTTCTCTAAGGTGAGCGGTGTGGATGGAGACTGACCCTCCTATAGGAAAACTGACGCAAGCAGGAGCAATCCCCCCCCCCCCTTCATCAGATGATACAGAAGCCCAATGCAGGGAGATCACATGCACAGACTTACCTCTTTGCTGTTAAGATCTGATGCAAAGAGCAGCATACCGGAAGCCATTTGGCCTGCACAATAAGCTTTCTTGGACCTACAAAACCCAGGAACTATTCGGTGTGTTCTTGAGTATCATCCACTGTCACCTTACCTATTAACTAACTTTACACAGGAGCATTTACTAATACACACTGGCTAGCATATCTATCGTGTTGGTAATACTACCTGCAATGTCTGTACTCCAGACATTTAAGTTTCAGTATAGTCGTTCTATAGCCCAAATTGGCCTGTACCTGTTATAATGCTGTACACTCATGCCAAGTATTCCCTAACATCTTACATTAGATGGAATAAGTCTTGGCTTGCGTAAATAGGAAACCTGACAGTCCCAGGACACACAATTATTTCCTCATGGCAACAGGAAAGGAGCTGCCCACACAAACCTAGGAGGTGCCTTCATGCCTCTCAGTACCTGGAATGCATGTGTTCCAGAACAAACGATAAAGGCGTACACCATGGTACCAGAAACAAAGACAGAACGTTAATTACTTTCCGTTCCAAAGGACGTATGCTGTATCTTCTTCTGGTAAAACAAGCAGCATATAAAGGATGGCTCTAGAGGTGTAACTTTGGGGAGCACACCTACATAACGTGAATGTAACACCGCTGCACAGAACTGCTCTTCGGAGACTGGTATAATATAGAACCTTTTTCCTGCACCATATTAATAAACCTGACTGACATAGGGTATTTGGTCTTGAGTAGATTTCATAACTAAATAAGGAACAGAAGTGTGCTCAAGCAACTGACTATACGATTTAGCAACAAGGAGAAAGATGCATGTTGTTCCAGCACTGTTTGATAGGGGTGCTACTAATGCAGAGGTGGGCAAACTATGGCCCGCAGGCCGGACCGTCCTGCCCGGCCCGAGCTCCCAGCCAGGGAGGCTGCCCCCGGCCCCTCCCCTGCTGTCCCTCTGCAGCCACGCCGGCAGTGCTCTGGGGGGCAGGGCAGCGTGTCTGGGCTGCTGCTCTGAGCGGCATGGTAAGGGGGTGGGGGCAGGGAGTCCCAGGGGGAAGTCAGAGGACAGGGGGCGGTTGGATGGGGCAGAGGTTCTGGGGGTGGCGGTCAGGAGATGGGGAACGAGGGGGTTGGATAGGTGTGGGAATCCCGGGGGGCTGTCAGGGGGTGTGGATAGGGGTCGAGGCAGACAGGGGACAGGAAGCTGGAGGGTCCGGGGGGGGGGGGGTGGTTAGGGGCGGAGGGTCTCGGGAGGGGGCGGTCAGGGGACAAGGAGCGGGGGGGGGGGGGGAGGGAGGGTTGGGGATTCTGAGGGGGGCAGTCAGGGGGTGGGAAGTGGGAGGGGGCAGATAGGGGTGGGGCCAGGCTGTTGGGGGGGGGCACAGCCTTCCCTACTTGGCCCTCCATACAATTTTGCAACCTCGATGTGGCCCTTGGGCCAAAAGGTTTGCCCACCCCTGTACTAATACGACAGACTGGCTGGTTTGTTAGAAGGGGAGCCAGGTGGAAGTTTTCTATCTAAGCTGGGTTTCCATCCTGCCCCCCCCCTTCACAAAAAATGTTTTTGGGAGCAATAAACCTATTTTGCTATTTCCAGCAGCCTCAGTAAGAAAGCCTCATTCTCTGAGCATGACTGAGTGCCTGTACAAACACTGGAATTTGTCCCATTTCAGGGCAACCGCATCCTCTCCTCTCACTTGGGTGAGCAGCACTGACCCTCCAGTGTCCACAGAAGGGGAATATTTTGCTGACTCTCTTTCTGAGACTCATGAAATTAGTTGGCCACTAACCCACAGATCCTGAAGGCTGCTCACGCTAACGATTCTAAAATGAGAGAGAAGTGCTGAGTTCACCTCACTTCCATTTCTCCCCCTCTTCTGTAGTGGGATTATATAGGGGCCCTGAGGGTTATGTAGGTTTTTAACAAAAATTAGTCTCACACCAACTTGCTAGGGGTTGTACAGATGGGGAAACAAAGTCCTAGAAAGATTCTGTGACTTGCCAAAGGTCACCTACTGATTCAGTGGTAGAACCAAGAACAGACCCAAGGAATAAAGCTCCCTTCCCTCACCAAAGACTCAATATTCCAATTCTATTGATGTTTAGGGTAATTCTAATTTAACAGTGAAATAATCAGTAAAAACTATTGAGACACAGACATCAACCTCCAGGGAAGGAACCTTAAAAATGGAAGAAAAACACTGCCCTTCTCTGTGCACTCTCTTTCAAAGAGGTGTTTATGGTCTTTTATTACTAATTTAAAAAATATTCCTATGCCTATTTTCTTAAACGATAAAGGGCTATTAGGACCATGCTTTACCAGTCCAAAAGGTCATAAGAACGGCCATACTGGGTCAGACCAAAGGTCCATTTAGCCCAGTATCCTGTCTGCTGACAGTGGCCCCAGAGGGAATGAACAGAGCAGGCAAGTGATCCATTCTCTGTTGCCCATTCCCAGCTTCTGGTGAACAGAGGCTAGGGACACCATCCCTGCCCGTCCTGGCTAATAGCCAATATCCTCCATGAACTTATCTAGTTCTTTTTTGAACCCAGTCAAGTGTCCTCTAGTTTATTTCATCATGCTGAAAATAGATCTTACATTTTTGCTCTTCAGCCAGGTTGATAGTAACAAGAGGACCCTCCCTCCATAAGAAGGAAGTTTTGTTAATACCGGTTGTCTATCAGAGGAGCACAGCTAGCCAACCAATCTGAATATAGGGTTTGAGGAGCCAATGTTTAGCAGGTTTATAATTAAAGCACAAATATGATCCAAATTTGGATCAAAATAGTTTAGGTACCTTATTAGACACGATGGAGTTTCCAGTTGCAGTTCTTTAGTTCCGAATGAGTTGATTTTTGCACTCAAAGGAGGGATTCAGTCTCTGGTGTATGAAAACAGCTGTATCCTCTCCAACATTACAGCACTTATTCTGAGCACACAATTAATTTTTTTTGAAAATGTACAAGTACATCTATTGGTTCGTTTAGGAGTTAAAGCTAATTTTCAAAAGTGTCCTTTAAGGAATGTAGAGCTCTGTGTCAGTCCTATTTTGTCCCCAATGATTTAAGAATAGAAAAATGCTGACTCTTCAAATGTCCATTAAAAAGTTAAATATCACTGAACTCTTATGCACAGACTACATTTAGTTTGTATTATTAATGATTAAAAGCCATTTTTGCCATTATTCTTCTTAACGGAAAGTTTCACTTTCATTTCATGAAGAGCTGCCCTCTTTCAAAATGACCATCTCTAATTGGCTGGGATGATTTAGTTGGGGTTGGTCCTGCTTTAAGCACGGGGTTGGACTAGATGACCTCCTGAGGTCCCTTCCAACCCTGAGATTCTATGATTCTATGATAATTGTTCTCAACGGGACTGCTAAAGGTAGCCTGCAGCCTCAAAGATGTCCATTGCCTTCATCCACTTCCATTCTTGCTCCTGACAGCAAAGTGGATTACTATCTTCCCTGAGGTCAGCTTGGCTTAATTTCTTTGGAAATAACAGTCATTCTGAAAGAGGGCAAATTTACTACTAATAATCTTGGAACACTTAAAATGACAGATAAGCTTTCAGTTACAAAAAATGGCATAAAAGGCCATTAATCCTAAATACTTCTTTAAAAAAAAACCACCAAAAAACTTGTACCAGATCTAGAGAGTAAGAGGTAGAGGAAAATTAAGGTACACTGTCTGCTTTATGCTGCTTTGGGAAAAGGAAAGTCACTACAAGCCCATCTTAACTGGCCAGTACATGCCGGTTGCTTTGTGCTACTCAGCATACTAGTGAATCTAGACCTCTAAATTTAAAATGAAAAAGTTATTTAAGGCTGATATTCCGTGTTTTCAAATCACTAGAAATATCACGTGGTAATGTACTCTTTCGGGTTCTTGTTTACTATGTATGTGTGAAAATTTTAATTTAAAAAAAAGAGAATTCCTAGACTAAGACTATTGTCAGATGGAGTTGAAGTTGAAAGTAAAGTTAAACTAAAAAGAAATCTAAGCATGTTAAGGTACCGAAAAAGAAATGGAGAAAAATCTAATATGTCTAAAAATCATTTTAATCTAGTCTGGTATCACAAACTACTATGCATTAATCAAAAGTGTATCATTATTGGATGGTGTCACTACAGGGCAGAGTTAAGGTTGTTCAGATGCACTAACCATGCATTTCCATACCATGACATGTCTGGCTTAATTTCCAGATTTGACAAGGCTTGGTTGGGCTATAATTACAATATCCCTGTAACATTCTCCCCTATATTTCAGATATGTATTCTCAAACTTAACTCCATCTTAATGTATTTTTTGTCTGGAAAAATACACACACTCGGAAAATTTATGGCCAGATTACTTGGCAGCCCCAAGCAGCTCATCTTAGTAAATGCTGATAAAACACTATCACCAACACACACAAGAATACAGCAAAAGATTACAGCAACAAAGATATAGGAAACAAAAAGCCTTTTGCAATAATAAAACCATTTCCTTCTTTCCAACACCCATTGCTAGACAGAATACACACAGGGCTTGGGTTATTGTTTTTTTGTTTTTGTTAAAAGTTTTAATGTAATTCCCAAATACAATTGATATGACAATCTTACATAAATCTTTCAAAACACATGGGCATTATCTGGTTTTACTTGTCACTAGTTTACTAAGGCTTAAAGCAGAAAGTGTAATAACGTTTAGATCTGGCCTAACTACATCTTTCTGGACAGGGCTTGAAATTAACTTCTTGCCAATTCTGTGAATGGTTTATAGACCATAATATTTTGGACTAAGATGAAATATTTTATTGTTATTATACTATAAACATATATGCAAGGCTTCTAGCTGAAACCCAAGTTTTACCAGTAAACAGCTGCCAGATTTTAAGAAAACTCTGTAGGTAATTGTTTAACACTACTGCACCCCATGAAAACAAGCATGCTCATTCCATTCTTCTGGACGTTAATGCATTTGTCAATGTAACGCTATTGTGACATGCCCAAAGTGAGCCCCTACATACACACACACCTCCAAAGAGAGTGGCGTTTGGGAGCAGGAAGTAACATCTAGTATTCCACAGTTAGGCCCTGCAACAAAGACACCTTATTAACTTCCGTAATAATCTTTATGGTGGAAATCAGAAGCTTTACTTTGAAAGTTTATTTTAAGAGAGTATTTTAAATTAATTTGAATATCCATGTAAAAAGGGTCCAAAAGAAATGCAGATCACTTAACGCAAACCAAAGAATTCCCAAAAGTGTGTGGGGCAGATAAACACTTGCAGAGGATTAAAAATCTGCCAGATTTCTACTAGTGAGGAGCACGAAAAGAGAGCGTCAATCGGCTTGTGCATGGCAAAAGAGACAACTCCCTCTATGGAGAAATAACAATACCCACAGACTGCATGAGCAGACAATCCAGAGAGGTCACAAATGCAGTGGCACAGCTAATCCCGAGCCCTTTCCACCTCCAGAAAGAGTAACACCAGGAGTTCCTTCAATGGGCTAAGTCAGGAAAACAAGCAACTAAAACCCCTGGCAACAGTTAGCTACTGACAACAGGAAAAATACAAAGAGAACAAGCTAAATACACTTTGGACTCCTGACTAGAAAAGGTGTGGGTTTTTATTAATATAAAAGCTAGAAGGGCTGCTTAATCAATCTGAATGGTTTCCTCAGCTGCTTTTGTGCTACAAGAACTCTTGGGTTTCCATTTTCAAGGTTTCCTGCACTAAATATTTCTTCTTCCTCTTTCTTTTCTTTTGAAGATGCATTTTAGTTCTCCCCAATCTAAATGAAAAAATGTGTACAGAGTATGCAATTATAAGAGAAAATAAAATAAAATGGGGATATTTATAGAAAAGTGGGCTCCACACTGTTCTTAGCTGGCTATGTATTCCATCTTTACTGGACAGGAATGAGATACTGTATCAACTGGTTACTAAAACACAGTCATTGTGAGTTTGACACAAGAGGCCGAAAGGTTAGAAAATTACAAAAGCAAAATGAACTGTGGTTACACAAGGAACCCTTCAGAATTACACAGAAAAACATTTTTGCCTTTATTTGGCAAAACAGGATTCATCATTTTTCAGCACAAGTTAATCAAAGCTAGCAATAATTCTTCATACTGCAAAACCTAAGGAGGCAAGAAAGGGAAAGGAAGGTTTAGAAAGTGATTTGCTCATTAAGGCCCCCAGTTCAGCAAGTGCTCAAGAACGTGCACTAATTTTAAGCATAGGAGTAATCCCCTTAATGTGAATGTGATTACTCATGTGCTTAAAGTTAGGCACAATGTTTAAGTACTTTGCTGAACTGAGACTCAAGTCACTGAGGGTATGTTTACACTGCAAATAAAACCTGTGGCTGGCCTCTGCCAGCTGACTCGGGTTCCGGGCTGGGGGGTTATGTCACTGCAGTGTAGGCTTGGGCTGGAGCCCGAGTCCGGGGACCCTGTGATTGGGAGAATCCCAGAGGTCGTGCTGCAGCCCGACTCCAGACGTCTACACTGCAATGACACAGTCCATGCCCTGGGGGCCCCCGTCAGCTAGCATGTGCCAGTGCAGGTGTCTAACTGCAATGCAGACACCTTTAATGAGAACAGCTTTTTTGTGTACAGATCTGTTGTAATGGCTTGCCCAACTCACCAAGTGAGCCCATCTCATTTTCCAAAGGCAGACAGCGGTGTTTCAGCTGTTCTGAAGGTGTGTGATCTGTACGCCATCCTAAACTTTAATCACAGCCACAAGAACATAAGTTTACTATGAAAAGTTGTATGCAACACCTATTATTTATAGTTGCTTAGCTCTCCCTTAAATAGTAACAGAAAAGAACAGGACAAAACAAGAGTTTCACTTTCTCAACACACAAGAGCATCTTATTCAGATCTAAAATAAAAAAAGTATCAGCACAATATAAACCCCCAAATAATAATATTGGAAGTGGGAGGGAAGAAGAAAAGGGTTAGCAAAATGTCCAGTGAACTTAAAAGTCTCTTATTAACTCAGTACAAGGCTTTCCTGTCAAGACACCTTTTTTGTAACCTCTGTGTACAGACCGACCGACAAAGGACAATGGTATCCACAAATTACATTGGGATTAAGGTAAAAATAAAAATAAAAATGCTGCCCTCTCTGCAATCCAAAGAGAACGAAGCCAGTGAGCACACGAACAGAGAAGAGCACAACTTCTCTGCAGCAGCAGGAACTGAAAAGAAAGAAGCGGGGGTTAAGAAAGAAGAATTCAAGTTGGAACCGTGCTGGAAAGTTCTATCTCAGAGGCCTGCAAAACATGAGCTACTGAAGAAACAGTCAAAAGGTCCCAATGAAAAGCTGTGACAAGTCATAATGTGCCATTTCAATTACAAGGAAAAGGGGAAATGTTATTTTTCTGCTCATCAATATGATGAGCTTTCATGTCCCAAACCACATTCAGGCAGTTTCCAAGTCTGCTTTTTTTGTGGAATCTACTGATCCAGACCAAAAAAACCAAACAAACAGAACAGGGATGCACAGTTCCTAAGTCCTGGAGCCTTCAGCACTGCCTGGAACAATCGCTGGCCTGGGGTATCCACAGAGGTGCCTGCAAGATGGTGTTTGCAGCAGCCTTGCAGGCAGATGGGCTCACAGCTGCTATGTGCTGCCAATATTCTGCCCATCTCCTTCATCATTAGGACCTGAAACAAAAATAGATCATGGTTACACAAAATATTTATTTTATTTGTAAAACGTACTTTGCTATTTTCTGATGGAAACTCTGGAATAAAGATCCCAGCTGGCTATTCCCAGTGCTCCATGCCTCTCTCCCCCCTATAAACTAGACCAGTCCCTGAGATTTCTGTGACATAGTTTAGGAAGGCAGCAAGCCAGTCCTTGGTATCAAAAAGGTTGAGAAACACAGATCGAGAGTACCCAGCTCTTAGAAGCCTATGGAGAAGTCTAATCTTAGGATTTCAAGGTGAGAGACAAGAGCCAAAAAATCTCTTCTCCCATTCCCTCATTGCCCAGATCGAGCCCCTGCCCCCAGTTTCTGCAAATTTGCACATATCCCACCTGTTCTTGCTGGGCCGCTCAGAAGCAACAAAAGAGAAGCTTCCCTTGCCCCCTTCTACCTTATCATAGAAATGCAGGGTTGGAAGGGACTTTGGGAGCCACTTTTCCCTAGTTTGCTTATGAGAATGTCTTGTGGGACTGTATCAAAAGCCTTAGTAAAATTGAGATATATCATGTCTACTGCTTCCCCCCATCCACTGGGCCAGTAACCCTATCAAAGAAGGAAATTAGGTTGGTTTGGCACAATTTGTTCTTGACATCTCCACGCCAGCTATTCCTTACAATTCCATTATCCTCTAGGTAATTCCACATTGATTGTTTAATAATTTCTTACAGTGTCTTTGCAGGTAGCAAATTTAGGCTGACTAATCTATAATTCCCCAGGTCCTCTTTGTTCCCCTTTTTAAACACGGGTACTATGTTTACTCTTCTCCAGTCCTCTGGGACTTCACCTGTCCTCCATGAGTTCTTCAAGATAACTGCTAATGGTTCTGAGATTGTTTCAACTAATGCTAGGTGTGCCTTATCTTTTTGTGCCTTAGCCTTTCCGATTTTGTCCCTACATGCTTGTGCTATCCTTTTTTTACTCCTCTTGACAATTTGTATTTCCACTTTTTTGTGGAATTCCCTTTTGATTTTTGGGACATTAAAGAGCTCCTGTTAAAGCCATATTGGCCTCTTCCTATATTTCCTTCGCATCAAAATCATTGGAAGTTTTGCATTTAATATTGTCTCCTTGAGAGACTGCCAGCTCTCCTGAACGCCTTTATCTCTAAGGTTTTCTTCCCTTGGGACTGCATCCTACCAGTTCTCTCAGATTGTTAAAGTCTGCTTTTTTTAAATCCATTGTCCTTATTCTGTTATCACTCCTTCCTTTTCTTAGAATTACGCAATCTATCATTTCGTGATCACTTTCACCCAAATTGCCCTCCACCTTCAGATTCGCAACCAATTCCTCCCTATCGGTCAGAATCAAGTCTAAAATGGCTTTCCCCCTGGTTACTTCCTCCACTTTCTGAAACACAACATTGTCCGCGATACATTCTTTTGGACATTTTTGCATTTTCCTGAATTAACTACCCAGACATCTGTTGAAAAAGCAAAGTCCCCCATTACTACCAGGTCTTGTGTTAGTCCTGCCTTGAGTGTGGGGTGGAGTGATAGCTCAGTGGTTTGAGCATTGGCCTGCTAAACCCAGGGTTGTGAGTTCAATCCTTGAGGGGGCCATTTAGGGATCTGGGGCAAAAATCTGTCAGGGGACAGTACTTGGTCCTGCTAGTGAAGGCAGGGGACTGGACTCAATGACCTTTCAAGGTCCTTCCAAGTTCTATGAGATAGGTGTTTTGGATATTTCTGTTATTTTAGAAATGTCTCATTCACTTCCTCCTCTTGATTTGGTGGTTTACAGTAGACCCCCTACTGTGATGTCACCCCTATTTTTCACCCGTTTTTATCTTTATTTGGACTTTCAACTGTGTGCCTCACACCTCCTTTTGGATCTCCGGAGAAGTGTATATATATATTCTTGATGTATAATGCTCCTCCCTTTTTTCCCAGCTTTCCTGAAGAATCATAGAATCATAGAACTGGAGGGACCTCGAGAGGTCATCTAGTCCAGTTCCCCGCACTCAAGGCAGGACTAAGTATTATCTAGACCATCCCTGACAGGTGTCTGTCCAACCTGCTCTTAAAAACCTCCAATGATGGAGAGTCCACAACCTCCCTAGGCAATTTATTCCAGTGTTTAATCACTGACAGGTAGTCAGACTAAACCGCCCTTGCTGAAATTTAAGCCCATTGCTTCTTGTCCTAGCCTCAGGTTAAGAAGAAATTTTTTTCTCCCTCCTCTGTGTAACAGCTTTTTATGTACGTGAAAATTGTTATGTCCCCTCTCAGTCTTCTCTTCTCCACACTAAACAAACCCCAATTTTTTCAATCTTCCCTCACAGGTCATGTTTTCTACACCTTTAATCATTTTTGTTGCTTTTCTCTGGACTTTCTCCAATTTGTCCACATCTTTCCTGAACCGTGGCGCTCAGAACTGGATACAATACTTCTCTAGCTGAGGCCTAATCAGCGCAGAGTAGAGCGGAAGAATTACTTCTCGTTTCTTGCTTACAATACTCCTGCTAATACATCCCAGAATGATGTTGAAGCTTGGCTGAGGTGGAGGAGTCAGAGGATGGGAATTTCCCAGGGAATGCCTTACTAAATGAACTAGCACTCCACTGAGCCCTCAAGGGTTAACTCTCACACTCTACAAGCCAGCAGGAAAGATGTGTTTCAGAGACAGAGATGCGCATTTCCAATTAGGTATCAAGAGTGGGGTCAGAAGTACACTGCCTTGTTAATTAGATCAGCAAGCCCAGCAGCAGCTCCCTCCCTCGTGTGTCCCCCCTGCTCTATGGAAGATGGGGTAAGCAAGGTGCAGAGGGACATTACCCCCCCTCCCCCCCACGCAGCAAGCAGGCACACTGACATTAGCCCCCTTCTTCTCCCCCCCCCCCCCCCCCACAGCAAGCAGGAGTCTCAGAGAGCAGCACATGGCAGTGGGGGAAAGGACAGCTGAACTGCTGCAGTTGATAGCCTGCAAACGACATTAGAAGGGAGTATTTCACAGCTGTAAACGAGCATGTTCCCTAATTGATCAGCAACACAGGAACGAAACAACGTTAACCGGGACGACGTTAAGTGAGGAGTTACTGTATTTAGTTTGTGATCCAATGACCCCCAGATCCCTTTCCGCAGAACTCCTTGCTAGGCAGTCATTTCCCATTTTGTATGTGTGCAACTGATTGTTCCTTCCTAAGTGGAGTACTTTGCATTTGTCCTTATTGAATTTCATCCTATTTACTTCAGATCATTTCTTCGGTTTGTCCAATTTTGAATTTTAATCCTATCCCCCAAAGCACGTGCAACCCCTCCCAGCTTGGTATCGTCTCCAAACTTTATAAGTGTACTCTCTACGCCATTATCTAAACCAGGGGTCTCAAACACGCAGCCTGCGGGGCTATTTCCTGCGGCCTACCAAGCTCCCCGCGCCCTCCATTAACTCCCCGGCGCGCCGTGTCCCCAGCCTACCTCCAGGCCAGGGGTGGGCAAATACGGCCCGTGAGCCGGATCTGGCCCCTTGGGGCTTTGGATCCAGCCCACGGGATTGCCACCGCTGTGGCGCAGTGAGCCCTGCACCACTCTGGGGGGACGGGGAGCAGAGAACTCTGTGCACTTCTCTTGCCAGTGGGTGCCTCCCCTGAAGCTCCCAATGGCCAGGAACGGGGAACTTCAGGGGAGGCACCCACTGGCAAGAGCAGCGCACGGAGCTCTCTGCTCCCCCTCCCCCCGGGGCTGCAGGGTCGTGGTGCTGGTTGCTTCCTGGAGCGGAGTGGCATGGGCCCGGCAGGGAGCCTGCCCTGGCGCATGCCCCTGCCACCCCGGAGCCTCTCCAGGTAAGCGGCGCTGGGCCGGAACCCGAACCCTCCTGCACTCTGCACCCCAACTCCCTGCCCTGAGCCCCCTGCTGCACCCTGCACCCCAATCCCCTGCCCTGAGCCCCCTGCCACACCTTGCACCCCAACCCCCTTCCCTGAGCCCCCACTGCACCCCACAGGCAGGGGTGGGGGTGGAGTGGGGGCGGGGCCGGGGGCAGTGCAGGGTGTGTGTGTGTCAGTGATGTGGCCCTCGGGCCAACATAGGAGTCCTCATGTGGCCCTCCTGGTCATTGGACTTTGAGACCCCTGATCTAAACCATTGATGAAGATATTGAACAGAACCAGGCCCAGAACCGATCCTCGTTATGCCCTTCTAGCATGACTGTGAACCACTGATAACTACTCTCTGTGAACGATTTTCCAACCAATTACGCATCCACCTTCTAGTAGCTCCATTTCCCTAGTTTGTTTATGAGGTCATGTGAGACAGTATCAAAAGCCTTACTAAAGTCAAATTATACCCCATCTACTGCTTCCCCTGTAAGCTATTTCCCTGTATGTCAATCATGACATGACATATGTCAATCATGAGATTTATCCCACCAAATCTCTGTGAAGCCAATTAATTCATAATTTATCTTATGTTCTAATGACTGCCAATTCTTCCTTTTTGTTCCCCATACTCATTGCATTTGTGTATAGACATCTAAAACGTTAATCCTTGCATTCTGCCAGCACAGAGCTGCTGCTCCAAAACCAGCTACTGCTGCAAATCATCTTTGCTATTTTCTACCATGAGACCAGCTGCAGGACTGGCAGCAGCAAAAGGAGGGGAGGTTTCCAGCTACAGGAAGACAAAACATAGCTGGCTCTCATCCAGGAGTCCTGAAATGGCCCCTCCTCCCTTTGCTCCCCACCCTTTAGTCTCCCTCCTGTCTCCCCACCCCCATCTCCTCTGACTCCTGCCTATTTCCCAATACAGCCACACTCCCAGCTGCCCCCACAGTCCCATTACCCACTTCTCTGTGTTCTGTTTCCTGACTGGCTCTCACATGGTGAGGGCCATTGTCCTTAAGGTCAGCCTGGCTTCAGCCCACTAGAAACAATGGGAGATGGACATCATTTTCATAGACTCAGAGGACTGGAAGGGACCTCGAGAGGTCATCTAGTCCAGTGGTTTTAAAACTGCGGGTCGTGACCCAGTACTGGGTCGCAGAATGTAAGGCACTGGGTCACAGTGGCTCTGGTCAGCACCACCAACTAGGCCGTTAAAAGTCAGGCTAGTCCCTACGTGTTCTGATACTGTGCTGCGCCCTGGAAGCGGCCAACAGCAGGTCCGGCTCCTAGGTGGGGAGGTGTCCACGGGGCTCCATGCGCTGCCCCCACCCCGAGCACCAGCTCCGCACTCCCATTGGCCGGTTCCAATCCCCTAGCCCTGAGCCCCCCTCCCCCAAAACCCGGAGCCTCCTCCTGCACCCCAAATCCCTCATCTCCAGGCCCACCCCAGAGCCTGCACCCCCCCCAGCCCAGAGCCCTGACCCTCTCCTGCAGCCCAACTCCCTGCTCTAGCCCTGACCACCCACAAACCTGAAGTCCCCTCCTGGACCCCAAACCCCTCATCCCCAGCCCCACCCCGCAGCCCTCACCCCCACACGCCAACCCTCTGCCCCAGGCTTGAGCCCCGCCCACACCCCAAACCCCTCTGCCCCAGTTGCATTAGGTCGCGGGCATCAAAATTTTTCTTCAACTGTTGCCAGAAAAAAAAAATTTTAAACCACTAATCTAGTCCAGTACCTGCAGTCATGGCAGGGTTAAGTATTATCTAGACTGTCCCTGACAGGTGTTTGTCCAACCTGCTCTTAAAAACCTCCAATGATGGAGGTTCAACAACCTCGCTAGGCAATTTATTCCAGTGCTTAACCACCCTGACAGTTAGGAATTTTTTCCTAATGTCCAACCTAAACCGCCCTTGCTGAAATTTAAGCCCATTGCTTCTTGTCCTATCCTCAGAGGTTAACGAGAATAATTTTTCTCCCTCCTCTTTGTAACAACCTTTTATGTACTTGAAAAGTGTTATGTTCCCTCTCAGTCTTCTCTTCTGCAGATTAAACAAATCCAGTTTTTTCAGGCTTCCCTCATAGGTCATGTTTTCTAGACCTGTCATCATTTTTGTTGCTCGTCTGGACTTTTTGGGTAAGGACAACATTTCACTAGGTTGAAGGCAGAAATTAGAAACTCATGACAACTCTTAACCACCCCCAAAAAACAATTAAACTAATGAGAGTGGGTAATGCTGAACTAATTAATATCCTGTAATTAGGCCACAGCCCCACTGGGGCCCCTCTGTGCCAAGCCAAGCAGGGAACTTTTCAATATCCGTTTAGAGGGATGTGACAAATGTGAGGGGATTTCTACTAGGTGACTGGAAGAGTTGGCTGTGACCACATTTTAGGCCATGTCATGGACCCTATACCACAAACACTCATGAATGTAACAGAGCGTTAGACGTTAATGGAAGAGCCAATCAGTTTGCTTTCTTTAAGTACAACGGAAGAACAGCATGGGAAACTAGAAAGTTTAGCACATTTTCTTGCTTACCACTTCCAGCTGATCCTGAAGGAGCAATGACATCATCATCATCACTATCTTCTTCATTTGATTGTGTTACCTCTGGCTCAGGTGCTATTATCTTCACTTCTTGCTCTTGTTCCACTCTACACCGTAGAGCCAAGATCCGATGGTGTAACGCAGCGTACAGCTGTCCTGTATCTTTAGAGCTTGCCTATGGATTTTTAAAATATCAAACAAATAAGTTTTTAAAAGTTTACAAATGTTTTATTCTGTGCAACCTCTTATACAGAGCAAAACATTCCTACCAAACGTCACTGCTTTGCAATTTCACACTGTTGATTTTAGAGTCAGTAGGTCTGGTATCCAGATGGCTGTTTTCAGACCAGGTCAGAGATTTAATGGCAGTGGAATCTCACTATTGGTGGTCAAGGGCTGGACACGTTTAGTTCCTGAAGGGAAGAATGCACTCAGTGATTCTCTTCAACCGCCTCTTATGGCTGACTGCAGGAATGATGTTGGTTGACTTCAGAAGAAACCACGTGCAACACCCCTCATCCCAAGAAGGTATGAAAGAGGAACTGGCAGCAAAGAAAGGGCACAGAGGGGAGTCTCAGAGCCACCTAGCCACATGCCAAATACGCAGGCTTTTTTGGCTAAATTTAAGCTTATACTTTCTTTACAAAGGGAAGTCTTCACCCTTTAAAGAATCCCAAACAATCTGTCTGGATTTTCAGTCAGACATCCAGTACACGTATTTGTTACTAAAATGACTTGATTGTGATTATTTTATCATGCATCTCTAAAGAACCCTAAATCTCAAACAAAACACATTTAATAATGGAATTGCCAGACTAGATTAGACCTGTGATTCATGAAACCCAGTATGCGGTCTCTGACTTTCTTACAAACTCCCAAGAATTAATGGCTGCCTTATATCCCAAAACAAGGGGAGTTGTAGCCTTTCCAAAACTAACTATTCAGTGGATATTATCCATGCCAGCTGTCGCAAGGGTATAATTTTTCAAGTTATGTGCGTAAAAAAGCTGAAAGTGGCTGGGACCTGAGAAACTGGACAGTAACAGAGCATGAATCCCAGCGATAACTGAACCTGGTGAGACAGTGTGTGTATGTATGTGTGCGAGAGAGAGAGAGACAGAGTGTGTGTGCTGGCTGCTGGGGAAGTCTATGAGAGACCGTGCACCATCTCTTTACGGCACTCACCAGAAAGCTTGCTCAGACCGCAGCGGCCTCCTGAGCCCTGTCCCCCCTCTCCTGCTCTGCAGAGATGGGGTACATGGGCAGAAGGGAGGCAGACACCCTGACATCAGCGCTCCCTCTCCTGCAGCTGGCCAGGGGCTCCAAGGCAGAGGGCAGGAGTAACATGGCTGCAGAGCAGCTGGGGGTAGAGGGAGGGGAGGGAGAGACACTGGAACACTCTGCCAGATGTGCACAGCTCTGCTAATCAAATGCACAACACTTGACTCACTCCTGGGCAGCCATGCAACCCCTCAGCTTAAAGGGAACACAGGGCCCTAATCATTCTTGTCGGCCATCTTTGAAACACCTCTTACCCTCCACCCCCCAAATTCTGCACTATTCCTTCTGAGATAGATTGATCTGTACTGAACACGTTCTTTCAGGAATGGAGTTTTATTTTTATATGTCCATTTCGTTATGCTCAAATTTCTTTGGGTGGAAGTTTCCACTGAGTGCTCCATAATCATGCCCAGATCTTTTTCTTGAACTGATGCAATTAATTTAGAACACTGTAAGGTGTATAAATAGTTCAAATTATTCACTCCAGTGTGCATTACAGGAACTCCTCACTTAAAGTTGCCCCGGTTAACACTGTTTCGATGTTAAGTTGCTGATCAATTAGGGAACATACTCGTTTAAAGTTGTGCAATGCTCCCGTATAAAGTTGTTTAGGCATCAGCCTGCTTTGTCCACTGCTTGCAGGAAGAGCAGCCCGTTGGAGCTAGCTGGTGGGGGTTTGGAATCAGGGTGGACCGGCAGCCCCCCTATAAGCTCCCCGCTCCCCTAAGTTCCCTGTGTGGCAGATACCCAGCAGGTTATCAACTGCCAGCAGTTCAGCTGTCCCCTCCCCCCACTGCATATGCTGCTCCTGCCCTCTGCCTTGGAGCTGCTCCCGGGATCCTCCTGCTTGCTGTGGGGGCGGGGGGGGGGGGGGGGGAAGGGAGGGACTAATGTCAGGGTGTCTCCCTCCCCCCTGCTCCTGCACCCTGCTTACCCCTTCTCCATATAGAGCAGGGTGGGGACATGGACTGAGAGAGACAGAGAGAGCTTGGGGCAGCAGCTGCTGTCTCGACTTCCTGATCCACTTAAAAAGACAATGTACTTAAGAGTGGGGTCAGCATACTTAAAGGGGCAGTGCGCATCTCTCTCTCTCACACACACTTTGTGTGTCTCTGTCTGCCATGCTGCCTTTTAGAATCTGAAGCCACATTAACAACGTGTTAATCCTTGAGGGCTCAGCCAAAAGCTAGCTCATCATTTATCAGTAAGGTATTCCCTGGGAAATATCACACACTAACTTCACCACCTCAACCAAGCTTCACAATCATCATCGCTGTGTACAGTATTAAATTGTTTGTTTAAAACGTATACAGTGTGTGTGTATATGTAGTTTGTTGGTCTGGTGAAAAATATTTCCCTAGAACCTAACCCCCCCTATTTACATTCATTCTTATGGCGAAATTGGATTCGCTTAGCATCGTTTCGCTTAAAGTCGCATTTTTCAGGAACACAACTACAACATTAAGCGAGGAGTTCCTGTACTTTGAATGTATTGATAATGAATGTAGTCTGCCATTGTGATGCCCACTAACCTTGGTGCTTTCTCCCATGCTGTTCCTCATGCTTGAGAAGATCTCTCCATAAATATCTGCAAAACTAACTCATTATCCTCCTTAAAAACCCTCCTCAAAACTCTTTGCCATGAAGCCTATAAAACTTGACAACTGTTGGGCTGCTGGTGTGCAGAGACAACTGCCTATCATGCTGACCAATATTGTCTCATTGTTTCCTTGTACTCCCCTGTCTGTCTCCATGTGGTGTCTCGACTTAATACTTAGACTCGACTGTAAGCTATTTGGGGCGGGAATCATGTCTTTTTGTTGTTTCGGTACAGCTCTTAGCACAATGGATTCCTGGTCCATGACTGGGGCTCCTAGGTGCTATAGTAATACAAATTATTAACAACAACTTCCTCACAGTCTTCTCTGGCCTTGAGTAACCCAAGTAATTTTGTCATCTACAAATTGTCACTTCACTGCTCACCACCTTTTCTAGATCACTTACATCAAACACCATCAGTCCTACTATGGTATGTGGGCCATGCTGCTACTAACCTGCCATGATGAAAGGTGATCATTTATTCCTGTTTTTTCCCCCACCCTCTGTCCCTTAGCCAGTTTTTTATCCATGACAATGCTTTGCCACTTACCCCGTAACAACTTAGATTCTTTAGTAGCATCCTGAGAGGGACTCTGACAAAGAACCTTTGAAAGTCTAAATTTTATCAACCAGTTCTCCTCTATCCACAATGTCATTCACAAGTTCAAAGAATTTTTAATAGATTAGCAAGGAACCATTTTCTTTTGTTGGTCATATATCATGATCTTCTAGGTGTTTTATAAAATTGTAAGTGAAGGTTGGTTACTTGTAGCCAGAGTTCTTTGAGCTGGATTCTGCATATTCACACTCTTAGGACTCATGCTGACTGGTAGTAGTACTGGTTAGGAATCCATGGTTCTCTGCTCTCCCTGCCTAGCACTTGAGCGTTTTCAGAGGGCTTGGTGCTGTTGCTGCCTCAGTTTCTTACACCACCAATGCCGAAGAATGCAGATATTTTAATTTGGACTCTTCAGGATTAGGCAAAGTGGGCGGGGAGTGTGAATATGCAGAGTCTATCTTGAAGAACTCCGGTTACAAGTAAGTTACCCTCATTTCTTCTTCAAGTGTCCTTTGCATATTCCCACTCTTCAGATAGTTTCACAAGCAGTATGGTAAACTGGATGAAGGTATGCAGAGTCCTAATTAAACAAGGACTACCAAACTGGGCATCTGACTAGGATGCCATATCCTAAGCATAATTCTTCTTGAAAGAGAACAGACATCCACATAGCGGCTTTGCATACCTCAGTTATGAGAATGTGTTCATTAAAAGCTGTAGATGTAGCTACTACTCCAGTAGAATGAACTCTGAACAGACTAGGAGTGAGGAGAGAAGCTCCTCTATAACACTCGTCAATGCACTATCTAACCCATCTAGACAGGGAATGAGATGAAATGGCTTTCCCTTTGGAGTTACCAGTACATAAAACAAAACTTGGAAGATGACCTAAAACTCTTTGTTCTCTAAGTAGTACGATAGTACATTCTGGCATCCAACAAATATAACCTGGCCTCCCCTTTAGATGAATGAGGCTTGGAAAGAACACTGGTTGATTATGGTTTGATTTACATGAAACTCAAACACAACTTTAGGAAGAAATTTAGGATATGATCTAAGAACCAACTTGTCCCTGCACTGGGAGATACATGTTCAATAGTTTTTTCAAAAAAGTTCTTAACCAGCATATGAAAAAAAAAAAAAAAGATTCACCATTAACATGAGTGTGGCATGCTGCTAGTGCTGCTAGCAATAAACTTAATGGAGGGTAGAGACAACCCCTTTATTTTTAAGTGCAACAGATATGCCGGAGTATGTTGTACTGGAGCTGAAACTGGGTCAGCACCTTTCCCAAGTGTCCATCAAACAAATCTTTTCCCCTCAAACTCATATTTTTTTCTATCTGGTAGTTTTTTGGCATTAACTCTCTGCACCTCAGATGAGCATGATCTTTCTAACTGTCAAAGGCCTAATGCCCAAGCTATAAAATGTAGAGCTGGATGGAAGACCTTTCCCCCCCCCTGCAGGGATAGCAGATCCATTGATAACAAGAGGATTTTGTAATTGCCTTTGAATAAATGGAGTAACTTGATGTACCACTGCTGCTTCGACCACTCTGGAGCAGTAAGAATCACCCTGGCTGAACTTTGTCTTATCTTTTTTAGGACTGTGGGAATGAGGAGAAAAAAGAGGAAACACATAACATCAGACCGCTTCCCAACCTACAAGAAGTGCATCTGTCAATGACAGACTATCTGAGCCTGCTCTTGAATGGAGATGGGGACACTTTGTATGTGGTTTGAATCTGGTTGCAAACAGATCTATGTACAGAAATCCCCCCCAAACTGAAAATATCCTGAATCACCAATCTTTTGGAGGCCATTTGTGCATCTAAAATAACCTCTGCTCGGCTGATCTGTGATCACACTGTATGGACCTGCTACACGCAGGGATACATCGTGCGGGATACATCAATCCCAAAGTTCTACTGCCTCTTTGCAAAAAGTTGATATGACAGAGTTCTTCCTTATTTATTCACATATATACTGCCGATACACTGTCCATGGCCACTTGAATTACCGCATTTCATACTTGTGAGAGAATTGCTCTGAGAGCTAGTTGGATTGCCCTCAGTTCCAATATATTTATGTGCAATAGGGATTCTGCGTTGTTCTAAAGAGCTTGAATGTACAGACTACAAAGATGAGCGCCCCACCCTTTCTTTGATACATCTGTGGTTATAATTAAAGAAGGAGAATGTGGGTTGAACAAAACTTCCTTGAGGACATTTTGAGGTTATAGCCAGCATCTGAGAGAAAGACAAACCTTCCTCAGAACAGCGAACACCTTTCGCAAACTGTCCATATTGGGTCTGAAATTCCTTAGTGGCCCGTGCCGAAGTGGTTTCATTCTGAGCCTGACATATGGAGTCACGTAGGTCGTGGATGCCATCAGACTCAGAGTTAACAAATAAACTATCTTTTGAGAGGGCCATTGAAGCAGTCTGCATATGGTCGTTTTTAATTTAATAGAATCATAGAACTGGAAGGGACCTCGAGAGGTCATCTAGTCCAGTCCCCTGCACTCAAGGCAGGACTAAGTATTATCTAGACCAGGGGTCGGCAACCTTTCAGAAGTGGTGTGCCGAGTCTTCATTTATTCACTATAATTTAAGCTTTCGTGTGCCAGTAATACATTAATGTTTTTAGAAGGTCTCTTCCTATAAGTCTATAATATATAACTAAACTATTGTTGTATGTAAAGTAAATGTTTTTAAAATGTTTAAGAAGCTTCATTTAAAATTAAATTAAAATGAAGATCTTAGCAGTTTAGTGTGACCCTTGCCCTTGCTTTTCCTTGCTGAGTTTTCCAATGTCTGGCACGTATTTGGATCCTTTAAGCTGCACACAGGCTTCTGAGTGATCAGTTATTAACTGGCTCCGAGAGGGACAGAGGACAGATTTCATGTGCGAAAATACCTGTTCACACAGGTATGTGGAGCCAAATGCTGAAAGCATTGCAAATGTGATTTTCTTCAAACAGTTAAATTTCACTGGCAGGGACGTCCAGCAGGTCAGAATAGAGGCCCCATGATCTCTCTCGGTAGCTTCAAGTGCACTCCGCAGATCTCCAAACTTTGATGCCCACAATTCTGAGCTTTTTAACTGAATGAGCTGCATTTCGAAATCTTCAACATCCATCCACTGAAATACAGACAAATTTAAGTCGCTTTTGTTGAACTTTTCTGGTTTAATTAGAAAAGAAAGCATTGGGCCAAATCGCTGGAAATCTTGAAATCTGTCAGAAAATTCTGATTCCAGTTCTTGCATGTACATTCTAATCTCAAAGTCAAATGCAGTGCTCTGTTCCACGTGGTGTGATAGTGATGTAAGCAGCAAATAAAGCCTTAAAAATATCCGAGTACAGTGGCGCTGGAACAATTTTTAAGGTGGAGGTGCTGAGCTGCGCCCCCTCTTGCCCCTGTCTGCACTCCTCACTGCCCCAGGCTGGGGCCAGTGGGCCACAGCTGGGGGCGGCTGCAAAGCCCCGGGACGGCAGCTGGGACCACAGGCCAGCAGCACAGCCCCCCCGGACCGGTGGCCGGGACCGGCAGCGGGCTGAGCAGGGCCAGCTGACGGAGCACCAGCTGGCAGGGGGCCAGCAGCCGGTACCCCAGGCCAGGAGGAGGTCCTCAAGGAATCAATTCTGAAGCACTTAAAGGAGAGGAAAATGATCAGGAACAGTCAGCATGGATTCACCAAGGGCAAGTCATGCCTGACTAACCTAATTGCCTTCTATGATGAGATAACTGGCTCTGTGGATGAGGGGAAGGCAGTGGACGTGTTATTCCTTGACTTTAGCAAAGCTTAAATAAGTTAAAGAAGTATGGGCTGGATGAATTGGACTACAAGGTGGACAGAAAGCTGGCTAGATGGTTGGGCACAACGGGTAGTGATCAATGGCTCCATGTCTAGTTCGCAGCCGGTATCAAGTGGAGTGCCCCAAGGGTCAGTGCTGAGGCCGGTTTTGTTCAATATCTTCAATAACGATCTGGAGGATGGTGTGGACTGCACCCTTAGCAAGTTTGCAGATGACACTAAACTGGGAGGAGTGGTTGATACATTGGAGGGTAGGGATAGGATACAGAGGGACCTAGACAAATTAGAGGATTGGGCCAAAAGAAAGCTGATGAGGTTCAACAAGGACAAGTGTAGAGTCCTGCACTTAGGACGGAAGAATCCCATGCACTGCTACAGACTAGGGACCGAATGGCTGGGTAGCAGTTCTGCAGAAAAGGACCTAGGGGGTACAGTGGACGAAAAGCTGAATATGAGTCAACAGTGTGCCCTTGTTGCCAAGAAGGCTTACGGCATTTTGGGCTGTATAAGTAGGGGCATTTCCAGCAGATCGAGGGACGTGATCATTCCCCTCTATTCGGCACTAGTGAGGCCTCATTTGGAGTACTGTGTCCAGTTTTGGGCCCCACACTACAAGAAGGATGTGGATAAATTGGAAAGAGTCCAGCGGAGGGCAACAAAAATGATTACGGGGCTGGAGCACATGACGTATGAGGAGAGGCTGAGGGAACTGGGATTGTTTAGCCTGCAGAAGAGAAGAGTGAGGGGGGGTTTGATAGCTGCTTTCAACTACCTGAAAGGGGGTTCCAAAGAGGATGGATCTAGACTGTTCTCAGTGGTAGAAGATGACAGAACAAGTCTCAAGTTGCAGAGGGGGAGGTTTAGGTTGGATATTAGGAAAAACTTTTTCACTAGTAGGGTGGTGAAGCACTGGAATGGGTTACCTAGGGAGGTGGTGGAATCTCCTTCCTTAGAGGTTTTTAAGGTCAGGCTTGACAAAGCCCTGGCTGGGATGATCTAGTTGGGGTTGGTCCTGCTTTGAGCAGGGGGTTGGACTAGATGACCTCCTGAGGTCCCTTCCAACCCTGAGATTCTATGATTCTGTGATCCTTCTTGGAGTGTGGAGCCCAAAATTGAACACAGTACTCCAGATGAGTACTCCAGATTCACCAATGCCGAATAGAGGGGAATGATCACGTCCCTCGATCTGCTGGCAATGCCCCTACTTATACAGCCCAGAATTCCATTAGCCTTTTTGGCAACAAGGGCACACTGTTGACTCATATCCAGCTTCTCATCCACTGTAACCCCTAGGTCCTTTTCTGCAGAACTGCTGCCCAGCCACTCAGTCCCTAGTCTGTAGCAGTGCATGGGATTCTTCCGTCCTAAGTGCAGGACTCTGCACTTGTCCTTGTTGAACCTCATCAGATTTCTTTTGACCCAATTCTCTAGTTTGTCTAGGTCCCTCTGTATCCTCTCCCTACCCTCCAGCTTATTTACCACACCTGCTAGTTTAATCATAGAATCATAGAATATCAGGGTTGGAAGGGACCTTAGGAGGTCATCTAGTCCAACCCCTGCTCAAAGCAGGACCAATCCCTAATTTTTGCCCCAGATGCCTAAATGGCCCCCTCAAGGATTGAACTCAACCCTGGGTTTAATAGGCCAATGGCTCAAACCACTGAGCTATCCCACCATCCTCCAGATCATTAATGAAGATATTGAACAAAACCGGTCCCTGATGAGAGGCAGAAAGTGAAGGCAGGCATTTCTGACCACTCTGAGTTCCAACAAGTTGATGTGGAGACTGGTTTGTTGAGGTCACCAAATGGCCTGGATTGTATGAGTGTCGAGATGTGCTCCCCATCCCAATAGAGATGCATCCGTTGTTACAGTGACCATTGAGATTGGTTAGAGGAAGGGAACTCCTGCATTGATGTTGTGATAATCTTTCTACCAGTGTAGGGAATCTTTCACCTGGTGGGGAACCAAAACCTGTTTGTCTAAGTTGTGTCTGTTTGGTGAGTAGACTGCTTTGAGCTACCCCTGGAAGCAACAAAGGCATTATCTTGAATGACCTGTTACCACAGTGCAAGCTGTCATGTGAACTAGGACGTGGAGGCAGTTTCTCACTGAGGTTTGAGGGCTCTCTTGAATAATCCTGACAAGATCTGACAGTATTATCAATCTGTCCATGGGAAGGTACCAACAAATCCAAGGATGCCACATGAACTGTATTTTCTGTACAGGGGTCAACATCGATTTCGTCACATTGAGCCAGAGACCTAGTTTCATTAGCAGAAAAAGTGCCCGGCCCTCTGCGTGACTCCCAGCACTTCTTCATAGAACTGACCCTTGAACAGCCATTGTCAAGGTACAGGAACACAAGAATTGCCTCAATTACCATTAGAACCTTTGAAAACACTCTCGGCCCCAAGGGACCACCTGGTATTGAAAATGATCCTGAGCTATAATATCTTCTGTGAGATGGGCGTCTCACTATATGGAAATATGAGTCTTGTAGGTTGAGGGTGAAAAGCCAATCCCTTGAATTTAATGAAGGAATTCTAGCTCCCAGAGTCACCATTCTGAACTTCTGAGACTTTACAAATTTGTTTAGGAGCCTTAAATCTAAAATTGGTCTCCATCCTGTTTTTCGTTGGTGAAAGAAAATACCTTGAGTGGAAAACTTTTCCCTTGTGTAGAGGAGAGATAGGCTCTATCACTCCTAAATGAAGAAATTAGTTTATTTTCTGTCTCAACAAGAGCTTGTAAGAGGGGGGGAGGGATAGCTCAGTGGTTTGAGCATTGGCCTGCTAAACCCAGGGTTGTGAGTTCAATCCTTGAGGGGGCCATTTGGGGATCTGGGGCAAAAATTGGGGATTGGTCCTGCTTTGAGCAGGGGGTTGGACTAGATGACCTACTAAGGTCCCTTCCAACCCTGATATTCTATGATTCTATGAAGATGGAAGGGGGTGGAAAGGAGAGAGGGAGGTAAAGTAAATGGTGTTGCCTGATGTTACAATCTCCAAGACTCATGCCTGTAGTAATCTGTTTCCATACATGCTGAAAATGACAAAGTCAGTCTCCAAAACAGGAGGAGAAGGGGGGCAAAATGTTGCAGCTAGTGAACTAAAGAATGGGAAGGATTTGAACCCTCAACCAAATTGTCGAAACTAGTGTCTCAGGGACTACCCTTGTTGCATACTTGGGCCGGATAGATCTTCCTCTGGAACCTTTTTTTTTTTCCCGGGCCGGGGTGGGGGGGGGGGGGGAGAGAAGAGGTTCGGTTCAGTGCGTCTTTGGAACCCAGAGAATTGGATTGGACAGGATATCTGGGAGGTTTGTGATCTACCAGATTTTCTTTTCTTCATCGGTGAGTAAATTCCCAGAGATCAGAAAGTGGCCCTGGTATCTTACAAAGTGTGCAGGGATTTTTCTATTTTCTCTGAAAACATCTTCAGACCATCAAAAGGGAGATCCTCTATAATCCTCTACACCTATCTAGGGAACCTGAACAGTTGGAGCCAGGATGCTCTACACCTAACTATTGCTGTAGAGACAGAATAGACCCCAGTGTATGTCAGATTTAGGGATGTCTTGGCAAGCAACTGTCCCTCGGCAATGATGGCCTGAAATTGCTCTCTTTGCTCCAGTGGAAGGTGCCCAAAAAGAACAATACATCTGGTATAGTAATTATATTTTGACATGATTGCCTGGTAATTAGCGATCTGGAATTGTAGAATAACAGATGAATAGGACTTTAGTCCAAAAAAGTCCAGGCACTTCTTGTCTTTATTATACACTGTCGACCTGGTGTAGTGTTGTTTTCCCCACTCAGTCACTGCATCAGACACCAGAGAATTAGGTGGGGAGTGGGAGAATAAACACTTGGATTTGTTGGTGAGAACATAATACCCATTTTATGAGGTCCTGGATTTGCTGGAAATCATCACCACAGACAGAGGTGCAGACATTACTGCTGCTTCTGGTGATGACAATGAGTAGATGCTAGTTTGAGGGGTAGCAACCTTACATGCCCTGGCCTCCTGCTCCTCGAACATCTCCTCCTGCTGAGGAATGGGCTGTAGTGGAGGAGGTTGTGTCCCTATAGTCCCGGAGGGTGAGGCTCAATGTCTTTAGCCACTGTTGTCGGTATGCTGTCCAGGATGACCGTTGTGGGGGACCATACAGGAGAGGAGGTATCAACCAAGGTTGTTTGTAGAGGTAGACGGTAGCAGAGATTTCGAGCACTCCAAGGTGGGCATTGACAGTCAGATACTTAGGCTTGTATGATGCCAAGGAACCCTTTGGGGGAGATACCGGTTAGTGCCAGGTCCAATGGTACTGGTTTGGAGAAGTGTCTCTCCTTGCCATCTTTATTGTGGCTAGACGCACTCTCTGAGCCATGTTTGTTCTTGGAAAAGCGCCAGGATTTTCCTGCCCCGCTGATATCTCTACAGCACTGGGTTGAGAGGCTGAAGTTTCTGAGACCCTTGACCTACAGGGAGACCAACATCTTTTTGGAGCAAGCTCCTTCTGAAGGGAGTCAGAGCTCCTCTTCCTGGGATCTTTTGAGGAGGTCTCTGGAGTCTTCCCACTTCTGGGGGACTGCTGAGTCAAGGCCAAAGGGGAGTTAGGATCTGCCCAGAGACTGCTGTATTTGGGGGGGGTGGGGGAGGAAGGAGAGGAGAGAAGAGTCTCCTGACCTGGCTCTGGAGTGGGACAAAGGAAATGCTCCATCATTAGTAGCCTCAACTTAAGCTAACTGGGGCAGTGTTTGAACCCTGGCGAGCTGGGAATGCCCTCCCAAGGAAAGTGAGCCTCCCCAGAGGGAGGAGAGAGGGAAAAAAACCTATCCTCTCAACTATTACATTAAGTTAATCTAACCAACAAACTAGACTAGGCTAAACTAAACTAGCAAGTATAAGAAAAAATTTTTAGCCAAGGCACACTCAATGTGGACATGTTGAAGCTCCACTGCAGGCCGAGGCAGTCAAGAAGGAACTGAGGGTGGTTTGCCCATCAGTGCAGGGCACAAGGAAGCATAAGGGTGCATGTGTGGGCTGAATGGACATTGCTAATGAAAATCTCTGATTGAAGGCGCATGGGGTGCACACACAGCTGAAGTGGAGCAACCATACGAACACTACTGGAAGAAGAACTCCTTTTGGAAGGAAAATTAGAGAATAAACAAAGAACACTCACCGATATCAGAAAAACTTTGACTCCCTGGTCCTCTGTATCCATGGCTGTGATACGGATACTCTTTTCACTGGCTTTGTCAATCTGCATCTGAGCCCAGAGCTTGGTGTTCAGGATTAACCTGAGACTCCCCTGAGTCCGCATTACTAGAACCAACATACAAAGTAAATTAGCAGGAGACACTGGACATTGCAAAAGACTCCGAGTAAGAACCCTATTGTCACTTTCAGAACATGTATTTTTTAAAAAGAGAGTCCTGTTTATATACAACTTGCATGTCTCTTCAAGACAAGTAGCAAAGGGGAAAAACACTGAGAAAGCATAACTAGAAGAATCAGACCTGGGTAGCTTCATTACATTGCTAAAGGAATGTATAGGGGCCACGGAGGACACCAGAATCAGCCCCAAAGTCTTTATTTATATATTACAGACTAGAGATGGAAAACTCCAGCTTCCAGAAAATATAGGATCATTCCCTAGCATATATTTACTAATCTTTAAAAACTGTGTTTTTATCGATGCGTAAGACATGGTGAGGAATTTATAAAATCTTTATACTGTATTCACTACCAAAGAATCAGAGGGGTAGCCGTGTTAGTCTGTATCCATGCATCTGAAGAAGTGGGTTTTTTACCCATGAAAGCTTATGCCCAAATAAATCTGTTACCCCTGGTCCACACCCCGGCGTGCAGGCTCCCCCGTCGACTCTGCCTGCTCCGTTCATGGAGCAGGATTATTGGCGTCGACGGGGGAGCACTTCCTGGTTCGATTTATCGCGTCTAGACGTACCCTTAGTCTTTAAGGTGCCACCGGACTCCTCATTGTTTTTACTGCCAAAGAACTTTGTTAATGCAGTAAAAGTTATCTAGCAATGCCTTGTGTCTTTCTAGAACATGAACAGTGGCTAAATTAAAACCTCTTAAAATCAGGAGAGAGTTAAGGTAATGCCTCCCACACCACATCTCTATATAGCCGTAATTCCGTCACTCTATCCCTTGTAGCTGGCAATAGGCACTAGGGCCAAATCTGACCCATCCCTAACAAAAACTGCCACTTCTGTGTTGTGCTGGGTGGGTCCAAACCAATTCTGTACCATCAAGGCTTCTGATGTACTCGCTTCCCCTTCACTGTGCTAGAGGGAGGTGTGTTGATCCAGGCATTAGTTGCAGCAAATTGCCAGAGCTCACCCTGCCAACCGAGGAGCGGTGCAGCTGCAGTTAGAGGAATCAGGGCAATATAATTTCTGGGCTCTGCTATGCAGGAGGTCCAAGTAGACGATCATGATCACAATGGCCCTTCTTGACTCTAAAAATCTAAAAATGTATGAAGGAGTCAAATATCTATAAGGTTGGGGAGCTGCTGGAACGGCTACCACTGTCCCCTCCAAAGGCAGACATTTCACTAGGTTTGAGGCCCTGGAGCTCTTTCGCCTTCCTCTGCAGCATGGGGCACGGGTCACTTACTGGAGGATTCTCTGCATCTTGAAGTCTTTAAACCATGATTTGAGGACTTCAATAGCTGAGACATAGGTGAGAGGATTATTCCAGCAGTGGGTGGGTGAGATTCTGTGGCCTGCACTGTGCAGGAGGTCAGACTAGATGATCATAATGGTCCCTTCTGACCTTATAGTCTATGAGTCTATGTCGAGGAGACAGGGGAACATAAAAGAGTGCTTCATCCCCTTCTGACACTCTCTTGCATATTCACAGTGCCTACCCCACATCCACACTGACATTCACACACCCTCCCTGTCCTCTGCAGCACTACTGTTCTGTGGAATTCTAGCAATCTCGTGATCAACCTCAGGGTTCCACAAGGTTCAGTCAGGGATAGCTGAAGGGGACAAGGGTAAACAACTGCTAATATCTGACAAGTCTGAGGTTTATCTTGAGTAAGTAAAGCGGTCAAATGTAGGTCAAGCTTAGGTAGTTCCTCTTCACTAAGCCTAACCTAAATTTGATATTTATCCTAGTCAAGACAAGGCCTAAGAGTTCCCAACTCCCACCATTACTTTCATAATTTCCCCTCTCCTTTGCATACTCAGGAAGAACAGTCTCATGATCTCTGACAGGGACAAGCCACGGCATTGTTTGAATAGGACAGGGTTAAAGTTGGGGAGTGGAGGGTTGTGGTGTAGGAGACGTTACCTTAACTTTGTATTTTCTGGTTTTCCAAGGTTTAAGTTTAGCCACCCTTCAAGGTGACTGGGTGAAATTTAATGGGCCATGATATACAGAAGGTCAAATTAGATGACCTCATAGCCCCTTTTGGACTTACTCTTTGACTCTATTCAAGTTCTGGAAGGGTACAAGGCAGTGCTTGGCAACCTTAAGCCTGTGCTAACAACATCTGATGGCAACGAATTCCCTTAAAAAAAAAGAAAGAAAAGGGTAGTAGTGAGAAGGGCATGACTGATGGGCATCCGTTGGGGTGGTTTCTTGGGCACACCTTGCTACCAACTCATCTATCAGCTCAGCCCTCCTCAGCTGCCTCTTCATACTCTTCGTCAGACTGGAGGGCCACAGGGAGGAGGAAAAAAGGTCCAATCTGGTCAGGTAATCTCAGAATGGTGCAGATTAGTGCCATAGTTTGAATCATAGACGAGTGAAAAAAGTTATAAAAATTGGAAAATGTTATTGATCAGTCTCATCCCCCACTCCAGGTGCTGTATCTCAAGATCCATTTAACTAAGTTACCCAAATTTGCACAGCTAATTGCTACCCCATGGCCCAATGAGGCACAGCAATTTTCAAAACAATATGACTACACATGTGGATTTTAGAGCACTTTGATTTATTTTTCGATCATTAAACAACAAGCTCTGCTCAACCTAGTCACTAATGCACCTTTATTAGATCAAGGAAGAGAAAAGTACACTATATACGACTTAATCCAGTTAGCTGTTTAAGAAACAGCCACAGCCTAATGCACAGATGTAAACAACTTTAAACGGTATCAGAGGGGTAGCCATGTTTGTCGCTTCTACAGATCCAGACTAAGAGTCCTGTGGCACCTTACAGACTAACAGACGGATGCATCCGACGAAGTGGGTATTCACCCACGAAAGCTTATGCTCCAATACGTCTGTTAGTCTATAAGGTGCCACAGGACTCTTTGTCTCAACTTTAAACAGCTACATTATAGACCCCCACAAAATATGCAGCCACATAAAGCAAAAAAATGGCAGCACCTACCAGAGAGGTCTTGATTTCTTAAACCATGAGGCCTATTGTCATATAGTATATTTAATTTCTTATTCAGCTATTTATGCTGCAATGCCACAGAAGCATGAATGATATTTTCTACCCTAAATCAAGCTGTATATTTAGTTTACATGTTAGCAACCATAGGGAAACCTGGAAGAAGGCTGATATTAGGAGACAAATTTATAGAGACGTGTTTTTCTAGAGATGTAAATATGTGGTTAAATATACAGGATATAAGAACTTCTAGCCACCAATCTCCCGATTGCTGAAGACTGCTTGATTTTAAAGAAAAAACATTCAACAGAAATAACTATGTTCTTTATGCTTTTAGGAATGTGTTACCTGCAGTGGGATAACCAGCAACTTGGCGATCACTGCACCAAATCTGCAAAGAGATCCTCTCTTTGCTTTAGGAAATCTACACTAGATCTGTCCAAAATTCAGGATTTCTGGCTCGTAAGCAAACTGGAAATTCCCCAAAATATTTGTTTCAGAAAGACCAACACATGACGTTTCAGAAATGCAATTTGCTCCCTGGAACCAGCACAGTGAGTGAAATTGTATGCTGTGTTATAGACATGTCAGTCCCTAGATAATAAAGAGACAAGGTGGATGACGGAATATCTTTTATTGGACCAACTTCTGTTGGTGAGAGAAGCTACACACCTTGTCTCACGGAATCAAACTGACATTCTTGAAATTCTCAGTTTCACTCAGCAGCTGCCAGGGCTCCCAGGATCTTCACCTCTGGGCAACCCTGCCAGGCAGGCTGCCCAGGGCTGGTGACCCAAAGGCTTCCTGCTTGGCACCCCAGGGAGCCAGCTGGCCCAGGAGTCTCAAGCCCTGGGGTAGTCCACATGGCTGGGCTACCCTAAAGATACAGACCCTAGGAGCCAATCCCAGGCTCTCAGTTTAGGCTTCTGCAGCCCCAAGAGTCCCCAGGGCTTTCTGGTTCCTAGGCTCCACAACAGGAAGTCTGGAAAGCCAGGTATGGCAGGGCTGTCCCATAGCCACAGACCCTAATAGCGTGGAGTCCTCTGGAGGCAGACTGCATGACAGGGCTGCCGCAGAGCCAGGGACCCAAGAATCCTGTGGTCTCCAGTCCTGGGGCAGACCGCATGGTGGAGCTCCACAGCAGGTAAGCTGAGAGGGTTCCATCAAACCCAACTGCTTTGCAGAGAAGTTTCACGTTCAATTAACTGTTTTTTTTCCAGACAAGCTCTAATCTACACATTGAAGTGTAACCGAAGGACCATCCTGGGAGACTGACATGAACTTCAAATTTTACTGCCCCCCCCCCCTTTTTTTTTTAAACTGCTATGATTAAACACAGTAACCCAAAGTGGATGCCTCCAACTACCAAGGAAGCATTTTGTGGTAGTAACACTGAATATCATCCCATTCCCGGATGACTGGAAAAAAGCTAATGTAGTGCCCATCTTTAAAAAAGGGAAGAAGGAAGATCCGGGGAACTGCAGGCCAGTCAGTCTTACCTCAGTCCCTGGAAAAATCATGGAACAGGTCCTCAAGAAATCAATTCTGAACCACTTAAAGGAGGGGAAAATGATCAGGAACAGTCAGCATGGATTCACCAAGGGCAAGTCATGCCTGACTAACCTAATTGCCTTCTATGATGAGATAACCGGCTCTGTGGATGAGGGGAAAGCAGTGGATGTGCTATTTCTTGACTTTAGCAAAGCTTTTGATACAGTCTCCCACAGTATTCTTGCCAGCAAGTTAAAGAAGTATGGGCTGGATGAATGGACGGTAAGGTGGATAGAAAACTGGCTAGATGGTCGGGCTCAACGGGTAGTGATCAATGGTTCCATGTCTAGTTGGCAGCCGGTATCAAGTGGAGTGCCCCAAGGGTCGGTGCTGGGGCCGGTTTTGTTCAATATCTTCATTAAAGATCTGGAGGATGGTGTGGACTGCACTCTTAGCAAGTTTGCAGATGACACTAAACTGGGAGGAGTGGTTGATACACTGGAGGGTAGGGATAGGATACAGAGGGACCTAGACAAATTAGAGGATTGGGCCAAAAGAAATCTGATGAGGTTCAACAAGGACAAGTGCAGAGTCCTGCACTTAAGACGGAAGAATCCCATGCACTGCTACAGACTAGGGACCGAATGGCTGGGCAGCAGTTCTGCATAAAATGACTTAGGGGTTACGGTGGACGAAAAGCTGAATATGAGTCAACAGTGTGCCCTTGTTGCCAAGAAGGCTAACGGCATTTTGGGTTGTATAAGTAGGGGCATTTCCAGCAGATCGAGGGACGTGATTATTCCCCTCTATTCGGCACTGGTGAGGCCTCATTTGGAGTACTGTGTCCAGTTTTGGGCCCCACTCTATAAGAAGGATGTGGATAAATTGGAAAGAGTCCAGCGGAGGGCAACAAAAATGATTAGGGGACTGGAGCATATGACTTATGAGGAGAGGCTGAGGGAACTGAGATTGTTTAGCCTGCAGAAGAGAAGAATGAGGGGGGATTTGATAGCTGCTTTCAACTACCTGAAAGGGGGGTCCAAAGAGGATGGATCTAGACTGTTCTCAGTGGCAGAAGATAACAGAACAAGGAGTAATGGTCTCAAGTTGCAGAGGGGGAGGTTTACGTTGGATAATAGGAAAAACTTTTTGACTAGTAGGGTGGTGAAGCACTGGAATGGGTTACCTAGGGAGGTGGTGGAATCTCCTTCCTTAGAGGTTTTTACGGTCAGGCTTGACAAAGCCCTGGCTGGGATGATTTAGTTGGGTTTGGTCCTGCTTTGAGCAGGGGGTTGGACTAGATGACCTCCTGAGGTCCCTTCCAACCCTGAGATTCTATGATTCTATGAATAATTCACTTCCCATAGCTCATCTTACCTAATCGAGATTGTAACGTTCCATCATCTGTTGATGCCATATCATTGAGTCTCAGAAGTCCTCTACCTCTTTCCACCCAAGACTGAGAGTTCTTATCAAACACAAACAACTTGCATTGTATCTGCAAAAAAAAAGTTTTTTAATGTAATGGTTGACTATAATTACAGAATACATCATGATTACTGAACCAAAAATCTCCCAATGTACATTTGAATAGATTTCAAAAGTATTCGCTACAATTAAATGTCAGGCTTCTAAAATGTGCTCGATTGATACCCTGGAAACTAAAGTTTTATATTCTCTCTGGCAACTAAAGCCCTTAAAATATACTGAGAAATTGAACTCCATATGATTTTACAGTGAGCAGATATTTATACATTCCGAGAAACATGAAAAGGTGGAAGTGCCTATACCAACTCTAAGAGGCTAATTAATTAAGAGGGACTATATCAGCAGGGGAAAAAAAACTTTTGAAGTGATAATCAAGATGGCCCATTGGGGACAGTTGACACAAAGGTGTGAGTGAGGATAGTTAACTTAAGGGAAATAGATTCAATTAATGTAGTTAACTATCCTCACTCACACCTTTGTGTCAACTGTCCGCAATGGGCCATCTTGTTTATCACTTCAAAAGCTTTTTTTCCCCTGCTTATATAGTTCCTCTTAATTAATTAGCCTCTTAAAGTTGGTATAGGCACTTCTACCTTTTCATGTTTCTCGGAATGCATAAATATCTGCTCACTGTATGTTCCATTCTATGCGTCTGATGAAGTGGGTTCTAACCCACGAAAGCTTATGCTGAAATAAATGTGTTAGTCTCTAAGGTGCCAAAAGTAATCCTGTTCTTTTTGCTGACACAGACTAACATGGCTGCTACTCTAAAACATATGATTTTATGAAATCCATATGATTATATGAAAATATGCTAATGAGTGTGAATGCAATGTAACCGGAATATGCTTCATGCAAAAGGGCTCGAGTGTGGTCATCTTATTTGTATAAATGTATCATTCTTGTATCTGAAACTGGAAATATGAAATATAACTCTGAGGTCCTATTGTAATTATGCAAAGTGTGGGCCATTAATGGTGGTTTGGAATCTTGATGGCTCCCATCAACTAGGACAATTGGTTGTAAATGGCTCTGTTTACTTGCAAGCCTTCCTGTGAGTCAGGCAGGAAGAATGAAGGTTTGGGGTCTCACAGAACATGTAACCATGTCACCTGGTACTGGAATCCATCTTAAACCTGGTGCTTTTCCATTTAGAATGAGGGGTGGGGACCCAGAGAGACAAAAGATTCCCGCCTTGTGCCAAAGCTATATAAGGGGGTGAAACAGAACAAAGGGGGTTCCAGTCATGAGATATCCCCTAGTTACCACCTGAGCTGGAGCTGACAAGAACTGTACCAGGGGAAAGGATTGGACCCAGATTAGGAAGAAGTCCAGACTGTGAAAGAAGCTTATTGGAACATCCCTGGGGGTGAGATTTCATCTGTAATCAGTTTCTTAATTAGGTTTAGACTAGCCTGTTTTGTTTTATTTTGCTTGGTAACTGACTTTGTTCTGTCTGTTATTACTTGGAACCACTTAAATCCTACCTTTTATATTTAATAAAATCACTTTTGCTTATTAATTAACCCAGAGTAAGTAATTAATACCTGGGGGGGCAAACAGCTGTGCATTTCTCTTTATCAGTGTTACAGAGGGCGGACAATTTATGAGTTTACCCTGTAAAGCTTTATACAGAGTAAAATGGATTTATTTGGGGTTTGGATCCCATTGGGAGTTGGGTGTCTAGGTGCTAGAGACAGGAACACTTCTTAAGATGCTTTCAGTTAAGTATGCAGCTTTGGGGCACGTGGTTTAGACCCTGGGTCTGTGTTGGGGCAGACTAGCGTGTCTGGCTTGACAAGCCAGCGTTCTGGAGGCCCAAACTGGCAGAGAAAACAGGCTCAGAGGTAGTCCCAGAACATCAGGTGATAGCCCCAAGGGGGTTTCTGTGACCGAACCCGTCACATACTGTCATAAATATGAAGGGATTGAAAGGCTCTGAGACAGTACTATAAAATCCTCTTACACCGCGGTAAAGGGTTAAGAAAAGGTAGCCAGGCTAACACCTGATCATCAGAACCAATGAGAAGAAAAAATACTTTCAAATCTGAGGGGGGAGAAAGTTTTTTTGTTTGTCTCTGTCTGTGTGTGTGATTCTCTTGGTGGGAGAGAGATCAGCAGTAACCATCCATCTTCTATGGAGTTAGTGAGTATTTAGATAATGCTTAGGTTTTTCTGTTTGATCCCTCTGAGTTAGGAAATTGAGTACCCTGTAAAAGATACCATCCTAATTTTACAGAGATGATTTTTACCTGTCCTGTTTTAATAAAATCCTTCTTTTTAAGAATCTGACTGTTTTCCATTGTTCTAAGACGCTGGGGGTGGTTTTTTTTTTTTAATCACTGGGTAACCAATTGGTTAGGAGATTATTCTCAAGATCCCCAGGAAAGGGGGGGTACGGCTTGAGGGGGTATTTTGAGGGGAAGGGGAACTTCAAGTGGTTCCTTTCCCTGGTTCCTGTTTTAAACACTTGATGGTGGCAGTGTACCTAATCCCATGTACAAGGAAACATTTGTACATTGAGGAGTTTTTAACCTAAGCTGGTAAAAATAAGCTTAGGGGTTTTTCATGCGGGTCCCCACATCTGTACTCTAGAGTTCGGAGTGGGGAGGGAACCTTAACACATACTATGTTGCATCTTTTTAAATTATGTATTTAGTTTTTGTAAATGTATACATGACATGGCCTGTGTGCGATTAGGGAAGGCAAGTTGAAGAGCAAGAGCACCCTGCTCTTGGAACATAAGGTGGTGTAGCTTGTGGCTGTTCTTAGATTCTGTGGGAGGTTCATTCCAGTCTCAGATAGGGAAACTGCACTGATTTGCGAAGGACTTTTTATTCTGATTGTCCGAATCCTGAACTCTAACCATAGTTCATTAAATTGTGTCCTGTTTAAGATAAAGAGCAGTAACAATTTCAACAAAAACATTTGCCTCAGTTATATAATATAGGAAAACATATAGGATGGTGCCATGAAGCTGAGTTGCAAGAATTTGAATGGGAAATTAGTGGCAAGCAATCGTTCTAGAATGAATACAGCTGGATGATCATATGAATCCCAACAAGACTGAAGCTCAACTGTGGGACCAATTTCTTACCTGCAGGACATTGCTCTCTGCTTCTTCCCCAGTGATCACCTCTACCTTCTCCAGTAAACACTTCTTTGCTGTTGCTTTAGTATAGGCTGCTGCAGACTCTGCCAGTGATTCTGAAATATTATTAGCTGAACAACATTTTTCAAGTTTATTTTGTGAACTAGACACATAAATCCACGTCATACAGATGGACGCCCATGTGCACCTACACAGAGCCTGCATTTACATGAATAAGCTACCAGTTAATATGCTTTTCCTCTGGAGCATAACTGTCTTGTGCAACTATCATCCTGCCAGGTTCTCAGTGCCCAGCCAATTGTGCTTTTATCAGGATCTAGAAATGGATATGAAGTCTGAAGAAAGCAGTTTTGTCTGTCTTTTCAGGAATGGTTCCTCTTCTTTTCTTAAAACCATAATCAAGAGGCCGGGAAATTCCCAAACACAGATAGTGGTAATTCTGAAAATCTGGTCCATAAATTATCTGAGTCTCTCCAAGAAGAAGATTTTGCAAAATCTGTGCAAAACAGATACTTATGCTCACTTCTACAGCTGTAACGTTAATGTCTACATTGTTAGAGGTAACACAGCCATGCCTGCATTTGAAAATGCAGCCCTTTATTTTATAATCTTTGACTGGCTGCTCATTGGCAACTAAAACTGGAGAATTCCTATAACTTCCACATCACCTCCATTTTTCATAAAAAACCTACTCCCTCACAGGGTCAAAGCAAACCCTTAATTTCAGTAAATTATTTTGGCTTTAATGAGGTAATATCTAAAACTATTTTTTTAAACATTTCTGGAGCACCCAATCACCATAGCATAAACTCTACCTACTTAGATTCAGTTTATGTTACATCCAGCAACTATAAAACAGGATAAAAATAATTCCTTGCCACCAATCTTCTGTAATAAAACAGGACTGACCTCCAAATTACTACCACTTTCACACTGCTGGAGATACTCCTGATCCACATGCAGTGAACAAGAGGACCCCTGGCAGTGCTAGAGCGGCCTGGATGGGCTAACACACAACCCCCCCCGCCTCCCCAGACCTTGAGGGGATCAAGGAACCTCTCTCTCCACTTTTTAAAAAAATGTTGGCTAGAAGGGACAATAAAAGGCAAAGGTTTTATATTTTCATATGGTAATAAAACCACAACTGCAAGCACTTAACAAGGATTAGGCATAACACAAACAGTAACAGAATACTGTTTCTAAGAATTAGTTCTAAAAAATATTCCACTATTTACCTTTCTCTGGAGTAGCTTCCTGTGAAGAAGATTCAGAGCCAGATTCTGTAGCAGCATTTTCCTTGCTACTTTCTGCACCAGCTTCATTTGATTTTGGTGGGCTCTGTAGGGAAAAGAGGCAGAATAGATGAACTTTTGGATTTGCAAAAACAAGAGTAGTAATGTGATTCTTGAGGCAGTCCTCCACCTTTAGTAATTTTATAAAGGTACCAGTATCTGGTACTCCCTGGAATACGTATTTCCTTAGTACAAATTGTAGCATTACTCCCGACTACTCTGACTGACCTGATGATGAAGAAAGGAGGGGTGCTAGCATGGCAGGATGGAGGTGTATAGCACTAGAAAAGAAATAATGGACTCCTTGCTATCAATGCAGGCCACACTAGCACCAGCAGCTGATCATTCTGTGGTGCCAGGGTTGAAGATGAGGGTACTGAATCATGCAGTGTGTCTTTGGCATCAAGATAGCTGGCTTCTCCACCAGATAGACTGAGTTACATGGATTGGACCCAGAATCCCTTGCAAGGGAGACTTGTGTGACTCATCTTCTCCCTACTCAGCTCTGAGGGGGAGTGCTGGTGCCAGATGTCTCTTTGGAGCAGAAACAGCCCTGGGAGAGGGAAGCAAGATCTGCTGTAGCCAAAGTGCTCAATCTTGGGAACTGTGAGTAGCGCACAGAGGGGTCAAGTCCCTTGCACTGTTACTGGTTGCAAGGGACGGAGGTGCAGAGTCCCAGCTCACCAGAGTACTGAGAGATCTGGGCACCTTAGCTGAAGATCACTCTCATCACAAACTGGGTTCCTGGTGATTTGAATCCAGAGTCACCTTCATGGACTGCTCTAAGAAACAGATTCATGTGACAGCCCCAGCTTGTTGGATCTTGCTGGAAAAGGACATCCCATCGGTCAAGGCTATGGCCTTCTCAGAGATCAGGCACCTTGCGTGGCCATCAGTGACTGACACAAGGCTGCTCTAGGGGTTTAAAATCCAAAGCTTCTGTCTCATTAACAAGTTGGGAACAGCCAGCCTTGGTGCCAACTATTCAGTCAAATGCAAGACTGAGAAAAAACTGCCAAGGTAGCAGACAGCTACCGTGAACTATTAACTATGAGAAAGTTCACTAAGTTAAACTGCCAATAGTCATTCGCAAGGGAGAAGGTTTCTATAGCAAGTGGGACAAACAGTACTGTGTTCTGGCTCAATGCCATGGGTGGTAAGAAGGAATCAAGTGGCAGTTGGGGGGACACTCATCTGTATGTACTTGGGTGGGAGCCACAAAGACACTCAAGACTCATGTGCAGCCCCAAGAGACACGGCTGACCAAACATGCGTGAGGCATTCATATCACATGGATAATACTCAAAGAAATATTACATTTAATAAACAACTAACACTCACCAAGACTCTCTCACTCATGTTCTGTCCAAATACAAATTTGTTGCTGGAAGCATCTGCATTGTTTGTTGAGTTCTCTAAACTGGAGAGAAATGTTTTCATTAATATCGTGCAAACAGATGTTTCCATAATCACTAAAATCTCAAGAACAAGGGAGGAGTTATCACTGACTTGAACTTAAATTTTCTGTTAAATAAAACTATGAACCAAGTGTGTGTTTGATTAATTAGGATGCAACAGTGAGCAACATAGCAATAACTGGTTATGGGACTTAATGTTCCCAAACACTTTCTCCTAGAATAAAAAAGAATTGGATCATAATTAGAGATTTTTTTCTGAGTACTAGCCTCCAAATATCTATGCTTAAATTACACACTGAGAAATCTGACCATCACCTAGTGCAGGGGTCTCAAACATGCAGCCCGTGGGCCATTTCCTGCAGCCCACCACAGGCGCTGACTCCACTGGCAGCCAAGCTCCAAACATTACTGAGTGTTTATATTTTATTAAAACCCCTCTTTGCATTATAGTTTTTAAAAAGTTAATACATTGACGTTTAATAGAATAAAAATAAAAATAAAAATAAATGGAGATATGCCAATCTCCTAGAACTGGAAGGACCTTGAAAGGTCATCGAGTCCAGTCCCCTGCCTTCACTAGCAGGACCAAGTACTGTCCCCTGACAGATTTTTGCCCCAGATCCCTAAATGGCCCCCTCAAGGATTGAACTCACAACCCTGGGTTTAGCAAGCCAATGCTCAAACCACTGAGCTATCCCTCCCCCCAATTCATTTCAAGCTCTCTGTAAATTCAGGCAGGCTGTATTTGTCTAGTAACAGAAGTTACTAGATCACAGGCTCTGGTTCTCATGGGTGACTTTAATCACCCCAATATCTGCTGGGAGAGCAATACAGCGGTGCACAGACAATCCAGGAAGTTTTTGGAAAGTGTAGGGGACAATTTCCTGGTGCAAGTGCTGGAGGAACCAACTAGGGGAAAAGCTCTTCTTGACCTGCGGCTCACAAACAGGGAAGAAATAGTAGAGGAAGCAATAGTGGATGGGAACTTGGGAGGCAGTAACCATGAGATGGTCGAGTTCAGGATCCTGACACAAGGAAGAAAGGAGAGCAGTAGAACAGAGACCCTGGACTTCAGAAAAGCAGACTTTGACTCCCTCAGGGAACTGATGGGCAAGGTCCCCTGGGAGAATAACATGAGGGGGAAAGGAGTCGAGGAAAGTTGGCTGTATTTTAAAGAATCCTTATTGAGGTTGCAGGAACAAACCATCCCGATGTGTAGAAAGAAAAGTAAATATGGCAGGCGACCAGCTTGGCTTAACAATGAAATCCTTGCTCGTCTTAATCACAAAAAAGCAGTTTACAAGAAGTGGCAGATTGGACAAATGACCAGGGAGGAGTATAAAAATATTGCTCAGGCATGCAGGAGTGAAATTAGGAAGGCCAAATCACACTTGGAGTTGCAGCTAGCCAGAGATGTGAGGAGTAACAAGAAGGCTTTCTTCAGGTATGTTAGCAACAAGAAGAAAGTCAAGGAAAGTGTGGGCCCCATGCTGAATGAGGGAGGGAACCTAGTGACAGAGGATGTGGAGAAAGCTAGTGTACTCAGTGCGTTTTTTGCCTCTGTCTTCACAGACAAGGTCAGCTCCGAGACGGCTGCACTCCACAGCACGCTTTGGGGAGGAGGTGACCAGCCCTCTGTGGAGAAAGAAGTAGTTCGAGACTATTTAGAAAAGCTGGACGAGCACAAGTCCATGGGGCCGGATGCACTGCATCCGAGGGTGCTAAAGGAGTTGGCCGATGTGATTGCAGAACCGTTGGCCATTATCTTTGAAAAATCATGGCAATCGGGGGAGGTCCCGGATGACTGGAAAAAAGCTAATGTAGTGCCCATCTTTAAAAAAGGGAAGAAGGAAGATCCGGGGAACTACAGGCCAGTCAGTCTCACCTCAGTCCCTGGAAAAATCATGGAATCAATTCTGAACCACTTAAAGGAGAGGAAAGTGATCAGGAACAGTCAGCATGGATTCACCAAGGGCAAGTCATGCCTGACTAACCTAATTGCCTTCTATGATGAGATAACTGGCTCTGTGGATGAGGGGAAAGCAGATGATGTGCTATTTCTTGTCTTTAGCAAAGCTTCTGATACAGTCTCCCACAGTATTCTTGCCAGCAAGTTAAACAAGTATGGGCTGGATGAATGGACGGTAAGGTGGATAGAAACCTGGCTAGATGGTCGGGCTCAACGGATAGTGATCAATGGCTCCATGTCTAGTTGGCAGCCGGTATCAAGTGGAGTGCCCCAAGGGTCGGTGCTGGGGCCGGTTTTGTTCAATATCTTCATCAACGATCTGGAGGATGGTGTGGACTGCACCCTTAGCAAGTTTGCAGATGACACTAAACTGGGAGGAGTGGTTGATACGCTGGAGGGTAGGGATAGGATACAGAGGGACCTAGACAAATTAGAGGATTGGGCCAAAAGAAAGCTGATGAGGTTCAACAAGGACAAGTGCAGAGTCCTGCACTTAGGACGGAAGAATCCCATGCACTGCTACAGACTAGGGACCGAATGGCTGGGCAGCAGTTCTGCAGAAAAGGACCTAGGGGTTACAGTGGACGAAAAGCTGAATATGAGTCAACAGTGTGCCCTTGTTGCCAAGAAGGCTAATGGCATTTTGGGTTGTATAAGTAGGGGCATTTCCAGCAGATCGAGGGACGTGATTATTCCCCTCTATTCGGCACTGGTGAGGCCTCATTTGGAGTACTGTGTCCAGTTTTGGGCCCCACACTATAAGAAGGATGTGGATAAATTGGAAAGAGTCCAGTGGAGGGCAACAAAAATGATTAGGGGGCTGGAGCACATGACTTATGAGGAGAGGCTGAGGGAACTGGGATTGTTTAGCCTGCAGAAGAGAAGAATGAGGGGGGATTTGATAGCTGCTTTCAACTACCTGAAAGGGGGTTCCAAAGAGGATGGATCTAGACTGTTCTCAGTGGTAGAAGATGAAAGAACAAGGAGTAATGGTCTCAACTTGCAGAGCGGGAGGTTTAGGTTGATATTAGAAAAAACTTTTTCACTAGTAGGGTGGTGAAGAACTGGAATGGGTTACCTAGGGTGGTGGTGGAATCTCCTTCCTTAGAGGTTTTTAAGGTCAGGCTTGACAAAACCCTGGCTGGGATGATTTAGTTGGGGTTGGTCCTGCTTTGAGCAGGGGTTTGGACTAGATGACCTCCTGAGGTCCCTTCCAACCCTTAGATTCTATGTCACACTCCTCAGCTCCTGAAGCTATCCTTTGCAATGCAACCATAAGAACTAATAATATACTGTATGTTTCATAAAAGAAAAAGCTAGGAATCTGAAGAACAAGGTAACAGCCTCAAAAAAGTGCTGGGTACCAACCCACTTCAAACGGAACCCTGCCTCTGGTAGACAGCAACACTACTATTAATGCTCTACATATACTACAGTAAAGTAAGTTGCTCTCAATTTATTTGCAGTCTTACTTGGAACTGATGTACTGCAGAAAGTAGTTTGTTGCCGATGGCGTTTCCGAGCTTGGAAGCCCAGCATTCTGTACATCAGCTGTTTCATCACTTTCATCTCCCAACTACAAAAGAGTTAGACATTTATACACAATTAATAATACCAAAACCAAGATCATCAGACCTTATTGTGTCACAAAATATGTACCTTCACTCATATACACTCTTAACAGTAAGACCAAAGTATATTTCCCATTACAACATTTCTCCTTGTTGCAAGCTGCATCCCTATAGGTGTGTCAGTGTACTGCATTCATATATACCTAAATTAAGAACCACGGACACCTTCAAGCAGCATTGCAATTGCTTTTAAAACTGTATTGGTGTAACCTCAAAAACCTTTCCTCCTTTATTATTGTCTCTCACAGTTATGTACTTTTTGGGCTGTGTTGCTCCCACTGTAGTTCTGGCCAATCTCCCTCCTTTCAGATCATGTAGAAGCCACATACTCCCACTGGCCTCACCCTCCCCATATGCTTGCATAAAACATCTCTCTTTAGGGTGTCAATACCTCTTGTTAGTCTAATTCAATTAGCCTATGTTTGGGTATGAGCCTGCTTTGCCCCAGGTCCTCTCTTCTTGCCCCTGCAACACCCTTGGAACCTGTACTCCATGGATTTGGCATGGAGGGACTTCTGGAGGCTCAGTGAGAAGGGGGACCAGATCATTCCCAACCCAGCAGTTCAGAAGAAACACCAAACAGCACTGAATACCCCATAGTTTATTTGTGTAACAGTAGTGGGTGTTTTTAAAAAGCAGTATCATGAAAAACAATTTTTGCAAAGTGGCCAACTATACTTTTTTAAAAAATATGGAGATATACCCATCTCATAGAACTGGAAGGACCTTGAAAGGTCATCGAGTCCAGTCCCCTGCCTTCACTAGCAGGACCAAGTACTGTCCCCGGACAGATTTTTGCCCCAGATCCCTAAATGGCCCCCTCAAGGATTGAACTCACAACCCTGGGTTTAGCAGGCCAATTCTCAAACCACTGAGCTATCCCTCCCCCCAAGTGTATACTCTGTATACACATCCTGCATTTGCATATATAAATCAAAGCATAAACACATGGTTACAATTTTGTTGCCCTAATGTCCACGGTTATACAAAAATGTAGGATTTGCAAATGTACTTTAGGTGGCTGCTTTAGAAAATAAAGGTTTTACATGATAGTTTGAAAGTTGAAATAGGAAGCTAATATGAAATGAAATTAATACTACATTTATATGTTTAATACTGTTCCGCTTATCCAGGAGATAGAATAAATGGTTACCTACCTAGGAATCTTTTCGTAACTATCGTTCTTCGAGATGTGTTGCTCATGTTGATTCCAAGTAGGCGTGTGTGCACCACGTGCATAGTGGCCAGAAGGTTTTCCCCTAGTGGTATCCGCCAGTCGGCTCTGGAGCCCCCTGGAGTCACGCCTTCATGGTGCCATATATAGGGCCCTGCCAACCCCATGCCTCTTCAGCGCCTTCTTGACAGCTGACTCCAACAGAGGGGTAGGTGGGTGGGTCTTGGAATGGACATGAGCAACACATCTCGAAGAACAAGAGTTACGAAAAGGAAGGTAACCATTTTTTCTTTTTTGAGTGCTTGCTTGTGTTGACTCCCAAGCAGTTCCTAGGAGGAGGGGTCAGAGTTCATTGCGTCGCAGATTGTAACACCACTCTATCAAATGCAGCATCGTCCCTGGCTTGCTGTGTAATCGAATAGTGCGCAGCAAAGGTGTGGATTGAAGAACATGTTGCAGCTCTACAAATGTCCTGGATCGGGACCTGCGCTAGAAAGCTGCCGAGGATGCCTGCACCCTTGTGGAGTGTGCTGTCAGTGTGGGAGCAGGTATCTTTGCCAATTTGTACCACGCTCGGATACAGGACATGATCCACAATGACATTCCCTTCATTATGTCTGCTACTGCCTAGAAAAGCTGAGTTGTCTTTCAAAATGGTTTTGTCCTTTGAATATAAAAAGCCAACGCCGATCTGACATTGAGGGAATGGAGCTTTTACCATCGGCTGCTGGTGTGCAGCTTTGGGAAGAAGACTGGAACAAAAATGTCCTGGTTTGAGTGTAATTAAGAGACTACCTTCAGAAGGAAGACTGGGTGAGGGCGAAGTTGGACCATTACCTTACAGAAGATCATGTATGGAGGCTCAGATGTCAGGGCTGTAAGTTCAGATACCCTCCTGGCTGAAGTTATAGCCACCAGGAATGCTACTTTCCAGGAAAGGTAAAGTAGCAAACATGTTGGTAGGGGCTCAAATGGGGACCCCATTAGTCTAGACAGCACCAGGTTCAGATGTCATGCAGGGATCGGTTGTTGCACTTGAGGGTATAACCTATCTAGTCCTTTAAGAAAATAGCTGACAATCAGGTAGTGAAGACTGACTGGCCAGCAACCCCTGGGTGGAACGCTGAAATCACAGCCAGGTGAACTTTTACTGGTGACACTAACAGACCTTGCTGCTTGAGGTGTAACAGATAGTTCAAGATGAAAGGTATTGATGACTGCATAGGTGCAGTGTCCCTTTGCATCAACCAAACCGAGAATCTTTTCCACTTAGCTATGTACGTGGCCCTAGTGGATGGTTTCCTGCTACCAAGGAGGACCTCTCTAACAGGTCCTGAGCAAGCCAACTCCAGAGGGTTTATCCATGGAGCTTCCAAGCTGTGAGATGGAGACACTTGAGGTTAGGATGCTGAAGGTGGCCGCGGTCCTGTGTGATCAAGTCTGGGACTAAGGGCAGGCTGATTGGGGTCTCCACCAACAGGTCTAGGAGTGTGGTACATCAGTGCTGATGGGGTCAGGCTGGCACTGTCAATATCAAAGACAACCGTTCCCTTCTGACCTTCAGGACAACTTTGTGAACGAGTGGGATGGGTGGAAATGCATAGAACAGATTGTCCTTCCAGGAAAGGAGGAATGTGTCTGAAATCGAGCCTGAGCTGTGATTCAGGAAGGAGCAGAACTGCAGACATTTCCTGTTATGTCTTGTTGTGAACAAGTCTATATGGGGAATTCCCCATTTGGAAGGTGCTGTTCAGGATGTCTGGGCAAATGGACCACTCATGGTTGTGGAAAGACCAGCTGATATGGTCCGCCAACTTTTTCTGGGATCCCAGAAGGTAAGATGCCTCTAGGTGTATCGAGTGTGTTATGCAGAAGTCCCACAGCTTGAGGGCTTCCTAGTATAAGGGAGAGGAGCGTGCTCTACTCTGTCTGTTTATATAAAATATCATTGTTGTATTGTCCATCATGACCGATACATATTTTTCTTCCAGGTGGGCTTGGAAGGTCTGGCAGGCCAAGCGTACTGCTCTTAGCTCTCTGCCATTGATGTGAAGCAAGAGCTCTGCTTGGGACCAGAGGCCTTGAGTCCAGAGCCTCCCTAGATGTGCTCTCCACCCCATCACTGACGCATCCTGCAAGGGTTGAGGTCTGGAGAAGGGCACTCCTGTGCAGACCGTTTGAGGATTGAGGAACCACAGGAGAGTGTCGATGACCAGTGGGTGAAGTGCGACTACCTTGTCCAAGCAGTTTCGGCTTGGGCAATACACTGATACCAGCCAAGATTGGAGAGGCCTGAGCCGCAGCCTTGCATGCTGTACTATGTATGTACAGGAGGCCATGTGCCCCAGAAGCTTCAGACAGTTCCGTGCTGTGGTGGTGGGGTATCGTCTGGGGTTCTCTATGATGGAGCATAAAACCTGGAAACAAGACTCTGGTAGGAATGCTCTGGCTTGTCTTGAATCTAGAACTGACCCTATGAACTCTAAGTGGGAGTGAGGGTTGACTTTTGTGCATTTACCAGCCGGCCTAACCTGTCAAAAATTGACTTTATTAGGTTTGGGTGTGCCTCTTCCTGAGCTCTGGTGTGGCTCTTGATCAGCTGGTTGTCGAGGTATGGAAACTTCTGTACCCCTCGCTTTCCCAGGAAAGCTGCGACGAGTGCCATGCACTTGGTGAACATGCGAGGGGCCGCTGACAGGCCAAAGGGGAGAACTGTGAACTGGTAATGGGTATGGTTCGCTACAGACCTGAAGAATCTTCTGTGATTGGGGATGATTGATGCATGGAAGTATGCGTCCTTTAAATCAAGGGCGGCATACCAGTCCCCCGGATCCAGGGAAGGGATAATGGATGCCAAGGAGATCATGTGGAACCTCAATTTCTTCATGAATCTGTTGAGATTTCACAGGTCCACGATAGGTCTGAGACCCCCGCTGCCTTTCGGGATTAGGAATTAGCAGGAGTAGAAACCTCTGCCCCAAAGCTCCTGAGGGACCTTCTCTACTGCTCCCACTCTTAGGAGCATTCGCACCTCTTGCGCTAGAAGCTGTTCTTGAGAAGGGTCCCTGAAGAGGGACAGGGAGGGAGAATGGGATGGAAGTGGAGAACTGAAGTGAATATCCCAGTCCTACCGTGCGTAGCACCCAGCAATCTGACATAATCTGGGCCCACGCAGGATAGAAGTGGGATAAATGGTCCAAGAAACACAGGGGAGAAAGATCCGGTTCTTGAACTGGTGCATTGCCCTCAGGCACACCCTCAAAAGTTCTAGATATTTCACAGGTCTGGCCCTGAGTAGATGAAGGAGGAGGAAGCCTCCTCCTATGGTTTCTGCCTCTCTTTCTGCTGTAATCCTGCCTATGATGAAATTGATAGAAGTGAGGAAGGGGTTAAGGCCTAAAGTGTTTCCTTTGCGGAACCAGAGTATGAAGTCCCAGCGACTTGAGGATGGCCCTGGAGTGTTTTAGGCTGTGGAGCCTCAAGTCTGTTTTCTTGGAAAAGAGGGACAATCCCCTGAAAGGGATGTCCCGTATGGTCTGCTGGACCTCATATGGGAAGTCGCGAGGCCTGGAGTCAAGAGCTCTGCCTCATGGCTTCAGCCAAAGACATGGTATGAGTCGCCGAATCGGCCACATCCAGGGTTGCCTGTAATGAGGCCTTGGCCACCAATTTTCCCTCTTCCACAAGGCTGAGAAATCTGCCCTGCATTCCGTTGGCAGCAGCTCCATAAACTTTGACATCACTCCCCAAGAGTTGGGGCTATATCTTCAGAAGATTGCTTGATGGTTGGAAATCTGAAGCTGGAGCCCCCCAGTAGAATATACTTTTCTACGGAAGAGGTCCAACTCCTTAACATCCTTGGCCTTCAGTAAGGGCCCTTGGGGGCCTGGACACTTGCGTTCGTTTGCTGATGGCACCACTAGGGAGCCTGGTGGCGGGTGGGAATATAGGTATTCAAACCCCTTAGATAGGACGAAATACTTTTGCTCCATCCTCTTTGCAGTAGGGGCCAAAGAGGCTGGGGTCTGCCGTGTTTAGCTGGGTCTTGGATGATCTTAAATGCTAGGGTGACCCAGGATGGGCTCGAGGGGGCCAGGATGTCCACCATAGGTTCTGAGGCCTCAGAAATGTCTTTAACTTGGAGCCCCAGGTTCTGGGCCACTCTCCTCAAAAGCTGTCAGTGGACCTTTCAGTCATCAAGGATGGGTGTAGAGGAGGTCCCTGACACAGCTTCGTCTGGCGACGAAGTTGATGAAGTCCGGACAGGAACAGGCTCTTGCTCCTGTCCTTCAGCTCCAAGGGGGCCACCTGGTACTGGTTCCTCCAGTATGGCATCCAGTTTGGTGCCGTGAGGTTGGTTCTGCACCGAAGGGAGCAGAGGGGGGAGCGCTGCTTTCTGGGGCAACAGAAAATGATCTCCTCGAATGCGACCGCTGGGCTTGGTGGAACGTCATGGTGTCCAAAAGGGCCATTGTGCTGGTACCTGTCACTGCGTGGGCCAGGGCACAGGAGGGAAAAACTGCCCCATGTCAGTCCTTGAATGCCTCTGCTCCAACCTGTGCCAGCTCCTCCTAGAAATGTAGGATTCCGGCTCAGAGATGGGGAAGACTCTCTTCAAAGCAACCAAAGGGGAGCGGTGCCTGAGAGTGCCGGGGTAAAGACTGGTGCGGCGCCATAGCTGGCTTGCCCCCGGACGGTATCGGGGAGCGGTGCTGGGGCGAAGGAGACCGGTGCGGCACCATAGCCAGCTTCCCTCAGGATGGTTCCAGGAGTCTTTGCGGTGCCGGCGCTTTTGGGCACAGTGCATACTCTCGCCTGGTGGGAGACCGCGATGCTGTGAAGGCTATTAGTTCCCTAGCTGCCTCAAAAGTTTCAGGCGTGGAGAGCAGCTCCAGTATCTCTCCGCAGCTCTTTTGAGGAGGGGAGTCCATCGGCACCGGACTTGACTGATCTCTCACTGGGGCCGGAGTCATTGGTGCCGTGCTGGTTAGTGCAGAGCTTGAGTGGCCTGGGGCAGGTGGCACTTTGCTCAAGTCCTTTTGCGGTGCTGGCCTCGGCACGGATAAGTGCCCCCCCCTCGGATTTCTTCTCCTCCTTGCGTGGCACCAGCGACTGGGAGCAGTGCTGTGCACTGCCGTGAGCAGAGCTTCTATGTGCCGGAGAGTCTCTCTAGACAGTCCTTTTTCGGTGTAGAGGTCTCCCTCGTCAATGCCAGAGCAACTTCGCACCGTTGCGGACGTGTTGGGTGCCAGTTCAGCTGAACTTGGCTCCGAGTGGGGGCGAAGGGCTGTCTCCATCAGGAGGAACTTCAGCCTCTGATCCCTCTCCTTTTGAGATCTTGCAGCGCTCCTTTTGATGGGATCCTCCCGGACACTTCAAGCAACAAGTGTGAGGGTCGCTCTTTGGCACAGGCTTATTGCAAACTATGGACAGTTTAAACCCTGGAGACTGAGGCATGCCCCAGTCCCAGGACAGGAAAGAAGGAGGTGACCCCGATAAGTGGGTCCTAACTACACTAAACTAAATATATAATATATATACACCCAGGTTGACTAACAAACTAGTATAACTATATACTACCACACACCAAAAGCACTAACCCAGGAACCTATCCTTGCAACAAAGCCCGATGCCAACTCTGTCCACACATCTATTTAAGTGACACCATCATAGGACCTAATCACATCAGCCACGCCATCAGGGGTTCTTTCACCTGAACATCTACCAATGTGATATATGCCATCATGTGCCAGCAATGCCCCTCTGCCATGTACATTGGCCAAACCGAACAGTCTCTATGCAAAAGAATAAATGGACACAAATCTGACATCAGGAATAGTAACATTCAAAAACCAGTAGGAGAACACTTCAACCTCTCTGGTCACTCGATAACAGATTTAAAGGTGGAAATTTTGCAACAGAAAAACTTCAAAAACAGACTCCAATGAGAAGCTGCTGAATTGGAATTAATTTGCAAATTAGATACCATCAATTTAGGTTTGAACAGATTGGGAATGGCTGGGTCATTACACAAATTGAATCTATTTCCCCATGTTAAGTATCTTCACACCTTGTCAACTGTCTGATATGGGCCATCTTGATTATCACTACAAAAGTTTTTTTTTCCCTGCTGATAATAGCTGATCTTAATTAATTAGCTTCTTAGAGTTGGAATGGCAACTTCCACCTTTTCACATTTTCTCTGTGTATCTCTCCCTCTCTCTATATATATATCTTCCTACTATATGTTCCATTCTATGCATCCGATGAAGTGGGCTGTAGCCCACGAAAGCTTATCCTTAAATAAATTTGTTAGTCTCTAAGGTGCCACAAGTACTTCTGTTCTATATACAGGAAGAAAACTGTAAGACCACTACGGCAGCACTTGCAGATGTGAGAGAGAAACAACACTCAAGCCAACCGTCACAGGTGGTAAGAAGAAACTGAAGAGGCCAGGGGTCGTCAGGATTCTATATACGGCGCCAGGAAGGCACGACTCCAGCGGGCTCCAGAGCCGACTGATGTATACGGCTAGGGGAAAATCTTCTGGCGACTGTGCATGCGGTGTACACACACCTACTTGGAATCAACATGAGCAAGCACTCGAAGAACAACAAACTAGAATTACAGGAGTTTTCAAAAACACCCCATCACACACACATACACAAAGAGAAAACAAACTGAGCATTTTAAGCCCAACCTATCACTTTGTTCCCAGGATTCAGAAACCAGCTTTTTATACTGGATGTTTTCACTTTAAAGTTTTCACCTGGAGTAGCTACTTTCATTTAAGTTCAATCACATAATCTTTGTTTTTCTAATTAAATATATACCTTTACTCTGTCTCTTAAATTTTGCCCAAATACAAATGCTTGCTGTGCATTGTGCTCTGATTTCTCGCCATTTTCATCCTCTGAAGTATTGTTAGATTCATTTTTCTGACATTCTCTCACCTAAAAGAAAAAAAAAAGGAGAGAAATTAGATTATTTTGTTGAATAACATTTTTGTTAAAATCTATACTTTTTCCTTTCTTTTTCCAAAAAGAGGATGGAGCTACGCTGTTCTCAGTGGTGGTAGATGACAGAACCAGGAGCAATGGTCTCAAGTTGCAGTGGGGGAGGTCTAGGTTGGATATTAGGAAAAACTGTTTCACTAGGAGGGTGGTGAAGCACTGGAATGGGTTACCTAGGGAGATGGTGGAAACTCCATCCTTAGAGGTTTTAAAGGCCCGGCTTGACAAAGCCCTGGCTGGGATGATTTAGTTGGTGTTGGCCCTGCTTTGAGCAAGGGGTTGGACTAGATGACCTCCTGAGGTCTCTTCGAACCCTAATCTCCTATGATTCTACGAACACGTCAATGTTACTCTAAAATTCATCTATGGATAAATATACATCATATTACAGTGATAGTGACAGGAAAAACACACAATAAATCAGCAATTAATGTAAGAACATTAGAACGGCCATACTGGGTCAGACCAATGGTCCATCTAAGCCCAGTATACTGTCTTCCAACAGAGGCTGGTGTCAGATGATTAAAAAGGACAAAACAAGGCAGTATATCAAATGATCCATCCGCTGTCATCCAGTCCAAGCTTCTGGCAGTCAGATATTTAGGGACACCCAGAGCATAGGTCTACATCCCTGACCATTTTGGCTAATAGCCACTGTTAGATCTATCCTCCATGAACAATGGGACCCCAATAAAAATATTGACTGGACCAGAAAGAATAGTTCATCTAGAGAACCACTGATAACGTAAGGGTTGAAGAGGAAATACTTCATAGAATGGAGACACCGAGACACCGATTAGACCTATATGCATTACAGTGTCTTTATAACTGCAATGTTCCAAATACATTCACAAAGATCATTTCTAAAGAGAATAATTGCAAGGTTCCACTTACTTGCAGGCTGTTTCTTTTCTTTAGGCTTTGCCTACACTCGAAACTTCAAAGCGCTCCCGCAGCAGCGCTCCCGCAGCAGCGCTTTGAAGTGCGAGTGTGGTCGCGCGCCAGCGCTGGGAGAGAGCTCTCCCAGCGCTGCAGGCACTCCACCTCCACGAGGGGAATAGCTTACAGAAAAATCATGGAACAGGTCCTCAAGGAATCAATTCTGAACCACTTAAAGGAGGGGGAAAGTGATCAGGAACAGTCAGCATGGATTCACCAAGGGCAAGTCATGCCTGACTAACCTAATTGCCTTCTATGATGAGATAACTGGCTCTGTGGATGAGAGGAAAGCAGTGGATGTGCTATTTCTTGACTTTAGCAAAGCTTTTGATACAGTCTCCCACAGTGTTCTTGCCAGCAAGTTAAAGAAGTATGGGCTGGATGAATGGACGGTAAGGTGGATAGAAAACTGGCTAGATGGTCGGGCTCAACGGGTAGTGATCAATGGCTCCATGTCTAGTTGGCAGCCGGTATCAAGTGGAGTGCCCCAAGGGTCGGTGCTGGGGCCGGTTTTGTTCAATATCTTCATCAACGATCTGGAGGATGGTGTGGACTGCACCCTTAGCAAGTTTGCAGATGACACTAAACTGGGAGGAGTGGTTGATACGCTGGAGGGTAGGGACAGGATACAGAGGGACCTAGACAAATTAGAGGATTGGGCGAAAAGAAATCTGATGAGGTTCAACAAGGACAAGTGCAGAGTCCTGCACTTAGGACGGAAGAATCCCTTGCACTGCTACAGACTAGGGACCGAATGGCTGGGCAGCAGTTCTGCAGAAAAGGACCTAAGGGTTACAGTGGACGAAAAGCTGTATATGAGTCAACAGTGTGCCCTTGTTGCCAAGAAGGCTAACGGCATTTTGGGTTGTATAAGTAGGGGCATTTCCAGCAGATCGAGGGACGTGATTATTCCCCTCTATTCGGCACTGGTGAGGCCTCATTTGGAGTACTGTGTCCAGGGCCCCACACTACAAGAAGGATGTGGATAAATTGGAAAGAGTCCAGCGGAGGGCAACCAAAATGATTAGGGGGCTGAAGCACATGACTTATGAGGAGAGGCTGAGGGAACTGGGATTGTTTAGCCTGCAGAAGAGAAGAGTGAGGGGGGATTTGATAGCTGCTTTCAACTACCTAAAAGGGGGTTCCAAAGAGGATGGATCTAGACTGTTCTCAGTGGTAGAAGATGATAGAACAAGGAGTAATGGTCTCAAGTTGCAGAGGGGGAGGTTTAGGTTGGATATTAGGAAAAACTTTTTCACTAGTAGGGTGGTGAAGCGCTGGAATGGGTTACCTAGGGAGGTGGTGGAATCTCCTTCCTTAGAGGTTTTTAAGGTCAGGCTTGACAAAGCCCTGGCTGGGATGATCTAGTTGGGGTTGGTCCTGCTTTGAGCAGGGGGTTGGACTAGATGACCTCCTGAGGTCCTTTCCAACCCTGAGATTCTATGATTCTATGATGTAGTGGGGTGGCTACCCCCGCTTCTGCCCTGAGGGGCTTGAAACAGCCCTAGGAGAGGGCTGCAGCTCTGACAGCTGAGCTGATTGGGGGGGAAGTAGCTGCAGCTGGGCCACGCCACAAACAGAGCCCAGCTGGCCCCTGTAAGAGGCTGCGAGCCAGAAGCCCGAAGAGTCTCTCTCTCTCTCTGCTTCCAGAGAGAGAAGGGTCTGGCTGCCAGGAGCTAAGCAGGGTACTGAACTGGAGCAGGGCTGGGGAAAGGCTACGGGAGCCGGGGAGCTCCGGCCTAAGGAAACGCCAGGCTGCAGGCCTGGTAAGGCCAGACCAGGTACTAGGGTTGCAGGGGCAGCCCAGGGGTAGGTAGAGGCAGCAGGTTCAAACCCCCTTTGCCCATGATGAGTGGCTTACACTGCAGTCTGCCGCAGTGCATGGGGCTAGATGGGGACTAGCTGTACACTGTACACTAGCTGTAGCTGTACACTGAGGCGAAGTGGGGATAGTGGGTGGGGGGGTTCCCCTGGGAGGGGGAGAGCCTAGGATTAAGACTGTGGGGTACTGCCAGTGGGGGCAGCACCCCAGAGAAAGGGCCACCGGGTCCCTGGGAGGGACACGGGGGCCAGAGAGCGGTCAGGCAGATCACCGGCCAGAAGAAGGCGCCCCGGAGGCTGGACGAGCAATTCCCTGGATAACCAGCGGGAGGAGCCGCCGGGTGAGTCCGACCTTGTTACAGCTGTTTACACTGGCGCTTTACAGCGCTGTAACTTGCTGCGCTCAGGGGGGTGCAGCGCTGTAAAGTGCCCGTGTAGCCATAGCCTTAGATGCCATCAACAAGCGGCCAAAAACATAGGGGATGGGAGAATTATGATGCCTGTTATATATATATCCCCCTCTTAAAGCTGCTTAAAATTTCCCATTATAAGCCCTTGCTTTCAGTTGTGTATATTTGTCAAACTTTAAGCCATTGGGCTGAAAGTTTCCATGTCTCCTCTCTGCCCTGGACATATTTTTTGCAATGCTTCAGTGAAAATGATTAAGCCGCTTCCACTGTCTAGGTGACTCAGCTCAGAAACTTCCTCCTCCCTTGGGAGTCAATGAAAGGAGCATTCGGCTGGTTTCAGTGGCTCATTTCCTTCCCCACTTCTCTCAGCCTTTGCCACTACATTACTTTCCCGGCTGCTAGCTCGCTATCCTGGACTTCTAGTTCCCTCTGCTTCCTGGCTGCAGGCCAGATTTTCAGCTCTATGTTCTTGACCCCCTGCAGTCTGGCTACATGGAACAGTGCAGGAAGCATGCACTGGAATACAACTAGCTCCTTTGGGGAAAGCTGGACAGCAATGAATAGCTGCAAGGCAGCAGGGTAGAGAGAAAATGAAAGGTTAGTGAAGTCCATGGCATAATACTATAGCATCTTGGGAAAATGCCAAATTCTACAACTATGGAATTGGAAACCACAGGGTCCTGACTGAGATGAATGGGGCAGTCAGTTCACACCTTTCAGAGCTATTGTTTCCAGCAGACTCACTACATCTGTTAACCTTGAAAACATGAACAGAGGACATTTCCACAGCCATGTGAGGTAGAAGCATGATTTTTTTGTAATGGAAGTTCAGATCCTGGAGCACAATTCTGTGGCAAGCAGGGTGGTACCCACCAGTATGCAGTACTGGCAAGAGCCTTTTAGCAGGAACGGCGTACCAGAAAGACCCGCTGGATGGGGTGGGGCTGCACTCTGCTCCTTAAAGGAGCAGAGCGCAGCTAGGGAGGGCATTCATTCTTTAAATGGCTTTAACAGCACAATACATATGCTTACAAACTGAAACAAAGGCTTTGTTTAAGTGTATCATATGTATTGTGCTGTTACATTGGTCAGGAGTCGGGGGGGGGGGGCGAAGGGGGGGCGCAGAAGGTGGTTAAACAGTGTTTTGATTCTGTTTCTCCCCATTGGTCTGAATTATCCATGATATCCATACTGCATCACATCAAATCCAAATCATTAGAGAAATGCCTCTGCTTGCATTGACCAGAGATGTTTGGATTCTGATGTCAGCCCAGTTCTGCAGCCAATGAGAATCAGGCGTTGTCCCCAGTGTACCTAGAATTCTTCTTTGCAGCCAAACTAGTCTAACATGCATTTTGTTAACTGGAACTAGAGCAGCAAAACAAAGAAAACAAATGCCTCATTTTCCAGCTTTGTGGGTGAAAGAACATTATAATGCCTGGCACTGATGGCCTTAAACCAGCTGCCTCAGGAATCTGCCAAGAACTTCGCTGAAAATGTGTTTCTCATCTTAGCAATGGAGCTAAGACTTATCACACATCTGCCCACATTTATTCGAATGATGCTCCTTCTGATCTGACAGCTCAGGCATTGTCATTTTTATCCAGAACAATTTACGAACTTGGAACCTAATCCTGTAAATCCTTAATCATTTGATCAATCCCATTGAAGACAATGAGACTATTTGCATGACTATGGACCACTTTTGTGGACTGGTAAGAGTTTCAGGAGTCTGTTCTGTTCCTATAAAGGAAGTTGAATCCCCCATTGAAATGCAATGATTGGGTACAATACCATAAAGCAGAATAGGATACAGTTCTACTTAAAATTTGTCTTTTAGTAAGTCATACATATGCTGAAATGGCTCCTCACCCAACTCCCATATTCCATATAAACAGACTGAATACTACATATGTGGGGGGAAAGTGAGTAGTTAAACATGTTGATGTTTGTATAAACAAAGCAGGGTGTCGGAAGGGATGGGGAGAGCATGGGGGCCGGGAAGAGTCACATGGAGGGTCACGTGGGGAGGTCATGTGCCCCCCCGCCCCCTTATGTCCCTCCATGAGTGCAGTACCGGCAAGAAATGATTTCTACTTGCACCACTGGTGGCAAGGGGTGAATTTCACAGCCACAAAACACACAGCGCCAGAGGATGACAGTCTAATTACATTTTACATTCTATTTGTTCTACAGACCCTCTCCATTAAGGATACAGGATGGACACTGAATGAGGCACAAAGTGACAAGAAGAAATAGGATATTCTCTTATATTTAAGGTACTGAACTGAGACCCAGGAGAACTGGCTCTATTCCTGGCTCTACCACAGATTTTGTACATGATGTTGGAGAAGATTATCAATGTATATGCACGGAGGGCCAAATTAAGGTTGCACTGACAACCTTTATTCTGGCATTTTTAACATCTGAGTCCTTATCTTTGCAATATTCAAGTTCTGGTAACGGTTTCTCAATACATGCTCTTCTATACACTTCTTGACCGAAGAGCATGTGATTGCACTAGGCGGCAATGTCACCACACGTGCCACTGAAATGTACCTGCCAAAACCCTTCCAACACATCGAAGAAAGCTGGGTGTTTGGCTAAAGACAGCAGTAGCTGTAAACACCAAAGAGGTGGCCTTTACACTTTGTTATAACATGCACTGTAAACGTGTGTGTGTAAACCCCCCAATAATATTATGCCAGGTCATCTTGGTCAAATGGAAAGAAAAAAAGATCTAGATTAATACATTTTAATTCCAGAATGGATTCAATCATTATGATCAAAGAGGGGCCATAGAATTTAACCCAAACACTCCGGCAACAACCGCAGTAACATGTGGTTGGGAAAGAGAATCTTTTCGGAAGACATCCACAATATAGTTTCAAAAGAAGGAGAATCCACCACAAGCTTTGGTAAGGTGTTCCAATGGCTAATAACCCAAACTGGTAACGTACACCTTATTAAACATTCCTATGCCTTTGTTAGCTTGACTAAAGAACCCCTTGCTATCAGAAATCTTCTCCCCATGTGAGTACTTATTATAGATTGTGATCAAGTCACATCTTGCTGTTCTCCTAGATATACTAAACAGACAGATTCTTCAGTCTCTCACTATAAAGAAAGGTTTTCAAGACCTCAAATGATTCTCATAGCTCTTCTGAACTCTTTCAATTTTTAAGTATCTTTTTTGAAGTGTGAATACCAGAACTGGACACAGGATCTAGTAATGGTCTCACTAATGTCATATACAGAGGTAATATTACCTCCTCCCTTCTACTCAACATTCCCCTGCTTATAAACTGATAGCTTATGTTCAGTTGGTTATTCATCATAACCCCCAAATTCCTTCTCAGAATCATTACTTTCCAAAACACAGGCCACCCATCCTGTAAGTACAACCTACATTCTTTGTTCTTAGATTATGATCTTGCCTGTGAAATTAAAAAAGTTTTGATTGCATGCACTTTATCAAGCCATCCAGATCACTTTGTGCAATTATCACTTTGTGTCATTTATCACTCCACCAGTTTTTGTATCTCTGAAGACTTTACAAGCGATTATTTTAGATTTTTTTCCCCCTGGTATCAAGTTTCTTTGATGTGACCTATTTGCCATAAAACCATGTCAATAGGAATTCATTTTATTACTATCCTGTAGTTCCCTATTAAGTCTCAAAAACTATTCCATTATTTTGCCCGGAGGATCAATGCCCGGTTAACGGGCTTATCATTACTTAGGTCATCCCATTTATCCCTTTAAAAATATTGGCACATTAGCTATCTTCCAGTCCTCTGGGACTTCCCCATATTCCAAGATTTGTGGAAAGGAAAAGCAGCTGACAATTTATTTATGTTTGCGGTGTTGTAGCCGTGTTGGTCCCAGGATATTAGAGAGACAAGGTGGGTGAGGGTAATTTTTTTATTGGACCAACTTCTGTTGGTGAAAGAGACAGGCTTTTGAACTGACAGAGCCTGGAAACTGAAATTCATAACTCTGTTAGACACCAAAAATCATGGACTTAATCAAGACACTGGATTTATGGGTCATTACAACAATCTGTAACACTAAACTCTCCTTTGTCCTATGGCTGTAAAGGTGTTAACTGCGCACTTGACCTTGAATGATCTTGCATGAAACCGTGTTAACTGTTTCTGTTCCACCATGCATTTTGCTGTGACACTGAGTACCTTTCCCAGATCTGAAGAAGAGCTCTATGTAAACTCAAAAGCTTGTCTCTTTCACCAACAGAAGAGGTCCAATAAAAGATGCTTCACCCATCTTGTTTCTATAATTTATTTAGACTTTCAAAAAGGCCTTTGACAAGACCTCGCATAAGAACTAAAGAAGTTAAGTAGTCACTGGGTGTGAGACAAAGTATGGTGATGGATCAAAAACTGAGACAGGAAAAAAGTAGAATTTAGAAAACATGACCTATGAGGAAAAGTTGAAAAACTGGGCATGTTTAGTCTAGAGAAAAGAAGACTGACGGGGGGGGGAGGGGGGGGGGGACCTGAGTACGATCTTCAAAATATGTAAAAGGCTGTTAAAGGGGACGATGATCAATTATTGTCCTAGCTTCGGTGGACATGGAGAAGAAGTAATCTGCTTACTTTGCAGCAAGGGAGATTTAGGTTTGATATTTCAAAAAAAAAAAAAAATTTTTTTAATATAAATGCTACTTAAACATTTTAAAATAGATATACAAATCAAATAACTCAGACTTAAAATAATTTTGCCTAAATATTCAGATTCCAAAAAACGTGAAAACTGAGTTTGGAGTAAATAGTCTCAGTAACAGTCATCTAGTAGTGCTACTTTCATACTTAACATGGCACCATATATTTACTCCTTATGTAACGAGAGGCCTGGACTTGACATGACTCTCAGCCATCTTGGATGCTCAGCCACCATAAGTTGGAAAGAAAACTACAGGGTCAGGAGAATTCGACCTTGATGGAGGGAAGCAAAGAGTAGGGTGACCAGATGTCCCGATTTTATAGGGACAGTCCCGATTACCCCCTCCTATTATCCCCCCAACCCATGTCCCAATTTTTCACATTTACTGTCTGGTCACCCTAGCAAAGAGAAAAGTATCAGCTGCAGCATTACTAACAGGGACAGATATATATTCACAAAGTCATGAGCACTGGAAGAGAATGGACAAGCTAACCTTGAGTTTTTGCAGTTTCTTACTGATAATAAAAAGTATGAGGTTTTGCTGTTGCAAGTGTATCCCACTAATGGAGCAAAGATAAGCAGACATTGAGAAGTTTTTACTAGCATGTGAACCTCTTTATAGTGAAAGTGATTCGTTAGTGTTTTTTTTGCACAGCTGCGTTTTAAGAAAATTAATTGGTTACGGCATAGATAAAAGAAATCCCCTTTCAACTATATAATGAGGGTCAGTAAACAAGCTCACAGACTCAGACTCATAGACTTTAAGGTCAGAAGGGACCATTATGATCATCTAGTCTGACCTCCTGCACAATGCAGGCCACAGAATCCCACCCACCCACTCCTGGAATAATCCTCTCACCTATGTCTCAGCTATTGAAGTCCTCAAATCATGGTTTAAAGACTTCAAGATGCAGAGAATCCTCCGGTAAGTGACCCGTGCCCCATGCTGCAGAGGAAGGCAAAAAGCCTCCAGGGCCTCTGCCAATCTACCCTGGAGGAAAATTCCTTCCCGACCCCAAGTATGGCGATCAGCTGAACCCCGAGCTTGTGGGCAAGACTCACCAGCCAGACACCCAGGAAAAAGTTCTCTGTAGTAACTTCTAACATCCCATCATTGACCATTGGTCCTATTTACCACTGATGGCAATTAATTGACCTTTGACTAAGATCATGTTATCCCATCAAACCATCCCCTCCATAAACGTATCTAGCTTAATCTTGAAGCCAGATAGGTCTTTTGCCCCCACTGCTTCCCTTGGAAGGCTGTTCCAGAACTTCACTCCTCTGATGGTTAGAAACCTTCGTCTAATTTCAAGTCTAAACTTCCTGATGGCCAGTTTATATCCATTTGTTCTTGTGTCCACATTGGTACTGAGCTGAAATAATTCCTCTCCCTCCCTGGTATTTATCCCTCTGATATATTTAAAGAGAGCAATCATATCTCCCCTCAGCCTTCTTTTGGTTAAGGTAAACAAACCAAGCTCCTTGAGTCTCCTTTCATACGACAGGTTTTCCATTCCTCGGATCATCCTAGTGGCCCTTCTTTGTACCTGTTCCAGTTTGAATTCATCCTTCTTAAACATGGGAGACCAGAACTGCACACAGTATTCCAAATGAGGTCTCACCAATGCCTTGTATAACGGTACTAACACCTCCTTATCTCTACTAGAAATACCTCGCCTAATGCATCCCAAGACCGCATTAGCTTTTTTCACGGCCACATCACATTGGCGACTCAGTCATCCTGTGATCAACCAGGACTCCGAGGTCCTTCTCCTCTTCCGTTACTTCCAACTGATGCGTCCCCAGCTTATAACTAAAATTCTTGTTATTAATCCCTAAATGCATAACCTTACACTTCTCACTATTAAATTTCATCCTATTACTATTACTCCAGTTTACAAGGTTATCCAGATCTTCCTGTAGGATATCCCGATCCTTTTCTGAATTGGTAATACCTCCCAACTTTGTGTCATCTGCAAACTTTATTAGCACACTCCCAATTTTGGTGCCGAGGTCAGTAATAAAAAGATTAAATAAAATTGGTCCCAAAACTGGACCTTGAGGAACTCCACTGGTAACCTCCCTCCAGCCTGACAGTTCACCTTTCAGTATGACCCGCTGTAGTCTCCCCTTTAACCAGTTCCTTATCCACCTCTCAATTTTCATATTGATCCCCATCTTTTCCAATTTAACCAATAATTCCTCATGTGATACTGTATCAAATGCCTTACTGAAATCGAGGTAGATTAGATCCACTGCGTTTCCTTTATCTAAAAAATCTGTTACTTTCTCAAAGAAGGAGATCAAGTTGGTTTGGCACGATGTACCTTTTGTAAAACCATGTTGTAATTTGTCCCAATTGCCATTGACCTCAAGGTCCTTAACTACTTTCTCCTTCAAAATTTTTTCCAAGACCTTGCATACTACCGATGTCAAACTAACAGGCCTGTAATTACCCGGGTCACTTTTTTTCCCTTTCTTAAAAATAGGAACTATATTAGCTATTCTCCAGTCAAATGGTACAACCCCATTTGTACTAATGCTGCTGATTGGGCCGTAATAAAGAATGCCATAGAGAATTTGGATGTGGATGCAAGGAGATGGAATTGAGCGAAGGAATTAAGGAAGGTGGTTATGTCAGCAAGGCAGTTACATAAACTGTTCCACCTGACAGAACAGGGCCCCAGTGAATCCCCAGAAATGTACCTTATTAAGAAAGAGGTCCTGGCTATAGCTGCTTGGATCCTACAAGAAACTGGTGATAACCCCACTTTTGACACCCTGGGTTTTAAGACTGCAGTGGTGGATGGTTTAAATCCGAAAATGAAAGAGATTTTGGGACCTGTGGATGTAACTAGGGACTATGAGACCTTAAGGCAAGAAATTTTTAGGGCTGCCATAATTTTTGGAGAGACGCAGGGTGAAGCAGGAAAAGGGCATAAGGACAGGAGAATGGAACAGGTCCAGACAGTAACCTTCACTAACAATGGATCCCCAGACCACCAAGGGAAACTGGGTGGAAAAGGGGCAAATGTACAATGGAATGGTAGAGGTAGAGGATAGGGAGCAGGCTCGGGTAACTGGGGACCAAGAAGGGGATATGGATGTCAGATGAGAGGAAGAGGGTACGTTAGAAAGAGACGGGTTGACAATACAGGCAGGGGAATCCAGAGAGATATGAAATGGGAGACCCATGAGTGAGTTATTGCAGAGGGTCATGCAGCTAGAGAGGCAGGAGGAGATAGCTGATGGGGCTCTCTTAAATCCCATAACAGATTTGGAGCCATTGGCACCATCTCATTAGGGATGCCCGGCTCCCCAGACTCCTACTGATGTAGTGGCCAAACTACAATCTGACAAATGAGGGCACCCCACTGTAGGGGCAATAATGGGAAGACCAGGGAAACAAACACAGCCCACACTTCTTTAACTTGCTGGCAAGAACACTGTGGGAGACTGTATCAAAAGCTTTGCTAAAGTCAAGAAATAGCACATCCACTGCTTTCCTCTCATCCACAGAGCCAGTTATCTCATCATAGAAGGCAATGAGGTTAGTCAGGCATGACTTGCCCTTGGTGAATCCATGCTGACTGTTCCTGATCACTTTCCCCTCCTTTAAGTGGTTCAGAATTGATTCCTTGAGGACCTGTTCCATGATTTTTCTGTAAGCTATTCCCCTCGTGGAGGTGGAGTGCCTGCAGCGCTGGGAGAGCTCTCTCCCAGCGCTGGTGCGCAACCACACTCGCACTTCAAAGCGCTGCTGCGGGAGCGCTGCCACGGCAGCACTTTGAAGTTTCGAGTGTAGGCAAAGCCTAAAGAAAAGAAACAGCCTGCAAGTAAGTGGAACCTTGCAATTATTCTCCAAATTATTCTGGCAAATAGAGGCTAGGGACACCATCCCTGCCCATCCTGGCTAATAGCCATTGATGGACCTATCCTCCACGAATTCTCCAATGTTCAGGTGTCCTCATGTCCCTCCCGTCATTGCTACAAAGGGGTGTGACGAACTAGGACTGTTGTTAAGGTTTCCCTGAGTACTGTGTGAGTGCTCACGGCACCCCCAGGGGAACCCTGTCACTGCAAAAATCCTTCTCTCTCCCAGGGCCAAGCCGCAGGCTCCTCCGCCCCTGGGACTGCTCACTGCATCCCCCAGGGGGACTCCATCATTGCACAGTCCTTCTCGCTAATCACACACTCCCAGGGGTTAAGCGTAGCTCCTCCGCTCCCCGAAACCGCTCCTCAGTGAGCCTTCAGCACGCCTGGTCCTCGTTAGCCCCCCTTCGTTCTACTGCTCCCCAGTTACTTACTGCAGGAAGCGCCGTTCATGGGGTGCAGAACATCCCGCCGCTGCCACCAGTTGTCACGGAGTATAGGGGAGTCCGGCCCTGCACCCCTCTTCCCCGGATTCACTGGGAGTCTCAGCCAGCCAGTAGAACAGAAGGTTTATTAGAGATGCCAGGAACACAGTCCAACCAGAGCTTGTCAGTACATCCAGGACCCCTCAGTCGGGTCCTTCCGGGGGGCAGGGAGCTTAGACCCCAGCCTGGGAGCTCCCTGCATTTCGCCCCACAGCTCCAAACGGGGCAGGGAGGCCAGACCCTGTCTGCCTCTCTCCCCTCTTCTCCGGCCAGCTCCAAACTGAAACTCTCCAGCCCCTCCTCCCCCTTTGTCGGCTTCCCGGGCCAGGAGGTCACCTGATCCCTTTGTTCCCACACCTTCAGCTCATACCTTTGCCGGGGGAAGGGCCGGGCCATCTCTTGCCAGGAGACAGAGCCATTCTCTGTGTCCAGGCCTCTGCCTTTTAGGGCTTTGTAACAATCATGCACCGTTGTCCCACCACCTAGATACTTAAGCACCGCATAGGGGAAACCGAGGCACTCACACAGTACTCAGGGAAACCTTAACAACAGTCCTAGTTCGTCACACCCCTTTGTAGCAATGACGGGAGGGACATGAGGACACCTGAACATTGGAGGCTAGCTGTAGATATCCCAGATGGGTGGAAGCCCAAAATATTAAATGATCAATGGATTCAGGCCCTAACAGAAAAACTACCAGGAATCCACAAAAAAAATGAACAACCGAGAACACCATGGGTCTACTGTCGTGATGAAGATTGCATTGTGGTTTTTGTGTTGTTTGTTGTTAAATATGTGCCTGAGTTAAACTACAGCCAATTAAAAGTAAAATACATATTGTATTCAAATGTAATGCCTGTACCAATTGGAATAATTTTAACTGTTGTAAAGACATTGCTTGGGCATGCCCATTACATAAGAACGGCCATACTGGGTCAGACCAAGGGTCCATCTAGCCCAGTATCCTGCCTTCCAACAGTGCCAATGCCAGGTGCCCCAGAGGGAATGAACAGAACAGGTAATTATCAAGTGATTCATCCCATCGCCCATTCCCAGCTTCTGGCAAATAGAGGCTAGGGACACCATCCCTGCCCATCCTGGCTAATAGCCATTGATGGACCTATCCTCCACGAATTTATCTAGTTCTTTTTTGAACTCTGTTATAGTCTTGGCCTTCACAACATCCTCTGGCAAAGAGGTCCACAAGTTGACGGCGTTGTGTGAAAAAAGTCTTTTGATTAATAGGCAGCAGGTTTAAAACAATTTAATTTGGTGACCCCTAGTTCTTGTTATGAGAACATGTAGATAACACTTCCTTATTTACTTTCTCCACACCAGTCATGATTTTATAGATTTCTATCATATCTCCCCGCCCCCAGTCATCTCTTTTCCAAGGTGAAAAATCTGAGTCTTATTAATCTCTCCTCATATGGAAGCTGTTCCATACCCCTAACTCTTTTTTTGCCCTTTTCTGAACCTTTTCCAATTCCAATGTATCTTTTTTGAGATGGGGCGACCACATCTGCACACAGTATTCAAGATGTGGGTGTACCATGGATTTATAGAGAGGCAATATGATTTTTCTATTTTATAATCTGTTCCTTTCTTCATGATGCCCAACATTCTGTTCACTTTTTTGATTGCCGCTGCGCATTGAGTGGATGGACTCCAAGATCTCTATCCTGAGTGGTATAAGCTAATTTAGACCCCATCATTTTATATGTATAGTTGGGATTATGTTTTTCAATGTGCATTACTTTGCATTTATCAACACTGAATTTCATCTGCCATTTTGTTGCCCAGTCACCCAGTTTTGTGAGATCCTTTTCTAGCTCTTTGCAATCTGCTTGGGATTTAACTGTCTTGAGTAGTTTTGTATCATCTGCAAATTTTGCCACCTCACTGTTTGCCCCTTTTTCCAGATCATTTATGAATATGTTGAATAGGACTGGTCCCAGTTCCGACTCCTGGGGGAAACCACTATTTACCTCGCTCCGTGCTGAAAACTGACCATTTATTCCTACCCTTTGTTTTCTATCTTTTAACCAGTTACCAATCCATGAGAGAACCTTCCCTCTTATCCCATGACAGCTTACTTTCCGTAAGAGCCTTTGGTGAGGGACCGTGTCAAAGGCTTTCTGAAAATCTAAGTACACTATATCCACTCAATTCCCCTTGTCCACATGCTTGTTGACCCCCTCAAAGAATTCTAGTAGATTGGTGAGGCACAATTTCCCTTTACAAAAACGATGTTGACTTTTCCCCAACAAATTATGTTCATTTATGTGTCTGACAAATTTTGTTCTTTACTATAGTTTCAACCAGTTTGCCGGGTTCTGAAGTCAGGTTTACCAGCCTGTAATTACTGGAATCACCTCTGGAGCCCTTTTAAAAAATTGGCATCATATTAGCTACCCTCCAATCATTTGGTACAGAAGCAGATTGAAATGATAGGTTACAAACTACAGTTAGCAGTTCTGCAATTTCACATTTGAGTTCCTTCAGAACTCTTAGGTGAATACCATCTGGTCATGGTGACTTATTACTATTTAGTTTATCAATTTGTTCCAAAACCTCTGCTAATGACACCTCAATCTGGGACAGTTCCTCAGATTTGTCACCTAAAAAGAATGGCTCAAGTTTGGGAATCTCCCTCACATCCTCAGTCGTGAAGACTGATGCAAATAATTCATTTAGTTTCTCCGCAATGGCCTTATCGTCCTTGAGTGCTCCTTTAGGATCTTCATTGTCCAGATGTTTAGCAGGTTTTCTGCTTCTGATGTACGTAAACATTTTTCTGCTATTACTTTTTGAGTCTTTGGCTAGTTGTTCTTCACATTCTTTTTTGGTCTTCCTAATTACATTTTTACACTTCATTTGCCAAAGTTTATGCTCCTTTCTGTTTTCCTCACTAGGATTTAACTTCCACTTTTTAAAGGATGCCTTTTTTAGTCTCTCACTGCTTCTTTTACTTTGTTGTTTAGCCACAGTGGCATTTTTTTGGTTCTCTTACAATGTTTTTTAATTTGGGGTATACATTTAAGTTGAGCCTCTACTATGGTGTCTTTAAAAAAAAGACGGTTACTCACCGTTGTAACTGTTGTTCTTCGAGATGTGTTGCTCATATCTATTCCAGTTAGGTGCGCGCGCGCCGCGTGCACAATCGTCGGAAGATTTTTACCCTAGCAACACTCGGTGGGCCGGCTGGCGCCGTTACGGTGCTGAATAAATACCCCAGCCGGCCCAGCGCCCTCTCAGTTCCTTCTTGCCGGCTACTCCGACAGCGGGGACGGAGGGCGGGTTTGGAATAGATATGAGCAACATCTTGAAGAACATTTACAATGGTGAGTAACCGTCTTTTCTTCTTCGAGTACTTGCTCATATCTATTCCAGTTAGGTGACTCCCAAGCCCTACCTAGGTGGTGGGGTCGGCGTGAGATACTGCAGAATGGAGACTGGTGCTCCGCCCTCGGGCGTACCTTCAAAAGTTTTGCTTGGGCCCCACCGGTGGTTTAGGGGGGGCCCTGGTTCTGGCCAGTCTGATGAACCGGCGGTCTTCTCCTACAACCCCAGCCATGCCTTCTGGAGAAGTCCTGTCTACGCCTGGGCACGGTGTAGGGGCACTGCGTGAAGGGCCGGCACTGCGTGGTGGGGGTATGCATCCCCAGTGACCGTATTATGGTGCGACCGTCTTTTAGGGTCTGAAGCCTCAAGTCCGTTTACTCGGAAAACAGGCCCTGCCCATCGAAGGGCAGGTCCTGAATTGTATACTGAACCTCCGCCGGGAGGTTAGAAGACTGCAGCCAGGAGATACGCCGCATGGCAACCACCGAAGCAAGTGTTCTGGCCGCCGAGTCGGCCATGTCCAAGGAGGCCTGCAAGGATGTTCTGGCCACCTTTTTGCCTTCCTCAATTAAGGCCGAGTACTCTTGTCTGGACTCTTGGGGCACAAATTCCCTGAATTTCTGCATTGAGTTCCAGGTATTATAGTTATAGCAACTCAGAAGGGCCTGCTGGTTAGCCGCTCTGAGTTGAAGGCCACCCGCCCCGAGTAGATCTTTCTACCAAACAGGTCCAGGCGCCTAGCTTCCTTAGACTTAGGTGCAGAGGCCTGCTGACCATGTCTCTCCTTCTCGTTCACAGATTGAACGACCAAGGAGCATTGGTTGGGGGTGAGTGTATAAGTACTCAAAGGACTTTGGGGGCACCATATATTTTCTCTCCACCCCTCTGGCAGTGGGGGGTATTGAAGCTGGAGATTGCCAAATTGAAGTGGCGTTGGTATGGATCGTACGAACAAACGGCAGGGCTATCCTGGTAGGGGCACCGGCTGACAGGATGTCCACCACCGGGTCCTCAAGCTCCACCACCTCCTCCACCTGTAGGTTCATATTTAGGGCCAGTCTGCAAAGCAGGTCTTGGTGGTCCCGGAGGTCAATAGGTGGTGGGCCAGAAGATGATGCTCCCGCCACTGCCTCATCTGGGGAGGAAGAGGACGACAACCCTGGAACTAGCGGGTCCTGGGGAAGGTCCTGCTGTAGGAGCTCTCCTGGCTCAAGGTCTTCAGCCTCAGGGACTGGAGCCTCGGCCGATGGGTGGGCCGCTGCTTCCGAGTCCTCCGGGGGAGGGAGGGATACTGTGGCCTCTGGCACCCGGGGCTCCGAGTGCACCGATTGGGAGGCTCTGGAAGGGGCCCCTTGGGCCTGATATGACATGACACTGGTGTCCAGAAAGGCCACTGCTGTGGTCCCTGGGCAGAGTCCTGCATGTCCCCCTGCCAATGGCTAGGGCCCTCCATACGGTGGGCCTGGTTCATATAGTAGCCACTTTCCACCCTGGAGGATTGAGACCCAGAGCGGGAAGGCCAAGGTGGAGCGGAATGCCCTTGCAGCCCGGTACGCGGTGCCATGATGCGCCATGGCGAAGGGGATCGGTGCCAGGATCTGGATTGGTACCGGGACCTGGAGCGGTACCGACGATTGTCTCGGTATCGGGAGCCCGACCTGGATCGTGTAAGGGAACGCCTAGGCAATCGGCAGCGGGACCGGCTTTCCGGACACCTGTGCTGCAACCGGCCCCGGGATCGGGAGCGGTGCCGGGAGCCATAGTAGCGTCGGCCGTGTCTGGAGGTCGACCTTGAATGGCGCCACAAGTGCGACAGGCGCCGGGAAGAGGATCGGTGCCGAGACTGCGAGTGGTGCCGAGACTGAGATCTGCGCCTGGAGCAGGACTGGGATCTCGATCTGGACCGGCGATGACCAGCTCCTGCGTGCGGTAGCGGGCACAGCACGGCAGGCTCGCCTCGGGAGGGGACGATTCGCATCGGCGGTACCGAAAGCTGATGTGGTGCTGGTTCGGTAAGCGCAATCAAGTCCCTCGCTGCTGAGAAGGTGTTCGGTGTGGATGATAGCGTTAGCTCTACCTCGGTGCATACTGGGGAGCCGACGGCCACCGAGCTCGACGGACCTTGTGGTACCGGAGTCGTCAGTGCCGGAGTCTTAGCCGGGGGCCCCAAACTCAACGGTCCTTGTGGTACCGGGGTCGATGGACCGGTGCCGGCGTCTTGGTCGGGGGCACCGAACTCGACGGACCTTGTGGTACCGGAGTCGACAGTGCTGGAGCCGGGCCGAACGACTTGGCCGGGCGGTTCTGAACAGGCTGCGGCTGCAGCGGCGTCGGGGGGAGGGGGTGTGCCAGTCCCGGGGTCTGTTTACCCAACGTTGGGGACAGCGAACGGCGCCTCTGAGGAATCGTGGCTGGAGTCGTCCGGTGCTGGGGCTCCTTACTCGTACTCGGGCGCTCCGGTGCCGCTGTAGCAGTGCGTGCCGCAGTTGTCGGTACTGGGTTACGGTGCGGGGCCGACATCGGGCTAAGTGCCGCTTCTAACAGGAGCTGCTTTAAATGAAAGTCCCACTCCTTCTTGGTTCTAGGCTTAAAAGCCTTGCAGATCCGGCACTTATCTGCGAGATGGGACTCCCCGAGGCACTTCAGACAGGATTCGTGGAGGTCCCCCATAGGCATCGGCTTGGAGCAGGCTGAGCAAGGCTTGAATCCCGGAGAGCCAGGCATCAGCCTGGTACCGGGAGGGAGAAAAGGGGAGAAGCCCCTTATCTCCCATTAGTATTTACACTAAACTTCTAACAAGAACTATCAAAACTATTAACAACTACTTAAAAGTACTTAAAACTATTAAAATGGTAAGCTAGTGCTAACTAATCTAGGGAGGTGGAGATCAGCTACGCTGCGCTCCACAGTTCCAACAACCGTCACGGGCGGAAAGAAGGAACTGAGAGGGCACTGGGCCGGCTGGGGTATTTATTCAGCGCCGTAACGGCACCACTCCAGAGGGCGCCAGCCGGCCCACCGAGTGTTGCTAGGGTAAAAATCTTCCGACGATCGTGCACGCAGCGCGCGCACACCTAACTGAAATAGATATGAGCAAGCACTCGAAGAAGAAGTTCCCATGCAGCTTGCAGGGATTTCACTTTTGGAGCTGTAGAAGCGACAGAGTCCTGTGGCACCTTATAGACTTTTTGAGCTGTACCTTTTAACTTCTGTTTAACTTCCTAACTACATTTGTGTAGTCCCCCTTTCTGAAATTGAATGCTACAATGTTGGGCTGTTGTGGTGTTTTCCCTGCCACAGGGATGTTAAATTTAATACTATTATGGTCACTGTTACTAAGTGGTCCAGCTATATTAACCTCTTGGACCAGATCCTGTGCTTCACTTAGGAGAGGCAATTCTTGATTTACTCCTCTTGTGGGTTCCAGGACTAGCTGTTCCAAGAAGCAGCCATTTAAGATGTCAAAAAACTTTCTCTCTGCATCCCGTCCTGAGGTGACATGTACCCAGTCAATATGGGGATAGTAGAAATCCCCCATTATTATTGAGTTTTTTTATTTGTTATAGCTTCTTTAATCTCCCTGAGCATTTCACAGTCACTATCACCATCCTGATAAGGTGGTGGGTAGTATATCCCTACAGCCATATTCTTATTATTAGAGCATGGAATTACTATCCACAGAGATTATATGGTACAGTTTGGTTCATTTAAGATTTTTACTTCATTTGATTATATGCAACAAAGTTTTGGTTAATATACTCACACCCTTCCTTTATAACTTGGTGGTAAGAGACACAGGACCAGCCTTGCAGTTCAGGTTTTTCAATTCTTGAGTGAAGGATGCAGTGCTTAGAAAAAGCTAAGAGCTATCAAAGCTGACTTAGGGTTTACTTGACTAACAAACTTAAAATCAAAACCTAATAAACAAACTAAGAATAAAAACTCAGGGAAACCAAGTTTTGCCTAGTTCCCTTGACATTTAAAGTTTAAGAAGAACAAGTATAGCCTACTAATAGTAGTAGTCATCGTAGATAGACAGAATAGATCAAATGAGTGAAAATGACAGAGCGGAGGGGAGTGAAGAAAGAGCAGAAGTGAAGCGAAGTGGAAGCGCTCTAGCAAGGTAGGTCACCTCTTTTATAGGGCACAAGTGCCGGAAATCCTTCCTCCTATGCCCAAATTTCATTCCTCACCCACAAATGTTAGGGTACGCTTACTCTATAGGCTAGTAGGTTTGTACGTATTGATGACATGTACCTACGCACATAAATTTCCTTGTGGTGTACCTGTTATAGTCTGTGGGTACAACATTCAAAACCCCCCTATGCCATTCTCTATTGTCTATTGGTCTAGATAAAAGGTCATAGACATCGGCGTGGGTACTTATCTATTTAGGTAACAAAATATAGGTCAACTTTACTTTTCTGGGTAAATGGTCTTTGTATAGATGTGTTAACTTTACTTGGTTTAACATACAGGATATGGCCTTCGGGTCTCTTGCGTTACAGCCAAGCTTACTTTAATATAAATCTATAAACCTATTACAATACATTTAACTATAAGAATATACATATAGTGACAGGGTCAGGCCAGATGGCTACAGGAGAGTGTTTGAAGGCAGATATATTAGTCCCAGATTAAGCAGATCCCTTTTCCCTGGGTAAGGTAACAGGGGCAGTTCCAGAACAAGCAGGAACTTGCTGGAACCAGTTAAGGCAGGCAGGCTAATTAGGACACCTGGAGCCAATTAAGAAGAAAGTGCTAGAATCAATTAGGACAGGCTGGCTAATCAGGGCACCTGAGTTTAAAAAGGACCTCACTTCAGTTTGTGGCATGCGTGCGAGGAGCTCGGAGCAAGAGGCACAGAAGGAGTTGAGAGTGAGAAGGTGTACTGTTGGAGGACTGAGGAGTACAAGTGTCATTAGACCATCAGGAGGAAGGTCCTGCAGTGAGCATAAAGAAAGTGTTGAGAGGAGGCCATGGGGAAGTAGCCCAGGGAGTTGTAGCTGTCACGCAGCTGTTACAGGAAACCCTATAGACAGCTGCAATCCACAGGGCCCTGGGCTGGAACCCGGAGTAGAAGGCAAACCTCTCAACTCCTGATCAGACACAGGAGGAGTTTGACCTGAACTGTGGGTTCTATATATTATAGGCTACACAACAATCTGGTTCCATTTTGGTTTAGGTGGAGTACATCCTTCCTGTATAGGCTCCCCCTTTCCCAAAGGTTTCCACAGTTGTTAAAAAATCTAAACCCCTACACCATCCTCTCATCCACGCATTGAGACCCTGCAGTTATGCCTGTCTAACTGCCCCTGCACGTAGAACTGGAAGCATTTCAGAGAATGCTACCATGGAGGTTCTGGATTTCAATCTCTTACCTAGCAGCCTAAATTTGGCCTCCAGGACCTCTCTCCTATCCTTTTCTACGTCAGTGGTAGCTACATGTTCCACAACCACCAGCTCCCCCCACAGCATTACACAAGTCTAGCTAGATGTCTTGAGAGATCCGCAACCTTCGCACGAGGCAGGCAAGTCACCATGTGGTTCTCCTGGTCATCGCAAACCCAGCTGTTTCTAATGATCAAATCCCCCATAACTATTACCTCTCTTCCCAATAACTGGAGTTCCCTCCCCCAGAGAGCTATCCTCGGTGTGAGAGGATACCACGACATCATCTGGAAGGAAGGTCCCAACTATGGGATCGCTTCCCTCTGCTCCAGTTAGATGTTCTCCTTCCCTGAGACTTTCATACAGACTTTACATAAGGCGGGAATCTTTTGTTTCCCAAATTAGACCTTCCCATCCTGTTAGTGGAAAATTAGTGTTGACATGACCACCTGATCTAGGAGTGTCACAGCTACATCCCAGGACCACTCTCAGGAAGGACAGAGATTAGTATCTTCAAGTCTTGTTTTTTCTTCTTAATGCCCCATCAAGGCTGATGGCCTGTTGTGTGGTGGGTGTCTCCCAAATACACACCCACTTGTAATTGTTATATAGTCCATATTCCTAACTTTAGATACAGAAATGATACATGCATACAAATTGGATAATCTGTAACTTATTCAGTAACTTATAACCTTTCCAGTGATACCTTACAAGACCTATTTTACATAAAATAGATCTCAGTTATGATTACAGTGGATGAGAAGCTGGATATGAGTCAGCAGTGTGACCTTTTTGTCAATAAGGCTAACGGCATATTAGGCTGCATTAGTAGGAGCATTGCCAGCAGATCGAGGGAAGTAATTATTCCCCTCTATTCGGCACTGATGAAGCCATATCTGGAGTATTGCATCCAGTTTTCGGTCCCCTACTACAGAAAGGATATGGACAAATGGAGAGATTCCAGTGGAGGGGACCGAAAATTATTAGGGGACTGGGGCACATGACTTACGAGGAGAGACTGAGGGAACTGGGCTTATTTAGTCTGCAGAAGAGAAGACTTAGAGGGGATTTAATAGTAGCCTTCAACTACCTGAAGGGGGGTTCCAAAGAGGATGGAGCTCGGCTGTTCTCAGTGTTGGCAGATCACAGAACAAGGCGCAATGGTCTCAAGTTGCAGAGAGGGAGGTTTAGGTTGGATATTAGGAAAAACTATTTCACTAGGAGGGTGGTGAAGCACTGGAATGGGTTACCTAGGGAGGTGGTGGAATCTCCATTCTTAGAGGTTTTTAAGGCCCAGCTTGACAAAGCCCTGGCTGGGATGATTTAGTTGGGGTTGGTCCTGCTTTGAGCAGGGGGTTGGACTAGATGACCTCCTGAGGTCTCTTCCAACCCTAATCTTCTATGATTCTAAGCAACATTCTACATTCAAAGGTCTAATAATTAGTTTAAGCATTTGAAATATAAGCATCTATAAAAACACTTTAAATGTGTATGGGACAAGAAACTGGGGTGGAGGGAAAAACTGGGGCATTGGTTTAGTTAGCAGAGCTGATGAAGGAAGCTGGGCAGTAAGGATTCTTGTTTCTCAGGCTCTAGTTCTGTCCCTAACAAATCCATAGCCAGGCTTTCACACAAGCTCTCTCTGTGCCCTTTTCCCTCTTCCCCAGCTTCCCACTAACCTGATAAATCTGGCCAGCAGAAGATGCAGTCAGACTGACCTTGTAAGGTCCACTGGACTCAGGATCCTCTGGTGAGCCACACGCCAGTTGCCACAGGCAGTGGGTGCCTCTTTCATAGAGAAGCTTCACTTCTTATCATACAATCATAGAATCTCAGGGTTGGAAGGGACCTTAGGAGGTCATCTAGTCCAACCCCCTGCTCAAAGCAGGACCAATCCCCAATTTTTGTCCCAGATCCCTAAATGGCCCCCTCAAGGATTGAACTCACAACCCTGGGTTTAGCAGGCCAATGCTCAAACCACTGAGCTATCCCTCCCCCCCTTATGCGACATGTACATTAAAGCTTCCTAGCCCTCTTGCCCCCCGACTTGCAAACAGGGCAAAGAAAGGGAGACATTTGCAGGCAAAAGAGCACGAGAAGCATATCTTCCAACTCTGAGAAAGTGGCCCCTCTCCATCAGATTGGCAAATCTATAGTTCATACAGGAGACCCAGCCCAGTAAACCTCACTAAATCAAGTCACACTTAGGCCTCTGTCAGCAAACTTTATCAGATCAGTGGGATGCAGCTGGTGGTGTGTTGGGGTTGCAGCAGACACCAATGGGGAGGAGCCACACTTAAGAGATAGAATGGTTAGGGTCCATGTTAGGAACAGAGACACCTGGGCAGTGGATCCAACCAGGCAGCCATTGAGGACAGAACTCGTCTGCAAGAAATGCACTGTTCTACTAGCATCTTTGAGGGCGGGGAAATCCATTGGTTATGCCAAAGGGTACTTTCTTAATTAAGAATGCTTGGATTCAGTAAGCCTGCTGTACAATTCTTGATCGATGTATGAGGAGATATTTAAAATAAATGATGGACTATTATCACCGATACAATCATATTTCTAATGAGTGCAATACAAATTGGTGCTATTTAGAGAATACTTGTTTAAACAACATTCAAAAGAGAACTTACAGAACTGCGACTGATCATCTAAATCACTGTCAAACTCACCTGGTCTTCAGCGTCAAAAGCTTTCTGTGTTGTGTTATTTAATGATTCTGGTGTGGCTGCCACCGCAGAGTCTGGTGGGATGTTTACACCATTGGTCCCACTGCTGGGAACTGTAATGAGAAATATTATATGCTGAAGATTTAAAGGGCCATCCAAAAGGATATTCAGCTTCCCAAAATAATATGGAAAATTGCAGTTGGAAAATTTCCAACCCACTAGAGCCCCTAAGAAGCTTTAGAAGTCAGTAGCATTAACAGTCCAACATCATTCATCTACATTCCTAGAGGGCTAAAAAAAAAATCAATTTGGAACCATTATAAAATGTGTTAATAAACTGTTTAGTGTGAAAATTCTACATATTTACATTCGACCTATACTCTTCCTTAGCATTTTATAAGATCAGTTTCATAATGTAGGTACACTTAAAGTCTTAAAAAATGAGGAAACTGTTTTACTAAGGCCCCAAATCATGCAATTATGAAGCAAGTGCATGACTCAATTACTTAATGTGTTGTACTCATTAAATTAATTATATTTTACAACACCAGACTCCAGGGTCTGTGGCTATGAGACGAGCGTACTGCTCAGGTGCTGGAGACAGACAATGCCTCACAGTTCACCCAAGAGGCATTTACTATACAAATACTGCATATCTCACTGTATGTTGTTTCTTATGTGACAGTTGTATTTCACCCTAATGACTTCCAGGTTCCTTTGAAACCGAGGGAAATCTAGAAAACATTAAACAAAGAAAAAGGTCACTCTGAGGAGAAACAAAACTAACCTCAGAGTTACAGGTGTGTTGCCATTTTGGTTCTCTTTCCCAACATCACTATGCATACATGATCAAAGTGCATGGAATATTATAGAGCAATAGAGGAATGTGATTTACCCATTTGTGAAAAAGCCTTAGGCTGTGGTGCTTGTAAAACTGCAGGGCGTAGTACACTTCGTTGCTGTTCCTTAGGTTTCTGGCTTGGGAGACCTAAAAATGAAAGCAAACTTTTCCAGGACCCTCAAGTACATTAGCTGCAAAAATCAACATTACTCAATATTCTCCTTAAGTGTTTCTGAGACAACGCAAGATTGAAGTGGCACAAAGTTCAAATTATATCGTATTTGTCCCCTGAAAGAGACATTTTCCTGTTTCCCCCTAAAAAAAATAATAATTCAGAAAGGGTAAGATTACTGTTTTGTTCCTAGTCTTTAAACAGTTCCTTACTGCATTCGCCCACCATAAGCTACATTAAAAAATATTAAAACAGAATAAAAGCCAGAAAATTCAATGAATAGTGAAGTGCAGAGAACATGCATTCCCAGCTGTATTTATCAAAGCCATGTCCAGCTCCACACACTAGGTCTTATCCTTCCCTTTGAAGTCTCTTCCAGATTGTGAAGGGTGAAATACTTTTTATGGCCTGTAAACTGAAATTTATTATTGAGAACACTAATCTAGCATGTTGTTCCAGTTAATCCTGACTGGCTCTGGGGGGTCAAACTGATCTTTTTGGAATTCTATAAAACAATACAATATGCTAAAGTTCTTCCATTCACATTTGGACCTTAAAAAGTCTATTAGGAACCCCCCACCTCCACCCCTCTCAACTGGATCAACTCCACAAGTCTATGGAAATCCCTGATCAGTTAGGGTTTCTCCTCGGAAGTAAAAAAAGGAACACTTGGTCCATTAAAATGCTACGGAAAAATTGTCACCTTTAACATTAATATTTCACTTGTACTGAAAGTGAGTCATTTTCCAAAGTATCCAAAAAGATGTCCGGAATTTGGATAGAGGCTAAGGAAACTGCTAGATATACTGATTGCCTCCATCCTCGTTCACATGCCCTAATTTTGATATGTATAAATTGGCTTTTGAGCACTAGAAGAGAGCAAACCAAAACATGAGAAAGCAATAAGCTTTTTAATATTTTACAAACTCCCATTTGTACTGAGAATGAAACAGTTTAAGTTATACATCATGGCTTCCACTAACACAGAGAAACAGTTTTATTTCCTTAAACTCCTCTGGTAATTGTAACAGCACTGCTCCCTCTATCACATACTTATATATACAAAACACATTTCTTAACTTCAGTGTTCATGCAATAGAAGAAGATTTTTTAAACAGGAACTAGAACAAAAAGAGGTCCTCATTTAATGTGCTTTTCCTCTGCCTCAGAAAATATTAAACCTACCTGCACTGGGTGCCTGGCCATGGATAAGTGTTGGTGGTTTCAGCCGGAATCCACTGCTCTTTTCCTCTAGAAGTACAATACAAAAGATAAAAATGTAGGTTCTCAGAGGCATGTAGCCAAAACAGGGGACCGAGCAGAATGCAAAGAATTACGCACTCTGATAGACAATGGAGAAGGTACCTTCAGAAACAAGCCACAGAGAGCTCACACTTTTCCCAATGTAATGCCCACCAGCAGCAGAAATGCCTAATATAAAAAGAATGCTGCAAAATGGGTTTTTTCCCAAATTGGAGGAGGAGATCTTGTTTTCCTCAACACCACATACAGTCTTAGCTTCCACTGAACAAGACAGCAAAATTAAATCAAGAGGGCCAAATTATGAGTTGTTGCCAGACATACATTTTACATTTCATTGTTTTCAGGAAGATATGATCAGATTTTTTCATTGTGTTCTAAATCATGAGTTTCCGGGCACAAAAAATAAAAATGGACACTAACAGCTGCTTTAACCAAGTAGAGTGATCAGACTAAAGCGTAAAACTGAAAGCATGCCAAAATCCACCAGCAGCTACCATTAAAGAACATAAGAGATTATACTGTTGACAGGATATACTTGGAAGAGATGCAAGCAAGCAGCATATATCTACTTGGTCTCCCTGAGTGGGGAAAAAAGGAAGGGATATCTGAGGTCCTTTATTATATTGGGTTTAGATGCCTTACTGAACTAGTCTTAACTGAGGATTATAGAAATAATTTAAGGGGACAGACCTGTAATGAGGAACTGAAAAAAAACCACCCAGAATTGCAGGAGATGAGATTTAAGACTTGCCCGCACGTAAAACGCTACAGTTGCACAGCTGCAGCTCCTCCACTGTAGCATTCAGTGTAGACACCACCCATGCCAACGGGAGGAATTCGGCGTCAGCGTAGGGAATCCAACTTCCCGAGAGGCAGTAGCTAGGTCACTGGAAGAATTCTTCCATTGACCTAATGCAGTATACATGGGGACATAGGCTGTCTTAATTATACTGCTCAGTGGTGTGGATTTTTCACACCCCTGATTGACATAGTTAAACCAATCTAGTTTTCTGGTATAGACCAGGCCTTACTTGTTGTACGGTCAAAGAGAGCCCACCACTCCGTCCACTTTCCCCCCTCAATATGGGACAATGTTTGTTCACTATCATAGTGAACAGAACCCCCCCATTATAATCTATTCAGATGGGCCACGCTTTCCTGTTACAGAAGGCCTATCCTTAGCCATGCCCCCAGCACAGGAGCAACGATACCTTGTACAAGTAGCCTGTACAGGACATTTTGCTGTGAATAGTTTTTGGTTTCTCCAGCCCCACTTTGCTCAGATACAGTTCGCTAAAACACTACTACATGAGGAGGAAAAAGATCCTTTTTGAGGGCTCAGAAATGGAACTAGAAAATGAAGAACACTGAAGTAATCCAACGAGCATTAAAAGCACAAAAGACTAACAAATTTCCAACACTATGAAGGCAATTGCTCCTTTGGTGATGAAAGGCAATGTTTATGTTGAATCAGAATTCTACAGAACATATGGTTTTCTATTTGTCTATGGCATCAAGCAGTATCTACATTAAAATAAAGGTAATCAAATTTCATATTTAAGGACATAAATTAATTACTTGTGGGGTGTCAAGAAAATCTCTCACCTTGACTAACCTGGAACACTGCACAATAGGTTAGGGGATATATCAGGGAGTGAAGGGGTTACTTAACTTTGAAGCAACAGATACTGGAGGCCGGACAGTACACTTAACAGACCTGATGTTTAATCCTAACATGGAAAATTCTATGTCCCCAAGAACTTCCATTTACTCATCACATTAATCTCCCTACCTTCCTCAACACAAGCCAACTTAAGACTTCAGACCAGAGAGCTAAGGAACACCAGGATTTGTATTAATTCATTACATACAAAATAGTTGCAAGAAAAAAAAAAAGGTAAAAACCCAAAAGACGACATTCATTTTCCTTCACCTCTTCTAGGGTAAGCGATTGATATAATAATGCATCAAAGGAGAGGAATCATTATTTATTACTTATATAGATTGTGACAATCTCTGCCTTGGTGGCTCCTGCACTTATTGGTGGATTTGCTCACCTCAGAGGCTCACAGTAGCCCTAAGTTTGGCCACTTTCGTGGCTCAAATCTGCCGTTCACTCAGCTAACCTCATCACTGGCCAGCATGGGGAAAAGGAAGAACAACAATCCCCACAGTCTCTGCTGATTCACCTAGTGGGTCGGGAAACAGGCCACAGATCTTTCCCTCTGGTGGAACCCACAGTCTCTCCTCCGGTATCAAGAAGGGAGTTGGGAGGATGAGAGGGAACCTGGGCCCGCCTTCTACTCCGGGTTCCAGCCCAGGGCCCTGTGGATTGCAGCTGTCTAGAGTGTCTCCTGTATCAGCTGGGTGACAGCTACAACTCCCTGGGCTACTTCCCCATGGCCTCCTCCCAACACCTTCTTTATCCTCACCACAGGACCTTCCTCCTGGTGTCTGATAACACTCGTACTCCTCAGTCCTCCTGCAGTATGCCTTCCCACTCTCAGCTCCTAGTGCCTCTTGCTCCCAGCTCCTTGCACATGCCTCACTTCAGTTAGTGAGGTCCTTTTTAAACCCAGGTGCCCTGATTAGCCTGCCTGTCCTAATTGAGTCTACCAACTTCTTAACTGGCTCCAGGTGTCCTAATAAGCCCGCCTGCCTTAATTGGTTCCAACAAGTTCCTGCTTTTTCTGGAACCACCCGTTACCTTACCCAGGGAAAAGGGACCTGCTTAATCTGGGACTGATATATCTGCCTTCTATTACTTTCCTTTAGCCCTCTTGTCACAAGATGTACCGATACCTGCTTCTATCAAAATGCTTTATCCATCACAAGCTCAGAAAAATACTCCTCTATATCAGATTCTGAACACAAGGGCATTTATGTATTAACTTAGTAAAGGTCACTCTGGGACACATCAATGGTCCAAATAGCCTCTGGCGGTTATTTATAGTCACTACCATAGGAGGAGGAAAAAACCCACACCTAATAGCAGCAGGCCAACTGCACCTTCTTAGATTATTACACACTTTTTGGAAGAATAAGTTTTACCCATTTAAAGAGATTTCACTGAACAAATTTTTTCTAAACAAAAAAGAGTTGCTCAAGGCAAATCTTCTCTAAATTAAACTACTAAAAAAAACTCATGATTGCATAAAGCAGGGAATTTACATACACAAGGACTCTGTTCAGCTCTCAGAGAGCAGTGGCCTCAATACAGGATGCACTGTTCCCTCCTCCAGAAAGACTTCTTAAAAGGGACAGTTGTGTTTCATGACATGGAAATGAAAGCAGCAACAGACATGTTCAATTAAATTGAAAAGACATCTCTTCAGTCAAGTTAAAAGGAGACAATTAAAAAAAAAAAGATTTAACAGTGCCAGCCTGCCAGGATCTGATAGAGATGAAGCACAATCAGCCCCCAGAGAAAGGCGGTATCCGCAGGCTGCCAGGAGCAGGACACATTATGAAGACAGAACAATCAGCTGTTGGATGTCATGGACCATAATGGGGAGGTCTGAGATGTCAGGGACCAGAGCCAGAGGTGGAGTCATGGCTGCCGTTGGGAGCCACACCAAAAAATCAAAATCAGAGTAAAAAGCCACGCGAAGGATTAAGACAGAGTTGGAATCTGGGGTCAAAAATGGAGTCAGTAGCAGGGGTGAGGGAGAGAAAGCAGGAACCAGGAATAAGGAGCAGGGCAAGGTAGCAGGAGCCAGGAACAAGAAGTAGGAACCACACGAAGAGGCAGTGCCTTGATTTCAGCAGTCTAGACAGCAACAGGCCTAGCAAGTAGTTTCTCAGAGAATGGGTGGGATAGGAACAGGAAGCTTTATACCTGGTTGTGTCCAATCAGCAGTCCGCTGCTAGTCAGTGGGTGTAATCTCTGGTGGCGGGTATTGTTCCTGCTGTGGAGAGCTGCTGATACTACAATGTTGTTAATGCTGATTGTGCTGATGCAATTGGAGCTCCGGTGTTAGCTGCACCAGAAGAATGCAGCTTGCTTATATAGAAGACTTCATTGTTACTTATAAAGAAGGACCACAGGTTTCGTTTGGTGGCAAAGGCATTTGGCCAGGTTTATTGTTGACAAAGCATGATACTAGTTCCCCATATGAGCTACAGGTACACCAACATGTATGCCTATGACACAGTAGCACGCTGATCAATCAACATAGCAGGATGCTGTCCCCTAGACAAGTGCAAAGATGTCCCTTCTATGACTTCACAATGCAGGCCACAGAATCTCACCCACCCACTCCTGCAATAATCCTCTCACCTATTTCTCAGCTATTGAAGTCCTCAAATCATGGTTTAAAGACTTCAAGATGCAGAGAATCCTCTGCAAACTTGCTAAGGGTGTAGTCCACACCATCCTCCAGATCGTTAATGAAAATATTGAACAAAACCAGCCCCAGCACCGACCCTTGGGACACTCCACTTGATACCGGCTGCCAACTAGACATGGAGCCATTGATCACTACCCGTTGAGCCCGACCATCTAGCCAGTTTTCTATCCACCTTACCGTCCATTCATCCAGCCCATACTTCTTTAACTTGCTGGCAAAAATACTGTGGGAGACTGTATCAAAAGCTTTGCTAAAGTCAAGAAATAGCACATCCACTGCTTTCCCCTCATCCACAGAGCCAGTTATCTCATCATAGAAGGCAATTAGGTTAGTCAGGCATGACTTGCCCTTGGTGAATCCATGCTGACTATTCCTGATCACTTTCCTCTCCTTTAAGTGGTTCAGAATTGATTCCTTGAGGACCTGTTCCATGATTTTTCCAGGGACTGAGGTGAGACTGAGTGGCCTGTAGTTCCCCGGATTCATAGACTTTAAGGTCAGAAGGGACCATTATGATCATCTAGTCTGACCTCCTGCACAATGAAGGCCACAGAATCTCACCCACCCACTCCTGGAATAATCCTCTCACCTATGTCTCAGCTATTGAAGTCCTGAAATCATGGTTTAAAGACTTCAAGATGCAGAGAATCCTCCAGTAAGTGACCCGTGCCCCATGCTGCAGAGGAAGGCAAAAAACCTTCAGGGCCTCTGCCAATCTACCCTGGAGGAAAATTCCTTCCCGACCCTAAAAAACAAGCTGAACCCCGAGCATGTGGGCAAGACTCACCAGCCAGACACCCAGGAAAAAGTTCTCTGTAGTAACTTCTAACATCCCATCATTGACCATTGGTCCTATTTACCACTGACGGCAATTAATTGATCTTTGACTAAGATCATGTTATCCCACCAAACCATCCCCTCCATAAACATATCTAGCTTAATCTTGAAGCCAGATAGGTCTTTTGCCCCCACTGCTTCCCTTGGAAGGCTGTTCCAGAACTTCACTCCTCTGATGGTTAGAAACTTTCGTCTAATTTCAAGTCTAAACTTCCTGATGGCCAGTTTATATCCATTTGTTCTTGTGTCCACATTGGTACTCAGCTGAAATAATTCCTCTCCCTCCCTGGTATTTATCCCTCTGATATATTTAAAGAGAGCAATCATATCTCCCCTCAGCCTTCTTTTGGTTAAGGTAAACAAACCAAGCTCCTTGAGTCTCCTTTCACACGACAGGTTTTCCATTCCTCGGATCATCCTAGTGGCCCTTCTTTGTACCTGTTCCAGTTTGAATTCATCCTTCTTAAACATGAGAGACCAGAACTGCACACAGTATTCCAAATGAGGTCTCACCAATGCCTTGTATAACGGTACTAACACCTCCTTATCTCTACTAGAAATACCTTGCCTAATGCATCCCAAGACCGCATTAGCTTTTTTCACAGCCACATCACACTGGCGACTCATAGTCATCCTGTGATCAACCAGGACTCCGAGGTCCTTCTCCTCTTCCCTTACTTCCAACTGATGCGTCCCCAGCTTATAACTAAAATTCTTGTTATTGATCCCTAAATGCATAACCTTACACTTATCAGTATTAAATTTCATCCTATTGCTATTACTCCAGTTTACAAGGTCATCCAGATCTTCCTGTATGATATCCCGATCCTTTTCTGAATTGGCAATACCTCCCACCTTTGTGTCATCCGCAAACTTTATTAGCACACTCCCATTTTTGGTTCCAAGGTCAGTAATAAAAAGATTAAATAAAATTGGTCCCAAAACTGAACCTTGAGGAACTCCACTAGTAACCTCCCTCCAACCTGACCGGATCTTCCTTCTTCCCTTTTTTAAAGATGGGCACTACATTAGCTTTTTTCCAGTCATCTAGGACCTCCCCCAATCACCATGAGTTTTCAAAGATAATGACCAATGGCTCTGCAATCCCATCCGCCAACTCCTTTAGCACTCTCGGATGCAGTGCATCCGGCCCTATGGACTTGTGCTCGTCCAGCTTTTCTAAATAGTCCCGAACTACTTCTTTCTCCACAGAGGGCTGGTCACCTCCTCCCCATACCGTACTGTGGAGTGCAGCCGTCTGGGAGCTGACCTTGTCTGTGAAGACAAAGGCAAAAAAGGCATTGAGTACACTAGCTTTCTCCACATCCTCTGTCACTAGGTTCCCTCCCTCATTCAGCAAGGGGCCCACACTTTCCTTGACTTTCTTCTTGTTGCTCACATACCTGAAGAAACCCTTCTTGTTACTCCTAACATCTCCGGCTAGCTGCAACTCCAAGTGTGATTTGGCCTTCCTAATTTTACTCCTGCATGCCTGAGTAATATTTTTATACTCCTCCCTGGTCATTTGTCCAATCTTCCACTTCTTGTAAGCTGCTTTTTTGTGTTTAAGACGAGCAAGGATTTCATTGTTAAGCCAAGCTGGTCGCCTGCCATATTTACTTTTCTTTCTACACATCAGGATGGTTTGTTCCTGCAACCTCAATAAGGATTATTCAAAATACAGCCAGCTTTCCTCGACTCCTTTCCCCCTCGTATTATTCTCCATGGGGACCTTGCCCATCAGTTCCCTGAGGGAGTCAAAGTCTGCTTTTCTGAAGTCCAGGGTCTCTGTTCTACTGCTCTCCTTTCTTCCTTGTGTCAGGAACCTGAACTCAACCATCTCATGGTCACTGCCTCCCAGGTTCCCATCCACTATTGCTTCCTCTACTATTTCTTCCCTGTTTGTGAGCAGCAGGTCAAGAAGAGCTTTTCCCCTAATTGGTTCTTCCAGCACTTGCACCAGAAAATTGTCCCCTACACTTTCCAAAAATTTCCTGGATTGTCTGTGCACTGCTGTATTGCTCTCCCAGCAGATATCGGGGTGATTAAAGTCACCCAAGAGAACCAGGGCCTGTGATCTAGTAACTTCTGTTAGTTGCTAGAAAAAAGCCTCGTCCACCTCATCCCCCTGGACTGGTGGTCTGTAGCAGACTCCCACCACGACATTACCCTTGTTGCTCACACTTCTAAATTTAATCCAGAGACTCTCAGGTTTTTCTGCAGTTTCATACTGGAGCTCTGAGCAGTCATACTGCTCTCTTACATACAACGCAACTCCCCCACCTTTTCTGCCCTGCCTATCCTTCCTGAACAGTTTATATCCATCCATGACAGTACTCCAATCATGTGAGTTATCCCACCAAGTCTCTGTTATTCCAATTACATCATAATTCCTTGACTGTGCCTGGACTTGCAGTTCTCCCTGCTTGTTTCCCTGGCTTCTTGCATTTGTGTATAGGCACTTAAGATAACTCACTGATCGTCCTGCTGTCCCAATATGGGGCAAGAGCCCTCCCCTCTTGCACTCACCTACTTGTGCTTCCTCCTGGTATCCCACTTCCCCACTTACCTCGGGGCTTTGGTCTCCTTCCCCCGGTGAACCTAGTTTAAAGCCCTCCTCACTAGGTTAGCCAGCCAGCTTGCAAAGATGCTCTTCCCTCTCTTCGTTAGGTGGAGCATGTCTCTGCCTAGCACTCCTCCCTTTTGGAACACCATCCCATGGTCAAAAAATCCAAACCCTTCTCTCCGACACCATCTGCGTAGCCATTCATTGACTTCCACGATTCGACCGTCTCTACCCCGGCCTTTTCCTGCCACAGGGAGGATAAACGAGAACACCACTTGCGCCTCAAACTCCTTTATTCTTCTTCCCAGAGCCACGTAGTCTGAAGTGATACGCTCAAGGTCATTTTTGGCAGTATCATTGGCGCCCTCGTGGAGAAGCAGGAAGGGGTAGCGATCTGAGGGCTTGATGAGTCTTAGCAGTCTCTCCATCACATCATGAATCCTAGCCCCTGGCAAGCAGCACACCTCTCGGTTTTCCCGGTCAGGGAGGCAGATAGGTGACTCATTCCCCCTGAGGAGGGAGTCCCCGACCATCACCACCCGCCTCCTTCTCTTGGGAGTGGTGGTCGTGGAACGCCCATGCCTAGGACGCTGCATCTCATGCCTTCCAATCGGTGGAGTCTCTTTCTGCTCTTTTCCATAAGATGCATCATCCACTTCACTCTCTGCACTAGTATCTGTGGAGAGAACATGAAAACGGTTGCTCATCTGAAAATGCATTTTTGGTACACGGATTTTTCTGGTACTCTTTCCTCTGCTGGAGGTCACATGCCGCCAATTTTCCTCACTGGCCTTCTGTCCCCGCTGTGTAGCCTGCTCTGAATCTTCAGAACATCGTGCCCGCTGAAGCATGTCCTGACGTCTATCCAGGAAATCCTCATTCTCTCTTATGGAACGCAGGGTCCAAAGCTGCAGTTGATGAAGTGAGTGTGTGTAGGGGTGTCCCTGAGCCTCATGCCCCGACACAGGTCTTAGAGACCTCTCCACTCCGTGACATTCTGGCCGTGAGCCTGAGGCAATGTCAACACTTTGTGGCATGTGTGCTTCGCCCAGGCAGCAAACACACAGACTGTGGCTGTAAGGGACAGGCACTGTGAGCCTGGAGGCAAGGCGCTGAAAGCCCGGGAAACTAGGCATTCCAGGTGGGGGGTTGGGGTTTTTTTTGGTTTTTTGGGGGGGGTGGGAGGCTTTCACTATCAAAATGGCTGTTTATGCCAAGTTGTCATTTAACTTCCTGGCTGTGAGGTTTTTTGTTTTTGTTTTTTTAACCAAGGAGAAAAGGAAAGGGAAACAAGCTAGGTAGCTGCTAACAAGCCCTGGTCTACACTACGACTTTAGGTCGAATTTATCAGCATTAGATCCATTGAACCATGCAGCCATCCACACGACGAAGCCATTTACTTTGACTTGAAGGGCTCTTAAAATTGATTTGTGCACTCCACCCCCCATGAGGGGATTAGCGCTGAAATCAACCTTGCCAGGTCGAATTTGGGGTAGTGTGGTCACAATGTGATGGTATTGGCCTCCAGGAGCTCCACAGTGCTCCATTGTGACTGCTACTGGAAAAGTCTGTTAAAACATCTGAGGATGGGGCAGAAATCCTCCAGGAACATCTCCATAAAGCTCTCAGAATCTCACCCACCCATTCTCACCCACTCCTGAACCGATCAAGGCCCATACCATGTGGAAGGCCTGCTTGACCTGCAGGATCCACGGGTACAGGGAATATGTAGAACTGGAAATGAAGAATTCCTGGTTTAACAGTCTCAGGGTTTCTTCCTCGTGGTACGCAGGCTGGGGACCCTGATTGGGTGTTGGGATATTCTTTTCCCTGTCATCAGATTAGCCAGGATTTTGACAGGGCCTGTGGATGTAGGACTTGCTAAAGCCCTAGGGATAACTAACAGTGTGAACCAAGGCTGTGAACCAGAGTAGGCCTGGCCTTGGCAAAATAGCAATGCACCAGGTATTAGCTAATGGCAAGTAAGCATATTCCTGACCTGACAGGATGCTATAGGAACACCTAGAGCTCTCAAGTAACAACATATACCCATTCTTAGGAGAAGATACAGGAACACAGTGACCCCAAGTAAGATAAGAACAGGATGACAGGATAATGGATGGGGATATTTTGTGTGAACTAGCAGGTAGAAGGATATGGGCGGTAACTAAAGATGTCAGGAATGTAATACATAACTTGTTTGTAACAATGTATAAAAGGGGAAGTAATAGGAGGGGCATCCTAGTGCATTGACTGAGCGGGTACCATTGTCGCGGGCATGCATGCATTAGTGCACCTGTAACCACAGTCAGGGCACTAATACCATGCTTCGGCAACAATAAACCTGGCCGAGTGCCTTCGCCACTGAACCGAGCCTGTGGTCATTCTTTATGAGTAACATCAAGGTCTTCTGAATTAAAATGTTGCACTATCTGCTAGTGCAGCTGATACTGAAGCTCCAAGAACAGTAACAATGCTGCAGCATCAACATTCCACAGCACTTAACAGTGGATACCACACGCCCTGCTCCTCCACAATAGAAGCAGAGGGTCTCTTGTTTTCTATTCTCTCACTCACCAGGGAATAGGGGGGGCTGTACTGTGTTAGTGTGAATGGGCTCAAATGAGGCAGAGCTTGCTTGGGTTTGAGGACTGAGCCTTAGGCAAGTGCAGAAGGTAGGTGGGACCCTCTTACATTCCAGTTGCGGTTTCTTCGTAAAGACAATGCCACAACTGCTGGAGGAGTGCGGCCTTGTTCCAGGCGCTGTCTATAGCCAAGCATCAGAACTGGGTGACAAAAGGGGCTAACTCCAGAGTTTGCCAAAGCTTTCATACAGCGGGCTCTGCCATGCAGGCTTTGTGAGGGTCATTGAAAAATAGTAACAAATGCTTGTACAGATAAGTCCCAATTGGTCAACATTGAGTGATCCTGCTCTAGAAGGGGAGAGACCTATGCCAGAGCCATCCCAGTAAGCAGGCTCAGTACTAGACCCAATTTACTTAATTGTGGCATACTCCTTGGGCTGGAGCATAAACAGAAGTCTGCACTAAGTAAGGAACCCATGAAACTTATTGTAGACATCATTACATATTTCCAGCAGAGGGATTCTGGGGCTGGTCAACCAAGCTGGCATCGTAAGGGCAGACAAGTGGGTACCCACAGTCGCTCCAAGTGCTGTAGCTTGCTCCTCAAGGAGCGATTTCTCATCTGTAGCTGTAGCACTTGGTCCCTCAGTTTCTGGTTTTCATCTTATAGAGGTGCAATCTGCTCCTGCAGACTCACAGGCCCCTGGGGCAACAGTGGGGCAAGCACCCTGGAGGTGTCCTTACTTAGTCCAAGGGTTCAGCAGTGAGTCCTGGAGGAGACCAAGAGGATTTGAGCAAGCTGTCAGAGTCTCTAACAGAACAGTCTGACCTAATGGTCAGAACAAGGGGTGGAGTCAGGGTTGCAATTGGGAGTCATGCTGAAGATCAGAGTCAGAGTCCAAAGCCACACCAAGGGTCAAATTTAGAGCCATGTCAAGAATCAAGTCAGAATTGGAGTCAGAAGTCACACCTAGGGTCAAAGGAGGAGTCAGCAGCAGGGGTCAGAGCAAGGAAACAGAAATTAGGAGCAGGGCCTGGTAGCAAGAGTGTGGAACTAGGCATGGTAAAAGGAACAAGGAGCGAGGCAAGATAGTAGGAGCCAGAAACAAGGAGTAGGAGCCAAGCAAAGAGGCAGGAAGTTGACCTCGTGGTTCTAGCCAGCAACAGATCTCATGAGTTGTTTCTCGAACAAGTGGTGGGACAGGAACAGGAAGCTTTATACCCAGTGGTGTCCAGTCAGCAGGTGTAACATCTGGTGGTGGGGCATCAGCTGCAGTTTCATCTGACTGCAGCACAGTGTGTAAATCTCCCAGGCCTTGACAACTCCGCAGGCCTGGGTTCCAGACCCGCAGTGCCTGACAATAGAGATGGCAAGAACCTTTGCTGGTCACCACAAGTAGAATTTTTAACAGATTAACTGAAAGAAGAATCTAGTTCTCCTCAAACAGAGAATTATAAAAATGCATGTGTCCTGAGGGGAAGAAGTGCAAAATGGGGGTTGCGGGTAAAGCAGCATGGATGTTTACGATGATCAATTCATTGCGATTTTCCACTTCACCATTCTGCAAATTGTGTATGACAAATGGGAAGGAAAGTACAACAGAAACAGTAACAGCAATAAGGCTAACGGGGCAGTGGGTATTATGGAGGTTGTAGAAGTCACCCTATGCTTTTGAGTTGGGTACCAGTGTTAAGGAGTTTCATTCTGCTCTTTATTATGGAGGAGCTGGTGAGGGCTCCATCGTTAAGATTCACTTTTGTACATTCAACTTCTCTGTTATGAAGAATACACTGATCTTCTCCAATACTTACTGTGAGTACAGAATAAGTTTACTAAGCATTTGTAAGTAAATTTGTTAGTTGATGAATCAAAAAAGACGGTTACTCACCGCAGTAACTGTTGTTCTTCGAGTTGTGTTGCTCATATCTATTCCAATTAGGTGTGCGCGCGCTGCGTGCACGATCGTCGGAAGATTTTTACCCTAGCAACACTCGGTGGGCCGGCTGGCGCCCCCTGGAGTGGCACCGTTGCAGCACCTGATATATACCTCAGCCGGCCCAGCGCACTCTCAGTTCCTTCTTGCCGGCTACTCCGACAGTGGGGAAGGAGGGCGGGTTTGGAATAGATATGAGCAACACATCTCGAAGAACAACAGTTACTACGGTGAGTAACAGTCTTTTCTTCAAGTGCTTGCTCATATGTATTCCAATTAGGTGACTCCCAAGCCTTGCCTAGGTGGTGAGGTCGGAGTGAGATACCGCAGAATGCAGGACTGCTGAACCAAATGCAGCGTCCTCTCTGGAATGCTGGACTATGGCATAGTAAGTGGCAGAGGTGTGCACCGACGACCAGGTTGCTGCCCTACAAATCTCCTGTATTGGTATATACGCCAGGAAGGCGGAGGACGAGGCATGAGCTTGGGTGGAGTGGGCAGTAGGGTGTGTGGTGGGAACACCAGCCAAGTCGTAACCCGCCTGGATGCACGAAGTGATCCGGGACGAGACGCGTTGGGAGGAGACCGGGAGGCCCTTCATCTGGTCTGCCACAGCAACGAACAGTTGAGTCGCTCTCCGAAAGGACTTTGTCCGCTCGATGTAGAAGTCAAGGGCCCTACGGACATCTAGGGAGTGAAGTTGTTGCTCCCTTGGAGAAGCATGCGGCTTTGAGTAGAAGACCGGCAGAAAAATGTCTTGGTTGACATGAAAGGCCGACACCCCTTTAGGAAGGAAGGCCGGGTGTGGTTGCAGCTATACCTTATCCTTATGGAACACCGTGTAAGGAGTTCCGAAGTGAGAACTTTGAGCTCAGATATGCGCCTCGCCGAGGCTACAAGGAAGACAGTCTTCCAGAAGAGGTACAGGAGCGAGCAGGTGGCCATAGACTCAAATGGGCGCCCCCAAGAGCCTGGTTATCATGAGGCTGAGGTCCCCTGTAGGGACCGGATGGCGGACTAGTGGGTACAGTCGATCCGACCCCTTGAGGAATCTACTGACCATGGGGTTGGAAAAGATCGAGTGCCCACTCTCTCCAGAGTGAAAGGTCGAGACCGCCGCCAGGTGGACCTTCAAATAGGAGACTGCCAGACCTTGCTCTATCAGGGACAAGATGTAGTCCAGGATGATATGCACTGGCACCTGCGAGGGGGTGGTACCCCAAGGGGCGCACCAGCAGGAGAACATTTCCCCTTGGTCAAGTAGGGGACCTGGTAGAGGACTTTCTGGTACTCAGAAGAACCTGTTGAACCGGGTCGGAACCACATAACTCGGACTGGTTCAGCCATGCAGCAGCCACTCCGTGAACTGGAGAGGTTGCAGGTCGGGGTGATAAACCCTGCCGTGCTCCTGAGTAATCAGGTGCAGCCACAATGGGGGAGTGATCGGGTGAATGGACCACTCGTGCGCCTGGAAGGGTCTGCCGAGGCGGTACGCCAAGGTGTTCTGAACCCCTGGGAGAAAGGAGGTCATCAGGTGGATGTGGTGGACTATGCAGAACTCCCACAATCGTATGGCTTCTTGGCAGAGCGGGGATGAACGTGCCCCTCCTTGCCTGTTGATACAAAACATGGGTGTTGTGTGGTCTGTGAGGACTACAAGACAACGACCCCAAAGGAGCTTGGAAAAGGCATGGCAGGCAAGGCGCACTGCCCGCAGCTCCCTCACGTTGATGTGGAGGATAACTCTTGTGCTGACCACAGGCCCTGTGTTTGAAGATCTGCCAGGTGGGCCCCCCAACCGAGGGATGACACATATGTGGTCAGGGCCAGGGAGGGCTGTAGGGTATGGAATGGCACCCCTTCCGACACCTTCTTGGGGTGCAGCCACCAGACTAGGGAGGCTAGGACCTGCAATGGAACCCTCAGTACCACAACCATGTTGTCTCCGCGTGGGTGATACGCTGGGGAGAGCCATGCCTGGAACGAACGGGGGCGTAACTGGCGTGTCTGGTCATGAACGTGCAGGGCGCCATGTGACCCAGTAGACTCAGGCAGCTTCGTGCTGTTGAGTTGGGAAGCTCTGTAGGCCTGGATGATGGTCACTATGGCCTGAAAGCGTGCCTCTGCAGGAACGCTCGAGCGAGAGTCAAGCTCGTGGCAATCTGAACCTGCGACTGGAGTAGGCTGCTGGAGCTGCCGCGGAGGAGCCAGTCGTCGAGGTATGGGAATACTTGGATTCGCCGTCGACGAAGAGGAGCCGCTACGACGGCCATGCACTTCGTGAAAACCCTCGGAGCTATGGAGAGGCCGAAGGGAAGGACGGTGAACTGAAAGTGCCTTTGGTCGACCCAAAGCGAAGAAAATGTCTTTGTGGTGGGTAAATAGTTATGTGAAAGTACTCATCCTTCATGTCGAGGGCAGCATACCCGTCTCCAGGATCCCATGAAGGTATAATAGTACCCAGGGAAACCATACGGCACTTCAACTTGCCATGAATTTGTTGAGTTCGCGAAGGTCCAGGATAGGATGTAACCCCCCTTCTGATTTGGGGATTTGGAATAATGGGAGTAAAAACTCCATTCCCTTGAACTCCCCTGGAGCCTCCTCTATTGCCCCTATAGTGAGGAGCGTTTACACTTCCTGAATTAGGAGTTGCTTGTGAGAAGGGTCCCTGAAAAGGGAAAAGGAGTGATGCTCCGCCTTCGGGCGTAGCTTCAAAAGTTTTGTTTGGGCCCTGCTGATGGCTATGGGGGGAGGGGAGGGGGCTGGTTCTGGCCAGCCTGATGACCAGGCTGCCTCCCGCTACCACCCGGCCACGTCTTCTAGCAAAGTCCTGCCTAGGCCTGGGCATAGGGTAGGGGCGATGCTCGAGGGCCCGGAAGGGCCGGCACTGTGTGGCGGGGTATGTAACCCCAGCGACTGTATTATAGTGCGGCCATCCTTCAGGGTCTGAAGTCTCGAGTCCGTTTCTGGGAGAAAAAAGGGGCCTTGCCCATCGAAGGGCAGGGCCTGAATCGTGAATTGTACCTCCGCCGGGAGGTTGGAGAACTGCAGCCACGAGAGACGCCGTATGGCAAGACCTGGAGCAGGTGTTCCGGCCGCCGAGTGGGCGGGATGCAAGGAGGCCCGCAAAGATGTTCTGGCCACCTTTTTGCCTTTCCCGGTTAGGGCTGAGTACTGCTGCCTGGACTTCTGGGGAAAAAATTCCCTGAATTTCCGGATTGAGCTCCGGGTGTTATATTTTTAACGCCTCAAAGGTCCTGCTGGTTAGCTGCTCTGAGCTGTAGGCACTCCCCCAGAGTAGATCTTTCTACCAAACAGGTCCCAGCACCCAGCTTCCTTAGACTCAGGTGCAGGGCCTACTGACCGTGCCTCTCCTTCTCGTTCACCGATTGAACAACCAAGGAGCGCGGTTGGGGGTGAGTGTACACGTACTCGCAGGACCTTGGGGACGCCATATATTTTCTCTCCACTTCCCTGGCAGCGAGGGGAATCGAAGCTGGAGATTGCCAGATTGTAGTGGCGTTGGTCTGGATCGTACGTACGAAAGGCAGGGCTACCCTGGCAGGGGCCTCAGCCAAGAGGATGTCCACCACGGGATCGATTGGGAGGCTCTAGAAGGAACCCCTTTGGCCTGGTGATAAGGCCGCGGTGTCCAGAAAGGCCACTGTTGTGGTCCCTGGGCAGAGTCCTGTGTGTTCTTCTGCCAGCGGCTAGGACAATCCATCGCGTGGATTTGGTCCATGTGGTAACCTCACTCCATCCGGGAGGATCTAGATACGGAGCGGGAGGTCCAGGGTGGAGCGGAATGCTCCTGCCGGCTGGTACGCGGTGCCATTGGTGAATGGCTCGGCGCCAAGAGCCCGACCTGGACTCTGAAGGGGAACGACTGGTCGATCGGCTGCGGGGCTGGCTTCCCAGGGACCTGCGCTGCAACCGGCACCGGGATCAGGGGCGGTGCCGGGAGTCGTAATAGTGTCAGCTGTATCTAGAGGCCGATCTTGAACGGCACCGCGCGTGCGACCGGTACCGAAATGGGGATCGGCGTCAGGACTGCGAGCGGTGCCGAAACGGGGGTTCCGCCCGGAGTGGGACTGAGACCTCGATCTGGACCTGGATCGGCGTCAGCCAGCTGCTGTGTGCAGTAGTGGGCACAGCATGGCAGGCTTGCCTCGGGAGGGGACGATCCGCACCGGCGGCACCGAAGGCTGATGTGGTGCCGGTTTGATAAGTGCGATCGGGTCCCCCGCTGCCAGAAAAGTGTCTGGTGTGGACGAAAGCGTTAGCTCTACCTCGGTGCGTACCGGGGAGGTCACGGCCATTGAGCTCGACGGACCTTACGGTGCCGGAGTCGTCGGTGCCGGTGCCTCAGTCGGGCACGGGGGTCTCAACGGACCTTGCGGTACCGGAGTCGGCGGCTGCCGGTGCAGATGCAGACGGCAGCATTAGCTCTACCTCGGTGCATACCGGGGAGCTCACGGCCACCGAGCTCGACGGCCCTTAGGGTGCCGGAGTTGTCAGTGCCGGGGTCTTCGCCTGGGGGGTGGAGCTCAACGGACCTTGCGGTACCGGAGTTGTCAGGGCCGGGACCGGTCTGGACAGTAGTATTAGCTCTACCTCGGTGTGTACCGAGGAGCTCACGGCCACCAAGCTAGACGGACCTTGCGGTACCGGGAGCCGATGGTGCTGGCGCCGGGCCGAAAGTCTTGGCCAAGCAGTCCTGTACCGGTTGCAGCTGCAGCGGCGTCTGGCGGTGCCAGCCTCGGGGTCTGTTTCCCCGGGGTTGGGGATAGCGAACGACACCTCTGTGGTAACATGGCCGGAGTTGCCCGGTGCCGTAGCTCCCTGCTAGTGCTCGGGCGCTCCGGTGCCGCTGATGCACTGCGTGCCGACGCTGTCAGTGCTGCGTCACGGCGGGGCCGGCATCGGGCTAAGTGCCGGTTCCAATCGGAGCTGCTTTAAGCGAAAGCCACGCTCCTTCTTAGCTCTAGGCTTAAAAGCCATGGAGATCTGACACTTATCTGCGAGATGGGATCCCCCAGGCGCCTCAAACGGGAGTCGTAGGGGTCCCCCGTAGGCATCGGCTTGGAGCCGGCCGACGGCTTGAATCCTGGTGAACCAGGCATGAGCCCGGTACCGGAGGGGAGAGAAGGGGAGAAGCCTCTTATCTCCCACTGGTATTTACACTAAACTTCTTAACAAGACTATCAAAACTATTAACAACTACTTAAAGTACTTAAAACCATTAACAATGCTAAGCGAGTGCTAACTAAGCTAGGGAGGTGGAGATCAGCTACGCTGCTCCACAAATCCGACCGTCACGGGCGGTAAGAAGGAACTGACAGGGCGCTGGGCTGGCTGAGGTATATATCAGGTGCCGCAACTGCGCCACTCCAGGGGGCGCCAGCCAGCCCACCGAGTGTTGCTAGGGTAAAAATCTTCCGACGATCGTGCACGCGGTGCGTGCACACCTAATTGGAATACATATGAGCAAGCACTCGAAGAAGAATTATTTTAAAATGGGTTCTTTAAGAAATTTAGCACCTCAGGCCCTTGTCTCATCTCAAATGGTTTCAGTAACAGAGTAACACTCTCTCTTCAAATTTTCTATATAGTTAAAACTCACTGCAATCTTCTGCATAGGCTAAATTTGAAAAATGTCCTGTAGTGACACCATGAAGGTGGAAGACAAAATCTAATTCAACATCAGTTATATCTAACCTAGGACCATGACCACTTAAAAATGTATCATAATTTTATGGTTATTGAATGGTGTCACTAAAGGACAGAGTTAAGAGTTTACATGTGCCATACTTTAAAATGTTTTCTTACAAGTGTAACATTAACTGTGAATTTCCTGAGTTTACAGGTCTTAGTTTAGGAATAAATTCAACCTTCAGTCAAAATTACTAATCTGTAACCACAATTTTAACTCTATCTTAAATGTAGTGTTTGTCTAAGAATCTTCACTGGGAGTGATTTCGAATGGCACTGGACCACAAAGACTGTTTGGGTGCATGTGTACACACTTCCACTCTACAACTGGGAAAGTGCTAAAGATTGCCCACTTCTGCAATAACTTACAGCATGTGCTAAGTCCCTTGTTCCAAAGGGAGGAAAGAACTGGGGCTGTGGTAACAATCTGATGCACTGAAAAGAAAAAAGTGAAATAAAAACGGTCTTCTAAAGACATTTTAAAAATTCACATGATAAGGCTAAATTAAATGCTCTTTTCAGTAATTAAATTTTTGTATGATTTGTGGGTTGCATTATATTTGTAACCATATACAGATGGCATGACAACAGGCTATTAAGATAGTAAGGTAACATACAAAACCTGAATCATACCACCTTCCATTGTACAAAACAATGACATACTGGAAAATGACATATTCCACTTCACCTGAAGTTCAGATGGATTGCAAAGTGGGAACTGTAAATAAACAGTTTATATCTGCAAGCCCCAGAAAACAAACCATCTATAATGACTGATAAGAACAATCTGTTTATGAGGGGAGATGAGCTTTAGCAGCTAATTTACATTCTTTCATCTAAGGGCTTAATTTTAAAATAGTTTGCTGGAAAAAGCAAAGAGATTAGGATGCTCACCTGGTTCTGAATCAGAATTTCCTGCAGAAGGTTCACAGAAGCTTGATGGCATAAAGACATTGTTCTTTGTTACTGTAGTCAAGAAAAAAGTTACTAAGAAAAAACCACATACAGACACAAGAGAGTTAGTTTCCCTCATTGTAAAGTCCCTCCCTTCAATATAATAATGGATCCGCTGATACTGAACTCAAATAAAGAATTAAACAAGGGTAACACATCATTAATGCCAATAAAGGTAAGTTTAATGGAAAACAGATCCTAACAATATTTTTGATGGTGTTACAGATTTGGTTGATAAAGGTAATAGTGTTGATGTATATACTTAGACTTCTATAAAGGCATTTGACTTGGTACTGCATGACATTTTGATTAAAAAACTAGAACAACATAAAACTAACAACGCACACATTAAACAGATTAAGAAACTGGCTTGAGTGGGTGTGTTTCTAGTGGGGTCCTGCAATTATTGGTTCCTGGGCCTACGCTGTTTAACATTTTTATCAATGACCTGGAAGAAAATATAAAATCATCACTGATAAAGTTTGCAGATGACACAAAGATTGGGTGAATGGTAAATAATGAAGAGGACAGGTAACTGATACAGAGCAATCTGGATCACTTGGTCTACTGGGCGCAAGCAAACAATGTGTGTTTTAATACAGCTAAATGTCAATGTATACACCAAGGAACAAAGAATGTAGACCATACTTACACAATGGGGGCCTCAATCCTGGGAAGCAGTGACTCTGAAAAAGATTTGTGGGTCATGGTAGGTAATCAGCTGAACAGGAGCTCCCAGTCCAACACTGTGGCCAAAACGGCTAATGCAATCCTTGGACGCATAAATGGGAATCTCAAGCAGAAGTAGAGAGGTTATTTTACCTCTGTATTTGCTCTGGTGCAACTGCTGCTGGAATACTGTGTACAGTTCTGGTGTCCACAATTTAAGAAGGATGTTGATAAATTGGAGAAGGTTCAGAGAAGAGCCACAAGAATGATTAAAAGATTGAAAAACATGCCTTACAGGGACAAACTCCAGGAGCTCAATCTATTTGGCTTAACAAAGAGAAGACTAAGAGGAGTCTTAATTCCAATCTATATGTACCTACATAGGGAACAAATATTTGATAATGGGCTCTTCGATCTAACAGAGAAAGGTCTAACAAGAGCCAATGGCTGGAAGTGGAAGCTACAAAAATTCAGACTGGAAATAAGGTGTACATTTAACCATGAGAGTAATTAAACACTGGAACAATTTACCAAGGGTCATAGTGGATTCTCCATCACTGAAGTTTTAAGTCAAGATTGGAGGTTTTTTCTAAAAGATATGCTCTAGTTCAAACAAAAATTACTTAATGGAAGTTTTATTGCCTGTGTTCTGGGAGGTCAGAGTTGACTGGTCACAATATAGTCACTTAAAAGTCTTAAAAGCTATGACTATATCAATATGTGAATTTCAAACTGGAAAAAATGTTAAAAGTCAAGCACTCAAAAGTTAAGAAATGCCAAGGCTGGCAATAGAAGAGTAATATCTACTTCTTTAAAGACACCACATACAGGATTTCCTCTGTTGGGTCCCATCTAGACTTGTATTGGAAGGTATGTTTGCTTAATATTCTAACATGTTCAAATCAACACTTTTCAAAAGTCTAGTGTAGACAATACTTTAACACATGCTAAACTGGTCAAGTTGAAGCTGAGGCTTTGGCTACACATGCAGCTGTAGAGCAGTTTGAGTTAAACCAGTCTTCGGAGAACGCATTAGGGAAAGCACTGCAGTCTGTCCACACAGAGCTGAAAGCGCACTGGCATGGCCACATTTGCAGCATTTACAGCTGTATTGGGAGCGGTGCATTATGGGCAGCTATCCCAGCATTCAAGTGGCTGCAACGTGCTTTTCAAATGGGGTGGGGTGTGACAGGGAGTGTGGGGGGAGAGAGAGTGGGTTTTTGGGGTGCTGACACACTGTCAGCTCGCTATCTCCTACGTTCAGAACCCCCCCCTTCCCCACCTCTCTCTCACTCACTGAAAACAAACAGCAGCTGTTTGTTTTTTTTCTCATAGACCGGATAAGCAGCTCCTCGCCAAAACGGACCCCAACCCCAAACCCTCCCCCCCGCCTCTCTATTCAAGCAAACATTAGCTGTCGGCACTCCAAACGGAGCCCCCCTGCCTGCCTCTCACTCATTCAAAGCAAACAGTAGCTGTTTGTGTTTGTTTTTATAAGCAGCCCCCGAAACGGAGCTCTGAACTCCGGACGCGGAAGTGCCATTTCAAAACAAAACAAAGGAGGATGCTTCAGTTAAAAGGATTATCGGATAGCTTCCGGAGGTCAATCAGTGCATAATAACGTTACTCCCCGTTTACACTGGAGCGTCTCAGGCCGTGGCTACACTTGCAGATGTACAGCGCTGTGAGTTAAACCCGTCTTTGTACAGCTGAGTAGGGAAAGCGCTGCAGGCTGTCCACACTGGCAGCTGCCAGCGCAGTAAGGTGGCTACATTTGAGGCATTTGCTGCTGTATTGGGAGCGGTGCATTATGGGCATTCAAGTGGCTGCAACGTGCTTTTCAAATGGGGGGGGGGGGTGAGGGGGACTTTGACAGGGAGCGTGTTGGGAGAGAGAGTGGGGTTTTGGAATCTCCACAGAGTGTCAGCTCATTATCTCCTAAGTTTACACAGCTCCACATCCCCTGCCTCTCTCTCTATCACTGAAAGCAAAGAGCAGGGGCTTTGTTTGTTTTTTAAGAGCAGATAAAAGAACTTGGGGAAACGGAGCCCTCCCCCCGCCCCCCCATCGTCTCTGTCCAAGGCATCTTTGCTGCCGGCATTCCTAACGGAGCCCCCCCGCCTTCCTCCCCCGCCTGCAAACAGTAGCTGTGTTTGTTTTTTTGTAAAGCAGCTCAAGAACGGAGCTCTGAACTCGAACCCAGAAGAGCCGTTTCAAAACAAAGGGAGCTTCCGGAGGTCAGTAACTGCGGAGTTCCTCGACTACACTGAAGGACCAGCGTTCCACCCACTTCGCAACAGTAGCTATTCCTCTCGGGGAGGTGGAGTACATGCAGCGCTGTATCTGAGGAGATACACCGTTGCATGTGCCTTGCAAGTGTAGCCAGTTAGTGAGTTACAGCGCTGCAGGCAGTTTTATTGCGCTGTAACTCGTAAGTGTAGCCAAGGCCTCAGCCAATGCACAAAAGCTGCCGGCATTCCTAACGGAGCCCCTCCCCTCTTTCCCACCCTCTGCCTGCAAAAAGTAGCTGTGGTTGTAAAGCTGTGTTTGTAGCAGCTCCAGGGAGCTCTGAACTCCAACCCGGAAGTGCCGTTTCAAAACAAAGCAGCTTCCGGAGATCAGTAACTGCGTTGTTCCTGGGCTACACTGAAAGACCAGCGTTCCACCCACTTCACAACAGTTGCTATTTCTCTCGGGGAGGTGGAGTACATGCAGCCCTGTATCTGAGGAGATACAGCGTTGCACGTGCCTTGCAAGTGTAGCCAGTTAATGAGTTACAGCGCTGCCGGCAGTTTTATTGCGCTGTAACTTGTAAGTGTAGCCAAGGCCTTAGAGCGCTCTACGTGCCTTGCCAGTGTGGACGGGGAGTAAGGTAGAGCACTCTAGGAGGCTTTATTGAGGTATAAAGTGCAAGTGTAGCCAAGCCCTTAGTATGTGTTAAATGCAGCGTGCATGATCTATACTACTTTTCAAAATTGTTAGCACATTGTAGCAAACACCCTTTAACATCACACTTTTTATTCTAGTCTAAACAAAGCCTTGGCAAGTAGGTAGCTCAAGAGATCTCTTACTCATGTCTATGTAAAAGGTGCATACAGCTACACCAATTGCAAGGCAATTGCCAAGATATAATCCCACAAGGCACACATTTTTAGTGCCAGGCTTCTGAAAACTAGGACATCCTGAAAGAAACGAAAATCCCAGATGGTGGAAGACAATGAATCCTCTCACATGATGAGCAATCACCATTGTACTGATAGTCTGACGAGGAACTCATCCTAGAAACTGAAGCCAAGCTGATGTGACTTGAACACAGATAAACGTACACGGTCATCTCTGTGCTTGGGGAAGCACAGACTTGATCATGGCCAAAAGATTCTCTACTCTGGATAGTGCAAGCAATGAGCAGGCCCTATGACTAGGAGGAGTCTCCCAGTACCACACAACGGCTCATACCATGGAGAGATGCAATTAGACATCTATGAAAAGAGAGGTTACTTACTTATACAATAACTGAAGTTCTTAGAGATTTTGTCCCTCTGAGTGCTCCACCCTAGCTGTGCATGCACCCATGCACTTTCAAACAGAGATTTTTGGTCTGCACCTGCACCCTATACACTCTTATGCTCTGATCTGAGGGCACATAGGGGAGGATGGAACCAATGCCACTCCAGTTTCTTCTCAAACCACAAAATCCAGCCAGAGGCAAGGACTCTGAAATAGAGGGGAAGGAGAGTAGGTAGTGGAGCACCCATAGGGACAAACATCTCAAAGAACTCTAATTGCCATAAAAGTACGTAACCTAGCCTTCTCCTTTGAGCAATTGTTCCTATGGGTGCTGTTGTAATAATTAGGCCTACAAATTTACACTAATTGTGAGCAAATGTGAAAAGTGAAAGTTCATAAAATGTCAGAATAACCTATAACACGTGTTGGTGGAAAACGTAGAAAAATAAGGACAAAAAGATTAAATTAGTCTAAACAAAAAGACCTACTACTAAAATTCAAGGACTGTTAAAGTCATGCCTAGTAAACAAGTGTGAAACCAGAAATCAATTAACCAAAATTTGGTTGGAAATTAGGCCTAATTTGTTCACAAAATAATGAGAGTTCCCTTTTAGGGTCCTCAAAAAGAAAACTTAGAGGGGGTGGGGAGGAAAAAAGCTGGCTACCGCAACACTATCTGGCTGTCAGAAGAGGATGGAAGGAGCTTCACCACCGTGGCTGCTATTCCCACCATCTCCTGGAACCCAACCTGACCACTCTGCCTTCATTATCCTGATCCTGAGAGAGGTCTTAACCAAACAAGCCATCTCAGGAGGGGCAGGGGAAGAAGGTGTCAAGTGGAAAGGTAGTGGAACCTAGGACAGAGATCTCCAAGTCCCAGAGGGGATCGTCCAGTTTCTATCATGCGCGAGCGTGGGGCAAGAAGCTAGAGGCATCGTTCCCAGTAGCCATGTTGTCATCAGAGGGTGAGACGGTACCAGCAGAAGATCCCTCTCGATACCTCTCAGTAGAGGGCAGTCAGGTTCTTCAGACACTTGAAAGTTCTCTTGCACAAGGAATCTAGTCAGCACTGGCAAAGCAGGGCACTGAGTGGCTGGTTGCAATGAAGCTGAAGATACCGGGGATGGTAAGGCCAAGCAATCTGTATGTTCCTTATGCCCATGGCCCACAGAAGTGGAGGCCAGAATCAGAGATGAAGCTGGCTTCCTCAAGGAGTTTCTGTGCCTGGAAGACCAGCATCAGTGCCAAGCTGGGCTGCTTACTGAGAGATTTCTGGGTGCGTGAAATACTGGAGATCCTTTTTTGCTAGTATGGAGAGGTCGGCACTAGAGGGGATAGGAGCCTCGGTAGTATGCGTACCAGGACACTAGGTCTCCTTGCTACCCAACTTCTGGGGCAACTTCTCCCTCTTCTTAGGCTCCCTACTAGAGGGCCTTGGGTGGGGGGGGGGGGGGATTTTTTTGTTTTTAAAGATGTCAGGGTCTTTGAAGCTGTTCACAGGTCTCTGCTTATTGAAGCTGGTACCACAGAAGTTGCTGGGGCACCCAGATTGTCTGAGGCCAATGTACCAGGTGTGGGGAGTGAGAAGGAGGTACTCGGGCCCTGAAGTAGTAGCAGGTCTCAAGGAATGTTCCATGAGGAGTAACTGGAGCCTGTCTTCTTTCAGCTTCCTAGATCTGCTTTTAAAGCTAGCGCAGACCTTGCACTCAAATGGAATGCTAGACTCTCCGAGACAGCAGAGGCAGCTGGAATGTCCGTCACTAAGGGGAAAATAGTTATTAAAGGTCTGGCAGGGTTTGAAGCCTGAGGTTTTGGGCATACCCACCCTACCCACTCCCGTAAAAAAGGCTACAAACAAAGAGAGGCCAAGGTCTCAGGGGGAAGAAAGGAGGCCCCAACTGCAAAACCAAAATGGGGGAACCACCCAAAAGCAGCCATGTGCAGGGAATTAATACAATAAAACAACACCACCACAACACTCCATCTCTAGCCGCAGACACTTAGGAAGGAACTGGAGTGGTCGCATATGTCTGTTCTCCCATATACACTCTTTGATCACAGCACAGAGACAGACCACCTGGACACTGCTACCAAAAACATCTGATCAAAAACGCACGGGTGTGCGCACACAGCTGGAGGGGAGCACCTACAAGGACAACTACTCAAAGAACAAATTATTTGATGACAGAACAGTCAACTGTCTTACAAAGAGTCGAAACTTAGCTTAAATTACTTCCAAAGAGACAAAGCTAAACCAAATAAAAGCACTCCACATCTCAAAAAAAAGTTTGTCCACACAGGGGGTTATGTTATATCAGCACAGCGACAGTGCTAGAATTATACTGTATAGTTATACAGGTAAATTTCCCCATGTAGACAATGCTTAAGGGAAGTATTATGAGAGTTTAACTGCACCACCTTATCTTAGCAAGTATTTGGCGCCAGGTTGTTCCAATTATGAAAACCTAATGCTTGCCTCTTGTGAAGTCTAAAATCAATATTTCCCAGAAAATAACTGCCCATGCAACGACCCCTAAAATCATTAGATAACAGAGGCTCAAAGCAGATTCACAAACCATTTGCTATAATCAACTAAACCTTTTCACCTTACCTCACCAGGTGTGATGTGTTTCAAGTCTTGGACCCTGTCGCCTGGGAGCGGGCTGCTTGACTGGGATGGAATACAAGACCCCGGCTCAGAGACTCATCTTGGTAAAAACCAGCTTGAGCCTAAATCCTTATGAGGATTAGCATGGGACTGCTGGAATCATATATCGTATCATATCTGGGCCACCCTGGGACTGCTGGAACATGGAGTCCGCACAACCTCTGATTCTGTTAGAGAGTTTTTAATGTGAAGAGCACTGATGGCAAACACATCAAAGTTGGCTTCCCCAGCCACACAGAGGTAACACAAACACCAGACTTCTCTGAAAACTAGCAATAAGTAGTACTGGTGATCTGGAGAGCCATTTAGATTAACTCCATCTTTGAGGAATTCAGGACACTCCCTATCTTCAAAGCAATAATAAAATGCCCATTGTGCCATAATAAGCAAGTACTCTAGGCCAAGAATCCCCTCTGCTAGAGCTCTCCATCCCAGATATAATCTGTAATTTCTCATGATTTGTGGGATTTGGAGGTCCAGTCTTGGAGAAGATGTGATACTGGTCAACACCAGGCAGGGAAGTCCTAATGTCATTATTCTGATGACTACAATATAGGATATCTTGAGATGAGTATATCAGTGTATCTGAATTCCCTGCTGACAATGCCATACAAAAAAAAGTTTGTACTCTGATCATGTACTCTGAGTACAGTTAAAACTGATGCTCAATGAGTACAACAATCTGTGTCTGCCAAACCTGTGGTGCTTGGGATCACTTGCGTCTCATTTTGCTGAGCCGTGTGTGATACAGTTGCATGATTAAAGACCAGCTGGATCTTGTGATACAGAATGATATTCTGACACCTCTCAAAAGATAGATCTGAGTAGTTAATCCTTCCAATAGAGAAATGTGAACACGCCCAGTCAGTGAAAGCCAACAAATTACTACCCTCCAACAACTAACGATAGCTGACACTGACACCTCCAGTTAAGCGCCAATCACAATGCTGATATCCTAGTTTGTTCTGGAGTATCTTTGGAGAGGGGAGAATGAACTAGACAAGTGGCTAACATTCCCCAAATAATGAAAACATTAAAGACAGTCGCTGCCTTAAAGGGCAACTGCAAGGGCCAGGTTACAATCACCACCATATGAATAAGAAATCCTATAAAGGCTAAATACCAAAATGTCTCACAGGGCATAGGTTCTCCCTAATTAAACTGGAGGTCGGGGAGTTGCTGATACTCCATTTTAGTAGGATTTCAAATAAATGACAAACTCAATGAGGCAATGCCTCCAAGTAGTGTCTCTTCATTACTAGCCACCCTGGGTGAATCATCTAAGAGTGAACGCGTTATAAATTTTACATGTTGCAGGACTGACCAGTGATGACTCCTTGTGAATTGATGCTCCATGTGCCCCAGAGACTATTGTGCCTCATGCCAGTGACCATGGGTCTAGTGCCAAGCTCCCATCCTCAAATGCACTTCCATTTAATGGGCACTGTGATGAAAGGCATCAGAAGAGAGGTGCTCAGACAAAGCACAGCAAAGATTGAGCCTAATCTTGCCTCCACAGGGGCTCAAATCTGAGTCAGCAGAATAGTTCTTCTGTCCCCCACTCCCACACATACACACTTCCCTCTGAAACATTAGAGACTGTTCACAACTTGAGAGGGGACACTGAATGGGATGGATCAGTGCTTTCAGGTAGCACACTTTCCTCTTTCTTAGAATCATAGAATCTCAGGGTTGGAAGGGACCTCAGGAGGTCATCTAGTCCAACCCCCTGCTCAAAGCAGGTCCAACCCCAACTAGATCATCCCAGCCAGGGCTTTGTCAAGCCTGATCTTAAAAACCTCTAAGGAAGGAGATTCCACCACCTCCCTAGGTAACCCATTCCAGTGCTTCACCACCCTACTAGTGAAAACGTTTTTCCTAATATCCAACCTAAACCTCCCCCTCTGCAACTTGAGACCACTACTCCTTGTTCTGTCATCTTCTACCACTGAGAACAGTCTAGATCCATCCTCTTTGGAACCCCCTTTTAGAAGAATGGCTCAGGGCCATATTGATGGCCAGATTTGAGGTTGGGGAAAAACCTGCCCTAAATTCAGACTGGCAGCGACCTTGGAGGGTTTCAACTTCCTCTGCAGCATGGCATAGTTCACCTGCTAGGATCATCTGGACATCATCATCTGGCCATTGCAGGGACCTCAGGCACTGGTGGAAACCTTGGTCTCTCCTGTTCTCTTCACTGTTTAATCTGAGTCCTGAATATTTTAGACTAACTGAAGTTTTAAGGCTAAGAATAGGAGCAACTGGGTGAAATTTAATGGCCTATGGTCTAGAGAAGGCCAGACTAGGTTGTTTAATGGTCCCTTCTAGACTTACACTGTATGAAACTAAACAGCTATCACCAAGTCTTTCAGAGAACTACAACATGATTGTTAATTATCTGTACTACAGCAGGACCTAGGAACCCCAATCAACGATCAGATCCATCCTGCCAGTACTGTACAGACAGAAAATAAAGAACTTACAGGCTAGATGTCAGACAGGACATGACAGTGGAGAATACAAACTGTGTGGAACAAGAAAAACAACAAATTAGCACAAAAACTGAAGTCTCCGCTCATCTCTTGCTTAACCAATGCTAGCTGACAGTGATTTGGATGCATCACAGAAGTAGACAGGTTAAGGAGCAACTTGAGGGAAAATTTGGCAGCTTGACCATTTGTGTTGGGGGGGGGGGGGGGGGACTAACTGTACGGTGAACAGTGTAAGAGAGTTGGTAGATGCTGGAGGGAGCAGTAGACAGGCAAGTGATGAACATCACATTCACTAAGCCAGTGATGGCAAAGTCAACAGCTTAATAAGTTAACAGAACTGAAGGAAAGGGTGGGACTAACTGGTGAAGAGTCTTAAAAAGCAAAGATTCTGTTTGAATCAGTCGAGGAAGTGAGCCTGTAGAGAGGCACAGAGGGAGGTGATGTACCAGGAAGGCGAACCCAGTAGCAGCATTTTGAATAGACTTGAATAGAATGATGTGGCTGGTTTTATGGCCAGAGAAGAGACTAGTAGTCAAGGCAGATGAAAATGCCTGAACAAGAGCCTTGATGGTCTGGACAGAAAGAAAAGGTTGAATCTTGGAAACTTTAGCTAAGTAGAAGCAGAAAGACTTGGGACACTGCCTGGAAGTGTGGATCGAGAGACAGGGTTGAGTCAAAGATGATGCCCCAATTACAGGCCTGAGTGACAGTGTTATCCACAGTGACAGACATAATGATTCAAGGCCTAGAAACCTGCTTTACAGTGAGAAACTAAAAAAGGTCACTATTTATTTTATCTAAGACTAGTAATGGGGTGGCTTGATAAGTCTATGAATAGCAGTGAAGGTTTCAACAGATATAGTTTGTACTATATCTATCAAGCAAAGATATAACAAGATCCAATGGTTGGAAGCTTAAGCTAGACAAATTCAGACTAGAAATAAGATGCACTTTCTTTGAATCAAAATTGCATGTCTTTCTAAATGATTCTGTCTAGCTGAACCAGAAGTTATGAGTTTGATGCAGGAATTACTGAGTGAAATTTTACGGTCTGTGTTATGCAAGAGGTCAGACTAGATGATGATAATCTTTTCTGGCCTTAATCTATGAATCTATGAGTAAAGAAAGTTGTTTAATATACCTGCTTTATCTACTGATTTAAGCCCACATTCCTCACTGTCCTGCTTCAGTTGTGGCAGTGATGTAGATGAGATTAGGTTCATGAGTGAAGGCACAGGCAAAAGCAGCACAATTTAAAGGAAAGAGGATCTGCTCGTCCTCCACCTTAGATAGTCTGTCCACAGCATGGAAGATGATGGCAGGACTGGAGAATTAGACAGAAACCAAGGAAGTACATCTTCTCCCTTATTTTCTTGCTGTAAAAGAATTAGAAAACCCTTTACCTGTCTGTGAAGGAGGGAACTGTGTTAAAGATGAAGTTCTTTCACGTTTTACAGGAGGACAGTAACTCCCATCCTCACGGTCAGATTCTGTAGAGATAAAGGATTTAGAGATAAAACAGAGAAAATTCTGATTAGACAGCAACTAGCGATCTAAAATAACTAAAACAGTTCCTTCCTTACCTTCTCCATCTTCTGGACTTGACCCATCTGCTGACCTCTGCAATCACAAGATAAGTTAAGATTTTATATCACAGACTGACAGAAAAAATACCCCACTCTAGATAATCCCATGCGTCTTAATTGTTGGTTTGGTGACTTTCTGCTATCACAGGTTGGTATTCAAACTGTAAAAACATTACAGTAAATTATGTTAAAACATACTGGACATCAGACAGACTCATTTAACAGGATGTAAACAAAAAGCACAAATGCTCAGTAATTAAGATGAATGGAGACTTTTTTGTATATCTTTTGTAACTAGCTGTATCTGAAAGTACATTCCCAAGTGTTACAGTACCTGATATAAGCTATGAAAATGTTGACTAAAGCAACTCTAGTATTTCTATATTTTGAAAGCCCACAACTGATGAATGTTTGTGTGTCTGACAGGCTCAGGAAATTAAAATAAGTTTTTGGTTGTTTAAACCCCAAAAATTATAACTTCACAATACGTGTATAAACTTCTTGGGAGTTTATTCTAAACCACTGGTGCACAAATTCCTTAAATATGAATAAACAGACTGCTCAACAGAAAGCAGTTAGTGTTTTTTTTAAGTGTTCAAGAGTTTTACAAGATGCTGCACTACACGGTTGTCTCCACTGGTAGTGGATCAAAACTGAAACCAGTACAAGAAACCATGATTAAGGCTACGATTTAGTCACGGAGGTCATGGAAGTCACAGAATCCAGGACTTCCAGCAACCTCTGACTTCAGCCTGTGCAGCTTGGGAGCTGCAGGGTCCCCAGCCGGGCATGGGGGCCAGGACCTGCGGGATACCCCTGCCGCCTCTTGCAGTCCCCAGAATTCCAAGCTGCCACAGGCGGTGGGGGTACCCCACAGCTCCCAGCTGCCGTGGGGGCCCCCAGAGCTCCCGGCCCCTGCAGGGAGGGCGGGACCCCTGGACCTGCAGGCAAGAGGAGTACCCCGCTGCTCCCAGCCATGGGCTGCGGGGGACTCTGGAGCTCCAATACACAGGCCCCGGAGCTCCTGCCCCACTGCAGGTAGTGTGGGGACCTGCAGATCCCCATTTTGTCACAGACTTTTACTAAAAGTCACAGACAGGTCATGGCTTCTGTGAATTTTTCTTTATTACCCATGACCTATCCCTGACTTACTAAAAATATCTATGACAAAATCTTAACTTCCAATGGCAAGTATCCTTAATAAAAATCAATACACTTTTAAAAATAAAATAAAATTTAAAAAAAACACACTATACTATTAACAATGACTAGATATTATCTACTTCATAGCTGTCCTCAGGTAAAATTCTCAAGGTTTGAGAACTCTTTAGTCTTTAAATTTCAGGAAAAAATGCAAGGTAATTATTTCTGAATATACACAGTTCCATATTTATCAGCCTTACGATAGTGTTATTTAATTTTAGGAACCATGCTATCACAAGATAAAATGACCAAAGTCATGGTTGCAAGTTGATATTTTCAATTTTGTTTGAAAATAACCTGTTTTCCCATTGAGTGGATGAAAGATGACTATGCAATTCCATGACTGCCTCTTGGATCAACTAGGCATGGAACCCACAAAGGGAGAGGAAATTCTTGGTTTAGTCATAAGTAGCACACCGAATCTGGTCCAAGAAGTGCACCCAGCTGAACCACTTGGTAGCAGCGATTGTAATGTAATTAAAATTCACATCCTTGAAGCGGGGAAAAATACCAAAGAAACACAACACAGTTGAATTTTACTTCAAAAAGGACAACTACACAAAAATGGCTCAAGTTATATACACAAGTTATATGGAAATTAAAAGGAACAATCACAAGAGTGAAATGCATGCCGGCTGCTTAGAAACTTCTTTAAAACACTATAATACAGGCTCAAAATATCTGTATACTCCAAATTTTAAAAAAACAGTAAGACGACAATCACTAGCAGAGTTAGAGAGGGAGATAGGGACAAAAAGACATCTTTTAAAAATGGGAAGTCAGATCCTACTGAGGAAAATAGAAAGGAACAAACTCTGGCAAGTCAAGCATAAAAGTATAACTAGGCAGGCCATAAAATAACAATTTGATGAACAGCTAGCAAAAGACAAAAAAAGAGCACCAAAAAAAAAAAAAAAAGTTTTACACACCAGAAGCAGGAAGCCTGCCAAACAATCAGTGGGGCCATTTGATGATCGAGGTGCTAAAGGGGTAATCAAAGACAACAAGACCATTGGGGAGAATCTAAATTAATTATTTGCATCGGTCTTCACTGCAGAGGAGGAGAAAGAGTTCCACACCTAAGCCATTCTTTTTAGGTAACAAATCTGAGGAACTGTCCCAGACTGAGGTGTCAATAGAGGAGATTTTGGAAAGAAAACCTGAAACAGTAAGTCAGCAGGACCAGATGGTATGAACCCAAGAGTTCTGAAGGAACTCAAATATGAAGTTGTAAAACTACTAACTGTGGTATGTAACCTATTGCTTAAATGAGTCCTCTGGGACAGAGGCTAGAAGATCGCTAATATTATACCAATTTTTGTAAAAAGGCTCTAGAGGCAAGCCTGGCACTTACAGGCTAGTGTGCTAACTTCAGTGCCAGGCAAATTGCTTGAAACTATAGTAAAGAACAGAATTATCAGACATATAAATGAACACAGTATGTTGAGGAAGAGTCAACCTGGCTTTTGAACAGGGAAATCATGCCTTGCCGATCTTTAGAATTCATTGAGAGGTTAAACATGTGGGAAAGGGTGATGCAGTGCACTTAGACTTTCAGAAAGCCTTTGACAAGGTCCCTCACCAAAGGCACTTAAGCAATCTAAGCAGTCATGAGAGAAGAGGGAAGGTCCTCTTATGGATCAGTAACTGGTTAAAAGACAGAAGCAAAGCATAGGAATGAACAGTCAGTTTTCACAATGGAGAGAGCTAAATAGTGGAATCCCCCAAGGATATGTACTGGGACCTGTGCTGTTCAACATGTTCATAAATTATCTGGAAAAAGGGATAAACAGTGAGATGGCAAAGTTTGCAGAGGATACAAAATTACTCAACATAGTTACAGCCAAATCTGACTGAGAAGAGTTACAAAAGGGTCTCATTAAACTGGCTGACTAGGCAACACAATGGCTGATGAAATTCAGTGTTAATAAATGCAAAGTAACGCATGCTGGAAAACATGATTCCAACTATGCATACAAAATTATGGGATCTAAATTAATTGTTTCCACTCCAAAAAGATCTTGGAGTCATCGTGGATAGTTCTCTAAAAACATCTACTCAATATGCACCAGCAGTCATAAAAGCAAACAAAATCTTAGGTTAGAAACCATTCGGAAAGGATAAGACAGAAAATATAATACCACTATATAAATCCATGGTACACCCACACCTTGAATACTTCATGCAGTTCTGGTCAGCTCATCTCAAAACATATCTAATAGAATTGGAAAAAGTATAGAGATTGGCAAAAAAAAAAAAGATCAAGGCTAAGGAACAGCTTCCATACGAGGAGAGATTAAAAGGACTAGGGCAGTATATCTTAGAAAAGAGAGGACTAAGAGGGGGGCGGGGGGAATATGATAAGAAGTCTATAAAATCATGACTGGTGTTGTCATAAATGAAGGGAAGGGGGAGAGGGTCTGATGCAGTGCTATAAAATCCTCTTACCAGTAAAGGGTTAAGAAATACAGGTAGCCAGACTGACACCTGACCTGGCTGGCATCTGACCAATAAGGGGACAAGATACTTTCAAATCTTAGGAGGGGGGAAGGCTTTGTGTGTGTGTCTTTGTCAGTCAGAGTGATCTTGGAAGACAGAAGGAACCTGCAGAAAATCAAACCTCCCTTTTCTAAAGTAAGTTTAGATAGCATAGCGAATAGATTTATGTTTAATTTTGGCTTGGTGTATTCCCTGTGTTAGAAGGGGCAAGGGGGGGGGGGGTTATTCATGGTTTTCTGTAACTTTAAGGTTTTGTCCAGAGGGGGAAATCTCTCTGAGTTTGGAAATATAGTGCCCTGTAAAATAGTTACCATCCTGATTTTACAGAGATGATTTTACCTTCTTTATTTTTAATAAAATCCTTCTTTTAAGAAGCTGACTGTTTTCTATGGTGTTAAAACCCAGGGGGTGGGTTTTTAGATCACTGTGTAACCAATTGGTTGGGAGATTGTTCTCAAGCTTCCCCAGGAAAGGGGGTGTACGGCTTGAGGGGGTATTTTGGGGGGGGAGGGAAGTTCAAGTGATTCCTTTCCTGGATTCCTGTTAGATACTTGATGGTGGCAGCGAAAGAAGCATTTCTCAGGGTGCAGGGAATTTTGTACCTTGGGGGATTTAACCTAAGCTGGTAAAAATAAGCTTAGGGGCTCTGAATGCGGGTCCCCACGTCTTTACCCTAGAGTTTAGAGTGGGGAGGGAACCCTGACAGGTGTGGAGAAAGTGAATAGCGAAGCATTATTTCCCCCTTCACATAACACAAGAACCAGGGGTCACCCAATGAAATTAATAGGCAGCAGGTTTATAACAAACATAAGGAAGCACTTCTTTACACAACACAACACACTGCTAGTGGAGTTTGTGAGGGTCAAAAGTGTAACTGGGTTCAAAAAATAATTTAGATAAGTCCATGGAGGATAGGTCCATCAACAACTCTTAGCCAAGATGGCCAGGGATGCAACCCTGTGTTCTAGGTGTCCCTAAACCTCTGACTGCCAAAAGCTGGACTGGATATCGGGGGATGGATCACTCAGTAATTGCCCTGTTCTGTTCATTCCCTCTGAAGCATCTGGCTCCAGCTACTGCCGGAAGACAGGATACTGAGCTAGATGAACCATTTGTCCGACCAAGTATAGACATTCTGATGTTCACTCTGGCACAAATAATCAAGAGCAACCAGGGACTTCCAGCATTTTTGACACTGCTGTACAACCTGTCCACTTACAATTGGTTTAGTCAATATGTCCTAATCCAACTCCTAACCAGGATCATAAAATCACAGGGTTAGAAGGGACTGAAAGGGTCATCTAGTCTAACCCCCTGCCAAGATGCAGGATTGGTTGTGTCTAAAACATCCAAGACAGATGACTATCCAGTTTTATCTTGAAAACCTCCAGTGAAGGAGCTTCCACAACCTTCCAAGGCAGGCTGTTCCATTTCCTACTGTTCTTACAGTTAGGAAGTTTTTCCTGAAATTTAATCTAAATCTGCTCTGCTGTAGTTTGAGCCTACTGCTAAATCTGTAGATGACAGAAATGAAATGGAAATAAGGAGATGCTCTTAGTGTACGTGCATGTGACCCTTTTTCTATTTTCCCTTCATCACCAGTGATTTAAAGAGTTCCCCATTTGTGAGAATCTTTAATACAGCAAGAGGAGAGAATGTTTAACATAGGTTTTTACAATCATGTAATCGAAAACCAACACATAAGTAGATTGACAGTGTCCCTTTAAATCAATGGGAATCCTTCCACTGACTTCAAAGGCTCCAGGATAATTTCCTTACAACGTTATTGTTCCGATGATAACATTATACATATTGTAGTTTGAATGGCTGTTCACACACATGGGAGATCAGAAAACACAATGTGGTGCGATCTAAACATTTTATTGGCTTGAATGACCACATTACTCATTGAAGTCCTTCTCATCTGTGAGTTATGTAGGTTATCCCAAGCAAGCATTAATAAAACAATGCTCAACAGCTACATTCTGTGGGTGAAATGTATCAATACTAACTAGGAAGCCTCATCAGTGTTACAGACCCTGAAATAAGCCTTTCTCCATGAAATCTGATCTCTCCCGTGCTCCTGGGAGTGTCCCAGCCGGGAGCCCCTAGCTGCAAGTCCCCGCTGGACTGGGGAGGGACAGGACTTGCCCTTCCTCTGCACGGCTGCTCGGGTTGGGGTGGGGGAAATCAGACCCACCTCCGGGTACCTTTTGGGTTGGGACTCCTAAGAGTTACAACACTGTGAAATTTCAGATCTAAACATCTGAAAAAGTAAGTTGACCAATTAACCCTCTGGCCGTGAAATTGATCAAAATGGACCATGAATTTGGCAGGGCCCTACTCATCAGACATCTATGCACAGGAAAGAGCTATATATCCACTGCCTCGGAATGAATTCTACATATCATAGACCAAACCCTTTGCAGATTAAGATAAAAAGCATGCATGCCAAATTCGCTAGTGGCTGCTGACACTGCCAATATCATTTAAAAAGAGACAGTGGCTGCAAGCAACAGAAAAAGTAAAATCTCTCATGTGCTTATTTTTTTTCCTACTTAGCATGCCCATTGATATGAATGCCTGGGTTTCTCCCCCGCACCAGAATCCAGAGATAGTTCAAAGCTGTCAATCAGGCCTCAGACAGGAAAGCACCAACCACCAATAATTCCAGACTGAAAAACTTTCCAAGCTGTAATTTAGGTTAGCAAAACTGTTAAATATCAGCAATTTCCACTAACCCTAACAACCAAGATATAACTAGCCACGCAACAAAATCATACCAGGGTGAGAAAATAAGATAAGCATAAGAAAAATTCAACTTGTAATTAAATTCAGCCTGCTTAAAAAGTTCCTCTACAGTTCTAGCTGGAGGAAGTAGGATTCCCTTCTCGTCCCAAACTGCTGAGTGGTGTCGATGTGCACTGTGAAACAATTGCTTTATTTTAGTGGTGGATAAAATGACCCTGATGAAGAACTTGCTTAAGCATTTTGGAATCCTTTATTATAGGCAGGGCTGGTAGCACTGCTTAAAGTTGCATGACACTTCCCATTATAAGACCCTGTTTTCAGTTGCCTATAACTTTGCCAAACTATTTGGGCTGAAATTTTCAATGCCAGGTGTCTGCCTCACATTGAATTGTTCTGCAAAGTTTCAGCCAAAACGGTTAGCCATTTCCAAGAACAAAGCTAGAGAAAAACACTTTTTTCCACTGCTAAATTCCTGGTCACCCCCTTTCTTTGGAAAACTCTAGGGCCTCTATGCTTTGGAGCAAGGACTTGAAATGGGTGAGTTGCGTGTCAGCAATGTGCCTTTTGTCACTATCTGTAAAAATTCACCCACATTTTTAAAAAATCCCATCTTGCACATGCTCAGTAGAGACTTGCTAGAGCTTAACAGCTAAAATCATCAACAAGTCTGTCCTCACTGAGCATGTCTGAGCCTTTCACAGCTCTTAGTGCTGATTAGATTTAAAAAATGTTATTAAAGTTAATGTTTAGAATTAAATTTACACAAGTTAAGAAGTAAGGTACTGTACATCTGGGATCAGGCTTGGGTTATGGGGGATTTCAAGTATCAGTTATAAGGTTCTCGGGGTACATATATAGCACATAACTTGCAAAGATCCAGATTGGTGTGTGGTAGTTTTTAGAGCATCAGTGGATAAGTGGGCTTGGGAACGCCACCCATGAAATTTATTAATGGTCCAAGTCAGTAGTGATGTAGACAATCAGTACATGGGTGGGGTGCGTCCCTCGGTTTGTCAGGGAAGGGATGAAGTGGATTTTTTCCCCTGGTCAGCGGTTTTGATTACTCGACCTGGTACTGACGGTGGCCCGTGATGTGCTCAGTGTATATGTCTCTGGACCACCTGATGGTGTCAGACACCATGAGCTATCTCATGAGTCGGGCGTAGCGTCGACCAACTCCGCACGCTCTCAGTACCGGCTCGTTGTTAGGGTCCCATGCGCCCAGGGCGTCCACGACCAGGGCGTGGATCTGGACCTCATAGCCCTGGGCTCTCAGGGTGTCAGTCAGCTGGGTGTACTTCAACGCCTTCCGTGCTCGGGCCTCGTGTAATGCATGCACCATCCCCACAAAGTGAGTCAGCATCCTCCAGCCCTGGGCTATAGGGGCAAAGCTGGACTTTCCCTGTAATGGCTGCTCTGGGCTGGGGCCAGACCAGGCACCAGAACAGAAAGCAGGGAACCAGTTTCTCCTGTGCTCTCCTTGTCTTCCCTGCTGACACCCAGTCAGCATAGAGGAGGAAGACACATGATTTGAATGCAGAGGGGGGAACAGACGGACCTAAGGCAGTACAGAGGAGGACTGGGGAACAGACGGACAAGGAGCCTTCAGGGATGGAGACTGGGACTGAATGCTAGTAGGTGGAAGCAACTAGGAATGGCTTGGCAAGGAAACTAGGTCTGGGAGCCACTGAGGCAAATGGGCAGGGGGAGACCTAAGAGAAACAGTTGGAGAGGATAGGGAGACATTTCACAAGGAGCCATAGGGAGAACTGGGACTTGCTGTGCAAAGAGACTGGGTCAAGGAGGATCCAGATTGGGTCAGAAGCCTAGGGAGAAGAACTTGTAACCAGTTGGGTCAGAGAGAGATCAGGGAGGGAAATGGGGCAGTATATCATGTAAAATCAAAGACTATCAAAATGCATATGCAAAAGGAGGAAAAATTAAGATTGCACAGACCACTTTAATTCTTGCATGTGTCACATTGACTTTGCAACATTAACCTAATGTTTATTTAAAGGTAATTTTGTAATAGCATCATCATTACTAAAGTTTCTGCTCTAAGTGTACCAATACTTAGACCCACTGAATTTCTACAACTCAGGAATCAGTGTCTTCCATAGCGTAAGGCCAGAAGGAACCGTTATGATCATCTAACCCAGGGGTCTCAAACTCAAATTACCACGAGGGCCGCACGAGGACTAGTGCATTGGCCCGAGGGCCGCATCACTGACCCTGCCCCCTCGCTGGCCCCGGCCCCGCCCCACTCCACCCCTTCCATTAGGCCCCGCCCCTTCTCCACCTCCTCCCCTGTGCGCACGGCTTCTCGATCCTCCCCCCTCCCTCCCAGAAACCAGACAGCTGTTCTGGTGGCGGGAACTGCCTGGGGGTTTAAAAAAACAAGGTGGGGCATGGGGAGCCCGGTGGGGCCGCAGGGAAGAGCTCCACGGGCCACATGCGGCCCGCGGGCAGCATGTTTAAGACCCCTGATCTAACCTGATCCCTTACAGAACACAGGCCATAGAATCTCACTCAGTAATTTCTGCATCGAGCACAAAACTTCTCTTTTAAGAAAGACATCCAGTCTAAATGATGGAGAACCCACCACGTCCCTAGGTAAATTGTTTCAATGATAAATTTTCAACAACGATGGTAATTAATCTTATTTCTAGCGTAAATTTGTCTACTTTCAGCCTCCAACAACTGGACCTTTTTTTCTGCTAGATTAAAGAGACCTCTTACTATCAGAAATATCTTCCCCATGCAGACCATGATCAAGTCACTTCTTAGGCCTGGTCTACAGTAGGAGATTATATCAAAATTAGCCACATTGTATCGAATTAAAACTAAATCCGTCCACACAACCAACCCGGTTTTGTCAACTTAAAGTGCTCTTAAAACCGGTTTCTGTACTCCACCTTGGCAAGGGGAGTAGCACTAAAATCAACATCACTGTTCCGGATTTGAGGTACTGTGGACGCAATTCGACAGTATTGGCCTCCGGGAGCTATACCGGAATACTCCATTGTGACCGCTCTGAACAACACTTTCAACTCAGATGCAGTAGCCAGATAGTCAGGAAAAGCCCCGGGAACTTTTGAATTTCATTTCCTGTTTGACCAACGTGGCGAGCTCATCAGGTGACCATGCAGACCTCACCTGCACAGGAGACCATGCAGTCCCAGATGCGCAAACAAGCTCCAGCATGACCCAACAGAAGCTACTGGATCTCATCACTGTATGGGGAGAAGAACCTGTTCGGGCAAAGGGGAGGAAATGCCACCACTACCCCACCACTGTCCATGGACACCTGAAAGGGGGGACTCTCACAGAGCGGGGAGGATGATTTTTTGGAGGAGGAAGAGGAAGACAGTGCACAGGCAGCAAGCGGTGAATCTGTTTTCCCCGGCAGCCATGAACAGTTAGTCACCCTGGAGCCAATACCCTCCACCCCCTGCCAAGGCGGACTCCAGGACCATGACGCCAGAGAAGGCACTTTTGGTGAGTGTACCTTTGTAAATACGATACAGGGTTTAAAAGAATGTGTGTTTAATGATTCATTTGCCCTGAAGACGTGGGATGCATTCGCATCCAGTACAGCTACAGGAAAAGTCTGCTCCTGGGTTTTGGGCGCATTCAAGCAACATTCGTTCTTTATCTCTCTGTGTTAGTCTCATGAGAGTGATATCATTCATGGGCACCTGGTTGAAATAGGGGAATTTGTTTGAGGGGACAATCAGAGGTGTCCATTCACGCTGGGCTCTTCGCGTTTGGCTGAGCCAAGTAGTCTGGGTGCGGGGGAAACGCCTCCTCACTGGTGTGTTCGCGTTTGACTTAAAGGGTCAGAGCCACACAGTGGGAATGGGGGGAAACCCATCCACACTGGCCTATTGGCATTTGGCCTAAAGGGAGCTGGGAGGGGGGTGTGAAGCGATCATCCCAGAGAGATCGCAGGCCCTCCTTTTAGATGGCAATCCCACCAGGCCTTGCTTGGCATGGGAAAGGAGGGCGCCGCAGTTCGAAAGCATTGTAATGAATGCGGAAGACGCGTGCCCCTAGGGCTTACCACGGCTCCCTGCAAGCTGAATGTTGTTGCCCAGCCCCATGTGATGCAGTCACACAAACTGACAGGCACTCAGTATAAAAGGCAAAATGCGACTTTATACAGAAAGAACATGTGCTAGGTACTATGAATTGCTTGTTGCACTAAGAAAATGTCTCCCCTTTGTTCTCTAAAATGTATCTTTTAAACTTCTATCCTCCCTTTTTCTCCTCCCACAGGTGCAAATGTTTCAACGCGTCCCCTATCAAGTCCGTCCCAGAGGCTGGCCCAGATTAGGAGGCGGAAAAAACGCCCTCGGGACGACATGTTTGCAAAACGTATGCAGTCCTCCCGTACTGATAGGGCACAGCCGAATGCCTGGAGAGAAACAATGGCAGAGTCTCGGAAAGCATTCAATGAACCCGAAGAGAGGAGGGAGGCGCGCGATGAGAGCAGGCAGGATGCCATGCTAAAGCTGTCTTGTGGATCTTATGAGGGAACGTACCCCTGCCATTACCTTCATTACAACTACCATTATCACTCCTGTAACATACCCAGACACAGACAATACTATTCATTCTGATGAAACCCAATGGCCAAGGCCTTTATATTATAGTGATTTATTTAAATATTGTTAAAAAAAAATTAAGCGAATAATTGAGTGAAAAATAGATTAGTTAGCGGAGATAAAATTATATGAGGGAAAGGCAGCAAGAGCACAGAAAGCTGCAGCAGCCCCTGTATAACCGCCCTCCATCCTCCCCAAGTCCCATAGCCTCCTCACCCAGACACCCAGAACACCGGGGGGAAGGCTGGGGGACACAGAAGGCTGGCATATCCTAAATTTTGATTTGTGGTGTGGCCTTGTCCTTCCCTCCTCCCCTACCCCACCTGGCTACCTTGTGATTTATCTCCCTGTGTTTTCAATCAACTAATAAAGAATGCATGGTTTTAAAACAATCGTAACTTTATTTCCTCTGCAAGCTGAGATCGAAGGGGGACAGGGATTCCCTGGCTTACAGGGAATCAGAGTCAACAAAGGGGGAACATGGAGAAACAAACAACTGTCACACCATAGCCTGGAGCACACAGCAAGCAGCAATTACAATTGGAAAGGACAGTTACCTGTTCCGTAACTGGCGTTCTTCCAGATGTGTTGCTCAGGTCTATTCCACAGTAGGTGTGCGTGCTCGCCACGTGCATCAGTGCCGGAAGCTATATAGGGGGCTGCGCGCTCCCCCCACCCTCAGTTCCTTCTTGCCGGACCAACTCCGACAGAGGGGAAGGAGGGCAGGATGTGGAAAAGACCTGAGCAACACATCTCGAAGAACGCCAGTTACGGAACAGGTAACTGTCCTTTCTTCTTCGAGTGATTGCTCAGGTCTATTCCACAGTAGGTGATTCCAAGCAATATACAATGGAGGTGGGTAGGAGTTCACACCCTGTCTGGCAGGAGCACAGCTCTACCAAAGCCAGCGTCATCCCTAGCATGGGAGACGATCGCATAATGCGAGGTGAACGTGTGAACAGGCACCACTGTCCCTGCCATGGAGACCCTTCCCACTGACCCTGCTGCGGCACCGGCAGCACCAGCTGGTCAGGTTGGAACACAGTGGCCCTTAAGTGGCTCACCGCTGGCGTGAACGTTGTCCGGTCGGTGCCGTGGGAGCGGTAAGATCTACGGCGCTGACGATGACGTCTACCTCGGGACCGGGACTCCGACGACGAGGAGCGGTACCGTCTCAAGCTACTGCTCCTTGAGACGCTGCGACACCTATGTCCGCAACGGTGCGGAGTCGGCAACCTCTTACGGGAGTCGTGTTCCCGGTGCCTCGAAGAACGGGAGCTGGAGCGGCGGCGGCCATTACAGGAATGGCTGCGGTAGCTCCGACTCGACCAGGAGCGTCTATGGCGCCGGTGCCTGCCGTGTCACGACTCCCTGCTGTCTGGAGCGGTGCCCGGAGCTCTGATCCGACGGCACCTTGCCCGAGAGCCTCACCATCGGTGACTGTGGAGGCTGTCGGCTATGGTCGGACCGGGCGCTGAGGGGCGAGCAGCCCCGGGAGCGGTCCCTTGACCGGGATCTGCGCCTGGTCAGAGTCGACGGCCTGGAGCCCAATGGCGGCTTGCCTCTGGATCGGACTCCCGGTGCCGGGACTGCCAGTACCTGGAGCGTCAGCAAGTCCTTGACTGCCTGGAAGGCCTCCGGCGTCGAAGGCATTCGGGTGGCTGGAGAGGCCGTCGACGAAACCGGGCTACTCCGCTCAGAGTGAGTCGGAGCGCTGGGGCCCGGGGGAGAATTAGGGCTGCCCAACACGGGTCTAGCCTCTCCCTTATCCTTGTCTCGACGATGATGCGAAGACGGTGCCTTCCTCTGCCTACGTGATGGTGAGCGGTGCCGGCCACTAGAAGGCGCCGGGGGATCGCCGCGCACCGAGGACAAGGTACCGGGTGCCGATTCCGCTCGGCGCACCAGGGTAGGAGCCAACACGGACTCCATGAGGAGGGCCCAGAGTCGAATGTCTCTGTCCTTTTTAGTTCTTGGCTTAAAGGACCTGCAGATTTTGCAGCATACGCCGACGTGGGACTCACCCAGGCAGCGGAGACAATCCAAGTGCGGGTTGCTTCTGGGCACAGAACGCCTGCAGCACTCGCACAATTTGAAGCCCGGGGCCCGCCCCGGCCTGGATACTAACTAATCTAAACTAACTTACAAACTAACCAAAGATACCACTAACAATGAACAACGAACAGAGTTCTAGGAAAAAAGGCTACAGTAATGAAGCTGGAGCAGAAGTTTTGACGCACCTACACTGGCAGCAAGAAGGAACTGACCAGAACATTTTCCCAGACCAGAAAATAACTGTTGGGGATGTTGACATGCCTATAGTTATCCTTGAGGACCCAGCCTACCACTTAATGCCCTGGCTCATGAAGCCGTACACAGGCAGCCTGCACAGTAGTATGGAGCTTTTCAACTATAGGCTGAGCAAGTGCAGAATGGTGGTAGAGTGTGCATTTGAATGTCTGAAAAGTCTCTGGAGCAATTTACTGACTAGGTTAGATCTCACCGAAACCAATATTCTTCTTCAAGTGATTGCTCAAGTCTATTCCACCGTAGGTGTGCGTGCTCGCCACGTGCATCGGTGCCGGAAATTTTTCCCTTAACAGTATCCGTAGGGGGGAGCGCCGCTGCAACCCCTGGAGTAGCGCCGCTATAGCGCGCTATATAGGGGACTGCGCGCTCCCCCCACCCTCGGTTCCTTCTTGCCGGACCAACTCCGACAGAGGGGAAGGAGGGCGGGATGTGGAATAGACCTGAGCAACACATCTCGAAGAACACCAGTTACGGAACAGGTAACTGTCCTTTCTTCGAGTGATTGCTCATGTCTATTCCACCGTAGGTGATTCCAAGCAATACGGCATGGAGGAGGGTAGGAGTTCACACCGTGTCTGGCTGGAGCACCACTCTACCAAAGCCAGCGTTATGCGAGGTGAACGTGTGAACCGAGGACCAGGTAGCGGCCCTACAGATGTCCTGGATAGGGACATCGGCTACAAAGGTAGCCGACGAGGCTTGTGCCCTGGTCGAGTGCGCCCTCACGATAGGTGGTGAGGGGACTTTTGCTAACTCGTAGCATGTGTGAATGCATGAAGTGATCCGCCGGGAAAGCCTCTGGGTAGAGATTGGCTGACCCCTCCTACGCTCGGCTGAGGCAACAAAGAGTTGCGGGGACCTACGGAACCGCTTAGTCCAATCCAAGTAGAAAGCCAGCGCCCTGCGCACGTCCAACGTATAGAGGTGGCGCTCCTCGCCTGAGGCATGCGGCATTGGGCAGAGAACAGGGAGGAAAATATCCTGATTCATGTGAAAAGCAGAGACCACTTTAGGAAGGAAAGCTGGGTGTGGTCGGAGCTGGACCTTGTCCTTGTAGAAGACTGTAAAAGGGGGCGTCTGAGGTCAAGGCCCTGAGCTCCGACACCCATCGGGCTGACGTAATGGCAACGAGGAACGCTACCTTCCAAGAGAGGTGAGACCAGGAGCATGTGGCCAGGGGCTCGAACGGGGGCCCCGTGAGGCGAGATAACACCAAGTTCAGGTCCCACTGTGGAACAGGGGTCCTGGCATATGGGAAGGACCGGTCTAGGCCCTTGAGGAAGCGCCCGGTCATGGCATGCGAGAAGACCGAGCGGCCCTGGACGGGTGGGTGGAACATCGATATAGCCACCAGGTGCACCCTGATGGAGGAAGGGGCTAGACCTTGCGTTCTAAGGTGGAGGAGGTATTCAAGGATAACCTGGAGTGGGGCGCCCCTCGGGGAGGTACCCCACTCGCCCGCCCACCTAGAGAACCTGGCCCACTTTGCCAGGTAGGCCCGGCGAGTGGAAGGCTTCCTACTTTCCAGGAGGATGCTCCTGACTCCTTCCGAACACATAGTCTCCTCCGTGTCTAGCCACTGAGCAGCCACGCTGTCAAGTGAAGGGAGGCTAGGTTGGGGTGAAGGAGGCGGCCCCGGTCTTGGGACAAGAGATCCGGTCGGAGCAGCAGCGGACACGGAGGGGCCGCCAGTAACCCTAGGAGGGTCCCGTACCGGTGCTGTCTGGCCCAAGCTGGGGCAATCAGGAGGATGCGGGCCATGTCCCTCTTTACCTTTTCCAGGACCTTGTCTATGAGGGGAAAGGGAGGGAACGCATAGAGGAGCTGGCCCGACCATGACAGGAGGAAGGCATCCGAGAGTGCATCCTTCCCCAGCCCCACCCCGGGAGCAGAACCGGTGGCAACGTCGGTTCTGTCGGATCGCAAACAGGTCTACTTGGGGAGTGCCCCAGGCTCGGAAGAGCTGACCTGTGACCTCCGAGTGGAGGGACCACTCGTGTTGGGAGGAGAAGACCCTGCTCAGGCGATCGGCCCGGGAGTTGACGACACCCGGCAGGTGGAAAGCCCTGAGGGAGATGTTGTGGGCTATACAGAACTCGCATAGGCTGAGGGCTTCCTGGCAGAGAGCCGAGGACCCCGTCCCCCCCTGCCTGTTGATGTAAAACTTCCCGGCTGTGTTGTCCGTAAGGACCCTGACCGTCCTGCCACTCAGCCATGAGCTGAACGCCACACAGGCCAAGCGGACTGCCCTGAGCTACTTGATATTTATGTGCAAGGATAGCTTTGCGGCCGACCACATTCTCTGGGTTTGCGAATTCCTTACATGGGCTCCCTAGCCCAAGTCCAACGCGTCCGACACCAGGTCTAGAGACGGAGGTGGTTCCCAGAAGGGGATCCCTTGCAATACATTGGTCGGGACAGTCCACCACTGAAGGGAGGTTAGCACCCGACCCGGTACCTTCAGGACCTTGTCCAGACCGTACTGAGCCTGAGAGGATTCTGAGGCCAGCCAAAGCTGAAGGGGCCTCATTCGGAGTCTGGGGTGGCGTACCACATACGTGCATGCCGCCATGTGGCCCAGGAGCTGTAGGCAGGTCCTGGCCGTGGTCACGGGGAATTCTGTGACCATGAGCCCCTTGAGGGTCTGGAATCTGCCCGGTGGGAGAGAGGCCCTGGCCCTGGAAGCGTCCAATAGAGCCCCAATGAACTCTATGCGCTGGACCGGGACCAATGTCGACTTGGCCTCATTTACCCGAAGGCCTAGATTGGCACAGGTAGCCAAGAGCAGCTGTAAGTGGTTCTGCACCTGCGACCTCGAGTTGCCCTTGAGGAGCCAGTTGTCGAGGTATGGGAATAGTTGGACCCCTCGGCATCTGAGAAAGGCCACCACCGCCGCCATACACTTGCGAATACCCGAGGTGTGGTGGAGAGGCCAAAGGGGAGGACTGTAAACTGGTAGTGGTCCTGCCCAACCAGGAAACGAAGGAAGCGCCTGTGCCCTTCGAATGTGTGTATGTGAAAGTATGCGTCCTGGAGGTCCAGGGCCACATACCAGTCGCCCGGGTCCAAGGCAGGTATAATCTTTACCAGGGAGACCATGCGGAATGGGTATTTGACCATGAACCGATTGAGACCGTGCAAGTCTAAGATAGCCCTGAGGCCCCCTTTCGCTTTCGGGATTAGGAAGTAGCGGGAATAGAAACCTTTCCCTTGGAATTCCCTTGGGACTCCCTCTATGGCTCTGAGACTGAGGAGACCAGCCCACCTCCTGTTGCAGCAGGGGTAGATGTGACGGGTCTACCTTGCCGTGCCTGGGAGGGGGGGCGGGAGATCGGGGGCGACAGGAACTGGAGCGTGTAGCCCCAGGCAATGGTACTCAGGACCCACCGGTCCGAGGTTACATGGGACCATTGTGAAAGGAATGGACGCAAGCGGTTGCTGAAGGCCAACCTTATTTGACAGAGGGTGTCCTCGGGGTTCACCCGGGTACCCTCCTGCCCCCAGTCAAAACCATCGCTTGTCCTGCTGCTTGCTCCTGGAGGGCCCAGGCTGCAGGGCAGAGCGGGACTGCCTTTGAGGTCGCCTCTTCTGTGGCCTGCACCTCTTGTAGACTGGCTCGTAGTGCGGTTGGGGCGCTTGGGCGGGAGCCTGCGACTTCGGCTTTTCCTTAGCCGGCAGGACGTAGAGCCCGAGCGTTTGCAGGGTGGTACGGGACTCCTTCATGCCATGGAGTCTCACGTCCGTTTGTTCCGCGAACAGGTCCTTGCCGTCGAACGGGAGATCCTGCATCACGGACTGCGCCTCCGAGGACAGCCCCGACAGGAGGAGCAACGACGCCCTGCGCATGGACACCGCCGAGGCGATGGATCGCGCCGCCGTGTCCGCCGCATCTGATGCCGCCTGCAGAGCAGCCTTCGCAGTGGCAGCCGCCAGCGCCTTGAACTCCTTGCGTTCGCGCTCCGGGAGGAAGGGCTCGAATTTTTGCAGGGACCCCCACTGGTTAAAATCATAGCGACTGAGGAGGGCGTGGTGATTTGCCACCCTGAGCTGGAAACTCGAGGACGAATACATTTTCCTCCCAAATGAGTCCAGCCTTTTCGAGTCCTTATTCTTAGGGGTAGGACCCGGTTGACACTGGCGCTCTCTGTGGTTGACGGATTCCACGACCAAAGAGTTGGGAGCCGGGTGGGTGTACAGGAATTTGTGTCCTTTTGTCAGGACAAAACACTTGTGCTCTGCCTTTCTAGATATAGGCACAAGTGAGGCTGGCGTGTGCCAAAGGGTTTTTGTAATATTGGAAACCCCTTCATGTAACGGGAGCGCCACTCTGCCCGGTGCCGAAGACGAAAGGACATTGAAAAGCGAGTCTGAGGGCCCTTCCATCTCCTCAGCTTGGAGCTAGAGGTTTGAGGCAACTCGCTTTAATAGCTCCTGGTTGGCCCTGTATTCCTCCTGCGGTGCGGAGGGTGGCGGGGCCACGACCTTGTCCTCCGGTACGGGGGAGGACGCCGGTACGGAGCTTAATCATAGAATCATAGAATCTCAGGGTTGGAAGGGACCTCAGGAGGTCATCTAGTCCAACCCCCTGCTCAAAGCAGGACCAACCTCAACTAGACCATCCCAGACAGGGCTTTGTCAAGCCTGACCTTAAAAACCTCTAAGGAAGGAGATTCCACCACCTCCCTAGGTAACCCATTCCAGTGTTTCACCACCCCACTAGTGAAAAAGGTTTTCCTAATATCCAACCTAAACCTCCCCCTCTGCAACTTGAGACCATTACTCCTTGTTCTGTCATCTTCTACCACTGAGAACAGTCTAGATCCAGCCTCTTTGGAACCCCCTTTTAGGTAGTTGAAAGCAGCTATCAAATCCCCCCTCACTCTTCTCTTCTGCAGGCTAAACAATCCCAGTTCCCTCAGCCTCTCCTCATAAGTCATGTGCTCCAGCCCCCCAGCTTAGCGCATCTGCTGGCACCGCGGGCTCGACACCCTGCTTGGAGTCAGCATTTGGTGCCGAGAACCCTTGGTCCGCAGATGTAGGTCTGGGAGCCCGGGATATAGTGGCCGAAGGAGCCTCGGACGCCCCTGCGACCGATCGAGTATCCGGCTGGGCCTGTCCTGGGGGCCAAGGGTTCCACTGGCACCACTGTCCCTGCCATGGAACCCCTTGCCACTGACCCTGCTGCGGCACCGGTGGCACCAGCTGGTCAGGTTGAAAAGCGGAGGCCCTGGGGTGGCTCACCGCTGGTGTGAACGCCGTTCGGTCGGTGCCGTGGGAACGGTATGATCTATAGCTCCGAAGATGAAGTCTACCTCGGGACCGGGACTCCGACAACGAGGAGCGGTACTGTCTCGAGCTACTGCTCCTTGAGACGCTGCGACACCTACGTCCACAACATTGCGGAGTCGGTGACCTCTTACGGGAGTCCTTTTCCCGGTGCCTCGAGGAACGGGAGCTGGAGCGGGAGCGTCTGAGGCCATGACGGGAACGGCTGCGATAGCTCTGACTCGACCGGGAGCGTCTACGTCGCCGGTGCCTGCCATGTCGCGACTCCCTGCTCAATCTAGAACGGTGCCCGGAGCTCTGATCCGACGGCACCTTACCCAAGAGCCTCACCCTTGGTGACTGCGGAGGCTGTGGGCTATGGTCAGACCAGGCGCTGATGGGCCCGGGACCAGTCCCCTGATCGGGATTCGTGCCTGGTCGGGGTCGACGGCCTGGAGCCCAATGGCGGCTTGCCTCTGGAACGGATTCCTGGTGCCGGGACTGCCGGTACCTGGATCGTGAGCAAGTCGCTGGCCGCCAGGAAGGCCTCCAGCGTTGAAGGCATCCGGGCGTCCGGAGAGGCCTGCGTCGAGGGGACCGGGCTACTCCGCTCAGCACGAGTCGGAGCGATGGGGCTCGGGGGAGAATTGCGGCTGCCGCACACGGGTCGAGCCTCTCCCTTATCCTTGCCTCGACAACGATGCGTAGATGCCTTCCTCTGCCCTTGCGACGGTGAGCGGCGCCGGCCACTTGAGGACACCGGAGGATCGTCGCACACCAAGGACAGGGTACCGGGTGCCGATTCCGCTCGGCGCACCGGGGTAAGAGCCAATGCGGACTCCATGAGGAGGGCCCGGAGTTGAATGTCTACGTCCTTTTTCGTACGAGGTTTAAAGGACCTGCAGATCTTACAGCACGCGCTGATGTGGGACTCACCCAGGCAGCGGAAACAAGCTGAGTGCGGGTCGCTTCTAGGCATAGAGCGCCTGCAGGACTCGCACAATTTGAAGCCCGGGGCATGCCCTGGCCTGGACACTTACTAAACTGAACTAACCCACAAACTAACTAAAAATACCACTAATAACTAACAACAAACAGAGTTCTAGGAAAAAGGCTGCAGCAAAGAAGCTGGAGCAGAAGTTCCGACGCACCTACACTGGCGGTAAGAAGGAACTGAGGGTGAGGGGAGCGCGCAGCCCCCTATATAGCGCGCTATAGCGGTGCCACTCCAGGGGTCGCGGCGGCGCTCCCCCCTACGGATACTGCTAAGGGAAAAACTTCTGGCACCGATGCACGTGGCGAGCACGCACACCTACTGTGGAATAGACCTGAGCAATCACTCGAAGAAGAACTGGGGCTTCCCATTCACCAGTGATAAGAGATTTGCTTGAAGACCAAAGAGTTAGACTATGCTCTTTGGGGGCTGCAAAGCACAATGAACATTTATAGTAGTACATAAACAACAAACAATATTGAGGACCACGGCCTTCTCTGTTACCAACGAACCATCATGGTGCCTCAAAAGTCTCTCCATACCAATATTTGAAATTAGAGGAAAAGGAGATGCAGCAGCCAGTCATATAAAATTGCATCTACACAAAGCACTTCAATTTCTTCTCTGATCACGAAGAGAACCTTGGATTTCTTCATTTCAGAGGTCATTTGTGGTAAATTAAATAAAATGGTACTCATTAATGTTTCCCTACGCAGATGCCATTCGTCCTGTATCATCTTTCTGCTCAATCAATTCACCTGAGTGTCTTTCTCCTGTAAAATGCATGGCCTGAAGAGACAGCAGATTCTCTTCAATGCACACAAACACTGTCACTTCTTTGTTTGTCCATTGTATCCTTAAATTCCATATTTGTTTACATACATCACTGTTAAAGGGTCATGGCAAAACAAGCAGAATATAGGGCGTGTCTACACTAGTACTTTACACCCCCCCCGAGTGCAGCAAGTTTCAGTGCTGTAAAGTGCCAGTGTAAACAGTGCACTAAACAGCTACACCCCTCATGGATGTCGGTTTTTTTAGAGTGCTGGGAGAGAGCTCTCCCAGCGCTCTGCCGTGAGTACACGAGCCACGTTAAAGCGCTCGGCAGCGCTTTAGTGTTGCCAGTGTAGCCTAGCCCTTAGATTCATTCTCCTAGCTGGAGTTGAGCTTACATAGCTAGTTACCATGCCACATGCCCTGCAGCATCAGGTGCAGAAGGTGGGAAGGAGAGACCTGAGCACGCTCTCCTCCAGCTAAACTCAGCTAGCAGATGATCCCTTGGGAACTGTTGCAAACTGGTGCAGATTAGAGCAGCCTCTGGTGTACACTAACCTGGGCCAGACAACTAGCAGAAAATCAAAGGACTGTAACCAGCTCTCAAAGGCCCCCATCCCCATGATACCCATGTAAACTTGACAAACAGAGAACCTAGCCCATGTGTCTGTCTGTCTCTACAGGTAATAGTAATGCTAGGTGCACAGCCAGATCAACATTACTTACAATTCCTCCAGGTTTAGAATTAGCCTTACTTCACCAGCCTTCATGGGGACATGAATGATGAATTATGTTCTGAAAGCCTATGATGGAACCAGGAATTTAGTGATATCAGCATTCAGAAGATGCACAGAAAAAAGCTAGGAGTTCTGTAGTATATTTTGAGGCAAGAGATTAATTGTATTTTGTTCTAGGAATCAAGAGGAATCCGAAAGTATTCGATAGAACCTACTTCCAGAGGTCAATTATTGGCCATTGTTGAATGTCATTCTTCTCCACAGAAGTGAGTAAATAGCTCCCATCCTTCTGAGGGTTCTTTGAAAGCTCTGATAATAGTCACAAAGGACGATTAGCCGTCAGAGTACGCTTGGAGACCAACTCCTGTATGATCTCTCTTCTAGACGCTGACTCCAAAGACTGTTCTTGCATGTCCAGAATCTATTCAAACTCTGGGTTAACTAACCTGACAATAGGACTACTTAGAATTTATAAAGAACTTGAACTCTAAGAAAGCATTTGACAGATAACAATGCTATTTTCTATTCTCTAGGCTTCACTTTCTTGAAGGGCCATCCAAAGAATCTTTTCCTGGCCAATTTAGAGGATACTAGCAACTATTTCATTTGGGTATCAGCTTTCCATTGTCTTTGCCAACTGTATTTGAACATACAGCCCTTCTGAAAATCTCTGCATTTCCACAGATGCATCTCATAAAAAGCCTTTACAGACACCCTCTCTCTTATTAAGGACTTTTCAGTTTTGTCCAGATTGGTGTACTCTCCTTTGTCTCCAAGCACTATACTAGAATAGCTTTGACAGAACACATGGTAACACCAGTCTATCCATTTGATCTTTCTGAAAAGTCTCTCTCTTTCTCTGCAAGGATCAGTGTCTTTAGCCAACAAAGCCACAACTTTACCTAGCTTTGGGAACTGAATTTAAAAAGTTGTTTTCAAATCTACAGTTTCACTCTTCTGCCTGCATTAGGAAATTCTCTTTCAGCTTCTAAATTACAGCCTCTAAAAAGGAGGAATGACATGCTCCTGTTTGAATCCAGGGGAACAAGAGAGCTCTTTAGCTTTTCTTGCTTTGTTGTATTGGAGGATTATGGCCTAGAGTCAGAAAAATCCCCTTCGTCTTTCAGAGATGAACTGGACAACAGCTACTTCCATTGCTTTTTAGATTATTGTGAACTCCCTCCCTACCCCACAACCCCCACCCCCACGTACCCTTCTGGCTTGGGAGAATTCTTGCTCCTGGAAGCACTGCATCTCTTTTTACCCTTTGAAGAGATTTTTGACAAAAGACAGGTCTCTTAAAACTCTCCCTATTAAAAGGCTCCCATTACAGAAGAATTTCTATTTCTACCAACTGAACTACTGGCTTTGGAGGGAGTAATACAGGAGCTGGGAAAACTATTAACAATGAGACTTATTATCTAAAGTTAACAGCAATCACTTAACCACTTTAGGGAAATGGACAGAATTAAAAAAAAAAATTAAATCCCTTCAGCAGCAGAAGTACTCGGTAGGTTCGCACTTACCCCTGCCAGTTCTTGTTGAATAGGAGCAAGCTGGGCTTCAGAAGCAGGAATCAGAGTACTGACTGAGGCAACAGAGGGAGCAGGAAGCTCAAAGTCGCGCTCACCAGCTGATTCTGTGTGACCCATACCACCGTGGGGGGACTCAGCCTCTCCCTGTGGGTTCTCGCCTGAATCCGACAAACCTTTTTGCTCTGCAGGGGACTGGGAGCAAAAAAGACAATGTCCCTTCAATGCAAGGCTGCAACATAATGGAGCAGTTGTCCAAGTGACAGGATTTACTAATCCTTTTTTACCTTCACCATTTTTGTGATCTGGCAGAAGTTGTTGCTCCAATGAAAGACAGCATAAAACAGGTTAGAACCTGTAACTGAATTAATGCCCCATCAAATAAGCATCAGATGGAGCACAAATACTTTAAAAAGGCAGCCAAAACTACTAGTGCCCACTAACCAAAACCGCTTTTCTGACAGCCCCAACGTCCCCAACCATAGGGTTATCGGGGTTTAGTTTCTCCCTTAGTTGAGCCTTGATTGACAGCTTCTACCTGCCTAGTGGGAACAACCCAGAGAAACAAGTAGCAAACAGACAATTGCTGGAAATAATGGATTATTTCACTGTTACAGGCCATACAGTTTAAGAGTAGTGTTCGTTGGTTTTTAAATGTAATATATCAATATTTGCAAAACAAACACTTTTGTGTTCATGTGTCAATGCTTTCTCTGAAAAACACAGTGGCTGATAGTCTCTTCTTTGCGTATATCTTTGAATTTTACATTAAATTATGTTACATCATTACTAGAGGGAAAAGGATCTTATAGTTAGGAAATCTGGGATCAGTTCCCACCTCTGCCACAGATTCCCTGAATGATCTTGGTCAAATCACTTAATTTTCTTGCGTCACAGTTCCTCATCTGTAGCATAACAAAATTTCCCAAGCAATGCAAGGATCTGAGATTTTTTAGGGTAGATGTATCCTTGGCTGGATCTCTCTTACAAAGCAATCAACAAAAGAGATTGACGAACCTTTGTTCTAGACCAAGTGTATCTAATAAGAAACTACCACCACTGCCATGTTATATTTAAACAGCACCTTACATCCTTTAGAATTCAAAGCCCTTCACAATCATCATATGATACTAAAATACATGATCATTTCATCCACCACTGAAATGCAGCCACCTTCCAGGTGAAACACAAAAACAGCACAAAGGAACATTACATTAAGCTAAAAATGCTATATACAACTGAAACAATAGGGTTTATTTTAGGCAAGCACAATGTAAATACCCAAACTACATCTCTACTTTTCTGAAAATTGAATTGGATTATTAATGACCCGTAAAAGGACAAAAATTTGATTTTACGTTTCATGTGAAAGATAAGGTTTTCCTCAGGAATGGTAAGGATACTGGGGTGTTTACGTTTTCAAAATCAAAGCTTTATTTTAAATACACAAAGACTGCCAAACCCAAACACCAATTTGTAGTAGTCAAGAGAATAAGGAAGAAAGAAGTAGAGAAGCACTTTATTTACACCCAAACATTTCAGGAATTCCAGCATTTTGCCGCCGCCCCTGCCCCTACACACACACTGGGATTGAAAAGGCCACTATGTTTAGCCTGTATGGTTGTAAAATAAACACTCCAAATGTAAATAACACGTGGGGAAAAAGGAAGCTGATAGCAATAGCTCCTATTGTTCCTCTAGTACCCTATCTCTGAGTGACCTCATCCACACACAATGATAGAAGATTAGGGTTGGAAGAGACCTCAGGAGGTTATCTAGTCCAGGCGTCTACCACGAGGGCCGCATGAGGACTAGTGCATTGGCCTGAGGGCCACATCACTGACCCTGCCCCCTCGCTGCCCTCAGCCCCGCCCCCACTGCACCCCAACCATTAGGCCCCGCCCCTTCCCACCTCCTCCCTTGAGCGCGCGGCTCCCCGCTTCTCCCCCCTCCCTCCCAGAAACCATGAAGCCGCCAGACAGCTGTTCTGGTGGCGGGAACTGCCTGGGGGTAAAAATAGAACCTTGGAGCAGCGAGGAGGGAATGGGGATTTTAGCAGCCACAGAACGTAACTGGGGGCGGAGGTGAGGGGAGTTCGCGGCCATAGGACGTAACTGGGAGGGCGGGCGGGGGGAGCCCGGAGGCCCACCTCTTCTCCCTCCCTCCTACCCTGTGTGCGCGCTTCCCACTCCTCCCTCCCAGAAACCGCGAAGCCGCCAGACAGCTGTTCTGGCAGCGGAACTTCAGAACGTAACTCGGGGGGGGGGGGGGCCCCCCCGCAGGAAGCCTGGTGGGCCGCAGGGAAGTGCTCCGCGGGACGCGTGTTTGAGACCCCTGATCTAGTCCAACCCCCTGCTCAAAGCAGGATCAACCCCAATTAAATCATCCCAGCCAGGGCTTTGTCCAGCCTGACCTTAAAAACCTCTAAGGATGGAGATTCCCTACGTAACCCATTTCAGTGCCTCACCACCCTCCTAATGAAATAGTGTTTCCTAATATCCAACCTAAACCTCCCCCACTGCAACTTGAGACCATTACTCCTTGTTCTATCATGTGCCACCACTGAGAACAGCCAAGCTCCATCTTCTTTGGAACCCCCCTTCAGGTAGTTGAAGGCTGCTATCAAATCCCCCCCCTCACTCTTCTCTTCTGCAGACTAAACAAGCCCAGTTCCCTCAGCCTCTCCTCGTACGTCAGATGCCCCAGCCCCCTAATCATTTTCATTGCCCTCCGCTGGACTATCTCCAATTTGTCCACATCCTTTCTGTAGTGGGGGGCCCAAAACTGGATGCAATAATCCAGGTGTGGCCTCACCAGTGCGAAATAGTGCGGGGCCCAAAACTGGCAGTACTCCAGATGAGGCCACACCAATGCCGAATAGAGGGGAATGATCACGTTCTTCGATCTACAAGCAATACTTCTACTTATACAACCCAAAATACTGTTAACCTTCTTGACAACAAGGGCACACTATTGACTCATATCCAACTTCTCATCCACTGTAACCCCTAAGTTTCTGCAGTACTGCTGCCTAGCCACTCGGTCCCTAGTGTGCAGCAGTGCATGGGAATCTTCCTGCTTCTCCACATGGGCACCAATGATACTGCCAGGAATGACCTTGAGCGTATCACTGCAGACTACGTGGCTCTGGGAAGAAGGATCAAGGAGTTTGAGGTGGAAGTGGTGTTCTCGTCCATTCTCCCTGTGGCAGGAAAAGGCCGGGGTAGAGACCGTCGAATCGTGAAAGTCAACGAATGGCTACGCAGATGGTGTCGGAGAGAAGGGTTCGGATTCTTTGACCATGGGATGGTGTTCCAAGAAGAAGGAGTGCTAGGCAGAGATGGGCTCCACCTGATGAAGAGAGGGAAGAGCATCTTTGGAAGCAGGCTGGCCAACCTAGTGAGGAGGGCTTTAAACTAGGTTCACCGGGGGAAGGAGACCAAAGCCCTGAGGTAAGTGGGGAAGTGGGATACCGGGAGGAAGCACAAGTAGGTGAGTGCAAGAGGGGAGGGCTCCTGCCCCATACTGGGACAGCAGGACAATCGGTGAGTTATCTTAAGTGCCTATACACAAATGCAAGAAGCCAGGGAAACAAGCAGGGAGAACTGGAAGTCCTGGCACAGTCAAGGAATTATGATGTAATTGGAATAACAGAGACTTGGTGGGATAACTCACATGATTGGAGTACTGTCATGGATGGATATAAACTGTTCAGGAAGGATAGGCAGGGCAGAAAAGGTGGAGAAAGCTAGTGTACTCAATGCTTTTTTTGCCTCCGTCTTCACAGACAAGGTCAGCTGCCAGGCGGCTGCACTCCGCAGCACAGTATGGGGAGGAGGTGACCAGCCCTCTGCATGCATCCGGAGGATAGCGTGGACTGTACCCTCAGGAAGTTTGCAGATGACACTAAACTGGGAGGAGTAAGAGGAGATAATGAGCTGACACTCTGTGGAGATTCCAAAAACCCACTCTCTCTCCCAACACACTCCCTGTCAAAGTCCCCCCACCCCCCACTATTTGAAAAGCACGTTGCAGCCACTTGAATGCCCATAATGCACCGCTCCCAATACAGCTGCAAATGCCTCAAATGTAGCCACCTTACTGCGCTGGCAGCTGCCAGTGTGGACAGGCTGCAGCGCTTTCCCTACTCAGCTTTACGAAGACGGGTTTAACTCACAGCGCTGTACATCTGCAAGTGTAGCCAAGGCCTAACAGACGTATTGGAGCATAAGCTTTTGTGAATACCCATGAAAGCTTATGCTCCAATATGTCTGTTAGTCTATAAAGTGCCACGCGACTCTTTGCCGCTTTTACAGATCCAGACTAAAGAATTAGTCTGAATAAAGAATCCTTATTGAGGTTGCAGGAACAAGCCATCCCGATGTGTAGAAAGAAAAGTAAATATGGCAGGCGACCAGCTTGGCTTAACAATGAAATCCTTTCTCGTCTTAAACACAAAAAAGCAGCTTACAAGAAGTGGAAGATTGGACAAATGACCAGGGAGGAGTATAAAAATATTGTTCAGGCATGCAGGAGAAAAATTAGGAAGGCCAAATCACACTTGGAGTTACCGCTAGCCAGAGATGTTAGGAGTAAGAAGGGTTTCTTCAGGTATGTGAGCAACAAGAAGAAAGTCAAGGAAAGTGTGGGCCCCTTGCTGAATGAGGGAGGGAACCTAGTGACAGAGGATGTGGAGAAAGCTAGTGTACTCAATGCTTTTTTTGCCTCTGTCTTCACAGACAAGGTCAGCTCCCAGACAGCTGCACTCCGCAGCACGGTATGGGGAGGAGGTGACCAGCCCTCTGTGGAGAAAGAAGTAGTTCGGGACTATTTAGAAAAGCTGGATGAGCACAAGTCCATGGGGCCGGATACACTGCATCCGAGGGTGCTAAAGGAGTTCGCTGATGTGATTGCAGAGCCATTCGCCATTATCTTTGACAAATCACGGTCAAACTGTCCCCACAACGGATACTCACTCCCCCGTCTGCAGCCCCCTGGTTGCTCTGCCTCTGCCTTTAGTTTGGGTTAAAGGAGTTAGGAATGGAAAGGATGTCAAAATGGAGAGCTGCACCGGGGGATAGCTGCCCTCAGTGCGCTGCTCTCATCCACGATGGAAGTGCTGCAAATGTAAACACTCTCTGATGCCTGTGGAAGTGAGTACACAAACCAGCACTTTTCTTTCACCGGTTTCACTATCACCAGTGAAACTGACAGTGCAAAAACTCTAAGTGTAGACACAGCCTTAAGACGTTTAAGATTGCATCCTACAGACCAAAGAGACCAGAAGATATCTCACCACAAAAACATCAGAAGATAACAGTATATAGTGAAGAAACCACCAAGCATAAAGAAAAGAAAAATGAAGTGCCTTATAAATAAGAGATTGGTCAACTACACCTCAGTCTACCATATATAGACAATTAAGTTAGCAATTAGCTAGAAACAACTGTCATTTAATTTGAATTTGGCTGCATAAAAGGAACTGTATTATTGCTACATTGTTGTACTATTGCTGTACTGTTGTATTATTGCTGTACAACATTTACAATGTGCATAACATTGCTAAACTGTTTAACAAACAAACAAATGGCAGCAAACGTGAAGGCAAGAAAAACAAATTGGTAAAGAAATTAAGTTACACAGTAACTACAAATTGGGTAAACAAATTCCCTGGTAGTACCCGTCACACTTTGGGGTCAGTGACACTGCATCGTAAGCAAGACACATTTTATTCAAAACAATCTTGTTTCGTGTCTGGGTACCAATACTAAATCCTGGCACAGCAATATCTGATAAATTGATTACTAACCTACTGAATGGACATCTGGAAGACAGCATCCATAAGGAACAACTGGATCTACGTCAACAAATGGTGTATCACAGAGCAATGCAACAGAGAAGCTAGCCGTTCCTGTTTCCTGCCAGCAAAGCTTATCAGTGACAACCAGCAGTAAGTGTAACCTATAAGATGAATGGACAGTGCTGGGTAGTAGTTAACTACAGACGCTCCCCGAGTTACGCAAATCCGAGTTTACAGAAAAAAAGTTCCGTAAGCAAGGAATAGAAAGTTTGGTTTTTTGGTTTTTTTCACGTAATGGTCAGAGACACGTTTCCGACTTACCCCAAATTCGAGCTACGAAGGCGCTCCGGAACAGAACCCTTGCGTAAGTCTGGGAGCGTCTGTACAAATATTTATATGTAAAGGCCTCATTTGTAATGTCACTACTCAACATTTCTTGTACTTCTCATATACAACAACACTGTAAAACACACTGTAATAATACCTAACCCAGTATTTCAAAACACTCAATTTACCACCAATACACTGGTCTACAATTTTTGAGAAGTCGTCTGCTTCAGAGATAAAATGTGCTATTTAGTATGTATTTTGATGTGCTGAATTCAAATATGACAATTAAAACAACTGATTGGCTACTGTTTAAGATATTTACGTTTTTACATTTTATGTCTATGTATATTGTGTAGATAGAGTTTTAATCACAAATTGTAAACCTAGGTCTTTTCATGTGTTTATGGTTGCTTTACATGATACTACTTCACCTGTCCTGTTTATGTAACACTTTAAAAATCAGCAAAGGGGGTTATATTAATAAAAGTTATTATGAAACAAAAGGCAAAAAACTATTATGTACATAGTTTAGTCCTATTCAGTGTCTACTCGGCGCGTCTTGGCTTGTCTCTTGTATTCATTAAATGGAGCATCTCTTGTCACTGTCCAGCAATAGTCTGCAAGCATTGATGGGCTCCATTTGCCCTGATAGTGTTTCTCCATTGTTGCAATGTCCTGGTGAATCGCTCGCCATGCTCGTCGCTCACTGCTCCGCAGTTCGGTGGAAAAAAATCTAGATGAGAGTGCAAAAAATGTATCTTTAGTGACATGTTACAACCAAGGCTTTTGTATGCCTTGAGGAGGTTTTCCACCAACAACCTGTAGTTGTTTGCCTTGTTGTTTCCGAGAAAATTTATTGCCACTAACTGGAAGGCTTTCCATGCCTTTTTTTCCTTGCCACGCAGCGCATGGTCAAATGCATCATCGCGAAGAAGTTCACGAATCTGAGGACCAACAAAGACACCTTCCTTTATCTTAGCTTCACTTAACCTTGGAAATTTTCCATGGAGGTACTTGAAAGCTGCTTGTGTTTTGTCAATGGCCTTGACAAAGTTCTTCATCAGACCCACCTTGATGTGTAAGGGTGGTAAAAAAATCTTCCTTGATTCAACAAGTGGTGGATGCTGAACACTTTTCCTCCCAAGCTCCAATGACTGTCGGAGTGGCCAATCTTTCTTGATGTAGTGGGAATCTCTTGCACGACTATCCCATTTGCAGAGAAAACAGCAGTACTTTGTGTATCCGGTCTGCAGACCAAGCAAGAGAGCAACAACCTTCAAATTGCCACAAAGCTGCCACTGATGTTGGTCATAGTTTATGCATCTCAAAAGTTGTTTCCTTCATATGGACTGCATGACCAACTGGAATTGATGGCAAAACATTGCCATTATGCAGTAAAACAGCTTTAAGACTCGTCTTCGATGAATCAATGAACAGTCTCCACTCATCTGGATCGTGAACAATGTTGAGGGCCGCCATCACACCATCGATATTGTTGCAGGCTACAAGATCACCTTCCATGAAGACGAATGGGACAAGATCCTTTTGACGGTCACGGAACATGGAAACCTTAACATCACCTGCCAAGAGATTCCACTGCTGTAGTCTGGAGCCCAACAGCTCTGCCTTACTCTTGGGTAGTTCCAAATCCCTGACACAGTCATTCAGTTCACCTTGTGTTATGAGGTGTGGTTCAGAGGAGGAGGATGGGAGAAAATGTGGGTCCTGTGACATTGATGGTTCAGGACCAGAAGTTTCATCCTCTTCCTCGTCTGACTCAAGTGAGAATGATTCTGGTGCATCAGGAACCGGCAGTCCTTCTCCGTGGGGTACTGGGCGTATAGCTGATGGAATGTTTGGATAATGCACAGTCCACTTTTTCTTCTTTGACACACCTTTCCCAACTGGAGGCACCATGCAGAAGTAACAATTGCTGGTATGATCTGTTGGCTCTCTCCAAATCATTAGCACTGCAAAAGGCATAGATTTCCTTTTCCTGCTCAACCACTGGCGAAGATTTGTTGCACAAGTGTTGCAGCATATGTGTGGGGCCCACCTCTTGTCCTGATCTCCAATTTTGCAGCCAAAATAAAGGTGATAGGCTTTAACCATAGTGGTTATACTGCGCTTGTGTGATGCAAAAGTCACTTCATCACAAACATAGCAGAAGTTATCTGCACTGTTCACACAAGTACGAGGCATCTCTGCTCACTTTGGCTAAACAGAGAAGTGTCCCTTTGCAAAATCAAACACTGACAAATAAGAGAGCACGACACTGTATGATTTCTAGAGCTGATATAGGGCAATTTGTTCAGCAGAGTGATGTAAGCTTCGTTATGATTGCATCATCCATGACTTCTAGGAATAACATGATGCAATTCATATCATGTATGACGCAATACCAGCTTCAGATTGCATCATTCATTGTTTTGCCTAAAAAGCAAGTACTGTCCAAATCCAGTCAGATTTATTCATAGATCCAGTCAAAGATGTATTTTAGTCATTTCTGGTTTAAACTGAGATCCCTTCCCTTTATAACTCACTTATCCTCCGCCATTCCCAAGTCAAGGGTCGTATATACTGACCCAATAGCATGTCTTGAAAACTAGAGCCAATCAACAATTTCAAGCATCATTTTTGTTCTCAGTGACCCAGAATTAGTAAAGTTTGACTACATTTATTTCAGAAGCATTTTGGCTGTAGAGCAGATAATACAGGCGGTAACTGTAAATGCCTTAATAGGATGTGTTGCTATCTGTGGTACCACAAAGAACAAACCACAATACCAGATTGGAAAACGATTGTTATGCTTGAATATAAGCTGGTGTCATATTTACACATACATACTATACATATATACCCACGTACACTACAAATATATATGCCATATCCATATTATTCATATATATTAATTATTTGGGAGTGCCTCTAAGGCTCAATCATAAAACTACATTCCTCAAAGTCCCGGGCCTAACAAGGAAATGTGCAGACTATGGGACAGATAGGGCATGAATGTATGGATGGTAAAGTAAGGTGACCACATAACAGCGTTTAGCCCACTGGGTCATCTTCAGTCCATGCATTATGCTTTTCTAGGATGATGGGTAAACGTCCTCCCCATAAAAAGATAGAAAGTAGGGGAATGTAGTAGGAAGAGGGCCTGAAATATAAGCCATTGTATCAGAGGTCTGAGCTAAAGTAGCGGTCAAACCTTTGCTGATATAAAGCAAAAATCAGGCTGTGAGCTAGAGGTAGGCCTCGCTCACAGAATCTGGCAAGAACAGGGCTAATATTGCAAAAACAGACTCCTAAGAGGTGCTAGGCACAGAGCATTCACACACACACATTCTAGAAGGATGGTACCAGAACACCCTGATACCAACACATTCCCTAAAGATACCAGGAACACGCTGACCCATCCTAAAGATAAGGTCATGATTACAGTGTGATGGATAAATATGTACAAGGTGCTAGGTGGAAACCAGCTCTGCCAGAGGGTGTTAACTAACTACGTCAGAGGGGCAGAACGTAACTTGTTTGTACTGATGTATAAAATGGAGTCTCAGAGGGAGCGTCTCTGGCCAACCAAAGGGATAGTAGAAAGTCCCGCCACTAACTGAGCTGCATCCACTGTCACGCGCATACATGCATGGAGTGTACTTGTAGCAAGTATAAGGCACCAATACCATGCTTCATCGACAATAAACCTGACCAAGTTCCTTCGCTACAAACTAAGTCTTTGGTTATTGGGCACTTCAACTGGAGCCTGTTGTACAGGCTATCTGGCCAGAGTCAGTACAGCATGCAGAGAGAACACAAATGCACCCAACATCTGACCACAGGAAGAACATAGTCTTAGAAGGGTAGGACAGGGATCCCTGGCCAGGAATGCAAGGACAAAGGCTGTGGGGTGGTGTTGAACAGTCCCTGCCCAGGGACCGCTGCCATAAGATGGTTGGTGAGTGCAGTCTGTTGTCATGGCAGGGAGTGAGCAGGGCCGCGACAGTGGGACTCCTAAAAACAGCCATAATGGGTCAGACCAAAGGTCTACCTAGCCCAGTGTCCTGTCTTCTGACAGAGGCCAATGCCAGGTGCCCCAGAGGGAATGAACAGGGAATCAAGTGATCCATCCCGTCACCCATTCCCAGATTCTGGCAAACAGAGGCTAGGGAAACCATCCCTGCCCATCCTGGCTAATAGCCATTGATTGATCTATCCTTCATGAACTTATCTAGTTCTTTTTTGAACCCTAAGAGAGTTCTGAGCAACGTTACTGCGCAATATTTTTTCACTGATTTCGGCATGTCAGCTGAAATCCATATTTACCCACATCTACCGATTAAAATGAAATCCTGCCAAGCCTACCTATAGGTTAATAATGGAGAGTACTATCTCCAGAAAAGTCAGCTGAAGATACAGAATCCAGCTACCACAACAGGAGGCCTTGTAAAGTCAAGTTTCATTTTCTGCAGTAAATTGGAGAAGTACCTGAATTCTCCATAATTTTAAGTATCTATTAATGACCAGAGATTGCCCAGATGTGTTAAACTGTCATATGGGGGCACACCTTGATAAACTACTTTTTTCCTTCTCCCACTGATGGTTGCTGGACAGCCTGCTGAAGAAGTACTATTAACTAAAACACTGGAAGGTTTTCTCTTTGAACCCAGCATAATGAATCATGGAATTCATTCGAAAAACCAGGTCAGTCTCTCTTTCCAAGTTAAAGGAATGTAAAATGCATTTAAAATGCAAAATGCTCTGATGTCACGGAGTTACAGCCGACAGCAACATTTTTCCATTTCCCAAAACTTAAATTTAATGACGCGCAATTAACCAAGAAATCAATCAGTAGTTGTATGTAATATGTAAAATTTTAGCACAAACTTGAACAATTTTTTTTTCCTTTGAACTTTCCTTTTCTTTTTGTTATGCTCTTTTGTTGCTTTCATTTCAATTTCTACATAGTAATAAGGTCTGCCCCTTTTTCCCCAGCTGTCTTTGTTTAGGATACTGCTTTGAAATTGCTCTAGATTTCTCCCGCCTTCTGTCTCTCCTGTTTTCCTCCCACTAACCTATAATCTGTGTCTTCCCACATTTTTTCCTTGAATTTCAAACCCTAATAACAATCTACTATCTCTCCTAAACTTCAGAAGAGTAACACCATATACAAATTACTGCTGCCACCAAAATATTAGTCAGGATGACAGTATGCCATAAAATGAGTACATACACAATGATAGCTCCTTACCTTCTGTGCTTTATCCTTCTGAAACACAAAGACGGGTGGAGCAATGGCAGGCTTTTCTGCAAAAAAAGAAATTATTTTTTCCAACAGCATTAAATATTACAAATTTATGTTCTGTGATGCTTTTCCCAGAAAAAGAATGCATTCTGAAAATGTTCACCTCACAATTCAGGGCAACTGCACCTGTATAACCCCTCTATGGTCCCTCAAGGGCACACACACCAGGCTCCTCAGCTGTCATCTATCTTGGGTAGAGGCCCGCATCCCTCTCCCTTCTAATTGGGCTTTTTCCAGGCTGCACAGTTCCCTGCCTACATTGATATTCCCAGCAACCTGACTGCCAAAACTGCGCTTTGCTTTCTCTTTGAAGGTTAGGAATCATGAATTGCCAGCATACCATATCATTATGAGTTACCAAATAGGTCTTTATAAGCAAGCACATTTATTCTTACGGTGAAAGCATTATAGTGAAAATATAGGGCAGGGGGAGGGGAATGTCAGAGTGAGCGGAAGGGGATGGAGAAGAAAAGGGGATAGGAGACTCGTGGGGGGAAGCGGGAGCCCGGCATGCAGCGTCCCCTCAGCAGTAGCTAGGGCTCTCCTGTTAAGCAACCCCATCAAACCCTCACCCTGACAAGCCCTAGCCCCTTACACCTGGACCTCTTCAACAAGCCCCTCCACCCCCCATCCAGACCCACACCCCACTGAGGCCCAACCCGCTGCACCTGGACCCCCACCCATCAAGCTCCACTCCCCCCAGCACCCAGACCCCCACACCAAGCCCTATCTCCACACACCCAGACACCCCCCCCACACCTCCACTGAGCCCAACCACCATTACCTGGATCCCCTGCAGAGTCCCATTGCCCCTGCACTCAGAACCCCCCAAGGAGCCCCTGTGCATCCAGATCTAAACTCAGGGGTTGTACCGTTTGACTGGAGAATAGCTAATATAGTTCCTATTTTTAAGAAAGGGAAAAAAAGTGACCCGGGTAACTACAGGTCTGTTAGTTTGACAACTGTAGTATGCAAGGTCTTGGAAAAAAATTTGAAGGAGAAAGTAGTTAAGGACCTTGAGGTCAATGGCAATTGGGACAAATTACAACATGGTTTTACAAAAGGTACATCGTGCCAAACCAACTTGATCTCCTTCTTTGAGAAAGTAACAGATTTTTTAGATAAAGGAAATGCAGTGGATCTAATCTACCTCGATTTCAGTAAGGCATTTGATACAGTACCACATGAGGAATTATTGGTTAAATTGGAAAAGATGGGGATCAATATGAAAATTGAGAGGTGGATAAGGAACTGGTTAAAGGGGAGACTACAGCAGGTCATACTGAAAGGTGAACTGTCAGGTTGGAGGGAGGTTACTAGTGGAGTTCCTCAAGGTTCAGTTTTGGGACCAATTTTATTTAATCTTTTTATTACTGACCTCGGCACCAAAAGTGGGAGTGTGCCAATAAAGTTTGCAGATGACACAAAGTTGGGAGGTATTGCCAATTCAGAAAAGGATCGGGATATCCTACAGGAAGATCTGGATGACCTTGTAAACTGGAGTAATAGGATGAAATTTAATAGTGAGAAGTGTAAGGTTATGCATTTAGGGATTAATAACAAGAGTTTTAGTTATAAGCTGGGGACACATCAGTTGGAAGTAACGGAAGAGGAGAAGGACCTCGGAGTCCTGGTTGATCACAGGATGACTATGAGTCGCCAATGTGATATGGCTGTGAAAAAAGCTAATGCGGTCTTGGGATGCATTAGGCGAGGTATTTCTAGTAGAGATAAGGAGATGTTAGTACCGTTATACAAGGCATTGGTGAGACCTCATTTGGAATACTGTGTGCAGTTCTGGTCTCCCATGTTTAAGAAGGATGAATTCAAACTGGAACAGGTACAAAGAAGGGCCACTAGGATGATCCGAGGAATGGAAAACCTGTCGTATGAAAGGAGACTCAAGGAGCTTGGTTTGTTTACCTTAACCAAAAGAAGGCTGAGGGGAGATATGATTGCTCTCTTTAAATATATCAGAGGGATAAACACCAGGGAGGGAGAGGAATTATTTCAGCTCAGTACCAATGTGGACACAAGAACAAATGGATATAAACTGGCCATCAGGAAGTTTAGACTTGAAATTGGACAAAGGTTTCTAACCATCAGAGGAGTGAAGTTCTGGAACAGCCTTCCAAGGGAAGCAGTGGGGGCAAAAGACCTATCTGGCTTCAAGATTAAGCTAGATACGGTTATGGAGGGGATGGTTTGATGGGATAACATGATCTTAGTCAAAGGTCAATTAATTGCCATCAGTGGTAAATAGGACCAATGGTCAATGATGGGATGGATGTTAGAAGTTACTGCAGAGAACTTTTTCCTGGGTGTCTGGCTGGTGAGTCTTGCCCACATGCTCGGGGTTCAGCTGATCGCCATATTTGGGGTTGGGAAGGAATTTTCCTCCAGGGTAGATTGGCAGAGGCCCTGGAGGTTTTTTTGCCTTCCTCTGCAGCATGGGGCACGGGTCACTTACCAGAGGATTCTCTGCATCTTGAAGTCTTTAAACCATGATTTGAGGACTTCAATAGCTGAGACATGGTAAGAGGATTATTCCAGGAGTGGGTGGGTGAGATTCTTTGGCCTGCATTGTGCAGGAGGTCAGACTAGATGATCATAATGGCCCCTTCTGACCTTAAAGTCTATGAGTCTATCTCCCACTGAGCCACCCATACCCAGACTGCCCCACTCAGAAACCTTTCATCCCACACCTGGACCCCCCCCACACACACACTAAGCTCCTCCACACTTGCCTGGGCAGGTTCAGCCCAGCAGGAGCTACACCTTGTGTGCCTGGCACAGAGGGGCAGGGCCCCAAGGTGTTTCTGTGGTAGGCCCAGCCCTTGCACTGTGTCAGGGTCAGGTGCAGCCTCACTGCTGAGTCCCTGTACGGGGAGAGGTAGGGGCTTCAGGGCAATCTCCCATCTCAATGCAGCCAGTGGCCTGTGCTCCCCACTGCCATGCTGGAGCCACATTTATTTATTGACAAATAAAATTTGCAGAAGGTTAAAATGTGTGCATAATTTCTAAAAAAATTTGCACTGAATTTTTTGGCCCACAATTCCCTCAGGAGCATATATAGCTTATTTCACTTGGGAAACTGGCATAACCAATACTAGAAAAAGCACTATACTAGGAAGTTTTGCCAGTATAGTTATACCTGTACATCTGTATCACCAAACCTTTTCTAGACTAAGCCTAAGCGATTTACACACACAAGCCCTACTTTCATTGACACTTATGCTTTTAAGCAACTTTGGAACTTTGAGTAGCAAACAGAAACAGCAAACGGGAGTGTTAGGAGGGAGTTCCCCAGGTGAAGGAGAAGGACTACGTGGGCGTCCGGTTGTTTTCTGTTAGGCTGTTGTATGCTTGCTGCTTGCCATGTGCCTGCTTCATTAAAATTTATAGCAGGACTGTTTAGGGGGCTGTGAGTTCAGCATAGCAACCAGCTAGGCAAGGCTTTGTAACTATGCTTTAGCCTGCCATTCTTTGATCCTTAATCCCTTTTAGGATCCCCTAACAAGGGGCAGGGCTACTCAGAAATAAGGGGCGGGGGGGTGCTAAGAAGGAAGCTTGTACAGGACCAGAGGAGCTAGTGAACAGGAGCAGCAAACAGGTAAATTTAGAGAGGGAGCATGAGAGCCAGATACACCAAACATTATCTAAACTTAGGCCAATAAACACCCCCTTCCGCCCACAAAAGAGACACTCTGCAATAGTAAATATAATGCAGGCAGAAGTACAGCAACAGAGTGAGGGCTATCCAGTTTATAGGACTGAACAGAAAGGATGGGCTCTACCTAAATATAAACAGAACCAGATTGCTGCATATCAAATAAAAAAGGTCGTAGAGGAATTTTAAAACGAAGGGCTGGGGGAAAGCAACAGGTGCAGAGAAGCACATGGTTTAGACAGACAGACATCCCTTCACAGAGGATCCATTAACAGGGATACTAGTCTATATCCTAATAAAGAGAAGAGGACAGAACTTAATAAAAGTACAATAAAGAGAAACAGTCAAATGAAAAAGTCCCATTAAAATACATCACATGAAGACAGACAACTAAATACTGACAAATGTTTATAAGTGCTTCTGTACCAATGCAAGAAGTCTAAATACTAAGATGGATAACCTGGAGTGCCTGGGATTAAGTGAGGATATGATAGGCATCACAGAAACTTGATAATCAATAGGACACAATAATGCCAGGGTACATAATATATAGGAATAACAGAGTAGGTCATCTTGGATCGGGGAGCAGCACTGGCACTGTATGTGAAACAGTCAAACAAAGTAAAAAATCTTAAATGATTCAGTAAGTACCATAGAATCTCTATGGATAGAAATTTCATGCTTGAATAATAAGAGTATAGCAGTAGAAATATACTACCTACCAACTGACCTGAATGGTGATGTTGACTGTAAAATGCTCAGGGAGATTAGAGGCTACAAAAATAGAAAAAAACTCAGTAATAAGGGGGGATTTCAATTATCCCCATACTGACTGGGTACATGTCACCTCAGGACTGGATGCAGAGATAGACATTTCTAGACACCATTAATGACTGCTTCTTGGAAGCAGCTAGCCCTGGAAAGCAGAAGGGGAGAGGCAATTCTTGATTTAGTCCTAAGTGGCACACAGAATCTGTCCGAGAGGTGAATATAGCTGAACCACTCAGTAATCATGACCATAATGTAATTAAATCAAACATTCTTGTGGGGGGGAAAGTACCAAAGAATCCCAACACAGTAGCATTTAACTTCAAAAAAGGGAACTATACAAAAAATGAAGAAGCTAGTTAAAAGGAAATTAAAAGAAATAATCACAAGAGTGCAATCCTTGCACGCTGTGTGGAAAAACTTTTTAAAGATACCACAATAGAGACTCAACCTATATACATGCCCCAAATTAAAATAAAAAACAAACAAAAAGAAAACCACAATCAAAGGAACAAAAAAAATTGCCACAGTGGCTTAACAGAACAAGAGAGGCAGCTAGAGGCAAAAATGCAACCTTTAAAAATTGGAAGTCAAATCCTACTGGTGAAAATAGAAAAATAACACTCTGGCAAGTCAAAAATAAAAGCATGATTAGGCAGACTAAAAAACAATTTGGAGAACTAGATTTAGCAAAAGACAAAAACTAATAGCAAAAAAAAAAAAAAAAAAAGTACCTGGGAGCAGGAAGCCTGCCAAACAATCAGTGGGGCCACTTGACGACTGAAGTGCGCCTCTGTACCAAATCACTGGAAGATAGCTAATGTAATGCTGATTTTTATTTATTTTTTTAAAGGCAAAAGAAGTGATCCCGGTAATTACTGGCTGGTAAACCTAACTTCAGTACCAGGCAAATTGGTTGAAACTATAATAAAGAACAGAATGATCAGACACAGGGCCGGCTCTAGGATTTTTGCCGCCCCAAGCAAAAACAATTTTGGCCGCCCCCCCATTTTTTTCACCCCGCCCGAACTCCGCCCCTTCCCCAAATTCCCAGCCCTGCCTCCTCCCCCCAAGCTCTCAAGCCTGGGAGGGAGGGAGGGAGGGAGAGGGAGAAGCGGCGCGTGCGCCGCGGCCACTCAGGATCTCCACCTCCCTCCCAGGCTCTCAAGCCTGGGAGGAAGGGGGAGCAGCGGCGCGTGAATCAGCTGTGAATCAGCGAGCTGCGGCGGAGGTGAGCTAGGGCGGCTGGGGCACATTTTTAGGGGCGACATGGCCGGCGCCAGAATGCCGCCCCTAGAAATGTGCCGCCCCAAGCACCAGCTTGTTTTGCTGGTGCCTAGAGTCGGCTCTGATCAGACACATATATGAACACGATATGTTGAGGAAAAGTCAGAGCATTTGTAAAGGCAAAGTAATGCCTCCCCAATCTACTGGAATTCTTTGAGGGGGTCAACAAGCATGTGGACAAGGGTGATCCAGGTATAGAATGTACCTGGACTTTTTTGAAAGCCTCTTACAATGTCCCTCACATAAGAACATAAGAATGGCCCTACTGGGTCAGACTGGGTCAGACCTGTCTTCCGACAGCGGCCAGTGCCAAGTGCCCCAGAGGGAATGAACAGAACAGGTAATCATCAAGTGATCCATCCCCTATTGCTCATTCCCAGCTTCTAGCAAACAGAGGCTAGGGACACCATTCCTGCCCATCCTGGCTAATAGCCATTAATGGACCTATCCTCCATGAATTTATCTAGTTCTTTTTTGAACCCTGTTATGGTCTTGGCCTTCACAACATCCTCTGGCAAGAAGTTCCACAGGTTGACTGTGCATTGTGTGAAGAAATACTTCCTTTTATTTCTTTTAAACCTGCTGCCTATTAATTTCATTTGGTGATCCCTAGTTCTGGTGTTATGAGAAGTAGTAAACAACACTTCCTTATCTACTTTCTCTACACCAGTCATTTTACAGACCTCAATCGTATCGCCCCTTAGTTGTCTCTTTTCCAAGCTGAAAAGTCCCAGTTTTATTAGTCTCTCCTCATACGGAAGCGGTTCCATAACCCTAATCATTTTTGTTGCCCTTTTCTGAACCTTTTCCAATATATCTTTTTTGAGATGGGGTGACCACATCTGCACACAGTATTCAAGATGTGGGCGTATCATCAATTTATATAGATGCAACATATTTTCTGTCCTATTATCTATCCCTTTCTTAATTATTTCCAGCATTCTGTTCGCTTTTTTAACTGCCGTTGCACATTGAGTGGATGTTTTCAGAGAACTATCCACAATGACTCCAAGATCTCTTTCTTGAGTGGTAACAGCTAATGTAGACCCCATCATTTTATATGCATAGTTGAGATTATGCTTTCCAATGCGCATTACTTTGCATTTATCAACATTAAATTTCATCTGCCATTTTGTTGCCCAGTCACCCAGTTTTGAAGAGATCATTCTGTAGCTCTTTGCGGTTTGCCTAGATCTTAACTATCTTTAGTAATTTTGTATCATCTGCAAATTTTGCCACCTCACCGTTTACCCCTTTTTCCAGATCATTTATGAATATGTTGAATAGGACTGGTCCCTGAACAGATCCCTGGGGCACACCACTATTTACTTCTCTCCATTGTGAAAACTGACCATTTATACCTAACTTTTGTTTCCTAGCTTTTAACCAGTTACCAATCCATGACAGCCCCTTCCCTCTTATCCCGTGGCAGCTTACTTTGCGTATGAGCCTTTGGCGAGGGACCTTGTCAAAGGCTTTCTGAAAATCTAAGTACACTATATCCACTGGGTCCACATGCTTGTTGACCCCCTCAAAGAATTCTAGTAGATTGGTGAGGCATGATTTCCCTTTATTAAAACCATGTTGACTCTTCCTCAACAAATTATGTTCATCTCTATATGTCTGACAATATTGTTCTTTATTATAGTTTCAACCAGTTTGCCCAGTACTGAAGTCAGGCTTACAGGCCAGTAATTGCAGGGATCACCTCTGGAGCCCTTTTTAAAAATTGGCATTACATTAGCTATCCTCCAGTCATCTGTTACCAAAGCTGATTTGAATGATACTACAGTTAGTAGTTCTGCAGTTTCACATTTGAGTTCCTTCAGAACTCTTGGGTGATACCATCTGGTCCTGGGGACTTACTGCTGTTTAGTTTATCAATTTGTTCCAAAACCTCCTCTAATGATACCTCAATCTGGGACAGTTCCTCAGATCTGTCAGCTAAAAAGAATGACTCAGGTTTGGGAATCTCCATCACATCCTCAGCCGTGAAGACCGATGCAAAGAATTCATTTAGTTTCTCCACAATGGCTTTATCGTCCTTGAGTGCTCCTTTAGCACTTTGATAGTCCAATGGCCCCACTGGTTGTTTAGCAGGCTTCCTGCTTCTGATGTACTTAACATTTTTTTTGCTATTACATTTTGAGTCTTTGGCTAACTGTTCCTTAAATTCTTTTTTGGCCTTCCAAAAAAGATTTTTGCCCCATCTCAAAAAAGATATTGGAATTGGAAAAGGGCAACAAAAATGATAGGCAAGAGCGACAAAGAATCTTGTAGCACCTTATAGACTAACATATACTGGAGCATAAGCTTTCATGGGCGAAGACCCACCTCGTCAGACGCATGTGATGGAAATGTTCAGAGGCAGGTATAAATATGCAGGCAAGAATCAGGTTTGAGATAACAAGGTTAATGCAATCAGGGAGGATGAGGTCCACTGCTAGCAGCTGATCTGGAGGTGTGAACAACAAGAGAGGAGAAACTGCTTTTGTAGTTGGCTAGCCATTCACAGTCTCTAATTCTGAGCTGATGGTGTCAAATTTGCAAATAAACTGTAGCTCAGCAATTTCTCTTTGAAGTCTGGTCTTGAAGTGTTTTTGCTGCAGGATGGCTACCTTTAAATCTCCTATTGTGTGTCCAGGGAGATTGAAGAGTTCTTCCACAGGTCTTTTTGATGATACCACAGCACAACAGGTTACTGAGCTCTGTGACTTTATCCTCACGCACAATTTCTTCAAATTTGTTAACAATGTATACCTCCAGACCAGTGGCACCACTATGGGCACACGCATGGCCCCACAATATGCCAACATTTTTATGGCTGACATGGAACAACGCTTCCTCAACTCTCGTCCACTCACGCCCCTTTTCTACCTACGTATTGATGACATCTTCCATCATCTGGACCCATGGGAAGGAAACTCTGGAAGAATTCCACGATTTCAACAGCTTCCACCCCACCATCAACCTCAGCCTGGACCAGTCCACACAGGAGGTCCACTTCCTGGACACCACGGTGCAAGTAAGTGACGGTCACATAAACACCACCTTATACCGAAAACCTACCGACCGCTATGCCTACCATCATGCCTCCAGCTTCCATCCCAGACACACCACACAGTCCACTGTCTACAGCCAAGCACTGAGGTACAACAACATATGCTCCAACCCCTCAGACAGAGACCACCACCTACAAGATCTTCGCCAAGAATTCTTAAAATTACAATACCCACACGAGGAAGTAAGGAAACAGATCAACAGAGCCAGACGTGTACCCAGAAGCCTCCTGCTGTGGGACAAGCCCAAGAAAGAAACCAACAGACCACCACTGGCCATCACCTACAGTCCCTGCTAAAACCCCTCCAACACATCATCAGTGATCTTCAACCCATCCTAGACAACCATCCCTCACTTTCACAGGCCTTGGGAGGCAGGCCAGTCCTCACCCACAGACAACCCACCAACCTGAAGCATATTCTCACCAGCAACTATACACCGCACCATAGTAACTCCAGCTCAGGAACCAATCCATGCAACAAACCTCAATGCCAACTCTGCGCACATATCTACACCAGCAACACCATCACAGGACCTAACCAGATCAGCCACACCATCACCAGTTCATTCACCTGCACATCTACCAATGTAATATACGCCATCATGTGCCAACAATGCCCCTCTGCTATATACATCGGCCAAACTGGACAGTCACTAAGTAAAAGGATAAATGGACACAAATCAGATATTAGGAATGGCAATATACAAAAACCTGCGGGAGAACGCTTCAATCTCCCTGGACACACAATAGGAGATTTAAAGGTAGCCATCCTGCAGCAAAAACACTTCAAGACCAGACTTCAAAGAGAAATTGCTGAGCTACAGTTTATTTGCAAATTTGACACTATCAGCTCAGGATTAAACAAAGACTATGAATGGCTAGCCAACTACAAAAGCAGTTTCTCCTCTCTTGGTGTTCACACCTCCAGATCAGCTGCTAGCAGTTCTCCCTGATCATCCTCCCTGATTGCATTAACTGTGTTATCTCAAACCTGATTCTTGCCTGCATATTTATACCTGCCTCTGAAAATTTCCACCACATGCGTCTGACGAAGTGGGTCTTCGCCCACAAAAGCTTATGCTTCAATATATCTGTTAGTCTATAAGGTGCTACAAGACTCTGTCACTCTTGCAGATCCAGACTGACACGGCTCCCCTCTGAAAAATGATAGGGGTATGGAACGTCTTCCATATGACATTAATAAGACTGGGACTTTTCAGGTTGGAAAGGAGACAGCTAAGGGGAGATATGATTGAGATCTATAAAATAATGACTGGTGTAGAGAAAGTAGATAAGGAAGTGTTGTACACGACTTCTCATAACACAAGACCTAGGGATCACCAAATGAAATTAATAGGCAGCAGGTTTAAAACAAATAAAAGGAAGTATTTCTTCACACAACACACAGTCAACCTGTGGAACTCCTTGCCAGAGGATGTTGTGAAGGCCAAGACCATAACAGGGTTCAAAAAAGAACTAGATAAAGTCATGGAGGATAGATCCATCAATAGCTATTAGCCAAGATGGTCAGGCATACAATCCCATGCTCTTGACATTTTTAAGCCTCTGACTGCCAGAAGCTGGGACTGGACAACATGGGATGGATGACTTGACCAATGTCCTGTTCTGTTCATTCCCTCTGGAGACATCTGGCATTGGCCACTTTCAGAAGACAGGATACTAGGCTAGATGGACCATTGGTGTGATTCAGTACAGCAGTGGTGCCCAAACTTTTCTTCTCAAACCCCCCCCCACCACCACCACCAGAATGTGCCCAGGCCCTCCCAGGCAGGGAGCAGAACAACAGCCGGGCGAGGTACCAAGGGGGGGGGGGGGGGGAGACCAGAAGCTGGAAGCAGGGTTGCGGGTGTGGGCCAGGAGCGGAGCTGAGGCCCCAGCTGCAGCCAGGGCTGGAGCAGAACTGTAGTGTGCACCTGCCCCGCTCCCCAGTGGGGGCTAGTTCGGGCCTCACCCCACAATCTGGGGATCACTGCAGTATGGACATTCTTATTTTTAGGAGAGTTTGAAAATCCCAAACACAAGACACCCCTGCCAGGCCTTTTGATAACGGCAGTCAACAATTCCACATTTTGTCATCTCTTGTCAAATATATGACCATAAACTTTGGTGTTCTAATGTTGTGGGATAAGCAAACAAACAACAAAAAAAGTCAGGGAGAAGCATGAGAGACAGCAAACGAGGAATGGAGTGTACATTGGAGAGAAGGGAAGAGTGTGGAAGAAATGGACTAATGAAAGCAGCGAAAAGACACACCATGTTGCAGGAATTCAGAGAAACGAGTGAATTCTGTGGACACATTGTCACTGATTTAGGGTGAACTTGAACTTCTCTGAGCTCCTAGTAGCCCCGATGAAAAATACCTGTACTGCCGTATGTTTTGAAATTTCAGAGGACCATGTAGTTTACTGAGCACTGTATTTCATTTAACAATATCAACTTTCTAATAATTTTTAAGTGCAACTCACTAGGTCACGTGCTTACCATCTCTTTTCCTGATTTCACTCGTTTCTCTGAATTCCTGCAACACGGTGTGTCTTTTCCCTGCTTTCATTAGTCCATTTCTTCCACACTCTTCCCTTCGCTCCAATGTACACTCCATTCCTCGTTTGCTGTCTCTCATGCTTCTCCCTGACTATTTTTGTTGTTTGTTTATCTCACAAATTTCTCCCTCTCATCACTCATTATCGGTTCACTCACCTCCACCTACCCAATCCTTCACATGTACATTCTGAAAAATTTACCAGACACCCTATATTCAGAGTACTAAATTAAAGTGGAGAGTCTCAATATCAAAGGGCAACACCTAAAGAAATCAAGCCCCACAGAAGCTCTTGGTAAAAGGGGAAGGTGCTCAAATGTCTACCAGAATGTTGTCCCTAGACGCGGCTTGGTGGGCATCCATCTTTCAGAGTCTCGATCTAAACGACAAATATGAAGCACCTCTTCACACATACACACTATCTGCGGTGAATGAGTGAGAATTCCCTGTCTCCCCCCCCACCCCCATCAATCTCAGAGCCCCCTTGCCAATGCAAGGGAAGACTCTACTGTTGCAGTTATTCTACCCTCTTGCTTTTTTGGATCCCCATGAGACCATCTCAATGCTCAGTGGAGCCATTCATAATGGTACCAAGATCTTTTTACTGGATGGTATTCGCACATATCGAATTCAGCAGTCTGTATTTATAGTTCAAATTATTCCTGCCAAGGTATACGACCTCATACTTGCCAATAATTAATTTAATTGGGAATTGTGTTGTCCATTCCCATAGCTTTGTTAAATTCCTCTGAAATTCCCCACAATTTTCTCTAGTATTGACTATCCTAAATAATTTTATTATCTGCAAAAATTTGCCACTTCACTTACATTTCCTAGACAGGCAGTTTCCTGGAGGAGACAGAATCTCCTGAACTTGACTCTGACTTTCTCCTTTTGGAAGTAGGGCCTTCCTTGCTTTGAATCAAAGAGGAAAGGGAAAAAATTGTATGAAGGATGCTGATGGGACACTAACCCTTTTTTTGGTCAGCCACAGGAGGACTTTTTAGCCCCCTTTTAAGGTGTTTCAGGATGGAGAATTATGTATGATATTTAAATTGGCCTTTTTATTTGAATTAATTTTTAAAAAGAAATGTATTTAAAATTTAACCTGAAATTAAGATTATTACAGACTAAAATTTAGATTATTAATGTCAATTAAATTACAACAATATTAAAGCAGTACAGGCAAGTCGCATCTTAGGCGCATTTAACATGCGCAAATTCAGCTTTGCGCGGTCGGCAAAAATAGAAAAAAAAAAGAAAAACAACAATTTTAAAACTGCATCCGTAGTGCGGGCGATTCCGCCCACCATTCAACTCAATGAGTGTTTCACTATATGCGGTTTTCGCTTTACGCGCTAACCGCAGAACGGAACCCCGGTGTAAGATGAGACTTGCCTGTATATGTTTACTGCTAAAGACTTACAAAAAGTCAAGCTACTGAACTGGCAGGAGCCACTAGCTAAGCCACTGGTTAGAACCAGAGTTTATTGAAGGGCTAAACCAACTTGACAGCAGTAGCCTCTTCTACAGGTGCAAAGAGAATATTTTCTTCAATACAGTTTATTCAACTAGTTCGGTGACCAGTTCATTCAAAGCTCAGAAAGTGACTGAGTTGAAAAAACTGGAAAGCTTGTTTTCCTCTTCCATTTTATGAAGGTGTGAGGATGAGATCTACCAATTCTAGAGTCTTGAAGGAAATGGTGACCAGAAACAAAATCAGTTCAATTCACTAACTACAGATACCCTATTTGTTAATAAATCAGTTAGTTTTAAATACCGAAGATGTATTGATAAGGGGGGAGGGGAGGACGTTTGTATCCAGCACATTGAAGATGATTTTATTTAAATCAAAATAAAATTTTAAAATGCCTTTTTGTGCGTTTTAATTGAATTCCTGTTTCCCTCCAAAGAGCTTGACTCAATCACAAGTAAAAAAAATGAACCTACTAAATAGAGAGGCGTCACTCACCATTTTGTAACAAAATGGGTAAGTTAAGAATGTGAATAAATAAATGTTAAGCTATAGAATTGTTTAAATAAATGTGTACATATGGCACATTTTCCTAGTTACCAAGCATAAGTACCAAATTCAGTGTAAAGGCTGTTTTAGTTGCAAATCAACATGTTTTAATGGTTACCAAACAATAAGAATCAACCTTTCAGTAGGAAAATAACTAATCAGGACAAATGCAAAAACAAATTAAAATGGATTATTTAAATCACGTTTTTCTGCATGCTGACCTAAATCACGGTTTAGATCAGTGATTTAAATCACTGAACCTCTCATTGACCCTGCTGTATAACTGTACCAGAGGAACTCTACTAAGACCACGCTAGCACCAACACTCTAGAGCCAGATTCTGGGTTTCTCTAGCTACAGGGCCACTTCCGAGTTGTACAGGAAGTCAGACTAGATGTTCATAATGGTCCCTTCTGGCCTTGGAAACTATAAATCTGCACTGCTCTGCTGAGACTAGGCAACATTCCATCCTGGAAGAGTGACCGGTACAACCTCCCATATCTCTTTAGCCATCAAGGCTAGAAGCAGGAGCTTTATATCATCAGAAAGTCGGGAACACTCCATTTCCCATGGGACACAGCAACAGCTTTTAGTACTGGTAGGCTACAAGATCAGAAGTTTAAATTGTGTCCTTTTATTATTATAAGGAAAGCTAATTCTAAGAAGTTTTAGAGGGGTGTGTGGGTTTGTATAATTATATATAAAAATAAAAGGGCTGTCAAGCGATAAAAAAAATTAATTGCACGATTAATCGCACTGTTAATAATAAAATACAAATTTATTTAAATAAATATTTTTGGATGTTTTCTACATTTTCAAATATATTGATTTCAGTTACAACACAGAATACAAAGTGTACACTGCTCATTTTGTATTTCTTGTTTACAAACGTTTGCACTGTAAAAAACAAGAAAAAGTATTTCAATTCACTTAATACAAGTACTGTAGTACAATCTCTTTATCATAAAAGTTGAATTTACAATGGAGAATTATGTACAAAAATAACAGCATTCAAAAATGAAACAATGTAAAACGTTGAGCCTACAAGTTCAATCAGTCCTACTTCAGGCTCAGACAAACAAGTTTAACTTCTGCAAATGTAAATACTGCCTGTTTCTTGTTTACAATGTCACCTGAGAGAGAGAACAGGCATTCGCATGGCACTGTTGTAGCCAGCATTGCAAGACATTTATGTGCCAGATGCGCTAAAGATTCATGTCCCTTCATGCTTCAACCACCATTCCAGAGGACATGCGTCCATGCTGATGACAAGTTCTGCTTGATAACGATCCAAAGCATATTCATCATCTGAGTCATATGCCACAAGCAGAAGTTTGATTTTATTTTTTGGTGCTTCGGGTTCTGTAGTTTCAGTAACGGAGCACTGCTCTTTTAAGATTTCTGAAAGCATAAGCCGCACTTCGCCCCTCTCAGCTTTTGGACAGCACTTCAGAGTCTTAAGCCTTGGGTCTAGCGCTGTAGCTATTTTTAGAAATCTCACCTTGTTATCTTCTTTGTGTTCTGTCAAAAGTGCTGTAAAAGTGTTCTTAAAATGAACATATGCTGTGTCATCATCCTACACTGCTATAACATGAAATATATGGCAGAGTGTGGGTAGAACAGAGCAGGGGGGTATACAATTCTCTCCCAAGGAGCTCAGTCACAAATTTAAAAAAATGCGTTAATTAAAACGAGCATCATCAGCATGGAAGCACATCTTCTAGAATGGTGGCTGAAGCATCAGGGATATTTAGCATATCTGGCATGTAAATACCTTTCAATGCGGGCAACAAAAGTGCCATGCGAATGCCTGTTTTCACTTTCAGGCAATATTGTAAACAAGAAGCGGGCAGCAGTATCTTCCGTAAATGTAAACAAACTTCTTGTCCGAGTGATTGGCTGTAGTAGGACTGAGTGGACGTGTAGGCTCTAAAGTTTTGCATTGTTTTGGTTTTGAGTGCACTTATGTAACCAAAAAAAAAAACTAAATTTGTAAGTTAAACTTTCTCAATAAAGAGATTGCACTACAGTACTTGTATGAAGTGAATTGAAAAATACTACACATCTACACCGATATAACGCGGTCCTCTGGAGCCAAAAAATCTTATTGCGTTATCATAGAATCTCAGGGTTGGAAGGGACCTCAGGAGGTCATCTAGTCCAACCCCCTGCTCAAAGCAGGACCAACCCCAACTAGATCATCCCAGCCAGGGCTTTGTCAAGCCTGAACTTAAAAACCTCTAAGGAAGGAGATTCCTCCACCTCCCTAGGTAACCCATTCCAGTGCTTACCACCCTACTAGTGAAAAAGTTTTTCCTAATATCCAACCTAAACCTCCCCCTCTGCAACTTGAGACCATTACTCCTTGTTCTGTCATCTTCTACCACTGAGAACAGTCTAGATCCATCCTCTTTGGAACCCCCTTTCAGGTAGTTGAAAGCAGCTATCAAATCCCCCCTCATTCTTCTCTTCTGCAAGCTAAACAATCCCAGTTCCCTCCGCCTCTCCTCATAAGTCACGTGCTCCAGCCCCCTAATCATTTTTGTTGCCCTCCGCTGGACTCTTTCCAATATGTCCACATCCTTCTTGTAGTGTAGGGCCCAAAACTGGACACAGTACTCCAAATGAGGTCTCACCAGTGCTGAATAGAGGGGAATAATCACGTCCCTCGATCTGCTGGAAATGCCCCTACTTATACAGTCCAAAATGCCGTTAGCCTTCTTGGCAACAAGGGCACACTGTTGACTCATATTCAGCTTTTTGTCCACTGTAACCCCTAGGTCCTTTTCTGCAGAACCGCTGTCCAGCCATTCGGTCCCTAGTCTGTAGCAGTGCATGGGATTCTTCCGTCCTAAGTGCAGGACTCTGCACTTGTCCTTGTTGAACCTCATCAGATTTCTTTTGGCCCAATCCTCTAATTCAGGGGTCTCAAACACGTGGCTCGTGGGCCACATGCGGCCCGCGGAGTTATTTCCTGTAGCCCGCCATAGGCGCCGACTCCACTGGGACCCCAGCTCCAAACATTACTGAGTATTTATATTTTATTAAAACCCCTCTTTGTATTACAGTTTTTAAAAAGTTAATACATTGACTTTTAATAGATTACCACATTACTCTTCATTTTTTTCATTTTTGACTATACTTTTGTTATCATTGTAAGAAAAGGTTTCAGTGATGCGGCCCTCGGGCCAATTTACTAGTTCTCATGTGGCCCTCATGGTAATTTGAGTTTGAGATCCCTGCTCTAATTTGTCTAGGTCCCTCTGTATCCTATCCCTACCCTCCAGCATATCAACCACTCCTCCCAGTTTAGTGTCATCTGCAAACTTGCTAAGGGTGCAGTCCACACCATCCTCCAGATCGTTGATGAAGATACTGAACAAAACCGGCCCCAGCACCGACCCTTGGGGCACTCCACTTGATACCGGCTGCCAACTAGACATGGCGCCATTGATCACTACCCGTTGAGCACGACCATCTAGCCAGTTTTCTATCCACCTTACCGTCCATTCATCCAGCCCATACTTCTTTAACTTGCTGGCAAGAACACTGTGGGAGACTGTATCAAAAGCTTTGCTAAAGTCAAGAAATAGCACATCCACTGCTTTCCCCTCATCCACAGAGCCAGTTATCTCATCATAGAAGGCAATTAGGTTAGTCAGGCATGACTTGCCCTTGGTGAATCCATGCTGACTGTTCCTGATCACTTTCCTCTCCTTTAAGTGGTTCGGAATTGATTCCTTGAGGACCTGTTCCATGATTTTTCCAGGGACTGAGGTGAGACTGACTGGCCTGTAGTTCTCCGGATCTTCCTTCTTCCCTTTTTTTAAAAGATGGGCACTACATTAGCTTTTTTCCAGTCATCCCGATTGCCATGATTTTTCAAAGATAATGGCCAATGGTTCTGCCATCACATCGGCCAACTCCTTTAGTACCCTCGGATGCAGTGCATCCGGCCCCATGGACTTGTGCTCGTCCAGCTTTTCTAAATAGTCCTGAACTACTTCTTTCTCCACAGAGGGCTGGTCACCTCCTCCCCATACCGTGCTGCGGAGTGCAGCCGCCTGGGAGCTGACCTTGTCTGTGAAGACAGAGGCAAAAAAAGCATTGAGTACACTAGCTTTCTCCACATCCTCTGTCACTAGGTTCCCTCCCTCATTCAGCAAGGGGCCCACACTTTCCTTGACTTTCTTCTTGTTGCTAACATACCTGAAGAAACCCTTCTTGTTACTCCTAACATCTCTGGCTAGCTGCAACTCCAAGTGTGATTTGGCCTTCCTAATTTCACTCCTGCATGCCTGAGCAATATTTTTATACTCCTCCCTGGTCATTTGTCCAATCTTCCACTTCTTGTAAGCTGTTTTTTTGTGTTTAAGACGAGCAAGGATTTCACTGTTAAGCCAAGCTGGTCGCCTGCCATATTTACTTTTCTTTCTACACATCAGGATGGTTTGTTATAGGTGAAACTACGTTATATCGAACTTGCTTTGGCCTCTAGCATTTCCGTTTATAGTCAGCAAGCCCCGCAGGACTCCCACGACCTATTCAACGCCCCCGTTCCCTGTCCCCTGATCGCTCTCTGCCCCAGAACCTCCGAACCAGCCAACGCCCCCTGCTCCCTGACCACCACCCCCCCCTCCCAAGACCCTCTGCCCCTTATCCAACCCCTCGGCCACGGCCCAGCACCCTTAACACGCTGCTCAGAGCAGCGTGTCGGAGCCAGACACACTGATGTGCTGATCTGCCGGAGCGTGCTGCCCCGCCCTGCCTTTACCGCGTTATATCCAAATTTGTGTTATATCAGGTCGCATTATATCGGGATAGAGGTGTGTTTCTTTTATCATTTTTACATGCAAGTATTTGTAATAAAAAATACAAAATTGAGCACTGTACACTTTGTATTCTGCGTTGTAACAGAAATATATTTGAAAACAGAAAAATATTTAATAAGTTTCAATTGGTATTTTATCATTTAACTAAAAAAATTAATCACGTGAGTTAACTGCGATTAATCTACAGCCCTAATATATTTTATACACATATAAATAAAAATTGGGGGAAAACTCTCCTTTTGAGATCACACCCATGGGTAGTCAGACAACCTGGCTTTACAGATGAAGGATATTACCAATTAGAGTGTCAAATATTGTTACTTACATAAGCTGAGCTTTAGGCCCAGCAAGCCCTCACCCACACTGGACAGCACCACCCCCTTAACTCAGTTCAGGACCATATAGATTCTGTTGAAAATGGGAAAACTAGAAAAATCTAATTTTAGTGGAAGTCAGGTTTTTACAGTTTTCCCATTTTCACCAAAATTAACATGGTCCTGACCAGAGAGAGAGAGAGAGAGAGAGACAGAGACAGACTTGGGGGGGGGGGGGGGGGGGGAAGAGGAGAGCCAGGAAGGTATCCGGTTAGCACTACAAAAGGAGCTAAATGTGCACCTTCTATTAAATTTTATTGGCACAGGTTTACAGTAGACTGCATAATTCATGAGTAATAAATAGTCAGCCCAAATTCATTATGGTAAACTCTTCATACCACAAAAACCCACACTTGTACCTATATGTTTCAAACACTGCATTCCTCTGTGAAGTGAAAATCCATTTTCATTTTTTAATTATTTCTACTCAGTCTGCTTAAAAATGAAGAAATATGCTTTGTCACATGCTTGCTAATGCCTAAATTCTATTTGCAGTTTAGGCATTTCAAATAAATGTAGTCCTAAACAATTAATTTGTAAACACCTAGAGTTACGAGAAATAGCCAGCATGGATTTGTCAAGAACAAATTGTGGCTCTTTGGCAATGTACATTGGCAAATTCTGGCTCCTTTTTCGGCTCAGGTTGGCCACCCATGGGCTAGCTGGTAGTACTGCTGAAAAGGATTTTGGGGTTATAATGGATTACAAATTGATTATGAATTAACAATGTGATGCACTTGCAAAAAAGACTAATAATTCTGGGGTGTATTAACAGGAATGTCATATTTAAGCCACAGGGTCCCATTCTACTCCGCACTAGTGAGTCTTTAGCTAGATTACTGTGTTCAATTCGGGGTGTCACATTTAGAAAAGGTGTAGACAAACTGGCGAGAGTCCATAGGAGAGCAACAAAAATGATAAAAGGTTTAGAAAACCTGACCTATAAGGAAAGGTTTAAAAACTGGACATGATTAATCTTGAGAAGAACAGAGGGGGGAAAACTGATAATTGTCTTCAAATACACTGCCACTAGCATTCACACAGGCAGGGACACACCCAGCTGCAGTTGCATGCAGGCTGACCCCGCCACTGCATGAACCAACGATAGAGAAGCTACAGCTAAGATAACCCCCAGCTCCCCAGCCTAAGACCCCAGGGCTGTACGGTCTTGCCCTGGCCGAAACCCCAACCAGTATGAACTTATTTCCCAGTTTGCCCCTCCCTCAATGTGGAGAGGAATATGCAACAACCTTGTGTTATCCAAGCTGAGATTTTCCCCCAGACACTTCAATTAAATGCACACTGATTTAGATAAATCAAAAAACAAGTTTATTAACTAAAAAAAAAAAAAAATAGATTAAGCGATAAGTGACAGCAAACAGATCAAAGCAGATTACCTAGTAAATAAACAAAAGCACAAACTAAGCCTAAAATACTAGAAAGATTGGATATGAATTAGCAAATTCTCACCCTGACTGATGATATAAGCAGGCTTGCATTCTCAAGGCACAAGCTGCACTTGCTTTGCAGCTTCGGCACCCCACTCCCATTCCAAATCCTTTTCTTTTGGAACTTCTTTCAGGTGTTCAGTTGGGGGGGGGTGGGGGGGAGAGGAGTGAAGAACAACAAATGATGTTGTCAAGGAAAGCGTGGGCCCCTTGCTGAATGAGGGAGGGAACCTAGTGACAGAGGATGTGGAGAAAGCTAGTGTACTCAATGCTTTTTTTGCCTCTGTCTTCACAGACAAGGGCAGCTCCCAGCCGGCTGCACTCAGCAGCACGGTATGGGGAGGAGGTGACCAGCCCTCTGTGGAGAAAGAAGTAGTTCGGGACTATTTAGAAAAGCTGGACGGACACAAGTCCATGGGGCCGGATGCACTGCATCCGAGGGTGCTAAAGGAGTTGGCCGATGTGATTGCAGAGCCATTGGCCATTATCTTTGACAAATCATGGCAATCGGGGGAGGTCCCGGATGACTGGAAAAAAGCTAATGTAGTGCCCATCTTTTAAAAAAGGAAGAAGGAAGATCCGAGGAACTACAGGCCAGTCAGTCTCACCTCAGTCCCTGGAAAAATCATGGAACAGGTCCTCAAGGAATCAATTCTGAACCACTTAAAGGAGGGGAAAGTGATCAGGAACAGTCAGCATGGATTCACCAAGGGCAAGTCATGCCTGACTAACCTAATTGCCTTCTATGATGAGATAACTGGCTCTGTGGATGAGGGGAAAGCAGTGGATGTGCTATTTCTTGACTTTAGCAAAGCTTTTGATACAGTCTCCCACAGTATTCTTGCCAGCAAGTTAAAGAAGTATGGGCTGGATGAATGGACGGTAAGGTGGATAGAAAACTGGCTGGATGGTCGTGTTCAACAGGTAGTGATCAATGGCTCCATGTCTAGTTGGCAGCCAGTATCAAGTGGAGTGCCCCAAAGGTCAGTGCTGGGGCCGGTTTTGTTCAATATCTTCATCAACGATCTGGAGGATGGTGTGGACTGCACCCTTAGCAAGTTTGCAGATGACACTAAACTGGGAGGAGTGGTTGATACGCTGGAGGGTAGGGACAGGATACAGAGGGACCTAGACAAATTAGAGGATTGGGCCAAAAGAAATCTGATGAGGTTCAACAAGGACAAGTGCAGAGTCCTGCACTTAGGACGGAAGAATCCCATGCACTGCTACAGACTAGGGACCGAATGGCTGGGCAGCAGTTCTGCAGAAAAGGACCTAGGGGTTACAGTGGACGAAAAGCTGAATATGAGTCAACAGTATGCCCTTGTTGCCAAGAAGGCTAACGGCATTTTGGGCTGTATAAGTAGGGGCATTTCCAGCAGATCGAGGGACGTGATTATTCCCCTCTATTCGGCACTGGTGAGGCCTCATTTGGAGTATTGTGTCCAGTTTTGGGCCCCACACTACAAGAAGGATGTGGATAAATTGCCAAGAGTCCAACGGAGGGCAACAAAAATGATTAGGGGGCTGGAGCACATGACTTATGAGGAGAGGCTGAGGGAACTGGGATTGTTTAGCCTGCAGAAGAGAAGAATGAGGGGGGATTTGATAGCTGCTTTCAACTACCTAAAAGGGGGTTCCAAAGAGGCTGGATCTAGACTGTTCTCAGTGGTAGAAGATGACAGAACAAGGAGTAATGGTCTCAAGTTGCAGAGGGAGAGGTTTAGGTTGGATATTAGGAAAAACTTTTTCACTAGTAGGGTGGTGAAGCATTGGAATGGGTTACCTAGGGAGGTGGTGGAATCTCCTTCCTTAGAGGTTTTTAAGTTCAGGCTTGACAAAGCCCTGGCTGGGATGATCTAGTTGGGGTTGGTCCTGCTTTGAGCAGGGGGTTGGACTAGATGACCTCCTGAAGTCCCTTCCAACCCTGAGATTCTATGATTCTATGTCACTCTCTGCCTTACATAGCTTTTCCACATGGCAGGAACCCTTTGCTTCAAACTTGGTTCCCAGAGCAGTTTGCGGAAAAATACAAGTACCTAGAATGGGTTCAGAGTCATGTGGTCTGGTCACATGCCCTTGCAAAGTCATAGCAGTCCTTACTTACAGGCTGGCAGAAACCTTCCCAGGAAGGCTAAGCTATTTCACAGCCCATTGTCTTTGTTGATGAACCATTAGCACTGTCTGGCTTCTTCACTGTTGTACCTGAAAGGCTGGCTGTAGGTGTTTACCAGAGTAACCCATTTGAGAAACAGATCTATACTCAATGTTTATAACTTCAGATACAAAAATGATACATGCATACAAATAGGATAATCATATTCAGTACATCATAACTTTTCCAGTGACACCTTACATGACCCATCTTGTACAAAATGCATCATAATTATGACAATCATAATATTACTATGATGACTATGGGGTGTAGTGTCACACCTTCATAGAGTTTAAGGCCAAAAGGGACCATCAGAGATTGATCTACTGCATACAGTAGAACCTCAGAGTTGCGAACATCAGAGTTACAAACTGACCGGTCAACCACACATCTCATTTGGAACGGGAAGTATGCAATCAGGCAGCAGCAAATACCAAAAAAAAAAAAGCAACAAATACAGTACAGTACTGTGTTAAACTACTAAAAAAAATAAAGGGAAAGTTTAAATTTTTTTTGACAAGGTAAGGAAACTGTTTCCATGCTTGTTTCATTTAAATTAAGATGTTAGAAGCAGCATTTTTCTTCTGCATAGTAAAATTTTAAAGCTGTATTAAGTCAATGTTCAGTTGTAAACTTTCGAAAGAACCAACATTACGTTTTATTCAGAGTTATGAACAAATTCCATTCCTGAGGTGTTTGTAACTCTGAGGTTCTACTATATCACAAGGCATTAAATTTCACCCAGCTACCCCTTATTAAGCCCAAAGACTTGTTAGACCAAACATTTCAGTCCCCGAGAAATGAAAAAACGGTCACAGGGAGAGAACAGAAGAAACCAAGGTGTAATCACTGCTCAAGGACCCTGCAGTGGCAGGGAACTTATTAGGTGAGATATTACCACCTGATCCCAGCAGGCAAAACATACCACATGTTACAGAGAAGGGGGCGGGGGAAATGATCCCTGGCAACGTACCTGGAGAAAATTCCTCCCCAAGCCCAAATCTGGCAATCAGTATGACCCAATGAGTATGTGAGCAACACACATAGCCAGGCTTCTAGAAAGAATTATTTTTGTACCACTGAAGCGCACTGGTCTACCGAGTCTAGTGTCCCATCTCCATCTGTGGAGAATCTGATGGTTGAGAGGAAGGCAAAAAAACCAAACCACCACACACAACCCATAATACATCTAGGCAGTTGTATATCAGGGAAACAAATTTCTTCCTGATCCCTTCAGGCAAGTGGCTGAAGCACAGAAGCATGAGATTTGATTATCGTCATTATCTTTAATGCATAGCTGCAAGTGTTATGAGCACACTGAGGGCAATACAAGTAAACCCATTCTATCTATGGCCCGTGTAGGAATGGGATGAACAGGCGGACCCATAGACTCCAAGGCCAGAGTCTCCCAGAAGATGTATTAAAGTATATCTTTTAAAAAATCTATCTAATCTCATTTTAAAGACTCCAAGTGATGGAAAGTACACTCCCTCCCCAGGTAAGCAGTTCCAATGTTTGTTTACCCTTACCACTAAGAAATTGCATCTTACTTCAAGGTTGAATTTGTCCAGTCTAACTTCAGCTTCCAGCCATTGGATCTTCTTATGCCTTGTGTCAGCAAAGTTGAAACGCCCCCATAATCAGATATCTTTTCCATGTGTAACTACTTATTGAGACAGATCTGACAATATCCTGGACAAACGTTACTGAATTACGTTTAAGTACAGTATTTTAGGAGCTCATATTAAAAATGTATGTTTGTGTGTTATTGTGGGATGCATATAATATGCCGTGGGAAATGTTGAGAGCATCAAAGAAAACTTTTACACAACTGGCTAAAACAAGAATGAACTTTTCAAATTAAGTAGGTTTCCCAGTAAATCTCTAGGGAACCTCCCCTCAGTTATACAAGAACTCAGACTTTTGAAGCCTGGCCCTGAGGGGGCAGACCTTTGTCTGGCTTATTACTCATTCAAGGTGGCTTCAAAGAACAAAAGATAAAAGAATGACACCCAGAGCAATGAGTCTGCTTGTTCTGAGTCGAAGGTATGAACTTGTAACCACAGAAAAATGCCTGCATGGCGTTTGAAGGACTGCTCACCAGCCAGAGCCCTTGCTGGAGTTAGGATGATCTCTGGGAATGTATATAGGTTCTTTTATTGTTTTAATATGCTCTCTTTCTCTCTCTGTAGTGCTTTTACCTTAAGAATAAATGTGCTTGCTTTAAAAGAAGTGTGGTAACTATACTACGTACCATCTCTGAGAAAAAGCAAAGGAGGCCTGCTTAGGCAGTCTGTCTTTTGCAGGGGATATCACAGTATAGTCCAGGGTGGCCAAATCGCAGCCCGTGAGCCTCTTTTACAGTTAAAGTGCGGTTTGCAGAGCCCCACCACCACCACCAACCACATGAGGGAGGGAGGAGCTTGGGGCTTCTGCCCTGCAGCAGAGTGGTGGGGCTAGGGGCGTCTGCCAGAGATGCTGTGTCCCCCCTGCTCTCAGCAGGCAGCAAATTTAAAGGTTCTTCCCCCCGCAAAAAAAAGTTTGAGTCATGTCCCCCTCTCTTATCCTCAGCAGTCTCTTCCTGCAGTTCCCAAGCTTCATGGGGAGGCAGCCACAAACAGCTGGGAGGGGCTCTTGCTTTAGCTCCATGGAGAGAGGCAGCAACAAAAGCAGGGGCTCTCCCTACAGCTCCCAGCTGTTTGCCACTGCCTCTCACCATGGCTGCAGCTCCCAGCTTGTCCACTCTAGTAGCTGCTGTGCAGGGAGGGGGCCCCACGGCACCATGCAAAAAACTGGGGAAGGAGGGCATGTGACCTCTCCCACCCCCATGCATAGCCTCTGCTTCTGCCCAGCGGGGTGGGAGTCTTGGGCTTCAGCCCCACAGGGCACACCTGCCGAATCTCAGGGCTTCAGAAGGAGCAGGACAAGAGCCCCAAGCCCCAGCGGGCACCTCCCTTGCAGCTGAAGCCCCTAGCCCCACCTCATTGCAGGATTGAAGCCCCAAACCTCAGCAGGTGTGCCCTGCAGGGGCTGACGTCCAAAGGCCCGGCAGGCATGCCCCAGCTCACAACAATCTTCAGAAGTTTGAATGTAGCTCAGTTGGTGTGATAAATGAAGGGAGGGGGATAGCTCCCTTGTATGGACACCCAACCAGCCAGCCACTATAAAATCCCTCTTAGTAGCTGTTCTCTAATTGCTCTACATGTAAAGGGTTAAAAAGTCTCACTGCTATGCATAGGTAAAATGAAGTGAGTGGACACCTGGCCAAAAGAGCCAATGGGAAGGCTAGAACTTTTTAAAATTGAAAAACGACTCCCCTTTTGTCTGTCTGTCTGGTTGTTCTCCCGGAGAGAAGGGACAGAGCAGATATGCTGTAAGAGCTTGGGCCAGGTATGAAAACCCATCAGTATCATACCTAGAAATTACTAATTTAAAACCCCAGGTAAGTAAATAGATCAGGAAATGTCTAGGAAGACGCGATTAGGTTTATCTCTTTTTATTTCTTTATGGCTTGTCAACTCTTCTATGCTAACCCCAGGTGCTTTTTGTTTTGCTTGTAACCTTTAAGCTGGACCTCAAGAAAGCTATTCTTGATCCTTAATCCTTGTAGGTTTTTTTTTTAATCTAGCAAATGCCTAAATTCCCAGATATATTTTCTTTTTTCATTAATAAAATTTACCTTTAAGACACAAAAATCCAATTTTGTTCTAAGAGGTTGTGCACGTTTAATTAGCTGGTGGCAGCAGCAGATTTTTTCCCCCTTTCTCAGCTCTTCCCTGGGGGCGGGGGTGAAGTGGTTTGAGGGTCCCCCACAGGAAGGAATTCCCAAGTGCGCCTTCCTGGGTTCTCAAAGGGGTTCTGCACTTGGGTGGTGGCAGCATCTACCAATCCAAGGTCAGAGAGAAACTGTGGAGTGATTAATACAAGCCTGGAGGTGGCAAGTATTAATTTTTAGAATCCTTGCGGGCCCCCACCTTCTGCACTCGAAGTGCCTGAGTGGGGAATCAGCCTTGACAGATGGTCAGTAAGTTCAGCCACCCCTGGAATAGTCAGTGAACTATACTATAAGGCTGTGAGTCTGACATGGATCCCGAGCAGAATAATGAAGTGGCTGAAATAAAGAACTTGATTAATAAAGAATTAAATCAACATGGCTTCATGGAAAATACATCCTATCAAATTAATTTGTAATTTAATCAAAAAATATCAAGTTTGGTTGACAAAACGTAACAGAGTTGACATAATATGACAGACTTCTGTAAGACATTATATTCTGATTAAAACCTAGAAAGCTAACATTAACCTGTGTGACAGACCCAGACGAGTAGGGTACAGAAGTCTGGTAGAAGGCAAATATACTGGCCACTGAATGAATAGTTTTATGTTCCCTGAGTGTCCAGAGCAGGGGCTGCACTAGAACAATCAGGAACCTGCTAGAACTAATTAAGACAGGCAAGCTAATTAAGACACCTGGAGCCAATTAAGAAGAAACTGCTAGAATCAATTAGGACAGGCTGGCTAATCAGGGCACCTGAGTTTAAAAAGGACCTCCCTTCAGTTTCCGGTGTGCGTGTGAGGAGCTAGGAGCAAGAGGCACTAGGAGCTGAGAGTAAGAGGACGTACTGCTGGAAGATCCTGTGGTGAGGATAAAGAAGGTGTTGGGAGGAGTCCATGGGGAAGTAGCCAGGGAGTTGTAGCTGTTGTGCAGCTGTTCCAGGAGGCACTCTAAACAGCTGCAGTCCATAGGGCCCTGGGCTGGAACCCGGAGTAGAGGACGGGCCCGGGGTCCCCCCAAACCTCCCAACTCCTGATCAGACACAGAAGGAGCTGACCTGGACTGTGGGTTCCACCAGAGGGGAAGATCTCGGAGGCGAGCAAAAATCCACCAATAAGCGCAGGACCCACCAAGATAGAGGAGGAACTTTGTCACACATGGCACACATTTAATCAATTAAAGGCTGACTAACCAACAGGTCTCCAAATGTATTAATGGGGAATATTCACAGAACCGGTGTGTTTCTAGGGTGGTCCCTGAGGGATCTTGGCCCTGCACTATTAACATTTTTATTAATGGACTTGGAAGAAAAAAAAGTCATCACGGATCAGGTCTGAAGTTGAGACACAAAATCTGGGGAAGTGATGAACAACAAAGAGGACCGGTCACTGATACAGGAGTGATCTGCATCACTTGGTAAACTGTGTGCAAGCAAACAGATAAATGTAAATTTATAGGAACAAAGAATATAGGCCATAATTACATGATGTGGGACTCTATCCTGGGAAGCAGTGACTGAAAAAAAATGGAGGTGGGGGAGTGATTATCAGCTCAACCTGATCTCTTTTTTCAGTGGTAACATCTGATTTAGAACCCATCACTATAGTTGGGATTATTTTTTCAAATGAGCATACTTTGCATTTCTCAACACTGAATTTTATCTGCCATTTTGTTGCGTAGTCACCCAGTTTTAAGAAATCCTCCTGGAATTCTTTGCAGTCAGCTTTAGACTTATGATCTTGAATAATTTTGTATCATCTGCAAACTTGGCCATTTCACTGTTTACCCCTTTTCCCCCAGATTTATGAATATGTTAAACAGCACAGGCCCCAGTACAGAACCTTGGGGGACCCTACTGTTTACTTCTCTCCATTGTGAAAAAGAGATTTATTCCTACTCTTTTTTTCCTGTCTTTTAACCAGTTACCGATGCACAAGCACATTTCCTATTATCCCATGCAGGCCAAGGGGTGACTTGATTACAGTCTGAAATACCTACATGGGAAGCAAATAGTTAATAGCACTCTAGCAGAGAAAGGTCTAACATGATCCAATGGCTTGAAGTTGAAGCTAGACAAATTCAGACTGCAAATAAGGCATACTTACCATCACTGTCAAAAATGTAATCACTGGAACAATTTACCAAAGGTTGTGGTCGATTCTCCATCATTGAATTTTTAAATCAAAACTGGATGTTTTTCTAAAGGTATGGTATAGGCATTTTGGGAAAGTTCCATCGCCTGTATTATTACTAGACTAGATTATCACAATGGTCTCTTCTGACCTTGGAATAGCTGAATCTAAAGAACAGTCAAGCCTACTGAAACACTTCCTTTAATTCCTTCATAGGCTTTGCATTCTTCAAAGCCTTGAAATCAAGAACCTCTAAGGTTTTTGGTAGCACTTGGATCCAGACAGACTAAGTTTCTTTGCAACACTCTGCATGGATGAGACCGATTTAGTACTGGTTGGCTTGGCTATCAATACGTTTGCTCTCAAAAATCTACACCAAGGGTTCTCAAACTTCATTGCACCGTGACTCCCCGTCTGACAAAGTTACTACATGACCCCTGGGGGTTGGAGCCCAATCCCTGCCGCCCTGGGTGGGGGGGAAAGGGGCCACAGGCCAAGCCCCGCCGCCCCAAGCTTCAGCTTCAGTCCTGAGTCCCAGCAAGTCTAATGCTGGCCCTAGCGACCCCATTAAAATGGAGTTGCGACCCACTTTGGGATACCGACCCACAATTTTAGAACTGCTGATCTACACAATCATTCCTACATAAAAAGGCCTAAAGCGCCTTAAAAACCAACACAAACTCAATATTTCTTCAGGGACTGCAATTCTCCAAGGCACAAAAAGCAGCATACTGGTTAGTTGTGGGTATTTTATCTACACGTAATACATACTGTTGAAATTTGGATTTTTTTTTAAATTCGGGTACACAATTACTATTGTCTGAACGTTGCTCTGAGCAAAGCACAATCAAATTTTCTGCAGCTGTGGTTAGCATGGTTTGGTCCTGTCTATACTTGCAGTTAAATCATTTTCAGCACCAGTTCAGCTGCACCAGCTGCTGAAACATCAGCAACAATAGGTAAATTTCATAGTGTAAACAGAGATTCTGAGAATGTACTCCGGAGTGAACCTTTCACTCCCGATAGCCTCATAAGACATCAACCATCTTTTGTCCTTGATCACACATAGTAGCTCTCAAGTATCCCCTTCTTTTACACTGTTCTTGAAGATCACACAAATACACAAAGACCAGCAAGAGACGGACAGGAAAAAAAATGGAATCACCCTCCTAAGTCTGACCAATAGCAGCATGTGTCAATCCTATGGCACAGACGTGGTGAAGGCAAGATAGAGTATGTCCCAATGTACATCAAGTCTTGAACAAAACTATTCTAATGTTAACTGAACCCAGGCTCCCTCTGCTCAAAAAAGAAGTGACATCTTCAGCACAAGGTTCTAGTTTACAAAAAAGGATTAATAAAAAACCAGACACACTTTTATACGCTTTCCCTAGACTTATACTCCCGATGGTATAAGAGTGGAATGAGGTACCTCCTAATTACACGCAAAGCCAATGCAGATTTTCTCATCTGTACAAATGCATGATACTAGTGACAGTTTCTCTGTAAGAACTTGTATAGCAGATTTCCCACACAGTCCAGATGCACCTTCTTGACTGAACTGCCACATAACACATCAGAGACCACACAATCCAAGTCAGTTCTTTACTGCAGACAAAGTGTTTCTAGCTTTATAGTGCTGCATGCATTACTCTGTTGCATTTGTTCTCAAAATTAGTGGATGAATGGGAGAAAAGATGAGATTCAACAAGACAGGAAGAAAGAAGAAAATATACAAATGAAATGCGGGAAGAACAAAATTTAGAGGAGAAAAATTGTGGTAGGTTAAAGAAAGAATGTAGAGGAACAGGACATGGATCAGGTAAGGATAGTAGACTGGTAGAGTTATACAACATACAGTAGAACCTCAGAGTTACGAACTGACCACACACACACACACACACACCCCTACCTCATTTGGAACCAAAAGTACACAATCAGGCAGCAGAGACCAAAACAAAAAACAAAACAAAAAAACGGCAAATACTATGCAGCAGTATTGCATTAAATGTAAACTATTAACAAAAATAAAGGGAAAGTTTAAAAAATATTTGACAAGGTAAAGAAACTTTCTCGGCTTGTTTCATTTAAATTAAGATGGTTAAATGCAGCATTTTTCTTCTACATAGTAAAGTTTCATAGCTGTATTAAGTCAAAGAACCACCATAACGTTTTGTTCAGAGTTACAAACATTTCAGAATTACGAACAACTTCCATTCCCAAGGTGTTCGTAATGGAGGTTCTACTGTAGAAGAAAAACAATTGTTTAGCCGAGTACTGTGGTCCCACAATTTGTCCAGAGTGTTGTAGGTAACCAATATTTGCTATACTTTAAAAAAATAAAATAAAAAAGCTTCAGCCCAAGCCACAGATACATCAAATGAAGCAGATGTAACATGTCTGGATGAAAACAAAAGGCTTATTTTTAGCCTTAGGTAGGGATCAAAAAAAAAAAAAAAAAAACACACACCCCTCCCCAACCCTGACTACTTTCTATTAAAGTTCAAAGAGAACATTTTTGAATTGTTTTTTTAAAAACCACCTCAAAAGTTACAATGTTGACATAAAATAAAGGCTAAGAATCTCCATCTTGTAAGCCCAACAAACTCTGAACCACTATTTATGCGAGATGCTAGCATACCACCAAAAACCTAGGGCTGTCGATTAATCGCAGTTAACTCAAAAAAAAACCCAACTGTGATTAATCACAGTTTTAATCGCACTCTTAAACAATAGAATCATAGAATCTCAGGGTTGGAAGGGACCTCAAGAGGTCATCTAGTCCAACCCCCTGCTCAAAGCAGGACCAACCCCAACTAGATCATCCCAGCCAGGGCTTTGTCAAGCCTGACCTTAAAAACCTCTAAGGAAGGAGATTCCACCACCTCCCTAGGTAACCCATTCCAGTGCTTCACCACCCTACTAGTGAAAAAGTTTTTCCTAATATCCAACCTAAACCTCCCCCTCTGCAACTTGAGACCATTACTCCTTGTTCTGTCATCTTCTACCACTGAGAACAGTCTAGATCCATCCTCTTTGGAACCCCCTTTTAGGTAGTTGAAAGCAGCTATTAAATCCCCCCTCACTCTTCTCTTCTGTAGGCTAAACAATCCCAGTTCCCTCTGCCTCTCCTCATAAGTCATGTGCTCCAGCCCCCTAATCATTTTTGTTGCCCTCCGCTGGACTCTTTCCAATTTATCCATATCCTTCTTGTAGTGTGGGGCCCAAAACTGGACACAATACTCCAAATGAGGCCTCACCAGTGCCGAATAGAGGGGAATAATCACGTCCCTCGATCTGCTGGAAATGCCCCTACTTATACAGCCCAAAATGCCGTTAGCCTTCTTGGCAACAAGGGCACACTGTTGACTCATATTCAGCTTTTCGTCCACTGTACCCCCTAGGTCCTTTTCTGCAGAACTGCTGCCCAGCCATTCGGTCCCTAGTCTGTAGCAGTGCATGGGATTCTTCCGTCCTAAGTGCAGGACTCTGCACTTGTCCTTGTTGAACCTCATCAGATTTCTTTTGGCCCAATCCTCTAATTTGTCCAGGTCCCTCTGTATCCTGTCCCTACCCTCCAGCGTATCAACCACTCCTCCCAGTTTAGTGTCATCTGCAAACTTGCTAAGGGTGCAGTCCACACCATCCTCCAGGTCGTTGATGAAGATATTGAACAAAACCGGCCCCAGCACCGACCCTTGGGGCACTCCACTTGATACCGGCTGCCAACTAGACATGGAGCCATTGATCACTACCCGTTGAGCACGACCAGCCAGCCAGTTTTCTATCCACCTTACCGTCCATTCATCCAGCCCATACTTCTTTAACTTGCTGGCAAGAACACTGTGGGAGACTGTATCAAAAGCTTTGCTAAAGTCAAGAAATAGCACATCCACTGCTTTCCCCTCGTCCACAGAGCCAGTTATCTCATCATAGAAGGCAATTAGGTTAGTCAGGCATGACTTGCCCTTGGTGAATCCATGCTGACTGTTCCTGATCACTTTCCCCTCCTTTAAGTGGTTCAGAATTGATTCCTTGAGGACCTGTTCCATGATTTTCCAGGGACTGAGGTGAGACAGACTGGCCTGTAGTTCCCCGGATCTTCCTTCTTCCCTTTTTTACCTTCAATTTTCAATACCAATTGAAATTCATTAAATATTTTTTGGATGGGTTTCTACATTTTCAAATATATTGATTTCAATTACAACACAGAATACAAATCTTACAGTGCTCATTTTATATTTTTATTACAAATATTTGCACTGTAAAAAATAGAATTTTTTAATTCACCTCATACAAGTACTGTAGTGCAATCTCGATCATGAAAGTGCAACTTACAAATGTAGATTTTTGTTACATAACTGCACTCAAAAACAAAACAAGGTACAATTTTAGAGCCTGCAAGTCCACTCAGTCCTATTTCTTGTTCATCCAATTGCTAAGACAAACAAGTTTGTTTACATTTATGGGAGATAATGCTGCCCGTTTCTTGTTTACGTCACTTGAAAGTGAGAATAGGCATTCGCATGGCAATTTTTTAGCCAGCATTGCAAAGTATTTACGTGCCAGATATGCTCAACATTCATATGCCTCTTCATGCTTTGGCAACCATTCCAGAGGACATGCTTTTATGCTGATGATGCTCATTAAAAAAATAAATGTGTTAATTAAATTTGTGACTGAACTCTTGGCGGGGCGGAATTGTATGTCTCCTGCTGTTTTACCCGCATTCTGCCATATATTTCATGTTACAGCAGTGTCGGATGATAACCCAGCACATGTTCTTCATTTTAAAAACACTTTCACTGCAGATCTGACAAAATGCAAAGAAGGTATCTATGTATGATTTCTAAAGATAGCTACAGCACTTAACCCAAGGTTTAAGAATCTGAAGTACTGTCCAAAATCTGAGAGGAACGAGGTGTGGCGCATGCTTTCAGAAGTCTTAAAAGAGCAAAACTCCGATTCGGAAACTACAGAACCCAAACCACCAAAAAAGAAAATCAACCTTTTGCTGGTGGCATCTGACTCAAATGATGAAAATGAACATGCGTCAGTCTTTGGATAGTTATCGAGCAGAACCCATCATCATCATGGACGCATGTCCTCTGGAATGGTGGTTGAAGCATGAAGGGCCGTATGAATATTTAGTGCCTCTGGCACGTAAATATCTTGCAACGTCGGCTACAACAGTGCCATGCGAGTGCCTGTTCTCACTGTCAGATGACAATGTAAAACAAGAAGCGGGCACCTTCATCTCCTGCAAATGTAAACAATCTTTTACAGCGATTGGCTGAACAAGAACAAGACTGAGTGGACTTTCAAGCTCTAAGTTTTACATTGTTTTGGTTTTGAGTGGAGTTATTTTTTGTTCGCAATCCTACATTTGTAAGTTCAGCTTCCTTGATAAAGAGATTGCACTATAGTACTTGTATTAGGTGAATTTAAAAAAGAAATAGTATTTTTCCAGTGCAAAATATTTGTAATCAAAAGTGAGCACTTTACACTTTGTATTCTGTGTGGTAATTGAAATCAATTTGAAAATGTAGAAAACATCCAAAATATTACAATTAATGGTATTCTATTATTGTTTAACAGCACAATTTATTGCGCTGTTAAACTAGATTAATTTTTTTAATTGCTTGACAGCCCAAATTCAGCTTCATATTTGATAGCTAACTGGTGCAAAGCCAGCATAAGAACAACAAAATGTTGTTGTTGTTTATAGGGCCTACAAAAGATAAGTTTCGTGTCTCAATAAGAGAACAATTGAGCATTTGGAGGGTGGTTTGTTTTAACAGATACACATTTCAATTCCAAAAGATCGTGTTCCTCTCGCCACAAAAAACACCACAGATCGCAACTTTAAGGTAGGTCAAAATTTAAAGTCACAGCAGAAATAAAATCACTATAACACAAATTTGGCACAAAACCAATATCAGTTTTGAAAGCAAGTATTACATATTTTTGTTGGTTCTATTTTTTTAATTTATTCAGAGACCAAAAAACTTCTGCTCTTTGCTTATGATCATGATCTGTAGTTCTTTGACTGCCAAGTGCAGTGATTATATGTGCATGACAATCAAGATCTCCAATATCCATGCTCAGGTCAAATTCATGAATTTGAGAAGATAGTTAGAGAATGGAAATGGTGCAGACATCCAGTGCTGAAGATGTAAATATCCAGGCAACAATCCAGACTCAACTAAGGCGCAGCCACTTATTCTAAGAAGTCAGCACTTATTCTGGAGAAGAGCATGAAACTAATCAAAGAACCTCTAAGGTCCTGAGTGTAAGATATTTTCTATTCTTTAGAGAGCAATTCCTGGAGCATTTTCAGGAACAATGGTAATATACTAGTAGTAATTAATCTTTAAATCTATTAGTACTACACATGTTTAAGCTCTAAATAGGGCCCTTCATTTTTGGTTTTTATTTTATTTATTTTTTCCCAGGAATTTATCGGTGTTTATTATAACAAAGACAGTTTTTTCCACCGATTTTTACCTATTAACTGCTCTGGGTAAATACCGGGGTTTATTTTGATGGATGGAAGGACGGGGGTAAAAATATTCAGTAGATTAACGTTTTGATTAATGGAATTCAATGTGGTTTGCTGCAGAACTAAAACAGAACTCAGAACACAATGCCTCCTCTGAGTTTTAGAAAACTCTCTCTAATCCCCAAAATAAACTTTTCATTTGAATAAACAGTTTACTATTGTAGACTTAGAACTATTAGCCTATAAATATTTACATTTAATAATTGGGCCACACCATTTACAGTGCATACACTCAACTTCATCCTTTTCTCCTGTTTGTTTTTTTTAAACATTTGAATACTTCCTTGAGTTCTGAAACATATTCTGATACAGATTTTCATTTTCTTCCCATTTTAGTGGGTCAGATCTTTAAACCATTATCTGCTAACAGCTTGAAATGTGTACGTGGTAGGCATGAGATTCATCAGTACGTTTAGATGTGCACGCACTTCAGAGCCTGTGTGTTTGTTTATTGTGTGTATGTTCTAGACCATTGATCACCAACCCGCCGAGCCTCTGCTAGTCGATCTCTGGGCCGCTAAAAGTCCGGCTGCTGGCACGTCTCTGGGGCCACTGGCGGGAGGGAGGATGGGGTAGGTGGCTCTGCACAACATCCCCACCCTCAGAACTGTCCCTGCAGCTCCCATTGGCTGGGAACCGGCCAATGGGAGGTGCACGGGTAGAGCTTGTGGGCAGAGGCAGCACACAGACCCACTGCCCTCCTCCCCCTCAGGGGCGGCAGAAATGTGCAGCCAGCAACCAGCTGCTTCCAGGAGCAGCATGGGGCCAGGGCAGGCAGGCAGCCTGCCTGAGTCCCGCCAATGTCAACCCACAGTTGAGAATGTTGCACTGATTTGTGACAATCCCTGAAGGATTTTGGAGCTATAAACCACAAATGACACAAATAAAAAGTAAAACTCATGGACGTCCAATGGATTCTATGAGATTAGGTGCAGTGTGACCATATGACCCCTGCACACAAACTCCCTCCCAGAGCTCGCAGCCCTCACTCCTGCAGCCCAAGCCCCTGCCCCAGGCTTAGCCCAGAGCCCCTTCCCTCCCACACTCCAAACCCCTCGGTCCCAGCCCAGAGCCTGCACCCCAACCCCCTGCCCCAGCCCGGTGAAAGTGAGTGAGGGTGGGGAATGGAGTGAGCAGGGTGGGACCTCGGGGAAGGGGATCCTTGGTTGATCTTTAATTCAAAACGTGATCTCATGCGTAAAAATGTTGGAGACCAATACATAGTCTTACTTCAGATAGCTTTGCATACACACACACACACGCACACACACACAGACTAATGCATCATCAGAATACATCTCATGCAATGTTTTATTAGGAAAATACAATACAAGTTGTTTTTAATTTATATTTGATTGATACAAAAGTAGGGTGAAAATTGAAAAAAACCAACACTTTTTGTAAAACAGGATTTTTTTTTCAATAAAAATCAGTTTAAACTGAAAATGAAGGGGCATAGCTATAAGTACCATGGAAAGCTACACAACTTCCTGTCACAAGCATACTCATATAAATCAATTTTGAAAGTTTGTTAGAGGAGAATTCATTAAAACAAGTGTCAGGGAGCACTAACCCAGTCATCTCAGAAAAGAGACATTATTGTAGTACCTAGGAGCAGTAGTCATAGAAGAGGTCCCCATTGTGCTAAGCACTGTATAAATACAGAACAAGAAGACAGTCCCTGCCCCAAAGAGCATACAACATACGTATAAAACAGAAAAAAGAGATATAGACAGAGTGGTACAAGGAAATCACAACGCAAAAATTGGTCATAATAGGCAGTTGCCTCAGCATGCCTAAAAGTTGTCAAGTTTTTTGTACACTGAAAGCAGAGTGTTAAGGAGAGTTTTAAATGAGGTTAATGACAGAGCTTTGAGGATTTTTACAGGGAATTCCTCCAAGCATGAGGGAAAATATGGAAGAAGGCACGAAGGTGCTTGTTTGAACATTTAATGAGTGGGTGATTGAGGCTGGCATCATGTCTAATCAGAGGTGGGAATCTACATCTCAGTCTGCATGAGAGATGATAGGTATGGTGGGGATAGGCCATAAAATGCCTTTAAAGTAAAGGTAAGTTCTGTTTGATGCAACAGAGAAGAGGGAGCCAATGGAGGGATGCAAAGAGAGCATGACAGGATAAGAAAATGACTTTTGCAGCAGCATTCTGAATGGATGTGAGCAGCACAAGATTGCATTTGTCAAGGCCAGAGAAGAGAAAATTACAGTAATCAAGATGAGACTTGTAGTGATGGATAGGAAAGGCCTTATCTTAGCGATATTATGCAGAAAGAACCTACAAAATGTAGCTATAGCCTGGATGCGAGGACCTAGACAGAGGTCCAAGTTCAAGATGACACCAAGCTCATGGGCCTGAGTGACAGTAGGATGGTGGTCATGTCCAATGATCAAGAAACATAGTGGGGGAGGAGACTAAGAGCTCTGTTATAGTCATGTTAAGCTTGAGTTAATGGCTAGACATCCACAAAAAGAGGTTAGAGACACAGCCAGATTTGGACAGAAAGAGAAAGATCTGGAGTAGAGGGGTAGAATATAGAGACAATAGTTAAATTTGTGTTTGAGGATGAGATGACCCAGTGATAAGTGTAGAGGGAGAAGAGAAGGGACCAAGGACAGAGCCCTGTAACTGCCCACTGAAAGCCAGTGGGCACATAAGGAGGATTCTCCAAAGTTCATGCTGAAGAAGCTATTAGAGAAGTAGGAGAAGAATCATGAGAGGCCAGAGATTATAAAAGTTAAGGGATGTCAAGATTTCAGGAAGAGCATGGTCTGTATCGAAAGCAGCTGACAAATTGAAAAGGAGGATGGAGCACTGGTTTTCAGTTTGACTAGAAAGAGGTCAAAGACTTTGGCGAGAGTGGTTTCAATAGAATGCAAGGGGTAGAAGTCAGATTGGAGAGGACCTAGAATTCACAGAGTCTAAGGCCAGAAGCGACACTATGATCATCTAGTTTGACCTCCTGCACTGGATGGATCTGGAAGTCAGGAACTCCAAACAGCTCATTCAATGATCTTCTAAAAAGAAGGAAGACGTTATGGTAGTTTGAGAAGCAAATGGGTTTTGGGGTTGGGGGGTCAGAGAGAGACAGAAACAGACTAAAACATGATTATATTGTGAGGGAAATAAAATAGAGTAAAAGCTGAAGGAGAAGAGCATGGGAGGGGACAAGCATGGGCATGAGGGAGATGGGATGGGGCACGGTCATGGGGCAAAAGGAGGGGTTAGAGAAGGACAATAAACTTCTCTGTGACAGCAGTGCAGGGGCAGGTCATATCACATTTTGTCAGTTTTCTCTCAGAAGAAATCAGCAAAATCCTGTGCATAGATAGAAGCGGAGCCAAAAGCAAGAAAGGAGAGTTGAGAGAGTCAAGGCTCGGCAACTTGGAATGAGGACATAGGATTTATATTTGAACCCAATTTCTAATCCTAAATGGAAAAGATTAAGATGAGGGACCTATATGGCCCAGGATGTGTCACATATCAAAGTTATTTAACAAACCATGTTAAGTATCTTACACTATTTATTTGCAGAATGTTATCCTGAAGATAGACAAATATAATTAGCTCTCTCATTTTACTAAGACTAAACATTAAACCCATTGAAACCTATATGTTTATTTGTGTAGTAGTCAGTTACCTGAAATGCCCAAAAGACTGGTGACTTCAAAACACACACACACACTTTCTATCCCCATCCCTAGAAGCCTCGACCTTCTTTACATTACTCTGAAGGGAACAATGTAAGGCATTACCATAAATTTCTATTATCTGTATGTTTTTGCTTGGTTTCCAACTTTGACTTTAATGCTTACCCTAGGGAACACTGACACAATGCTTCACAGTTTATGTTATGTTAAAGTTTTCCATGCATCTTCCACTTTGAACGTAACCTTAATGTGTATCTCCACACTGCGCACCTTACAATGGTGCGGCTCTGCCACTGCAGCCATGTCATTGTAAGATGTGCTGTGTGGCTGCTCTTTATCGCCAGGACAAAGTAAAACCACCTCCAACAAGGGGTGGTATCTTCGTTGCTGGCACTTCCGCAGATGAAGCACTGTCCACACCATCACTTTTCATTGCTAAAACTTTTCTCGTTCAGGCGGGTGTTTTTTCACACCCCTGAGCGACAACAATTTTAGCAACAAAAGTGCCAGTGTAGACAAAGCCTAAGATCTATAGATGCCATGCCCACATCCTTTCCTAAAACTCCTTGGGAAAAAGGGATAAAACCAATTCTCCTGCCCTCACAAATATATGGCTATACAAAAGATGCCTAAATTTCCCCTAACCCTACAAAGCACATTTCTTAAGTGCTAGACATAAGTGAGGACACAGCACTGAAAACAACAGCTGAAATGGGGATTTTACAGAACTACTATATAGACAGGCCAGGGAAGGGGCATAGGGACATGGTACCTGAACACTGCCTAGAAAGGGGTGAAATATGAGGAGGCACCTAACCCCAAACAGGTGAGAAGAGAAATACTGAGCTTTTTGGGTTCAAGTGATAATTAAGCAAGCAGCAGCTCTCACGGGTCTCTTTTACATTGCTATGTAACTTTTGAACATACATGTATGTTTTTTCACTTTCTGAATACCTATCAAGCAAGCTAGACTCTCTACAAAGGGATGTAGTTACCATCCCACATGGGGGGTTACAGCAGAAAGGAACAGCTTTGCTCCTGGGGCAACAATAAATAACACTCACCTCAACGGGACTTCCGTACCAATAGGCTGGCAGACGAGGACTGAGGAGACAGCACCTGGCCCGCACACCCTACACCAATAGGCCTGTGGTCATGCCGACTCCCAGCCCCCGAATTCCATCACCCCCATGCTCTCGCCTCCTCAAGAGCCGACCCCCGACCGGGCCGGGCCCACGAGCCTGCCCCTGGGCGGATGTCAGCCGGCTCCCCCGTGGGCGGGAGGGCAAGGAAATAGCCGGCCCCACTTAGGCCCAGCCGCTCCCTTTGTCCAGTGGCTCCCGCCGCGGTAGCCGGGACTCGGGGAGGCGGCAGGGAGAAGGAACTCCCCGACAGGGCCCATGGAGCTCCCCCCCAGGTTATGCCAGGCCGGCTCCAGCCCACGACCCACCCAGCCCAGCCCCTTCCTCCGCACAGTTGCGATCCCGACCGCATCCCCCCTACCTTCGTTCGCTAAATCCGCCATTTTACTTCCTCAATCACTCCCAGAGTGCAGCGCGCGGCAGTCCGGACTCCGATTTACAACAGACACCGCGATTTGGCGCATGCCCAGCGTGACCCGCGCCCCCAGTCAAGGCAGGAGACACTGCGCATGCTCCGATGGACATGGCGCTTCACAGTCGTAGTACGCATGCACTGAGAACAACGGTTGTCTTCATTTGCCGCTCGCGGTTAGAAAAATAGTGCGCCTGCGCCAAACCCACCGGCTCCAGGAATATCAGAGACCGTGAGGGAGGTGTGGATTCCGACTCCGCACCCAGAGTAATATGGAGCATGCGCACAAATACACACTCCACAGTTCATAAACCCAAGCTGCATAATATCCTCCCCGCCTCTTTCTTCCCGCGGGCGGGGCTGGGCACAGAGGCTCAGGCATGTGACCGCTCTGCTCCATCCACACCCACCCACAGCGCGGGCGAGGCCGAGGCCCCAGAGCCTCCGATCCCTTCAGCCCACACCGCCACCTTCCAACACAGCCACCTCCCGCAGTAGCGGCGCCAGGCTTTTCGCCACCCTAGGCAACAGCGCTCCTCCGCCGTAATCGGCGCCGCATCGGCGGCAGCTCCTCTGACGCGGCGTTTCGGCGGCCACTTTTCTTGCCACCGAATCGCCGCCGGAAAATGAGCCGCTGTCGAAATGCCATCCCGCAAATCCTGCCACCCTAGGCGACTGCCTAGGGTCACCTAGTGGAAGCGCCGGCCCTGACCTCCCTGCCCCCCTCAGTCCCTCACCCCCACATCCACCACCCCGCCTCCCTCAGCTCCTCACCACCACCTTCCTCCACATCCACCTCCCTGCCCCCCTCAGTCCTTCACCCCCACATCCACCACCCCGCCTCCCTCAGCTCCTCACCACCACCTTCCTCCACATCCACCTCCCTGCCCCCCTCAGTCCTTCACCCCCACATCCACCACCCCGCCTCCCTCAGCTCCTCACCACCACCTTCCTCCACAGCCATCACCCTGCCCCCCTCAGTCCCTCACCCCACATCCACCACCCCGCCTCCCTCAGCTCCTCACCACCACCTTCCTCCACATCCACCTCCCTGCCCCCCTCAGTCCTTCACCCCCACATCCACCACCCCGCCTCCCTCAGCTCCTCACCACCACCTTCCTCCACAGCCATCGCCCTGCCCCCCTCAGTCCCCCACCCCGCCTCCCTCAGCTCCTCACCACCACCTTCCTCCACATCCACCTCCCTGCCCACCTCAGTCCCTCACCCCACATCCACCACCCCGCCTCCCTCAGCTCCTCACCACCACCTTCCTCCACAGCCATCGCCCTGCCCCCCTCAGTCCCTCACCCCACATCCACCACCCCGCCTCCCTCAGCTCCTCACCACCACCTTCCTCCACAGCCATCTCCCTGCCCCCCTCGGTCCCTCACCGCCACATCCACCACCCCGCCTCCCTCAGCTCCTCAGCACCACCTTCCTCCACATCCACCTCCGTGCCCCCCTCGGTCCCTCACCCCCACATCCACCACCCCGTCTCCCTCAGCTCCTCACCACCACCTTCCTCCACAGCCACCTCCCTGCCCCCCTCGGTCCCTCACCGCCACATCCACCACCCCCCCTCCCTCAGCTCCTCACCACCACCTTCCTCCACAGCCATCTCCCTGCCCCCCTCGGGCCCTCACCCCACATCCACCACGCCGCCTCCCTCAGCTCCTCACCACCACCTTCCTCCACATCCACCTCCCTGCCCCCCTCAGTCCTTCACCCCCACATCCACCACCCCGCCTCCCTCAGCTCCTCACCACCACCTTCCTCCACAGCCATCTCCCTGCCCCCCTCGGGCCCTCACCCCACATCCACCACCCCACCTCCCTCAGCTCCTCACCACCACCTTCCTCCACAGCCATCGCCCTGCCCCCCTCAGTCCCTCACCCCACATCCACCACCCCGCCTCCCTCAGCTCCTCACCACCACCTTCCTGCACAGCCATCTCCCTGCCCCCCTCGGGCCCTCACCCCACATCCACCACGCCGCCTCCCTCAGCTCCTCACCACCACCTTCCTCCACAGCCATCTCCATGCCCCCCTCGGGCCCTCACCCCACATCCACCACCCCGCCTCCCTCAGCTCCTCACCACCACCTTCCTCCACATCCACCTCCCTGCCCCCCTCAGTCCCTCACCCCCACATCCACCACCCCACCTCCCTCAGCTCCTCACCAACACCTTCCTCCACAGCCATCTCCCTGCCCCCTTCGGGCCCTCACCCCACATCCACCACGCCGCCTCCCTCAGCTCCTCACCACCACCTTCCTCCACAGCCATCTCCCTGCCCCCCTCGGGCCCTCACCCCACATCCACCACCCCGCCTCCCTCAGCTCCTCACCACCACCTTCCTCCACATCCACCTCCCTGCCCCCCTCAGTCCCTCACCCCCACATCCACCACCCCGTCTCCCTCAGCTCCTCACCACCACCTTCCTCCACAGCCACCTCCCTGCCCCCCTCAGTCCCTCACCCCCACATCCACCACCCCGTCTCCCTCAGCTCCTCACCACCACCTTCCTCCACATCCACCTCCCTGCCCCCCTCAGTCCCTCACCCCCACATCCATCACCCCACCTCCCTCAGCTCCTCACCACCACCTTCCTCCACAGCCATCTCCCTGCCCCCCTCGGGCCCTCACCCCACATCCACCACCCACAGCTCCTTCAGCTCCTCACCACCACCTTCCTTCACAGCCATATCCCTGCCCCCCTCAGTCCCTCACCCCCACATCCACCACCCCGCCTCCCTCAGCTCCTCAGCACCACCTTCCTCCACATCCACCTCCGTGCCCCCCTCAGTCCCTCACCCCCACATCCACCATCCCGTCTCCCTCAGCTCCTCACCACCACCTTCCTCCACAGCCACCTCCCTGCCCGCCTCGGTCCCTCACCGCCACATCCACCACCCCGCCTCCCTCAGCTCCTCAGCACCACCTTCCTCCACATCCACCTCCCTGCCCCCCTCGGGCCCTCACCCCACATCCACCACCCCACCTCCCTTAGCTCCTCAGCACCACCTTCCTCCACAGCCATCGCCCTGCCCCCCTCGGTCCCTCACCCCACATCCACCACCCCGCCTCCCTCAGCTCCTCAGCACCACCTTCCTCCACATCCACCTCCCTGCCCCCCTCAGTCCCTCACCCCCACATCCATCACCCCACCTCCCTCAGCTCCTCACCACCACCTTCCTCCACAGCCATCTCCCTGCCCCCCTCGGGCCCTCACCCCACATCCACCACCCACAGCTCCTTCAGCTCCTCACCACCACCTTCCTTCACAGCCATATCCCTGCCCCCCTCAGTCCCTCACCCCCACATCCACCACCCCGCCTCCCTCAGCTCCTCAGCACCACCTTCCTCCACAGCCACCTCCCTGCCCCCCTCGGGCCCTCACCCCACATCCACCACCCCGCCTCCCTCAGCTCCTCACCACCACCTTCCTCCACAGCCATCTCCCTGCCCCCCTCGGGCCCTCACCCCACATCCACCACCCCGCCTCCCTCAGCTCCTCACCACCACCTTCCTCCACATCCACCTCCCTGCCCCCCTCAGTCCCTCACCCCACATCCACCACCCCGCCTCCCTCAGCTCCTCACCACCACCTTCCTCCACAGCCATCTCATTGCCCCCCTCAGTCCCTCACCCCCACATCCACCACCCCGCCTCCCTCAGCTCCTCAGCACCACCTTCCTCCACATCCACCTCCCTGCCCCCCTCAGTCCCTCACCCCCACATCCACCACCCCACCTCCCTCAGCTCCTCACCACCACCTTCCTCCACATCCACCTCCGTGCCCCCCTCAGTCCCTCACCCCCACATCCACCATCCCGTCTCCCTCAGCTCCTCACCACCACCTTCCTCCACAGCCACCTCCCTGCCCGCCTCGGTCCCTCACCGCCACATCCACCACCCCGCCTCCCTCAGCTCCTCAGCACCACCTTCCTCCACATCCACCTCCGTGCCCCCCTCAGTCCCTCACCCCCACATCCACCACCCCGTCTCCCTCAGCTCCTCACCACCACCTTCCTCCACAGCCACCTCCCTGCCCCCCTCGGTCCCTCACCGCCACATCCACCACCCCCCCTCCCTCAGCTCCTCACCACCACCTTCCTCCACAGCCATCTCCCTGCCCCCCTCGGGCCCTCACCCCACATCCACCACCCCACCTCCCTTAGCTCCTCACCACCACCTTCCTCCACAGCCATCGCTCTGCCCCCCTCGGTCCCTCACCCCACATCCACCACCCCGCCTCCCTCAGCTCCTCAGCACCACCTTCCTCCACATCCACCTCCCTGCCCCCCTCAGTCCCTCACCCCCACATCCATCACCCCACCTCCCTCAGCTCCTCACCACCACCTTCCTCCACAGCCATCTCCCTGCCCCCCTCGGGCCCTCACCCCACATCCACCACCCCGCCTCCCTCAGCTCCTCACCACCACCTTCCTCCACAGCTATCTCCCTGCCCCACTCGGGCCCTCACCCCACATCCACCACCCTCAGCTCCTTCAGCTCCTCACCACCACCTTCCTTCACAGCCATATCCCTGCCCCCATCAGTCCCTCACCCCCACATCCACCACCCCGCCTCCCTCAGCTCCTCACCACCACCTTCCTCCACATCCACCTCCCTGCCCCCCTCAGTCCCTCACCCCCACATCCATCACCCCACCTCCCTCAGCTCCTCACCACCACCTTCCTCCACAGCCATCTCCCTGCCCCCCTCGGGCCCTCACCCCACCTTCACCACCCCGCCTCCCTCAGCTCCTCACCACCACCTTCCTCCACAGCCATCTCCCTGCCCCCCTCGGGCCCTCACCCCACATCCACCACCCCGCCTCCCTCAGCTCCTCAGCACCACCTTCCTCCACATCCACCTCCCTGCCCCCCTCAGTCCCTCACCCCACATCCACCACCCCGCCTCCCTCAGCTCCTCACCACCACCTTCCTCCACAGCCATCTCATTGCCCCCCTCAGTCCCTCACCCCCACATCCACCACCCCGCCTCCCTCAGCTCCTCAGCACCACCTTCCTCCACATCCACCTCCCTGCCCCCCTCAGTCCCTCACCCCCACATCCACCACCCCACCTCCCTCAGCTCCTCACCACCACCTTCCTCCACATCCACCTCCGTGCCCCCCTCAGTCCCTCACCCCCACATCCACCACCCCGTCTCCCTCAGCTCCTCACCACCACCTTCCTCCACAGCCACCTCCCTGCCCCCCTCGGTCCCTCACCGCCACATCCACCACCCCGCCTCCCTCAGCTCCTCAGCACCACCTTCCTCCACATCCACCTCCCTGCCCCCCTCAGTCCCTCACCCCCACATCCACCACCCCGCCTCCCTCAGCTCCTCAGCACCACCTTCCTCCACATCCACCTCCCTGCCCCCCTCAGTCCCTCACCCCCACATCCATCACCCCACCTCCCTCAGCTCCTCACCACCACCTTCCTCCACAGCCATCTCCCTGCCCCCCTCGGGCCCTCACCCCACATCCACCACCCTCAGCTCCTTCAGCTCCTCACCACCACCTTCCTTCACAGCCATATCCCTGCCCCCCTCAGTCCCTCACCCCCACATCCACCACCCCGCCTCCCTCAGCTCCTCAGCACCACCTTCCTCCACAGCCACCTCCCTGCCCCCCTCGGTCCCTCACCCCCACATCCACCACCCCACCTCCCTCAGCTCCTCACCACCACCTTCCTCCACAGCCACCTCCCTGCCCCCCTCGGTCCCTCACCCCCACATCCACCACCCCACCTCCCTCAGCTCCTCACCACCACCTTCCTCCACAGCCATCTCCCTGTCCCCCTCAGTCCCTCACCCCACATCCACCACCCTCAGCTCCTTCAGCTCCTCACCACCACCTTCCTCCACATCCACCTCCCTGCCCCCCTCAGTCCCTCACCCCACATCCACCACCCTCAGCTCCCTCAGCTCCTCACCACCACCTTCCTCCACAGCCATCTCCCTGCTCCCCTCAGTCCCTCACCCCACATCCACCACCCTCAGCTCCTTCAGCTCCTCACCACCACCTTCCTCCGCAGCCATCGCCCTGCCCCCCTCAGTCCCTCACCCCACATCCACCACTCTCAGCTCCCCACCACCACCTTCCTCCACAGCCATCTCCCTGCCCCCCTCAGTCCCTCACCCCACATCCACCACCCTCAGCTCCTCACCACCACCTTCCTCCACAGCCATCTCCCTGCCTGCCTTGGTCCCTCACCCCACATCCACCACCCTGCCTTCCTCAGCTCCTCAGCACCACCTTCCTCCACATCAACCTCCCGGCCCCCCCTTGGTCCCTCACCCCCACATCCACCACCCTCAGCTCCTTCAGCTCCTCACCACCACCTTCCTCCACAGCCATCTCCCTGCCCCCCTCAGTCCCTCACCCCCACATCCACCACCCTCAGCTCCTTCAGCTCCCCACCACCACCTTCCTCCACATCCACCTCCCTACCCCCCTCGGTCCCTCACCTCCACCTCCACATCCACCACCCCGCCTCCCTCAGCTCCTCACCACCACCTTCCTCCACATCCACCTCGCTGCCCCCTTGGTCCCTCACCCCCACATCCACCACCCCACCTCCCTCAGCTCCTCACCACCACCTTCCTCCACAGCCGTCTCCCCGCACGCCTCGGTCACTCACCCAACATCCACCACCCTCCCGCCTCCCTCAGCTCCTAACCACCACCTTCCTCCACAGCCATCTCCCCGCCCACCTTGGTCCCTCACCCCCACATCCACCACCCCACCTCCCTCAGCTCCTCGCTGTCAACCTCCTCCACAGCCACATGCCCCACAGCCGCCTCCCCGCCTCCCTCCACTCCCTACCATCACGTGTCCCACAGTCACCTCCCTTCCCCCCTCAGCCCCTCACCACCATGTTCCTCACATCCACTGTCCCTGCCCCCTTTCGATCCCCTCACTGCCACGTGTCGCCTTAGTCTCCTGCTACCATCTTCCTCCACAGCCATGTGGCCCACATCCACTACCCCTGCCTCCCTTCGGTCCCACCCTGCCACATGCCCCCCTGAAGTCTCCCACTGCCACCTTCCCCCCACAGCCACATGCCCCACAGCCATACCCTTTCTCCCCTTCGGTCCCTCACCGCCATGTTCCTCCACATCCACCGCCCCGTCCCCCTTCTGTCTCCCCACCGTCATGTGCCCCCTTGACTCCCCACCACCCCCTTCCTCCACCACGTTCCCCACATCCACCTCCCCGACTCCCTCAGTTCCCTACGGCCACATGCCCAACATCCATCTTCCCACTCCCATCAGTCCCTCACAGTTGTGTTCCCCCTCATCTATTGCCCCTGCCCGCCCCTCAGTTCCCCCAATGCCACGTTCCCCACATCCACCATCTGACCCCTCCCCGACTCCCTACCGCCACCTTCCTCCACAGCCACGTGCCCAACATCCACTGCTCCTGCCCACCTCAACCCTTCACCGCTGTTTCCCTACATCCCCTGTCCCCTCTCAGTCCCCCTCAGCCACATGCCCCACATCCACTGTCTCATCCACCTCAGCCCCCTACTGCCACCTTCCTTCACAGCCATGTGCCCCACATCCACCGCCCTGGCCCCCCTCAACTCCTCACCACCATGTTCCCCCACATCCATTGTGCACACTCAGCCCACCATCACCACATTCTCCCACATCCAACGTCTCCACCCCACACTCAGTGCCCCATTGCCACATTCCTCTACATCCACCATTCCTGCCTCACTGCCACGTTCCCCCTCATCCACCACCTGGACCCCATGCTCAGCTCATCACCACCATGTTCCCCACATCCACCACCGCCATCCCCCACTCAGCTCACCATCACAACATCCACTGCCCACAGCCTATGCTCAGCCCATCACCACTTTTCCCCTCATCCACCATCCATGCCCCACACTTAGCTCATCATCATCTCATTCCCTCACATCCATCACCCACACCCAGCCCCACATCTCACCAGTTATCACCACGTTCCCTCACATTCACCACCCATGCCCTGCCCTGCCCCACGCTCAACCATTATCAAAGAATCATAGAAATGTAGGACTGGAAGGGACCTCAGTAGGTCATGTAGTGCAGTCCCCTGCACTGAGGCAGGACTAAGTCCTACCTATACCATTCCTAACAGGTTTTTGTCTAACCTGACTTGAAAAACCTTCTATGAATGAGATTCCACAACCTTCCTAGGTAACTTGTTCTTGTGCTTCCTTGCAGTTATGAAGTTTTTCCTCATGCCTAACCTAAATCTCCTTTGCCGCAATTTAAGCCCATTACTTCTTGTCCTGTCCTCAGTGGTTAAGGAGAACAATTTATTACCCTCCTCTCTGCGTACTTTGACTAAAGAAACCCAAGTTTTTTTCAATCTTTCCTTGTAGGTCATGCTTTTTAGACCTTTAGTCATTTTTGTTGCTCTCCTCTGGACTTTCTCCAGTTTGTCCACATCTTTCCCGAAGTGTGGTGCCCAGAACTGGATGCAGTACTCCAGTTGAGGCCTTTTCTGTGCTGAGTAGAAAGGAAGAATTACTTCTCATGTCTTGCTTACAACACTCTTGCTAATACATCCCAGAATGATGTTCACTTTTTTTGCACAGTATTATATTGTTGATCCATATTTAGTTGGTGATGCACTATACCCCTAGATCCTTTTCTGCAGTACTCCTTCCTAGGCAATCCTTTCCCATTTTGTATTTGTGCAATTGATTATTCCTTCTAAGTGGAGTACTTTGCATTTGTCCTTTTTGAATTTCATCCTATTTAATTCAGGCCATTTCTCCAGTTCGTCAAAATCATTTTGAATTCTAATCCTGGCCTCCAAAGCACTTGCAACCGCTCCCAGCTTGGTATCCTCTGCAAATGTTATAAGGATACTCTCTATACCATTATCCAAATCATTTATGAAGATATTGAATAGAAGCAGACACAGGACTGATGCCTGTGGAACCCCACTTGATATGCCCTTCCAGCTCAGTTTTGAACTATTCATAACTACACTCTGAGTATGGCTTTCCAGCCAACTGTGCAACCACCTTATAGTAGGTTCATCTGTAGGCTATATTTCTCTAGTTTCTTTATGAGAAGGTCCTGAGAGACACTATCAAAAGCCTTACTAAAGTCGCAATATATCACATCTACTGCTTCCCCGCTTCCACAAGGCCTGTTAGCCTGTCAAAGAAGGATATTAGATTGGTTTGGCACAATTTGCTCTTGACAAATCCATGCTGACTGTTACATATTACTTTATTTTCTTCTAGGCACTTACAAATATGTTGATTATTTGCTCCATTATCTTTCTGGGTACTGAAGTTAAGATGACTGGTCTATAATTCCCTGGGTTGTCCCCATTTTATAAATAGGTACTATATTTGCCCTTTTCCAGTCCTTGAGTATCTTTCCTGTCCTCCATGTTGGTCCTGCTTTGAGCAGGGGGTTGGACTAAATAACTTCCTGAGGTCTCTTCCAGCCCTAATCTTTTATGATTCTATGAGTTCTCAGAGGTAATCATTAATGGCTCAGAGATCTCTTCAGCCGGTTCCTTAAGTATTTTAGGATATATTTCATCAGACCCTTATGACTTCAAGATCTAACCTGTCTAAGTAATACTTAACTTGCTTTCAAATAGTAGCCTCAGATCCAACCCCATTTACATTGATGTTCTCTGTGTTAGTTGTGAAAACTGAAACAAGGCATTTAATGCTTCGGCCTTTACTACATTTTCTGTTACTGTCTTTCCCTCATTTAGTAATGGGCCTGCCCCGTCCTTGGTCTTTCCCTTGCTTCTCTAGTATTTGTAAAATATTTTCATTACCTTTTGGGTATGTCTACACTGCAGTTAGACACAGGTAGCTGGCAGATGCCAACTGACTTAGGCTCATGGGGCTCAGGCTAAGGGGCTGTTTAATTACAGTGTAGACCAGTGGTCCCCAACCTTTCCGTTGCAGTAGCATCTTCATGTTCCCAGAAGAGTGTGGCGGGCGCCGGACGACCAGCCGCCGAAATGCCGCTGAGAAGCGGCGTCATCGAGAAGCGTCGCTGCCGAAATGCCGCTGAAAAAGCGGCGGCGATGCTTCTTGGTGTTACTGCTTCTTGGAGGCATTTCAGCAGCTGGTTGTCTGGCAACCGCACTCCTCAGCGGTGGATTGTCCGGCGGAAGCGCTCCCTTGTCGGTAGGTGGGCGCACATAAATGCCCCGGCGGGCGCCATGGTGCCTGCGGGCACCACGTTGGGGACCACTGGTGTCGACATTTGGGCTCAGGCTGAAGAGCCTCTCACCTCTCAGGGCCCAGGTCCGAGCCCAAATGTCTACACTGCAATTAAACAGCCCTGCAAGCCTGAGTCAGCTGGTTTTTAATTGCACTGTAGACATACCTTAAAGTCCCAAGCTAGATTAATCTCATTTTGTGCCTTAGCCTTTCTAATTTTGTCCCTACATGCTTCTGTTGCTTTTTTATATTCATCTTTTGTAATTTGACCTAGTTTCCACTTTAGTATTACTCTTTTTTATGTTTCAGGTCATTGAAAATATCCTGGTTAAGCCAGGATGATGTTTTATCATACTTCCTATCTTTCCTACATATTGAGATCATAGAAGATTAGGGTTGGAAGAGACCTCAGGAGGTCATCTAGTCCAACCCCCTGCTCAAAGCAGGACCAACCCCAACTAAATCATCCCAGCCAGGGCTTTGTCAAGACAGGCCTTAAAAACCTCTAGGGATGGAGATTCCACCACCTCCCTAGATAACCATTCCAGTGCTCCTGGTGGCCTCCTTGTGAAATAGTTTTACCTAATATCCAGCCTAGACCTCCCCCATTGCAACTTGAGACCATTGTTCCTTGTTCAGTCATCTGCCACCATTAAGGGCACATCTTCACTACCCACCGGATCGGTGGGTAGCAATCGATCTATCGGGGATCGATTTATCGCGTCTCGTCTAGATGCGATAAATCGATCCCCAAACACGCTCCCCGTCGATTCCGGAAATCCACCTCGGTGACAGGCAGAAGCGGAGTCGCCGGGGGAGTGGCAGCGATTGACTCGCCGCCGTCCTCACGGTCAGGTAAGTCGATCTACGATACGCCGACTTCAGCTACACTATTCACGTAGCTGAAGTTGGATATCGTAGGTCGACCCACCCCCCTCTAGTGTAGACCAAGGCTGAGAACAGCCTAGCTCCATCCTCTTTGGAACCCCCTTTCAGGTAGTTGAAGGCTGCTATCAAATCCCCCCTCACTCTTCTCTTCTGCAGACTAAATAACCCCAGTTCCCTCAGCCTCTCCTCATAAGTCATATGCCCCAGCCCCCTAATCATTTTCGTTGCCCTCCTCTGGACTCTCTCCAATTTGTCCACATCCTTTCTTTAATGGGAGACCCAAAACTGCACACAATACTCCAGATGTGGCCTCAACAGTGCCGAATAGAGGGAAATAATCACTTCATAAGAACATAAGAATGGCCATACTGGATCAGACCAAAGGTCCATCCAGCCCAGTGTTCTGTCTACTGACAGTGGCCAATGCCAGATGCCCTGGGGTGAGTGAACCTAACAGGTAATGATCAAGTGATCTCTCTCCTGCCATCCATCACCCCCATCTGACAAACAGAGGCTTCCCTCGATCTGCTGGCAATGCTCCTACTAATGCAGCCCAATATGCCGTTAGCCTTCTTAGCAACAAGGGCACACTGTTGACTCTTATCCAGCTTCTCATCCACTGTAATCCCCAGGTCCTTTTCTGCAGAACTGCTGCTTAGCCAGTCAGTCCCCAGCCTGTAGCAATGCCTGGGATTCTTCCATCCTAAGTGCACGACTCTGCACTTGGCCTTGTTGAACCTCATCTGATTTATTTTGGCCCAATCCTCCAATTTGTCTAGGTCACTCTGGACCCTATCCCTAACCTCCAACATATCTACCTCTCCTTAGTGTCATCCAAGATAGTTTGTTCTTGTACCCTTAATAGTGTTTCTTTAAAAAACTGCCAACTCTCCTGAACATTTTTTTCCCTTTAGACTTGTTTCCCATGGGAACTTACCTACAAATTCTCCTCCAGTGCAGTTCTGCTTCCTTTGTTCTTCAGGTGCTGTTGCTGCCGTGAGTAGAGAGAAAAGGAGAGATGGGCTGGGGCATGAACTCCCCTCTTATGTTTTTTCTAATCTTTGAGAATTATCTCCAGCTGAGTTTCAGGAGACAGAAAGTCCATGTGGGTGGAAAACCCCAGCTGTTTTTTCGTCAAAATGTAAATCTTTGTCCATACTCTTTTTTGCTGCCAGAGAATGTCCACTTAAGCAGGTGATAGTCCATTTGATTTTGTTGACACCCAGCTGAGGCATTGGATAGCCCTTTGTTCCCAAGGAACTGGTTTGTGGCTGCTTTTAGTAACATCTTAGAGTAGAATCTTATAACTTTACATACAATGTTGCTGCACATATTTTACCAGGACAATAATGATCAGAAGATTATGAGTTTTCAAATTATACCTCCCAAGGAATACTTTGTACAAGATTTATCATAGTCCCATAAAAGGGGTGAACACAGGAGTACAGACTGTCTCAGCCTGGTCCTGGGTGGGGACTTAAACACCACTCTGGATGTATGAGACTGCCTTGAAGCAGAGAACTGCCAGGCCACCGTGGACATCCTCAGGGAGATTGTCAACCGTCACTCTCTGGTGGACGTCTGGCATGGCCACCATCCAGACCACTCCATCACCTTCTCCTATGTCTAGGTGGAGGACATTCAGTCATGCCACTCCAGGTTGGAATGCATTTACATCTCCTGCTTTCGCTGTTTCGCTGAACATGTCACTGTTCCACTCCTCCAGCATCGGGCCAGCCCTGTTCTCAGACTACCATCTGGTGGCAGTGATGGCCTCCCTGACACCAAAGACAGTGGGGCTGTCCTCCTGGAATTTCAACATCAGCTTATCGGAGGATGTCAGCTTTGTGGCATCCTTCCGGAAGTTGTAACTGGCCTGGTAGAGGCAGAGGCATGTCTTTCCCTCTGTGCAGAGCTTGTGGAATGTGGTGATGGTCTGGGTCCAGCTCCTCTGTTCGTCTATACCCGGGAGACCAGCTGGAGGAGGGATGAGACGACACAGCAGTTAGAGAGGGAGGTGTTGGAGCGGTGTCTGGCCACTTGTTCAAGGGACCCATCCCTGTGCAGACAGTATCAGGAGAAGAGGGACGAGCTCTGGGCCCTTGACTACCATCAGGCCTGGGGCTCCTTCATTTGATCCTGATCCTTCAGAAGATGGATTGTGGCTCCCACTTCTTCTATGCTCTGGAGAAAAAGAGAAGGGCCAAGAGGCATATCATCTGTCTCCTGGTGGAGGACAGCTCCCTTCTCATGGATCTAGTGGAAATAAGGGAAGGACCAGCCTTTTCTCCCCACTTCTGACTGACGCCAACACCTCTGGGATCCTGTGGGACTGACTCCCTACAGTTAGCGCGGGTGACTGCAACCAGCTAGAGCCACCTCTTACAATGGTTGAGTTCTTAGAAGCCCTCCACCTGATGCCCACCAACACATTTCTGGGCATCAATGGGCTGAGTGTGAGTTCTACTGTGTGTTCTGGGACCTCCTCGGCCTGGACCTCACCACCGCCTGGGCCAAGTCCTTAGAGGGTGGGGTGCTCCTGCTGTTGTGCAGGCCAGCCATGCTCACTCTGCTGCCGAAGAAGGGGGACCTCTGCAACCTGCAGAACTGGCACCCAGTCTTGCTCCTCAGCATGGATTACAAGCTCATAGTGAAAGCCACCTTGCTGCAGCTGGGATCTGTGCTGGCTGACGTGATCCGCCCCAATCAGACCTACAGCATCCCAGGACCATCTCTGACAACCTCTGATTGGTCCAGGACCTATTCTGCCTCACATGTAGGGATGGTCTGTTGCTTGCCCTCCTGCCCTGGACCAAGAAAAGACATTTGACAGAATGGATCACAGGTATCTCATGGACACTCTGCAGGTGTTTGGCTTCGGGTATTCCTTTGTGGTCTTCGTTCAGGTGCGGTACACCACTGTGGAGTGTCTGGTCAAGCTCAACTAGGCCTTGACTGAAGCTGTCACCTTTAGGAAAGGGGGGTGTCAGAGCTGCCCACTGTCCAGCAAGTTGTACACCATCGCCATTGAGCTCTTTCTCCATCTTCTCCACAAGAGGATGACTGGGTTGGTGCTTCAAGAGCCAGACTTGGGGGTGTTCCTGTTGGCATATGCCGACAGCATGCTTCTTGTGGCCCAGGCCCAGGAAACCTGGCACAGGTGGAGGCTTGCCAAGCCATCTATTTGGCAGACTTCTAAACCAGGATCAACTTGGTCAAGACCTCTGCCCTGGCAGTTGTGGATGGTGCACCAATGGGGACTCTGCCACCTGCACACTAAGGTGGGGGTTGTGTAGTGCTCTGGGCCATCTGGTGGGGTGTGGGTCCTCAGCTTTATCTGGGTATGTACCTTTCTGCCACCAGTCCTTCCACCTAGAGAATTGGAGAATTCTAGAGGCCAGGATGGCTGACTGGTTGTGGGGAGGGTGCTGGTGCTCAGTCAGCTGGAACTGGAACCTACATCTCTGGCAGTGGTTCAACACCTGAGCCGGCCCCTGGGAACCCTGGCCAGTGTCCAGAAGAAGATCCTGGAGTTTTTCTGGCCGTGGCTGCACTGGGTCTCTGTCGGGGTCCTGAGCCTCCCCTGGAGGAGGGCACCATGGTCTGGTCTGCATCCACAAGCAGGTCCATGCCATCAGACCCTGCAGAGACACCTCTACAGTGTGGGTAGTCCAGCATGGAGTGTGCTGGCACACACCTTACTCTGCAGCCTCCAAGGGCTCCAATATGATTGGCAGCTCTTTTAGCTCCACCTGAGAGGTCTCCCCTGAGACCTTTCTGAGTTTCCAGTCTTCTTTCAGGACCTCCTCAGGACCTGAAAGCATATCTCAGTGACCAATCCATAGTGGCAGCTGAGGGGGAGGATCTCCTTGTGGAGCCTTGCTACACAATCCACACCTTAGTGTGCAGGTGGCAGGGTCCCCCTTGGTGCACCAGAAGTTGGTCCTGGTTGGTGCCACCAGAGTCAGAGACCTCCTGGACTATGATCGGAGGGATTGTGTGTACTCCCTAGTGCTTAGCCAGCACATGGGGCTGTTCACCTCACGTGTCCCTGGTTGTGTGCTCCTGGAGGTGAGGGCAGCCTTGTCTCCTGCTTCTCTTGCTTTCCTGGAGCTGATCCATGCTCCCTGCATGCCTCTCACCCCAGCCCTCTAGACCTTGTCACTGGGACCCTGCCCCAAAAATCTCCCTGGCCACCCCTTACACACCACCTGAGCCATCTGAACACCATCTAGCTGGTCTGCCTCTGAATCGCACCCTGGAAACATCTGTACATGCTTGTGCATCATACCATCCACTTCCTTGCCCTCATGTCCCAGCCCAACACCAAATGGTGAGACCTACTGCCACTTGTGGAGGGCGAGTAAACCCACTGTGCCAGGTGCCAGTCTGTACTCCATTCTAGTCCCACAGCCCACCAAGGATATTAGTTGGTGGGTCCTTCATGGAGCTGTGAGTGTGGGCATGTACCTGGTGTGGTTCACAATCTTCCGTGACACTTGCCCATTTTGCAGTGAGAGGGAGACCCTGGCACATATCTACTAGAGTGTATCAGGTTGTAGCCCTTCTTCCAACTCTTCCAGAACCGCTTTCTGAGGTTCTGGCTTCACTTTTCCCTGTACCTCCTGATCTATGCACACCCTACCTTTGGCCCCACAAAGTCATGGAACCACCTTGTGACCTTCCTCCTGGTGCTGGCCAAGATGGCCATTCACCATACCAGAAAGAGGAAGCTGGACTTGTTTGGGGGGGTGCGTGTGTACTCTGTGACTGTAGTGCCTATTTCCGTTCCCTTATGAAGTCACGCCTCTGAACAGAGTTCTTCTGGGTGGTGTCCACTGACTCCCTAGACACCTTTGGGGAGCAGTGGATGCTGTCGGGGAGTTCTCTATTCAGTGTCCCCAATTGGCCACCTAATTTTTGCCCTGTGACCTTCACTCCTTTTCCTGTTTTTTCATTCAGAGAATCATAGAATATCAGGGTTGGAAGGGACTTCAGAAGGTCATCTAATCCAACCCCCTGCTCAAAGCAGGACCATTCCCCAACTAAATCATCCCAGACAGGGCTTTGTCAAGCCTGACCTTAAAAATCTCAAAGGAAGGAGATTCCACCACCTTCCTAGGTAACCCATTCCAGTGCTTCACCACCCTACTAGTGAAAACGTTTTTCCTAATATCCAACCTAAACCTTTCCCACTGCAACTTGAGACCATTACTCCTTTTTCTGTCATCTGGTACCACTGAGAACAGTCTAGATCCATCCTCTTTGGAACCCTCTTTCACGAAGTTGAAAGCAGCTATCAAATCCCCCCTCATTCTTCTCTTCTGCAGACTAAACAATCCCAGTTCCCTCAGCCTCTCCTCATAAGTCATGTGCTCCAGCCCCCTAATCATTTTTGTTCCCTTCTGCTGGACTCTCCAATTTTTCCACATCCTTCTTGTAGTGTGGGGCCCAAAACTGGAAACGCCATCCAGATGAGGCCTCACCAATGCTGAATAGAGGGGAATGATCACGTCCCTCGATCTGCTGGCAATGCCCCTACTTATACAACCCAAAATGCTGTTAGCCTTCTTAGAAACAAGGGCACACTGTTGACTCATATTCATCTTCTCGTCTACTGTAGCCCCAAGGTCCTTTTCTGCAGAAGTACTGCCTAGCCACTCGGTCCCTAGTCTGTAGCACTGCATGGGATTCCTCTGTCCTAAGTGCAGGATTCTGCACTTGTCCTTGTTGAACCTCATCAGATTTCTTTGGGCCCAATCTTCTTATTTGTCTAGGTCCCTCTGTATCCTATCCCTACCCTCCAGCGTATCTACCACTCCTCCCAGTTTAGAGTCATCTGCAAACTTGCTGAGGGTGCAGTCCACACCATCCTCCAGATCATTAATGAAGATATTGAACAAAACTGGCCCCAGGACCGACCCTTGGGGCACTCCATTTGATACCGGCTGCCAACTAGACATGGAGCCATTGATCACTACCTGTTGAGCCCGATGATCTAGCCAGCTTTCTATCCACCTTGTAGTTCATTCATCCAGCCCATACTTCTTTAACTTGCTGGCAAGACTACTGTGAGAGACCATATCAAAAGCTTTGCTAAAGTCAAGGAATAACACGTCCATTGCTTCCCCCTCATCCACAGAGCAGTTATCTCATCATAGAAGGGTGGGGGATGGGTAGCTCAGTGGTTTGAGCTAAACCCAGGGTTGTGAGTTCAATCCTTGAGGGGGGCATTTAGGGATCTGGCGCAAAAATCTGTCAGAGGACAGTACTTGGTCCTGCTAGTGAAGGCAGGGGACTGGACTCGATGAACTTTCAAGGTCCTTCCAGTTCTAAGAGATAGGCATATCTCCATATATTTTTTTTAATTAGGTTAGTCAGGCACGACTTGCCCTTGGTGAATCCATGCTGACTGTTCCTGATCACTTTCCCCTCCTTTAAGTGGTTCAGAATTGATTCCTTGAGGACCTGTTCCATGATTTTTCCAGGGACTGAGGTGAGACTGACTGGCCTGTAGTTCCCCGAATCCTCCTTCTTCCCTTTTTTAAAGATGGGCACTACATTAGCCTTTTTCCAGTCATCTGGGACCTCCCCTGCTCACCATGAGTTTTCAAAGATAATGGCCAATGGCTAAATAAATAATCACATCTCTGCAATCACATCTGCCAACTCCTTTCGCACCCTCAGATGCAGTGCATCCAGCCCCATGGACTTGTGCTCCTCCAGCTTTTCTTTGTTGTCCTCCCCATATTCATTTGTAGCCTGGATCCACTGGCTTCTCCCCCATGGCTAAGGGGGAGGGCTTTGAATTATGGGTAGGCTTATGCCCATCGTTTTTGCCAGACCTACAGCAGGAACACATCTTCCAACCTCTGCAACGAGTGAAGCGGGAATTATACAGTCACCAGTTTTTTTAATTACACAGTCTTGATTAATCCCCAGAGGTCTATTCTGTGCACTGAATGAGGCAGGAGTGCTGTGGAAAAAATAGTATGTATCATAATGCAAACAGATAAGAAGGTCTTAATTTTGGGATTTTCTAACTCTTGAGTGCTTGAATTTACAACTTCAGTAGTGTTCTTTTAACTTAGTTTTTGATGTGCGATTTCCTAGGTTTTTTAAAAAGCAAACTGAAAAAAAAGAAAGAAATTCCATCATGCAGCATCATATTGACACCCACATGGGTCATCAGTAGCACTGGAACCTTTAGATCATTGATACAGACCTCTGCAATAGTAGGTTGTCATCCTCTATGTGGACCAGCACATGCTTCACTAATGGGTTTCACAGATATTTGCTGACAGCAGGGGAATGGTGAGACTCAGGAATCTTAGCTTACATTCCAGGCACTAGAGGGGAGTGCGTTGTAGTGGGCACAGTCTCTTTTCCCTGTCTCCCCCAAGCTTGACCCCTTCTGCTCCATCCCCTCTAACATGTGTATTCCCCAACTCTTGCTCATAGTTCCTGTAGAATACCCAGTCCCAGTCTCCATGTCTCAGACTTCTCATCCAAGTCTCAGTCTCCTTGCCCAAAAACTCTCTGCCCCAATCTCAGGCTGCACCTCAGCTCCCAGTCCTCCCACACTCCCCTTAGTCCCAGTCTGCTTGCCCAGTCACTCCCAGTCCCCGTCCCCCCAGTAGCTCAGCTGATCTTCTTCTCTTTTCCTTCCTGGCCTTCATTTTGTCCCACCCCATCCACATTCCCCAGTCTCACAGGTTCTCAGTCCCAGTCTCCCTTCCTGGGCTCCTCATCCAATCTCAGTGCCTCCTTTCCTCACACCCTATCCAGCTCCTTGTCCCAATTTTTGTCCAGTCAGCCCCAGTTTTCTCCCCTCACCCTAGCTCCTTGTCAGGTCTCTTTCCCCTGCCCTCACAGGTCCATGTCATGTCCCCGCTGTATTCAATTCAGGCAATTTGCTCCTCCACACTTTATAGTAATAGAGAGACAGGCTCCCTGGGCAGCCCAGAACTGCAATTGCAGGGAAAGTCCTGCTCAGCCCCAGGCTGGAGCATGCCCACAGCAGATGGAATCATCAGAGATTTTAGCTGATAAACTCTAAGATCCCCCTACTGAGTGTGTGTGCAAATTGCAATTTTTCAAAAGTTTATAACTTGGCCATATTTGAATGGATTTTCACAGGGACAGCAACTGGCACATCCCTGACACAAAGGCCACTCCCTGCCATATTTCATGTCGCTGCTCCAAAGCTAGAGCTTTTCAATTAAAAGATTTTCAGTTTTTTAACACTGGCAAAACAACATATTTCTGCTAGCCTTATTCTTGGAAAGGGCTGAATCATTTTCACTGTAATCTTCCAAAACAACATTCAGTCTGAGGCAGACACTCAGCATGCAAAATTTCAACCTCAATGGCTAAGGTCTGGCAATGTTATAAGTGACCAAAAACAAGATCTTATAATGAGGAGTATCAGGCAATCTTAATAGGCTGTGTTACCAGCCTTGCCTACAAAGCGCAGCGCCCCCTCTCCACCTGGTTACCTCCTTTAATGCCAATCTGCTTACAGGTTTTGATGGACAGGTCTGGGTTCTTCTGGATCCCGCCACCCACTCAGCAGGGTGTATCTTCCTTCTTGTTTCCTATGAATTTATTTGGCGGTGCCTCCACCCCCGTCGCGCCTTCCTGGCAGGATCACCAGGACAGCTTGGGAGGAAAATTCTAACTACAGGGTAATCCCCACTTACTACCAGATAGTTGGAGACTTCCAAGAAATAATACAAACACATACAATATATTCAACACAATAATTATATTAAACAGGAGACAAATACAACATAACAGGGTAAAACACTATGTTTAGGGTCACCGGTGCCCACACTGATAAATACCCATGACTTGATGTAGCAAATGTAAGATGAGTGTCCCGTTGGTACGCGTACTTTGTTGGGGCCCTTGATGACCTATAACCACAAAATTCTTCTCTGCAGTGGTTTAGCAGTGTGGCTTTCTGGGGTCAGTACAGCTCAAAGGATTCACAAGTGGGAGAAGGTGGTAAATCCCTTCACAGGTGTAATATGCAGCAGGTTATAAAATCCTCAAACCCTTACTCCCTGGCTTGAGGACACAGTTCAGGGAGTAGGGGGTCCCCAAAACAAATTACCTGACTACCTAACTAAAAGATGGCGCACTCACAAACTCCAAGGATGATCCTCAGGTTCAAAGCTGACTCTGAACAACTCGGTCACTGCAGAGGGGCTGCTCTCTGCTGGCAGGGATCCTCCTCAGGCAGGAATCAGGCTGCGTTGGTCCCAGGATTTCCCCTCCCCACAAAGGGGTGCAGGGATCAAAGTGTAGGTTACCCAACTACACTAACATCCACACTGTAGCCTCCTAGCGCAGCTCAGACACACTCAGCAGGCAGCTTCCCTGGACTAGCAGCCAGAGCAGAGCTGACCATATGGTGACTGGTCTCACAGGGAGCTGGAGGGTGAACTCAGCCTGGCTGCGGAAGTTTCCCAGCAAACTCTACAAATTGGGAATGGGAATCATCAGTGGGGAAGGAAAAACCCAGCTGAGGGATCTGCTGTCAGGTCCCTAGAGGCCAGTTCTCGGGGGAACCCTGCATGTAGGCCTGGGACTCACCAGCTCCCTACACAGCGTCCTGCCCTTTCCCTGGCTGGCTCCAGACTGCCTCCAAAATGGCTTCTCCCCTTCCCTCATCTCCCTGGGAGGGCCTCTCACTCCCTAGTGGTTGCTGGGCAGACTCTGAGTCTGCCTTGGCTCCCCCTCCCTACCAGGGACAGTGTGCCTCCTGACTTCCCAGCAGACAGGGACCCAGGAATCTATGTAATCTCCTTGGGGGTTACACTCTCCTTGGGTGAAAGTTCTTGCCATCCTCAGCAAGGGTCATTTAACCACAACACAAACATGCAAGGTCCTTTTCATCAGGTAATATACATAGACATGGCTTAGTGGACAATAAATGTTATTTACCAACAAGTAGGTATTGCCGTGCCCACATACAATATTAATTTAAAACAACATTAAATGGGGATTGGTCCTGCTTTGAGCAGGGGGTTGGACTAGATGACCTCCTGAGGTCCCTTCCAACCCTGAGATTCTATGATTCTATGAACATTAAATGGTTATTCAATTGACATTAATAACCCATTCTTACTATATTGAAATAAATGACTTAACCTTGGAGTCTCCATTATTAACTATGAGGCACAAACAATAATAGGCCATCCACACCCATCTATTTACTAAGTGCAAAGGGACAGAGGAGGAGGTCCCTGGAATGTTATAAGTGAGTCTCTGTACAGGTTTTCGCTCTCGTTCTGAACGTCGACATACAGGAGCTTCTTTATCCTTAGGGATCTCAGCAGTAATGGCTGCAGGACCATCACTGATTTCCCTTTCTGCAGGTTGCATGGCTTCTCCCACATCCTCCGCAAGTGGAACCGTACTCACTGGTAAACCATTTGCCTCCTCAGGTGGTGCCGGCAGGCAGGGGTTATCATGCTGTATTGTTGACTGATGGGGTACAAAGGGTGCAGCTTCAGGGTTAAGTATTTGAGCTAGAGGAAGCCCAGATTCTTCCTCTTCAACAGTTTCTACCTCATGTGACAGCTCATGAAGCATAGGAGGCGTTGGATAATAGGGAAAGAATTCCTCCTCATTGCTACTCTTTGAATGAGGATCATTTTCTCCAGAGGAGGTTAGAGACTCGCTGTCTGCCTCCTCGGCAGATTCAAGTTGTGCAGTAAGGCTTCTTTCTGCAGGAACTTGCTTCCTTAGTCTGGAACGAGTAATGGGTCGCCAGGAGGAACCACATTCACTATTGTTCTCTTCACCTATTAACTGCCCCACTGGCAAGAGGTGGTTTCGGTGAATAGTCTTACAAACATTTTTTCCATGTTCCATCCTAAGGCAGTATACGGGCAAGTCAGGTAGCTTATCAACCACTATATAGGAGTCTACACTCCACCGGTCAGTTAATTTGTGCTTTCCAGTGAGACCTAGATTTAGGATTAAGACTCTGTCTCCTACCTGAAAATCATGTTCACGGACCCGACTATAATATCTCTGCTTGTTGGCAAGGTTGCTTTTTCTGGCTGCTTGGGAGGCCAGTTTGTAAGCTTCCCGCAAGTCATGTCTAAGGGCTGGTTTACACTAACCCCCCGTCGAACTAAGATACGCAACTTCAGCTACGTTAATAACGTAGCTGAAGTCGAAGTCTCTTAGTTCGAACTTACCTGTGGTCCACACGCGGCGCGCAGGCTCCCCCGTCGACCGCGCTTACTCCTCACGGCTAGCTGGATTACCAGCGTCAACGGGGGAGCACTTCCTGGTTCGATTTATCGCGTCTAGACAAGACACGATAAATCGAACCCAGAAGATCGAGCCGACGCCTCCGATCCAGCCGGTAAGTGTAGACTAGCCCTATGACTCTGAATGTACTGGAGATAAGTTGTTTCGCTAGCTTCATCAGAGGATATTCCAAAACATAAGTCAATTGGTAGCCTTGCTTCTCTACCAAACATTAAATAATAAGGCAAAAATCCAGTGGACTCATTTTTAGTGCAGTTATAAGCATGCACAAGGTAACTGACATGCTCACTCCATCTGGTCTTTTGGGATGGATGCAGAGTTCCCAACATGTTTAGCAAAGTTCGGTTGAATCTTTCCGGTTGTGGATCTCCCTGAGGATGGTAAGGAGTGGTTCTGGACTTCCTTATTCCCAGGGTTTTTGTCAGTTCATGAATTAGCCTGCTTTAAAAATCTCTTCCCTGGTTGGAATGGATTCAGGCAGGGAAACCATAATGTATAAAGAATTTGTCCCATAAAATTTTGGCCACTGTACTGGCTTTTTGGTCTTTTGTGGGATATGCTTGGGAATACCTTGTAAAATGGTCAGTAACTACCAGCATACTGGAGTGTTTTTTTTCTGTCAGGCTCCAATGACAAATAGTCAATGCACACCAATTGCATGAGTGCATCCGTAGTTATGTTCACCATAGAAGCTGTCTTTTTTGGCAGAGTCTTCCGCTTAACACACCAAGAGCACTGTTTGCAGTGGTTTTCCACAGTTCCTGTCATTTTAGGCCAATAAAACCGGTCTCTGACCAATTCCAAAGTCTTGTCTACCCCCAAGTGACCATGGTCATCGTGCAAAGACTTCAACACCATCTCCTGGTATTCTCGGGGTAAAACCAGTTGTTTTCGCAAATGGCCCCTTATAGCCTGGACGGTCCGGAATAACAAGCCTTTGTTGACTACTAAACGATCCCACTCTTTTAAGAGAAGAATTGTGCCGGAGGGAAAGTTAGCCTTGGAGATGGGTTTGCTACCCTTTTCCACAGCTTCCAGCACAGGCCCAAGTTCTGAATCTTTCCATTGAGCTCTTCTTAATTCAGCTGGAGTTAACTGGCGCAATTCAAAAGTCTTTAGCCCAACGAGGTTTGCATAAATTGTAGGTATAGCCTTGTCAGATAACCCCAGTGTGTCAGCATATCTTTCCTCATTTACATAAGGGGCCTGCAGTTTTCCTATTATGGCCTTGCAGGTGACACGAATAGCAGGAGAAGGTATTTCCATCCACTCCGACTCTTCCTCGAGTGGGTTATGAGGGCGACGGGACAATGCATCTGCATCTGCATTGGTTTGACCCGAACGGTACTGCAGCTTAAAGTCATAAGCAGCCAAAGCAGCCATCCATCACTGACCAGTAGCATCTAGTTTAGCTGTGGTCTGCACATAAGTAAGTGGGTTATTATCTGTTTTTACTACACAGGTTGTTCCGTACAGATAATCATGAAGTTTGTCCACAACAGCCCATTGAGAGCTAAAAACTCAAGTTTGTGCACTGGATAGTGTCTTTCAGATGCAGTCAGCCCTCGACTGACAAAGGCCACGGGTTTCCATTGATCCTCATAATTTTGATAGAGAACTGCTCCTAATCCATGAAAACTGGCATCTACGTGCAGTTCATAGGGCTTGGTAGGGTCTGCAAAGGTTAACACTGGTGCAGTGGTGACTTTCTCAATAAGGGCATGGAAAGCGTTGTTGCATTCCTCGGTCCAACGGTCCCCAAAGGATTCATTCACCTTGAAATACCTCTCAGGAGGACTCGCAAGCTTATGTTGGGGTGATCTCTTCCACGTTGGGGGGTATCCCCTTGTTAAATTGGTGAGCGGTCTCACAATGGAGGAGTAATTTTTTACAAATCAGAGATAATATCCACAGAAACCTAGGAAAGACTGCAAGGCTTTCAGGTCTTTGGGTATAGGCCAGGTGGTTAAAGCCTCAATCTTCTCGGAGTCAGTCATCACACCTTCTGCTAACACAATATGGCCTACATATTTTACTCAGGTCTGACAAAACTGACATTTATCAAGTGACAGTTTCAACCCACTAGCTTCAAGGCGGTCTAACACTTTCATTAGTCGAGCTTCATGCTCTTCCAGAGTTTTCCCAAAAACAATTAAGTCATCCAAATACACCAGCACTTCTAACAAATTCATATCTCCCACTGTCTTCTCCATCAAACGCTGGAATGTAGCAGGAGCTCCCGAGATACCTTGGGGCATCCTCTCAAACTGGTAGAATACCAAAGGGCAAATGAAACCTGTTTTCTCTTTGTCTTCAGAGCTCATTGGGATCTGGTAGTAGCCGCTTCATAAATCTAAGACAGAGAACCATCTGCTTCCTGCTAGGCAAGCTAAGGTATCATCTACCCTGGGTACAGTGTATTGATCTGGGATGGTCCTTTTATTCAGTGTGCGATAGTCCACACACATGCACACAGTCCCATTTTTCTTCCGCACCACCACAATGGGGGATGCATAGGGGCTACAGGATTCAGAAATTATTCCTGCTTCCAATAGTTCTTGGATATACTTTCTCACATCCTCAATGTCTGCAGGTGCCAGTCTTTGGGACCTCTCCCAAAAAGGTCTGTAATCTGCCAAACGAATGGTGTGTTCCACGTTAATGGCACACCCCGCATCCCATTCCTCAGTGGAAAACACATTAGATCTCTCACTTAGCTGTTTTTTCAACCGGTCTTTCCAACTGGGAGATACAGGAGAATCACCAAAATTAAAAAGATCAGGATCCAATGCCTTACAGGGCTTTCTGGCTGCAGTTGCGGGGCTCACGACACTCTCTACCCTATACAAACGTGCCAACACCATTCCTTTCCTGATGACTATGGGATCATAGAATCATAGAATCTCTGGGTTGGAAGGGACCTCAGGAGGTCATCTAATCCAACCCCCTGCTCAAACCAGGACCAACCCCAACTGGATCATCCCAGCCAGGGCTTTGTCAAGCCTGACCTTAAAAACCTCTAAGGAAGGAGATTCCACCACCTCCCTAGGTAACCCATTCCAGTGCTTCACCACCCTACTAGTGAAAAGGTTTTTCCTAATATCCAACCTAAACCTCCCTCTCTGCAACTTGAGACCATTACTCCTTGTTCTGTCATCTTCTATCACTGAGAACAGTCTACATCCAGCCTCTTTGGAACCCCCTTTTAGGTAGTTGAAAGCAGCTATCAAATCCCCCCTCACTCTTCTCTTCTGCAGGCTAAACAATCCCAGTTCCCTCAGCCTCTCCTCATATGTCATGTGCTCCAGCCCCCTAATCATTTTGGTTGCCCTCCATTGGACTCTTTCCAATTTATCCACATCCTTCTTGTAGTGTGGGGCCCAAAACTGGACACAGTACTCCAAATGAGGCCTCACCAGTGCCGAATAGAGGGGAATAATCACGTCCCTCGATCTGCTGGAAATGCCTCTACTTATACAGCCCAAAATGCCGTTAGCCTTCTTGGCAACAAGGGCACACTGTTGACTCTTATCCAGCTTTTCGTCCACTGTAACCCCTAGGTCCTTTTCTGCAGAACTGCTGCCCAGCCATTCGGTCCCTAGTCTGTAGCAGTGCATGGGATTCTTCCGTCCTAAGTGCAGGACTCTGCACTTGTCCTTGTTGAACCTCATCAGATTTCTTTGGGCCCAATCCTCTAATTTGTCTAGGTCCCTCTGTATCCTGTCCCTACCCTCCAGCGTATCAACCACTCCTCCCAGTTTAGTGTCATCTGCAAACTTACTAAGGGTGCAGTCCACACCATCCTCCAGATCGTTGATGAAGATATTGAATAAAACCGGCCCCAGCACCGACCCTTGGGGCACTCCACTTGATACCGGCTGCCAACTAGACATGGAGCCATTGATCACTACCCGTTGAGCACGACCATCCAGCCAGTTTTCTATCCACCTTACCGTCCATTCATCCAGCCCATACTTCTTTAACTTGCTGGCAAGAATACTGTGGGAGACTGTATCAAAAGCTTTGCTAAAGTCAAGAAATAGCACATCCACTGCTTTCCCCTCATCCACAGAGCCAGTTATCTCATCATAGAAGGCAATTAGGTTAGTCAGGCATGACTTGCCCTTGGTGAATCCATGCTGACTGTTCCTGATCACTTTCCCCTCCTTTAAGTGGTTCAGAATTGATTCCTTGAGGACCTGTTCCATGATTTTTCCAGGGACTGGGGCGAGACTGACTGGCCTGTAGTTCCCCGGATCTTCCTTCTTCCCTTTTTTAAAGATGGGCACTACATTCGCTTTTTTCCAGTCATCCAGGACCTCCCCCGATTGCCATGATTTGTTAAAGATAATGGCCAATGGCTCTGCAATCACATCGGCCCACTCCTTTAGCACCCTCGGATGCAGTGCATCCGGCCCCATGGACTTGTGTTCGTCCAGCTTTTCTAAATAGTCCCAAACTACTTCTTTCTCCACAGAGGGCTGGTCACCTCCTCCCCATACCGTGCCGCGGAGTGCAGCCGCCTGGGAGCTGACCTTGTCTGTGAAGACAGAGGCAAAAAAAGCATTGAGTACACTAGCTTTATCCACATCCTCTGTCTCTAGGTTCCCTCCCTCATTCAGCAAGGGGCCCACACTTTCCTTGACTTTCTTCTTGTTGCTAACATACCTGAAGAAACCCTTCTTGTTACTCCTAACATCTCCAGCTAGCTGCAACTCCAAGTGTGATTTGGCCTTCCTAATTTCACTCCTGCATGCCTGAACAATATTTTTATACTCCTCCCTGGTCATTTGTCCAATCTTCCACTTCTTGTAAGCTGCTTTTTTGTGTTTAAGATGAGCAAGGATTTCACTGTTAAGCCAAGCTGGTCGCCAGCCATATTTACTTTTCTTTCTACACATCTGGATGGTTTATTCCTGCAACCTCAATAAAGATTCTTTAAAATACAGCCAGCTTTCCTCGACTCCTTTCCCCCTCATGTTATTCTCCCAGGGGACCTTGCCCATCAGTTCCCTGAGGGAGTCAAAGTCTGCTTTTCTGAAGTCCAGGCTCTGTATTCTACTGCTCTCCTTTCTTCCTTGTGTCAGGATCCTGAACTCGACCATCTCATGGTCACTGCCTCCCAGGTTCCCATCCACTATTGCTTCCTCCCTGTTTGTGAGCAGCATGTCAAGAAGAGCTTTTCCCCTAGTTGGTTCCTCCAGCAATTGCACCAGGAAATTGTCCCTTACACTTTCCAAAAACTTCCTGGATTGTCTGTGGACCGCTATATTGCTCTCACAGCAGATATCGGGGTGATTAAAGTCACCCATGAGAACCAGGGCCTGTGATCTAGTAACTTCTGTTAGTTGCTGGAAGAAAGCCTCGTCCACCTCATCCCCCTGGTCTGGTGGTCTGTAGCAGACTCCCACCACGACATTACCCTTGTTGCTCACACTTCTCAATTTAATCCAGAGACTCAGGTTTTTCTGCAGTTTCATACTGGAGCTCTGAACAATCATACTGCTCTCTTACATACAACGCAACTCCCCCACCTTTTCTGCCCTGCCTATCCTTCCTGAACAGTTTATATCCATCCATGACAGTACTCCAATCGTGTGAGTTATCCCACCAAGTCTCTGTTATTCCAATTAAATCATAATTCCTTGACTGTGCCAGGACTTCCAGTTCTCCCTGCTTGTTCCCCAGGCTTCTTGCATTTGTGTATAGGCATTTAAGATAACTCACCGATCATCCTGCTGTCCCAGTATGGGGCAGGAGCCCTCCCCTCTTGCACTCACCTACTTGTGCTTCCTCCCGGTATCCCACTTCCCCACTTACCTCGGGGCTTTGGTCTCCTTCCCCCGGTGAACCTAGTTTAAAGCCCTCCTCACTAGGTTGGCCAGCCTGCTTCCAAAGATGCTCTGCCCTCTCTTCGTCAGGTGGAGCCCATCTCTGCCTAGCACTCCTTCTTCTTGGAACACCATCCCATGGTCAAAGAATCCAAACCCTTCTCTCTGACACCATCTGCGTAGCCATTCGTTGACTTCCACGATTCGACGGTCTCTACCCCGGCCTTTTCCTGCCACAGGGAGAATGGACGAGAACACCACTTGCGCCTCAAACTCCTTTATCCTTCTGCCCAGACCCACGTAGTCTTGGTTGGTTTCATTTCTTACTCTTACCATAATGCCAGCTTCCTCCATCTGTAGTAAGGACAATAAACCTCTCTGAACCATCAGACCACTATGGAGATTATCTCCATCAGAGGACTCCATCATCACTATATGAGGAAGGCGGCTACTGTGCTTCTCAAGTTCTCCTCTCAAGTCAATCTCACCATGTGGAGGTATGGAAAAAACAGCTTTGGATACTCTTATAACTTTCCCTAGTGACTCATCAACAGAGCTATCATGGTCATAATGCGTCATGGATGAGCCCAGGGTCAGCTCTCGCCATTGAGGGTGAACCAAGCCTGGGGTCTTCTGGCCCAAACGACCACAAAGAGTGGCCAAAGACTGGAACATGTTGCTGTTGGTTCCAATCAATATGGGAATGCCATCAGAATTTTGCGTCTCAGGACAAATCAAAACCAGAGTATGGCAATCCTGGGGACATCCAGCCAGTTCTGCAGGAAAACTTAGAGTCACTAGTACATATCCGTCATACGGGTAACTAGCATTGCTAAGGCCCCATATTGCCAATCCCTCTAGAGGATAGATCTTCACTCAAGGCAGGAATTGCTGATGGAATTCTCTAGTAATGATGGTGGCATGAGATCCACTGTCCAGCAGGGCCCTACAAGGAATCCCTTCTACCATCACATTACCTACCACTGCTGGGCCTATAAATCCCTCTGGGAATGGGCTCCAGGAAGGCTGTTCATAACACAACTTAGTGCAGCTCTGACGGTAATGGCTTCCAGTATGCTCTCTTTTTCGCTGTGCTACCTTCTCTTCCTTCCTCGGATTATCACACTGGGTGGAAATATGCCCAACCTCACTACATCAGTAGCAGAATCTCTTGTTTCTTGGGAGGGTCGCCAAGGTTTTCTTTACAGGTTCTCTGTTGGGGTCCCCTCACCCTGGGCAAAAAGGAGGGTACTTCCTTTCCGTCAAAGTTGGTGGAAGAATTTCGCTAGGTGACCCCTGAGGCAGCTTACTTGTCATAACTTCAGTGAGTTGTGCTGTCAGGGTTTTAAGCTGTTGATGGAGGTCCTCAGTGGTGGACAGACAAGGGTCATCCTTCAGTGTTAGGAGCAATGGTCCTGCTCACTGAGATCTTATTCCTCTCTCTAACAGTTCTCTTTTCCTCCTACTCCCAGACTTCTCGCAGCAATTGATGGAATTCTGGAGGGCTGTCCAATCGGTCTACAAGTTTCAATTTCATAATTAGAAAGTCATCATAAATGGCACCTTGTATGACCTATTCTAGTCGTACTCGGTGTTCCTTGCTTCTCTCAGTGCCTTTACGGAGGATGCACAGTTGAAGGGATGGTTCCAATCTGTGAAGACAGCAAGATAGTTTTTCACCTAGCTGTTGGTAACAGGACCGAAACTGAAAGTAGAGGTCTTCCCCTGTCTCTAGGCTCCCAAAAGCATCCTCCATCGCTGAGAGATAGTCATCAACAGTGGCAACAGGCTTACTGGCTTTTAATGCACAGATTATATTCCCTGCAGGTCCTCGCAGGCTTTCTGCCACACGTTTCCTCTTTACAGCCTCACTACATTGCATCATCTGATTTAGTTGATGCCTCCAAGTGTCATAGTCATCTTCCCCTACAGGCATTGGTTTAATACCTGATAGCTCAGTGGTTTGAGCACTGGCCTGCTAAACCCCAGGTTGTGAGTTCAATCCTTGAGGGGGCCATTTAGGGATCTGGGGCAAAAATCTGTTAGGGGACAGTACTTGGTCCTGCTAGTGAAGGAAGGGGCCTGGACTTGATGACCTTTGAAGGTCAGGGAGGGGAAATAAAAAAAGAGGAATGTGACCAAAAATTGGGTATTGATTAAGAATATTTTGCTTATCATAGAATCTCAGGGTTGGAAGGGACCTCAGGAGGTCATCTAGTCCAAACCCCTGCTCAAAGCAGGACCAACCCCAACTAGATCATCCCAGCCAGGGCTTTGTCAAGCCTGACCTTAAAAACCTCTAAGGAAGGAGATTCCACCACCTCCCTAGGTAACCCATTCCAGTGCTTCACCACCCTACTAGTGAAAAAGTTTTTCCTAATATCCAACCTAAACCTCCCCCTCTGCAACTTGAGACCATTACTCCTTGTTCTGTCATCTTCTACCACTGAGAACAGTCTAGATCCAGCCTCTTTGGAACCCCCTTTTAGGTAGTTGAAAGCAGCTATCAAATCCCCCCTCACTCTTCTCTTCTGCAGGCTAAACAATCCCAGTTCCCTCAGCCTCTCCTCATAAGTCATGTGCTCCAGCCCCCTAATCATTTTGGTTGCCCTCCGTTGGACTCTTTCCAATTTATCCACATCCTTTTTGTAGTGTGGGGCCCAAAACTGGACACAGTACTCCAAATGAGGCCTCACCAGTGCCGAATAGAGGGGAATAATCACGTCCCTCGATCTCCTGGAAATGCCCCTACTTATACAGCCCAAAATTCCGTTAGCCTTCTTGGCAACAAAGGCACACTGTTGACTCATATTCAGCTTTTCGTCCACTGTAACCCCTAGGTCCTTTTCTGCAGAACTGCTGCCCAGCCATTCGGTCCCTAGTCTGTAGCAGTGCATGGGATTCTTCCGTCCTAAGTGCAGGACTCTGCACTTGTCCTTGTTGAACCTCATCAGATTCCTTTTGGCCCAATCCTCTAATTTGTCTAGGTCCCTCTGTATCCTGTCCCTACCCTCCAGCGTATCAACCACTCCTCCCAGTTTAGTGTCATCTGCAAACTTGCTAAGGGTGCAGTCCACACCATCCTCCAGGTCATTGATGAAGATATTGAACAAAACCAGCCCCAGCACCGACCCTTGGGGCACTCCACTTGATACCGGCTGCCAACTAGACATGGAGGCATTGATCACTATCTGTTGAGCATGACCATCCAGCCAGTTTTCTATCCACCTTACCGTCCATTCATCCAGCCCATACTTCTTTAACTTGCTGGCAAGAACACTGTGGGAGACTGTATCAAAAGCTTTGCTAAAGTCAAGAAATAGCACATCCACTGCTTTCCCCTCATCCACAGAGCCAGTTATCTCATCATAGAAGGCAATTAGGTTAGTCAGGCATGACGTGCCCTTGGTGAATCCATGCTGACTGTTCCTGATCACTTTCCCCTCCTTTAAGTGGTTCAGAATTGATTCCTTGAGGACCTGTTCCATGATTTTTCCAGGGACTGAGGTGAGACTGACTGGCCTGTAGTTCCCCGGATCTTCCTTCTTCCCTTTTTAAAAGATGGGCACTACATTCGCTTTTTTCCAGTCATCCGGGACCTCCCCCGATTGCCATGATTTGTCAAAGATAATGGCCAATGGCTCTGCAATCACATCGGCCAACTCCTTTAGTACCCTCGGATGCAGTGCATCCGGCCCCATGGACTTGTGCTCGTCCAGCTTTTCTAAATAGTCCCGAACTACTTCTTTCTCCACAGAGGGCTGGTCACCTCCTCCCCATACCGTGCTGCGGAGTGCAGCCGCCTGGGAGCTGACCTTGTCTGTGAAGACAGAGGCACAAAAAGCATTGAGTACACTAGCTTTCTCCACATCCTCTGTCACTAGGTTCCCTCCCTCATTCAGTAAGGGGCCCACACTTTCCTTGACCTTGATACCTGTATGACAGATGTGAGATCTGGGAACTGTGAGGTTGTCAAAAGACTATTCTATTGAAATGTACCAGATAGGTATGGACTGTGGGCACAGTAAGTGTTAAATGTGGTTTCGGGGCCTGGCTTGCTGAGTTGGTCTCCTGGGGAACCCCTGGGGGGTGGTTAATGCAAATTCTCCAACACTGGTTAGAGAGGAGCCGGGCCTCTGAGGCTTTTTCCCGAGGAGAGGCCCATTGACTGGATTACCTATTACAGGAGGTTAGAGATCAAAGGCCCAGACAATATATATAGGGCCCTACCAAATTCATGGCTGTGAAAAATGCATCACAGACCATGAAATCTGGTCTCCCCCATTAAATATGATATTTGGGTATTTTTACCTTTTACTATGCTCAAACAGGGGGTCCCGATCCAAAGGGGGGGTCACAAAGCTATTGTAGGAGGATTGTGGTATTACCACCCTTACTTCTGCACTGCCTTCAGAGCTGGGTTGCCAGAGAGCGGTGGCTGCTGGCTATCGCCCAGCTCTGAAGGCAGTGCCGCCACCAGCAGCAGCACAGAAGTGAGGGTGGCCTGGTATAGATGACTCAAGGGAACTTGAAAGTGTAGTGAAGAAGAATGCCCAGGTGATATTTTGTTCCTATTGGAGTCCTGCAGAGATTGGTTCTTGGCCCTACACTATTTAACATTTTTATTAATGACCCTGAAGGAACATAAAATCATCACTGATAAAATTAGGGTGCAATAAATAAGGCCTAGAAATACACTATCACGCATGCATCTCACATGTCTGAGAGTACAGCCGGCACCCGGGTCCCAACTCTGTCTGATGGAACTTGTGTCAGCTCCTTTCAGCACCGAGGCCCAACCGAAAGCCTTGAGCCAGCAGGGAGGGGAAAGGAGTGTGTGTGGGGGGAGGGCAGGGAGCACTCCTCCTTGGAGGATGCCTGGCTGGCATCCAGGTCCCTCTCTTCTTGCCAAGCCCCCCTGACATAGGCGCCGACTCCATGGGTGCTCTGGGGCTGGAGCACCCACGGGGAAAAATTGGTGGGTGCTCTGCACCCGCCGGCAGCTGCCCGGCCCGGCCTGCCCCGCCCCCCCGCCGCAGCTCACCTCCGCCTCCTCCCCTGAGTGTGCCACATCTCCTGCCGCAAAACAGCTATTTTGTGGCGTAACAAGCTGTGGGAGGGAGGGAGGAGGAGTGGGAACATGGCGCTCTCAGGGGAGGAGGCGGGGAAGAGGCAGGGCCAGGGCGGGGATTTGGGGAAGGGGTCCAATAGGGGCAGGGAGTGGGGGGAGTTGGGGCAAGGACTTTGGGGAAGGGGTTGGAATAGTGGAAGGGCAGGGGCGGGAGGAGGTGGGGCAGGAGTGGAGTCGGGGCAGGCCGGGGGCAGGGCAGGGTCTAGCACCTACCGGAGAAGTTGGCATCTGTGCCCCCTGACAAAACCCTCAGCAGCTTCTCTCCATGCCAGGGACTGACAGGAAGCTTTGAGCCAGTAGGGAGAGGTAGGTGTAATGCAGTGGTTCCCAAACTGGGGTTTGTGAACCCCTGGGGGTTCGCAAAATGTTACAGGGGGTTCTCAGGAAAAAATTCCCTAATGGCAGACAGAGCCCTTCCTAGAGACCCTGGGCAGCACAGGGCCAGCAACCCAGAGCCCCTGGACTTCCAAGAGCTAAGCATATCAAAGCAAGCATCTCTATCACACTCAGGAGATTTAAACTTCAAGACTCATAAGAAATGGAAAGGGAGGTGGATATTTTTTGCTGTTTTTAAAATTAAATAGGCAGCTAGTATTGTTTTTAAAATTATTATGAAGAACAAGTTTAAGCTTTGTTGTAATGTGCGTTGTTTGCCTGGACTGCTCAAGACCTGAATGCTTGTGTAGGAGGAACTCTTTGAGTTGGCTTCTTAAATACCTTCATGCTGTTTCACATCTGATACTCCTTGATGAAACATAGGAGCCTTGTCTTATAACAGGCTTATTCAAAGTGATACAAAGCTACGAAAGTGAGATCTTGGAAGAGTGTTGCTATTTTCATAATGTAATAAAAATACTGAATGATAAATAATAATAATAAATAGTGTGTAATAAGCTTGTCATAAAAACAAATTTTATATTTCCAAGATCACTGCTTTTATAATTTATACTGAGGTAAAGGAGAAAATCTCTGGAAATATTCATTTTTAAGAGGGGGTTCGCGAGCCCATTAGCAAAATTTTTTAATGAATCTCTAAACTCAGGGGTTGTACCATTTGACTGGAGAATAGCTAATATAGTTCCTATTTTTAAGAAAGGGAAAAAAAGTGACCCGGGTAACTACAGGCCTGTTAGTTTGACATCTGTAGTATGCATGGTCTTGGAAAAAATTTTGAAGGAGAAAGTAGTTAAGGACCTTGAGGTCAATGGCAATTGGGACAAATTACAACATGGTTTTACAAAAGGTACATCGTGCCAAACCAACTTGATCTCCTTCTTTGAGAAAGTAACAGATTTTTTAGATAAAGGAAATGCAGTGGATCTAATCTACCTAGACTTTAGTAAGGCATTTGATACAGTACCACATGAGGAATTATTGGTTAAATTGGAAAAGATGGGGATCAATATGAAAATTGAGAGGTGGATAAGGAAGTGGTTAAAGGGGAGACTACAGCGGGTCATACTGAAAGGTGAACTGTCAGGTTGGAGGGAGGTTACTAGTGGAGTTCCTCAAGGTTCAGTTTTGGGACCAATTTTATTTAATCTTTTTATTACTGACCTCAGCACCAAAAGTGGGAGTGTGCTAATAAAGTTTGCAGATGACACAAAGTTGGGAGGTATTGCCAATTCAGAAAAGGATCGGGATATCCTACAGGAAGATCTGGATGACCTTGTAAACTGGAGTAATAGTAATAGGATGAAATTTAATAGTGAGAAGTGTAAGGTTATGCATTTAGGGATTAATAACAAGAATTTTAGTTATAAGCTGGGGACGCATCAGTTGGAAGTAACGGAAGAGGAGAAGGACCTCGGAGTCCTGGTTGATCACAGGATGACTATGAGTCGCCAATGTGATGTGGCCGTGAAAAAGGCTAATGCGGTCTTGGGATGCATTAGGCGAGGTATTTCTAGTAGAGATAAGAAGGTGTTCGTACCGTTATACAAGGCATTGGTGAGACCTCATTTGGAATACTGTGTGCAGTTCTGGTCTCCCATGTTTAAGAAGGATGAATTCAAACTGGAACAGGTACAAAGAAGGGCCACTAGGATGATCCGAGGAATGGAAAACCCGTCATATGAAAGGAGACTCAAGGAGCTTGATTTGTTTACCTTAACCAAAAGAAGGCTGAGGGGAGATATGATTGCTCTCTTTAAATATATCAGAGGGATCAATACCAGGGAGGGAGAGGAATTATTTCAGCTCAGTACCAATGTGGACACAAGAACAAATGGATATAAACTGGCCATCAGGAAGTTTAGACTTGTAATTAGACGAAGGTTTTTAACCATCAGAGGAGTGAAGTTCTGGAACAGCCTTCCAAGGGAAGCAATGGGGGCAAAAGACCTATCTAGCTTCAAGATTAAGCTAGATACGTTTATGGAGGGGATGGTTTCATGGGATAGCATGATCTTAGTCAAAGGTCAATTAATTGCCATCAGTGGTAAATAGGACCAATGGTCAATGATGGGATGTTAGAAGTTACTACAGAGAACTTTTTTCTGGGTGTCTGGCTGGTGAGTTTTGCCCACATGCTCAGGGTTCAGCTGATCACCATATTTGGGGTCGGGAAGGAATTTTCCTCCAGGGTAGATCGGCAGAGGCCCTGGAGGTTTTTCGCCTTCCTCTGCAGCATGGGGCATGGGTCACTTACCGGAGGATTCTCTGCATCTTGAAGTCTTTAAACCATGATTTGAGGACTTCAATAGCTGAGACATAGGTGCGAGGATTATTCTAGGAGTGGGTGGGTGAGATTCTGTGGCCTGCATTGTGCAGGAGGTCAGAGTAGATGATCATAATGGTCCCTTCTGACCTTAAAGTCTATGAGTCTCTGAGACTTGACATTTTAGTGAAAGGGGTTCACAGGTTGTTAAAGTTTGGGAACCACTGGTGTAATGGAATGCTAAAACTGTTTTATAAAGTTCAGCCACTAGGTGGTGTTGTGTGTAACATACCTTATCTGAGTTGGTAATAGCCAGATCTGGCAACACAGTATCTAGAACAGTGGTTCTCAACTAGTTTCAGTTCAGGGACAACCAGGCCAATCAAAAAATTGTCGTGGACCATCTCCTTTTTTTCTTTTTTTGTTGTTGAGACATGATTAAAAAGAGCAGACACATTGTGGTTTGAAATTTATTTATTTCTTACTAGATGTTTGGATTCTCTTCTCTCTGACAAGCTTTTCAATGTTTGGAGTGGTACTTGATAATGCACAATGAATATCGCTTTCCACTGCGAGCCGATTCCTCTGTTTGGCCTTAACGTGCAACAAACACGAAAATCCCATCTCACACATATAAGTTGACGCAAATGGCAAAATAAATCTGACTGCGTGTGCTGACAGATTTAGGTAACTCCTGGTCATGCTGGCCCAAAATTTCTCTATGGTAGACTGCTGGTACACGTCTTGGGTCACAAAATCATTTTTCAGATTAAAAAATTCCTCCTGCAGATCCTCTCGAACACTATTAACATCTGTTGTGAATGGAATCCTGATGAAAGATAACCCATCCTTTGTCCTGTCCACCTCCAGAAAGTATCACTGGAATTCATCTCGTAGCTTCCCTAAATGATCGAGAATTTGCGTCCAAATTGTTTCCTTTTTCCCCAAGCATGGCATCCACATATGGAAATTGAACCAAATTATTGCCTTCGACTCTTCTGATCCAGAGTTCCAATTTGTCAAGAAAAGCCTTGATGATGCTTTGGTGAGAGAACAGATTTGCACCTTTCCCTTGCAGCTGAAGATTCAGTTTGTTCAAAATTCCAAAAATATCGACAAGATACGCAAAATCTAAATTTGACTGCATCAGCACATTTCGGAATTCTTCTTTCCCTTGAGCCTGAAGAAACAAATCCAACTCCTCTCTCAATTGGAAAACTCTGTTGAGTACGTTCCCTGCTGACAACCACCGTACAGAAGTGTAGAACAGCAACACATCAAAGTTAGAACCCATGTCCTGGCAAAATCTTTTGAACAGCCTGGTGTTCAGAGCCGATGATTTGATGTAATTCACCACTTTCACCAACCCTTTGAAAACGGCGTTGAGTTGATCAGGCAATGTTTTTGATGCCAAAGCTTCCCTATGAATGAAGCAATGAACTCTGGTTACCATTGGAGCGCGCTGTTTCATCAACATTTGGAAGCCTGATCTTAAGCCCAGCTTGGCAGGTGCACCATCAGTGGTGACACCTACAAGATTTGCCCAGTCCAGACCATGCACTTCAAATAAATTGTTAACAATTTTCATCACATCCTGAGTCTTTGTGGTGGTATCAAGAGTCTTACTGTGGCAGGGCCGGACCCACCCCTGCGGCGCCTCCTACTGGTTGTCCTGGGAATTAGCTCGTCCAGCCCTGGAGCGCCCTCTGCAGGCCAGTGATCCGCCTGTCCACTCTGGGCCCGCGTCCCTCCCAGGACCCGGTGCCCTTTTAACTGGGGTGCTGCCCCCTGGCAGTACCCCTAGATCTGGGTCTCCCCTCCCCAGGGGAACCCCCAACCCACTATCCCCACCTCGCCTCAGTCGTAGGCTACTGCCAGTCACCAGCTAGCCCCCGCGCCCTGGGGCAGACTGCAGTATAAGCCACTCATCACAGGCAAAGGGGGTTTGGACCTGCTGCCTCAGCCTACCCGTGGGTTGCCCCCGCAACCCCAGTACCTAGTTTGGCCTTACCAGGCCTGCAGCCTGGGGTTTTCCTAGGCCAGAGCTCCCCAGCTCCCTTGGCCTTTCCCCAGCCCTGCTCCACTCCAGGTACCCTGCTTAGGTCCTCCAGCCAGGCCCTTCTCTCCCTAAAGGCAGAGAGAGAGTGTCTGTCTTTGCTCCAGGCCCACTGCCCTCTTATAAGGGCCAGCTGGGCCCTGATTAAACTGGCCCCAGCTGTGGCTGCTTTGCTCATCAGCCCAGCTTTCAGCCTCAGCCCTCTCCCAGGGCTATTTCCAGCCCCTCCGGGCAGGAGCAGGGTTCCACCCTGCTACACTTACAAAAAGAAACTAATCTTTGAAGTCTCCCTCAACCATATATCGTGCGAACACCAATAGCTGAGAGCACAATGTGACATCGGTCGATTCATCCAATTGTATGGCAAACAATGGAGACGTCTTTATTTCATCCACAACTTGTTCATTGATGTTCTGTGATATCTCATTTATCCATCTTGATATCGTGTAGTTAGAGACAGATATATCATTCAGCTTCCTTGCTGCTTCCTCGCCAAGAACTAGCCGCACCATCTCTTTTGCACAGGAGAGCACAAGTTGCTCTACAATGGTATAAGACTTTTTGGCCTATGCAACTTTGTATGCAACAATGTAGGAAGTGGTCACTGCATTGCTTGTATTTTTGTAGAATGCACCTGTTGAATAGAGGCGCTGTCGTTTCAGACCTGATAACCGCCGCTCAAAATAATCTTATCCTTTTGCAACAATTTTGGATGATACTTTTTGAGTGGAGCTTCAGCTTAGCCAGCTTCATTGAGTCATTCACCTAGACTTTGAAACAAATAACACAATGTGGGAAATCCACGCCTTTTTTTTTTTTGACAAGTGAAGCCGAATTTGATGTAGTCCTGCGAATACTTGCACTTGACATTCCTTCCTGTCCTTGCCATTATCTCAGATCTGTGGGGTTACAACGAAATTTTGATTTTTCGAACGGACAATTTATTTTGGGAGATGTATAATAATTATTAATCACTCATATAAATGTCCCATTTAGCACAGAATGAACGACGCGACAACCACTCAGCACGACGGCGGGAGCTACACTGATGCTCAGAGCCTTAGATGGAGTTACTGGCAACACAACGTGGTCGTGTCCTGGATAACTCTATGGCTGACATGCTGCGTGCTTGTGAACACGGCGTAAAACAGCCTATCGGTAGCGCCTGCTCACACTATCTGACTTTGGACAATATTAGTGTGGACCACCAAAAAAGTCACCATGGACCACCAGTTGAGAACCACTGATCTAGAGAATACATCTCTTGTATCACTCTTCATGATGGAAGCTCTGTAGCCAGTCCAAATCTGGTACAGAAGCTTGACCTCCTAGTAGCAGCCCTGCAACCTACCTTGTACAAGGAGTACATGACATGGTGTCAGAAGTAAAGGTACCCTACCTTGTTCCAGAGGAGAACAGAAAAAGAAGAAAAACAGCAACAAAGGTTGCAGACAGAAGGGGAACAAGCAACAAAGGTTGCAGGATTGCTCTCATCAGCATGCCACTCTTCAATATCCCAGCAAGCTTCAGCTTTGACAGACTTTCAGAATGGACTGGAAACAGGGCCGGCTCCAGGCACCAGCCTACCAAGTATGTGCTTGGGGGGGGCACCTGGAGAGGGGCGGCACTCAAGCTTTAGTTTTTTTTGTAAATTTTTTTTTTTTTTAAATCTTCCTCTGGCGCCCCTGCCAGGGGAGGGGGGCGGCAGGCGTGCTCCACTCCCCACCGGCGCCCCTGCCGGGGGAGTGGGGCGGCAGGCATGCTCTGCTCCCCGCCGGCGCCCCGGCCAGGGCAGCGGGGCCGGAGGTGTGCTCCGCTCCCCGCCGGCACCCTGGCCAGGGCAGCGGGGCCGCAGGCGTGCTCCGCTCCCCAGCGGTGCCCCGGCCGGGGCAGCGGGGCCGCAGGCGTGCTCCATTCCCCCCCGGGGCAGCGGGGCCGCAGGCGTGCTCTGCTCCCTGCCGGCACTCCGGCCAGGGCAGCGGGGCGGCAGGCGTTCCGCGCTCCCCACTGGCAGGGGGAGCGGGGCGGTGGGCATGCCGCCCTCCCCGCTGGCCCCCCCCCCACGTTTTGGCGGGGCGGCATTGTTGGGGGGGGTGTTTTGGCCGGCGTTGGGGGGGGGCGCTTGTGGGTTTTGTTTTGTTTTTGCTTGGGGTGGCCAAAAAGCTAGGGCCGGCCCTGACTGGAAACAGCGCTTTGTAAGATTTCACATTGCTACTAAATTGCACCAGGAAACTGGAGATATCCAGGTATTGTCTTTAATTTATGCTGTGGGGAACCAGGCAGAGCTTATCTTTAAATCCTTTGCCTATATTGATGACAGTCAAAAAGATGACTACAAAAGAGTTTTGGCTATGTTTGATATATACTTTATACCTCAGTGAAATATGGTTTATGAAAGGGCATTTGTTCACTAAAGAATTCAAGAGCCTGGGAAATCTGATGAACCTTTCATCAGATTGCCTTGTCACACCTTGGCAGAAAACTGCAATTTGGGGATTCTAAAACATGATAATAGCAGAGGTAGACAAAAGCAGTTACAATTAAAGACAAAATTTAACCCTACACACAGCTATCTAGATAGCAAAGCAGATTGAGCTAGTGAAGCAGCAAAACAAAAGGCAAGAGCAACTTGAAAAACTAGAAACTAGCTTAGAAGCTGTAAAGAGACACAATATGACTGCTAAAAGTAATTATCATAACACCCTTGAGGGACAAGTTCCAGGCTAACTACAAAACCTTTCAGAAGATGAGGAAAAATTCATAGTCCAAGAGATGTGTCCAGCCAAAGGTACAAATGTAATAGATACACAAAATATAGACATTTTGCAGCCGTTTGCCATACTGAGGCAGTAAGGGACTGCTACAGACATTCAAGAGCCATTCTTTCTGGGATCTATCACATCTATCCCCAAAGCCCTCCTGTCTGCGCGGATGGTGTTGCCAAGAGGGCTTCCGCTTCCTTGACCACTGAATGCTGTTCTGGCATGAAGGACTGCTAAGCAGAGATGGGGTATATTTCGATACAGACAGACTAACCTAGTGAGGAGGACTTTAAACCTGGGTTTGATGGGGACAGGTGACTAAAGCCCACAGGTAAGTCAAAAACATGGAGGCCTGGGAAAAGGTTCAGAATCTGCGGGGAGCATGGGCCATTATAGCTGGGAGAAGGGAGAGACAAAAGAGAACATAGGGGGGAAATCATATCAGTATGTTAGATGTCTGTATACTAATGTGAGAAGTATGTGGAATAAGCAGGAAGAACTTGAAATCCTAGTTAATAAATACACCATGACGTAGTTGGCATGGGATAATAAGCATGACTGCTATATTAATATAGAAGGGTACAGCTTGCTCAGGAAGGACAGGCAGGGAAAAAAGGGAGGAGGTTTTGCCTTATATATTAAAAATGTCTACCCCTGGACTATAATTGAGATGGAAAGAGGAGACAGTCTTGTTGAAAGTCTCTGGATAAGGATAAAAGGGGTAAAAAACAAGGGTGATGTCATGGTAGGGTCTACTACAGACCACCTAACCAGGAAGAAGAGGTGGATGAAAAATCATCCAAAGCACAGGACTTGGTGGTGATAGGCGACTTAAACTACTCAGACATCTGTTGGGAAAATAATACAGCAGGGCACAAATTATCCAACAAGTTCTTGGAATGTATTGGAGACAATTTTTTATTTCAGAAGGCTACTAGCAGGAAGACTGTTCTAGATTTGACTTTGACAAATAGGGAGGAATTGGTTGAGAATTTGAAAGTGGAAGGCAGCTTGGGTGAAAGTGATCATGAAATGGTAGAGTTTATGATTCTAAGGAATGGTAGGAGGGAGAACAGCAAAATAAAGACAATGGATTTCAAGAAGGCAGACTTCAGCAAACTCAGGGAGTTGGTAGGTAAGATCCCTTGGTAAGCAAGTCTAAGGGGAAAAACAGTTCAAGAGGGTTGGCAGTTTTTCAAAGAGATGTTATTAAGGGCACCAGAGAAAACTATCCCCTTTCCTGGGGAGGCTTGAGAATATCCTAACCAATTGGTTACAAAGTGAGCACAGAACAACCCCCCTTAGGACACTAAAAATCAATCAGATTCTTAAAAGAATAATTTTATTTAAAGAAAAAAGGTTAAATCAGGATGGAAGATAACTTTACAGGGTAACAAAAGATTCACAAACACAGAGGAACTTCCACTAGGCTTAGTTCAAAGTTACAAAAAACAGGAATAAACCTCCCTCTAGCAAAGGGAAAACTCACAAGCTAAAACAAAAGATACTCTAACTCCTTCCCTGGCTTTTACTTACTATCTTTGTAATTCTTTGTAGGCAGGTTCTTAAGAGATGGCTTTTCTGCCTGGCTCCAAGAGGACACACAAATGGACACTCAAAGAGCACAAACAAAGCCTTCCCCAGATTTGAAAGTATCTTCTTTCCCCATTGGTCCTTTTGGTCAGGTGCCAACCAGGTTATTTGAGCTTCTTAACCCCTTACAGGTAAAGGAGGGATTTCAGGTTACCCTTAGCTGTATGATTATGACAAACCCCTTCAGTGCAACAGCCCTTCTTGGGGGTCCACTCTCTCTCGGGGTTAAGACGTAGGCTCCTTCACCTCCTAGAACCGCACCTCTCTGAGCCTTCAGCACGCCTGTCTCTCGCTAATCCCCCTTTGTTTTACTGCTCCCTAGTCACTTACTGCAGGATGCTCTGTCCACAGGGTGCAATTTATTCCACTGCTACCACCACTTGTCACAGAGTCACTGGATGGCGCTCTGGAACTATTCCATATGAAGCCAGTCAGGACTCTGGAGGAGGATGCCTCCTCTCGCTGAGCATACTGTCTCCAGGGCAAGAAGCGTACACAGCTTTGACCTTCCTGCGTCTGACCTCGGCGCATTCAGCATCCCCTTCCTCACCATGCGCTTCAAACTAAGATATGGGCCTATAGTTACTATTCTTGATGGGACAACCAATCTAGTGGATGAAATTGCTCAAGTGGATCAGAAGCAACAAATGATGAGGAATCACCCCTATAGGAGGAGGAAGAGAAGCTATGTACCCCCAAGCCATGTATCCCTCCTTTACCTGTAAGGGGTTAAGATCACAGCCACCATTTCCATGAGGAAACTTAGGGTAGTGGTGGTTGATGACTGTCTTCTGAGGGGGACGGAGGCACCCATCTGTCGCCCTGACATGGCATCCCGGGAGGCATGCTGCCTGCCAGGGGCCCATATCTGAGATGTTACGGAGGGACTGTCGAGGATCATCTGGCCCTCTGACTCCATGCTACTCATCCATGTGGGCACTAATGATACTGCGAGGTATGACCCTCAGCAGATCAGAAGTGACTGATCTGGCTCTGGGAGTACAGGTGAAGGAATTCGGAGCACAAGTGATGTTCTCTTTGATCCTTCTGGTCAAGGGTAGGGGCCCAGGCAGAGACAGATGCATCCTAGAGGTGAATGCCTGGCTGCAAAGATGGTGTCGCCAGGTGGGCTTTGGCTTCCTTGACCACGGGATGTTGTTCCAGGAAGACGGACTGCTCAGTAGAGATGGGGTCCACCTATCGAGGAAGGGGTAGAGCATATTTACATTGGATACAGACTGGCTTACCTAGTGAGGAGGGCTTTAAACTAGGTTCGAAGGGGGCAGGTGACCAAAGCCCACAGGTAAGTCAAGAACATGGAGACCTGGGAGAAGGTTTGGAATTTGGGGGGAGCATGGGCTGTTATAAAGGGGAGACAAGACAGAACTGGGGGGTGGAATCAAATCAATATCTTAGGGTACGTCTATACTTACCTCCGGGTTCGGCGGTAAGCAATCGATCTTCTGGGATCGATTTATCGCGTCTTGTCTAGACGCGATAAATCAATCCCGGAAGTGCTCGCCGTCGACACTGGTACTCCTGCTCCGCGAGAGGAGTACGCGGAGTCGACGGGGGAACCTGCCTGCCGCGTGTGGACCCGCGGTAAGTACCTTGTAGTTCGAACTAAGATACTTCGACTTCAGCTACGTTATTCACGTAGCTGAAGTTGCGTATCTTAGTTCGAACTGGGGGGTTAGTGTGGACCAGCCCTTAGATGTCTGTTTACTAATGCGAGGAGTATGGGGAATAAGCAGGAAGAACTCGAAATGCTAGTAAATAAACACAAGTATGACATAGTTGGCATCACAGAGACTTGGTGGGATAATATGCATGACTGGAATATTGGTATAGAAGGGTACAGCTTGCTCAGGAAGGACAGGCAGGGAAAAAAGGGAGGAGGTTTTGCCTTATATATTAGGCAAAACCTAAATTTTATATCTATCTATTAGAAATGTCTACCCTTGCACTATAATTGAGATGGAAATAGGAGACAGACTTGCTGAAAGTCTCTGTGTAGGGATAAAAGGGGTAAAAACAAGGGTGATGTCATGGTAGGGGTCTACTACAGATCACCAAACCAGGAAGAAGAGGTGGATGAGGCTTTTTTTAAACAGCTAACAAAATCATCCAAAGCACAGGACTTGATGGTGATGGGCGACTTCAACTACCCAGACATCTGTTGGGAAAATAACACAGCAGGGCACAGATTATCCAATAAATTCTTGGAATGTATTGGAGACAATTTTTTTATTTCAGTAGGTGGAGAAAGCTACTAGGGGAGAGGCTGTTCTAGATTTGATTTTGACAAATAGGGAGGACCTGGTTGAGAATTTGAAAGTGGAAGGCAGTTTGGTTGAAAGTGATCATGAAATGGTAGAGTTCATGATTCTAAGGAATGGTAGGCGGGAGAACAGCAAAACAAAGACAATGGATTTCAAGAAGGCAGACTTTAGCAACCAAACTGAGGGAGTTGGTAGGTAAGATCCCATGGGGAAAAACAATAGAAGGACGTGGTGGCTCCTGCTTCCCACAGCTTCCATTGGCTGGGAATGGCGAACCGCGGCCACTGGGAGCTGCAGGGGGCCGTGCCTGTGGATGGTCAACGTCAGCAAAATGTCTCGTGGCCTGCAATCAGATTACCCTGATGGGCTGCATGCGGCCTGTGGGCCGCAGGTTGCCCACCACTGCTCTAGAGCTCCTCTACAAAAGAATAGTAATTTTTTTTAAACATGGACAAAGCAACATTTTCCCTTGCTCTCATTCTCTGAAATGGCTGCACCATTTTTGCTGAAATTTTCTAAATAAACCCTCACAGCCAGAGGCAGACACACAGCATGGAAAACTTCAGCACAAATGGGTAAAGTTTGGCAAAATTATAAACAAGTCAAAACAAGGTCTTCTCGTGGAAAGTGTTGGGTCACCTTAAGCAGAGGCATTGCTGTCTGTGCCACCTGTAATAAATGTGTGATAATATTCTAATGTATGATGTGACCTCATTAGGAGCATAGCATTTGAATCATATTTTTTCCTTAGCAGCACTTAGCAGCTACAGGGACATTGTGCTAGGACACTGTTCGTTGGGGTTTGGGCCTGAGAAAGAAATTTACCTCATAACGTTTGCAAACACTAGGCTCTGAAAACAGCAGGTCAGACTGTGTTATCTAATCATGCTCTAGTTATAGCCTAAACTTCCGTGGCATCATTCAGATTAGAGGGACACTATCACTTTCTGTCCCAGCAGCACTTTCTGTCTGAGGCCAGGTTCTGATCTAATTTACCCTGGTGTAAATCTAGAGTAATTCCATGGGTATAAACTGAGTTACTCTTTTTAGAGCAGGGTAAATGAGGTCCTGAAATTGTATTATTTCCATATAGAGTGACCTCCACCTACCTTCATACGGAGGCCCCTTCCCTGTGACTTCCAGAAATTAATTACAAAAGACAGCTGTGTGCCACAAGAATGGCATGTCCCTGGAGTCGAGAGTCTATTTTGGGAACATGCTATTAAGATAGTATTAATGCCCCAGTTTCTGATTAGAACTATTCTGTTAGGAGGTCAGCATTTCTAGGAGGACACAGCCTAGAAGTCATTGTGACTTTGACAAATTAAATAATTTTCCACAAGGAAGCTCTTTAGAAACCCAGATTTTTCAGGCTTTTTGCTGATCAGAGTTTGTATTCTGAGGCAATCAACCCTTGAAAGCTTTTGTATAATATGGTGATTGTCAGTGTGCTAGTAACAATAATACTTGTTTGCAGCGTTGTTATAACTGTGTTGGTTCCAGGATATTAAACAGACAAAGTGGGTGAGGGAATATCTTTTATTGAACCAACTTCTGTTGGGGAGAGAGAGAAACTTTCGAGCTCACAAAGCTCTTCTTCAGAACTGGGAAAGGTACTCAGAGTGTCAGAGCTAAATACAAGGGGTTAACACATGCTGCAAGAGACCATTCAAGGTGAAGTGGACAGTTAACATCTCTACAGCAGTAGGACAAAGAAAGGTGACCAGAGGAACTCAAAGCAGCCCCTGCCATAACAACAGATGCAAAGCCTGCAAGACATATCTTCACTGCTATGATGGTCAATACCCCCACAATACACCTTTCAAGATCCATGAGTCCTACATACACCTATCACAACATGTGGTGTACCTCATCCAGTGCACTAAATGCCCCAAAAACAGCTATGTGGGTGAAATGGGACAATCACTATGCTTTCAAATGAAATCTCACAGAAAAATGATGAAAGACAAAAACACTATATCACCCATGGGCAAACACTTTTCACAAAGCTATAACTCCATATCTGGCCTCTCAGTCCTTGTTCTCAAAAGAAACCTGCACAACACCTTCAAAAGATGAGCCTCGGAGCTTAAATTCATAACTTTGCTAGACACCGAACAATCATGGATTTAATAAAGACACTGGATTGATGGCTCATTAGAACTGTTGGTAAGTGCTGTGGAGAATTGATAAGGATGCTAAGTAGTTACGGTTGCTCAGTGCTGCTGTTCTTGGAGCTCTGCTCCAGTTGCACGGGGCATGCAGGTAGCTGATTCAGCAGACCTCGATGTTACTCCTAAAGAAAGGCCACAGACTTGGTTTGGCAGTGAAGGCGCTCAGCCAGGTTTATTATCAATGAAGCACAGTACTAGCGACCTGGCTCAATGGTTAGAGAGACACTAATACATGTATGCTCATGACAACCAGAATGCTGTCCCCTCAGCGAGTACAAAGATGCCCCTCCTATGACTTCTCCTCTTACACACTGATATGAACAAGTTACACATTATACTCCACGTTAGTTGCCACCCTTTTCCTTGTACCTTCTAGTTAGAACAAAACATCCTCATCCATTATCCTGGCATTCCCTCCTTATCTTAGGTGTGTTCCTGTCCCACCTCTTAAGAATGTGTTTACATAGCATTTTAGGTATTTTAGTACAGTCCTTTCCAGGCAGGAATGTGCTTACTTGGTTTGCTGACACCTGGCACATTGTTGTTTTGCCAAAACCAGGCCTACTTTGGTTCACAGCCTTCAGTTCATACTATTCCTTATATTTAGGGCTCCAGCAAGGCCTACATTCCCCTCCTTTTTGTGGGGAGGATGTTTACATATAATCCCAGAAAAGCATAACGTATGAACTGAGAATGACCCTTGGGCTAAACACTTTTGGCCATTTTGCTTTACCCGTCCATATATTCATGCCCCATGTGTCCAATGATCTGCACTTTCCTTCGTACGACCTGTGGACAGTTTCCTTTTCCAATTGTCCTTAGTCCCATATAATGGGCCTGAGAATGTTAGGTCTAGGACTTTATAGTTGAGAGGTGTAGTCTTAGATTAATTTTGAAAAACTGGATTAGGCATTATTACAGTGTGTCCCATAGTGCTAAGTACATGAGGAGTAAACAAGAATTTGGAGTAGTGACATCATAAATGAGGCCTTCATATACATTTCTTGTAATTAGTCACTACACAGTACTGTCCATTCATAGACTCATAGACTTTAAGGTCAGAAGGGACCATTATGATCACCTAGTCTGACCTCCTGCACAATGCAGGCCACAGAATCTCACCCACCCACTCCTGCAATAATCCTCTCACCTATGTCTCAGCTACTGAAGTCCTCAAATCATGGTTTAAAGACTTCAAGATGCAGAGACTCCTCCAGCAAGTGACCCGTGCCCCATGCTGCAGAGGAAGGCAAAAAAACCTACCACTGATGGCAATTAATTGACCTTTGACTAAGATCATGTTAATCCATCAAACCATCCCCTCCATAAACGTATCTAGCTTAATCTTGAACCCAGATAGGTCTTTTGCCCCCACTGCTTCCCTTGGAAGGCTGTTCCAGAACTTCACTCCTCTGATGGTTAAAACCATTCATGTTATAGGTTACCCTTCCTGCTGTTTGTCACCATCTGGTAGGCTTTGCTGGGTAGGAGACAGGAACAATTAGGTTCTCTGTTCTCTTGCATTGGCCTGAACCATCGTGGCCACCCACTGGAGTTGCGATGTCAGCAACATTCCTGGCATAACAAGCCGTGTGTGATGCTCTTCAGATTTGCATTGCTGCATGATACACCAGTAAATGTTGTAGATCCTGTTGTTTCTTGTAGATGCTGTCTTCCAGATAACCTGCTGCATGGATAGTAACTAACTTATTAAATATTGCTGTGTCAGGATTCAGTACTGTAGCCAGACACTGAGCAAGATTGTTTTGAATAATATGTGCCTCAATTAGGATGCAGTGTCACTGACTCCAAATTATGACTGGTGCTAATAGGGAATTTATCTACACAATTTAATACATTGCCAATTTACCCCTTGTGATGGGGTGAACTCACCCAGTACCGGATGGGGAAGGGTTAACACTTTACTATGGGCTGAGGAATCCATGCCCCCACATCCCTACTCGGCATGCTCCAGATGCAGCACTAGTATAAAAGGGAGCAGCCCAGCTCAGTCTAGGCTGACCACCAGGGAGGAAGGACACTCCTTGCTGGCTCTAGCCCAGGAGCAGCTGGAATCCCTGACTGTGGAAGCCGGAGTCACAGAGACTCAGACCAATGCCCAAGTGCCTGTGGATGTCCAAGAGGGTTCAGAGTCACTGGGAACTGCACGCGCTGAAAAGCCCAGAAATCCAGATGATGCTTCAACTACAGCTGCAAAAGATATGGTCGGAAGTAGACCAGGGAGGGACTAGCTATAATCCAGTGGGAAGTCGGCATGTTTTGGTTGGAGCCCTGCTGACTCAGTGGCAGAACAGTCAGCCACTGTTAGGGCCCTGGGCTGGAACTCAGTGGAGCAGGGTAGGCTCAGGTCCCCCTATCCCAGCTGGCGCTCCATCGTCTCTCGCTAGTAGGCCTTACCGCCCTGCAACTCAGGGCAACTCCATTAACTTTGGCTGCTAGACTGTGCTGCCCTTCAAAACAGGATAAACCTCACTGACTCCAGCCACTGAGTCCCACTGTCCTGTGAATCAGGGTAACTATACGGACTCTGGCCACTAGGCCTCATTGCCCTGAGAACCAGGGTTACCCTATAGATTTTAGTCCTTAGGTCTCACCTCCTCAATGTAAAGGACAGCTTGAGCGATGGGGTTTACTCACCCCACACTGGATGGGGACACATGCCCCATCATATGCCTGTTTTTGTAATACACTGAGGGCAATGCCAGTTAGATGTTTAATTGGAAGAGACCTCAGAAGGTCATCTAGTCCAACCCCCTGCTCAAAGCAGGACCGCTGGGCAGGTGTTCATCACACTCTCCATGTACTGTCTCTGGACCATAACAGGTGGTGTCTCTCATACAAAGTCTAACTAAACCTTACCCTCTAAGGGCATGCCTACACTGCAATTGAAAACCTGCGGCTGCCCTGCGCCAGCTGACTCAGGCTAAGGGGCTGTTTAATTGCAGTGTAGACATTCAGACTCAGGCTGGAGTCTGGGCTCTAGGACCCTGTAGGGTATAGAATCATAGAATCTCAGGGTTTGAAGGGACCTCAGGAGGTCATCTAGTCCAACCCCCTGCTCAAAGCAGGACCAACCCCAACTAGATCATCCCAGCCAGGGCTTTGTCAAGCCCGACCATAAAAACCTCTAAGGAAGGAGATTCCACCACCTCCCTAGGTAACCCATTCCAGTGCTTCACCACCCTACTAGTGAAAAGGTTTTTCCTAATATCCAACCTAAACCTCCCCCTCTGCAACTTGAGACCATTACTCCTTGTTCTGTCATCTTCTACCACTGAGAACAGTCTAGATCCAGCCTCTTTGGAACCCCCTTTTAGGTAGTTGAAAGCTGCTATCAAATCCCCCCTCACTCTTCTCTTCTGCAGGCTAAACAATCCCAGTTCCCTCAGCCTCTCCTCATAAGTCATGTGCTCCAGCCCCCTAATCATTTTGGTTGCCCTCCGTTGGACTCTTTCCAATGTATCCACATCCTTCTTGTAGTGTGGGGCCCAAAACTGGACACAGTACTCCAAATGAGGCCTCACCAGTGCTGAATAGAGGGGAATAATCACGTCCCTCGATCTGCTGGAAATGCCCCTACTTATACAGCCCAAAATGCCGTTAGCCTTCTTGGCAACAAGGGCACACTGTTGACTCATATTCAGCTTTTCGTCCACTGTAACCCCTAGGTCCTTTTCTGCAGAACTGCTGCCCAGCCATTCGGTCCCTAGTCTGGAGCAGTGCATGGGATTTTTCCGTCCTAAGTGCAGGACTCTGCACTTGTCCTTGTTGAACCTCATCAGATTTCTTTTGGCCCAATCCTCTAATTTGTCTAGGTCCCTCTGTATCCTGTCCCTACCCTCCAGCGTATCAACCACTCCTCCCAGTTTAGTGTCATCTGCAAACTTGCTAAGGGTGCAGTCCACACCATCCTCCAGGTCATTGATGAAGATATTGAACAAAACCAGCCCCAGCACCGACCCTTGGGGCACTCCACTTGATACCGGCTGCCAACTAGACATGGAGCCATTGATCACTACCCGTTGAGCACGACCATCTAGCCAGTTTTCTATCCACCTTACCGTCCATTCATCCAGCCCATACTTCTTTAACTTGCTGGCAAGAACACTGTGAGAGACTGTATCAAAAGCTTTGCTAAAGTCAAGAAATAGCACATCCACCGCTTTCCCCTCATCCACAGAGCCAGTTATCTCATCATAGAAGGCAATTAGGTTAGTCAGGCATGACTTGCCCTTGGTGAATCCATGCTGACTGTTCCTGATCACTTTCCCCTCCTTTAAGTGGTTCAGAATTGATTCCTTGAGGACCTGTTCCATGATTTTTCCAGGGACTGAGGTGAGACTGACTGGCCTGTAGTTCCCCGGATCTTCCTTCTTCCCTTTTTTAAAGATGGGCACTACATTAGCTTTTTTCCAGTCATCCGGGACCTCCCCCGATTGCCATGATTTGTCAAAGATAATGGCCAATGGCTCTGCAATCACATCAGCCAACTCCTTTAGCACCCTCGGATGCAGTGCATCCGGCCCCATGGACTTGTGTTCGTCCAGCTTTTCTAAATAGTCCCAAACTACTTCTTTCTCCACAGAGGGCTGGTCACCTCCTCCCCATACCGTGCCGCGGAGTGCAGCCGCCTGGGAGCTGACCTTGTCTGTGAAGACAGAGGCAAAAAAAGCATTGAGTACACTAGCTTTCTCCACATCCTCTGTCACTAGGTTCCCTCCCTCATTCAGCAAGGGGCCCACACTTTCCTTGACTTTCTTCTTGTTGCTCACATACCTGAAGAAACCCTTCTTGTTACTCCTAACATCTCTGGCTAGCTGCAACTCCAAGTGTGATTTGGCCTTCCTAATTTCACTCCTGCATGCCTGAACAATATTTTTATACTCCTCCCTGGTCATTTGTCCAATCTTCCACTTCTTGTAAGCTGCTTTTTTGTGTTTAAGATGAGCAAGGATTTCACTGTTAAGCCAAGCTGGTCGCCTGCCATATTTACTTTTCTTTCTACACATCGGGATGGTTTGTTCTTGCAACCTCAATAAGGATTCTTTAAAATACAGCCAGCTTTCCTCGACTCCTTTCCCCCTCATGTTATTCTCCCAGGGGACCTTGCCCATCAGTTCCCTGAGGGAGTCGAAGTCTGCTTTTCTGAAGTCCAGGCTCTGTATTCTACTGCTCTCCTTTCTTCCTTGTGTCAGGATCCTGAACTCGACCATCTCATGGTCACTGCCTCCCAGGTTCCCATCCACTATTGCTTCCTCTACTATTTCCTCCCTGTTTGTGAGCAGCATGTCAAGAAGAGCTTTTCCCCTAGTTGGTTCCTCCAGCACTTGCACCAGGAAATTGTCCCCTACACTTTCCAAAAACTTCCTGGATTGTCTGTGGACCGCTGTATTGCTCTCCCAGCAGATATCGGGGTGATTAAAGTCACCCATGAGAACCAGGGCCTGTGATCTAGCAACTTCTGTTAGTTGCTGGAAGAAAGCCTCATCCACCTCATCCCCCTGGTCTGGTAGTCTGTAGCAGACTCCCACCACGACATTACCCTTGTTGCTCACACTTCTACATTTAATCCAGAGACTCTCAGGTTTTTCTGCAGTTTCATACTGGAGCTCTGAGCAGTCATACTGCTCTCTTACATACAACGCAACTCCCCCACCTTTTCTGCCCTGCCTATCCTTCCTAAACAGTTTATATCCATCCATGATAGTACTCCAATCGTGTGAGTTATCCCACCAAGTCTCTGTTATTCCAATTACATCATAATTCCTTGACTGTGCCAGGACTTCCAGTTCTTCCTGCTTGTTCCCCAGGCTTCTTGCATTTGTGTATAGGCATTTAAGATAACTCACCGATCGTCCTGCTGTCCCAGTATGGGGCAGGAGCCCTCCCCTCTTGCACTCACCTACTTGTGCTTCCTCCCGGTATCCCACTTCCCCACTTACCTCAGGGCTTTGGTCTCCTTCCCCCGGTGAACCTAGTTTAAAGCCCTCCTCACTAGGTTGGCCAGCCTGCTTCCAAAGATGCTCTTCCCTCTCTTCGTCAGGTGGAACCCATCTCTGCCTAGCACTCCTTCTTGGAACACCATCCCATGGTCAAAGAATCCAAACCCTTCTCTCCAACACCATCTGCGTAGCCATTCGTTGACTTCCACTATTCGACGGTCTCTACCCCGGCCTTTTCCTGCCACAGGGAGAATGGACGAGAACACCACTTGCGCCTCAAATGCCTTTATCCTTCTTCCCAGAGCCACGTAGTCTGCAGTAATACGCTCAAGGTCATTCTTGGCAGTATCATTGGTGCCCACGTGGAGAAGCAGGAAGGGGTAGCGATCTGAGGGCTTGATGAGTCTCGGCAGTCTCTCCGTCACATCATGAATCCTAGCCCCTGACAAGCAGCACACCTCTCGGTTTTCCCGGTCAGGGCGGCAGATAGATGACTCAGTCCCCCTGAGGAGAGAGTCCCCGACCACCACCACCCTCCTCTTCCTCTTGGGAGTGGTGGTCGTGGAACCCCCATCCCTAGGACTGTGCATCTCATGCCTTCCAATCAGTGGAGTCTCCTTCTGCTCTGTTCCCTCAGATGTATCATTCACTCCACTCTCTGCACTAGTACCTGTGGAGAGAACATGAAAACGGTTGCTCATCTGAATCTGCGTTTCTGGTACATGGACTTGTCTCATACTCTTTCCTCTTCTGGAGGTCACATGCCGCCAATTATCCTCACTGGCCTTCTGTCCCCGCTGCGTAGCCTGCTCTGAATCCTCAGAATACTGTGCTTGCTGAAGCCTATCCTGACATCTATCCAGGAACTCCTCATTTTCTTTTATGGAACGCAGGGTTGATACTCATTTCTCCAGACCTTGAATCTTCTCCTCCAATATGGAGATCAGCTTGCACTTTGTACAGACAAAGTCGCTTCTTTCCTGTGGAAGAAAGACAAACATGGCACATCCTGTGCAGGTCACGACAGCGGATCGCTCAGCATCCATAGTCCCTTCCTTCGAAGAGTTTCCTCACTTGTGGCAGAAGCTACTCAGGGAAACCTGCAAGGGGGATGCCGCAGTAGGCTCTCTCCAGGCGAACTCCCAGGCTAACTCCACCTGTTTGCTTCTCTGCTATGCACTGCTCAGCTGGTTCGCAGCTGACTGACTGTCTTTTTAGAAGAGCCTGGAACGAAGCACTCCCAATTTACACTATTCAAACAGGAAATCAAACAATCAAGCATACGGTAAAACTGCCAAACTGTCCCCTCAACAGATACTCACTCCCCCGTCTGCAGGCCCCTGGTTGCTCTGGCTCTAGTTTGGGTTAAAGGAGTTAGGAATGGCAAGGATAGCTTGCCCCCTTCGCACTCCCCTTCCCAACTCCCTCTCAAACTCCCCTGTTTGCAGCTCCTGTTCGCTTGCTCACTGCTTTATAAAGCCCTGGACTCCCTGATTAGCCCCGCCCCCTGATTAAGGCTTCTAGGTTTCAAGCCTGGTGTAGAAGCTCAGCTTCCAACTGCCAGCCACAGCACACGGTCCTTCACACAAACAAACAAATGATCACACAGCAAGTACCCCCAAACACACACTACAGACAGCCACTTACCCCAAGGGTCCTGTATTTGCTCCTGCTTTACCTGGAGCAATTCCTCTCAAACTCCCCTGTTTGCAGCTCCTGTTCGCAAAGCGGGTAGGAGGGTCCCAGAGCTCAGGCCATAGGCGCCGACTTCGTGGGTGCTGTGGGGCTGGAGCACCCATGGGGAAAAATTAGCAGGTGCTCCACACCCACTGGCAGCCAAGCTCCCCTCTCTTCCCCCCCCCCCCCCGAGCACGCCACATCCCCGCTCCCCCCCCTCCCAGTGCTTCCCACCTGCCACCTAACAGCTGTTTGGCAGCGCTTAGGACTTTCCAGGAGGGACGGGGAGGAATGGGGACACGACATGCTCCGGGGAGGAGGCAGTAAAGAGGCAGGGCAGGGGCGGGGACTTGGGGGAAGGGGATGGAATTGGGGCAGGGCAAGGGTGGGGCTGGGGGGTGTTAAGCACCCCCAGGGCAGAGGGGAAGTTGGTGCCTATGGCCCAAGCCTGAAATTCTACACTGTGGTTAAACAGCCCCTTAGCCCAAGTGCTGTGAGCCTGAGGCATGTGTCTAATTGCAGCGTAAACATGCCCTTAGGGCAGGGGTGGGCAAACTTTTTGGCCCGAGGGCCACATCTGGGTATGGAAATTGTACGGCGGACCATGAATGCTCACGAAATTGGAGGTTGGGTGCAGGAGTGGGTGAGGGCTCCGGCTGGAGGTGCAGGCTCTGTGGTGGGTCCAGAAATGAGGAGTTCAGTGTGCGGGAAGAAGCTCCAGGCTGGGACATAGGGTTGGGGTGCAGGGGGAGGGCTCCAGCTGGGGGTGCAGGCTCTGGGGATGAGGGTTTGGGGTGCAGCAGGGTGCTCTGGGCTGGGACCAAGGGGTTCATTGGGCAGGAGGGGGATCAGGGCTGGGGCAGGGGATTGGGGAATGGGAGGAGGTCAGGGGTGCAGGCTCTGGGTGGTGCTTACCTCAAGCAGCTCCCAGAAGCAGCATGTCCCCGCTCCGGCTCCTATGCGGAGGCGCAGCCAGGCAGCTCTGCACGCTGCCCCATCTGCAGGCACCACCCCTGCAGCTCCCATTGGCTGTAGTTCCCAGCCAATGGGAGCTGCGGGGGTGGCACTTGAGGGGGGGCAGTGTGCAGAGCCCCTTGGCTGCCCCACCTGTAGGAGCTGGTGTGGGGGACATGCTGCTGCTTTCAGGAGCCGTGTGGAGCAGGCCAAGCCCTTGACCCTGCTCCCCGGCGGGTGCTTGAGGACTGGATTAAATTTTTGAAGGGCTGGATGCAGCCCCGGGCCATAGTTTGCCCATCCCTGCCTTAGGGCCTGGTGTTGCTGGAACCAGTGGGGCTTTGAGGCCCTGCAATAATCCTTCCTCTGGACTGAACGCTGAAGGGCTGGGCCTGATGGCCAGTGTGAAGGGACACATGGAGAAGGGACAGATCACTTTCTCTTGCTAGTCCCACTCCTGCTGGTTGATCTTGGGTGCCCAATGCTGTGGGAAAGGCACCTTGCATGATATTTTGGTATTTTCACTTGAAGACAAATCCAGGATAGACTCATAGACTTTAAGGTCAGAAGGGACCATTATGATCATCTAGTCTGACCTCCTGCACAATGCAGGCCACAGAATCTCACCCACCCACTCCTGGAATAATCCTTTTACCATGTCTCAGCTATTGAAGTCCTCAAATCATGGTTTAAAGACTTCAAGATGCAGAGACTCCTCCAGCAAGTGACCCGTGTCCCATACTGCAGAGGAAGGCAAAAAACCTCCAGGGCCTCTGCCAATCTACCCTGGAGGAAAATTCCTTCCCGACCCCAAATATGGTGATCAGCTGAACCCTGAGCATGTGGGCAAGACTCACCAGCCAGACACCCAGGAAAAAGCTCTCTGTAGTAACTTCTAACATCCCATCATTGACCATTGGTCCTATTTACCACTGATGGCAATTAATTGACCTTTGACTAAGATCATGTTATCCCATCAAACCATCCACTCCATAAATGCATCTAGCTTAATCTTGAAGCCAGATAGGTCTTTTGCCCCCACTGCTTCCCTTGGAAGGCTGTTCCAGAACTTCACTCCTCTGATGGTTAGAAACCTTCGTCTAATTTCAAGTCTAAACTTCCTGATGGCCAGTATATATCCATTTGTTCTTGTGTACACATTGGTACTGAGCTTAAATGTGCAAGAAACAAAAATAATGGCCCTAGGGTGACCAGACGTCCCGATAAAATCGGGACTGTTCTGATATTGAGCAGTTTGTCCCACGGCCCGACCGTACTTGTCCCGACATTTTGTTTGGGGCACTTTTTTTTTTTTTTTTTTTTTTTCTGAGGCAGCGGTGACAGGTCAAGGGACCACCTTTTCAACTGTTACACTCACCAGGCACGTCCGGCAGCACTTCGGCGGCGGGTACTTCTTTCTTCGGTGGCAAGACTTATTACCCGCCGCCGACCGTCAGCGACTGACGGACCCGCTGCCGACGACCCGGATGAAGCAACTGAAAGGCGCTCCTCCTGCGACGGTCCCGATATTTTGTATTTAGCATCTTGTCACCCTGAATGGCCCCACACTTAGTCCAGCGTCAAAAAAGGGGCTGGGGCAGGAGGGCTACTGGAGGTCAGGCAGTTTTACCCTCATGGGGACAGCGTCCCCCACCCCCATCAGCTGGACTCCAGTATTTCTGCCCCCTCGCACCGGGCTAAGAGCTAGGGCCAGTCTCTCCAGCCCGGCCTGGTTCCCCTCCCCTAACCACAGACCCTGGTCTCCGCGCACGGCTCTTTCCAGCCCGAGGCGGTGACAGACCCAGCGGGGAGCAGCTCCCGCCCCAGGCCCAGCGCCGGAGCTCTGCGGCTCCCAGACTCTGCTCCCGCCGCCCGGAGCACTAGCTGAGCCGCTGACCGAGCCGGGCGCCCCCCGCTCGCTCGCCCCTGCCCGGGGCCGCGCCAGGGAACAGCCCACGGGCGGCGGGCCCCGGCCAATGGCAGCGCGGGGCGGGGGGCCTGGCTCCGCGCTCGCTGCTTCCCCTGGGCCGGCGGGGCCCGCGCTCGGTAAGTAGCGGGGCCGGGGGGTTCGCGGGGCCGGCCGGGGCTCTGCGGCCGCTGGAGCCGAGCAGATGGGGGAAGGGAACAAGCTCCGGGCCGGCTCCTCCCTTCCCGCCAGAACGCCGGGCGCCGTCCCGCAGCCGCGCGGTGCTCCGCAGCCTGCCGCCGTCGCGCTGCTGAGGAGACGGAGCGGGACTGAGCCCCGCGGCCCCCGGTGCTCCAGCCGCAGCCCGGGCACAGCGTCACCCACCCGCTCACGGGCTGGATCCCGGCTCTGCACCGCTGCGGCTCGGGGCCGTTGTCTCCCAGAGCGCGGGGCCAGTCGGGCTCCGGCTGCCCCCAGGCTTGGCGGGTGCTCGCCCTGGACCATGCGCTAGCGGCTGCACGTGTGTCCGGCCTAGTCCCAGTAAGCGGCGACTGGCGCCTCAGCCCCAGATCAACCCGTTACCAGCTGGTGTGCGGCCCCGAACGCTCCTCCGGCCGGAAGGAAACGTTCTGTAGGGGGTCCCCGCTGGGCACCGGGCAGCTCTGTGTGCAGGGGACCAGAGATGTGGGGCTTGTTCTGGAGGAAACAGGTTCTCTTTGGGGGCCTCCAGGGATTTTGTCCTGAGCTCTCACATTGTAACGCAAGGGGCTGACTCTTTAACTAAAGTTTCCTTGTAGGCACTGGAGTTAAACAGGCGTTAACAAACCCAGTCAAAACCAGGGTGTCTGACAAAAACCTCCCTTCCCTCTCAATTGTGCAGCTTTCATTCGGGCTGCTTATTGCACAACCTGTAACTGAAATTTGGTGCAAGTCTGTGTGGACAGGCTTATTTCAGATCCCATTTCAATGTAACTTTTGTCAGTTTCTTACAGGCTCAAGGTACACAAAAATAGGAGGTGCTTAATCCAGTATAGAAGTATAGTCCCACAGATTTGCACCCAGATCGCTAACAGTGTGAATTGCACTGATAACGTTATTTCAGTTGCATGTTGCTAAGTCTCTCATTCTCCAGGAACCAGGCAGAATTTCAGGGTGGACAAAACCTGAATTCCTCATGTAAACAATAAGCAGATACATTTTTTGTTTTTGACAAAAACCTTCCAGGCTTTTATTCATTATAAAGAAGCAAAAAATGGAAAAGCAATTTTTCCCTGCTCTGGCTAGTCACCATTACATGTGAATTGGAGCCTTAAAACAACAATAATTTATAAAATCCAGTTAGGATCTGAAATAATCACTACCTCTTCTGTAGTGCTTTTCATCAGTAGACTTCAAAATGCTATGCAAAAGAGATCAGTATTATCCCCATGTACAGATGAGGAAACTGAGGCACAGAGAGGTGATGTAACAGCCAAGCAGGGCCAGCTCTAGGCACTAGCTAAGGAAGCAGGTGCCTGGGGCAGCAAATCTGAAGGGGCGGCACTCCGGCTTTTTTTTCCTTTGGCGGCACTGCTGCAGCAGCTTTTACATTTTCTTTGCTTCGGCGGTACTGCTGCTGCAGGTTTTTGTTTTTGTTTTTTGCTTCGCCGCTTGGGGCGGCAAAAAAGGTAGAGCTGGCCCTGCAGCCAAAGTTACCCAGTAGCCCAAAGCCAGGAATAGAACACTGGTCTCTTAAATCCCAGGCCAGTGTTCTATCCAGTAGCACTCCCTGCCTATTGCAAATGAGCAGAATTCATGTGCATTCACTGTAAAATCACTAGCAAAATGAATGTAAAAATTGAGGAACCTGATTTCCCATTTCCCTGCTCTGTGGGTAGTCATTGACACCAGCAAAAAGTGAGTGCAGGATGGTGACAAAGCACTGCTGAATCAGAATGGTAGCATTTCCTCCCACTTTGCACTGAAGTAAATGAGGGCATGACCATGCTAGCCTTTTTACCTCAACTTCATGGATTGGGTATTGACACGAGAAGCAAGCGCGATTGTGAGGGCTGGTGTGGACACTCCCCACACATTTGTTCCAGGCTACAAATAGATGCTTTATCCTAGGGCTCTGCGTAGGTGAAAAGGTCCAGCTTAGATAAATCTGCACCTGAAGGTGCAGGGTAATAGAGAATCAGTCCCAAAGTGCATAAGAACGTCCATACTGGGTCAGATCAAAGGTCCATCTAGTCCAGTATCCTGTCTTCCGACAGTGGCCAATGCCAGGTGCTTCAGAGGGAATGAAGAGAACAGGCAATCATCAAGTGATCCATCCCCATCACCCATTCCCAGCTTCTGGCAAACAGAGGCTAGGGACACCATTCCTGCCCATCCTGGCTAATAGCCAGGATGAATGTATCTAGTTCTTTTTAGAACCCTGTTGTAGTCTTGGCCTTCACAACATCCTCTGGCAAGGAGTTCCACAAGTTGACTGTGCGTTGTGTGAAGAAATACTTCCTTTTGTTTGTTTTAAACCTGCTGCCTATTAATTTCATTTGGTGATCCCTAGTTCTTGTGTTATGAGAAGGAGTAAATAACACTTCCTCATTTACTTTCTCCACACCCATCATGATTTTATAGACTTCTATCATATCCCCCCTTAGTTGTCTCTTTTCCAAGGTGAAAAATCCCAGTCTTATTAATCTCCTGGTGAGGCCTCATTTGGAGTACTATGTCCAGTTTTGGGCCCCACACTACAAAAAGGATGTGGATAAATTGGAAAGAGTCCAACGGAGGGCAACAAAAATGATTAGGGGGCTGGAGCACATGACTTATGAGGAGAGGCTGAGGGAACTGAGATTGTTTAGCCTGCAGAAGAGAAGAGTGAGGGGGGATTTGATAGCTGCTTTCAACTACCTAAAAGGGGGTTCCAAAGAGGATGGATCTAGACTGTTCTCAGTGGTAGAAGATGACAGAACAAGGAGTAATGGTCTCAAGTTGCAGAGGGGGAGGTTTAGGTTGGATATTAGGACAAACTTTTTCACTAGTAGGGTGGTGAAGCACTGGAATGGGTTACCTAGGGAGGTGGTGGAATCTCCTTCCTTAGAGGTTTTTAAGGTCAGGCTTGACAAAGCCCTGGCTGGGATGATCTAGTTGGGGTTGGTCCTGCTTTGAGCAGGGGGTTGAACTAGATGACCTCCTGAGGTCCCTTCCAACCCTGAGATTCTATGATTCTATGATTCCTCATATGGAAGCTGTTCCATGCCCCTACTCATTTTTGATGCCCTTTTCTGAACCTTTTCCAATTCCTATATATCATTTTTGAGATGGGGTGACCACATCTCCACACAGTATTCAAGATTTATCTAGAGGCAATATGATATTTTCTGTTTTATTATCTATCCCTTTCTTAATGATTCCCAACATTCTGTTCGCTTTTTTGACTGCCGCTGCACATTGAGTGGATGTTTTCAGAGAACTATCCACAATGACTCCAAGATCTCTTTCTTGAGTTGTAACAGCTAATTTAGACCCCATCATTTTATATGTGTAGTTGGGATTATGTGCAGTTCTACTGAGCAAAATGGTGTTGTGGGCTTCATGTCCGTTGCGTCTCAGTAGCTATGGCTGCTTGATTTATAAATAAAAAGATGCTTTCTGGAGCTGCAAGTTCAGCCTGGGCTCTGACAGTCAAGCTAGGTTCTTGCCTGCTCTCGATTCATGATCATTAACTAAAGGTATATCTACCCTGCAACGGGAGGTGTAATTTCCAGCTAGTTGCTTGTTTACAATCCCATCCAAGACTCTACATTTGTACTTGGGCAGCTAGCCTATCCCACTGCCATGGCTACACTGCTACTTTTAGTTCACTAGCTTGATCAGAGACATGTACGTCTACCCAGGCTGGAAATGATACCTTCATCTCAGGTGTAGAGGTTCCATAACGGCTTGTATATACTAGAAGTGCTACAGCAGCAGTGCTCCGGTGCTTCTGGTGAAGACACTCTATGTTGATGGGAGAGAGCTCTCCCGTTGGTGTAATAAAGCCACCTCCACCAGAGAGCTTCTCCCACTGACATAGCACTGTCCACACCAGCGCTTAGGTCAGTGTAACTTATGTCGCTCAGCAGCATGGTTTATTCACACCCCTGAGCAATGTAAATGATGCCCACATAAACTGTACTGTAGACCTAGCCTAAGTGCTGGCCAAATCCCACCCTCATTGACTGTGCAGCCTGCCAGGGTGCAGTGTGGGTTACTGTACCAGCAGTGCTCCCAGCATGTAGAGAGGGAGGCTATAAACGAGGATTAGATCAGTGGGGTAGCAAAGACATAAAGAACTTGCTTCCCGGATCTTCATTGCTGAAGATGAGTGAGAAGGAGCAGGGCCCTCCTTACCCATAGGCAAAGCAGGCAGCTGCTTAGGGCACCAGGAGATTTGGGGCACCAAACTTCCTGGTGCCCTGCACGGCTGCGTGCTGGTCCGGCTCTTCCCCAGGGCCCCCGCCCCTGCTCCGCCCCAGCCCCGCCCCTGCTCTGCCCCAGCCCAGCCCCCACTCCCCATAGCTCTGCAGAAGGGCCGGGCCTGCACTCACCAGCGGTGGGAAGTGCAGCGACCCGGCCCCAGCTGCGCCGCCAGTGAGTGCTGGGGGGTGGTTCCCCCCTGTCCCCCAAGCCAGCCCCCCACCCTCCCAGAGGCCTGTGGCAGCCTTTCCTCCAAAGTGTTCATCCAGGCAGAGCTCACCGCTGGGTGGTCTTCCCCTGCCCTGTGTTGGATGTTGCTCCCCCTGTCCCATCTCTTAGGAGCCCTGAGGCTGTACAGTGCTTTCTTCCTCATGGTTGTGGAGGGAGTTAGCATTGCTTCTTGCAGGATTAACTGTCCCGGGATGCCGCACTGGAAATCTCCCCAGTCCAATGGAGAATGGCTGCCTCCCACACTCGCTCATCTGTGCAGCTCCATCCATGTGGAGTTCACAGGCTCTGAGTCGGGGTGGGGGTGGGAGTCTGGACTTCCCAGTCTGCATGCACCCACTCTTTCTCCCCCATCATCAGCCTAGAACATGGGTTCTCAACCTTTTTCTTTCTGAGGCCCCCCTGTCATGGACTCACAGGACTTGTGCTCTCTCTCAGCTCCCTACGGTCCTTGGGAGGCACCCCCTTCAGTGCGACAGCCCTTCTTGGGGGTCCACTGTCTCTCGGGGTTAAGCCCTTGGCCCCTCCGCCCCCTGGAACCACACCTCTCTGAGCCCTCAGCATGCCTGTCTCTTGCCGTGGGCCCCCTCAGGGAGTCCACTCACTCTGGACACCCAGGGCCTCCACTCCCAGAGAGAATAATGCAACCCTGATCTCTAGACCAGAGTGACCCTCATCCAGCGTAAAACAGAAGTGTTTATTGAGCATCTGAACCCAACACAGGAAGCTCTCCGAGCCCTCAGGCCTAGCATCCCTCAGCACAGTACATCTAGGTCAGGGATCGGCAACCTTGGGCATGTGGCCTGACAGGGAAAGCCCCCTGGCAGGCCTGGCCGGTTTGTTTACCTGCTACGTCCACAGGTTCGGCTGATCGCAGCCCAGGGGCCCTATGATAGCAGGTGAACCACTTGTACCAGTGATTCTTTCCCCTGGGCTACTTCCCTCTCCTGACCTTCAGCTTGTGGGGCTTCCTGCCTTCCCTCTGCACAATCCAGGTGTCCCTTTACCTAGGATCTTGGTCTTCTTAGCCCGCTGCAGCACTTCTCAAAACTCTCCTCCGCTTTCCTCCGAACTGCTCTTTGTTCCACCACCAATCCACTCTGTTTCAACTCCTCCTCACTCTGCTCCAGCTCCTCCTCACTCTGATTGAAGCAGGGGGATTTTATCAGGTGACTGGCTTCAGGTGCTCTAATTGGTTTCATAGACTCATAGACTTTAAGGTCAGAAGGGACCATTATGATCATCTAGTCTGACCTCCTGCACAATGCAGGCCACAGACTCTCACCCACCCACTCCTGGAATAATCCTCTCCCCTATGTCTCAGCTATTGAAGTCCTCAAATCATGGTTTAAAGACTTCAAGATCCAGAGAATCCTCTGGTAAGTGACCCGTGCCCCATGCTGCAGAGGAAGGCAAAAAATCTCCAGGGCCTCTGCCAATCTACCCTGGAGGAAAATTCCTTCCCGACCCCAAATATGGCGATCAGCTGAACCCCGAGCATGTGGGCAAGACTCAACAGCCAGACACCCAGGAAAAAGTTCTCTGTAGTAACTTCTAACATCCCATCATTGCCATCAGTGATCCTATTTACCACGGATGGCAATTTTACCACTGACTAAGATCATGTTATCCCATCAAACCATCCCCTCCATAAATGTATCTAGCTTAATCTTGAAGCCAGATAGGTCTTTTGCCCCCACTGCTTCCCTTGGAAGGCTGTTCCAGAACTTCACTCCTCTGATGGTTAGAAACCTTCGTCTAATTTCAAGTCTAAACTTCCTGATGGCCAGTTTATATCCATTTGTTCTTGTGTCCACATTGGTACTGAGCTGAAATAATTCCTCTCCCACCCTGGTTTCAGGTGCTTTTAATTAATCTACGGGGAATAAGGCTTCTCCTCATTCTAGATCACTCTCCTGCTGCCTTCTGGCCATGCTGTATCACATATCCTCCCCCCCTGCTCAACACCATGGGGTTGGGCAACTTGGGACGAGAGGCAATGCTTTCGTGACAAGCCATCTGCGTTGCTGTGTTGGCTTCCGGCCCTATGCTGTACTTGGAAATGAAAAGGTTGCAGAGATAGGAACCATCTAGTCACTCTTGCATTCTTCTCCTTGTTTCTGTGCATCCACTGGAGTGGGGCATGGTCTGCCACCAGGGTAAATCGCCGCCCCAGTAGGTAGTAATGGAGAGTTTCCATGGCCCATTTTATCACCAGACATTCCTTTTCAACGACTGCATACTTTTGTTCCCTGGGGAGGAGCTTCCGGCTGAGGTACAGGATCGGGTGTTCCTCCTCCCCTACCATCTGCGAAAGGACGGCTCCTAGCCCTACCTCCGAGGCATCTGTTTGTAGAACGAATTCTTTCTTGAAGTCTGGGGCTATGAGTACAGGATGGCAGCAAAGGGCTGTCCTTAAATCTGCAAATGCCCCTTCTGCTGCATCAGACCACTTTACTATCTCGGGGCCCCGAGCCTTTATCAGGTCAGTCAATGGCCCTGCTCTTGTGGCAAAATGAGGGATGAATCTCCGATAGTACCCTACTAACCCGAGAAATGCTCTGACCTGCTTTTTACGGATTGGCCGAGGCCAATCTTGTATTGCCTCCACTTTGTTCCATTGGGGTTTTACCAAACCTCTCCCTACTACATACCCAAGGTATCTGGCTTCAGCTAGTCCTATCACGCACTTGAGAGGGTTGGCAGTGAGGCCAGCCTTCCTCAGGATGTCTAGTACCGCTTCTGCTTTTACTAGGTGTGTTTCCCAGTCAGGGCTATGGATGACTAGATCGTCTAAATAGGCGGTGGCATACCTGGCATGGGGTCGCAACAATTTATCCATAAGTCGTTGGAATGTTGCTGGGGCCCCATGGAGTCCGAAAGGGAGGACAGTGTATTGGAACAGGCCATCAGGTGTAGAGAAAGCTGTCTTCTCCTTGGCGTTCTTGGCCAGGGGAATTTGCCAATATCCTTTAGTCAGGTCCAGAGTGGTTAGGTATCGGGCCTTGCCTAACTGATCAACTAGCTCGTCGACACGTGGTATTGGATAGGCATCGAATTGGGTCATTCAACTTCCGGAAGTCATTACAAAACCTCCAGGTGCCGTCAGGCTTGGGTACTAAGACGATAGGACTGGACCACTGGCTGTGGGATTCTTCAATAACCCCAAGCTCCAACATCATCTTCACTTCTGTCCTAATTTCCTCTCTTTTAGCTTCCGGTATCCGGTATGGTCTTATCGTCACCCTTATTCCGGGCCTGGTGACGATATGATGTTGGACCAGTGTCGTACGGCCTGGCTGTGTACAGAACACATCTTGGTTCCGTTGGATCATATCAATGACCTCTGTTCGTAGTTCTGGGGCTAACTCAGGGGATATCCTCACCTGCCCCTGTCGGTCATCCGTCTGGGGTGGAGCTCTCCAAATGACCAGGCACGTCTCTCGGTCACGCCAGGGCTTCAGCAAGTTTACATGGTAGATCAGCTCTGGTCTTCGGCGGTCTGGTTGTCTGACCTTATAGTCCACTTCCCCAATGGCTTCCACTATCTCATACGGCCCATGCCAGCTGGCTAGGAGTTTGCTTTCTGCTGTCGGCACTAGCACCATCACCCGTTCTCCTGGCTGAAATTTCCGTACTTTCGCCTGGCGGTTGTAATAAGTCCGCTGGGTCTCTTGTGCTTTTTCCAAATGTTCTCGTACTATAGGGGTTACTGGAGCTATTCGCTCTCTCATCTGTGTCACGTGCTCAATGACATTCTTTCCTGGGTTGGGTTGTTCTTCCCAGTCCTCCTTGGCGATGTCTAATATTCCGCGTGGGTGGCGTCCGTATAGTAGCTCAAAGGGAGAGAAACCGGTGGACGCCTGGGGGACTTCCCGTATTGCAAACATTAGGTATGGTAGAAGGGTATCCCAGTCTTTTCCGTCCTGTGCTACCACCTTCCGGATCATACCTTTAAGGGTGCGGTTAAACCTCTCGACCAGGCCGTCTGTTTGGGGATGGTAGACTGAGGTCCTTATGGCATGGATGCGGAGCAGGGTACATAAGTCCTTCATTAATTTCGACATGAAAGGGGTTCCTTGGTCAGTCAGGATCTCCTTAGGGATGCCCACTCTGGCAAAAACCTGGAGTAGTTCTTTTGCTATTGCCTTGGATGTGGGGTTTCTTAAAGGAATGGCTTCTGGATACCGTGTGGCATAGTCAAGGATGACTAGTACATTTCGGTGACCCCGTGCTGATCATAGAATCATAGAATATCAGGGTTGGAAGGGACCTTAGGAGGTCATCTAGTCCAACCCGCTGCTCAAAGCGGGACCAATCCCCAATTTTTGCCCCAGATCCCCAAATGGCCCCCTCAAGGATTGAACTCACAACCCTGGGTTTAGCAGGCCAATGCTCAAACCACTGAGCTATCCCTCCCCCCTTTCCAGCGGGCCCACAAGGTCCATGGCTATCCTTTCGAACGGGACTTCAATAACAGGCAAAGGTACTAATGGAGCCCTAAAGTGAGGTCGAGGGCTATGCAACTGGCATTCTGGGCAGGAGGCACAATAGCGTTGGACCTCCGCACGTATTCCTGGCCAATAAAACCTTCTTAGGACTCTATCCAGTGTCTTGTCTATTCCTAGATGTCCCCCAAATAAATGACTGTGAGCTAGCTCTAGTACTGCCCTTGTGTGTTTCCGTGGGACTAAGAGCTGCTCTACTTCTTCCCCTCGGATCTGCACTATTCGGTACAACAGATCACGTTTGATCACATAATACGGCCCCGGGCCTTTGGTCTTTCCTTCCACCGGTACGCCATTTACTTCCACTACCTCCTCCCTCACATTCGCATATAGCGGGTCATTGGCTTGGTCCTGCCTGAAATTCTCACAGGCGGTACCGATCTGACCTAATTCCAGGGGGCCTATTTCTACTCCGCCCCCTGGGTTGCCCCTACTTGGGCTAGGAACTGCCTCTGAGTCCTCACTGGCCTGAATTGTCTCCTGGCCTCCTGAACGGGTTCGCTTACCAACAAGGGAGGCTTTCTGGTTCTCTGCTAGAATCCTGGTCCCTAGCCTTTTATCTGCCCTCCTTTCCCGCCTAGACTTTCGGGGTTTCCCGGGGGATGAGAATAGCTCTGGGGCAAATTCAGCAAAAATTGGGGTGAAGCTATCTGTAGGTGCCTCCATTTCAGCCCAGGGGTTGCTACCCTCCCTTGGCTCTACTGGGGGGAGTAAGTTCTCAAACCCAGGGAAGTCCCTACCAATTAAGACCGGGTAGGGGAGCCTAGGGACCACCGCTGCAGTTACCCTGGTAGTGTTCCCCTGGATCTCAATCCGTACTAGGATTGTGGGGTAGAAATTTACGGTGCCATGAACGCATGTTACCCCTGTGGTTTTGGCCCGGGTTAGTTGGTCTTGCCCCACCAACTTCCCCGAGACCAGCGTGACAGCACTCCCAGAATCTACTAATGCTGTGGTCACAATACCATTCATTTTTACTGACCTTGTATACCCATGTGGGGTCATTGCGACCCCTACCAGGCCAATTAGGCCACATTGTTCCCCAGGATCACCCAGATTGCACTGCATAGGCTCTTCCCTGTTGGGGCATTGGGCTGCTATATGCCCCAATTCCCCACACTCGTAACACCGACCCCTTATCCCGGTTGTCGCCCTCTGCCTGGGGCTATTTGGTCGCCCCCCCCCAGCCCTCTCTTCCCAAACCCCCAAGTCCCTTCTTGGACTCAGGCCCTTCCTCAATGTCTTTCCTCCCAGTTATAGTTCTCCTGTAGTTCTCGGTGGTCCGGGACCTTAGGTTTGGGGCTGGCTTCCTGGGTTGCCGTGTTTCACCCCCTGGGGTCTGGAACAGTTCACGAGCTGCTAGCTGTCTTTCCACGGGGGAGACCAACTCATCATAGGTGGAGGGGTCATTCTGGCCAACCGAAGCCCGGAGGCCTGGTAGTAGCCCCCTCATATACCGGTCCAGTACCAGGAGCTCCATCATCTTCTCAGAGCTGAGGGCCTCAGGGCGCAGCCATTTCCGGGTCAGGTGGATCAGGTCAAACAATTGCGATCTGGGTGTCTTGTCCTCTGTATACTGCCACTCATGGAACCTCTGGGCTCGCAATGCCCTAGTTACTCCGGATCTGGCCAGGATCTCTGCCTTCAGCTGCGGGTAATCTGCTGCAGTCTCTGCGGCCATATCGTAGTATACCTTCTGGGCCTCCCCACACAGGAATGGGGCAAGGATACCGGACCACTGGTCTCAGGGCCAGGCCTCCCGCAGGGCTGCTCTCTCAAAAGCCAGGAGATATGCCTCCACATCATCCTCCCGTGTCATTTTCTGTAGGCAGTGGCTGGCCCGTATAGTCCGGGTCCCATCGCAGTTCTGGCTTCGCTCCATAAGGGCCTTCATCTGGTTCACCAGCTCCTGCAGCAGGGCTCGGTCCTGGGCAGCCTGACTCATCAACAGACGATTAGTCTCTTGCTGTACCCTAGTTGCCTCCTGTTGGGCGGTTGCTTGGACCCGGGTAGCCTCCTGCAGGGCCGCGGTGGCTTGTATTAGGGCCTTGATTACGTCGTCCATCTTAAGGACTGGATTGTTTTGGCTAACCCTGGTTTAAGTCCCCAGCGCGGAGATCCAACCCCTGACACCACGTGTGGCAAATTGCCAGCACTACTATGATGGGTCCCGCACTTTCTCTTCTTGTGGGGGGTTTCAGGATGCCATTTCTTGCCCCTGAACTGGGGTAACAGCTATCCTACTAGTATCCCAGGGAAGGGGAGTGGAGAGGGAGGGACCCAGGCCCACCCTCTACTCTGGGTCCCAGCCCAGGGGCCCTATGATAGCAGGTGAACCACTTGTACCAGTGATTCTTTCCCCTGGGCTACTTCCCTCTCCTGACCTTCAGCTTGTGGGGCTTCCTGCCTTCCCTCTGCACAAGCCAGGTGTCCCTTTACCTAGGATCTTGGTCTTCTTAGCCCGCCGCAGCACTTCTCAAAACTCTCCTCTGCTTTCCTCCGAACTGCTCTTTGTTCCACCACCAATCCACTCTGTTTCAACTCCTCCTCACTCTGCTCCAGCTCCTCCTCACTCTGATTGAAGCAGGGGGATTTTATCAGGTGACTGGCTTCAGGTACTCTAATTGGTTTCAGGTGCTTTTAATTAATCTACAGGGAATAAGGCTTCTCCTCATCCTAGATCACTCTCCTGCTGCCTTGTGGCCATGCTGTATCACAGTACTCATAAACTGTAATCAAGTCACCCCTTAACCTTCTTTTTGTTCAACTAAATAGATTGAGCTCTCTGAGACTATCACTACAAGGCATGTGTTCTAATCCTTTAACCATTCTTGTGGCTCTTGTCTGAACCCTCTCCAGTTTATCATGATCCTTCTTGAATTGTGGGCACCAGAACTGGACACAGGATTCCAGCAGTGATTGCACCAGTGCTAAATACAGAGATAAAATAACCTCCCTACTCCCACTCAAGATTCCCATTTATGCATGCCAGACTTGCATGAGATGGACGAGATACACCTATGTTGCCAGTAGGAAACCTATTTGCCGAGAGCAGAGGAAATTCTGAGTTCAGTTCTGGAATCTGGAACGGAGTGTGCACTCATGGTTATGGAGCCTCCTGCCCCCGTCCCCTCTGCTCCGAACACTGCCCAGGCTCCTGCTGCTGGCTCCTGCACCCTCCGGCTTCTTCATGCTGCCTAGGCACCAGCAGCGGGGTCAGTAAGTGCACAGGAAAAGGAGTCTCTGTGCTCTCTATTCTGTTGCTTGGTGTCTCAGCGTCTTCTGGTGGTCAGGTGGAGCAATTGCAGAAAAAGTCCTGCTTAGCTTCCACATCCCTCAGCTGGAACATGCTCAGTTGCTCTGAGGGGGTGGTGTATGCGCAGTATGTGTCGCGTGTAGGAGTTGTGTGGATGGAACTTGCTCAGTGAAAATATACTTTTCAGAGAATAAGATGCCAGCCTCTAACAAACATCTACTGAGCAGGGGGAAAATGCAGGCTTAGAATTTGGTCAAATTAGATTGCACATTCACAGGGACAGCAAAAGGCACCTCACTGATACCAAGGCCACCCCCCAACAAATGTCAAGCCCCTGCTCTAATACATGGAGGAGGTAGAGCTTCTCAATGAAACCGTTGTAAATATGTTTTTTTTATCATGAGCATGTTCTGGAAAATGGCTGAACCATTTTAGCTATCTCTTTCCAAAAGCATTGACCCTGAGGCAGACACCCACTCTGGGAAATCTCAGCTTGACTATTAAAGTCTGCCAAAGTTATAAGCAACTGAAAACAGGGTCTCCTAATGAAAAGTGCTGGGCAACTTTATACGTGTCATGACTAGCTCTGCCCATAACATATATTACAAAAAATGTGTTTTCCTTCTGGAAACAGCACTGGCATTTTAAAACGACTTTCTACGTTTCTCCCAAGGTGTCTGTGCTCTGGAGATCCAGCGCTAACCACACACAACTGTCCTATTTTAAAACAATTTTTGCAGATATAATTAAATTAAAATGTGCCCCCTTTTATTACAAACCACACACTTTTGCTCATGCAAAAATCTCATTGGCTTACAAAATTTCCTAGCTGTAGTATCGCCCATGGTACAGCCTCAATTCTAATGAATATGGTTCTTCATTGAGACTACTGGACAAAAGCAGACCCTGTAGTTCTCTTGGGATCCCCAGTCTGTGCTGCTTAGTTCTACAGTACCACATAAGGTCTCTCCAGGTCCTAGAGGTGTGTCAGCAGTGCAGTGTGTCAGTGTGCCTTTGGGGCACAGACTGGCCTGTCATATTACAGCACCTTTTCCATGCTGGTGTACTGCCGACAGACTAGATGGGACAGACCCTCACACCTAGAAGGTGTGTGGGTTAAACTGGCTTAAGCATGAATTGACCTATCCCCTTGTGGCTCATGACTGATCCTAGTGCCCACACCTGCAGTAGAAACTCAAGCCAGTGGCCCTTCCTTTTATTAATTTGGATAGTGAGTTCAAGTATCACCTGAATCACCTATGACCAACATCACGGAGAGCTGTAGCTTTGAAGCTCTGTGCATGGCTTGCTGCTGCTTTCCAGGAGGAGGTGACATTCCCCCGATATTTCGATGCAACACAACGTGCAAATTACAGAGCTCTGGTTATAGCCATTCCCATTGGTCACATGGTGTCTGGAAAACTGTAATCTGACCTGACAGAAGTGTTAGCTCTGTTGTTTGGCTTCTTTTTTTAAAAATGTGTGCGTGAGAACATACTGTTTGCTACAGTGACCCAATGGAATTTCTGGCTACAGCCAGGCAAGAGGGCTGGCCAAGTTTCCCTAGCTCTGACAATATATCTCAATCAAGATTTGCATCAGTCTTGGTATCCCAGTCCTGCCTGCAGTTCTCCAGCTGAGCAAGAGCGCTAAGCTTTAGTCTTGGACTCCACACCATTCTAGCAGGCCGCCTCAGCCTTCATTCACAGTAGCTATGATGCTTCATTCCTTGCCTTTGAGTAATTCTACTGAAGTCAGTGGAGTCACTCCAGATTTATGACTGAGATCAGAATCTGGCCTTTTGTATTGTTGAGGGGCCTTGGTTGGAGACCTCACCTTGCTTAAGAAGAGTTTTCTATTCAGTGATTTCATATGCCTGGATGGGCATGTGTTACTTCTGCCAGCATGGCAGTACTATCAGTAGCATTCAGGATGGCCTCAAGAAAGAGATAGTGTCCTCTCTGATTGGTTAAATGCCTTCTGTCCCTCCTCAAGGGCTGACTCTCAGGGTGTTTGTTGTATGATCTTGTGGTGGATATAGCTTTTGCCAGGTCATTTCTACTTGGGAATCTAGCATTCTTTCCCACTTGTAATGGGGGTAACTTTGGCATTCTTGTTGACGTATTTCTTCTGTTCTAGTTTCTTGGCATTGTAGCTTTTTTATAACTACTTCAGGACTCAGGAAGCTTGTTGGATGTTGGCACCAAGGTTTTTGTGCTTCTCGCATAAGTCTCTGAACTGATGATCCTTATAAAGGATTGTGAAATGTGTTTGAATACTCTGATAATCCTAGGTAAGGATAACTTAATTTATCCAAGGGAAATCAAGTTCTTTGCTGCTTGTTCTGACTTTTCTGTCAACTCATTGATATGATCTAGTTAGATATGTTATCTTGATGGCATCATTCACGCATGGCCAGATTCAAAGGGAATTGCTGAAGTGTGTCCCTCATGAATTGTGGACTATATCTGTTACTAACTAATCTGGAGTCCCATGGCGAGCAAAGGTTGCAATGTGTTGGTGTGTTGCTACTTGATGTGTTCTGTAACAGCCGAATTTTGTTTGTAAATTGAGTAGTAATCCAATAATCAGAGGTACTCTTTCCTATTTCATTCATAGATTTTTAAGGACAGAAGTGACCTTTGTGACATCTTGTCTGGCCTCCTGCGTAACACAGACAATAGACTTGCCCCCATTGATTCTTGCATCAAGCCCAATAACTTGTGTTAAACTGGAGGATATCTTTTAGAAAGAGACATCCAAATTTGATTTAAAGATTTCAAGTTACAGAGAATCCATCTCATCCTTAGGTAGGTTGTACCAATATTTAGTTATGCTCACTGTTAAAATTGTGTACCTTCTTTCTGGTTTGAATTTATCTAGCTTCAACTGATATCCACCAAATCTTGTTTTTGTCTTTACAAGATTATAGAGCCCTCTACAATCAGAAATCTTCTCCCTGTTAGCTAAGCGAGGCCCCTGTCATAAAATTAAGCGAGGCCCCTGTCATAAAATTCTCTCTTAATCTCCTAGCAATAAAATCTTCTGACCTTGCTCGAATCTGTTTATCTTGCACAAATATTCTTGCATCGGTTCCTCTGCCACCCTGATTAAACTGAGTAACTATAGAAACCAGTTTGAACAGGTCAGTCTGAGATGAGGCAGTAGTGCCTTCTTTTGTCTGTCTTAAAACTATAAATGCTGATGCTTGTCACTAATAAAGTTGCCACATGCCTCCACAGCGGTTAGCTGCGGAGGAGTTGTGTGCCCTTTGATCAAAGTTTCTCGGCCTCAGTGTGTTTCTTACATGGCCTCTGACAGTTTGTGAGCTGTGAGTCCAACTCCGCATTACCCGGGTGTTGAGACGGTGAGTAGGACAAGCTGATTTTTACCTAACAATTTGGGGGCTCGTCCGGGATCCTTCTGGTGCGGCTCCTCTGTTTGGCGGTTGGTTCACTCTTTCTCAGACTGGCAGGCGCCACGGGAGATTTCTCCCAGTCACTCTGAGATTGAGGGGTGGACCGCCGGATTGCAGGATAAGTGTCAGTTGGAAAGCTCCTGTCAGACACCATGAGGCAAGGGACTAGTGTCCCTGTTGGGAGCCCTTTGGGCATTATGAATAAGTTGTGGGATGAAGGAAAATTGCCGGTCCAAAAGGGAATGACCAAAAGGAAATTAAGTATCAGAGGGGTAGCCGTGTTAGTCTGGATCTGCAGAAGCGACAAAGGGTCCTGTGGCACCTTATAGACTAACAGAGGTATTGAAGCATAAGCTTTTGTGGGTCAATACCCACTTCTTCGGATGCAAGCAGTGGAAATGTCCAGAGGCAGATATAAATGTGCAGGGAAGATTCAGGCTAGAGATAACGAGGTAAGCTAATCAGGGAGGGTGAGGCCCTCTTCTAGCAGTTGAGGTGTGAACACCAAGGGAGGAGAAACTGCTTTTGTAGTTGGCTAGCCATTCATAGTCTTTGTTTAGTCCTGAGCTGATGGTGTCAAATTTGCAAATGAACTGAAGCTCTACAGTTTCTCTTTGGAGTCTGGTCCTGAAGTTTTTTTTGCTGCAGGATGGCTACCTGTCAATCTGCTATTGTGTGGCCAGGGAGATTGAAGTGTTCTCCTACAGGCTTTTGTATATTGCCATTCCTTATATCTGATTTGTGTCCATTTATCCTTTTATGTAAGGACTGTCCAGTTTGACCGATGTACATAAGGAAATTGTACACTCTGTGTGACAGATTGGACTGGATATACTGCAGTATTGGCCAATCCAGAGGAACGGTGGCCTATGTATGGTTCTTTTGAGCGGGCCGCCTTAAGGGGAGTAAGGGGCCAACTCAAAGACAACCATCCACGACAGTTGGATTATTGGTATTGTTGGGATTCTGCAGAGGGACTGTGGAAATCTTTAAAGATAATGGCAGTCCGATCCTCTTCCGAGGAGGATATCCCTCCCCCAAGTTATTTTAATGAAGAATGTAAGCCACGGCGTGTTTTGGATCGCCATTTGATTCCTTCCGCCCCTGCCCCGATGTATCCTTCCCTTGAGGGCACTCCTCAGGGGTCGGAAGTGATTTTGCCAGCCTCCCCTCTGGAGTCTGACAAAACTGGATGGGAAGAAGGGAGAGACTCCTCTCCGGACAGAGCAATCACTCGCAGTAGGGCAAAGTGGGTACGACTACGGGAATTGCAGAATAAAATCGAAGAATTGCAGGATAAAATCGAAGAAGCTCTGGAGCGGAGTAGTCCTAAGAGACCCCCCCCTCCAGATGCCTCTTCAGGTATATGATCAACCCTTTCTGGGTACTGATGGTGTTTTACAGCATGCCAATATTGTTGAAACAAAAGGATGGCTTGAATGGGATCTTAAGGAGTGGGGAAGGTTGGCAGGGATTTTCGGAGATAAGCCTTAGAGGATCTTAGAATTAGTGGAACGGTTGTTTACAAGTCATAATCCTACTTATGCAGATGTTTACCAGTTGTTAGGAAGGGTTTTGACAGGGGAGGAGAGAAGTAGATTGTGGATGGCAGAAAGAGAATGGGGTGATGCTAACCCCAGGAATGTTATTTGGATGAATAGACGGACTGAGGCGGCTCAGTGGGGCCCACAGGAATGGACAGAGGCTAGAAGAACTCAGCTAAGAACAGACAGGGAAAGATTGTTGGGCAGACTGAGAGACATGGCTCACCACCGCCCACCTAACCAGGCTAAATTCCTGCAAATTCGTCAGGAACCCGATGGACCCCTCAGAAAATTCTGGTCACGGTTATTTGAGGGGGCTCGGATGTTCACCCAGTTGAACTCTGAGAGAAGGGAGGATCATCCTACCCTTATTTCACATTTTGTGACTCAGTCCTTGCCCCCTGTACGGGACTATTTTTTGAATTTCCACCCTGGGTGGGGTGGTGAGTCTGTCACCTCAGTCTTGGATGTAGCTGACTTTGCGTGGGAAAAGGAGAAAGAGCGTAGCAAAAAGAAGGATAGGAAGGAGGAGTATAAGCTGATGGCTTTCGCCTTCCATGGTGGCCGTGGGGGTGCTCGGGGTCGCGGACGTGGTCGAGGGAGAGGATTTCAGGGTACTAGGGGGAGAGGATCTTGGCTGCCCCAGCCATCGGGAAATTGTTTCCAGTGCGGACGACTGGGTCATTTTAGACGCGACTGCCCCTGGGGACGCTCAGGTGGCTCGGCTGTAGCTGTTAATAATTATGCCGAAGACGAGTTCATTTCTACGCCGCCTGCTCAACCTGTTCCCCAGGCCTGGGTCAACTACGGAGGACAGCAGCAGCATCCTAAGTGACGGTGCCCTGAAGGCGGACATTCTGATGGTCTTATCTCTTTAATGTCTTTAGCAGGCTCCCTCCTCTCCTTTTCCTCTCCCACTAAGGAGCCTCGGTTAACCCTTTCAGTTCAAGGCTTCTCTGTATCTTTTCTTATGGACACAGGGGCTACCTTTTCCCTTTTAAACCATGCCCCCTCCTCGTGGTTATCTCCTGAGGTAAAAACTGCAACGGGGGTGGAGGGAAATCTACAAACTCTTGGGCTTACTTTGCCTTTGAATGTTGTTTTTGCTAATAAGTGTTTTTCTCACCGTTTTCTTTTTTCCCCAGCCTGCCCGATCCCCTTGATGGGGCAAGATTTGCTGTGTAAACTTGAGGCCACTTTAACCTGCACTCCTGAGGGGGTGGGATTATTAATGACTATGCTAGGAGATTCGGCCATAGTTTCGGGTACTCAGGAATCCTTTTCTTCCCTCCCTGCCGAACTCACTGATTTGCCTTCGTCCCTTTGGGGAATCTCTGATACCGATGTTGGCCTGCTCCTTTTAGCAGAATCCGTTAGGATTCAAGTTGAGCCTTCTTTACCCCCTCCGTCTATCCCTCAGTACCCCCATCACTAGAAGCCCGGGAGGGTATCCGCCCTATCATTGAGGGATTTATTGCACAAAAGTTAGTTCGTCCTCAGCGCACCCCCTGTAACAGTCCTATCCTCCCCGTTAAGAAACTTCCTAAAAAGGAAGGAGATCCTGTCCGCTGGCGCTTTGTACAGGATCTGCGCCTTATTAACCGATATGTGATTCCCCTTCACGCAGTAGTCCCTGATCCCGCTACTATTATTAGTCAGATTCCCTGGGACGCTAAGTGGTTTACTGTTATTGATTTGAAATCAGCTTTTTTTAGCATCCCTGTGCACCCTGATTCTCAGTATCTTTTTGGTTTCACCTGGGAGGGGCAGAGTTATGTTTGGCAGCGCCTCCCACAAGGCTTTCGGGACAGTCCCACGATTTTCAGCCAATGCCTTCGCCACGACCTGGAAGGTTTTGCCTGCTCACAGGGATCTACATTGGTTTGCTATGTAGATGACATTCTGCTAGGTAATCGAGAGGAAGCAGCTCTCCGAATCGACGGTAAGGCACTTTTATCATACTTGCATTCCAGAGGGCACAAGGTAGACCCCAACAAGATTCAGTGGGTCTCCCAGAGGGTCCGTTACCTTGGGTTTCTGTTAACTCCGGAGGGACGACTGATGGATCCAGCCCGTATAAAGACTATTCAACAGTGCCCCCTGCCTATCACTAAGAAACAGCTTCGGGGTTTTTGGGGACTGATAGGATTTGGTCGCCCTTGGTTACCCTCCTGTGGGGAACTGAGTAAGCTGCACAGAATTCAGTTATAGTGTCAAGTTGATCTGCACAAACCTTGTTCCAATGTCAAGAATCACATGAGGTTTTCTTGATCCTCTTGCATTCTGCTTCCTGTATGTATTGCAGATTTTCAATCCATGCGTGGCTGGAATAGAACATCTCAGTGTTTGTACCCAGAAGTTGTTGTATCAGTCATGCAAGGTACTCACAGACTTCTACAGGTCTTTATTTTAAAAGGGAAACCTCTTTACCAAGTTTCTGCTACACCCTCTGTAGCTCTCTCAACCTCTCAACTCCCTCCTCCCTCCTTCCTGTTTCCTGTCCTTACAGACTCCCAGCAGCCAGTGCTCCCAGTTCTAATAATTATAAGCAACATCTAAACACCACAGAAGTGCATTGTGCATTATGACTAGCATTTCCAGCCTCATGCTGTGTGACTTTATGACACAATGTCTTTTGTGCAGAGTCCCATTATGTGCAGCAGTTTCATCTCAATAATCTCAATAAGTTTTTACCCTAGGAAGTTCCTGGCCTTTGTCATTGGCCATTCAGTGAGAATTATGCACTCAAACTACTGTAAAGTGGAATTAGTTTGTTTTTCTTGTGTGAATTTGTGAACATTTGCTTCAGCCGCGGGTAGTACTTGAGTCATATTTACTTCAGACTCTTCCACTTCACTAGTTGTAGGAGTTCTGCCATAAGAGGCTCCCTACTGGGGCTCTGTTTCACACTTAATGAGTGCTTTTGCAGTCTCATGATCATTTTCTGAAGTCTAGGCAGTGTTTTGCACAATGGTGTGTGTGATGTGGCTTCCAAAGTTTTATGATCTGTTTGTACCTTGGCCATTTTCCTCCTGTGCACAGAGGTGCCCACCATGTCCTGTAGCACACAGCAAAAGGCAAATGACAAATCTCGTAAAGGGTAAATAAGTCAAGTCCTTACATATTTGTATCTAAGTCACTTTTATGGCACTTCCACTCCCTACATCGCTTTGCAAACCATATGTGATTACTCTCTAGCTGTAGAAATGTCAATTGCTGTTACTTTGCTGCCTGGGATAGTCTCTTTCTTCCCCTTTGGCACTATCAACAGTTTGATGATGCCATCCACTCCCCCATACCAGCCACCTTAGCAATCCTTTTTGCTACTCTCCTGCAGAGCAATTCCCATTGCCTGCAGCAGCTGTCACCTCTCATTACCCAACAGCCAATTAACTGTGGCTGGACTTCACCAGCAAGCAGCTCTGACTCTGTCTGTATCCATGGATAATGGTCCAGCTTCTCATGCTGTGCCAGGTCAGGAACAAAGTCAAAATCATTGAGATCTGGCAGCTCACCAGAAAAATATCTGCTGGCCCTGGTACACTGCCCAAATTGAAAACCAGCATCTCCCACAAGAAGAGAAGGGCTGCCAAAGTCTGGCTGTGGGTGAATGGTCCCCATGCCAAGGCCAGCAGACAATTGCAGGCACAAAAAGGAACAAATAAGCAGCCTTGGATTCAGTGATTTTATGGGATTGTCGGTTTTTGCAGCTTTCCAAATAATCTTTTTCATGTGAAAAAGTCTAGTTTCTGGTCTTTTCCATTGCCGATTGTTTGTACCCTATTTCCTGGGCATTTCTGTGCAAGTCAGATCCTCCCCAATTGTGTCTGTGTCACCCGTTTGGCCTGTCCTCAGACTCTCCACAGCAGAATGATGAGGACATCCTAGAGCACCCAGTAGTGGTGCTGCTCTGTGTGGAAGCCTTCTGGATGTTCTCCTCCCCACCCAGGCACAGTGGGATAGCTGCCTGGGTTTGCCCAGTTGACACTGACACCCTCAGGCAATGTGGTAGCTGCACAAACATTGCTTTGTGGTTCACACATGGCTAGATGGTGAAAAAAGCTGCTATGTGGCCATAACTCAATTGTGTTTGTTGTTACTAGTGAGAGGAGCGTGTTACAAGCTGGCTTTCCTGGTAGCGTAGATCAGACCTCAGGACATGGCCAAACCCAGAACCTTTGACCCAAATGAAACGCCAAACCTTGGTGGATTGGCTATGATGGAGCCTGGATCTTTCTTGGCAAATCTGGGTCTTCAGGGACAGTTTCCCTAGTAGGGGGTTTCTCTGCCCAGCCCCTCTTATGGAAGATGACAAACCTGGCTCTGATCTGTTGCACCCCAAATGCCTGGACTCCAGATTCTAGTCCCTCTGGCGCCGTGGGGTAGAGGAGGACACACTGAGCCCAGGCTTGCCCACGAGGCCCTAAACAGGCACATGGACTTGGAGCAGCTCGGAATGGTGATGGCTGTGTGCTGTGAAGAGGAGCAGCTCAAACTGGCTCCTAGCTCATTAGAGAAACTGAGCCAGAGGGGAGGTCTGTTCCCAGCACTAGTGCTATCAGGCCACCTCCGCTGTGAGCTCTCTGATCTACTTTCAGTGATTGCTCCTGACCTAGAAGAAGTTAGAAGCAGCCCCATAGGAATCTCACAGCTCATGCCCTGGAGCTCTTGGGGCACCAGTGAGCAGCCACGCTAGGGAGCCAGGTGTGTGTCAGACTCAGAATCTGCCAAGCCAGCTGGAAAATTGCACTGCTCTTCTCAGAGTGAGCTTGCATTGGGCTGGAAGCGCTTGGGAAGGGGACCTTGAGAACAGCCCAGGCTGGTGCTCCGCGCTGCCCCAGCCCTGTAAATTGTGTCACATTCGCCCACTGACCGTCCCTCCCAACCATGTGGCCTGTCTCCCTTTGGCATAGACTGATGCAGAGAAAGGCGTCCTCTGCTAACAGCGCTAACTTCCCCATCATCTTCCCCACCCCTCCAGTGACTCACCAGGGTGAGCAGGGGTGTTCAAGCTCCATGACACCTGTCCTACTAGGAACTGGACTGAGACCCACTAACTCATTTCAAATTGGTCTCCAAAGAGCTCCCCAATGGCAGTAGTGATCCCGAACACGGACTGGATTGGAGCTGGATTCTGTGTCTTTGTTCCAGACCAATGAGCTCCCACACCCCATCCCCAAGAACAGAGCAGCCAAGTGACAGCGAAGAAGATGTTAATGTGGAAGCAGCCACCACAGCAAGGCACGGAGGAGCAGCCGTGTCAGGTGGAGCTGCCCAGCCCCAGGGTGTGGAAGGCTGCCAAGTTACATTTAAATTGGATGCTCACAATGTTCATGAAGAGTTAAAGCTCCCCCAGCCTGTCCCATCCCCACTCAGCCCTCGGATGGTTATGAGGGTGAGTCCCAGGGCGGGCAGGGTACACAAACTTCAATGGGTAAATACCAGGATAATGCTAATGTCTCGAATTCCAGGTTTCAGATATGGAGACTCCCCCAGCACTTAGGCTCAGGGAAAGACTGTGTCTAGACTTCTCACATTCCTAGTGTCCCATCTCCAGCCCACTGACACCTGCCAAAGTGGAAGAGCTAATGGAAGAGGATGCAGATGCATGGCATGGAGCAAGGCTGATTCCTGGGGGTGCATAAGGAAAGGGGAGCAGATCTGTGGTTTGGTGCATGTGCCATGGAAATCCCAGTTGTGCTGAGAACAGGTGGCTAATGAGACTTTGAGTGAAAAACCTAGCCAAGATGGATGACCCTTCCTTGTCTCTTCAAGTGCCCCCACCTTTCAGGTCTCTGGCCTCGAGCCAGCACTTGTCTGGGGGTGGGATCACACAGTTATCCCCCGCTGCTAACCATGATTTCCTCAGCAGGCCTAGGTTCAGACCTTGTATTTCAGTTCCTCTGGAGCAATGACAATGGTAGGCAGTCACCAGAAAGCCTCCTTAAAGCAGAATATTGTTTTACTTAGAATTAAAGTATTTAGAGAGAACAGATCTTAACATAGTGACCAGCCTATCCATGTGCCTGTCTGTCCCTGAGGTTTCCCATTCCCTGGTTGCTGGGGAGGCCCAAGCTGCTGTCAGATGCTCCTGCAAACTGTCTCCTCTCCATATCTCAGTCTGTTCTTCAGGGAACAGCTCACTCACACTCCACCCCAAGAGTCCTTTTAGCTAGTTAGTGTCCCTTTGATCTCTAGGTTCCCAGCCTTGGCAAACAGCTGTATGACTAATGGCTGGAGCCTTGGAATAGCATCTTCATGGCTAATAGCTCAGCCATTGTCTTGGAATTGCCCCCAAGTGTGTGTTGAGAGGTTGCTTATCTAGGGCCACTGTATTGCTTTTCTGCTCCGTTTTCCCTACTGGTGAGACAAATTCATTCAGGAAAGTCTAATAGCCATATACAGCTATGCAGTAATCTTACCTCTCTGATCAAGTCATATACAATATGGGGGGAGGGATAGCTCAGTGGCTTGAGCATTGGCCTGCTAAACCCAGGGTTGTGAGTTCAATCCTTGAGGGGGCCATTTGGGGATATGGGGCAAAAATTGGGGATTGGTCCTGCTTTGAGCAGGGGGTTGGACTAGATGACCTTCTAAGGTCCCTTCCAACCCTGATATTCTATGATACTCATACAGTAACACTGCACTCTTGTTTGTCCAAATGGCATGCGGGACATCCAAAACTTTTGGCTAACTGGGCATTTGGATTAAGGAAGTGCTATTTTAAGAACATAAGAATGGCCATCTAGCCCAATATCCTGTCTTCTGACAGTGGCCAGTGCCAGATGCTTGAGAGGGAATTATCGAGTTATCCATTGCCCCATTGTCCAGTCAAAGCAGCTGACAGTCAGAGGTTTAGGAACACCCAAAGCATGGGGTTGTCCCCCAACAATCTTGGCTAATAGCCATTGGTAGACATATCTCCATGACCTTATCTAATTCTTTTTGAACCCAGTTACACTTTTGGCCTTCACAATATCCACTGGCAATGAATTCCACAGGGGGACTGTGCATTGTGTGGAGAAGTACTTCCTTATGTTTGTTTTAAACCTGCTGCCTATTAATTTCATTGGGTGACGCCTGGTTCTTGTGGTATGCGAAGGGGTAAAGAACACTTCTGAATTCTTTTTGAATTCTGCTTCCAGTTTTCTCCAAATGTGTTTCTTTGTGGCTTGATTTTTTTCAGTATCAAGAGAGCTCATATTGGCCACCAGTGCCTGTGTGATATTCACCATTGGTACAACAGAAAGCTTTGAAAACAAATCAGTGCAGATATAACTGAATAGCCTATCGTGCTATTGTCATCACCTCAATGACACTTGTGCTTTTCTGTTGGTCTTGTGTAGACTTGATAACAAGAGCTGTGTCTCTGCTGCTACTAGCTCCCTTGGTCTAACACAGAGATCTCAAAGTCAAATCACCACGAGGGCCACATGAGAACTAGTACATTGGCCCGAGGGCCGCATCACTGAAACCTTTTCATACGATGATACAAAAGTATAGTAAAAAATGAAGAGTAATATGGTATTCTATTAAAAGTCAATGTATTAACTTTTTAAAAACTGTAATGCAAAGAGGGGTTTTAATAAAGTATAAACACTCAGTAATGTTTGGAGCTTGGCTGCCAGTGGAGTCAGCGCCTATGGCGGGCCGCAGGAAATAACTCGGCCCACGGGCCAGGTGTTTGAGACCCCTGGTCTAACAGTTAATATCTTTCTGTGCATCTCCTCCTCTGCTCTTTTCTGTACATTCCTATCTGACCTGAGATCTACTGCTTGACACAATGGCTCTCAGGACTTGGTCCCTTTCACATTTTGGATACTTTGTCTCAAAGTATATGAACTTTTTCATACACTGTGATGGATGATGCTCTTATTCTCCTTATTGATTTGCATGATTCATGGCCAATTTCTTCATTACAGCTAGAAGGTTCTGCTTGTTTTTTAAGTGGTTGCCATGTTTTCTTGTGTGTGAAGATCTTTCTACAATTTAGGTGATAAAGTATGTTAGGTACTTCATTAGTGTCTTTATATTGCATAATGGCAGCACATTTTTAGATCTCTGTGGCTCTTACAAGATTCTTCCACGATTCTAGGTCTCTTGGTTTGGTCAGTTCTGTGTAAGGAGCCTCCACCTCACATATCACACGTGTTTTTAGACCTTTGCTCTGTTCATGGATGCTTTTTTGGGAACCTCTGAATTGGTTTCTATTGTTCATTCAGGAATCACAACTGCATCCCAGTCAAATCTGAAGCAAACTGAGGAAAAAATAAATCTTAGGTCACAGTACCGGAAAGGTGCATGATGCATCTTCAGGAACTCTGGTCTCTTTGAACAGCTGCAGGAAGGGACTTACTTCCCAGACCAGAAAATAACTGTTGGGATGTTGAAATGCCTATAGTTATCTTTGGGGACTCAGCCTGTCCCTTAATGCCATGGCTCATGAAGCCATACACAGGCAGCCTGGACAGTGGTAAGGAGCAGTTCAACTATAGGCTGAGCAAGTGCAGAATGGTGGTAGAGTGTGCATTTGGATGTTTAAAAGTTCGCTGGCGCTGTTTGCTGACTAGGTTAGATCTCGGCGAAACCAATATTTCAATTGTAATTGCTGCTTGCTGTGTGCTCCACAATATCTGTGAGAGTAAGGGGGAGACGTTTATGGCAGAGTGGGAGGTCGAGGCAAATCGCCTGGCGGCCAGTTTTGCGCAGCCAGACTCCAGGGTGATTAGAAGAGCACAGCAGGGCGCGTTGCGCATCAGAGAAGCTTTGAAAACCAGTTTCATGACTGGCCAGGCTACGGTGTGACTGTTCTGTTTGTTTCTCCTTGATGAAAACCCACTCCCTTTGTTGACTCTAATTCCCTGGAAGCCAACCGCCCTCCCACATTCGATCACAGCTTGCAGAGGAAATAAAGTCACTATTGTTTCAAAACCATTCTTTATTAGTTGATTAAAAACACAGGGAGATAAATCACAAGGTAGCCCAGGTGGGGTGAGGTAGGAGGGGAGGAGGGAAGGACAAGGCCACACAAAAAATCAAAATTTAGGATATGCCAGCCCACTGGTGTTTGGGCAATCCTTTGGGTGGAGTGGGTGGGTCCCCCTTGTGTTCTTGGGCATCTGGGTGAGGAGACTATGGAACTTGGGGAGGAGGGAGGGCAGTTATACAGGGGCTGCAGCAGCAGTCTGTGCTCTTGCTGCCTTTCCCTCATAAGATCCACCAGACAGCTGAGCATGTCAGTTTGCTCCCCCATCAGCTTGAGCATGGCTCCCTGCCTGCTCTCATTGCGTGCCTCCCTCCTCTCATCGCGGTCATTGAACGCTTTCCGGGACTTTGCCATTGTTTGCCTCCACGCATTCAGCTGGGCCCTATCAGTACGGGAGGACTGCATAAGCTCTGCAAACATGTCATCCCGAGTGCGGTTTTTCTTCCTTCTAATCTGGGCCAGCCTCTGGGATGGAGTTGATAGGGGGCGCATTGAAACGTTTGCACCTGCGGGAGGAGAAAAAGGGAGGGTAGAAGTTTAAAAGATACGTTTTAGAGAATAAAGGGGAAACTCTTTCTCAGTGCAACAAGCAATTAATAGTACCTAGCACATGTTCTTTCTGTACAAGGTCGCATTTTGCCTTTTATACTGAGTGCCTGCCAGTTTGGTGTGACTGCATCACACGCGGCTGGGCAACAGCATTCAGCTTGCAGGCAGCCATGGTAAGCCCTAAGGGCACGCGGGGTTCTGCTTCTTCCGCATTCATTACAATGCTTTTGAACTGCGGCGCCTGGTGGGTTGGCCATTTAAACGGAGTGCCTGCGGTTTCTCTGGGATGATTGCTTCACACACACCCCTCCCCCACGCCCTTTAGGCCAAACGCCAACAGGCCAGTGTGGACGGGTTTCCCCCCACCCACACTGCGTGGCTCAGCCAAATGCGAACAGTCCAGCGTGAATGGACATCTCTGATTGTCCCCTTAAACAAATTCCCCTATTTCAATCAGGTGCCCATGAATGATATCGCTTGCCTGAGCTCCTTGACTTTCACATGGCATTGCTGTGTGTGCCTGGAGTAGCCTCTGTCCGTCATGCCCCGGGAGATTTTCGCAAATATGTTTGCATTCCTTTTTTTTTAACGGAGTTCTGCCTGAACAGATTCTTCTCCCCATACAGCGATGAGATTCAGTACCTCCCGCTTGGTCCGTGCTGGAGCTCGTTTGCACATCTGGGACTGCATCTGCTGGTGGACTCTGCATGGTCACCTGTGCTGGTGAGCTCTTCGTGGTCACCTGATGAGCTCACCATGCTGGTCAAACAGGAAATGAAATTCAAAAGTTCCTGGGGCCTTTCCTGACTACCTGGCTAGTGCATCTGAGTTGAAAGTGTTGTTCAGAGTGGTCACAATGGAGCATTCTGGGATAGCTCCCGGAGGCCAATACCGTTGAATTGCGTCCACAGTACCTCAAATCCGGAACAGCGATGTCGATTTTAGCGCTACTCCCCTTGCCGAGGTGGAGTACAGAAACTGGTTTCAAGAGCCCTTTAAGTCGACAAAACCGGGTTGGTTGTGTGGACGGATTTAGTTTTAATTCGATATAATGTGGCTAATACCGATATAATCGCGTAAAGTAGACCAAGCCACTGTCATAATGCGGAGCTGCAAGTGTTGGGAGCAGACTGTAAACAGCTGTAAAGCTCTTTTGTTCCTAACAGCTTCCAGGAACTTTAGCTCTAGGCCCATCTCTCTGTGGCAACCAGTGTGGACAATGGGATGGCTCCTGACCTTCCAGAGGGCCTTGTAAAGGTGCCAGGGAACAAAGCCTGGCTTCCTCCCCTAGAGGAGAGTTAGAAAATTCAGAGATTAAGAGTGGGGCAGCAGTTCTGAGCTCTTAGACCTTGGAAATGTCCAGGGTTTTATACAGGTTAACATACGTTCTGGATATTGCGCTGGGCCAGTAACATGATGGATGGCTCTGTAGCCATAGGCACCAACTTTTGTCGGCACCGGTGGGTGCTCGTGCCTCCGCCCCCCCCATGCCACCCCCGGTCCCGCCCCAACTCCACCCAGGCCCCGCCCCCGCCGCCTCCCCCAGGGGCACTGCATCCCCCCCCGCTTGCATGCCGGGGGTGGGGGGGGAAGCAGCAGAGCACCCACGGGGCCCAGCAGCTCCCCGCCAGCCTCCCGCCCCCCCCCTCCCGCACGCCCAGCTCACCTCTCGGAGGCTCATCCAGACGTGAAGCGGCAGCCCGCTGCTTTTCCTGGCTCCCTCCAGCTGGTCAGGGAAGGGAGGGGTATGGGGAGAAGGCGGAGGGCGTGAGCGGAGGAAAAGCTGCTTTGGCTGCCGCGATGCCTGGGGAAGCCGAGGTGAGCTGGGGTGCGGGGGGCTGGCGGGGAGCTGCCGGTGGGTGCTCAGCACCCACAAATTTTTCCCCGTGGGTGCTCCAGCCCCAGAGCACCCACAGAGTCGGCGCCTATGTCTGTAGCTAGATGGCTTTAAGAGTTATTCAGATCTGAAGGGCCTGGGCCTGCACCCAGTGTTGTGGTGTCCAGCAGAATTGCTCCCACACAGAGGAGCAGATTGGTTGTGGTGCTGCCTGGTGTTGGCAGCTCTGGGAGCTCGAGAGCCAGCAGCAGGTTTATTTTCATCGTGTGAGATCAGATGCCTCTGTTGGGAGGCAATGTGAAGTGTAATTTGGGCGGCTTGTCTCGAGCAGGGAGCTGTGTCCGTGGCCAGGGCCGGCTCCAGCTTTTTGGCCGCTCCAAGCAAAATAAAAAAATAATAATAATAAAAAATGGCTGCCATACTGCCGAAGCAAAAAAACAACAAAAAAGGACGCCCTGGAATCCCCGGACTGCCGCCCCTTACAAGGCGCCGCCCCAGGCACATGCTTTGTCATCTGGTGCCTGGAGCTGGCCCTGTCCGTGGCACAGGGAGAGAGGAAGAGGGGTGACAGAATGAGCCCTTCAGTACCTCTGCCTCAAGAGCACAGAGAGGTCACAGGAGCTTTGTCAGGGTACATCAGCTGAGACTCAGGGCTCTGAGCGGGCAGTGCTGGACCATTGCTCCGGAGGCATCCCAGGAGGTGCTTCTGAGGGGCTCTTCTTGCCACCCCTCCTGTGCAGGGGGGCTGGGAGGTGTCTGCTGCTGCAGTGTCGCTGTTCATCTCTGCTTTCCTCCTTCCCATTAAACACAGACTATAGTCTCATTAACTCGCCAAGGTCGGATGGACCTGACCGGGTCTCAGCTTGTGTGAGGCGAGTGGTGGGAGGCTGGGCCATGGGACACACACTAAGCCAGTGTTTTACTTCCTCCCAGCCAGACGAGTCAAATTGCCCACAGGAGTTCACCTTCCACCTAGGATGTGGTTTTGTAACTACTTAGCTGGGTGTTGAACCCAGAGATTCAGCACAAGCCCCTGAACTACGGGAGAACTCCCCCAGCATCAGGCTCTTATCTCCTCTTGGGCCAGCTTCTAGAGGGACATGTGATCACGGGCACTCCTGCAGCACACTGCAGACATGGAGCTGCTTCTACTGCCCTTCCAGCCCTGAAACTGGTGTCTGGGAGATGCAGCTCTCCCTGTCCCCCGTCGTAGGAGCTGTGATTGGCAGGGAAGTGCTTTCTCTTGTCCCCTAAACTGTATGCTTGAGGTAGTGCTTTTCTCTCTGTGTTTAGAGTGCCCAGCTGCCTTGGGAAAGGGAGCTCTAGGAATCTGTGTTTAATAAAGCAGTGATGAAAGCCAGCGGGAGCTGTGCCCATTTCCCTGAAGGCAGAGTATGGCCCACAGCTAAAATGTATTGCTGATATATTTCCTTTGCACGAAAGTGAATGGCATCTGGCTAGTGACATCGCTGATACACACGCTACTGTAGATCCCACGTGTTAGGACAAGGGCAGAAAATTCACATTTACAGTCCTTGGGCTAAGCTGTGCAGGTGCATCTGGCCTTTGGAGGTCCTGTTTCATAGCTCAGGCTGATGAGAGAAGAAAATCTGAGATTCTGATCTGGTAACTCTGCAGCGGTGGGATCCGAGTGGCTTTCTGAATGCAAGGCAGCCTACTAGAAAGCAGCAGAATGAAGAAATGGGGTGGGATGGAAGCTGGTGCCTCCTGGGAACGCCTTGCACTGTTCTTGCCCCGCTGCCTTCACTGTCACTAACTCTTTTCTGCAGCTTGTGTGCGGAGGCAGAGGAACCCACCCCAGCATTAGCAGTGTTAATTGCAGCGTGGAATCCACGCAGCATCTTGGTGACAGGTGCCATGAGTCCCCAGCTCCCCCACAATCAGTTCAGATCCTTGCAGTCTCCTCCTCCCTGCTACCCCCACCCCCTGCCATGTGTCTTAGGAATAATACAGTCATCCTTTTCCTTTCAGAGGAGGCTGCTGAGAGTTCTGTGCTAGCGCTGGACCTTCCAAAGAACATTTTGCCTTCTTCCTTTGTGCTGGAGGAACAAGGAAGAAACGAACAAATGGACTCGCAATAACCCCCAAGAGCACAGGCGTGTTTTCAGGCCGGAATCCTGCTGCCCTTCTGACACCTGCTTCAGGTGAGTTGTTTTGCCAGTGAAAGCTGTGATTTCCCCACGTGCCAGGGAAAGCTGCAGGGGCCTAGCAGACACCGTGGGGATGTGGGGATGCAGTAATAGAAGGCGAAGGTTTCCCCAGGTGTGTGTGTGTGTGAGGGAACTGTGCTCTCGGTGTGCTTTGTAAAGGGGAGCTAACCTGAAGGGAGTGACTGGGAAAGCACTCTGCCCTGGCTCTGTGGAGGACTAATGGTACTGAGCTGTATTTTGGGGGCTAGAGACTGTGGTAAAGCATATTCCATTAGGGGGTGTCAGTCTGAGGTGGGAGATTATTTTCTTTATAGACACCTGCCTTCAGGGAGCTGGACTCAGACCCTGGATCAGAGCAGACCAATGTTCAGTCATTACAGAGTGGTCTGGATTGGAACCTAGCTCCCTGATCCATCCAGTTCCCTGTGGGTTCTCTTCCCTGCTCTGCCACTGCCTCACTGAGTGACCTTGCGCAGGTCCCTTACCCTATCTGCGCCCCAGCTTCCCCGCTTGTGGGGTAACCATTGCTGCCCTCGCCGTACGTGTCGGGGAAGGTCTAGGTGGTGATGGCTGTACAGTACTCTCTTAGAGGCAAACAAAAGAGGCAATTTTGTTTGGTGTGGAGAAGAAAGAGCAAAGCAAAGGAGGCATTTCCTAGACCTTCGCAGACAGGATACCCCTGCTGAGTAGGTTCATGCCCAGCTCAGAGCCAGCTGAGCCCCCCCAGCATTGTACTGCGGAAAGGAACTGTTCCAAACATCGCACAGCAGAGACACTGCTCTTCCCAGTGAGCCTCGAACCTGGCCCCATGGAGCCCCTCAGGGCAAGAGTGGGTGGGCAGTGGCTCAGGCACAGCCCAGCAGAGCCCCTCAGCCTCTTTCCTGAGACTCCCAAGAAGGGCGAGTTAGTGCCAAACTGCAGGAATCATTTGCTGCCCACTCCACTTCCCAGACAAGTGACCAGAGCTCCGAGGGTAACTATCTAGCTAGGGCAGTAGCCCTGTCTGCCTGGCCTCTCTTTTGGGGGACAGAACACCCTTCCCATCCACCTTTGCCCCTTCTTTCCTTCTGCCCTCTCTGCGGCGCTGGAGACCTCCCCTCAACTTCTGCCCTCTGCCTGGGCCCGGCGCTGGAGACCTCCCCTCCCCTCTGCCCTCTGCCCGCGCACTGGAGACCTCCCCTCCCTTCTGCCCGTGGTGCTGGAGACCTCCCCTCCCCTCTGCCCTCTGCCCATGGCGCTGGAGACCTCCCCTCCCTTCTGCCCACGGTGCTGGAGACCTCCCCTCAGCTTCTGCCCTCTGCCCACGGCGCTGGAGACCTCCCCTCCCTTCTGCCCTCTGCCTGGGCCCGGCGCTGGAGACCTCCCCTCCCCTCTGCCCTCTGCCCACGCACTGGAGACCTCCCCTCCCTTCTGCCCGTGGTGCTGGAGACCTCCCCTCCCCTCTGCCCGCGGCACTGGAGACCTCCCCTCCCTTCTGCCCGCGGCGCTGGAGACCTCCCCTCCCTTCTGCCCGTGGCGCTGGAGACCTCCCCTCCCTTCTGCCCGTGGCGCTGGAGACCTCCCCTCCCTTCTGCCCTCTGCCCGCGCACTGGAGACCTCCCCTCCCTTCTGCCCTCAGCGCTGGAGACCTCCCCTCAACTTCTGCCTGTGGCGCTGGAGACCTCCCTCTGCCCTCTGCCTGGGCCCGGCGCTGGAGACCTCCGCTCCCTTCTGCCTGTGGCGCTGGAGACCTCCCCTCTGCCCGCGCACTGGAGACCTCCCCTCCCTTCTGCCCTCAGCGCTGGAGACCTCCCCTCAACTTCTGCCTGTGGCGCTGGAGACCTCCCCTCCCCTCTGCCCTCTGCCTGGGCCTGGCGCTGGAGACCTCCCCTCCCTTCTGCCCTCTGCCCGCGCACTGGAGACCTCCCCTCCCTTCTGCCCTCAGCGCTGGAGACCTCCCCTCCCTTCTGCCTGTGGCGCTGGAGACCTCCCCTCCCCTCTGCCCGCGGCACTGGAGACCTCCCCTCAACTTCTGCCCTCTGCCTGGGCCCGGCGCTGGAGACCTCCCCTCCCCTCTGCCCGTGGCGCTGGAGAACTCCCCTGCCCTCTGCACAGGCCTGGCACTGGAGACCTCCCCTCCCCTCTGCCCGCGGCACTGGAGACCTCCCCTCCCTCTGCCTCTGGGCGCTGAAAAACTCCCCTCCCTTCTGCCTGTGGTGCTGGAGAACTCCCCTCCCCTCTGCCCGTGGCACTGGAGAACTCCCCTCCATTCTACCCTCTGCCCCCAGTTCTGGAGATCTCCCATGTCCCCAGAGGAGTTAACTTCCCTCCCAGGGAAGCAGCCAAAACACATTCTCTCTGTAACCCCCTACTCCATGCTGGGGAGCATCTCCCTTTCCCCTTCTCAGTCATTATCTGCCTAAAGTATGTTAACTCCACTAGTCTCCTGGGGTCCCATGCTCCCCCTCTCGCACTCCTTTAGGGTGCCTCATTGCTGCTGCCTGGGAGGGGTTTCATGGCTACCCCCACAGAATACGCTGGTTCTGTGTGGGACACAATAGCAGCATTTTCTGGAGATGGGAGAAGTGGTCTCAAATGTGCTGATTATTCCCAAGGTCTCTGGCTACTTCCTAGCTCCAAAAAAGCCGAGGCAGTGGGAGCGGAGAGGAGACGAGCTTGGGAAGGGCTGTGTGTTGCTGAGGTGGGTTCAGTGGACTCACTTGGCTCTGGGACCTGTTCCCAGGGCTGAGCTCTTTGGTGGCAAATGAGGCAGGGTGGTGCAGAGGGGGGTTCCTTCCAGCCGGCCTGAGAGCACAGGTTTCCTTGCTAGCTTCACACACACTAGATTAAAGGATTGCTGCTTCAGGAAGCTGAGCCGTTTCTTTCATTGAATCTCAGCCGCTGTGATTATCTTGAATGAGCTTTTGCAATGGGCGTTTCAAATTGAGTCGGCTTTGGCAAGTCTTGGAAGAGGCTGTGTGGTGTGCTCATCCGAATAATGCCCTGACTACACTCAGGAGTCTCCTTCTGTTGCTCTAGTTCAGGTGCACCCCCAATGGTGAGTAATAATAGGAGGATGAGGGTACATCAGCCACCAGGCTTTAACCATCGTATAGACCTGCTCAGAGCAATGAGAGGTGGTCTGCTTTGCCCTAGTGCTCCCACCCCAGTACTAGAGCTCACCAGTGCTCAAGCATTGGTGGGAGAATTTGACAAACTCCGCCGTGCCCACGCTGCCCAAAGCCCTGGAAAGTCAGGATTCCGATTCTGGCATTACTGTCGACTCCCTGGGTGACCTTGCTCGAGACACTTCCTCTCTCGGTGCCTCCTTTTCCCCTGTGCAATGGAAAGAATGATACTCACCAGCCCTTGGAAAGTTCTTTGAGATGTAAATGCAAAGCTCCGTATCATAACCATTCATGGTTTCGTTGCAATGAGTGCAACAAGCCCCTCTCACTTATTCCAGGGTGTCGGTGAGGGGAAAGTCTCTGGGCTTCCCTCTGGCCCACCATATGCCAAAAGCTGCAATACAAGCAGTTAGTTCAATATGTAACACGTAGGGCAAAGCAATCAGCAATCCACTCTCGCCGTGTGTCCCTGCCTGGCCAGAACGATCAGCTGGGCCAGTTGTGTGTTTGTCCTTTGCTTCCATTTGGATAAGGCCATGGACAGGGATTTATTGGCTCAGGCTCCAAAGGTTTTGATTGATTGATTGAATTGCTGCCCCCTTTTGCTCATGTGGCTTCGTGGCTGATCCCCTCTGCCTGGCACCTCTGGGTTTGTCTTTGTGCCACAGCCTTGCTTGGGGCTTAGCATGTAACGTGTTGCTGCTGTGGCTGGTATTGGTGATTGTGCAGCGCACAGCCTCCTCCAGCAAGTGCCTCACTGGTGAGTTACACCCATGGACATGTGGAGTACGGCAGTCACTGAGTCACCCCAATGAGTGCATCACGGGCAGAAACTGATCCCTCACATTCCAATGTTATCTCTCATGGGGCCTTAAAAGGGGGAAAAGTCCCCTTGAGATTGTGGTGCTCTCCTAAGGGCACCCAGAACCCTAAACTACTGTATTGCCTCTCTGCATCAGCAAGAGAGCTTTGCTGGAGCTTACAGTGTGTGTCTGCTCCCTGCCACACCCATCTGTCTGCATCACCAGCAAACTCCTCGAGACTCTGCCAGTCTACACCTTCCCTTGTAAGTAACATTCAGTGCCCCAGGACGTCTCTCTGCAGCGTCCAGTCCCTCTCACTGGAGACTCACAGAAATTACCAAGTGGCACTGCCTCCAAAGAGCCTGTTTTCTTAGCTGAGGACGCACACTTCACTTCGATATACAGCACTGAGATGGTTTGCAGTCAAACTAAGAATACGTTTCATTAATAAAGAGCATGGATTGAAGTGACACTAAGATAGAGTAATAGAGACAAAAATGGTTACAGATAAAGCGGGAGTACAGACACGCTTTGTAGAGTCTAAAATTTAAGATTACAATCCCGGTCGCAGGCAGTTTCTCACCTATAGTCAGTTCTCAGCGTCTTCAACCCACATGGCTGAAGGATTTGCCTTTCACAGATTCCAAGAGCACTGGCCTTTTTTGTCCCTTGGGTGATGGATAACTAAGGGGTTCTCTCCCCTTCTTTTTATAGTCCAGTAAACTTTTCAAATGGATTCTTTTGAAGTGTATCCCCAGAGAAGGATTTTTTCCCCTGGTGCTTGTGCTCCAGGAAGCTGACACCAAACCGTCTTCTTCATCCTCTGGACAATCTGCTTTTTCAATTGGTTTACCTTTGTTTACCTTAGGTGTAAATGTACTTTCATTCACCTTGACACCACCTTGCTTAATTTATAACTGAGACAGAGGCAAACACACAAAAGAATATTCCTTTATCTAAGACAGACTTGATCATCAGCCGTACTTGGATTGTGCTTGGTCTAAACACATTTTAGTAACTTATTTTCCTCATACATAAATAATTCTTTATACACAACCTGTACATACATCATGCAATGATATTCATGACCATCATGTTCCCAGTTTTTATATGATACCTTGCAAGATACTATTTGGATAAATATTATGACAGCAATTTGTTACGTGTAGTGAGTTTGTCAGGCCTGACAACAGTTATAGTTACAGGCAGTGAACCTTTTGTCAGAGGGCAGTGAGACCTCCTGTTGTGTTGGTTGTTCTAGGATTTTGCTCACCCATGAGCAACCTTTCTTTTTAAGATGGCATAGCTTGGGCTACTGAGGATTTGCTTTGCTGGCTGCCCCATTGCCACTAGGACAGCTGTGGAGTAACCAGGTTGAGGCACTCTCTCTTCTGTCCCAGGACAACAAATGGAGTTGTGTTGTGTTGTGTGCACACAGCAACTGTTTTTCTCTGCCTGCCCATTACTGTGGTATCTAAGTGCTGCAGAAAATTAAAGAGCAGGAGAGAAAAGGAGCATGGACCACAACACAGCCATGTGCCATTGTATTTGTGCACCTGAACCTACCACCCTGCTAACTGTGTGTGTATCAGAGCATGCTGGGAAAATCTGAACAGCTATCCCATGTGCCTCTGCAGAGTGACTGCAGACCGTGCCTACAAGTTGGGAACACGAAGTGCAGAGGCAGCATAAACAGGAAAGATAATGAAAATAGTTATTTGAATGTCACCAAAATTCTCACAAAGTTTGGCTTCAAAGTTGGGCCACGGTTTGAGGGCTGGGGGAGGGTAGGGTGACTATATTTCCCTATGCTGAATACGGGACACCTGGTAAAAATTACTTGTGTTCAAGCGAGTTCAACGGCAATGAATCGTACAAATGTTCAAATTAACATCAAGTTGACTGAGCCCGTTAATAAGAAATACTGCTGGTTGGATTCTTTTTATTTACCTTTGTATCTTTAAGACTTTAGCATTCACACGGGGAGGGGTAACACCGCCACCCCATACACACAGGGGGAGGGGTGACACACACACTCCCGTACACCTCTCTCACCCAGGGTGGGTGACCGACCGACAGGGCAGGTGCAAGGATATTTTGCACCCTGGGTGAAAATTCCACCTTGCGCCCCCCGCCGCACATCGGTTCATTGAGGGGCAAATCCCAGCGAGCCTTTATAGACCCTAGGGACCAGCCGTGCCCAGGGGCTGCTTCCCAGACCAGGATCCCACCTCCCTGCCCCCATCCACTCCCTCCCACTTCCCATCCCCTGACTTCCCCCGCCCCAGAACCCTCAACCCCCCCCGCTCCTTGTCCCCTGACGGCCCCCTCCTGGGACCCCTGCCCCTAACTGCCCCCCAGAACCCCACCCCCTACCTAAGCCTCCCTGTTCCTTGTCCCCTGACTGCCCCCTCCTGAGACCCCCCCACCCTAACTGCCCCCCTAGAACCCTACCTGTCCCCTAACTGCCCCAACCCTTATCCACACCCCCGCCCCCAGACAGACCCAGGACTCCCACACCCCATCCAACCACTCCCCACCCCCTGACAGGACCCCCAGAACTCCTGACCCCTCCAACGCCCCCCGCTCACTGTCCCCTGAGTGCTCTGATCCCTCTCCACACCCCCGCCCCCTGACAGCCCCCCCAGAGCCCCCGACCCTTCCAGCCCCCCCCGCTCCCTGACTGCCCCCCGGGACTCCCCTTACCAGGCCCAGGAGCCGCTGGCTCCACGTGGAGGCAGAACACGCTGCCGGGCCCCGCGCACAGCCCCTCCCCCGCAGAGTGCTGAGCCAGCGGGAGGGGCAGCGGCGGCTCACACTCCCGGGAGTGTGGATGCATGTGGGCGGCAGCCCCGGGGCGCCCCCTGGCTCCCCCCTTGCCGTGCTCGGGCTCTGTGGCTACTAGGAGTGTGAGCCGCCGCTGCCCCTCCCGGAGCAGGCTCAGGGCCCCACGGCTCGGCGGCAGCTCACATGCCCGGGAGCCGCAGAGCGCGGCGAGGGTGAAGCCAGGGGACGCACGGGGGCTGACGCCCTCATGCATCTCCTGCAGCCTACAGGAGCCCCTGGGGGGAGCGCTAGGCCGCAGCCTGGGCAGGAGGGCGGCGGGGGGGGGGTATGGCGGCTCCCCGCCGACCCTCCCCTCCCTGCCCAGCGCTCTCCACCCTCCATGCCTGGCTGGGCCCCTAGGACAGACCAGCCTCTCCTGGTACTTGGCACTGCATCTTCCTGAGGCAACATGTGGGGGGCATGCAGGCTCACATGCCCCCCCCCCCCCGATTTCTGCCAGGGTTCACACCAGAATGTGGCCAGCAGCAGCCTTTCGGTGCTGTGGGGGAGGGAAGGGATGGGAGCTGCTTCCAGCTGCAGGGGAGTAGGGGAGAGGGAAGGGATGACCTGGCCCGAGTTTTTGCAGAGCTCATTTCTTCCCCACCCCCACCCCACCGCTCCTGTGTGGCTGGAAGCAACTTGTCCCTTCCTGCCCGCACAGGTAACACCTCCAGGCTGCCATTAGCCACCAACATAACCCAGCCGCCTCCGGCTACAGTGCAGGCAGGCAGGGGTTAAGCCCTAAGGATGCATTGTGCACCAGGGCCCAGGGATCCTGACTGCAGGGGCTTCAGCGAACCCGGCCAGAGAGGTGGCTCAGCAGGGGAGGGTGCCTAGGGGCCGGTGCAGCCCCATGCTCCCTGGAGCAGGACCCAGGGGAGCAGGTAGGAAGAGGGTGCTAAGCCCCTGCCCTGGGGGTTGCTGTGGAGCCTGCAAGTTCAGGGCGTGAACAGGCTGGACATTGCTCCCTCCCACCCTCTGCCACTCCAGAGCCTAGCTGAGGGGCAGAGAGGTTTCCCCATGTCAGTGCTGTGCAGGGCTCTGGCACATGCCGGGCTCGGCTCTTCCTGGCCAGCACCTCGAGCTGGAGGGTCTTGGGCTTTCCTGGGGCACCAGCCCAGTGAGGCAGTGGGGGAAGGAAGGAGCCTGCTGGCCAGGCTGCTGGGGAGCTGAGTGCTCCGGCCAGGGGCTGGTTCTCCGCACAGCACTGGGGGGATATAATGGGGTAGGGGAGCTGTGGGGGGTGTGAAGGGGCAAAGCAGGGAGAGGACAGTGAGAGGGGAAGCACGTAAAGGGCTGATGGGTGGGCAGCAGAGCGACACGTAACCAGCCGCCGCCTGGCGCCTGCCCGTACTCACCAACCGCTGCAGCCGGAAACGGAATGGGGGGCATGCTGGCTGAGAGCCAGCACGCAGCTGGGGCTGCACTGACAGACCAGCAGGGAGAGTGGCTGGCCCGACGCGCTGCATCTTCGCCCTGCCACCAGCCTTGCACACTCACCCCCATCGTCAGCCACTGGACCCCACCACTAACCACTGGTGGGAGGGCAGCTGGCGAGCAGGGATCCAGCCAGCAGCAGGACCTGCCAGTACTGATGGGGGGAAGACAGAAAATACAGGACAATTTGCCAGTTTTTAAGAAAAAGTCAGGACATCTGCAGGAGGGCTTAAATACAGGGCTGCCCCTTTAAAAACGGGATGCCTGGTCACCTAGGGAAGGGGCATCATCTTTTAGCCAAACTGGTTCATCTGCCAATCTAAACTCTGCTTCTTTCTCACCTTCTCCACCAATCTCCCTCTCCTGGTGGCCTGGTCCCCATGACCATCTTCCCCAGGCAGAGACGAGGAATCCTCACTGCACAGTTATAGCTAGAAGCTGGACAGTGAGTGTCCAGGGCAGCAGTGCACAAAACAGATTGCACAAAGTTTGGCCAAAATCTCTCTTCTTCCAGCCAGGCGGAGCTCTCCTCAGAATCCATCTTTCTTTCTCTGTGTCATGACAGTGCCGCAGAGTCGTAAGTAGTGCCTTTGGTGCCCGAGGGAACGGGCGGCTCGGGCGCCCCGCCTCCAAGCACGGCAGTCGGGCGGCGTTCAGCGTCCCCGCCGCCGAAGCCGCGGGACCGGCGGACCTCTGCGCCCCCCGCGGCTTGCCACCCCTGGTGCCTGGAGCCGCCCCTGCGAGGTGAGAAGGACCTTTCTGTGCCCCTCAGGTATGCGCACCCGAGGTGAGTGCCTCACTCGCCTCACCCTCTTTACGGCCCTGCAACACAGGGGAAGAGACAGTCCCCGCCCTCAAGAGACAGCTAAAGGAAGCTCTGTTAATCCCATTTTACAGATCAGAGACTAAGGCACAGGGGATTATGGCTAGTGATTTGCCCAAGGCAGTACAGGAAGCCTAGCAGAGCTGGAAATTGAATCCAATGCTCCTAACTTGTATCCAGTGCCATATCCTCAAAAGCACCCTTGCTTCTCCAGCAGTCACCCTCCCACCTTGTACTGCGTCAGCAATACCTGGCTTGCTCTGCAAAGGCGTTTTCAAATGGAATATCAAGTTCTGAGTTTGGAGTGTGCAAACCCTGCTGACCATCTCCTGCAATGAGCAGAGGGCATGGGGCCCCCAACAACTCTGCACCCCAGCCAGTGGAGAAACTTGCTTGGTCCTTTTCTAAAGAATCAGGTCCCGGTAAACTCAACTATGAAGATCCGGTTCCTGAGGTTAACAGCAACTTCCCCAAAAGCTGCAGGATCTTACAAGGGGCTGCCCAGAGAGACTTTGTTTGTTTCTCTTTTACCATAGAACTCAGAGAATGCACAAGACTCTGCTGGCAGTGTAAGCCTCATTCAGAGATGTCCTTAGTCAGTTGTGTGTTATAGCTGGAGTCATTTTGAGATGATGGGAAATAGGCCAGCTCAGTGAAACGAAACCCCAGTTTGTGACATGGGTTATGTAACAGGCCTGGTCCCTTGCATCATCTGTAAAGCACTTGGCCCTTCAGACCCTTCCAGGCCTGTGAGCGTGTTCATGCCTCTCATGGTATTTATAGTGTTATCCTTGGATCGTGGCTCAGCTCCCACCCCTGGTCCGTGAGGGACCCAGGCCACTCCAAAGCCTGCTCACTGCAACCAGAATGTTGGGTGAGAGGAATTGCTGGCCCCTCCTGTAACAGCAGGTATGTGGGAGTCTTGCGAGGCATTTCAGTGTTTGCAAATGGACTTATTTCCGAGTCTCCACTGACTCCTCGGGGAGTTTCTGGTGCTAGGGAGCCCTGTGCTGTTGTAGCTCCAGAACAGGCTCCTCTCCAGTGGGGCTGGCAGGACCCGGCACCATCGAACTTCGGAGATTTCCTTGCTGTGCAGACAGTTGGAAGTTGTGCCTCAAAGTCATTATTGCTGTTTTTTCCGAAAAGATCTACTCTCAGAATGAGCCTGGGGACGTTCTGGGGCCTGTGTTACACGTGGGCTTGGCAGAGTCTGACAGTTAATATGGATTGTTATTTTTAAAAAGGTTTTCAATGTTTAACTATTTTTATTTGTACAGTGGCTGGAAATTAAGGAGCTAGGGTTGGTCTTAGGCCAGTGCCAACAGCAGGGCTGCAGGGGGCTCCCTGGTAGGGCAGGGGCCAAAGACACCTGGGCGCAAGGTGCAGAGGAGACTGTGGAGAAGAGCCCCCAGCCAGGGGCTTGTGCACAGGGGAGGCCATGAACAGCTCCTGCCTGGGGATGGCTTCCATGCCTCGGACTGGTGAGTGAGCAGGGCCATGGCAGCGGAGCGGAGCTCCAAAGGGCTGCGTGCATGGCCACAGGGCCAGTGACACTGAATCCCTGCAGGCAGTCACAAGGCTGTAGTCCTGGCAGGACAGCAGAGACCCTGCAGCCCTGGGCACGAGGAGGAGTCCCTGCGGTGGGGGAGGCCACTTGCTGCTGAATGGCTGCTGCCTGGGACAGAGCCATTCAGCAGTGGGGGGTGGGGGGGCGGCTCCTCCTCCTCCTCCCAGTCCTGGCTCAGAGTCTCTGCTGTGCTGGGCCAGGACCGCAGGTCCCTGCGCCATGTGCCTGTGGGGATCCGGTGTCACTGGCCCCGCAGCAGCAAAGGGAGCCCTCTGCATCTGCACTGTCAGAGCGAGGGAGCGGGTCTGAGACAATGGGGCTGCAGCCGTGGGGCCAGGGACATGGGATCCCTGCAGACCCAAGGGGTGGGGGGGGGCTGCACTCCTGTTGACTGTTACTGAGCAATATTGTTTTCGTCGATTTCAGTGTGTCAGCAGAAATCGATGTTTACTGACATCTGTCCATTAACATCCAATCCTGCCAAGCCTGCTTATCCAGGGGCGCAGACTAGATGATCAGAGTGGTCCCTTCTGGCCTTGGAAACTAGGACTCAGTGCTGCTTCTCGGACCAACAGCACTAAACCAAAACCAAGCAGCGCTTAGAGCTCCAAACTGAGAACTTGCATTCCGGTGGCCTCCCCCTGACTTTGCTTACAAAAATGGGTGTCAGTTCCAAAATCACTGAGTTTGGGAGTATTGCCATTATGTGGGAGCAGATTACCAGGAATAGCAGAGCCCAGTGCAGTATGCGGAGACAGAGCAGAGCATGTGCATTTTACCTACCCTCTGGTGGCATCGTATAAGCGCTCAAGACTATTTAATTGCATTTTTAAGGGCAAGGGGTTCCACATTTTAACAGAATCCAGTTCTGTTCCACGGGCTGCAAAGACAAGCAATATTCCATAGGTGAGAGAGAGGCTGCTCCCTCAAATACTCTGTAGCCTGAGGGAAAGTGCAGAGCTAGGAATCAGGAGGCTGTGTGCAGTGTTCCCTCTAATTTTTGACAGGCCGTGTGCACAAAAAAATGTCTTCTGTGCAAACTGTTGTGCTTCTGCGCAAATGTTTGTGCATGCAGTGTTTCGCCGTGCGCGCAGGGCTTAGGATCTGTGTGTGTGCACACAGCTTAGAGGGAACAGTGGCTGTGTGTTCAGGCCTCTACTGACTGCTCTTTGTGTTTCCACGCTCTTCCTCGCCCTTATTATTGACCAGAACCTCATACCCTGGAGTAGAGTCTTCAAAGGGCTAAGTGGCCTAGTGCTTAGTGCACCCAGTTTTTTGTCTCCCAGACAAAAGGGGGCAGAAACGTCTGGTTCTGCCCCTAGGCCGGAGGAACCACAGCCTCAGTCTGTTTTGGGGCCTTGGTCTCAACCAGCTGTGGTAGGGGGACCTGGGAGCTCTCTCTCCACCTGGTCCCAGGCCAGTCCCTATTGCGGAGTTGTACCAGCAGAGTCCTCTACAACAAAACTCCTAGTCTGCCAGCCTGGGTCACTTCCTACTTGTACTCACCTTCAGTTTGGGGTGCAGTCCCCTGCAGTCCAAACAATCAGGAACTTCACAGAGTTCAAAACTGAGCCAGGTATCTCCAAAGGGTGTTGTGGAAGGCACTGCCAGGGGGGCTCCCCAGCCCTGGGGGCCCATCTCAGGCTCAACTTTCCATCTTGTTTTGCTCTAGGGGAGGGCTTATCTTTCCTCCAGCCCATTTGCCCCTCCCCTAACCTGGGCTTCTGGTTTCTTTAACCTGCTCCTCCAGCCACAGTGTACTCTGCAGGCCTGGGAAGAGGGGGGTTGGCCCAGTATTGTCCTTGAGCCCTTTTAGGCCCAGTGCAAGGTTTGTGTACCCCTTCACATTACAAATAGGTTCACACATTTAACTGGACATTGTTACTGAAATGTACCTGGGAACAGAACCCAGGTCTCCAGCAAGACCAGGCTAAGTTTTAGCTACTTGACTGTTCTGCCTTTCCCATTGGGTATGCTACATGTATGTCTAGTTCAGGGATCTCAAACACTATGGCCCGCAGAGTTATTTGCTGCAGCCCGCCAAGCTCCCCATGCCCCCACCTCCGTTATTTCCGGTGGCCGCCAAGCTCCCTGTGCCCCACCCCCCGAGTTATTTCCTACGGCTGCCAAGCTCCTCTACCTACCTCCAGGTGCTTCCCAGGAGGGACGGGGAAGAGCGGGGAGCTGCCCGCTCAGGTGAGGAGGCGGAGAAGAGGTGGGGTAGGGGCGGGGCCTCATGGAAGGGGTGGCATGGGGGCAGTGTGGGGGGCAGTGTCAGTGCCCCCCACACTGCTTCGGGCCAATGCATTAGTCCTCATGTGGCCCTCTTGGTCATTTGAGTTTGAGATCCCTGGTCTAGTTAGTCTGACTCTAACCACCACACCACATTTTGCTCCCTGCCCCAGTGATAGAACCCAGGAGCTCTCCAGTATTCACTGCTGACTAGCAAATAGCTGTTTCACCCACTGTCAGAATGCGTTTCAGGTTTCCCTCCAGTGCCTGATCCTAAGGCAATAGGCCTGGGAAGCTGTTACCCATGTCACTGAAGTGATAGAGGTTTGTGCTGTAATCTGAAAGCGCAGGCTTCACCCCCTTCTCATGACCAGCCTAGGGGGCCTGTCCGGTTAGAACTGGGTTTTCTGGTTTTCTTTTTTTTAAGTGGGTTTAATTCACACAGTGAGACAAACGTTAGTTAGGATCTATCAGTTATGGAGGGACAGGGACAGGTGGGTTTGTAAATGGGATGTTCTCACCCAAAAGAACGTGAACTAAAGGCCGCAAATGGGCCTGAGTGGTAGTGTTACATGCTGGCAGATCTGAAGTGCAGTGTAGCCAGCAGCCCCTCCTGTGACTGTGCAATCCAGCCCAGGAGTTCGGGAAACCCCGGGGACATGGTAGCACAAGCCAGGAGCAAGGCAGAACCACAGGGTGTGTCTGTGCCTGGCAACCTCAAAACCTCTGCTTCAGGGGGCACTACAATAATGGAGCCACCATTTTCTGAAATTGGTGGATGCCAAATTCTAGCTCTCCCCTCCCCCCGAGTAGAGAGGGCTCAGAGCCAGATAGAGAGCAATATCCTGGTCCTGAAGTCAGGCGTGTAAACATGACGACTCACCCAAAGTTTCTTGTTCCAGTCAGGGGTGAAAGTAATATAAAGGGGAAGGGTAGCTGTGGTAGCAGCGGTGGCGGCCAGGAGCCCCTGGCCCTTTTAAATCGCCGGGCCCCAGAGCAGCTGCCCCTTTTTCCCGCCCCCACCCTCCCCCCCACCGTCAGTGGCCCTTGTGAGAGGCAAAAGGGGCAGTGACAAGCACTTTAACATCGGCTGTGTACGGCCAGTACTGGCGGCCACTTCTTACTAGTACGCCATACCGGCCCACTTTCACCTCTGGTTCCTGTGCATTCTTGTGTACTTTATCTAATCCAGTTTCATGTGAGGCAGGGCTCTTCTCATTGCCTTTTTGGATACTATTCAGCAGTATAATAGGCCTCTCCATTCACCCCAAATTTTCCTTAGCTCAGTTTCACCCCATAACTACCGACCCGTCAGCCTCACCTCAGTCCCTGGAAAAATCATGGAGCAGGTCCTCAAGGAATCCATTTTGAAGCACTTGGAGGAGGGGAAAGTGATCAGGAACAGTCAACATGGATTCACCAAGGGCAAGTCATGCCTGACCAACCTGATTGTCTTCTATGATGAGATATGTGGATGTGGCTCTGTGGATATGGGGAAAGCGGTGGATGTGATATACCTTGTGTGACAAAGTTCCTCCTCTACCTCGGTGGGTCCTGCGCTTATTGGCGGATTTTGCTTGCCTCAGTAGAATTTGCTTCCCCTCTAGTAGAATCCACAGTCCAGGTTAACTCCTGCTGTGTCTAATCAGGAGTTAGAATCATAGAATCTCAGGGTTGGAAGGGACCTCAGGAGGTCATCTAGTCCAACCCCCTGCTCAAAGCAGGACCAACCCCAACTTGATCATCCCAGCCAGGGCTTTGTCAAACCTGAACTTAAAAACCTCTAAGGAAGGAGATTCCACCACCTCCCTAGGTAACCCATTCCAGTGCTTCACCACCCTACTAGTGAAAAAGGTTTTCCTAATATCCAACCTAAACCTCCCCCTCTGCAACTTGAGACCATTACTCCTTGTTCTGTTGGGAGTTTTGTGGGGAACCCGGTCCCGCCCTCTACTCCGGGTTCCAGCCCAGGGCCATGTGGATTGCAGCTGTTTAGAGTGCCTCCTGGAACAACTGCACGACAGCTACAACTCCCTGGGCTACTTCCCCATGGACTCCTCCCCACACCTTCTTTATCCTCACCACAGGACCTTCCAGCAGTACATCCTCTTACTCTCAGCTCCTAGTGCCTCTTGCTCCCAGCTCCTCACACGCAACCTCATTCCACAGCTCCTGACATCCGCCCCTCACTGACTCACTGGGAGGCTTTTGACTAGTTTCAGCCAGCCCCTGATTGGCTGCAGGTGTCTCAATCAACCTCCCTGCCTTCTGGAAAGTTCTTAATTGGCCCCAGGTGTCTTGATTAACCTGGAGCAACTGCCATAAGGTATCAGGGATTTGTTTAGCCTGGGGCTAACATACTGGTTCCTTACCACTTTCCTATAGCCCTCTGGCCTTGCCCCGTCACATATCCCCCCCCTCTGCTCAACACCATAGAGTTGGGCAACTTGGGACACCAGGCAGTGTGCTCTTGACAGACCATCAGCGTTGCCATGGTGGCATCCAGCCCTGTGCCGTATGTGGAACTGGAATGGTTGGAGGGATAAGAACCACCTGGGACCATGGCATTCTTTTCCTTATTCCGCTGCATCCACTGGAGGGGTGCATGGTCCGTCACAAGAATAAATCGCCGGCCCAAGAGGTAATAACGTAGGGTCTCCATAGCCCATTTGACAGCAAGGCATTCTCTCTCAACTACTGCGTATTTCTGTGCTCTTGGGAGAAGCTTTCTGCTTAGGTAGAGGATCGGGTGTTCCTCTTCTCCCACCATTTGCGACAGAACCGCCCCAACCCCACCTCGGAAGCGTCTGTCTGTAAAATAAATTCCTTGTTAAAGTCCGGAGCTATGAGTACGGGGTCATTACAAAGGGCCGTCCGAAGGTCTGTGAACGCCCCCTCTGCTGCGTCGGTCCAGTTCACCATGTCTGGACCTCGGGCTTTCACCAGGTCCGTTAGGGGACTTGCCCTAGTAGCGAAGTGGGGAATAAAATGTCGGTAGTAGCCTACCACACCTAGGAACGCGCGGACCTGCTTCTTTCGGGTCGGCCGGGGCCAGTTTTGAATCGCCTCTAGCTTATTCATTTGGGGCTTTACTATGCCCCTTCCTACAATATATCCCAGGTACCTAGCCTCTGCTAGCCCTATGGCACATTTAGCGGGATTAGCAGTGAGGCCAGCCCGCCTTAAGGTGCGCAGTACTGCCTCAACTTTCTCCAAGTGGGTTCCCCAGTCTGGCGTATGGATGACGACGTCATCTAGGTATGCGGCTGCATAACTAGTATGGGGGCGCAGCAGCTTATCCATGAGGCGCTGGAATGTGGCCAGGGCCCCATGTAGCCCAAAAGGGAGGACGGTGTACTGGAATAGCCCATCCGGAGTGGAGAACGCTGTCTTTTCTTTAGCTTCTTTGGTCAGGGGAATCTGCCAGTATCCTTTTGTCAGATCCAGTGTAGTCAAGAATCGAGCACTACCCAGTCGGTCCACCAGTTTGTCGATGCGTGGTATGGGGTATGCATCCAACCGGGATACTTCCTTCAGTCGGCGAAAGTCATTACAGAATCTCGTGGTACTGTCAGGTTTAGGCACTAGAACGATTGGACTGGACCACTGACTGTAAGATTCTTCAATCACCCCTAATTCTAACATTTTCTTCACTTCGGCCTTGATTTCTTCCCTTTTGGCTGCTGGGATTCATAGAATCATAGAATCATAGAATCTCAGGGTTGGAAGGGACCTCAGGAGGTCATCTAGTCCAACCCCCTGCTCAAAGCAGGACCAACCCCAACTAGATCATCCCAGCCAGGGCTTTGTCAAGCCTGACCTTAAAAACCTCTAAGGAAGGAGATTCCACCACCTCCCTAGGTAACCCATTCCAGTGCTTCACCACCCTACTAGTGAAAAAGTTTTTCCTAATATCCAACCTAAACCTCCCCCTCTGCAACTTGAGACCATTACTCCTTGTTCTGTCATCTTCTACCACTGAGAACAGTCTAGATCCATCCTCTTTGGAACCCCCTTTTAGGTAGTTGAAAGCAGCTATCAAATCCCCCCTCACTTCGGTAGGGTCTCAATGTTACCTTGGCTCCGGGGATCGTGTGGATATGGTGATAGGTCTCAGTCATCTGCCCCGGTTTTGTAGAGAACACATCTCGGTTGCGATTAATCATGTCAGTTGCCTCAATCTTTTGGATCGGCGTCAAGTCAGGTGACATCCTTACTTGCTCGTGTAAGTTATCCTCCGGGGGAATGGTCTCCTGGGTGACTAAGCATGCCTCTCGATCGTGCCAAGGTTTTAGAAGATTGATGTGGTAGATTTGCTCTGGTTTCCTGTGGCCTGGGTGCCGCACCTTATAGTTCACCTCTCCCACAGCTTCGATCACTTCGTAGGGTCCCTGCCACTGGGCCAACAGCTTACTTTCTGCTGTGGGCACCAGGACCATCACTCGATCCCCTGGTTGGAACCGTCGAAGCTTTGCTCGGTGGTTATAATGGGTTCGTTGGGTCGCCTGTGCTTTCTCCAAGTGTTCTCGTACAATAGGTGTAACTCGGGCTATCCGATCCCTCATCTGTAGTACATGCTCAACTATGTTCCTTCCTGGATTTGGCGCCTCTTCCCACGCTTCTCTCGCTATATCCAATATGCCCTGGGGGTGGCACCCGTATAATAGTTCGAATGGTGAGAAACCTGTGGAGGCTTGCGGAACCTCCCGGATGGCGAAGATGAGGTAAGGTAATAGGGTATCCCAATCTTTCCCATCCCGGCTCACCACTTTCCTGATCATGGCCTTGAGGGTCCTATTGAATCTTTCCACAAGGCCATCTGTTTGCGGGTGGTATACAGAGGTCCGTAGGGCTTGTACATGGAGTAATGAACAGAGATCTTTCATCAACTTGGACACGAAAGGTGTCCCTTGATCAGTCAATATGTCCTTGGGTAGCCCAACTCGGGCAAAGATCTGTACTAACTCCTTAGCTATGGTTTTGGGAGCCGTGTTGTGTAGGGGAACGGCTTCCGTGTACCAGGTTGCATAGTCCAGTACAACAAGCACATGTTGGTGGCCCTGAGTTGTCTTCTCAAGGGGCCCTATCAGATCCATGGCTATGCGTTCAAAAGGAACCTCTATTATTGGGAAAGGTATCAAAGGAGCCCGGAAGTGCGGGCGCGGACTATGTAACTGACACTCTGGACAAGAGGTGCAGTATCGTCGGACATCTTCATGTACTCCTGGCCAGAAGAACCTCCGCAGGATCCGTGCCTGGGTTTTCTCTACCCCGAGGTGTCCTCCAAATAGGTGACTGTGGGCGAGGCTCAATATGGCTTTTTGATGTTTTCGTGGCACCAGAAGTTGATGTATCTCTTGCTCCTGCATTTTCACCACATGGTACAGGAGATCTTTCTTCACTATAAAGTAAGGTCCTGGACCCCGGACCTTCCCATCCACAGGTACTCCATCTATCTCAGCCACCTGTTTCCTGGCGTTATCATATCTAGGGTCCTCTGCCTGGTCCCGCCTGAAAGTCTCTCTCCCCGGACTAACCCGCCCGAGCTCCCAGGGGCCAGTCTCTGTTGCTTCCAACGGCTCACTTCCATCATGGCTGGGGCCAGCCTCCAGCTCACCTTCCGTGGTGGTAGTTTCTCTGGCTGCTCGTGTCCGTCTGCCTACTAGGGTGATCTGGCCCTGGGTCAGGATCCGGGTTCCCAAAGCTTTTGCAGCCTTCCTCTCCCTTTTTGTCTTCCGGGTCTTTTGGGGGACTGAGAACAGATCCTGAGAAATCTTAGCGAACATCGGGGGTTGACATTCCCCCGGTGACAAGTCGCTGCCCTCAGGGTCCCCACCTCCTTCCAACCTCTCCGGGGGGAGTAAATTATCAAACCCTGGATAGTCCCTCCCAATGACTACAGGATACGGGCGTTTAGGAACTACACCCACTGTAACCTCAGTGGGGTTCCCCTGAACCTCTATCTCCACCTGGATGGTGGGGTAATGGCTTACGGCCCCAGGCACGCACGTCACTGCTACGCGTTTGGCTTGTAGCAGCTGGCTACTTTTTACCAGCTTACCCGATATTAGGGTGATTGCACTCCCGGAGTCCACAAGCGCTATAGCAGTGGTCCCCAACCTTTTTGTGGCCAAGAGCACATTCATGTTTTCAGAAGAGTGTGGCGGGCGCCAACAATTTTTCAATACTTATTTTGTATTTGTACATTAAATAATATGAAAACCATCATATTTAATATTACATAATATATGAATCCATAAGATACAAAAGGTAATTTTACATGTAAAAGGTATTAATTAAATTATTCGACAATTATTCTTTCACCTTACTATGTGAATGTGCTCTTTTTTTATTTACCTTTTTTGGGGGGGAGTAGTTCTGGGCAGTGGAGAGGGAAGCCGCAGCCCCCTGCCTGCCGGGGACAGAGAACACCGGCGCCTGCAGCCCCGGAGTTCTCTGCAGTAGTGTAGCCAGGTCTTGAGCACAGGGGGAGCGGCGCTATAAAAAGGCGCCTCCCCCTCCCCCGTACTCACCCTGGGATGCTTTAAAGGGCCCGGGGCTCCAGCCGCTGCGGAGCCCCGGGACCTTTAAAGTGCCGCCGCCGGAGCTCTGGCAGCGGGGCTCCGGCGGCGCTTTAAAAGGCCCGCCACTCCCCAGCGGCACGAGCAGCTGGCAGGGCCGGCGCGCCCACTAGGCGACCCTAGGCGGTCGCCTAGGGCGCCAAGATTTGGGGGGCGGCGGGCAGCTGCCCGCTGACTTCCCGCTCATTGGCTGAGCTGCTGAGCGGAGAGACAAGGGGCGGCTTGCCGTGGCTGCTCCTTGTCTCCCTGCTAAGTTGCTGAGCAGGGCCGGCTCCAGGCACCAGCAAAACAAGCTGGTGCTTGGGGCGGCACATTTCTAGGGGCAGCACGGGCCATGCTGCCCCTAGAAATGTGCCCCGCCGCCGGCTTTCCCGCGCCGCCGCCGGCTCAGCTTCTCCCTCAGTGGCGGCGTGCGAAACAGCGCTTCTCCCCCTCCCTCCTAGGCTTAAGAGCCTGGGAGGGAGGGGGAGAAGAGAACCCTAGCGGGCGCGACACACATCTCCCCTTCCCTTCCACGCATGCCCCGCTTGCCCCGGTGCTCTGGCCCGGGCGAGCGGGGCCCCGGGCATGCCGTCCTCCCCACCGGCGCTCCGGCCTGGGGAGAGCGGGGCAGCCTCGCTCTCTGCTGGCTGGGGGGAGTGGGGCCCCGGGCATGCCGCCCTCCCCACCGGCGCTCCGGCCTGGGGAGAGCGGGGCAGCCTCGCTCTCCGCTGGCCGGGGGGAGTGGGGCCCCGGGCATGCCGCCCTCCCCGCTGGCGGTCCGGCCGGGGAGAGCGGGGCAGAGAGGCAGAGGGGGGGAAGGTTGTTTCGGCGGGCGTTGGGGCGGTTGTTTTTTTTTGTTTCGGGGGCGGCGTTTGGGGTGTTGTTTTTTTGCTTGGGGCGGCAAAAACATTAGAGCCGCCCCTGGCGGGGAGACAAGGGGCGGTTTGTCCTGGCTGGCTGCTCCTTGTCTCTCCGCTCAGCAGCTCAGCGGGGATACAAGGGGCGGCTCTCTCTGCGGCTGCCCCTTGTCTCCCCGCTCAACAGCTCAGCGGGGAGACAAGGGGCAGCCGCGGCGAGCCGCCCCTTGTCTTCCCCGCTGAGCTGCTGAGCGGAGAGACAAGGAGCAGCCAGCCAGGGCAAGCCGCCCCTTGTCGCCCCGCTCAGCAGCTTAGCAGGGAGACAAGGAGCAGCCAGCCAGGGCAAGCTGCCCCTTGTCTCTCTGGCAGGCGCGGGGCTGCTGCTTCTCTCCATGCTGCCCCACGCCTGCCGGGGACAGAGAACTCCGGGGCTGCGGGCGCCGGTGTTCTCTGTCCCCGGCAGGCCGGGGCAGCGCGGAGAGAAGCCGCAGCCCCGCGCCTGCCGGGGACAGAGATCACCGGCTCCCGCAGCCCCGGCCTGCCGGGGACAGAGAACTCCGGGGCTGCGGGCGCCGGTGTTCTCTGTCCCCGGCAGGCGCGGGGCTGCGGCTTCTCTCCGTGCTGCCCCGGCCTGCCGTCCCCAGCGCGGGCGCCCATAAATGCCCCGGCGGGCGCCATGGCGGCCATGGGCACCGCGTTGGGGACCACTGCTCTACTCCATTTATCTTCACCGGTCTAGTGTAGTTATGTGGGGCTAATGCGACGCCCGCAAGGTGGATAAGGGAGCATGAGACCTCCCAATCCCCCAAGTTACATTGCATAGGCTCCTCGGTGCTGGGATACTGTGCTGCTATGTGTCCCCACTCACCACACGCATAACATCTATATGGAACCCTAGGCGTTCCCCGGTCTCTTGGTTTGGGAAGTCTAACATCACAATCTTCTTCCCCCTCAGTGCGCCGACTCTTTACGGCCTCTGGTGGGCCTTCAGCCCCTCTCTTTTTCCACGTGGGCCAGTCACGTGGTGACTGGCCCACGTGACTGGCCCACGTCACGTGGTGACTGACCTGGTGGCCCAGTCACTCGAACTCTAGGGCTTGGTGCTGCTAGTTTAACCCGGGGTTCCGCTTCCTTAACTGGTCGGGTCAGTTCCCTCGCCGTCCTTCGCCTCTCTACCATTGCCACAATCTCATCATAGGTGATCATCTTCATTAATGATCTGGATGATGGGTTGGATTGCACCCTCAGTAAGTTCATGGATGACACTAAAATGGGGGGAGAGGTAGATATGCTGGAAGGTAGGGATAGGGTCCAGAGTGACCTAGACAAATTGGAGAATTGGGCCAAAATAAATCTGTTGAGGTTCAACAAGGAGAAGTTCAGAGTCCTGCACTTAGGACGGAAGAATCCGATTCAACACTCAGGTTGGGGACCTATGGGCTAAGCAGCAGTTCTACAGAAAAGGATCTGGGAATTACAGTGGAAGAAAAGCAGGATAATAGTCATCAGTGTGCCCTTGATGCCAAGAAGGCTAACGGCATATTGGGCTGCATTAGTAAGAGAATTGCCAGCAGATCAAGGGAAGTGATTATTCCCCACTATTTGGTACTGGTGAGACCACATCTGGAGTATTGTGTCCAGTTTTGGGCCCCTCGCTACAGAAAGGATGTGGACAAATTGGAGAGAGTCTAGCAGAGGGCAATTAAAATGATCAGGGGGCTGGGACACATGACTTATGAGGAGAGGCTGAGGGAACTGGGGTTATTTAGTCTGCAGAAGAGAAGAGTGAGGGGGGATTTGATAGCAGCCTTCAGCTACCTGAAGGGGGGTTCCAAAGAGGATGGAGCTCGGCTGTTCTCAGTGGTGGCAGATGACAGAACAAGGAGCAATGGTCTCAAGTTGCAGTGGGGGAGGTTTAGGTTGGATATTAGGAAAAACTTTTTCACTAGGAGGTTGGTGAAGCACTGGAATGGGTTCCCTAGGGAGGCAGTGGAATCTCCTTCCTTAGAGGTTTTTAAGGTCAGGCTTGACAAACCCGTGTCTGGGTTGATTTAGTTGGGGTTGGTCCTGCTTTGAGCAGACGATTGGACTAGATGACCTCTTGAGGTCTCTTCCAACCCTAATCTTCTATGATTCTAAGATAACTCTCAGATGTAGTCTACTAGCATTACCCTAAACCAGTCAGTCTCAAATCTGATCCACTTCCCTTTTCCTGGTGGACCTCAGAATGAAGAATTTGAGGAAGCACATCCTGGGGGGATGGAACATTTAGGAGAGGAGGGGGTCTATCTTGTCTGAAGTTGTCCACCTAACAAAAGAGCTGGAAAATCACTGCTGGAAACACCTTCTGAGGGACAAACCTTAGCTAGTTCAGAAGTTCAGTTCAGAGATTAATCCAAACCAATTTGTTCTGCAGAATCATACTAGAAATTTCATAACAAGATTTGTGGTGCTTCCTGCCTGGTCAGAAATACTGCAAGAACAGTTTGTTTCCCACTATTATTTTGTCAGTTTTGGTTCTGGTTCCAGCCACTGCCTGGAACTCAGAGGAAAACAAAAATGGAAAATCGAGGGAAATAAACAGAAAATGTTCAACTATCAATGTCAAATATCAGCCACGTTCTGTAGCAGTAGAGCTGGGCAGATGAGTGATTTTTTGGGGTTAGTGGTCAAAACCAAAACAATTCATATCAGGTCCAATGAAAGGAAACGTTTTATTTCAGGTTTGGATGTTGGTTTGGTTTTGTTCAATCTAGCCACATTTCTAAACAGAACATAATTTTAGAAACTAAAAGCCCAGGGGGGCCCAGAGGATGAAGGAGGAAATTTCATGAGCCCCCAGCTGGGATGGCAGCAGGGTCTGTTCTCCCAGTACCCAGTGCTGCCCTATGTAATCCCCCAAGGTGTTCAGCCACATCTTATCGACCAGCGGCTTCCCCTCCAGCTCTGGGCGATGGTCTCCCGGCTCAGGGCAGCCACATGGCTCCTGGAGCTGGCACCCAGCTCAGGACCGCCTGGGGCCAGGCTTTTCCCTTGCTCCTGGTGCTGCAGCTCCGCTGTGAACCCCTCGTGTTCTGCCTGGAGTTCCCAGGGCAGCGTGGGGCTGGGCTTTCCCCTTGCTCCTGGCCACAGGCTGCAGCAGCTGCTCCCCTGTGAGCCCCCAGGGTCCTGCCTGGAGTTCCCAGGGAATTTCTGGCACCCAGCCCTTGTGGGGAAGTTTCACTTGTCTTTGGATACACCACCGTCCCCCGGCCACCCAGGAGTTCGCCCGGCCAAAGTCAAAGTGGCGTGCGGGGATGCAGGGGAGCAGGAGCGCCCAAATGGGGACGGGAGCCTCTGGAGACCTGGCTGCCCTCCCCTTCCACCGTACACTGAGAGGACTTTGCTGTGGGTGGCAGATCCTGTGTGCATTGCTGCGGAGGGAGGAGTGACTCTGGCAGGCTCTGGAGTGCCGGGACCGGTATACAGTTTGGGAGCAATGCCCCTGCATGCCCTTCAATCAGCGCCCGTGGCTGGCCCCACCGAGCCCTGCCACGCCCCATTTTTCTGCCCCTGCAGCTTTGCGCTCTGGGCTGCTGCCCCGCTTATGACCCTGGGGCTCTGATTTCTGACAGGGACAAGAAGGGGCATCAGCCAAAGAGGACAGAGTTAAGGTTGTGTGGGGGCAAGGTGTGGGAGAATCTATTGCCTGGTTTCCATAGGGTTAAGTTTTAGCCCCCTGTATTGTGGAAGAGTACAAGGCAGTGCTAGGCAACCTGAATTCTGTGTTAATGGCTTTTGTTGGTGAGTTTCCCTTGCTTTTTGGTGAAGTACTGTTAGCGATGTGGCATGAGAGGCAGCTGTGGTGGGAAATGAAAGGTGTGTTCCTGTGCACACCTCACCCACTGCTGTCCTACCCCCTTCCTGCCCAGCAGGGGGGAAGGAAGGTGGTAATTGATGGGCTTTGAGGAGCACATCCACCAGTTGGCAGCAGTAAGGGGCAGGGAGACCCCAGACTCCACTCTACCTTTGGAGCTAGTGTAAGCGGAAGGGGCTCTGCACAACCTTCTGCAACACTGGAAGATTGCAGAGGTGGGAGGTGTCCCGTTCATCTCAATGGGATCTTAAATCGACCTATGTTAGGTGGACTTATAACCACCGCAGAAGCCATGAAACTGACAAGAATAACAGCCAACAGCCGATGTAAGGGACACAGTGTGTCTCCCTAACTACACTGACACTAATGGAGGTGGAGTTATTATGTCGGTGTAGCAGGGCACTTACATCGACGGGAGCAAGACAGTAGTGTAGACCCAGGGGTCTCAAACATGCGGCCCGCGCCGCCCCCCCTTTTTAAAAAAAAAAATATTTTTGGGGGGTTTTTTTTTTTACCCCCAGGCAGTTCCTGCTGCCAGAACAACTGTCTGGCGGCGGGAACTGACTGGGGGTTAACAAAATTTTTTTTTTTAATGGGGGGGTGGAGGTGGGGCACAACGAGCCCAGCAGGCCGCATGGGAAGAGCTTCGTGGTTTCTGGGAGGGAGGGGGGAGGAGTGGGAAGCCATGTGCACAGGAGAGGAGGCGGAGAAGGGGTGGAGAAGGGGCGGGGCCTAATGGAAGGGGTGAAGTGGGGGCGGGGCCGGGCGCAGCAAGGGGGCAGGGTCAGTGATGCGGCCCTCGGGCCAATGCACTAGTCCTCATACGGCCCTTGTGGTAATTTGAGTTTGAGACGCCTGGTGTAGACAGTGACATAGGTGGACATAAGCTGCCTTTCGTTGACCTAGCCTTAGGCCTTGTCTACACTATACAGTTTTGTCAGCAAAAGGCAGCTTTCATTGACAGAACAGTGGAGGTGTACACACTACAATGCTCCTCCCGCCAATTTAACTCTCCTGCTATGCTGACAAAACCACCACAATGAGAGATGTAGAGCTTTTTGTGGCAAAGTTAGATCGACAAAGCGTCAGTGTAGACACTGTGTTCATTACATCACTGTAACTGGCCTCCAGGAGGTATCCCACAATGCCCACCGTGCCCACGCTGCTCGCTGTTTTGAACTCTGCTGCCCTGCATCCAGCTACACAGACATGCACTGTTCCCCTTTCAAAGCCCCAGGAAGTTCTGAAACTGCTTAGCATGGAGAGCTCACATGGCTTCTGCCAAGCCGAGCATGCTGGCTAGAGCAGCAAACGCACTCCTGCCTGGACTGCAGGGGAGAGAGTGGATCTCCTTGGTCTGTGGGGAGAGGAGGCTGTGAGAGAACTTGGAGGGAATCACAAAATCATCACACATGGAATCCCGCTCTCCCCACCGCACGACAGCGGCAGGCAGGCAGGGCAGGTGGGGGAAGACTAGTGCTGTGCAGAGTCAGGGAGGGAGGGCCGGGGCTGATGTTGAGTTGTCCCCCGCCCCCCACCGGTGTACCGGTCTCTGCTGAGCTGGGGTCGGGGGACAGGTGGACACCAGCTGTCTGTGCACCAGCTTCTGCCTCAGGATTGGTTGCTTCCGGCTGCTGTCTGAATTTAAAGAGACAGTGTACTGACACACTCACTCTCCCTCACCACACATACTGTCTTTCTCTCTCTCACACACACAATCACTGTCACACACTCCCCGCCCCACCCTCACACGCACTTCTGTGGGCTTCTTGTGTTCGTGTTCAGCAATATCAGTTGGTCATATTACCGAGTGCTACTTTAAAACGTGATTTACAATGTGTTACTTTTTGAGCACACACAGCAATCATTTCACGGTTCCTAGCACGGTGCAAACAAACAATGCCAAGCTCAGCACGCTACAACAACACACAACACAGTGTCAATATGCTCCTTCGAGGCATCCCTCAGCCGAGTAGCCACCCGTTGGACTCCTCTTATAGCCTTGTGTTCATAATGCACAGCACAGTGCTGAACAGCAGTGCAGGATCCATGCTTTTTGACAGAGCTGGCTGGCTCACAGGTTACCAGGGCAGTTGAAAACCAGCTGGCAATCTAGAAGGATTCCCATGGAATGATAGAATTGAGAAACCTTCATCATGTGACACTGTACTTGCCCCCATGCAGCATTGAAAACCCTTCTCAAAGCACCCTGTGGCCAGTAGTACAGGATAGCTACCCACAGTGCACTGCTCTCTGTGTCGACGCAAGAGGTGCTATTGTGGATGTGCTCCACCGACACAAGGAACATAGTGTGGGCATGCGACAGCGGTTTAATTACAGGCCATGATAAGAAAGGTGGTAAGCAAAGATGGGAAAGATTGGGACAACCTACTACCGTACCTCATGTTCGCCATCCGTGAGGTCCCCCAAGCTTCCACCGGATTCTCCCCCTTTGAGCTGTTGTATGGACGCAACCCCCGAGGCATCCTGGACATAGCCAAGGAAATTTGGGAGGAGGAACCCAGTGAGGGGAAGAACGTAATAGAGCATGTGCTATGGATGAGGGACCGGATAGCCCAGGTCACTCCCATAGTGAGGGAGCACCTAGAGAAGGCCCAAGAGGCCCAGAGAACCTACTACAACCGTCAAGCCACGGTTCGTCAGTTTCAACCCGGTGACCGAGTAATGGTACTGGTACCCACGGCCGAAAGTAAGCTGTTGGCCCAGTGGCAAGGGCCCTACGAAATAGTCGAACACGTAGGGGAAGTAAATTACAAGGTGCGACAACCAGGACATAGAAAACTAGAGCAGATATACCATGTCAAACTTCTGAAATCCTGGCATGCCCAAGAGGCGTGCACAGTGGTTTGAGAAGACCTGCACCCAGGGAACAAAAACCCTGAACAAGTAAGGGTCTCCCGATCTAACAACAGCCCAGAAGAAAGAGGTAACTGAGATGATCGCCCAATATCAAAACGTATTCTCGACAAAGCCAGGTCGCAAAACCGGGACATATCATCACATCGTCACGAACCCTGGGGCCAGAGTAACTATGAGGCCCTACCGGGTGCCAGCAGCCAAAAGGGAGGAAATAAAAGCGGAAGTCAGGAAAATGCTGGACATGGGGATCATTGAAGAATCCCACAGTCAATGGTCCAGCCCAATAGTGTTGGTGCCCGAACCTGATGGCACCACGAGGTTCTGCAACGACTTCCGTTGACTAAACGAGATATCCCAGTTTGATGCCTACCTTATACCCCGCATAGACGAACTAGTGGACCGTCTGGGGAATGCCTGGTACTTGACAACCCTGGACTTGACAAAGGGGTACTGGCAGATTCCCCTAGCTAAGGAAGTAAAGGAAAAGACAGCGTTTTCTACACCCGAGGGTCTCTTCCAATATATGGTCCTTCCTTTTGGACTACATGGGGCCTGAGCTACCTTTCAGCGCCTCATGGACAAGTTATTACTCCCCCATTCCAGTTATACTGCGGCCTACTTGGATGACGTGGTGATTCATACCCCAGACTGGGAAACCCACCTGAAGAAAGTGGGGGCGAGCTGGCCTTATGGCGAACCCCGTTAAGTGCGCCGTGGGGTTCACGGAGGCCAAATATCTTGGCTACGTGGAAGGAAAAGGTCTGGTAAAACCCCAACTGGATAAGTTAGAGGCCATCCAAAATTGGCCACGGCAGAGCCGTAAGAAGCAGGTCCGAGCATTCCTAGGGTGGTGGGGTATTACCGGCATTTCATCCCCCATTTTGCCGCGAGGGCAAGTCCCCTAATGGACTTAGTGAAGGCCCGTGGTCCTGATCCAGTCAGACGTAGCAGAGAGGGCATTCGCGGACCTACGGACTGCCCTCTGCAGTAACCCCGTATTGATAGCCCCGGATTTCACCAAGGAATTCATCCTACAGACAGATGCATCCGAGGTAGGGTTAGGGGCCGTCCTGTCACAGATGGCTGGGGAAGAGGAACACCCAATTCTCTACCTCAGTAGGAAACTCCTTCTGAGGGAACGAAAATACGCAGTGGTAGAGAGCGAGTGCCTCACCGTAAAATGGGCCATGGAAACATTGCGTTACTACTTGCTGGGGCGCAGATTTGTCCTTGTGACTGACCATGCCCCTCTTCAATGGATGCAACGGAACAAGGAAAAGAACACAAGGGTAACCAGGTGGTTCTTATCCCTCCAACCGTTCCAGTTCCGCATACAGCATAGAGCAGGGAGTCGCCACGGCAACGCCGATGGCTTATCATGCGTACACTGTCTGGCGTCCCAAGCTGCCCAACCCCTTGGTGTTGAGCAGGGGGGAGGGATATGTGATAGACCCAGGCCAGTTGGGTACAACAGAATAGTAGAAGGCAGATATACTGGCCATTGGGTTAGCAGTTTTCTGTTCCCTGACTGACCAGAGCAGGGACTGCTCCAGGCCAATGAGAACACCTGACTCTAATTAACCTGTAAAGAGTCAGGTGAGGCCATTAAGGTGATGTGAACACCTGACTCTAATTAAGACTCTTCTGATAATATAAAAAGGCTCACTCCAGTCAGGCCAGGAGAGAGCCAGAGGAGAGGAAGTGCTGCTGAAGGGCTGAGTAATGAGGGCACCCTCAAGCCATCAGGAAGGGAGCCCTAAGGTAAGGGTGAAGAAGAGAGAAGCGGGAGAGCTGTGGGGAAGTGGTCCAGGGAAACATAGCAACTCTGGCAGTGAAAGGTCGGCTGCCAACAGCTGCTACCACTAGGGTCCCTGTGCCGGAACCCGGAGTAGAGGGCGGGCCCTGGTTCCCCCCAACACGCCACTACAAGGGGAAGACAGGCCTCTGGCAGAACAGGAGGCTAAACTGTTCTGCAATAAGCCCATAGGGACAACAGAGACTGTGGGAGTTCTCTCACCAACCTCCTGGCTGGCTTATGATGAAAAGGGCTCAGTAGACTGTAACCCTGGCCCTAGAGAGAGAAGGGCTACGTGGAGGGTCGCAGTGAGCCTCTGAAGCTAGCATAAACCGCCTAGAAGCGCAGGACCCACAGGGACAAGGTCGGAGCTCTGCCACAGTATCCAGAGGCCTCAGCCTGCTTAGTTCCACAGCAAACACCTTGTAACTGTTCATTAAAGATAGGGAAAAGAACAGAAAACAGAGCATTTGAAATGTAAGGTATTAAATCAGGCTTTCATTGTCACTGCGTCCCCTTTCCCTCTAGCTGGCGAGAGTCTTTAGACAGTCTCGTAGATGGTAGCGCAGATGGTGCTAACTGTCCTTTGGGGGGAAAGAGAGGAAGTTAGTGGAGATGGGCTGGAGCTGGTGGTGGAGGTGAAGTCTGATCCCATTTCCTAGCAGACAAAACCAGGCGGATTCACACAAGAGGGGAGAGACAAGCCCAGCACAGATCGAAAACTCAGCTTCTGTCTCTGGTGCTGACCCTCACTTGCCACCTCTCTGCTGGAAAAACACAGGCCCAGCCCATGGTGTGATCAGCTACTCCACGACCCGGCACACTTGTTTAGGGCAGTGCTTTGAGCTGCCTCTCTGGTCACAGGTTTACAGCAGTGTTGCAAAATATGCAGCCTGGGCTGGCCAAGCCAGGCTCTTGTTAGACAGAGGCCAAAGGAGAGGGCTAGGAAAGAGAAGAAATAAGGTAGGGAAGGAAAAGGACACATGGTGGGGTGCGGGAGAGAGACAAAGTCTGATCCCAGGTGGTGTTTGGGAGTTAGGCAGAGCAGGTGATGTCATCAGGCCCGATCTGGCAGGACTGCTGTCAGGATGACAAAGGTCCAACGAGGTTACGGTAGATCCCAGGATCCCAGGAGCCAGAGGGCACTGCAGCTGTGATGTGAAGCTCAGTCCTTTCCTTTTTTTCAGTCAGCAATTGCCCCCCTTTGCTTCTCCCATCAACATGGAGTGACACAAGATGGTTCTTGTGCCAGTTTATTGAATTCCCAATCAGGGTAAATTTGTAGGCCCAATTATTACACCACCACCCACGCAGAAACTTTCAACCCCAGGGAAGCCAGCCATAAAAGGATCACTCCCCCCTTCCACTCCCACCCACACCCAGAATCCCAGCTGTTCACACCTCTTCAAAGCAAGCAGAACAGATTGTAGAGTCTGATGTATCAGCTCCCATCAGTTCTACATTCAGGCTGATTAGTGCTGAGTGCTGCCTGCCAGGTGGCTGAGCAGTGCTGGTAGCCAAGAGAACGGATTGACGTTTGGGGCTGTGCTTTGGGTGAGTTGTTCCCACTTGCATTAGGGATGAAAGAGAGTGTCCGAGTCCCTGCCTGATTAAAGAATACTGGTATTCTGCATGGTTGGCCCTGCTCTGTTGCCTCTGGGTTTGCTCTAGGGGAAGCCCATCACATACCATAGGCCATTGCTGGACTGTATAATAAAAGCCTGGCTGAATGAGACTTGGCTGATGCAAGCCCTGACCGCTCTGGTCTGAGCAGAGAGGTGGTATATTGGATACAGATGGGATTACTTGATTCACCAGCTCCTTGAGCAGTGTGGATAGATCCTGGTGTCACAGCTCAGGGCAACTGCACCAGAATTCCCCCTCTACTGTCCAGCAAGGCCACCCACTCTGGGCTTCCAGCTCCCCAGCCATTGGCTCTTCTGCCTTCATCTCTTTCCCTTCTTTCCAGGCTGCACAGTCCCCTGACTATACTGTGAAAGATAGGCAGCCTAGGTAGGCTTCTTTTGCCTTCTCTTCAGAGACAGTATGCAGTCTAATTGCCACAGGGCTAAGGTACTACCCAGCTCTTCCTAAGCAAGCACATTTTATTTTTAAGGTAAAAGCATCACAGAGAAAATATATTAAAACAGTAAAAGAACTGACACACATGCTAGTAAACTTACCAGAGATCCCCACCCCCCAATTTCAGCCTGGGCTCTGGCTGGTAAACTGCCCTTCCAGCCCCACGCAGAGGTATTCCTGTTGTTTCAAGTTCCTATTTCACCCCTTTGGCCCTGAACAGGAACACCCATGAGTAAGGGAGCCCCTCTTTATTCCGGCTGGCTCTTTGAAGAGCGTGAATAGGTAATCAGCCAGTCTTTGCTCAACGTGCAATTTTAAAAGGATGAATTTGAGGTGGATGATTTGCATACCCCTCACCCCCAAGTATTGCCTGGGAAATCCACTTCCCACATATTGTTTTAAAATGTCCTTTGACGTTCCTAATATCTCCTAGAGTCCTGCCTTCCCCTTAAAGAAGTTCTATATCAGGGGTAGGCAACCTATGGCACGCGTGCCAAAGGCGGCACACGAGCTGATTTTCAGTGGCACTCTTATTGCCTGGGTCCGGGGGGCTCTGCATTTTAATTTAATTTTAAATGATGCTTCTTAAACATTTTAAAAACCTTCCTTACTTTACATACAACAATAGTTTAGTTCTATATTAAAGACTTATAGAAAGAGACCTTTTAAAAACGTTAAAATGTATTACTGGCACGCGAAACCTTAAATTAGAGTGAATAAATGAAGACTCGGCACACCACTTCTGAAAGGTTGCTGACCCCTGGTCTATACAATCCCACAAGAGTACACAAACATTTGCATTTCAATACAATGGACTCCCCCAATACTTAAACTTAATTCCATAAGGTTTGGCCAGGATATTGTCATATCTCTCACACCTGGGTCATAGAACAATAGCTCATTTCCTGTCATAAGAAGTACTACGATGGAACAGAATGGCTAGTGTGTCTTTATGCCCCCTGTTGGACGGGACCAGACCTGCTCACCTGTGTACTATAGGCCCTACGCTGCTCACAGCTAGCAAAAGCTACAAAGAGTCCTGTGGCACCTTATAGACTAAGCCCTGGGCTACCCTAGAGGGGGGGGTCGATCTACGATACGCAACTTCAGCTACGTGAATAGCATAGCTGAAGTCAGCGTATCGTAGATCGACTTACCTGGCCGTGAGGACGGCGGTGAGTCGATCGCTGCCACTCCCCTGTCGACTCCGCTTCTGCCTTTCACCGAGGTGGATTTCCGGAGTCGACGGGGAGCGCGTTCGGGGATCGATTAATCGCGTCTAAACAAGATGCGATAAATCGATCCCCGATAGATCGATTGCTACCCGCCGATCCAGCGGGTAGTGAAGACAAGCCCTAACAGACGTATTGTTAGTCTATCAGGTGCCACAGGACTCTTTGTAGCTTCTACAAATCCAGACTAACACGGCTACCCCTCTGATACAGCTAGCAGAGATTTTCTCTTAGCTGAAGTGGCAGGGGGCTGAGCTTTTGGAACAGAAGGGCCTCAGTTTTATCTGCACTGTCACCGTGAGGTGTCCCGTGGCTGCTGTGTGCAGAACAGCCATGATACAAAGTCTGTGCTAACCCCCTTTTGTAACAGTTATTTGAACCACCACTGACACACATGCAAGTAAACTTACCAGAGATCCCCACCCCCCAATTTGGGGTGCACATGGAGCTACATTGCAACCTGCTAAGGATTCTGGCTCAGACCTGCCTCCAGCCTTTGCTTTGGGCCTTACACAGGCAGAGTATTTTGCTGTAACTTTATCTTTATCTAAATCTACAGTGCAAAATTCATCCCTGGGGTAACTCTGCTGACCTCCAGCTCCCTTAAGAGGGAGCAGGCTCCAGTGAACCTGGGACTGATTAACTTCCTCCCAACAGAGCTTAAGACAGGACACCTGGACCTTTTATATGGTGAGGGAGGGAGACAGTGGCTGAGTCAGTAGGGAAAAGGGACAGGGCAGAGCTGCCCGAGAAGGCAAAAATCAGAAGAGGGAGCAGCAGAAGATAGCTGGCACCACTGGGAAGAACGAAAACGGAAGAAAGTGTTGGTGACAGGGCCGACTCTAGGTTTTTTGCCGCCCCAAGCAAAACAAAATTTTGCTCCCCCCCCCTGCCTTTTTTTGGCTTTTACACATGTTTCCACTTTGCAATTTATTTTGTTTTGACCGTTTAAAATGAAAAAAAAAATGAAAAGAGAGTATTTGTAGTTAGTGAAATAAAACAATTTCCTACTGGTGTAATTTTAACATTTAATTTTAACAAAATCACAATTACAAACAATTTGGGTTCAACTATACACTGTAATGAAAAACGTTAGTGTCTTCCAGTTTCTCATAAATTAAAATAATTTATATGAACTGAATTTTTCTGGTTTTTATACTTGCATAGTCTTTTAATAAGTCAGTGAAAGCTAAAGTTTTTGCAGTGGTATTTTCAACTGAAATTAATGCGAGTCCTGGCAAACGATTTTGAGACATGGTGGACCTCAAATAATATTTTAGTAATTTCAGTTTTGAGAAACTGCGCTCATCAGAAGCCACTGATACTGGTAATGTTAAAAGAATGCGTAATGCTATAGCAGTGTTTGGAGTGAAAAAATCATTTCTTGCTATAAATTCTAATACTTTTAGAGGAGAAGTTTTAGGACTTATTAGCTCAGATAAAGCTATTAATTCATCATACAATTCTACTGCATCAGTGTCAGCAGCGTTATCAGTATTGAGCGCTAAATGTAGGTCTTCGCAGTGCTTCATGAGGTCTTCTTTGGAAAACTGATTTTTAATATTTCCAATATCGTATAAAAATTCAAAAGTTTCACAATGACCATGCAACTGACAAAATCTTTCTTCAATGGAAGTTACAGCTACATCCAAAATACAATAGAAACATTCAACTTTAAACCTTTCTTTTGGATCGAGAATAGGATCATCATGAGCCTCATAACAAAACTGTCTTGTTTTTTTCCGAGGACGAATGAATTGTTGAGGTGCAAACGTCAGTGCAAAATCAAGATTCTCTGCTATTGTTGTTGCTTCTTTGACAGTTTCTTCAAATCCTTCATCTGAACGGTATTTTTTAAAATATTCCAGCGTTTTATTCAAAATCGTCTTTGCCTCAGATATGTCTGTGGTTATGTTCTGCATAACTTTGCTGGACAAATTAATTTGATTTAGAATATTATGCCAAATAACTGTGCAACATGAAAATTGAAACTGTATCATTTTCTGAGCCAATGTTTTAGCTTCATGTCGAAATGAAGGATCATACGACAAGTCCTGGCTTATTTCGAATAGTGCATCGTAAATCTCTCCTGATGAATATCGGAATGGTCTAATAGCGTCTATCCTGCTTTCCCATCTAGTTTGACTTAGAGGTTTAAGTGTGAGTTTTTGTTCAAGATGCTTCTTCAAGACTGCCCAACGGTGTGTGGAAGCACTAAAAAAGTTGTAAATTGCTTGCACTGTGGCAAAATATGAAATGGCATCTTTAGATGATTTGGCAGCATCACTGACAACCAGATTGAGCGAATGCGCATGGCAAGGAATGAAAAAAGCTCGATTGTTTAAATTCAATATTCTTTGCTGTACACCTGCATGTCGTCCTCACATTTTTGAGCTGTTATTGTACCAGTGGCCACGCATATTTTCTAAAGGTATTCCACAGTGTTCCAATCTCTATAGAATTACATCTGTGAGGGCTTTCCCAGTAGTTTCGTTCACTGGTATAAATTCTAGGAAGTCTTCACAAATTTTCACTTCTGCATTTTCATCAGTTTTCACAAATCGTAAAACTATTGACATTTGCTCAGTTTTGCTCAGATCTTGAGTACAATCAACTATAATTGAGTAATATTTGGCATGTTTCAAATTCGATACAATTTAATTATGCACTCCATTAGAAATTAATTGTATTATTTCATTTTGTGTATTTTTACCCAAATAATGGGTGTGAATCTCTCCATCTTTCACTCTTCGTACATGCTCAGCCATAACATTATCAAATTTTGCCAATAACTCAACCAATTTTTAGAAATTTCCATTGTTATTCTCATATAAAATATCCGAGGATCCACGGAATGCGAGGCACTGTTCGGCTAGGACATTAATGATTGCCAGTAAACGTTCCAACACAGCTTGCCAACGTAGAATTTCTGAATTTAGTAGATGTTCCTGTGCCGCATCAATTGTTGTACCAGAACGTAATCTGTTTGACAGCTCAATCCAATTTTTTTAATGTTTCATGTTCTTTCAAATGCTGATGCAAATTTTGCCAGTCATTAAAACCTGCAGTTGCCAGAAGAATGTCCGAGTTACAGAACAGTTTGCAGCAAAAACAGAAAACTACATTTTAGGTCTGTGAATACACTAACCACGATCTATTAATTTGTTCCCCATTTTCTCTGATACTTGAGACTTTTGGGCAGGGAGCCTAGGGGAATGGATCATCACAAGAAGCCCCCTTGCCGTAAGGGTTGCAGGCAGCTGAGCCCAGAACCGGTCCTGGAGGGATGCTCCTACTCGAGCAGGGAGGCCTTGGGAGTGGAATGCTGTGGGGACCTGTTTTGCAGGAGATCAGACTTGGGTTGAGGGAAGGGAGCCTGTTCATGTGGCTGCCAGGAGGCTTGGGAGCCTGTGGGGTCAATGGGAAAGGGGCCTGGAAGGTCAGGGCTGTGGGAATGGATCAGTCTCTGTCCAGCAGGCTGTGTGGGGAGAAGGGCTCCATTGCTGCCAGCACTCACCCCCAGCTGCTTGAGCAGGTTCACTCCAAACAAGATATTCTCAGTGATGTGTCCGAGAATCCGGTACAGCCCTGGGGAGATGATTCCGACCTATCCCCTTCATAGAGCGTCTTGGGCCAAAAGCTGTGACTCCAGCTGTCAGCGACCCCCCTTCCAGGGAAGAGCCAGGGAATCCTGCTCGCTTCATGCACTCAAAGGGAACCAAACGAAAGGGACCCAACTGCTCTTTCCCCTGGTCTCAGCCCAGCCACGAAGTCTGACTTTGCTATTGCAGACATAACTCTGTGGACAAAGGAAATGAAAGTTCCAGTTTTGCCCTCACAAAACCTCAGTCAGTCAATGTCACTTTCCTTCTGGGAGGAGACAGCAGCAGCCACCTAACAGCACTCCCTGGGACACTGTGCAAAGCAAGGGCTACAGGCTACTGCCCAGGGGAAACTCAAGGACTCGGGCTCAGGCTTGTGATGTTCCCTGCCCTCTTTACTGACTTGCTTCCATGCTCCCTCCGTGTATTTGGCAATGCAGCGATTTCCCCACCCCACTAGAAAACAGCCAGCAGGAAACAATCTTGCCATGTCTTGTGGGCTGGCTCTATAGCTCTAGCAGGTCTTTTCCCATCTCTAATTGCTACAATCTGTGGAGGTCACTGGTTTCAGTTCTCAGGTTCTGGCTAGTTGCTCTCTTCAGATATGTTGCTCTGTGTGCCCAGAATATATTTTCTCCTCCCCAACACCCAGAACTTGTGAGCTTCGGAGCCTGCAGCCAGGCCCGCAGACACGGCCAGACCCTGCTAAAACCCAGTGGGGATCAAGGTGGGGTTGGCTGCAGCTCATTTCATTCTTCCCTAGGGCAAAGTGAGAAATCCTTTACTCTTAGGCCTTGTCTACGCTAGGAAACTAGGTAGGAAACTGTCACCCAGGGATGTGAAAAATCCACATTTTCAAGGTAAAGTGGCCTGTTAACACTGCTGCAGTCATAGGACAAAAAGAGGTTAGTGCAGGGGTTCCCAAACTGGGGGTCTGGACCCCTCAGGGGGTCGCAAGGTTATTACGGGGGGGTCACAAGCTGTCAGCCTCCACCCTAAACCCCACTTTGCCTCCAGCATTTATAATGGTGTTAAATATATAAAAAGGTGTTTTTAATTTATAAAGGGGGGGTCGCACTCAGAGGCTTGCTATGTGAAAGGGGTCCCCAGTACAAAAGTTTGAGAACCACTGGGTTAGTGGCTCCTCCCCCTCTGGCTCAGTGGGGGGCCACTCCGCCTCACTACATAGCTGTCATTGTACTGAGACAGCCACCAAAGGAGTCATTATGCAGTGTGTGTACTCATGCTCCTTATGGTACCTGAGTCCCATCAATAGCATTGTCGCAGTTAGGAAACAGGGTGAGCAGTAGAGTTCTCCAACAGTGTAACACATGCATAGGGCTAGAGTGGCCACGTGGAGGGGTGTGGCGCTAGGTACTCTGGGATAACCCTACTTTGACTCAGTTCTGTGCACTGCAGTGTGGATGCCAGAGCCCTGGATTTGACCATGGGTTAGAAAATCCTTAACCTAAGGTTAAAATGCAGTGTAGCTGCTCAAGCCCAGGGTTCCCTGACACGGATCAGCTGACTCACACATCGCTGTGTAGACATATCTCATTTGTCCTATGATTGCAGACATGTTAATGGGCCTTGAGTATGTGCTAACCAATCTGTTCCACCATGCATTTAGCTGTGGCACTGGGAGTACCTTTCCCAGACCTGAAGAAGGGCTCTGTGGCTGTTTACCCATAGGCATCCATCTCTGGGCACCACACAGGGGTACCATGCAAATGCTCATGCCATAAGTAAGCTGCTTGGTATGACCATTATTAACCCTTTGGACCTAAAAATGCAGGTTTCTCCAGACCCAGCGGGAGTTTGTTCCTTTTTGTGGGTGTCCTTGTTGCATCCTACACTACATTGAAAACTTTGCCATTCGACAAGGGCTGCAAGTAGCAGGGGGTGCAACCTGCTCAGACCCTGTGGGAGGGACTCAGCAATGACTAAAGGGAATTCCAACAAGACCCAATCCAGATAGTGAGTGCGACATAGGATCCTTGGGATTCTGACTGGGCCTCAGAGAAACGCCTGGAATTATAGTGCCCCCTCAGGTTTGCTATAGTTAGTTAAGGTTAAGACCAGCTTTCTGTTTAATGCTTGATACTTCTGAGTGCTCAGATTGCCTTGAAATTTCTTGTGCTGCATGGGAGCGGAGGATAGGGTGAGTTAGCCAAGTCTGGGGTCATTTGGGCAAGGTGTTCCCGAGATACAGCCTTCCAAAATATCAATTTTTCTCATCTTTTCTTTGTCGTGTTCTACTAGCATTTTTTTGCCCAGATCTGGGGTTCAAACTGGGGCTCTGATCGTAGCCAGGGGCTCATTTCCTAGAGCGTTACCTGACACCCCCTGCCTCTTTGGGGGACAGCGTTCACCAAGGAATTTAGTTCTTATTTTAGGTACTCACCTAATGCTCTTGAGCTAAACCGATTACACTGAGCATATGCGGACGCAGGAGCCGAGGGGTTTGTAGCATGAAGGGCTGCACTCGAGTTGCATCATTTAAGGGGATAAGCAGTATCTTTGCTCCTGCCCGACCTAGCCAGCGTCCATTCAGGTCTCTCTTAGGGCCGAACTCTGGAGGAGGCATGATGGTATGTTGCTAATCTCTGTCTCCATGAAGATTCTTCTTATTTCCAAGGAATGTTGAAAAACAGTCAAGATGAGAATGTGTGCTGGCAAGGGCGGGGATTACAGACAGGAGAGGAGGGGGCTATAGGAGAAGAGGGGGATTATGGGCAATGGGATAAATGGGAGTGAGTGGCAGGGAAGGGGAGAGAGGTTGGGAGGCTCTGGGTTTGGCACTGCAGTGAGGGAAGGGTATTATGGGGAGGGGCTCACGGGGAGAATGGGGGCTGGGGCACTTGGAAGCCCCACATTCTTCTCTTCCATATGCATGGCACGATCTGGGCGAGGCAGCCTCGCTTGCGGGGGTGGACAGAGTCCCTCATCCTACCTTTATGGGTGTGTGTGTGCCGGCATGTGGGGGCACACTACCCCTCTTGAGGGGTCTGAGCCTCCTCCCCACTCCCTTTCATGTGAGCCAGGATATGGAGGATCCTCGTCCTTCTGGGGGTGTCTGAGCTCTTTTCCCTGCCTCCCTCAGAAGATCTTGGGGCGTTGTCCCTCCAAAGGAGTCTGAGTCCCTCTACCTCCCCTGAGCACCCACCGTAGAAACCATTGACCAAGGGGGTCCTCGCAAGAGATGGGTGCCACCCCGTTACCACAAACTGACACACTGCAGGTACACGCACTCGAATGGGGGGCATTCGCGAGAGGTATGTGCCACCCCGTTACAGGATGCTTGATGCACATCTCAGGTTTCTCAAGCACTGGGGAGCAGGGACGGGATGGGAACTTCCGTCTCTGGCCAATATAAGCGCCCTGTTAGAGCCACACAGTAAAACCATCTTCCTGAACAGCGAAGAGCCATGGCTGACTTACTGAGGTTGATGTAGTGCGAGTGTAGACACTGCATGACCTGTGTCGACCCTAACAGTCCTCCGGCAGCTGTCCCACTCCCTGCGACAGTGACCACCCTGGTCACAATTGTAAACTCCACTGCCCAGAGCTCACAGAGTCTAGAAGCCACCTCCACCCCATCACACTCTTTTAAAACCCTCTGTGTATTTTGAAATACCTTTTCCTGATTGCCCACCTTGGCAAACTCACCTAGCAGCTTATCCTTGTTGTGTGCAACTGCCCAACCGACCATGCTGGCTCCACGTGCTAGACATGTTTCTGCCTGCAGTAGACAAGACGTATTGGATCTCCCGGGCCTGTGGGAGAAGCAGCTGAGCAAGCACGGATACAGACCAGCCATAGAAACATAGACATCTATGAGCAGCTTGCACAGGGGTGACAGACAAAGGGGTATGACAAGGAGCAGCAGCGGTCTTCGCCAGGGATACCACGAGGCAAGGGAGTGCAACAATAGCTCTGGTTTAAAGATGGCGCCCAGCCCATCCCCAAGCTAATGAAATAACGGTGTCAACTTTTCATTGGTTGACTCATACGAGAAGCGGTAGTTGCACAACAAACAGTGGTAGACACTCTGCAATCCTCTCCTGAAGGCTTCTGGGAGGGCTGCCAGAGTGATAGTTGGCCTCCCTGGCCTTCTGGTACATCTGCCGCAGCTACTTGGCTTTCACACGGCTCTGCTGCTGATCCTGTGGTAGCCCTTCTCCTGCATCCCCTGAGCAATCTGCTTATAGACATTCATATTTCTGTGACAAGATCGGAGCTGGGCCTGCACAGCCTCTTCTCCCCACTGGCCCAGGAGATCCAACACCTCCTGTGTACTCCAGGCAGGCGTGCGTCTGGAGTGTGCAGCCGACATGCTCAGCTGGGCAATTGCACTCAACAATGGAGAGCTGTTAGGTGTTCTCATCAAGCCAGGAGCAGAAACTTCAAAAATTCACAGAGCTTTAAAGGGGAGGGATGGCTTCCTGTCCACCTGACCCCTGGGCAGCGGATTTCACAGCGGTGACTAGAGTGGTCACGCGGGGCATTGTGGGACAGCTCCTGGAAACCAGTAGCAGTCGACGTTAGTAACACAGTGTCTACACTGACACTGCGTTAACTAATTACATTGACCCTGACTTTACGCTGCTCGGGGAGGTGGTGGTATTAAGTCAGCGTAATGAGGCACTTACATCAGCAGAAGTCAAATTTAAGTGAAGCCAGTTCCAGAGCTAGGTCAAGGTAAGCTGCCATGTGCCGACCTAACCCTGTGGTGTAGATCAGTGGTTTTCAAACTCTTTTTCTGGGGCTCATATACACATAGGGAAGGAAATAGACTTCTAGGATGGAGGCTGGCACAACTGATCAAGAGAGCTTTAAACTAGGAATTTGGGGGAGACGGTTGGGAGATGTCCAGGTAATCTCCACGCCGGATTTTAACATTGAGAGGGAAGACTACGAAGTAAGAGAGGATATAGCCGGGGGTAGGAGAATGGACATAAGGAGGAAGGGCAGAGTGGATACTAGTCTAATAGGTCATACTGGCAGTACAATGTCCATACCAAATTGGGTAAAGAATGTGAGTGAGGCCAAACAGCAAAAATTAAGATGTTTGTACACCAATGCGAGGAGCCTAGGTAACAAAATGGAGGAATTAGAGCTACTGGTCCAGGAAGTGAAACCAGATATCATAGGTGTGACGGGTTGGGGCCACAGAGACCTGCTTGGTGCTGCCACCTGGTGTGCCAAGGCTACTCCTGCCCCTGCTTCCAAGCCTTTTCCAGCTTGGGACTCCCGAATCCTGTCTGTTTTGAGCCAGATTCCACTGATCTGCTGCAAACACAGACCCAGGTCCGAACCACGTCCACTCACCACTGTAAGGCCCCTGGAAGCGCTCTTGCCTTTGACACCCAGCTGCTCAACTCCAAGGAGGTTCAAACCCTTAATAAGTCCGTTTTACCCTGTATAAAGCTTATACAGGGTAAACTCATAAATCGTTCGCTTTCTATTGCAAAGATAGAAAGTATGCACACCTGTTTGCTCTCCCTTTGCACTAACTCGTACTCAAGGAAACTTAATAAGTAAAAAGTGATTTTAATAAGTACAAAAAATAGGATGTAAGTGAGTTCAATTGGTGACAGACAGAACAAAGCAAGTTACTTAGTAAAATAAAATAAAACACGCACGTCTACGTCTATTCAAAGTTAACACAGATAAAAGCCTCACCAGATTCGGATATTTTCCTTTTTACAGGCTGTAGAATTAGCCTAGGTCCAGTAGCCGCACCCCCTGGTGTCTTTGTCCTTTGTTCAGTTCCCCTCAGGAATGTGCTTGGGGGGGTGGAGAGCCTCTCCCTTTAGCCAGCTGAAGCCAAAATGGAAGGGTCTTGCAAGGGCTTTTATAGCCTTTCTTCCTCTCCCTGCGTAGGATCCAGTAGCCCTGGAGTTTTGGGATCACATGGGCAAGTCACCTGTCCATGTGCCCTAACCAGTCTAACCAGTTGCATCCTTGACTGGGGCCCTGATGTGGATTGGGGTCTGCACCTTCTTTTGTCTGTTAAGTACTTGTACTCAACTTGCACATTCCTTCCTCTGGACCTGGTCCCATGTTCTTACAAAAGCTATGCATAAAACCAGCAAATATAAAACCAATGTTCATAACTACAACCACAACAATGATACATGCCTACAAACAGGAGGAATAAATTCAGTAGGTCATAACTTTCACAGAGATATGTTGCATGGCACATGTAGCATAAAACGTTACACATATATAGTTATAAGCATCTCCCCATAAAGTTTTATGGGGACACTGTCACACCCTCCTCCTGAACTTACTGCCAGAGACTTGGACACTGTCCATGGCGGAGGCAGTACACCTAAAATTCCTCTTTCCTGGACAGGGCATCGGCTACCCAGTTCTCCTTTCCTTTAATATGCATAATCTCCATGTCAAACTCCTGTAGGACCAGACTCCAGCGTAGCAGCTTGGAGTTTGTGCCCTTAGTGCGGTGAAGCCACACCAGCGGTGAATGGTCAGTTAGAATTCTGAACCGCTTATTAAAGAGGTATGGCCTTAGTTGTTTGACAGCCCACACAATGGCATAGCACTCCTTCTCTATGACGGAGTAATTCTGTTCGGCAGGGGACAGCTTTTTGCTCAGGAAAGCAATGGGATGCTTCCTGCCGTCTTCCCCCGTTTGCATCAGCACAGCCCCCAACCCTGTGTCTGACGCATCGGTGCACAAATCAAAAGGCTTATCGAAGTCCGGGCTGGCCAGCACAGGCTCCGCAGACAGGAGTGCTTTTACCTTATCGAAGCCTTCCTGGCACGCCTTTGACCAAATTACCTTGTTAGGCTGATGCTTTTTACACAAGTCCGTGATTGGGGATACAATGTCACTGAACCCCTCCACAAACCTCCTGTAATAGTTTGCTAAGCCTATGAAGGATTGAACTTGCCTTTTAGTCTGGGGTACAGGCCATTTCACGATGGCCTCCACCTTAAGAGGGTCGGGGGATATTTCCCCCCCCCCCAACCCAGTGTCCCAGATAAGGGACTCTGGCTGCCCCTACCTTGCACTTGGAGGGTTTTACAGTCAGCCCAGCCTCTTTGAGCTTAGTTAGCACCACTTGCAGGTGCTCCTTGTGGTCATCCCAGGTGTTGCTGAACACCGCAATGTCATCTATGTATGCTCTAGCATAACTCTGCAACCCATTTAACACTCGGTTGACCAGTCTCTGGAAGGTTGCACCCGCATTCACCAACCCAAACGGTAACACTGTGAATTCATAGAGCCCTATATCAGTGATAAAAGCTGACTTCTGTTGGGCCTCTCCCTCCAGAGGGATCTGCCAGTAACCTTTGGTCAGATCAAAGGTACTAAGGTACTTGGCTTGGCTCAGTACATCCAGCATGTCATCAATTCGTGGCATGGGGTATGCATCGGTCACCGTGACAGCATTGAGTTTTCTATAGTCCACGCAAAATCTAACGGTGCCATCTCTCTTTGGGACCAAGACCACAGGTGAAGCCCACGCACTGCCCGAATCCTTAATCACCCCCAAGTCCAACATGCTTTGTATCTCGGCCTGAATTTGCTCCTTCACCTGGCCAGTAGCCCTGTAAGGCCTGGAAGGCGGAGGTTGTGCCCCTTTCGTGAGGATTCTATGGGACAGCAAGTGCGTCCTCCCTGGTTTGTTGGAAAATACCTCGCTGTACTTCTGCAGCATTGACAACGCTTCCTTCCGTTCGACTGGAGTTAGTTGACTACAGATTTCTATGCTTTCCAGGGCTGACCCATCTTGGCATTCAGCCATCAGATCAGGGAGTGGGTGTGCCTCAGTTTCTCCTTCCGCACAACAGATCATGTTTACCCCGGGCACTCTACTGTGATAGGCCTTGAGTCTGTTAACATGTACCAGTTGGGGCCCAGCACCTTCTTGGGGCTTTTTAACTGTATAAGTGTCCTCCTTCGACACTTCCACCACTTCAAAGGGCCCCTCCCAGGAGTTTTGCATCTTGAACTTTTTGGCAGGGCTAAGTACCATGACCAAATCTCCTATGTCAAAAGTGCGCTTACAGGTATTCTTATCGTACCACTCCTTTTGCTTGGCCTGACTACTCTGGAGGTTGTTTTGGACAATTTCCATCATGTCTTTCAACTCCCTTCTGAACCTCTGGACATATTCAGTCACGGGTTCCTCCCTTACTGTGTTGCACCCTTCCCAGGTATCCCTGATGAGGTCGAGAGGTCCCCTCACCTTCCTCCCATACAGAAGGTCGAATGGGGAAAATCCCGTGGACTCTTGGGGTACCTCCCTGTAGGCATACAGCAGGAATGGCAATAGTTCGTCCCAGCTCTGGCCCCTTTTCTGGGTATACATCCCCAGCATGGATTTTAGGGTCCCATTGAATCTTTCCACCAGCCCGTTGGCCTGGGGGTGGTAGGGGGCTGTTTTAAGCTGTTTCACTCCACACACCTTCCATAGCTCATTAAACAACTGCGACATAAAGTTTGCCCCCCGATCAGACAAAATCTCCTTAGGGAAGCCCACTCTGCTGAATATGGTGAGCAAGGCTCTTGCCACTGTCTCCGCTTCTATGTTAGACAGAGCGATTGCCTCAGGGTACCGAGTGGCGAAGTCTACTACCACCAAGATATACTTGTTCCCCCTCCGAGTGGGGCGTGGCATAGGACCCACTATGTCTATCGCAACCCTTTGGAACGCTTCCTGGATGATGGGCAAGGGGCGCAGCGGAGCTTTATGGGGTCCCCCTGGCCTCTTCCTTTCCTGACACACCACACAAGTTCTACAGTAATCCCGCACGTCATTCTGTATCCCTGGCCAGTAGAAATTCTTCCTCAGCCTGTCATACGTCCTCTGTACCCCCAAGTGACCAGCAAAGGGGCCGTCGTGCGCTACCCGCACTAATTCCCCCCGGTGTTGGCTGGGTACAACCAACTGCTTATAGGGTTGACCGGGACCCTGGTTTTTTCCCACAGGGGCCTCCCTGTACAGTTTCCCGTCCTCTTCAAAAAACTTCTCCCCCCCCTCCCTTCCTGGAGTTCCCTCTGTCACGGAGTATAGGGGAGTCCGGCCCTGCACCCCTCTTCCCCGGATTCACTGGGAGTCTCAGCCAGCCAGTAGAACAGAAGGTTTATTAGAGATGCCAGGAACACAGTCCAACCAGAGCTTGTCAGTACATCCAGGACCCCTCAGTCGGGTCCTTCAGGGGGGCAGGGAGCTTAGACCCCAGCCTGGGGCTCCCTGCATTTCGCCCCGCAGCTCCACCTGGGCCAGGGAGGCCAGACCCTGTCTGCCCCCCTCCCTTCCTCTCCCAAGCCAGCACACAAACTCCCAGCCAAAGGTGTCACCTCCCAACCCCCGTCCTGGCTCATGTTACAGCCTCAGGTAAAGTCTCACATTTCCAATGCAGCCTTTCCCTCAGGTCAGATCCATCTCGCTCTCTACTCCGTCACATCTCTCCCCCCTTCGAGACTGAACTGAGCGGGGTCACTTTAGCTAGTGACCTGGGGAAGTTCGAACCCGGTCACACCAGGCCGTTACAGTTCGACGAGCTCCCTTAGGTTGGGTGGGCTGGATGGCACCCGCAGGCCGCATGTGGGAAGGTTTATGCGGCCCGTGCCCTTTTCCCATCCCAAAACCCCTGGGGTTCAAGCTGAGATGAGCTCTTTTCCCAGCGCTCCAGTCTGGAGGGCTGTAGTTCGGGCTCTCTTGGTTAAGAGCCTCCCTCTTGATCTGGTCCCCTCTCTGACCACGTGTCTGTGTCACCAGCCGCTCGGCATCGGCCCCTTTTCCTGGATGCAGCCACGTCGGGGCGAAGTGGTGAATATACACTGTAAAGCGCCACCCAAATAGATCTGGCTGCTGCTTCTTAAGGGCCTGCCCCATGGCCAGGCATTCCCTCTCTATGGCCGGACCGTTCTGCCTCCAGGGCAGCAGCTCCTTGCTCAGATACCCGATGGGGCGTCTCCCCCGCTTCGCATAGGCCTGCATCAGCACCACGCCCAGCCCTGTGTCTGAGGCTTTGGTGAACACTGTACAGGGCTTGGCCCCGTCTGGGTTTACTCGATCTATAGGGCCCTGGATTAGAGCCTCCTTCAGCGCACAGAGAGCCCTCTGGCCCTGCTCGGTCCAGACTGCCTCGTCTGGCTTCCTCTTCTTACCTAGCTCTGTGATGGGGGCAGCTAGGGAGCTAAAGTGGGGTACAAACCTCTGGTGGGACCCCGCCATCCCGCTAAAGGCCTGGCCCTGTTTCTTGGTCTGGGGAACAGGCCAATCTCTGATCGCCTCCGCCTTGGCCAGCCCTGGGCTGTTGAATGACTGGTTCACCTCTAAAGCCAGCCTGTCCTTGGCCTCTCTCTCCAGGTTCTGGGCTCTTTTCCCAGTTACTCTGACTGGGGGACACCTGATGGAAGGATGGGCTCCCATCTCAGGGGAGAGATCCATCAGGGGGTCTTCCCCCTTCTCCTCCCAATCGTCCCTTACCGGTTCTAGGGGTCCCCTTACTCTCCTCCCATACCACAGCTTGAAAGGGAAGCCCCTTGGTGATTCCTGGGGCACTTCCCTTTGCCATCGGTGGGGCAGGTACTTGTCCCAGTCCTGTGGATGCTGATTGATGCAAGTCTTCAACATCAGCCTCACAGCCCCCTGAACTCTCTCCACCAGCCCGTTGGACTGAGGGTGATATGCAGAGGCCCAGGTGGGCCAGACCCCACCTTTCTCCCATACGCCCCGGGGCAGGGCTGACATGACCTCGGATCCATGGTCTGTAAGGACCTCGCTGGGGACCCCCATCCTGCTGAAGATTGTCAGCAGCGCGTCTGCCTCGGTGTCTGCCCCGGTGGAGGAGAGAGCCACCCCCTCTGGGTAGCGGGTGGCGAAATCCATCACCACCAGGATGCATTTCTTCCCTGACCAGGTTGCCCTGCTGAGGGGCCCTACCCTATTCATAGCCACCTTCTGGAAAGGTTCCTCCCTGATGGGCAGGGACCTCCAGGGATCTTCTCCCTTACCCTGGGCCAGGTACAATAGCCGGTGATGATACTTCGGGTGCCCCACCGGCTGCCTCCTGATTCCCCGCAGTTCCACTTCCCCTTGGGCAGCCCATTCCCGGCACAGGAATCCCTTCTCCCACAGGGATCTGTCTCTGCAGTCTTCCCCAAGGGGGTTTGCAGCACTGTGGCCAGCAAGTTCCCTTAGCTTCTCCAAGGCGGGATCCCTCTGCAGCTCACTGGCCAGGCCTGGGGTCACCGCCCCACTGAGCCCTGTCCCTGGTGGCTCCCTCCCTGCCGTGGACTCACTTCCCGGCAGCACCTCTGGACCAGGCAAGCCTGGTTGGCAGCCGTCCTGCCCTGCCTGTGTGTCCCCCCACTCAGCTGGGGTCTCTGCTCCCCCGGTGCTCAGCGCTGCCTTGGCTGTCCCTGTGGGGCCAGGCAGCGAGCTCGCTGCTTTGGTCACAGCATCAGAGACTGCCTGAGCCACCTCTCCATTGTGCAGGGGGGTGGGGAGCATCTCTCTGACCCACCCCGCCCTAGGGGTCTGGTTACAGGCAGGCAGGTAACCGGGGCCTGGCAGCTCCTCCCCCCTGCCAGCCAGGTCATTTGCATTTTCACTGACCATTTCCCTCTTAGCCAATTGGTTTCCTGAGTTCAAATTCAAATCCTCGGCCGTTACAGGGCCTGGATCCTGTCCCAAAGATACACAGTCACCCCCCAACAGCACCTCACCGCTGATATCCTGGAGACCCCCAACCACCAGCCAGCCCGACCCCTCCTGGGTCTGCACAGGGATCTGGGCCATAGGCAGGGCGAATGGGTCCGTCCCTGGGACCCTCACCCAGGTCACACAGCCCCCCAGCAGCTGGTGGGGGTGCACCACCCGGGGCCTGACCACAATTCTCTCTGTCCCGGGGTCTTGCCACCCCCCGAATGTCTCTCCATTGACCATCAGCTTCCGCTTCCACTGGGGGTCCATAGGGCTTGAGTCCAGGGCCAGGAGTGGAAATCCGTCCACCATCCCACCCTTCTGGCTGGTGGAGTTTATGGCCTTGGGACCCAGCACGGGGGTTAGATCCCGGGGCTTTTCCGCAGGGTCTCCCTGGTTCCAATCACCAGCCTGCTCCAAGGCAGTGAGGTGGGCCTCCACATCCCCACCCTCCTTAACCAGGGGCAGCAATTTAGGATCGAGGTTCCCTGCGGAGCTGGCACCCCGGGATCTGTCCCCACTTACCCCTGGCCAGTCCCCCATGCCTCTCAGTTCCACCACCGCAAGTTCACGCTGCCGCTTCTTCTGTAGGTCTTTCTCGGGCTCTTGCTGTCTCTCACCGTCCTCTTGCTCTCTCGGACTCAGCTCCAGTCCCATCCGTCTCCGATCCCCTGCTGGGGAACCCGATCGTGAAGACCCCCGTCTGGTTGGGGACCAGACTCTTGGGGATGCCAGGCTATCACTCCAGCTGCTCCCAGATCCTGCTGTAGCCCCATTGGGGTCAGAAATCTGCTCCCTGGAATGGTCATCTTCCTCCAGCCGCGTGATTAACTGGGCTTTAGTGAGCTTTCCAATGGGTATCCCTCTCTTTTTGCACAGGGTTACAATGCTCTTCTTAAGGAGAAGGCGATACGCCATCACGTCACTGCTCCCAAGTTTGCTGTGGACTCGCAGGCCTGTGTGCTCTTAGCTCCCCACGGTTTCCAGGAAGAACCCCAAGTGTGCCAGCCCTTCTCCAGGTCACCGCCTCTTTGCCAGGGTCGAGCTACAGCTCCTCCGCCCCTGGGTCCACTCACGGCACCCCCAGGGGAACCCTGTCACTGCAAAATTCCTTCTCTCTCCCAGGGCCAAGCCGCAGGCTCCTCCGCCCCTGGGACTGCTCACTGCAGTCCCCAGGGGGACCCCATCATTGCACAGTCCTTCTTGCTGGTCACACACTCCCAGGGGTTAAGCGTAGCTCCTCCGCTCCCCGAAACCGCTCCTCAGTGAGCCTTCAGCACGCCTGGTCCTCGTTAGCCCCCCTTCGTTCTACTGCTCCCCAGTTACTTACTGCAGGAAGCGCCGTTCACGGGGTGCAGAACATCCCACCGCTGCCACCAGTTGTCACGGAGTATAGGGGAGTCCGGCCCTGCACCCCTCTTCCCCGGATTCACTGGGAGTCTCAGCCAGCCAGTAGAACAGAAGGTTTATTAGAGATGCCAGGAACACAGTCCAACCAGAGCTTGTCAGTACATCCAGGACCCCTCAGTCGGGTCCTTCAGGGGGGCAGGGAGCTTAGACCCCAGCCTGGGGCTCCCTGCATTTCGCCCCGCAGCTCCACCTGGGCCAGGGAGGCCAGACCCTGTCTGCCCCCCTCCCTTCCTCTCCCAAGCCAGCACACAAACTCCCAGCCAAAGGTGTCACCTCCCAACCCCCGTCCTGGCTCATGTTACAGCCTCAGGTAAAGTCTCACATTTCCAATGCAGCCTTTCCCTCAGGTCAGATCCATCTCGCTCTCTACTCCGTCACACCCTCCGAGATACATTTCCTTATACTGTCAAGGGAGGGGTCCGTCCTTTGGTTAGCTGCAAATTCCTGACAGACAACTCTTGAGACAGCGTCCCCGTCCCTGGGCACTGACTGCCTCTCCCCTGCCCCCACCCCTGGGAGCCTGTTGTCTTCAGCTGGGCAGAGGCCTCCATGTACTGTCCTGTCAGTGGGATCCTCCCCCAACTCCCCTGTGGGTTCTGAGGTCCCTGGGGACTCTCTTCAAGTCACCAACCCCCGTGTCCCCTGGAGTAGGATGTGTTGGCCGTTCAGTTGCATGAGACCTACCGCTATCGCCCGGGACAGCCTCCCCCTCACAGCCTTTCTTCATGCTGCGAGTTATCACACTGACAGCCCTAGTTTTGCTGAAGAAATCATTCCCCAGCAACATGTCTGCGGGGATGTCCTCGAGCATCCCCACCAGTAAAGTATTTTCCATCCCTTCCCACTCCACATGAACCTTAGCCAGGGGCACAGGGAACCTCTGCGGCCCCACCCCCTTAATGTGGGTGGTCTGCCCCGTCAGAACACTAGCATCTGGAACCACACTCGGTCGGACCAGCGAGAACTGAGCCGCAGTATCCCTCCACCCCAGACACTCCATGCCATCAATCTTGACAACCTTGATGTGCTCCCTATCCGCTTCACTAGGCCCCATGTCCACCAAGCTGGTGTGGTAAGAGGTAGGGGTGCCCTCTGGGGCCTCAGCGTTGAGGGCAACAGAGCTAACATGGGGCAAGGAGGGTGTACTCTCCTTTAGTGTGGGACAGCTGCTTCTCAGGTGCCCTGGGGAATTGCAGTGAAAGCACCTTCTGAGATCCCCTGCTTGCGCAGGAAATTTGGGGTGAGTGACAGGGGAATGGGGAGGTGAACGCCCAGCCTCCTTTTTCCCAGGGGTAAAACGGTGACTCTGCTTTCCCCCGACCCTGTACCCCTCTGCCAGTGGTTTATGCTTAATTGCAGCTTGCGCCTGCTCATAAGAGTCTGCAAACCCAGCTAATTCACCCACGGCTTTTACCTGTTTGTCCCACAAGTACTGTTTTACATCATCACTGCACATATTCAGGAATTGTTCCTGAGCAACCAAATCACACATTCCCTCAAAGCTTGTGATGCCTTTTCCCCTCACCCACTTATCTACCAGAACTGTCATTTCATTTGCATAAGCCAAGTAACTTAACCCATCTCCCCTCTTAAGACTCCTGAATTTAACCCTGTAGGTTTCAGGTGTAACCTGAAACTGTTTCAAAACCAGTTCCTTAAATTTACCATAATTGGAGGCATCCCCAATGGGCATCTTATTGAATATGTCCAGAGCTCTGCCAGTCAATTTGGCTATCAAGGTGGTCATTTTTTGATCTTCAGGGATCGCATGGAGGGAGCACAGTCTCTCGAAGGTGATAAAATATTCGGCTATATCCTTGGATTCATCATACTGGGGGCATAGACGCTCCCATTTGGGGATTTTTGGGGAAGCGGAGCCGGACGCTGAAGGGTTGCGACTCTTCAACTCTGCAACAGCCAGTTCATGCTTCTGGGCCTCCATAGCTCTCTTGTGGGCCGCCTCCTCTGCTTCCATAGCTCTCTTGTGGGCCAGCTCCTCTGCTTCCATAGCTCTCTTGTGGGCCGCCTCCTCCCGGATTCTTTCTGCTTCCATAGCTCTCTTGTGGGCCTCCTCAGCTCTCTTGTGGGCCTCCTCAGCTCTCTTGTGGGCTTCTGTCTCTGCACTAATTTCCAGCGTACGTAATTCGATTCGTCTCCGATGTTCGTTTTCTTTCTCTGTTATTTCGAGTCTGGCAAGGTCCAGTTTTACCGTGGCCTCGCTTACAGACATCTTATTGCTGTCTGGTGCTGGGCCACGCCCCTCTGCAGTTCACTGAAACTGGACTGCACTCAGATCAGGAGCTCTTCAGTTAAGAGACTTTCCCAGCTTCCCCGATCTACACTCTTACTTATTTGATTTCCTTTTCTGTCCCTACTTCCCTTACCCGAAATAAGCAAACAGAAAATAACAAACCAGTAACCACTTTGTCTGTTTTCCAGCCACCACACTTAAAACTCACTTAAAATCACTACCAGTACGTCAAAGCAATCAGCTGTGCACAGATCCTGCTCGACTACGCCACTGTGACGGGTTGGGGCCACAGAGACCTGCTTGGTGCTGCCACCTGGTGTGCCAAGGCTACTTCTGCCCCTGCTTCCAAGCCTTTTCCAGCTTGGGACTCCCGAATCCTGTCTGTTTTGAGCCAGATTCCACTGATCTGCTGCAAACACAGACCCAGGTCCGAACCAAGTCCACTCACCACTGTAAGGCCCCTGGAAGCGCTCTTGCCTTTGACACCCAGCTGCTCAACTCCAAGGAGGTTCAAACCCTTAATAAGTCCGTTTTACCCTGTATAAAGCTTATACAGGGTAAACTCATAAATCGTTCGCTTTCTATTGCAAAGATAGAAAGTATGCACACCTGTTTGCTCTCCCTTTGCACTAACTCGTACTCAAGGAAACTTAATAAGTAAAAAGTGATTTTAATAAGTACAAAAAATAGGATGTAAGTGAGTTCAATTGGTGACAGACAGAACAAAGCAAGTTACTTAGTAAAATAAAATAAAACACGCACGTCTACGTCTATTCAAAGTTAACACAGATAAAAGCCTCACCAGATTCGGATATTTTCCTTTTTACAGGCTGTAGAATTAGCCTAGGTCCAGTAGCCGCACCCCCTGGTGTCTTTGTCCTTTGTTCAGTTCCCCTCAGGAATGTGCTTGGGGGGGTGGAGAGCCTCTCCCTTTAGCCAGCTGAAGCCAAAATGGAAGGGTCTTGCAAGGGCTTTTATAGCCTTTCTTCCTCTCCCTGCGTAGGATCCAGTAGCCCTGGAGTTTTGGGATCACATGGGCAAGTCACCTGTCCATGTGCCCTAACCAGTCTAACCAGTTGCATCCTTGACTGGGGCCCTGATGTGGATTGGGGTCTGCACCTTCTTTTGTCTGTTAAGTACTTGTACTCAACTTGCACATTCCTTCCTCTGGACCTGGTCCCATGTTCTTACAAAAGCTATGCATAAAACCAGCAAATATAAAACCAATGTTCATAACTACAACCACAACAATGATACATGCATACAAACAGGAGGAATAAATTCAGTAGGTCATAACTTTCACAGAGATATGTTGCATGGCACATGTAGCATAAAACGTTACACATATATAGTTATAAGCATCTCCCCATAAAGTTTTATGGGGACACTGTCACAATAGGAATAACCGAAACATGGTGGAATAGCAGTCATGACTGGAGTACAGGTATTGAAGGGTATGTGCTGTTTAGGAAAGACAGAAATAAAGGTAAAGGTAAATGTGGGGGAGTAGCATTGTATATCAATGATGAGGTAGACTGTAAAGAAATAAAAAGTGATGGAATGGATAAGACAGAGTCTGTCTGGGCAAAAATCACAGTGGGGAAGAAAACTACTAGAGCCTCCCCTGGGATAGTGCTTGGGGTGTGCTATAGACCACCGGGATCTAATTTGGATATGGATAGAGACCTCTTTAATGTTTTTAAGGAAGTAAATACTAATGGGAACTGTATGATCATGGGCGACTTCAACTTCCCAGATATAGATTGGAGAACAAGTGCTAGTAATAATAATAGGGCTCAGATTTTCCTAGATGGGATAGCTGATGAATTCCTTCATCAAGTAGTTGCTGAACCAACAAGGGGGATGCCATTTTAGATTTGGTTTTGGTAAGTAGTGAGGACCTCATTGAAGAAATGGTTGTAGGGGACAACCTTGGCTCGAGTGATCATGAGCTAATTCAGTTCAAACTAAATGGAAGGATAAACAAAAATAAATCTGAGACTAGGGTTTTTGATTTCAAAAGGGCTAACTTTAATAAATTAAGGAAATTAGTTAGGGAAGTGGATTGGACTAAAGAATTTATGGACCTAAAGGCGGAGGAGGCCTGGGATTATTTCAAGTTAAAGTTGCAGAAGCTATCAGAAGCCTGTATCCCAAGAAAGGGGAAACAATTCATAGGCAGGGGTTTTAGACCAAGCTGGATGAGCAAGCATCTCAGAGAGGTGATTAAGAAAAAACAGAAAGCATACAAGGAGTGGAAGATGGGAGGGATCAGCAAAGAAAGCTACCTTATTGAGGTCAGAGCATGTAGGGATAAAGTGAGACAGGCTAAAAGGCATGTAGAATTGGACCTTGCAAAGGGAATGAAAACCAACAGTAAAAGGTTTTATAGCCATATAAATAGGAAGAAAACAAAGAAAGAAGAAGTGGGACTGCTAAACACTGAGGATGGAGTGGAGGTTAAGGATAATCTAGGCATGGCCCAATATCTAAACAAATACTTTGCCTCAGTCTTTAATGAGGCTAATGAGGAGCTTAGGAATAGTGGCAGCATGACAAATGGGAATAAGGATGTGGGGGTAGATATTACCATATACGAGGTAGAAGCCAAACTTGAACAGCATAATGAGAGTAATTCAGGCGGCCCAGATAATCTTCATCCAAGAATATTAAAGGAACTGGCACATGAAATTGCAAGCCCATTAGCAAAAATTTGTAATGAATCTCTAAACTCAGGGGTTGTACCGTTTGACTGGAGAATAGCTAATATAGTTCCTATTTTTAAGAAAGGGGAAAAAAGTGACCCAGGTAACTACAGGCCTGTTAGTTTGACATCTGTAGTATGCAAGGTCTTGGAAAAATTTTTGAAGGAGAAAGTAGTTAAGGACCTTGAGGTCAATGGCAATTGGGACAAATTACAACATGGTTTTACAAAAGGTAGTTCGTGCCAAACCAACTTGATCTCCTTCTTTGAGAAAGTAACAGATTTTTTAGATAAATGAAACGCAGTGGATCTAATCTACCTCGATTTCAGTAAGGCATTTGATACAGTACCACATGAGGAATTATTGGTTAAATTGGAAAAGATGGGGATCAATATGAAAATTGAGAGGTGGATAAGGAAGTGGTTAAAGGGGAGATTACAGTGGGTCATACTGAAAGGTGAACTGTCAGGTTGGAGGGAGGTTACTAGTGGAGTTCCTCAAGGTTCAGTTTTGGGACCAATTTTATTTAATCTTTTTATTACTGACCTCGGCACCAAAAGTGGGAGTGTGCTAATAAAGTTTGCAGATGACACAAAGTTGGGAGGTATTGCCAATTCAGAAAAGGCTCGGGATATCTTACAGGAAGATCTGGATGACCTTGTAAACTGGAATAATAGTAATAGGATGAAATGTAATAGTGAGAAGTGTAAGGTTATGCATTTAGGGATTAATAACAAGAATTTTAGTTATAAGCTGGGGACGCATCAGTTGGAAGTAACGGAAGAGGAGAAGGACCTCGGAGTCCTGGTTGATCACAGGATGACTATGAGTCGCCAATGTGATGTGGCCGTGAAAAACGCTAATGCGGTCTTGGGATGCATTAGGCGAGGTATTTCTAGTAGAGATAAGGAGGTGTTAGTACCGTTATACAAGGCATTGGTGAGACCTCATTTGGAATACTGTGTGCAGTTCTGGTCTCCCATGTTTAAGAAGGATGAATTCAAACTGGAACAGGTACAAAGAAGGGCCACTAGGATGATCCGAGGAATGGAAAACCTGTCGTATGAAAGGAGACTCAAGGAGCTTGGTTTGTTTACCTTAACCAAAAGAAGGCTGAGGGGAGATATGATTGCTCTCTTTAAATATATCAGAGGGATCAATACCAGGGAGGGAGAGGAATTATTTCAGCTCAGTACCAATGTGGACACAAGAACAAATGGATATAAACTGGCCATCAGGAAGTTTAGACTTGAAATTAGACGAAGGTTTCTAACCATCAGAGGAGTGAAGTTCTGGAACAGCCTTCCAAGGGAAGCAGTGGGGGCAAAAGACCTATCTCTCTTCAAGATTAAGCTAGATACGTTTATGGAGGGGATGGTTTGATGGGATAACATGATCTTAGTCAAAGGTCAATTAATTGCCATCAGTTGTAAATAGGACCAATGGTCAATGATGGGATGTTAGAAGTTACTACAGAGAACTTTTTCCTGGGTGTCTGGCTGGTGAGTCTTGCCCACATGCTCGGGGTTCAGCTGATCGCCATATTTGGGGTCGGGAAGGAATTTTCCTCCAGGGTAGATTGGCAGAGGCCCTGGAGGTTTTTTGCCTTCCTCTGCAGCATGGGGCACGGGTCACTTACCGGAGGATTCTCTGCATCTTGAAGTCTTTAAACCATGATTTGAGGACTTCAATAGCTGAGACATAGGTGAGAGGATTATTCCAGGAGTGGGTGGGTGAGATTCTGTGGCCTGCATTGTGCAGGAGGTCAGACTAGATGATCATAATGGTCCCTTCTGACCTTAAAGTCTATGAGTCTATATTCACACACACTCACACTGTCAACCACAAATTCACACACAGACACATACACACTCACAAAACAATAGAAATTTAAATTTAAATTAAAAAAGTACACACTCATTCCCAGTCCCACAACACACAAACTCACTCACTCACTGTCGCATTCGGGGAATAATGAAACTTTATAAAGTCAAGGGATGAGCTTGCACTCTCGGTCACACTGGTGTAAATCAAAGTTTACTCCATTGACTGTTCTGGATTTTCTCTACATTTTCACCGGTGTAACTGAGAGCAGAATTAGGCCCATTATTTGCCTCTCTAGAGAGAAAGTGGTGCTTTTGACCTTAGGATCTGTAAACACAAGAAAGAACTCCAGGTGTGCCCGTGAAAGTACAACCAGGAAGAATTCTTTCAGCTTGTTTTGGGGGTGGACGAAGCAATGAAGGTGTTTCAGACAATGCTGTTTGAAAACTGTGCAATTGAAATAAAATTTACAGTTAACAGAGAGAAAAAATCACAACTTTCCCACTCTGTGAAAGCTACAGAGGGCTTGTGCTTCTTCCCTCTGTGTCCATGAAAAACACGGGGGCTGTTTTCCCTTATGCAAAATTGTTTTTGCAGCACCAGTTTGGGAAGTTTGGTTTGCTCCTTGGAATCATTTGTATATTTAACAAAAATATCATCTGATGGAGAAGGAGAAATCTCATCGTTGTCCAGCCCGCAAAGTCTCTTGAAAAGGAGTGAGAATGTCCATCCGGTCTGAGCCACGCTCAAGCCAGTGCCTGCATTCCCCTCAGAGGGGCTGCTGGTCCCCTGCTGCTTGGGAGAAACGACACCATTGTAGCTTTTAAACTAGAGTCTGAATCAGAGTCATTCAAACCCCTGGCAGCTCCCCAAATGCAATGTCCCACTTGTGATTCTGCTCTGTGGGGCTTCCCAACCAGCGTGAGTAGTTCTATCTGGAGCGCCAGGGGGGCACTGTCAAGGTTAGGGAGATTTCATGCTGCCGTCTGACTCTTTCTCCACTCTGCTTCTCCCCTCCTAGTTTCCCAAGAGCTGTGTCTTCTGGACCAGGGGCTCGATCGGATTATGAGTGAACAGCGGGGCCATGTGAACAGCCTCTTCCGGAATGAGGAGTCAGCCAAGCGGCTCAGCTCCAACAGCCGGGTGCAGCGCGTCCAACAGGCAGTGCAGGAGCGGGCAGCACGGGCCAAGAAGCGCATGCACAGCATCACCAAAGACAGCGCCAAGGGCTTCCTCAGGAGAAATGCCTTCGTCCTCTTCACCATCACTGCTGTCCTACTGGGTAGGGAGCCTGTGGCCTGCAGGGCGGCGCTGTGCTGCCTGGGGAGATTCATTAAGCTAGCACAAAGGGTGATTAAAGAAGCGTGTCGGGGTTCTGCCACAAGCGCACTCTGTGCTCTTGGGCAAGTCCCTTCATCTCTTAGTGCCTCCATTGTCAGGTATTGCATTGCAAGAGCACCTACAGACTCCTGTGACGGACCAGGGCCCTATTGTACTGGACACGGCTTCCAACTGGAACGCAAAGCCGGGCTTCACCTCACAGAGCGTACGCGCCTCAGCTGGCTCTGCACTAGGAAAGCTCGCTGGGCAGGGGTAATTCTTTACAGCAGTCTGTAGAGGCCAAAGGTGCTCCTTTAGATGCAGGTATTCCAGCAAAAGGACGTCTTTCGATCATTTCCCTGGGGACCTGTACAGTTTTACTAGCTGAAAAGCCCTGTGCTGCTCTAAGCTGTGTCTCCACTAAGGGGTTTGCTGCTCCTGGGAAGGCGAGGATGATAGCGAGCCTCCGGCACAAGGCACTGCCTATGGGCAAAGCAGCCTCAGAAGGGAACTCCAGAAAGTGACACTAACCCTCCGCTGCACGAGGCTCTGAGAGCGTTACAGACAGGCAGTCCCCCAGGAAGCCTCCCAGCCCCAACAGAGTAAGTCTCCTTATCCCCACCGCCCAGAGGGGAAACTGAGGCAGGGAGCCGTCCTGTAACTCACCTTAGGCCAGCGGCAGGACGTGGTAGAATCTCCATCACTTGGATTCTTTAAGTCAAGACTGGACATCTTTTTCTGAAAGATCCACTCTAGCCCAAACATTTCCTTTGACTCGGTGCAGAATCATGGGGTGAAATCTCTGGCCTGTGCGATGCAGGCGGTCGGACGGACTCTTCTAGCCTTGAAGTGTTTGCCTGGGTGAGCTGCATGGCTGGAAATACAACCCAGGAGCGCAGCAGGGACTCATAGACTCATAGATTTTAAGGTCAGAAGGGACCATTATGATCATCTAGTCTGACCTCCTGCACAATGCAGGCCACAGAATCTCACCCGCCCACTCCTGGAAGGTTTAGAGCAGTGCTGTTCCCCCCTTGCTGTGCACGCTCACGGTGTGTGTACCGGACGGCGAGCTCGCCGCTCACATGAGCAGCATCCCCTGTAATAAGGGAGGGTCCCAGGAATCCTTATCCTGGGGAAAGGGCCATTCTCCATGCCTGGCACATTCCTGCTCACTGAGGCAATGGCTAAAGGACAGGCCTCTCACAGGCGGCTGTGTTTAACCCTTTGATTGCACAGATTCATCCCCTCCCAAGTCAGCATCTCACCCCAGCCTTTAGTTTAGACGTGGTGGCATCCCAGAGCTCTCAGCGCCCGCTGCACAGGAGGAGCCGTGCCAACCATGGTGCTGGCAAGCGATAGGGAGCGGGGAAGGCGGTGCCTCGCATCGCTGTGGCGCCGCCCCTCTGGCTGCCGTAAGGAGCTGCACTCACAAGCTGAAAGGCAGCTGAGCTGAGGAAATGGGGCGCCACCATTTGGGAGAAATAATGGAGGACACTGGGGGGAACCCTTCAAGCTTGAGAAGCAGTTTGGAGGGCTCTGCTCCCACAGGGGTGGGACAGGCTGTTATTTGTTCTGAGCCTCAGTAACTCCCCTGGGGAAGGATCGCCAGGTTTGGCACCCCAGCGGCATCAGGCTGCAGGGCGCATTGTTCCTAGGGACCCGGCCCCCGTCATGTCTCCAGGGGGCTTGCACCGCTCTCCTGGTACTAACAGTGTTCCGGCACCTCTGCAAGAGCCAGGGTGTCGGGGACCAACTGGCCCTGTGCCTATTGCAGGAGGGGAAGGACAGTGGGGGAGGGCCCAGAGCCCACCATAAGCCCTATGTGCATGGTGGGGGATGGGTCCCGGAGGGAGGACTCTTAGCCTGCCATTGGCCTTGTACCCACTGAGAGGGGCAGGGATTATCAGGGGAGGGCCCAGTGCCCGCCATAGGCCCTGTGCACATCCCATGTCTGCAGGGGCAGGGGCACAGGGACGCCAGCCAACCCTCCGGGACTGTCCTGGCGTGTCCAGGAATTACAGATCAATCTGTAATTAAAGATGAGGTCATGTGATGAAACCTCCAGGAATATGTCCAATGAAAACTGGCAGTCCTAGGGCAGCAGGGGAGGGCCCAGTGCTCGCCATAGGCCAAGGGTGCAGCAGGGCCCGCTGTTGGGCTGGTGTGCATGAGGAAGGCAGCGGGGCAGGACCCTGGGCCCACACTGCAGGTCTGTCGCTTTCAGCAGGATTTGGCGGTATCGCTGGGGCAGACACCGTCCTATTTCCCTTCTTATCCCTTGTTTCTCAGGGATCATTTTGGCCTTTGCCCTCCGACCCTACGAGATGACCTATCGCCAGATCAAGTATTTCTCCTTCCCAGGAGAGCTGCTGATGCGGATGCTCCAGATGCTGGTTCTTCCCCTCATTGTCTCCAGCCTGGTCACGGGTGAGGGCCATTCCTGGTGCTTGCAGCCGTCTGCATCCTACAGGCCATGCGGCTACCCTGTAAAGACACTGCCAGCCACTGACCCAGCTCTCGCTGCAGGTCCCTGACTGACGTTGTCCAGGCCTTGGCTGGGACTATGGCAAGTGGGATTGACTCATCTGTCCCCTGGCTTCCTTGGTGTGGAGGTCAGGGAAGCAGGAAGTCTCATGCCTTTCTGGGAAGGGTGAGGGGGAAGCATGATGGTCCTGCCAGCCCCCAGTGCTCAAGCACCATCATCCAGACCCTGCAATCCTGAGACTTAAAGATGCCCTGGGGGGCGGAGAGGGGCTGCAGGTATTCATTTGCCTTCAGGAGTTAGGAGGAAGTGCCCACCCCCAAAGTGTGTGTGAGCATTGCAGGGTCACAGTGCACCTGAGATAACCGGGCAAAACTGGGGGTTGCCCAATGGCTGCTTAGAGGGGGCTCCCTTTCCCCTCCGCTAACACAGCAGCCATTCTAGCCCCCTCCAGCCTGCTCCCCATCACGGTCCTGGCCCCTTATCCTCCCTGCCCACCCGCTCTGCCTCATCATTCACATCCCCTCAAGGACTCTCAAAGGCTCCTGTCTCCAGACTGCCCCCCCCACTTTGACCAGCCCCCATCTTTCACTGCCTTCTTTACCCTTCCTCCTCCTTTTCCCTCAGTCATCCCATTTCTCTGCACCCCCACGGCAGGGCCGTAACGAGGGCGAGGCGAGTGAGCCTCGGGGCACACTGCTGGCAGGGGCGTAAAAGCCTGCTGCCAGGGGCGCGACTGTCCTCCCCCGCCGCCGAAGCCGCCCCCGCTTACCTGCGGGAGGTCCGCCGGTGTGTGTGGAGAAGGCCCCCTCCGCCAAATTGCCGCCGAAGCCGCGGCACCGGCGGACCTCCTGCAGGTAAGTGGAAGTGGCTTCGGCGACAGGGCGGAAGTGCTGCTAATAATACCCGAAGCCGAAGGTCCGCCGATGCCGCGGCTTCGGTGGCAATTCGGTGGAGGGGGCCTTCTCCACACACACCGGAGGACCTCCCGCAGGTAAGCGGAAGCGGCTTCGGCGGCTGCTAAAAATACCCTCCACCAAACTGCCACCGAAGCCGCTTCCGCTTGCCTGCGGGAGGTCTGCTGGTGCTGCGGCTTCGGCAGCAATTCGGTGGAGGGTAAGAGCCCCTGGGAATTTCTGCACCCTTGCCTCAGGTGCAGAAATTCCTAGTTACGGCTCTGCCCCACAGTCTCCTCGTGCTTCTCTTCAGTCTGCCTCCTATTGCCCCACAACATTTGCTTTCTGCCCCCACATTTCCCTACACATCCCAAAGCCTGCCTCCCACACCCCATATTCCTCTGCAGCCTCCAAAATCTGCTTCCCACACCCCCTGCACCCTACAAAGTCTGTCTCCTGCAACTCACATTCCCCTGCTCCCACTCAGTCTCCCTGCCCTTCTGCACCCACATCTCCCTGTACCCCAAATTCTGCCTCCTGACCCCACAAATGCCTGCACCCCAAACCCTGCCTCCCACCCAAACATCCCCCTGCACCCCAAACCCTGCCTTCCAGCCCCACATCCACTGCACCCCAAAACCTGCCTTCCACCCCCACATCTCCCAGCACCCCAAACCCTGCCTTCCACCTCCACATCCCCCGCACCCCAAACCCTGCCTTCCACCTCCACATCCCCTGCACCCCAAACCCTGCCTCCTGCCCCCACATCCCCCTGCACCCCAAACCCTGCCTCCCGCCCCCACATTGCCCTGCACCCCAAACCCTGCCTCCCACACTCACATCCCCCTGCACCCCAAACCCTGCCTCCCACCCTCACATCCCCCTGCACCCCAAACCCTGCCTTCCCCCCCACATCTCCCAGCACCCCAAACCCTGCCTCCCACCCCCACATTCCCCCTGCACCCCAAACCCTGCCTTCCCCCCCACATCTCCCGGCACCGCAAACCCTGCCTCCCACCCCCACATCCACTGCACCCCAAACCCTGCCTTCCCCCCACATCTCCCGGCACCGCAAACCCTGCCTTCCACCCCACATCCCCCTGCACCCCAAAGCCTGCCTTCTGCCCCCACATCCCCCTGCACCCCAAACACTGCCTCCTGCCCCCACATTTCCCTGCACCCCCAAAGCCTGCCTTCTAACCCCACATCTCCCTGATTCCTCCTCAGTGTACTATTCCCTTCTTCAATCCATGTTCCCCTGCACTCCCACAGCCTTCTTCCACACCCCACATTGCCTTAGAGCCCCCAAAGTCTGCTTCCTGCACCCCACATTCCCCTGCATCCCCAAAGTCTCCCTCCAACCACCTCGCTAATTGAAGAGGTAGACGCTCTTGCCTTGTTCTGTATGTGTCTGCCCAGGCATGGCCTCGCTGGATGGCAAAGCCTCTGGGAAGATGGGGCTGCGGGCCGTAGTCTACTACATGGTGACCACCATCATAGCGGTCTTCATCGGCATCCTCATGGTGATCATCATCCATCCAGGCAAAGGGTCCAAGGACAAACTGCACCGGGAGGGCAAGATTGAACAGGTGCAAACAACTGATGCCTTCATGGACCTGGTCAGGTGAGTGAAGAAGTTGGTGTGCGGTGAGAACATGCCCCTGTGAGAAAGTCACCATCCTGCACTGAAAGCCATTCAAACCCCTGCCCTGCACTTGGAGCTCTGAAAGGAGACCGAGGCACTGACTTTCAGAGTTCCCAGGGGATGCTTGACCCCCCCGTGCTACACCCCAGGCCCTGCCCCCACTCCACCCTGTCCCCCAAGGCCCCGCCCCCTGACCCTCTTCTTCTCATCCCGTTCTGCCCCCTCCCCCTGCCTCTTTCTGTCCTGCTCCTCCCCATCCCCCCAGCACCTCCTGCACGCTGCTCAACAGCTGATCACCAGTGGATAACCTAAAACAAGCATCTGAGCAACAATATACTCATACCCTCCCTTGCAGAGAAACCTGAAGTGTTAGTCCTCGTCCTCCTCCTCATGCTCACCAGCAACATCATCACCAGTGGCCATCATCCTCGCGTCTCCCAAGGCATGCAGGCTGGGATACAGTTTTTATAATGGGTTATGCTGATGCCCCTATGCCTAATGCATGCTGAGTAGGGGTTTCAGCCCCTTTTCTTATCTATATTTCCTCACCTAGTAATGCTGAGGTGCCCTTCTCCCATACATTAATAGGCCTTTTATCTCAAGTTCATTAGCATATATGTCAATTAGTTACCATGACCTTCCAGTGGTCAGACATCTGCTGATGTTCCTAACTTAAAAATATCTAAAGTTGATTTCAACAAGCATCGTGTGGTCATCTATCAGCAGTGGGGTCATTACAGCATTCTGTGGTGTGATATCTCATGATCTAGGGTTACTGCTGGTTAGCTGTTTATGCTAAGGCTTTTGGGACCTTATCTCTTGATTAGTTTAGCTAAGCTATTGTCTTATAGGCCTTGAGGCTTGTGGTGCGGACACGTTAGCCTGACTGGGACAAGAACCACACTGGCTCTCCCAGTAAACCTGCACAGGCGCATTACCCACGTTCTGGCTGAGACTTTTGAAGAGATCATGGATGCCGATTACCACGATGTGATAGACCACATCAACGCGCTATTCCGCATCTAGGCATGCATGCAGCCCAAACCCTCCTCGCCCAAAGAGCCCGCACCAAAAAACTTCCTTCCCGAAAAAAAAAGCTGCTTACTGGGAACCTCCTCTGGTGTTTGTCCTTCCCCAAGCACCGGACGCCGTGACTGGCTGCCTTCCTCCTGGCTCGAGAAGAGCTCCTGGCTGCATACCTCAAGGGATTCTGGGGTGTCTCACGCCGCCTCAGCACCCTCGCTCGGGCTTTCCTCCTCCTCCCCTCTTGCTATGCTAGGCTCGGAAGTGTCCATAGTGATCGTTGCAGTGGAGGTGGGATCGCCCCCAAGTATCACGTCCAGCTCTTTGTAGAATTCACAGGTTGCAGGGGCAGCACCGGAGTAGCTGTTTGCCTCATGGGCTTTGCGGTAGGCACTCTGCAGCTCCTTTACTTTAACCTGACACTGCACCGCGTCCCGGTCATGGCCCCTTTCCGTAATGGCCCTTGATATGCGCCCAACGGTATCGTAATTCCTACAGCTGGAGCGCAGCTGGGACTGCACAGTTTCCTCCCCCCAAACACTGATGAGGTCCATCAGCTCACCACTGCTCCATACTAGGTCGTGGAGGCATGGTCACCTGGAAAGATGCGCTGAGAGCACTCCACGCCTGGCTGAGCAGACAGGAAAGGGATATTCAAAATTCTCAGGGAATTTAAAGGACGGGCCTGACAGTTGGTCACCTGAGGCCAGGGCAGCAGAGTTCAAAAGAGATGACCAGAGTGGCTAGAACAGACGTTGTGGGACACTTCTGGAGGCCAATCACAGCGCATTAGGTGTCCACACTGGCGCCGCGGCGCTTCAGCGAGAGCACAACAAACATTATTCCTCTCGGGGATGTGGAGTACCAGGAGCGCTCCAGCCGTGGAGTCAGTGCGCTCCACGTAGAGCGATAGCCCTGTGGAAGCTTGCAACGCCTGACAGCTACCGGTCAGTCGGGAATCAATTTGGAGTGGGCAAATCTACTGTGGGGGCTGCTGTGATCCAAGTAGCCAACGCAATCACTGAGCTGCTGCTATCAAGGGTAGTGACTCTGGGAAATGTGCAGGTCACAGTGGATGGCTTTGCTGCAATGGGATTCCCTAACTATGGTTGGGTGCTAGATGGAACCCATATCCCTATCTTGGGACCGGACCACCTTGGCAGCCAGTACATAAACCGCAAGGGGTACTTTTCAATGGTGCTGCAAGCACTGGGTGGATCACAAGGAACGTTTCACCGACATCAACATGGGATGGCCAGAAAAGATACATGACGCTCGCATCTTCAGGAACTCTGGTCTGTTTGAACAGCTGCAGGAGGGGACTTACTTCCCACACCAGAAAATAACTATTGGGGATGTTGAAATGCCTATAGTTATCCTTGGGGACCCAGCCTACCCCTTAATGCCCTGGCTCATGAAGCCGTACACAGGCACCCTGGACAGTAGTAAGGAGCTTTTCAACTATAGGCTGAGCAAGTGCAGAATGGTGGTGGAATGTACATTTGAATGTTTAAAAGCTTGCTGGCACAGTTTACTGACTCGGTTAGACCTCAGCAAAACCAATGTTCCCATTGTTATTGCTGCTTGCTGTGTGCTCCACAATATTTGTGAGAGTAAGGGGGAGACATTTATGGAAAATTGCCTGACCGCTGATTACATGTAGCCAGACACCAGGGTGATTAGAAGAGCACAGCAGGACGTGCTGCGCATCAGAGAAGCTTTGAAAACCAGTTTCATGACTGGCCAGGCTACGGTGTGACAGTTCTGTTTGTTCTGTTTGTTTCTCCTTGATGAAAACCCGCCCCCTTGGTCCACTCTACTTCCCTGTAAACCAACCGTCCTCCACCCCTTCGATCACCGCTTGCAGAGGCAATAAAATCATTGTTGTTTCAAAATCATGCATTCTTTATTAATTCATCACACAAATAGGGGGATAACTGCTAGGGTAGCCCAGGTGGGGTGGTGGATGGGGGGAGGAATCATAGAATCTCAGGGTTGGAAGGGACCTCAGGAGGTCATCTAGTCCAACCCCCTGCTCAAAGCAGGACCAATCCCCAATTTTTGCCCCAGATCCCTAAATGGCCCCCTCAAGGATTGAACTCACACCCGTGGGTTTAGCAGGCCATTGCTCAAACCACTGAGCTATCCCTCCCCGCCAGGAGGGCAGGACAAGGCCACACTGCACTTCAAAACGTATTGAATGCTTGCCTTCTGTTGCTTGGGCAGTCCTCTGGGGTGGAGTGGTTGGGTGTCCGGAGCCTCCCCCCTCCATGTTCTTGGGAGTCTGTGTGAGGAGGCTATGGAACTTGGGGAGGAGGGCAGGCAGTTACATAGGGGCTGCAGCAGCGTCTGTGCTCCTGATGCCTTTCCCACAGCTCCACCAGACGCATGTCAGTTTGATCCCTCATTAGCCTCAGCATTGACTGCTGCCACCTCTCATCTTGCTCCCGCCACCTCTCATCTCAATCGTCCCTCCTCTGCTCGAGCTCGTCCCTCCTGTCATCGCGTTCATTTTCCGCTTTCCTGGACTCTGTTTGCCTCCACGCATTCTGCTGAGCTCTTTCACTGCGGGAGGACTGCATGAGCTCAGAGAACATTTCATTGCGCGTGTGGTTTTTTTTGCCTTCTTATCTGCGCTAGCCTCTGGGACGGAGATGATAGGGAGAGTGTAGAAACATTTGCAGCTGTGGGAGGAGAAAAAGGGAGAGCAGTATTTTAAAAGATACATTTTAGAGAACAATTGGTAGACTCTTTCACGCTGAACCAAGCTGTTAACATTACATAGCACGTGTGCTTTTGGTACAAGGTCGCATTTTGCCTCTTATATTGAGTGCCGGCCGGTTTGATGTGAGAGATCACACACGCAGGGCCGGGCAACGGAATTTGGCCTGAAGGCAGCCATGGTAAGCCACAGTCTTTCGGCTTCTTCAACCTTCATAACACGTGGGAATGGTTTCAAACAGCAGCGCCCCCCTTTCCCATACCAAACAAAGCCTGTTGTGTTGGCCATTTAAAAGGAGAGGCTGCGATTTTTGGGTTAATGTGCAGCACAAACCCAACTAACTGCCCCCCCAATTCTCTGGGATGATCGCTTCACTCCTCCCCACACTGCGTGGCTAGTATCAGGGAAGATCCTTGCCACCCAAACACGAACATCTCAGTGTGAATGGCCCCACACACACACACACACCGTGTGGCTAACAGCGGGGATGATTTCTTTGCAGCCACAGGCAAACAGCCCAGCAGGAACGGCCACCTCTGAATGTCCCCTTAATAAAATTCCCCTATTTCAACCAGGTGACCATGAATGATATCACTGTCCTGAGGCTAACACAGAGAGATAAAGAACTGATGTTGCTTGAATGCCAGCAAACACTGGGACAATACGCTGTCGTGCTTTGTTATGCAATGATTCCAGACTACGTGCTCCTGGCCTGGCGTGGTAAAGTGTCCTACCATGGAGGATGGAGTAAGGCTGCCCTCCCCAGAAACCTTCAGCAAAGGCTTTTGGAGTACCTCTAGGAGAGCTTTATGGAGATGTCCCTGGAGGATTTCCGCTCCATCCCCAGACACGTTAACAGACTTTTCCAGTAGCTGTACTGGTCGTGAATTCATCCCAAGTCTTCAGGGCAAATTAATCATTAAACACGCTTGCTTTTAAACCGTGTATTATATTTACAAAGTACACTCACCAGAGGGGCCTTCTCTGGCTTCATGGTCCAGGAGCTGCCTTGGGAGGGTTGGGAGGGTATTGGCTCAAGGGTGATAAACAGTTTCTGGCTGTCGGGGAGAACTGTTTCTCCGCTTGCCTGCTGTGCGCTATCCTCAACCTCCTTCTTCTCCTCCTCATCTTCCTCATCCCCCCAAATCCTCGTCCCTGTTGCGTGAGACTTCCCCCTTGCTGGTGTCCACGGACAGGGGTGAGGTAGTGGTAGGGGCCCCCCTAGAATTGCATGCAGCTCATCATAAAAGCGGCATGTCTGGGGCTCTGACCCGGAGTGTCCGTTTGCCTCTTTATTTTTTTGGTAGGCTTGCCTGAGCTCCTTAATTTTCACGCGGCACTGTTGTAGCCTGTTGTAGCCTCTATCCATCATGCCCTTGGAGATTTTTTCAAATATTTCCGCATTTCGTCTTTTGGAACGGAGTTCTGCCAGCACGGATTTGTCACCCCGTACAGCGATCAGATCCAGTACCTCCCGTTTGGTCCATGCTGGAGCTCTTCTGCGATTCTGGGACTGCATGGTCACCTGTGCTGATGAGCTCGCCACGCTGGCCAAACAGGAAATGAAATTCAAAAGTTCCCGGGCTTTTCCTGTGTACCTGGCTAGTGCATCTGAGTTGAAAGTGCTATCCAGAGTGGTCACAATGGAGCACTCTGGGATAGCTCCCAGAGGCCAATACTGTCGAATTGCATCCACAATACCCCAAATTTGACCCGGTGATGTCGATTTCAGCGCTAATCCCCTTGTCAGGGAGAAGTACAGAAATCGATTTCAAGAGCCCTTTAAGTTGACAAAAATTGCTTCGTCTTGTGGACAGGTGCAGGGTTAAACGACCTAAACTCATAGTGTAGACCAGGGCTAAGCAGAACAATTTTTAGTAGCTGTAAAGTCCTACTATTCTGATGTGGTAGCAATTTACAGCCACTTCACGTTCACTTTGCCCTGGTGTAAAATGGCTATACAAGGCGCAGACACTCAAGAAACCAGCCAACAGGCCTTAGAGTTGACAGCAAATTAGACATGAATTTGCACTAAGATATGGCTGCAAAAAGACGAGTCCAGTTTGATGCTGTATGATACAGTGGCATCATGTCTCCATGCATGGAAATCGTAGTGCCTTTCTCGATGGTTCCGGTGTGGTGCACCTGGAATATTGCCTTCAGTTTGGTGCATCCTGCTACCAGAAAGGCAGTGATGAAATGGAGGGAGTTCAGGTGGGCTGGTTGGAACCCTGAATTCCCATTCCACAGGAAACTCCAAAATTTTACAAAAATTGTTCCGCATTGGAATGAAAACTCACAATTCTGAGTTTTCAGACACGGCTACCCCTCTGATACTCACAATTCTGAGTTTTCAGACACGGCTACCCCTCTGATACTCACAATTCTGAGTTTTCAGACACGGCTACCCCTCTGATACTCACAATTCTGACTTTTTCCATGGAGCAGGAGGAGTCCAGAATTTTCATTTAAAAAAATTAAAATGACATTCTGTGTCAACTTTTTCTAAACAAAATTAATAAGACTCCCTGAACTGCCAATTGGAGTGTGCCAGAGAATGGAAATGGAGAGGATGGTCTGCTCTTTTCATTCTCTAACTTTGATAATCCTAGGAGCCTACCCATAGCTGCATAAAACCTAGCTCACACAGACCAGCCTCTCAGGGCCACATGCTGCCACTTGGGAGCAGAGCCACACTGAAATGTTTCAAGAAGTAGGACTGAGTGGACTTGTAGGCTCTAAAGTTTTACATTCTTTTATTTTTGGGGCTAGAGCGATTTCTTGCTTGGCAGCATCTGGAAGGGCACTGAATAACCTGAAAGAAGACTCGGTGCTATTGGCATTGAGCTCTTATTAACCTTGACTATCCCAACTAGAGCCAGCGCTTAACCATGAGTATCAGGCAATGGGCCTGCTCGCCAGGCTCTCAGCCAGATGGCAGTGTAACCTCCTTTTTTTATCTGCTGCAGGAACATGTTCCCGCCGAACCTAGTAGAAGCCTGCTTCAAACAGGTACGGACACCAGTTCCCCATGCCTGCTTCTTCCTGCCCAGCACTCTGATTGTCCTTTATGCCTGTGCAGAACAGGCTGCACGCTGAACTACCCCTCTCTGGAGATGCAGCCCCAGAGATAGGTTTAGGCCACCTTTGCACCTCCCAGAGTGCACTGCTCCAATGACCACTGCAGCCACCAGTATAAATTAGAGCAGCTCCCAGGCAGCCTTCCCCAGTTGTCTATAGATTGGACAGCAGCCCGGAATTGCTGGAGCACAGACTGGTCTGGCCACTACCTGTCCTGTTCTTGGCTTGCTCCTCTCAGGGGCCTGCCGGGGGCAGTGTGGGGCCTTATATGCCAGCCCTGTGCTGCCTGTGAACAAGGGGAGGTTCCCCAGGGCTGTTCCCCTGCCCCTTTATAGTACCTGTGCACTCAGGAGCAGTATAAAAGGCCCATAGCAGGAGCCCGAATATCTGGCCCAATGGTGTCAGTTGGGTGTAAAATGACACCAAATGGGATTCCCCACTCACAGTGCTAGCCATGACACCATCCCCTGCTGAGCTGTAGAAGAGACTTCTTTCCCTGAGTGTAAGTAGCACAGCATCTGGGTCGCTTGGTAAGTGGGTCCCATTCAAACAATATGAGTTTTAATGCAGCCAAATGCAAAGTCAGACATCTAGGAACAAGGAATGCAGGCCACGTCTGCAATGGGGGACTGGATCCTGTATCCAGTGACTCTGAAAAGGATCTAGGGGTCATAGTGGACAAGCCACAGAACACAAGCTCCCAGTGCAGTGCTGTGGCAAGAAGAGCTAATGTGACCGTTGTGTGGATAAACGGGTGCCATGAATAGGAGTTGGGAGATGTTTCTACCTGTGTTAACAGCAGTGGTGAGACTGGCCCTGGAATGCTGTGTCCAGGTCTGGGATCCACATTTTTAAAAGGATGTTTGAAAAATTGAGAGGGTGCAGAAAAAATCCACACAAATCATTTGAGTCTTGGAGAAAATGCCTGACAGTGAGAGACTTAAAGAGTTCGATCAGCTACCCAGGGAAAAGGTGGGTTCTCATCTCTTGATGTCTTCAGATCCAGACCGGATGCTTTCTGGAAATTCTACATTGGCTAAACCCAAGTTATTGGGCTCGACACAGGGGGAACTGGGTGAAATGTAAGGGCCTGTGCTATACAGGAGGTCAGGCCCGAAGATCTAATGGTCCCTAATAGCCTTACACTTTATGAGCTAGATGTCTATGAATCCTCACATTGAGCCAGGGAATTAGACAGGCCCAAATAGTTGTCAGCCAAGTCACTGGGAGTTCAGGCTCAGGCCCTTTATGCTGCTCAGCAGCTGTGGAGAAGTGCAGGGTTATTGCACAGAGGCTTGTGGGCACAGCTGATAATTGTGTATCATTTCAGTACAAGACGCAGTACAGCACCAGGGTCTTCACCAGAACCATTCTCCACAGCAGCAATGTCACAGCGGGGACCACTGCCAACTCACAGGCTTCCATTCCCGAGAATGTCACCGGCACCCTGGAGAACGTCACCCGCACCCTGAGGAGCCTGCAGGAAGTGCTGAGCTTTGAGGAAACCATCCCCATCCCCGGCTCAGCCAACGGGGTGAATGCGCTGGGCCTGGTGGTGTTCTCCGTGTGCTTTGGCCTGGTGATTGGCAGCATGAAACAGAAGGGACGGGCCCTGCAGGAGTTCTTCAACTGCCTCAACGAAGCCATCATGAGGCTGGTGGCCATTATCATCTGGTGAGGAGCAGGGTGGGTGGGGCAAGGAGACCTGATGAGAGATGGGGGTAAGTTTAAAGGTGACATGCACGGGGAAAACAAATGGGTGTGGGCCCCATTTTGTTCCTTAAAGCTGGAAGGAGAAGCCTGGATGGGATTTTCATTCACAAGTGTGTGTTGGGTTTTGTTTGTTGTTTTTATCATAGATCTATCAGGGAGGCCAGGACATGACTTCCTTGATGCTGCTTGAGGCTTCCTTGGAGGACTAGAGAGCTGGAGTGGGGGGTGACTAAGCCGTTACCTAAAGGGGTAGGCTCTGAGTGAGGCATACACAGAGCTTTCCTCCCAGCTGTTTTCCAGGAGCTTTAGTTAATGTTGAGTGGTGTTGGGCCAAGCACCAAACCCTGTGGAACCCCACTAGAAACACCCCCATGCAGTGAATCCCCACTGACAACTACTTTTTGAGAGCTGTCCATGAGCCAGTTTTTAATCAATTGAACATGTGCTCTGTTGAGATTGAATAGTGCTAATTTTTAATTGGAATATCATGTGGTACTAACTCAAATGTCTTACCAAAGTTTAAGCATATTATATCTATGCAGTTATTTTTATCAACCAACCTTGTAATCACTTCAAAGAATGAAATCAGTTTTGTTTGACAAGGTGTATTTTCCATAAAACGACGTTGACTGGAATTAATGGTATTCCTATTCCTGGATTCTTTGTTCATTGAATCCTGTATCAGTTTTTCCATTATTTTGCCTGCATGTAGGGCTAACTAGCCTATAGTTACCCACGTCACCCCACTTGCCTTTTTTGAATATTGGCACAGCTTTAGCACTCTTCTAGTGATCTGGAATTGTCCTGGTTTTCCAAAATGTATTAAAAATTAACATCAGCAGGCCAGAAATATCCTCAGCCAGCTCTTTAAGCACTCTTGGGTGCAAGTTAACTGGGCCTGCTAATTTAAAAATATTTATCCCTGGTAGATATTAACATCCTCCTAATTTACTAATCAGGTTGAGAGCACTTCATCATCCCTATGTGATATGACTACATCATCCTGCCTCTTTCCAAATACAGAATAGAAATACTTATTGAACCGGGGCAGCGGAACAATGGGTGTGGGGGACCAGTGTCCCCTCAAAGGAAATATTTTTTGGCAGGGGCTCATGTATGTTTCTGCCCCTTCCAGTGTTTCCCCCCACAATATCTCATGGAAATGACAATGGGATTGGGAGGAGGGGCTGGAACATCCTATGGGATCAGGTCAGCCACGAGCAGCAGGTAGGAACACCAGTCCTGTCCCTGCCTTCCAGCCACCATGGGTCCTGGTGGAGACACTTGGCCCAGAGAGGGGCAGGAACATATGTGCCAGCTGTCAGAGTAGGGTGAGGGATGGGAGGAGCACAGGGCACTGGGCACCAGCTGCCAAGGAACTGCTATAGGAACGCCAGTAGGAACTGCTGGGACACCCTTTCCCAGCATGTTGCCAGCTGCCCCTCTCCCATCATTCTCAGTAGCTCCCCTCGCTCCCCCTCCTATCCATCTGCTGCCTGCCCATTCACAGCGAGCTTCCATACTGAGCCCTTCTGCCTCTGTGCATCATTTTTAACATGTTTACCATGTCCATCTAGTAATGGGCCTACACCTTGCTTGGAGTCCTTTTTTTCCTTTTACTTACATTTCTTCTTAACATAAGAACACCAATACTGGGTCAGACCATGGTCCATCTATCCCTGGATCCCATCTTCTGACTGTGGCCAATGCCAGATGCTTCAAAGGGAAGGAACAGAACAGGGCAATTATTGAGCGATCCATCCCCTGTCGTCCAGTCCCAGCTTCTGGCAGTCATAGAATCATAGAATCTCAGAGTTGGAAGGGACCTTAGGAGGTCATGTAGTCCAACCCCCTGCTCAAAGCAGGACCAATCCCCAATTTTTGCCCCAGATCCCTAAATGGCCCCCTCAAGGATTGAACTCACAACCCTGGGTTTAGCAGGCCAATGCTCAAACCACTGAGCTATCCCTCCCCCCTAAGTCAGAGACTTAGGCTATGGCTACACTACCCAGCGGAGTGATCGATCTTTCGGGGATCGATTTATCGCGTCTAGTGTAGACGCGATAAATCGATCCCCGATTGCTCTGCCGTCGACTCCGGCAATCCACCCCCAGCGAGAGGAAGAAGCTGAGTCGACGGGGGAGTGGTGGCAGTCGACCCTGCGGCGTCCTCACAGTGTGGTAAGTCGATCGAGGTACGTCGACTTCAGCTACGTTATTCACGTAGCGGAAGTTGCGTACCTTACATCGACCCCCACCCCTAGTGTAAACCTGGGCTTAGGGACACTCAGAGCATGAGGTTCTTGTGTTATGTGAAGGGGTAAATAAAGCTTCCTTATTCACATTCACTACACCAGTCATGATTTTTTAGACCTCTATCATATCCCCCCTTAGTGGTCTCATTTCCAAGCTGAACAGTTCCAGTCTTTTTAATCTCTCCTCCTATGGAAGTTGTTCCAGCTCTTAATCGTTTTTGTTGACCTTCTCTGTACCTTTTCCAATTCCAATATATCTCTTTTTGAAATGGGGCAACCAGAACTGCACACAGTATTCAAGGTGATGGCCTACCATGGATTTGTATAGTGGCATTGTGATATTTTCTGTCTTATTATCTATCCCTTTCCTAGTGGTTCCTAACATTCTGATCGATTTTTTGACTGCCACTGCACATTGAGTGGATGTTTTCAGAGAACTATCCACAATGATTCCAAGATCTCTTTCTTGAGTGGTAACAGCTAATTTAGACCCCATCATTTTATATGTATAGTTGGGATTATGTTTTCCAATGTGCATCACTTTGCATTTATCAATATTGATTGTATCTGCCATTTTGTTACCCAGTCATTCAGTTTTGTGAGATCCCTTTGTAACTCTTCGCAGTCACCTTTGGGCTTAACTATACAGAGTAATTTTGTATTGTCTACAAATTTTGCCACTTCCCTGTTTACCCCCTTTTCCAGATCAGTTATGAATATGTTGAACAACTCTGGTCCCAGTAGAAGCGACAAAGGGTCCTGTGACACCTTATAGACTAACAGAGGTATTGGAGCATAAGGTGCCACAGGACCCTTTGTCGCTTCTACAGATCCAGACTAACACGGCTCCCCCTCTGATATCTGGTCCCAGTACAGATCCCTGGGGCACACTGCTATTTACCTCTTCATTGTGAAAACCATTTATTCCTATCCTTTGTTTCCTATCTTTTAACCAGTTACTGATCCATGAGAGAGCCTTCCTTCTTACCCCATGACAGCTTATTCTGTTTAAGAGCCTTTGGGGAGGGACCTTGTCGAAGGCTTTCTGAAAGTCTAAGTGCACTCTGTCCACTGGATCACCCTTGTCCACATGCTTGTTGACTCCCTCAAAGAATTCTAGTAGACCGGTGAGGAATGATTTCCCTTTACAAAAACCATGTTGACTCTTGCTCAACAAACTGTGTAACTTTATGTGTCTGATCATTCTGTTCTTTACTGTAGTTTCAACTAATTTGCCTGGTACTGAAGTCAGGTTTACCAGCCTGTAATTGTCAGGAGCACCCCTGGAGCCTTTTAAAAAAAGGCGTCCCATTAGCTACCCTCCAGACATCTGGTACAGAGGCTGATTTGATCCAAAACCTCCTCTACTGACACCTCAATCTGCGGCAGTTCCTCAGATATGTCATCTAATAAGAATGGCTTAGGTGTGGGAATCTCCTTCCCACCTCCAGCAGACTGATACAAAGAATTCATTTAGCTTTTCCGCAATAGCCTTATCTTTCTTCAGTGCTCCTTTAGCACCTCGATTGTCCAGTGGCCCCACTGATTGTCCTTAGCCCCGCCAGCCATGGATTTTTCCCTGATGTCTTTACTTTCCTTATTAATTTTCTACCCTTTGTTGTATTTATCTATTCCCCTTTTTTCCTTTTGTTATATTATGCTTTTCTATTTCTAATTGCTGCCTTCACTTCCCCATTGAACCATGGATGACCTTTTAGCCAAAGTTGTCCTCTTTCGTGTGGAATTGTGGCTTTGGGGCATTTAATGAACGCTTCGTAGAGAACTCACCATTGTAATCCACATTTTTCTGTCTACATTTTTCCTCACAGTCAATTTTGCTCAGACTTTTTCCTCAGTGTTGGGGAATTAGGTGCTTTGAAATATGTATATTATTGGCTGGGCCTGTCCTCTGTTTACCCGTATTGAATGTAACCGGGTCGTGATCACTGGTTCTTAGACAACCACCAGCTCCCAACCCTGTGATTAATTCATCTGTATCCAGTATAGCATTCCTTCATGTTGGATGCAATGCCTTTTGTGTTAGAAAATTATTATCTATATTTTTTAGAACTCTAACAGTATTTTACTGCTGGCTGAATACAACCTCTAGCGTATGTCTCCCAGATGATTTAGTTGGGGTTGGTCCTGCTTTGAGCAGGGGGTTGGACTAGATGACCTCCTGAGGTCCCTTCCAACCCTGAGATTCTATGATTCTATGATCGAAGTCCCTCATAACAACACAATTTTTCTGAACACACATTACAGACAGAAGTAACTCATGCTGTTCTCTGGTTTGATTCAGTGGTCTGTGCTTTGCTAATAGCATTTTGATTCATATGCATCCAAGATCCCTGGGTCTGAGTTCTCGATACCTCTAACACAGGTAATGGCATCTTTTGCCTACTCAGATCTTTCTAAACAGGTTATAAGCAGTGATTTTAACATTCCAGTCATGTGAATTGTCCCACCAGGTTTCAATAATACCAGTCATCTCGAATTTCTTCTCTAACCATGAGAATTTCCAATTCCTCTTGCCTGGTACCCAGACTCTTAGCTTTGGCATTAAAACAACTGAAACATTTCTTCTCTTCTCATTCTTTGCCATATCAGTTCAATTTGTTCCCAGCATACTGCATTTGAGTTTGTACCACATTTGCTTTCTTAGTATCCTCCCCTTGTGTCGCTAGCTTAATGTCCTCCTGGCTGCTCCAGCTAGTCTCCAAGAACATCCCTTTGGATGAATGGGCCACTTCACACCTCTCAGCCACCTGTGCTGCATATTGATGTGCAACGCCTCTTCCCCGAACACTAGGACCAGATTTGGGGCAGGGACTCTGCATCTCCGTTCTTCTGCCTCCAGCTGGTTCATGCTCCTCTCAGCCCACCACCTTCCTTCCTCCTTTCTCACAGGCCCTCCACGCTTACCAGGGCATGGAGTGGCGAGAGGAGAGTGGAGCTGGTGTGTAGTGTCCGGAGCAGCGAGTGGGCTCAGAGCAGCAGGGGACGTCAGACTGCAATGGGCATGGTGCAGAGAACGCTGGAGATGGAGCAGCATCAGAGCAGTGGGGGAGTCTGCACGGTTGCAGGGAATATGGGGTTTTGGAGCTGTCGGGGTATTAGAACGGTGCATGGAAGAGTGGGGAGAAAAGGAGGGGTCAGAGCTGTGCAGAGGGGGATGCTGGGGAGGTTTTGTCAGTCTCCCAAAACTCTCACATCCATTGCCCCCCATGTTTGTTCACCTCTTCAACAAAAGTCCCCACTGACTCCATGCTAGTCCCTGCACTGCTGCTGCATCCTTACCCTGCACCCACAGCTCCTCAATGTGGGTCCTGTGCTGACGCCTGCCTCTCTATGGGAAGGAGGGCGAAGCAGGGTGTGCTGGGAGGTGAGTCAGGGGCAGTGAAGAGGGTGGGAGTACATGGGAGTGCAGAGACAATATTCTTTTTAAAAGCAAAGAAATGAAACGCTCAAAAACCGTAATGCAGTGTTAGGATTGGCCAGCAGTGCCCCGTGGCCTTTCAGAATGTGGAGAGAGACTAAACAGAAACCTCTGAAAATTAGGAAATACAAAGTTAAGATACATGTCACAACCCTCGTTAAGTTGTTCCAATGGTTAATTACCCTCACTGTTAAAGATGTGTGCCTTATTGCTAGTCTGAATTTATCTGGCTTCAGCTTCCAGCCATTGGGTCATGTTACACCTTTCTCTGCTAGGGTGCAGAGCCCTCTGGTATCAAATTTCTGTTCCTGTGTAGGAACTTTAAAAATGTGTATTGTTTGCCTGAGCCCAGCTTCCCTGGCCTTTTTATCCAGATACTCCTGTATTGAGACTAAGAACTTGTGATTGACTGTGGCACCGTCCAGAAAGGTGTCCAGTCTGGATCTGAGGAGATCAAGAGGTGAAGAATCCACCTCTTCCCTTGGTAGTTTGTTAACATTTAACCCGTTCCCAGTGACTGTTATCAGCTCCGGCAGTGGGCACAGTTAAGGTTGCATTGCAGGACTGGCATGTACCTTAACTTTGTATTTTCTGATTTTCAGAGGTTTAGGTTTAGCTGCTGTCCACATTCTGGAAGTGCAGGAGGCACTACTGGACAACTTTAACTCTGCATTAATGAAGTTTTGGGGCATTTAATATATATTTGCCCCATGAGCTAAAAGTGTTGCTGGTAGCAGTAGTAGGCTGTTATCCTCTATATGGATCAGCCAATAGAGGGGTGTGTGACACACATTTTATCAGTGGACAATGCATTGCTTGCCACACAGCGGTAGAATGTTGAGTATCAGGACTCCTGGGTTCTGTTTCTGAGCCTGGGACAGGAGTAGTTAGAGCAGTTGTTACAGCCAAGAGAGCCAAGTGCATAGGTTCAGCAGACTCTAGTTGAAAGGATGAGTGACTGAATCTTGGATCTGGATATTAGAGATCTGGGATCTGTTCCTCATTGCCAGGTGTAAAATAGGGGGCTGATACCCTGAAGCCTTGCCCAGCGAAAAGGGCTGTGAACTCAAACAGTGTTGCATCCAATGGGGAAAGTCTATATTAGACCTTGTCTTGACAGCTAAAGAGGAACTGAGCACAGAACTAAAAATGAATGATAGCTTAGGCACAAGTGATCATGACTTATCACATTTCAAGAAGGATGTTGGTAAATTGGAGCGGGTTCAAAGAAAAGCCATGAGAATGATTAAAGGATAAGAAAACCTGCCTTATAGTGATAGACTCAAGTAGCTCAGTCTATTATAACAAAGAAAAGCTTACGGGGCGACTTGATTACACTCTAAGTACTTACATAGGGAACCAATATTTGACAATGGGCTTTTCAGTCGAGCACAGAAGGTCTAACACTATCCAATGGCTGAATATTGAAGATAGCCCAATTCAGATTGAAAATAAGGCACAAATTTTTAATGGTGAGAGTAATTAACCATTGGAACAATTTACTATGGGGCGTTGTGGATTCTCCATCATAAACAATTTTTAAATCAAGATTGGATTTTTTCTAAGGGGTCTGTTCTAGGAGTTCTCCTGGGGCAGTTCTCTGGCCTCTCCTCTACAGGAAGTCAGCTGACATCCCATCCCGCGAGCGCAGGCCTCCCAGCTCGCATCCCATCCCATGAGCGCAGGCCTCCCAGCTCCGATCCCATCCCGCGAGCGCAGGGTCCCCAGCTCCCATCCCATCCCGCGAGCGCAGGCCTCCCAGCTCGCATCCCATCCCATGAGCGCAGGCCTCCCAGCTCCGATCCCATCCCGCGAGCGCAGGGCTCCCAGCTCGCATCCCATCCCATGAGCGCAGGGCTCCCAGCTCCCATCCCATCCCATGAGCGCAGGGTCCCCAGCTCCCATCCCATCCCGCGAGCGCAGGGTCCCCAGCTCCCATCTCATCCCGCAAGCGCAGGGCTCCCAGCTCGCATCCCATCCCACGAGCGCAGGGTCCCCAGCTCCCATCCCATCCCACGAGCGCAGGGTCCCCAGCTCCCATCCCATCCCACAAGTGCAGGGCTCCCAGCTCCCATCCCATCCCGCGAGCGCAGGGCTCCCAGCTCCCATCCCATCCCACGAGCGCAGGGTCCCCAGCTCCCATCCCATCCCACAAGTGCAGGGCTCCCAGCTCCCATCCCATCCCATGAGCGCAGGGCTCCCAGCTCCCATCCCATCCCACGAGCGCAGGGTCCCCAGCTCCCATCCCATCCCGCGAGCGCAGGGCTCCCAGCTCCCACCCCATCCCATGAGCGCAGGGTCCCCAGCTCCCATCCCATCCCGTGAGTGCAGGGCTCCCAGCTCCCATCCCATCCCGCGAGCGCAGGGTCCCCAGTTCCCATCCCATCCCACAAGTGCAGGGCTCCAGCTCCAATCCCATCCCACGAGCGCAGGGCTCCCAGCTCCCATCCCATCCCGCGAGCGCAGGGCTCCCAGCTCCCATCCCATCCCACGAGCGCAGGGCTCCCAGCTCCCATCCCATCCCGCGAGTGCAGGGCTCCCAGCTCCCATCCCATCCCATGAGCGCAGGGCTCCCATCTCCGATCCCATCCCACGAGGGCGGGGCTCCGAGCTCCGACCCCATCCTGCGACTGCGGGGCTCCCAGCTCCCATCCCATCCCGCGAGCGCAGGGCTCCCAGCTCCCATCCCGACCAGTGAGCGCAGGGTCCCCAGCTCCGATTCCATCCCATGAGCGCAGGGCTCCCAGCTCCGATCCCATCCCGCGAGCGCAGGGTCCCCAGCTCCGATCCCATCCCATGAGTGCAGGGCTCCCAGCTCCCATCCCATCCCATGAGCGCAGGGTACCCAGCTCCGATCCGATCCCGCGAGTGCAGGGCTCCCAGCTCCCATCCCATCCCGCGAGTGCAGGGCTCCCAGCTCCCATCCCATCCCACGAGCGCAGGGTCCCCAGCTCCCATCCCATCCCGCGAGTGCAGGGCTCCCAGCTCCCATTCCATCCCACGAGTGCAGGGCTCCCAGCTCCCATCCCATCCCACGAGTGCAGGGCTCCCAGCTCCAATCCTATCCCGCAGGTGCAGGGCTCCCAGCTCCAATCCTATCCCGCAGGTGCAGGGAGCCCTGTACTCGCGGGATGGGATCGGAGCTGGGAGCCCTAGCTAGGACGTGCTGTGGGGTGAGACAGGAATGGAGGAGGAGAGAGGGCAGGTCCCACTGCAGGAGAGGATGTAAGGACTGATGCAAACATAATTCAGACAAAATGTTCCTGACCAGCCCCACCTTTTACTTTTCTGCTTGGACCCGAGTTCAGCATCGCTAGCAACATTTGAAATAAATAAATGGAGATATGCCAATCTCCTTGAACTGGAAAGACCTTGAATCCAGTCCCCTGCCTTCACTAGCAGAACTAAGTGCTGTCCCCTGACAGATTTTTACCCCAGATCCCTAAATGGCCCCTTCAAGGATTGAGCTCACAACCTTGGGTTTAGCAGGCCAATGCTCAAACCACTGAGCTATCCATCCCCTCTTTGCTCCTTTGAGTCCCACAGATATTTCAAGAAGCGTTTCCATGACAATCTCTCCTAGCCAGTGTTTACATGATGCTCCTGCCTGCACCTCGCCCCGAGTAAGCTACCCTCCGGGCAGAGGGGCCTGGCTGGGAGGGGACAGAAAAGGATTTGGGGAGCCTGTCATGCAGAGGCCCGTGCCATCACGGAGGGGTGGATTTCAGTGGAGGAACAATCCCACCAAGGGCCCCAGCCTGTGCAGTCAGCAGGGAACTGAGGCCACTGACAGACAAACAGACATTGCTTGGTCATTTGAATCCAGAGGCCAGCCCTCTGCTCTGCCTGCAGCTTCCATAGCCCCATCTGGCCACTCCGTGAGTGGCCTGTGTCTTTGGGTGTCCCCACCTCATGTGACTGTCCAGCGCGGGGGAGCTGATGCAGTTATGTGAAGTCTGGAGGCCAGTTCTAAGCCCTGGTCCCTGTGTCCTGTGACAGGTATGCCCCAGTCGGGATCCTATTCTTAATCGCTGGCAAGATTCTGGAGATGGACGACTTAGCCGTGATGGGCGGCCAGCTGGGAATGTACACACTCACCGTCATCGTGGGGCTGCTCATACACTCCCTATGTGTCCTGCCACTGCTCTACTTCATCGTCACCCACAAGAACCCGTGGGTGTTCATCGCAGGCCTTCTGCAGGCCCTCATCACCGCACTGGGCACCTCCTCAAGGTATGGTGCTTCCCAGGCAGACTGTGCTGGGCAGGGGCACTGCAGCTTGTGGGTAGGGTTGCTAGGTGTCCAGTTTTCAACTGGAATTCCCGGTCGAAGAGGGACTCTGTTAGCTCTGGTCAGCACTGCAGCCCGGGCTGTTGGAGGCACAGTGGGGGCTAAGGCAGGCTCCCTGCCTGCCCTGGCTTCACGCAGCTCCTGGAAGCAGCCGGCATGTCCCTGCAGCCCCTAGGCTCAGGGGTGATCAGGGAAGCTCCACACACTGCCCTCGCCACGAGCAGCACCAGCTCCGCAGCTCCCATTGGCCAGGAGCCGTGCCAATGGGAGCTGCGGGGGCAGTGCCTGTGGATGTGAGCAGCGCGCACTGTGCAGAGCTGCCTGGCTGCGCCTCCGCCTAGGGGCCGGACATGCTGGCCGCTTCCAGGAGCAGCACGGAGCCATGGCAGGCAGGGAGCCACCGGAGGTAAGTGCCACCCGGCCGGAGCCCGAACCCTCTGCCCCGGGTTGGAACCCCCTCCCACATCCTCTCTCCCTCCCAGAGTCTGCACCCTGCCCACCCCTTCTGCACCGCAACCCCTTGCCCCAGCTCGGAGCCCTCTCCCACCCCCTGAACATGTCATTTCTGGCCCCAGCCCAGAGCCCACACCCCCAGCCCAGAGCCCATACCCCCTCCCATATTCCAACATCCCAGTGAAAGTGAGTGAGGGTGGGGGAGAGCGAGCGATGGAGGGAGCGGGGCTGGAGTGAGTGCGGGCGGGGCCTCAGAGAATGGGCAGGCTCTCAGGGGAGGGGCAGGGGCGTGGCAAGGGTGCTCGGTTTTCTGCAGTTAGAAAGTTGGCAGCCCTACCTGTGGGGCAGGGCTGGGGAGCTAATTAGACACCATGGGACACATGCTCAGAAGCTCCAGTTATTCTCAGTGGGTGCTGAACTTTTGCCACCACCTAGGGTGACCAGACGTCTCGATAAAATCGGGACTGTCCCGATTTTTTGTCCTTTGTCCCAATATCAGGGCTTATGCCGTTTGTTTTTTTTTGCTCGGACAACTCCGGTGGGGGTTGTTGTTGTTTTTGCTTCCCCCATGTGTCCCGATTTTTTGGTGCTTTAATCTGGTCACCCTACCACCACCAGGCCATGGTGTGGGAGTCCCAGCTCCTTGCCCTAGAACTCAGTCCCAAGCCCAGCAAAGTCCCATGGCCTTCCTTGTGCCCTGGACTGGGGCTGTGATCATGAGGGCAGGCTGCCTCCATCTATGTGCATTAGTGAATGTCCCAGCTATCCAAGGGACTTACGTACCTGCCTGGGAAGGAGATTGTTGGGGTCTTAGTCTCTGGCCCTGGACTGCACGCCTGAGCTCAGGGCCCAAACTCACATACTACGGGCCTGGCCTGGGGGAGACTGCTCAGCCTGCCACTCACGCGCTCTCATAGACACGCAGTCACACACACAAATGCTCACATACACTCACGTGCTCTCATGCACATGCACTCACACACATGCTCTCTCACATACTCACTTTCACGCACTCACACATGCGCACTCACACACATGCATTCATTCTCACACACACTCACTTATTCACACATGCTCTCATAAACGCAAACTCACACACACGTGCTCTCCGAGACATGCAGTCACACACACAAATGCTCACACACACTCACATGTGCTCTCACGCACATGCACTCACTCACATGCTCATAGATTCATAGATTCTAGGGCTGGAAGGGACCTCGAGAGGTCATCGAGTCCAGCCCCCTGCCCTCATGGCAGGACCAAATACTGTCTAGACCATCCCTGATAGACATTTATCTAACCTACTCTTAAATATCTCCAGAGATGGAGATTCCACAACCGCCCTGGGCAGTTTATTCCAGTGTTTAACCACCCTGACAATTAGGAACTTTTTCCTAATGTCCAACCTAAACCTCCCTTGCTGCAGTTTAAGCCCATTGCTTCTTGTACTATCCTCAGAGGCTAAGATGAACAAGTTTTCTCCCTCCTCCTTATGACACCCTTTTAGATACCTGAAGACTGCTATCATGTCCCCTCTCAGTCTTCTCTTTTCCAAACTAAACAAACCCAATTCCTTCAGCCTTCCTTCATAGGTCATGTTCTCTAGATCCTTAATCATTCTTGTTGCTCTTCTCTGGACCCTCTCCAATTTCTCCACATCTTTCTTGAAATGCGGCACCCAGAACTGGACACAATACTCCAGTTGAGGCCTAACCAGCGCAGAGTAGAGCGGAAGAATGACTTCTCGTGTCTTGCTCACAACACACCTGTTAATGCAGCCCAGAATCATGTTTGCTTTTTTTGCAACAGCATCACACTGTTGACTCATATACCCCTAGATTCCTTTCTGCCGTACTCCTTCCTAGACAGTCTCCTCCCATTCTGTATGTGTGAAACTGATTGTTCCTACCTAAGCGGAGCACTTTGCATTTGTCCTTATTAATCTTCATCCTGTTTACCTCTGACCATTTCTCCAATTTGTCCAGATCAATTTGAATTATGACCCTATCCTCCAAAGCAGTTGCAATCCCTCCCAGTTTGGTATCATCTGCAAATTTAATAAGCGTACTTTCTATGCCAATATCCAAGTCGTTGATGAAGATATTGAACAGAGCCGGTCCCAAAACAGACCCTTGCGGAACCCCACTCGTTATACCTTTCCAGCAGGATTGGGAACCATTAATAACTACTCTCTGAGTACGGTTATCCAGCCAGTTGCGCACCCATCTTATAGTAGCCCCATCTAAGTTGTATTTCCCTAGTTTATTTATAAGAATATCATGCGAAACCGTCTCAAATGCCTTACTAAAGTCTAGGTATACCACATCCACCGCTTCTCCCTTATCCACAAGACTCGTTATCCTATCAAAGAAAGCTATCAGATTGGTTTGACATGATTTGTTCTTTACAAATCCATGCTGGCTATTCCCTATCACCTTACCACCTTCCAAGTGTTTGCAGATGATTTCCTTAATTATTTGTTCCATTATTTTGCCTGGCACAGATGTTAAACTAACTGGTCTGTAGTTTCCTGGGATGTTTTTATTTCCCTTTTTATAGATGGGCACTATATTTGCCCTTTTCCAGTCTTCTGGAATCTCTCCTGTCTCCCATGATTTACCAAAGATAATAGCTAGAGGCTCAGATACCTCCTCTATTAGCTCCTTGAGTATTCTAGGATGGATTTCATCAGGTCCTGGTGACTTGCAGGCATCTAACTTATCTAAGTGATTTTTAACTTCTTTTTTAATTTTATCTTCTAAACCTTCCCCCTTCCCATTTGCATTCACTATGTTAGGCATTCCTTCAGACTTCTCGGTGAAGACCGAAACAAAGAAGTCATTAAGCATCTCTGCCATTTCCAAGTTTCCTGTTACTGTTTCTCCCTCCTCACTGAGTAGTGGGCCTACCCTGTCCTTGGTCTTCCTCTTGCTTCTAATGTATTGATAAAAAGTTTTCTTGTTTCCCTTTATTCCTGTAGCCAGTTTGAGCTCATTTTGTGCATTTGCCTTTCTAATCTTGCCCCTGCATTCCCGTGTTGTTTGCCTATATTCATCCTTTGTAATTTGTCCTAGTTTCCATTTTTTATATGACTCCTTTTTATTTTTTAGATCTTGCAAGATCTCGTGGTTAAGCCAAGGTGGTCCTTTGCCACATTTTCTATCTTTCCTACCCAGCAGAATAGTTTGCTTTTGGGCCCTTAATAGTGTCCCTTTGAAATACTGCCAGCTCTCCTCAGTTGTTTTTCCCCTCAGTCTTGATTCCCATGGGACCTTACCTATCAGCTCTCTGAGCTTACCAAAATCCGCTTTCCTGAAATCCATTGTCTCTATTTTGCTGTACTCCCTTCTACCCTTCCTTAGAATTGTGAACTCTATGATTTCATGATCACTTTCACCCAAGCTGCCTTCTACTTTCAAGTTCTCAACGAGTTCCTCCCTATTTGTTAAAATCAAATCTAGAACAGCTTCCCCCCGAGTAGCTTTCTCCACCTTCTGAAATAAAAAGTTGTCTGCAATGCAGTCCAAGAACTTATTGGATAGTCTGTGCCCCGCTGTGTTATTTTCCCAACATATATCTGGATAGTTGAAGTCCCCCATCACCACCAAATCTTGGGCTTTGGATGATTTTGTTAGTTGTTTAAAAAAAGCCTCATCCACCTCTTCCACCTGCACTATTCCAGGAGACCCACTCAGCCTGCACTCACACACTCGCTCTCACATGCACTCACACATGCACACTCACATGCTCTCACACGCATGCTCACACACATACACTCACACTCACACATACACACTCACACAAATGCACTCACACTCACACATGCTCTCACACATACACACTCACACACACATTCACTCTCACACACACCCATGCACTCACACATGCTCTCACACATACACACTCAGACAAGGCTGTCTAGTCTTTCTCAATGATTGGGGAGAAGGTCCTCAAGACCCTTGTCTAAGGGTACGTCTATACTCACGCGTTGCGTCGGAGGAGTCCAATTGATCTTCTGGGTTCGATTTATCGCGTCTAGACAAGACGCGATAAATCGAACCAGGAAGTGCTCCGCCGTCGACGCTGGTAATCCAGCTCGACGAACGGAGTAGGCGGAGTCGACGGGGGAGCCTGCGCGCCGCATGTGGACCCCGGGTAAGTACCTTTTCATTCGAACTAAGATAGTTCGACTTCAGCTACGTTATTCACGTAGCTGAAGTTGTGTATCTTAGTTCGAATTGGGGGGTTAGTGTAGACCAGCCCTAAGACTGGTGCAAAGAAGCTCAGGATGGTGCCACTCTCCAGCACTACAAACAGCTTTCTGTGGCACCCACTGCTAGGCCCTGCTCCTGGCCTGACACCTCACTCCCAACCAGCAGCAGGGCTGGGAGTCCCGACACTCTCAGGCAGCTGCAAAGTGCACTATTCCAGGAGACCCACTCAGCCTGCACCCCCATCCCAGCAGCCACTTCTGACCTCCCCCTCTATACCTCGCAGGGCAAGAAAGCAGGAATGTGGGATAATAACAAATCAGGGAAGGGCCAAGCATGCTGGAGTGCATGGCCTTTGCTATTTCCTAGAGGAAGGCAGCATGATCTAGTGGTTAGAGCTCTGGGAGTCAGGAAACCTGGGTTCTGCTCTTGGCTCTGAGCTTAACTTTCCATGTCACCTTGGGCAAGTCCCTTCCACTTTTGTGCCTCACTCTACAATACAGAGGTTCTTGGAGGCACCATGCCAGGGGCCAAGCGCTTGGTCATTCCCCTCAGCGTAGGCTCCAGTAGCCTTCAGGGCCTATTGCTGAGGGAGTGGGGTCCCCTCCCTGGCGCAGAGGTTGGGTGTGGCTCTCTCATGGTGTTTGGGGTTTCCTTTCAGCTCGGCCACACTCCCCATTACGTTCAGGTGCTTGGAAGAAAACAACGGGGTGGACAGGCGCATCACCAGGTTCGTTCTGCCCGTAGGCGCGACCATTAACATGGATGGTACGGCTCTATACGAGGCCCTGGCAGCCATCTTCATCGCACAAGTCAACAACTACGAGCTCGACTTTGGGCAAATCATCACAATCAGGTGACTGGGCCCGAGAACCTGTGCTGCTGAGAGGGAGTCAGGCATTGGGGGACTCGCAGAGCTTGTGGGCTGACCCCAAAGGGATCAGGCACCTGTTCTGCTTCAAAAAGGGACTGAGAAGAGGGGGAAACAACACATTCAGTCTAGAGAGGGCCCCACCCACCTCATCCCTTTCCCATTCTGTCCGTCTCCACCATGTTCCTAATGCAGCCCCTATAGTAGTGAGGTGCCCTGATTGTCTGGAGATGAGCAGAAGGGAGGAGCTGGCTGCCCCATCCCTCAGAACCCCGAAATCTCCCTTGGAAATGGGTGAGTGCAGGGGAGGGCACATGCTGCTGCTGGGACACAGTAGACCAGAGTATGGATGCCGGAAGCAGCCTGGGTTCATGGCCACTGCAAGTGTGCACTGTGCAGCATGTCCCACCTGCCACTGCCCACGGGGATGGCAGGGGCCTGCCCGGTGACCGAGGCCAGAGAGCTGTTGAAACTGATGGGATTTGAGCACCTTTGTGATACACTGAATGTATTACTCACTCTGCCTGCCTCCTTGGGTGACACTGGCTCTGTGAACCAGCACTGGACTCGATCGGCGCATTGGAGAACTGCCTCCCTCAAAGTCTGCAGGAGGGTTCTTCACCCCACAGCAAGGGCTGGGGGTTTGACACCCCCCGCCCCGGGCTAGGTTGTTCCATTCCGTCCCAGCTCACGTGGATTGTGCTGTGGCTCTCTTTGTAGAAAGGGATGAAATAGCACCAGGATCTGAGCTGTCCTGCACTTTGTGGAGTTTGAACTCCAGCCCCTCTACAGGCTGCATGTTTATATTACAGATTCTTTCCAGCTGCTGACCAGTCTCTGTCCATAAGTCCCTTCTCGGCCATTTCTCACCCTGGAATCATAACCCAAAGCCAGGGAAACTGCTTCCCTGCAGGGCCTGCCTTAAAAGTTGAGACCCTTTCAGGTATGTCTACACTGCCATTAGACACCTGTGGCTACCCCATGCCATAGAACAGGGGTGGGAACCTACAGCCTGTGGGCCGGATCCAGCCCGTTGCTTAATTTCATCCAGCCCGTGCATCCAAACAGCCAGGTGTGGACCTGCCCATGCTCTGCCCTGCCCAGGCCCCCTCCCGTCCTGTTCACTAATGGGGCGGGGGAGGGGGCTCAGGGCTCTGGTGGGGAGGGGCTGTGGGCTTTGGATCAGACCCTTGCTTTTTACTATTCTGTGACCCGCAATTGATTTTTTTTCTGTGGGTCAATGGCCCATGATAGAAAAGAGGTTCCCCACCTCTGCCATAGAATATAAGAACAGCTGTACTGGGTCAGACTAAAGGTCCATCCAGCCCAGTGTCCTGTCTTCCGACAGTGGCCAATGCCAGGTGCCCCAGAGGGAATGAACAGAACAGGTAATGATCAAGTGATCCATCCCCTGTCGCCCATTCCCAGCTTCTGGCAAACAGAGGCTAGGGACACCAGCCCTGCCCATCCTGGCTAATAGCCATTGATGGACCTATCCTCCATGAACTTATCTAGTTCTTTTTTGAGCCCTGTTATAGTCTTGGCCTTCACAACATCCTCTGGCAAAGAGTTCCACAGGTTGACTGTGCGTTGTGTGAAGAAATACTTCCTTTTGTTTGTTTTAAACAGCTGACTCTGGCTCACGCGGCTTGGGCTAAGGAGCTGTTTAATTGCAGTGTAGACTTCTGGACTTGGGTTGGAGCCCAGGGTTTGGGACCCTGCAGCCCTGCAGCAGTCTGGAGTCAGCAGGCACAGGCCAGCCCAGGGTGTCTAACTGCAGTGTAGACATACCCTTAGCCCAGGGCTACACTGGGGGGGGGGGGGTCGATCTACGATACGCAGCTTCAGCTACGTGAATAACGTAGCTGAAGTCGGCGTATCGTAATCGACTTACCTGGCCGTGAGGACGGCGGTGAGTCGATCACTGCCATTCCCACGTCGACTCCGCTTCCGTCTTTCGATGAGGTGGATTTCCGGAGCCGACGGGGAGCGCTTTCGGGGATCGATTAATCGCGTCTAAACGAGACGCGAAAAATTGATCCCTGATAGATCGATTGCTATCCGCCGATTCGGCGGGTAGTGAAGACAAGCCCTTAGAAGGAAACTTTCCCAGATAATAGGGGGGCATCTAGTGGTGACACTCAGCATTTATACTGCTGTTCTTTCTTACTAGCTGTTAAATTTATCACTTAACACTGAATATTCAGGTAGGTCAACATCACTCAGTAGATGCAGATATCACAGCTTGTTTGGATGTATAAATGGGAACATGGGGTAGGAATAGGGAGATGGTAATATCTCTGTTTACAATACTCATGAATGAGGATAATCAGTGGGACAATAATACCAGAGTACAAAATATACTGGAAAGACAGAACAGGTTGTGCTGGTGGGGGAGTGGCACTGTATGTGAAAGAAAGCATAGAATCAAATGAAGTAAAAATATTAAATGAACGAAACTGTACCATAGAATCTCTATGGATAGCAATCCATGCTTGAATAATAAGAAAATAGCAGTAGGGATATATTACTGACCACGTGACCCAGGATGGTGATAGTGATTGTGAAATGCTCAGGGAGATTAGAGAGGCTATTAAAATAAAAAACTCAATAATAATGGGGGATTTCTCCTATCCCCATATTGACTGGGTACATTTCACCTCAGGACGGGATGCAGAGATAAAGTTTCTTGACATCTTAAATGACTGCTTCTTGGAGCAGCTGGTCCTGGAACCCACAAGAGGAGAGGCAATTCTTGATTTAGTCCTAAGTGGCGCACAGGATCTGGTCCAAGAGGTGAATATAGCAGGACCACTTGGTAATAGTAACCATAATATAATTAAATTTAACATCCCTGTCGTGGGGTAAACACCACATCAGCCCAACACAGTAGCATTTAATTTCAGAAAGGGGAACTACACAAAAATGTAAGTTAGTTAAACAGAAATTAAAAGGTACAGCACCAAAAGTAAAATCCCTACAAGGTGCATGGAAACTTTTTAAAGACACCATAACAGAGGCTCAACTTAAATATATACCCCCAAATTAAAAAACATAGTAAGAGAATCAAAAAAGTTCCACTGTGGCTAAACAACAAAGTAAAAGAAACAGTGAGAGGCAAAAAGGCATCCTTTAAAAAGTGTAAGTTCCTAGTGAGGAAAATAGAAAGGAGCATAAACTCTGGCAAGCGAAGGGTAAAAATATAATTAGGAAGGCCAAAAAAGAATGTGAAGAACAGTTAGCCAAAGACTCAAAAACTAATAGCAAAAATGTTTTAAGTACATCAGAAGCAGGAACCCTGCTAAACTGGCCACTGGACAATCAGGATGCTAAAGGAGCACTCAAGGACGATAAGGCCATTGCAGAGAAACTAAATGAATTATTTGCATCGGTCTTCATGGCTGAAGATATGAGGGAGATTCCCAAATCTGAGCCATTCTTTTTAGATGACAAATCTGAGGAATTGAGGCGGCATTAGAGGAGGTTTTGGAACAAACTGATAAACTAAACAGCAATAAATCCCCAGGACCAGATGGGATTCACCCAAGAGTTCTGAAGGAACTCAGATGTGAAACTGCAGAACTGCTAACTGTAGTTTGCAACCTACCATTTAAATCAGCTTCTGTACCAAATGACTGGAGGGTAGCTAATGTGACACCAATTTTTAAAAAGGGCTCCAGAGGTGATGCCGGTAATTATAGGCCAGTAAGCCTGACTTCAGTACCGGGCAAACTGGTTGAAACTATAGTAAAGAACAGAATTGTCAGACACTTAGATGAACATAATTTGTTGGGGGAGAGTCAACAAGGATTTTGTAAACAGAAATTATGCCTCACCAATCTATTAGAATTCTTTGAGAGAGTCAACAAGCATGTGGACAAGGGGGATCCAGTAGATATAGTGTACTTTGATTTTCAGAAAGCCTTTGACAAGGTCCCTCACAAAAGGCTCTTAAGCAAAGTAAGCTGTCATGAGATAAGAGGGAAGGTCCTCTCATGGATCAGCAACTGGTTAAAAGATAGGAAACAAAGGGTAGGAATAAGTGGTCAGTTTTCAGAATGGACATAGGCACCGACTCCGTGGGTGCTCCGGGGCTGGAGCACCCACGGGGAAAAATTGGTGGGTACTCAGCACCCACCGGCAGCTCCCCACCAGCCCCCTGCCCCCCGCCCAACTCACCTCTCCGCCCCAAGGCTCCGCCGGACGTGAAGCGGCAGCTGCCAGCCACTTTTCTTGGCTCCCTCCAGCTGGTCGGCGGCATCTCGGGGGAGGAGGCAGAGGCGGAGCCAGGCCCTCCGCCTCCTCCCCATACCCCTCCCCCGAGGTGCCGCAGACCAGCTGGAGGCAGCCAGGAAAAGTGGCGGCCTGCTGCTTTGTCCGGAGACGTGAGCTGGGCGTGGGGCGGGGCCGGGGCTGGTGGGTGCTCTCCTGTCCTCCCCCCCCCCCCCCGGCTTGCAAGCCGGGGGGGCGGGATTCAGCGCACCCGGGGGAGGAGGCGGGGGCAGGAATTTGGGGAAGGGGAAGGGGCAGGGCCAGGGGTGGAGTTGGGGTGGCACCTATGAGAATGGAGAGAGGTAAATAGTGGTGTCCCCCAGGGGTCTGTACTGGGACCAGTCCTATTCAACATATTCATAAATGATCTGGAAAAAGGGGTAAACAGTGAGGTGGCAAAATTTGCAGAAGATACAAAACTACTCACGGTAGTTAAGTCCCAAGCAGACTGCGAAGAGCTACAAAAGGATCTCACAAAACTGCGTGACTGGGCAACAAAATGGCAGATGAAATTCAGTGTTGATAAATGCTAAGTAATGCATAATTACTTATGCATAATCCCAACTATACATATAAAATGATGGGGTCTAAATTAGCTTTTACCACTCAAGAGAGAGATTTTGGAGTCATTGCAGATAGTTCTGAAAACATCCACTCAATGTGCAGCGGCAGTCAAAAAAGCTAACAGAATGTTGGGTATCGTTAAGAAAGGGATAGATAGTAAGACTGAAAATATCATATTGCCTCTATATCAATCCATGGTACGCCCACATCTTGAATACTGCGTGCAGATGTGGTCGCCCCATCTCAAAAAAAAAAATTGGAATTGGAAAAGGTTCAGAAAAGAGCAACAAAAATTATTAGGGGTATGGAACAACTTCCACATGAGGAGAGATTTAAAAGATTTGGGCTTTTCAGTTTGGAAAAGAGACGACTAAGGGGGGATATGACAGAGGTCTATAAAATCATGACTGGTGTGGAGAAAGTAAATACAGAAGTGTAATTTACTCCTTTTCATAACATAAAATTAGGGACCACCAACTGAAATTAATAGACAGCAGGTTTAAAACAAACAAAAGGAAGTATTTGTTCATACAATGCACAGTCAACCTCTGGAACTCCTTGCCAGAGGATGTTGTGAAGGCCAAAGCTATAACAGGGTTAAAAAAAGAACTAGATAACTTAGACTCATAGACTCATAGACTTTAAGGTCAGAAGAGACCATTATGATCATCTAGTCTGACCTCCTGCACAATGCAGGCCACAGAATCTCACCCACCCACTCCTGGAATAATCCTCTTACCATGTCTCAGCTATTGAAGTCCTCAAATCATGGTTTAAAGACTTCAAGATGCAGAGAATCCTCCGGTAAGTGACCCGTGCCCGATGCTGCAGAGGAAGGCAAAAAACCTCCAGGGCCTCTGCCAATCTACCCTGGAGGAAAATTCCTTCCCGACCCCAAATATGGCGATCAGCTGAACCCCGAGCATGTGGGCAAGACTCACCAGCCAGACACCCAGGAAAAAGTTCTCTGTAGTAACTTCATAGAGGATAGGTCCATCAATGGCTACTAGCCAGGATGGGCAGGAATGGTGTCCCCAGCCTCTGTTTGCCACTGGGAATGGGCGCTAGGGGATGGATCACTTGCTGATTACCTATCTGTTCATTCCCTCTGGGGCACCTGGCATTGGCCATTATCATGGCCATTCTTATGTTCTTGATGAGACCTTTACTGGATACTGTGTCCAGTTCTGGCCTCCATGCCTCAAAAAGGATGTTGAAAATTGGAGAGGATTCAGAGCAGAGCTACAAGAATGATTCAAGGTCTGGAGAACCTACCTTGCCGTGAGAGCCTAAGGAAGCTCAATATATTTAGCTTCTCGAAGAGAAGGGAAGAGATGACTTGATCACAGTCGGTATGTTCCTACCCGGTGAGAAGATATCGGATAGCAGAGAGCTCTTTAATCTTATAGATTCATAGACATAAGACCAGAGGTGTCCGTTTTGATCATCAGTTCTGACCTCCTTCATAACTCTGGCCATAGCTTCTGGGTGAACTAGAGCAAATCTTTTAGAAAGACATCCAATCTTGATTTAAAGACTGCAAGTAACAGAGAATCCACTACGTTCCTTGGTAAGTTGTTCCCATGGTTAGTTACTCTCATTATTAAAAATTGTTCCTTATTTCCAGTTTGAATTTGTCTAGCCTCAACATCCAGTCATTGGATTTTTTTTTCTACCTTTGTCCACTAGGTTGAAGAACCCTCTAGTATTATATATAGTACGTACAGACTCCTCACCACACATGCAGTTTGGATGGTGGCAGTAAATAAGGCAGGGGCTACACACTGACGGAGGAATACTGACCAAGCTGCCTCCTTCAATGGGGGAGGGATAGCTCAGTGGTTTGAGCATTGGCCCACTAAACCCAGGGTTGTGAGTTCAATCCTTGAGGGGGCCATTTAGGGATCTGGGGCAAAAATTGGGGATTGGTCCTGCTTTGAGCAGGGGGTTGGACTAGATGACTTCCTAAGGTCCCTTCCAACCCTGAAATTCTATGATTCACTGAGCACTGTCTGTCCTTTGTGCTGAATGAGGTGCAATCCTGTGGAAGACAGTGTCTGGTTATGGAATTAGGGAATGTACCATAATGCCTAGACACAAGGGGGCAGCACTAGGCTTCCACGGGCCACCAGAGATCTACCTTTGCAGTGTGTGACTTTGCAACCTTAACATTTTAGTATTGGGGTGTTTTTTTTTGTGCAATTAAAAAATAGAATAAAAGAAAAATAAGAGTGGAACCAAATTTGGGGCTTGAACCTGCTCCATTGATGCCAAAGGCAAAGATCTCGGTGGCTTCAGTGGGAGCAGAAGTGGGCACTGATTAAATGCAGACCTGCCCCTTTGCAGGGCATGGCCCACACCTTTCTTTCTCCTGCTTATCACTGTGCTTTCCTGTCCTCCCCAGCATCACTGCCACTGCAGCCAGCATCGGAGCGGCAGGCATCCCCCAGGCAGGCCTGGTGACCATGATGATTGTGCTGACATCGGTGGGGCTGCCAACCGAGGACATCACACTCATCATTGCGGTGGACTGGTTTCTGTAAGTTCCCTGTACAATGGCACGCACTGCTACAGCTGCAGAGCCGGGTCCTCCCTGCTGCACTCAGCCCCTGCTCTGAGCAGCACAATGAAGGCTCTAGGACCACCTTGTATCACTAGGCTTGCAACCTACTCCTGTACATGTGGGGTCCAGCCAGGGAGCCTCAGCACATACCCCAGAGACTCCAGGCACTAGTGACTATGCTCAGAGCGGCCGGGTAACTGCGCAGAGTAGGCGCCATTTGCTCTAAACTGGCCACATTCTAAAGGCTTTTCCTAGCGCTTCAGGGCCAGGTTGTCCCCAAAAGGTGCAGACCTGCATTGGGGCAGTCCTGCACCCAGGGAGCATGGGGGCAGTCCTGCACCCAGGGAGCATGGGGGCAGTCCTGCACCCAGGGAGCATGGGGGCAGTCCTGCACCCAGGGAGCATGGGGGCAGTCGTGCACCCAGGGAGCATTGGGGCAGTCCTGCACCGAGGGAGCATGGGGGCAGTCCTGCACCCAGGGAGCATGGGGGCAGTCCTGCACCCAGGGAGCATGGGGGCAGTCCTACACCCAGGGAGCATTGGGGCAGTCCTGCACCCAGGGAGCATGGGGGCAGTCTTGCACCCAGGGAGCATGGGGGCAGTCCTGCACCCAGGGAGCATTGGGGCAGTCCTGCACCCAGGGAGCATGGGGGCAGTCCTGCACCCAGGGAGCATGGGGGCAGTCCTGCACCCAGGGAGCATGGGGAGGGATTGTGTCTCAAGGAGGCACAGGGTCCCCCAGGGGGCCTCGGCATCGGCGTCAGAATAGGGAGGACTAGGGGGCCATGGCCCTCCCACCTTTTTAAAGTGGACAGGTTAGCCCCACCCACCCCTCCTCCAACCCTGCCCCTCTTCTTCCCCCTGAGCCTCCTCTCTCTCCCCTCCCCCCAGCCAGGTTGGCAGCTGGAGCCTGGGGTGGGGGGGCCAAGAGAAACCCTCAGCCCGTGTCCCCACTACTGTGCCCCCTGCCCAGGTCAGGTGGAGGGTCAGCGGTTGCCTGGCCACACGGCTCTTACAATGGCTGGGCTGCGGCTCCGAGGCCCCAGCCCCTGACTGGAGCCGGGTCAGGGTAATAGTCACGCAGGCTGCTGTGGGGAGCCACGAATCCTCCACCTGCCCTAGGCAGGAGCCCACAGGCAAGGGGTTGCTCTCAGCCAGCCTCACCCCGGGCAGGTGGAGGGTCTGCGGCTCCCGGCCCGCTCCAGGTTCCGGCTTGGCCAGGAGCGAGGTCATGGAGGGAGTTGGGCCCCTGACCCCCAACTTTTGGGAACGTTCCGCCCAGGCAGACAGCAGCAATATTTGTGTATTCTGCATTTGTTGTGCTGTAGACCGAAGCTGGTCACCCGAACTGTGGGCATTAAAAATTAACACATGACTAGGCTGAAAGAGCAGCTCGCAAGTCTAAGATTGTGTTGGTAAGAAGGAGAGTGACCAGGGTTGCAGGCAGATGGCAACACAGAGCGGGGGACGGAGACTGGCTAAGGGTCTCAGGCCTGGAGTTGACTGAGGAAGGCGAAGGAAAATAGGGAGCTGGAGTTGGCTGGATCGGCGGGTAGTGATCGATCTATCGGAGATCAATCATAGAATCATAGAATCTCGGGGTTGGAAGGGACCTCAGGAGGTCATCTAGTCCAACCCCCTGCTCAAAGCAGGACCAACCCCAACTAGATCATCCCAGCCAGGGCTTTGTCAAGCCTGACCTTAAAAACCTCTAAGGAAGGAGATTCCACCACCTCCCTAGGTAACCCATTCCAGTGCTTCACCACCCTACTAGTCAAAAAGTTTTTCCTAATATCCAACCTAAACCTCCCCCTCTGCAACTTGAGACCATTACTCCTTGTTCTGTCATCTTCTACCACTGAGAACAGTCTAGATCCATCCTCTTTGGAACCCCCTTTTAGGTAGTTGAAAGCAGCTATCAAATCCCCCCTCACTCTTCTCTTCTGCAGGCTAAACAATCCCAGTTCCCTCAGCCTCTCCTCATAAGTCATGTGCTCCAGCACCCTAATCATTTTTGTTGCCCTCCGCTGGACTCTTTCCAATTTATCCACATCCTTCTTGTAGTGTGGGGCCCAAAACTGGACACAGTACTCCAAATGAGGCCTCACCAGTGCCGAATAGAGGGGAATAATCACGTCCCTCGATCTGCTGGAAATGCCCCTACTTATACAGCCCAAAATGCCGTTAGCCTTCTTGGCAACAAGGGCACACTGTTGACTCATATTCAGCTTTTCGTCCACTGTAACCCCTAGGTCCTTTTCTGCAGAACTGCTGCCCAGCCATTCGGTCCCTAGTCTGTAGCAGTGCATGGGATTCTTCCGTCCTAAGTGCAGGACTCTGCACTTGTCCTTGTTGAACCTCATCAGATTTCTTTTGGCCCAATCCTCTAATTTGTCTAGGTCCCTCTGTATCCTGTCCCTACCCTCCAGCGTATCAACCACTCCTCCCAGTTTAGTGTCATCTGCAAACTTGCTAAGGGTGCAGTCCACACCATCCTCCAGGTCGTTGATGAAGATATTGAACAAAACCGGCCCCAGCACCGACCCTTGGGGCACTCCACTTGATACCGGCTGCCAACTAGACATGGAGCCATTGATCACTACCCGTTGAGCACGACCATCCAGCCAGTTTTCTATCCACCTTACCGTCCATTCATCCAGTCCATACTTCTTTAACTTGCTGGCAAGAACACTGTGGGAGACTGTATCAAAAGCTTTGCTAAAGTCAAGAAATAGCACATCCACTGCTTTCCCCTCATCCACAGAGCCAGTTATCTCATCATAGAAGGCAATTAGGTTAGTCAGGCATGACTTGCCCTTGGTGAATCCATGCTGACTGTTCCTGATCACTTTCCCCTCCTTTAAGTGGTTCAGAATTGATTCCTTGAGGACCTGTTCCATGATTTTTCCAGGGACTGAGGTGAGACTGACTGGCCTGTAGTTCCCCGGATCTTCCTTCTTCCCTTTTTTAAAGATGGGCACTACATTAGCTTTTTTCCAGTCATCCGGGACCTCCTCCGATTGCCATGATTTGTCACGCGATACATTGATCCCTGATCGCTCTGCCCTTGACTCCAGAACTCCACCGCAGTGGGAGGTGGAAGCGGAGTCGACGGGGGAGCGGCGGTAGTCGACCCCGTGCCGTGAGGTAAGTCGACCTAAGATACGTCGACTTCAGCTGCGCTGTTCTCGTAGCTGAAGTTGCGTACCTCAAGTCGATTCCCCCCCCGCCCCCCCGGTGTAGACCAGGGCTCAGTTAACTGATGCTGAAGCGTTTTCTGCTCACTGCTTCACAGGGATGGGTTAGAGCGAGGGAGGGAGAAGGCTGGTGCTAGGGTGTCTGTGGTGGGCACTCAGAGCTGTGTTAGCAGAGTTCAGGGGTCACCCCGCAGCAAAGCTCCAGGCCCAGCCCCCTCCCTGTCCCCTCTGAGCCCCTGCCCTCGCACAACGCAAGGCCGACTCACGTCACGCAGTTCACACACAAACCCCTCTGCTGGGAAGCCGTTCCAGCCGCCACACATGCAAGTTACCTGACAAGCCACAAAGGGAAGGAAATGAAAAGTTAAAGCCCCTAGCAGTACGTGCCCTCTACTCCACCCACAGACACATGCCTTTTCACTACCACCATTACTATACGCCACATGGCGCAGCCTGAAATGTCCCCCAGAGGGATTCCAGCCTTCTCCCCCCACATTTTACAGCGTGTAACAGAGAGAGTGTCGTCTCTATAGCAAGGTCTGGTCAAGCCAGAACATGACACAGCCTCGATCCACTAGCTGGGCCTCTGCTTGTCAAGACTCAGTTTTCATCCCCAACTGGTGCTAGGGTAGCTGGGCATTGGCAGAGCACACACAGGCACCCCCCAGCATTAGCAGGGACAGTCTGATTGTCACCAACACAGAGGCCAAGAAGGGGTTTGGTTGGGATCATAAGAATTACAAGTGAGCAGAGCAAGTTCAAGGACAAATGACTTTTGCCTAGACATGCCTCCCCCCGTCAACCGAACTGGAGGCGTAAACCTTGCTACACTCTGGTGAGCTGTGGAACTCATGGTGAAACCGGGAAGAAACAGGCCCTATTGGCAACAGTGCACATGGGGTGGGCGACTGCCGTCCCTGAGGGCAGCGTTAAGGTTCTGGGGTAGATGTGGCAGTCACATGCGTGCCAGTGGCTGGAGAGGGAGTGTACAGTCTGGCTTCACTCCTCACTCCGTGGTTTTGTGTCAGGTGTGTTTTGTGTGTGGACGGCTTGACTATTTCACAACGACCTTTCAGTGTGTGTAGAAATAAGTAGTAGAACGATGGCATAACAGCTACCAGCAAAGAAACCAGAGCAATTTGGTGGGCAATGATTTCTAATCAGATTATGTCAAACTCTTGGTGGGGGCAGTTTGGTTGGGTGGTTTTGTTTGGCTCGTTTTAAAGCACAGTTCTGCCCAGAGACAGCTTGGTGGGGGGTGGGGGTGTCCATGTTTGTCTTTCAGTGATTCCGCATCCAAAGCCAGCTGCCAGCCCTGGGTCCTGCGAGTCAGGCTCTGATGCAGGCCAAATTACCCCCCCAGGAGAGCCGTGCAGCCCCGGTGCTGGGAGTGGCATTGCACAAGTGTGACATGATGGGAAGTCCTGTCAGTGTCAGGCTGCAGTTCACTCTGGGCTCTGCCAAATGAAAAACAATCCTAAGTTATTTGAGACACTAAAGCCAGCAGAACTGAGATCGATACACAGAGCCTGATTTTCCTCTCACACCAGCTGTAAACTGAGAGCAATTCCTTTGAAACAGTAGCGCTCTACTGGTCCTATTGACATTCGAGGGAAGTGTCGGGAGGGAGCAGATCAGTGGAATAAGAAGGACTCATTTTAAATCACTTCTCAGTCAAACTGAACTTCAGATGTCCCAAGTCAGGGGGGCCATTCCGCAGCTGCCTAGATCTGCCGTAGGAAGAGTTTCAGCACAAATTTCATTTTGACCCTTTGTCTAAAGCACCGGGCACTAGAGCTGCTTGAAAAATGGGGAACATTTCCCTGAAAATATTTGTGGAAAATGTGTCCCTTTTTTGGTTGAAATTCTGACATTTTTCAGCCTGCTCTGGTACCAAAAAGTGATGCCGTTTCCCGGAAAGACACATCCCGCTTTTCTCTGCTGCTTTCCAGGGACCGTCTGAGAACCACCACCAACGTGCTGGGGGACTCCCTGGGAGCCGGGATTGTGGAGCACCTGTCTCGGCACGAGCTGGACGCGCAGGACTGCGATCTTGGGAATTTGGTGATTGAGGAGAACGAGAAGCCCTACCACCTGATCTACCAGGCGAACACCCACAAGCACCGCAGCAGTGAGACGATCATGTGACTCCAGGGAGCAGGGTTAAGACTGGAAGACAAACCTCTCAGCCAAGGGGGATGGAGAAAGAGCCAAGCAGAAGCAAACTCTCCTTCCCCTCCCCCTCCATTTCCCCATGCAGCCTCCCAGCCCTGCCTCTTTTAAACCTAAGCTACAGAGAAAACAAAGACTTAACCCTTTCCTTACCTAGACAGTTTTGGATGTTCATTGTGACCCTCCTATTAGAAAAGCAGGACCGAGAGGTCCTGGCTATGTGGTCCACGGCCCCACCCTGGACTAGACTAGGAGTGGGAGGATGATAGTGTTTAGATTAGTAACTATTCCTCCTCTGCACATTGAGGCAGAAAGCTGGAGCAGCCTCTGTCTCCCATTTCCAGACATTGTCTGAGCCACCATGTGCTTCATTAGCGTCTTCACATTTGTATCTGCCTTTCTTTGCACGCTTGGCACGTGAAGGGTTAAGGACCAAGACAATAGGCAGCAACTGTTTCCCAGAACGAGTTGGTATTTTCAAGTAGCCAACTAGGATCTGGTTGCTTCCATGGTACATCCCTGTCACTATACAGCAGCATTTTTCTTATGAAGTCCTGGCTTGCTAGTTTCTATTGTGATCCAGGAATCAGACCTGAGTATGTTACACTCAAAGGCAGAGTTGGCCTAGCAGCTCCCCTGGTTCTCAGCTAAAGCACTCCCCAGCCAATAACTGGAGCTAGATTAGTGATTTGATTGTCACAACATTCTGAATGGCTTGTCCTCCTGCGGCGATGCAGCGCCAAACAGCGGGTCGGGCTCCACGGGTCGCCACTGGGAACCCGGTTTATGTTAGCAAGGGGTACACAAGGAATCAGTGGGGAGCCCCCAGAAGAACTCCCCGACATCTCAAGTGGCAATTATATTTATATCAGAATAGCAGCAGTGACATCATAGCAGCCCGGAGTTCCCGAGAGCCTGTCTCATGCAGGATCCTGGCAACCTTGTCACAGTCAGCTCTCGGAGCTCAATGGCTTTCAAGGGCCTGGGAGACTGTGGACAATATGGACATTCTGACTTTTCTTTTACTCTTTAGTTGGGGACAAAATATCATTACCTGTGAATATGGGCCAGGCTGGCAGAACCAGGAAGGGGTTGAATGACTTCTGTTCATCTGAGAAGCTGCTAGAGGTGGGCACACGAGCACAGACAAAGAATTGATTGGCATTGGTTAAGGCATCTAGCAGTCTGTAGGTATTCCCGATTCTTGTGGTCCATCAGGGCTTGGATGGGAAATCAGGCTCCTTCTAGGGGGTCGTGCCACTCCTCGAAAGTTGCCTTGATAGCCAGTAGCTCCTTGTCCTGACTGTCGTAGCTTTTTTCTGCCAGGGTTAGCTGCTGAGACTAAGGGCTGGTCTACACTAACCCACCATGTCGAACTAAGATACACAACTTCAGCTACGTTAATAACGTAGCTGAAGTCGAAGTCTCTTAGTTCGAACTTACCTGTGGTCCACACGCGGCGCGCAGGCTCCCCCGTCGACAGCACTTACTCCTCGCGGCGAGCTGGATTACCAGCGTCGATGGGGGAGCACTTCCTGGTTCGATTTATCACGTCTAGACAAGACGCGATAAATCGAACCCAGAAGATCGAGCCGACGCCTCCGATCCAGCCGGTAAGTGTAGACTAGCCCTAAAAGGCACAAGGGCGGAGTAGTGGTGGGGGGCATGTTGACCTATGGCAAAGTTTGAGGTGTAGGGGGCCTTGATTGTAAATGGTTTAATGGGGTCTGAGTGAATCAGGATGAGTGCTGAGGTGAACTTCTGTCGATCGAAGGCCGACTGAGCCTCTGCAGCAGGCAAACCGGGGCTCCCTTTTACAGGAGCACCATTAACCATACCTCCAGGCTAGAGAATCCTTTAATAAATTGCTTGTAGAAACTGGCGAACCCCAGGAATTGCTGCATCCTGCTATCTCCTTAGGATATTGCTGCCACCTGACATGGTCCATGGTGAGTCTCTCATGCAAGACGATATAGCCCAAGAATTCCACTGTCTTTGTGGACTCAATTGTTCTCCACGCTGGAGAGGCAGAGCCACACCTGATCAACTTGCATGGGTTTGGGCACTGGAGAAAGGACTAGTGAGGGGGGGCTGGAGCCAACAGGGCTGGTAGATGCCAGGAGGCCTATATTTTTTCTTGGCAGAATTTGATGCATAGGTCGACTAACCCATCCAGGTAGGATGGTGATCCCACTCATGACAGGTCATCTTTAATAGCATCATTTTAGGCCAGCCTGGAAATGATAACTCTGGTCAGCCTCATTCCACTCAGTGTCTGCTGCCAAGCGATGGCACTCTAGCAGCTGGCTGGCATCCCTGCTAACACCTAAAGTGCAGCTTCAGCTGCACACTCGAAGATCACCGCCATAGCTTGGATGAAGTCCTCACATTGTCCCAGAACGGCTCCAGGAACAGAGATGCCACGCTAGGGCCTCCCCAGGAAGCAGGCTGATAATCTGTTCCACTTTGGGTTGGTCAGTGGGGTACATAGAATCATAGGGTTGGAAGAGACCTCAGGAGGTCACCTAGTCCAACCCCCATCTCTGAGCGTATCAGAAATAGGAGCCACGATTTAGGAACCCACGAAATGTGTTGTGATGGCCATTGAATTTGTCAGATGGGGGAGCTTAGACTCACGGGGAACAGGGGTCAGTGTGGCTTGAGCCTGAAGGACTGCATTCTGTGCCTGCAGGAAAGCCCCCGGGGCCGGCACCGTCTGTAGGATGCCGGCTAGCTCTGCCAGAGAGATACTGGCCTCTGTAGATTCTGCGCTCTCTGTCTCAGCTCTAATTCTCCTATTGTTTGTATTGGGCTATCAGTGGCCAGAACACGGGTGGTTGGGCTTAGTGATGGGAGCAGGACTAAGGCCTAGTGGTTAGGGCAGGAGTCAGCAGTGAGGAATCGCAGCCCAGGGTCAGAACCTGGAGCAAGACAAGGCTGGGACCAAGGCAGCAGTAGGACTGGGAATAGCAGGCGCAAGAGCTATTGCAGCTGTAGACAAATGCTTTGAGTAGCTGCTGAACTGCTGCTGCTGGGCATAAGAGCCAGTCTATTGACTTCTCCCACCAATCCAGCGGCGCAGACAGACTGGCAGCCTACTACAGGCCAGCTGCAGTCGTGAGGTTGCCGGAGACTGGCTCAGCTGCAGGCCCTGCTTCCAGCCTGTGGGTCCCAATAACCACTCAGACACATGGCTGAGCGAAGGGGTAGTCTTACTAGGGCCGCAGATACCCTCGGTTCCTGGGGGGGTCCCTGGCCAGGCCGGGGGTCCCCTCTCCAGTCCAGTCTCTACTCCAGCAAACTGGAGCTTGCAGGGTTCCAGGCCAGGCTCAGTGTCTCATTGAAGCCTCTCTGCACTGGCTCCCTGCCCAGCCACTGGCGCTCCCACACAGAGCTGCACCCACCTGTGACGTCCGGCTGTCCACAGTTCCTTGGGCTTCTCTCCAGCTCCCGGCTGCCATGCAGCTCCCCCTCCTCAACAAAGCCTGGCACTTCTGGTTGAGGGGCTTTCCTCTTGCCTGGCCAGGAGTCAGGGACGTATGGTGAGGAGGCTGGTCCCTCGTGCCAGAGATAGACTGGCACAGTGCAGGCCGTAGGGCTCCCACTCCATCTTTTAAATCAGAGCCTAAATAAGGAGAGCCCAGAACAACTGTCAGAGAATCCGGGGCATTACACACGTTTGCTATTTACACCGTGTGGTGGCGCAAACACCCCTAGCTAAGCCATCTCCTGGTGGACTGCCATTTAACACAGGAAAGACCCAAGCTAAGGAAACTAGAATGTAACACCCCCCAGGCAGCGGCTCCACCAAAGTCACAGTCTGACAAGCCCAGGGAGCGAGAAAAGTAGGAGTTACAATAACATCCCCTTCTTAACGTCCCCACCCAGAGTGTAGATTGCTCATGTGGGCTAGGGGACAGAGTACCAGACTAGATCTGCAACTGACCTGCTGCGTGTCCTTGGACATGTCACCTTCCCCCTTTGTCTCAGTCTTCCCATCTGAAAAATGATTCTGATTCTGACCCGCCTTGGTACAGCACTTGAGAAGTGCAGATAGAAAGTGCTATGTAATAATCACTCATTTTAGAGAGGGGTCAAATTCAGCTTCACACAGAAACTTAGCTGCAGCCTTAACTATGGAAAGCAGACACCAGACCAGAATTGGAATCTCCTTCCTTAGAGGTTTTTAAGGTCAGGCTTGACAAAGCCCTGGCTGGGATGATTTAGTTGGGGTTGGTCCTGCTTTGAGCAGGGGGTTGTCAGTGGTTTTCAAACTTTTTTTCTGGCGACCCAGTTGAAGAAAATTGTTGATGCCTATGACCCAACGGAGCTGGGGATGAGGGGTTTGGGGTGTGGGATGGGCTCTGGGTTTGGGGGGGCTCAGGGCTGGGGCAGAGAGTTGGGGTGTGGGAGGGGGTCAGGGCTCTAGGCTGGGGGTGCAGGCTCTGGGGTGGGGCCAGGGATGAGGGGTTTGGGGTGCAGGAAGGGGTTCTGGGTTTGGGGGGGTCAGGGCTGAGGCAGGGGATTGGGGTGTGGGCTTACCTCGGGAAGCTACCAGTCAGCAGTGCAGTCGGGGTGCAGAGGCAGGCTTCCTGCCTGTCCTGGCACCGCAGACAGCGCTGCGCCCCAGAAGTGGCCAGTAGCGGGTCTGGCTCCTAGGTGGAGGCATGCAAGCGGCTCTGCACGGCTCTCACCCGCAGGCACTGCCCCCGCCCCCCCAGCTCCCATTGGCCGGTTCCCGTGGTTCCCGCAGCCCTGTGGCCCTTCCACCTAGGAGCCGGATCTGCTGCTGGCTGCTTCTGGGGCGCAGCATAGTGTCAGAACAAGTAGAGACTAGCCTGTCTTAACCAGGCAGCACCGCCGATGGGACTTTTAACGGCCCAGTCGGTGGTGCTGACCAGAGCCACCGCGACCCAGTGCTTTACATTCTGCGACCCAGTACTGGGTCGCAACCCACAGTTTGAAAACCACTCGACTACATGACCTCCTGAGGTCTCTTCCAACCCTAATCTTCTATGACTCTATGATAATTCTGAGTTAACATGTTAATCGGTAACAACCATCGGAACAATTTACCAACAGTTGTGGTGGATTCTCACTGGCAATTTTTAAATCAAGACTGGATGTTTGGCTAAAAGTTCTGCTCTAGCTCAATTAAGAAACCTCCCAAACCTTCACCCAAACTTCAAAAGCAAGAGTGTTTGATTCATGGTGACTTTTGTCATTCTCCACATTCCTTCATTCTGTGCAGCTATGGAAGCTGCAGTAACAGCTCCAACAAGGTATTGAGCGGCACAAGCAGACGGCTGGACTCCAGAACGAGAGAGCAGTTCTGTGACTGTATAAGCCTGATACGGGATACTGGGTGCATTACTCGGCACAGTCCCATCAAGCTCATTCCCTGCAGGAGTCATTAACAAAGAATTTAGAAGAGCATGAAAGGTTTTAGGCAGTCAGGCTTATCCTGCTGCTGAGATGATCCTAGTAGAGATTTACAACAACCCTACATTGCATGAATTTCAGGGCCTCAAGGGACCATTATGTTAAAATAATCTGACTTCCTGCATAAACACAGACCAGAGAATCACCAAGTGATTCCAGCATCAAGCCCATAATCCATGGTTCAGCTAGAGCAGATTCTGCCCAGTCCTGATTTAGAGACTTCAAGGACTTGTCTTCACTGCAAAATCAACTCAAATTATAATCTGAGTGTTGCTCCTAATTTGAATCCTGTCCACCCCCATACCCTTCACTCAAGAGCAGTAGTGTTTTTAACTTGAATTGACTACCCCAGAAGAGTGAGTCTAACTTGCTAACAAGACCACTCTGTAACATGGATTCAGGTTAGTGCTATTCAAGTGCTGCTAGTCCTCCAAGTGCTAGAGAACTTGACACCTCGGTGGCAATCTGTTCCTCGCTCTGCTAAATAGCTGCATTCTATTCCCAGAGTCAGCAGAGATTTTATTTTCATTGTGGTGATGATGTCCAAACCTATTAATTAGGGACCTAGGCGTCAGTAATTTGCTAGCACCTTTCATCCCAGACTCTGAAAGTGGTTTACAGTTCTTAATTCATGAGCCTTCATACCCCCAGCCCAGTGCTGTGAGGCAGCAACGTAGAGGGGGGGAAATAAGAAACCTTGACAGATTTGGTCAAGTGAAAGTAAGACACACACAGAACAAATCAGAAGAGAAGGCAGCTGAACCAAATAGTTCACTGCAGTCAGGAGACCCTAGTTTTGTGTCTGGGGAGCAGGAGCGAGTGTTCTAGCAAAACAACTAGAACATTTAAAAATGGGCAGGAAGTTGGGCCACGCAGATTTTTCCTACCCCTAATATTTCTCACATCTGTAGTACAGGGAGTGATGTACTCTGGTGAGGATGGCTTTCAGGAGGTAACGAGGGTAACAAGGCATTGCATGTGCTTTCTTCATTAGAGGGTCCTTTTATTCAGAGCATATAAAAAAAGGAAATTCTTCTCATTTTCCCAAAGATAGGTTTGCTTTGGAGGCAAAAGGTAAAACCGGCTGTGGCTCTCATCTGCCCAGTTGTTGTTAGCAGACACTTAAATGTATCATGTGCTAGGAGGGGATCCATGCATCCCATTGTATTAGTACAACCTGACAGGCAAGGCTCCCCCGAGCAGTATGCCCATAGCCTTGCCTCTTGCAGTTGCCTACTTTGTGAAGGAGACTCGGGAAGGAGCAGCGGCTGAGCGGTGGCTCAGTCAGTCAGTGCAAACCTAGCTCACCGGGGGGATTTCAAAATTCAAGCTGAAGAAAGATCTTTTTGCCTTGATCACTTTTCGCCCCAACCCTGGCATTTTTCTTCAGGTTGCCAGCTAATTACATGGTTAAGATTGTAGGTTTACATTATCCAAAGGGTAAAAGATTGTCAGAAATGTGTGTACATCTCTCTCTCTCGTTCACATTTTTTTGCTGCTACTTCCAGAATAAAGAGAGGTGCCGTATGTGTTGTGATGCTGATTGGATCGGGCCGGTGGATGCCGGTCTGCCCTGGTTTGTGAATCACTCTGAGGGTTAGGTAGGCGCCCGGGCACTTCGAAGGAGGCAGCAGTTCACATGCCTTGAGGCACAAACACAGGCACCAAGGGAACTTTTTACTGCAAAAACGTAGGCACTGAGTGACTTTAGGCACCTCCAGGGTTCAGTGGGAGTGTTGTGAATCGCAAGGGAGTTAAAACTGGGATATAGGCACCTACACCCATCCTTAGCCACCTAAGAACCTTTGTGACTCTAGGCTGGAAATACAGAGTTCCCTCTCTGTAAGACTGCATACTCCATTCTGGTGCTCGGCTCAATTAACCAACTAACTCCCTCCTTAAAAACAGACACCAGCGGGAGGTCGTTTTGACACTGGGATGCCTTGCTAGGAAGGAGCACCGTACATACATTCAGTTTATGTCATGTCAGCTGGTGGTATCTCTAGGATTTTGCACCGTATGGAGAGGGTTTCAACATGGTTCTTTACTGGGAATTGGGATGCCCAGTTATCTCCCACGCGCCTTTGTTACACCGAGTGGGATAGACTCAGGCTCTCCAGCCAACAAAACAGGATTTTGAACAACGCCCTCCAAACCCCAAGATCTAGCTTTGCCCCAGTCCTTGAAAATTTGATATTAAAAGTGTTTGTGGTTAAAATTCTATTGTCAACAGGTACCTGAGGGTATTCCGACCGGTCTGTCTCTGTTACCTAAGTGATGCTTCTTCCTTCCAGTTGTTTTTGTACTTTAAACAAGTCACGTGTCTGTGTCCATGTGACTGCAATGCAGTCTTGTTTCTAACTATTGGGTGTGCGATGTGTGGGCTTGAACAAGGAGTTTGTTCACTGCTTTAAATACATAAAGAACTGCTTGGCCAACACACATCTTGTTAAAATGGAGAAACACAGAATTTCCAGGACAAAGGCAACATTTTGCAGTGGAGAAAGCAAATTTACACACAGGAGCAAATGTGTAAAATGGGCAGTTTGTTCCACAAGCGAAAATTTTGCCCAGTGGATCCACTTCTGGAAGAATGGCCTGTCCATCCACGGCTGCACATAGGGATGGAAGAAATTGACAACTGGAAACCATTGCTTGATAGTATGTTCATAGTGTGCTCACAGGTTGGCTGTGTTTATGCTTGAGGGCTGCTTCTTCATGCTTTGAATTTCAGAGATTTTAATGGTGGAGAATTTGTGTATTTGAAAAATAAAAGGAAACATTTTCCATGAGTCCTGCCTTGGAAGCATGACCGGATAAGCGTCAGTGTCTGAAATTAGAGACAATGCCTCTGGCATCATTCATTACAGCTCTTGCTATTCACTTGTCCATGTCGTGGAGCCCTGCACTAGATGTGAATTCTCACCAGCAAGCCTGTCCCCTGAAGCTTTCACCTGAACGCTAGACCTTGCCGCATTCCTTATTACAAGCAGTTACAAATCATCTTCCTTGCACTCAGATGTCAAGTATATTCTTTCCATCTCTGCAAATCTTATCCAAGAAGCAATAGCTTGTGCTTAGCTCCACTTACTGGCTGGAGGATGAAAGTGTTTGGAGGGAGAACCTGTTTAGCGTCCACCCTCCTCTATGAAAAGACCCCAGTACCATAATATACAGTCAGAGCATTTTGGGGTGGGCCTGTGAATCAATGGCTCAACTCCCTGTTCACCTCAAAACCTAAATGACTCCTGTCCATCCTGATCGTTCAGATTTCAAGGCAGGTCAGGGAGACAATTCGTTGGCCTGTGCCTCAAACGTAACTGACTCATTTTGCATGAAAAGTGTGTGTTGCTTAGCCTCCTACTGCAAGAGTCAGCATTGCCAACTCTCACGATTTAATTGTAAGTCTTGAGATATAGCTGGTGTTTTTCTTAAAGTCCCAGCTCCTGGAGCCATATGATTGGCAGAATCTCAGTTTTCATTTAAAAGAAAAAGTACACTTCTTTCTAGTCCTCCTGGTTGCAGACAAAAGCTTTAGACTGTGAACCTTAAATCTCAGATGCCCAAAACTGCAAGCCCTAGTGATAGGCATACATAGGTTTACATTTCCAAGGCTCTTTGTAAGGAAAAGAACTAGGAACTTACCTTTTCTTTGCTATTATAAGATGACATGCTCCTGTACATTCCTAGTTTCCTCAGCTCAGGAGGACCATGGGGGTGGACTTTGCAGCTCTGCTACTTTTATGTGTGTGAGCAAATTGCTGAAAAAATTACTAATGTCATCCTGTCACAGATGCAGGGCTAGCTATACAGCTGACCACTTACTGGTCTCTTTAAGTGCAGATGACACTAAACTGGGAGGAGTGGTTGATACGCTGGAGGGTAGGGATAGGATACAGAGGGACCTAGACAAATTAGAGGATTGGGGCAAAAGAAATCTGATGAGGTTCAACAAGGACAAGTGCAGAGTCCTGCACTTAGGACAAAAGGATCCCATGCACTGCTACAGACTAGGGACCGAATGGCTGGGCAGCAGTTCTGCAGAAAAGGACCTAGGGGTTATGGTGGACGAAAAGCTGAATATGAGTCAACAGTGTGCCCTTGTTGCCAAGAAGGCTAACGGCATTATGGGTTGTATAAGTAGGAGCATTGCCAGCAGATCGAGGGACGTGATTATTCCCCTCTATTCGACATTGGTGAGGCCTCATCTGGAGTACTGTACCCAGTTTTGGGCCCTACACTACAAGAAGGATGTGGAAAAATTGGAAAGAGTCCAGCGGAGGGCAACAAAAATGATTATGGGGCTGGAGCACATGACTTATGAGGAGAGGCTGAGGGAACTGGGATTGTTTAGCCTGCAGAAGAGAAGAATGAGGGGGGATTTGATAGCTGCTTTCAACTACCTGAAAGGGGGTTCCAAAGAGGATGGATCTAGACTGTTCTCAGTGGTAACAGATGACAGCACAAGAAGTAATGGTCTCAAGTTGCAGAGCGGGAGATATAGGTTGGGGGGGGGGATAGCTCAATGGTTTGAGCATTGGCCTGCTAAACCCAGGGTTGTGAGTTCAATCCTTGAGGGGGCCATTTAGGGATCTGGGGCAAAAATTGGGGATTGGTCCTGCTTTGAGCAGGGGGTTGGACTAGATGACCTTCTAAGGTCCCTTCCAACTCTGAGATTCTATGATTAGGAAAAACTTTTTCACTAGGAGGGTGGTGAAGCACTGGAATGGGTTACCTAAGGAGGTGGTGGAATCTCCTTCCTTAGAGGTTTTTAAGGTCAGGCTTGACAAAGCCCTGGCTGGGATGATTTAGTTTTGGTTGGTCCTGCTTTGAGCAGGGGGTTGGACTAGAACCTCCTGAGGTCCCTTCCAACCCTGAGATTCTATGATTCTATGATCCCCTCCCCGCCCAGTGTCAGGCCTCAGGCTCTCATCTCTCCTGGGGTGAAATTCCACCATTCCCCGACTTCTGAGCAGGCCCTGGGCCGCAGCACCCTGTGCATCAACTGTGCTTATCCACCAGGTCTGACTGAGGGTATGTCTACACTACGAGAGTAGTTCGATTTTTCTTAACCCGAACTTGTGAAACCGATATTACAAGGTCGAGCGTATGAATCCACACCGAGGACATTAATTCGAGTTTGTAAGTCCACACTAACGGGGCAAGCGTTGACATTGCAAGCGGTGCACTGTGGGTAGCTATCCCACAGTTCCCACAGTCCCTTCTGCCCATTGGAATTCTGGGTCTAGCCCCCAATGCCTGCTGGGGCAAAAAATGTGTCGAGGGTGGTTTTGGGTAAATGTTGTCATTCAACCCTCACTCCCGCCCTCCCTCCGTGAAAGCACCAGCGGGCAATCAGTTCGCGCCCTTTTCTGGTGATTGACAGCGCGGACAGGACCGCGAGCATGGAGCACTCTGCGATCATCGCTGCTGTTTTGTCCGTTGTCAGCACCTCACGCCTTATCCAGAGGCAGATGCTGAGAAATAGGGCAAGGAGGCAACGGAAGCGATGTGAGGACATAAACTCTGAGAGGGGCACAGACCTCTCACAAAGCACGGGTCCCCGGCCCCTAGACATCATGGTGGCAATGGGTCACGTTGATCCTGTGGAACGGCGATTCTGGGCAAGGGAAACAAGAACTGACTGGTGGGACTGCATAGTGCTGCAGGTCTGGGATGAATCCCAGTGGCTGAGAAACTTTCGGATGCGTAAGGGCACTTTCCTGGAACTTTGCGAGTTGCTGTCTCCTGCCCTGAAGCGCCAGGACACCCGAATGCGATCAGCCCTGACTATCCAGAAGCGAGTGGCCATAGCCCTCTGGAAGCTTGCAACCCCTGACAGCTACCGGTCAGTCGCGAATCAATTTGGAGTGGGCAAGTCTACCGTGGGGGTTGCTGTGATGCAAGTAGCCCATGTAATCGTTGACCTGCTGCTCTCAATGGTAGTGACCCTGGGAAATGTGCAGGTGATCATAGATGGCTTTGCTGCGATGGGATTTCCAAACTGCAGTGGGGCTATTGATGGAACTCACATCCCTATCCTGGGACCGGACCACCAGGGCAGCCAGTACATTAACCGAAAGGGCTACTTTTCTATGGTGCTGCAAGCACTGGTGGACCATAAAGGACGTTTTACCAACATCAACGTCGGATGGCCGGGCAAGGTTCATGACGCTCGCGTTTTCAGGAACTCTGGTCTGTTTAGATGGCTGCAGGAAGGTGTTTACTTCCCGGACCACAAAATAACTGTTGGGGATGTGGAGATGCCTATAGTGATCCTCGGGGACCCAGCCTACCCGCTAATGCCCTGGCTCATGAAGCCGTACACAGGCACCCTGGACACTGAAAAGGAGCTCTTCAACTACCGGCTGAGCAAGAGCAGAATGGTGGTGGAGTGTGCTTTTGGATGTCTCAAAGGGAGATGGAGAAGCTTACTGACTCGCTCAGATCTCAGCCAAACCAATATCCCCATTGTGATTGCAGCTTGCTGTGTGCTCCACAATCTCTGGGAGAGCAAGGGGGAGACGTTTATGGCGGGGTGGGAGGTTGAGGCAAATCGCCTGGCTGCTGATTACGCGCAGCCAGACACCCGGGCGATTAGAAGAGCCCAGCGGGACGCGCTGCGCATCCGGGAAGCTTTGAAAGCTAGCTTCCAGAGCGGGCAGGGTAACCTGTGACTTTTACCTTTGTGTAAGCAGAACCTAAACCTGCCCATGTTTCTTTACCCAGTTAATGTTGCCTATCCTCTCCAATTCCAAAACCCTTCCCCCCCTTCATACACTGCTTTAAAAAGAAAATAAAGGACACTTTGTTCATTAAAACCATCTTCTTTATTAAGGATTTCTCAGTTAAGGGTTGAAACTGGGACGCCTACTGTGGTTGGGGAGCGGATGGAGTGATGGAAAGGACGCTTCCAAACTCGGGGAATGACAGGCTCCTGCTCCTAGAGCAGTCCACAGTGGTGGACTGCTTGTTTCAACGGAGCCTGCCACCCCTCCTGTTTGCAACTCTGTGAGGGGGGGGGGGGGGGCCTATGTGACTTTGTGGCCGGGGATGGCGGTTACAGATCCCCTGCTGCGTGGCTGTCATGCAGGCTACTGACCGCTGTAAAAGATCTGCAGCCGCCCTCCCCCCACCAGAAACTCACTGAGCCCCCACCATAGAGAACATGAAAACCACCTCCCAGAATGACAAGGGTGCCTAGTAAATGCAATGTGAGTGTGAGTTTCTGTTGAACCTGTCCCCGTCTCTACCCTGGTGCGGGCACCTATCTTCTCAAATTACAAACCCACTTTCCCCCTCCCCCTCAAACACACCGTCCTGTAAAAGGAACTCAAGGAAACAGCACTTTAAAGAACAGCATTTTTTATTAAGGAGAGCAGAGTTATGAAATGAAACTTGGACAGGGGCTAGGGTGAGGTGCGGTTGGAGGGAAGGAAAGGACCCATCAAATCTTTGGGAATGAGAGCCTTCTGCTACTGGAGCAGTCCGCAGGGGTAGAGTGATTATTTACACAGCCCCTGCCGCCCCTCGTTCTCGGGACTTTGGGTGGGGGGGGGATTGGACTTTGCTGCGAGGGAGGGCGGTTAGAGATCAAATAGAGCGGGCCTCTTTCCTCCTGCCTCCGGTCCTGCAGAACATCTACAAGGCGCTGGAGCATGTCCGTTTGCTCCCTCATTAGTCCAAGCAGCGTTTGAGTCGCCTGCTGGTCTTCCTGCTGCCACCTGTCCTCACGAGCTTCAGCCCTCTGCTCCCGTTCGCTGACTGCTCGGGACCGCGAGATGTCCTCTCTCCGCTGTGCCGCCTCATTTCGGGAACAGACCATCAATTCCGAGAACACGTCGTCCCGAGTTCTTTTCTTGCACCGCCTGATCTGCGCAAGCCTGTGGGATGGGGATGCACGGGTAGTGCGGGAGACACTTGCAGCTGTGCGATGGGAGAAAGGGAGTGAATTCCTCCGAAAGATACATTTTCCCGAACAATGCCTATACTCTTTCCCTGGGAAAAAGACCATGCACAGTACCTATCACATGTGCACTCAGTACAAGGTCGAATATTCTGTCTTTATATTGAGTGCCTGGGGTCTTGGTGTAGAGATCACACAAGCGGGGCTGGACACTGGAATTCGGCTCTCTGGAGACCATGGTAAGCCGTTCACTTTGGACTGCTGAGAGCTTACTTCACAGCAGTGGTATACTCCCATGTTTCAAGCACAGTTCCTAGCAGTGGCCAGTTCTTGCTGCTGGCAAAACCGCTCAGCTACAACGGTTCGCCTACCCCCGCCCCCTCCCCAGCCCTGCCGCATGGCTGCTCCCGGGAAATGTCCCTGCCTGCGAACCACTGAGTTTGAACGGTTCGCCTCCCCTTCCCCCGCCTGCCGCGTGGCTGCTCCCGGGAAATGTCCCTGCCTGCGAACCGCTAAGTTTCAACGGTTCGCCTCCCAGCTCCCGCCCCCCCATGTGGCTGGAAACCACTGTGTAGCGTTATTTAAAGGTAAAGTCAAGAAGTCACTATACTAAAAAAAACACTCATTCAAACCAGGGCACCATGACTTATATCACTCTGATGAGGATTACAGAGACAGAGAAAGACCGCATGCTGCGTAAATGCCAGCAAACACCAGGGCCGTATGCCGCCATGCTCTGCAAGGCAATGATACCAGAGTACCTCCTGCTAGCATGGCGCAGAAAAGTTTCCTACCACGGAGGAGACAATAAGGCCGCTCTCCCCGGGAACCTGAAGCAAAAGCTTTCACTGTACCTCCAGGAGAGCTTCGTGGAGATCTCTGAGGGGGATTTCTCCTCTATCCCCATACATAGCTCCCAGATGGCTGCACTCCGCAGCACGGTATGGGGAGGAGGTGACCAGCCCTCTGTGGAGAAAGAAGTAGTTCGGGACTATTTAGAAAAGCTGGACGAACACAAGTCCATGGGGCCGGATGCACTGCATCCGAGGGTGCTAAAGGAGTTGGCCGATGTGATTGCAGAGCCATTGGCCATTATCTTTGAAAAATCATGGCAATCGGGGGAGGTCCCGGATGACTGGAAAAAAGCTAATGTAGTGCCCATCTTTAAAAAAGGGAAGAAGGAAGATCCGGGGAACTACAGGCCAGTCAGTCTCACCTCAATCCCTGGAAAAATCATGGAACAGGTCCTCAAGGAATCAATTCTGAACCACTTAAAGGAGGGGAAAGTGATCAGGAACAGTCAGCATGGATTCACCAAGGGCAAGTCATGCCTGACTAACCTAATTGCCTTCTATGATGAGATAACTGGCTCTGTGGATGAGGGGAAAGCAGTGGATGTGCTATTTCTTGACTTTAGCAAAGCTTTTGATACAGTCTCGCACAGTGTTCTTGCCAGCAAGTTAAAGAAGTATGGGCTGGATGAATGGACGGTAAGGTGGATAGAAAACTGGCTGGATGGTCATGCTCAACGGGTAGTGATCAATGGCTCCATGTCTAGTTGGCAGCCGGTATCAAGTGGAGTGCCCCAAGGGTCGGTGCTGGGGCCGGTTTTATTCAATATCTTCATCAACGACCTGGAGGATGGTGTGGACTGCACCCTTAGCAAGTTTGCAGATGACACTAAACTGGGAGGAGTGGTTGATACGCTGGAGGGTAGGGATAGGATACAGAGGGACCTAGACAAATTAGAGGATTGGGCCAAAAGAAATCTGATGAGGTTCAACAAGGACAAGTGCAGAGTCCTGCACTTAGGACGGAAGAATCCCATGCACTGCTACAGACTAGGGACCGAATGGCTGGGCAGCAGTTCTGCAGAAAAGGACCTAGGGGTTAGAGTGGACGAAAAGCTGAATATGAGTCAACAGTGTGCCCTTGTTGCCAAGAAGGCTAACGGCATTTTGGGCTGTATAAGTAGGGGCATTTCCAGCAGATCGAGGGACGTGATTATTCCCCTCTATTCGGCACTGGTGAGGCCTCATTTGGAGTACTGTGTCCAGTTTTGGGCCCCACACTACAAAAAGGATGTGGATAAATTGGAAAGAGTCCAACGGAGGGCAACAAAAATGATTAGGGGGCTGGAGCACATGACTTATGAGGAGAGGCTGAGGGAACTGAGATTGTTTAGCCTGCAGAAGAGAAGAGTGAGGGGGGATTTGATAGCTGCTTTCAACTACCTAAAAGGGGGTTCCAAAGAGGATGGATCTAGACTGTTCTCAGTGGTAGAAGATGACAGAACAAGGAGTAATGGTCTCAAGTTGCAGAGGGGGAGGTTTAGGTTGGATATTAGGAAAAACTTTTTCACTAGTAGGGTGGTGAAGCACTGGAATGGGTTACCTAGGGAGGTGGTGGAATCTCCTTCCTTAGAGGTTTTTAAGGTCAGGCTTGACAAAGCCCTGGCTGGGATGATCTAGTTGGGGTTGGTCCTGCTTTGAGCAGGGGGTTGGACTAGATGACCTCCTGAGGTCCCTTCCAACCCTGAGATTCTATGATTCTATGATAATGACAGCCTTTTCGAGTAGTTGCACTGGAAACGACTCAAAACTAAAGTGACTAGGGCAAAGTAAACAATAAAAACCCATTGCTAACATACCATGCCTATTCTATTCAAAATAAATGTTTAAAACACTGACCTGCTGATCCTTCGCCTGATTCCTGGTCCAGGTTACTGCCTTGGGAGGGTTCGTAGGGGATCTCAGTCAGGGTGATGAACAGATCCTGGCTGTCGGGGAAATCAGCGTTGAAAGCGCTGTCGATTGCCTCGTTCTCCTCCTCTCCTTCCTCATCTTCACCGTCCGCAAAAACCTCCGACGACGTGGCCATAGATAAGACCCCGTCATCGGAGTCCGCGGACGCTGGTGGGGTAGTGGTGGCAGCACCTCCGAGCATAGCATGCAGTGCCTCGCAGAAACGGCATGTGTGGGGCTGCAATCCGGAGCATCCGTCTGACTCTTTGGTCTTCTGGTACGCTTGTCGCAGCTCCTTGATTTTAACGCGGCACTGCGTTGCATCCCAGCTGTATCCTCTCTCCGTCATGGCTTTTGAGATCTTCTCGTAGATCTTCGCATTCCGTCTTTTGGATCGGAGCTCGGATAGGACGGATTCATCTCCCCACACAGCGATCAGATCCAAGACTTCCCGATCAGTCCATGCTGGGGCCTTCTTTCTATTTTGGGATTGCATGGTCACCTCTGCTGGAGAGCTCTGCATCGTTGCCAGTGCTGCTGAGCTCGCCACGATGTCCAAACAGGAAATGAGATTCAAACTGGCCAGACAGGAAAAGGAATTCAAATTTTCCCAGGGCTCTTCCTGTGTGTCTGTTCAGAGCATCCGAGCTCGGACTGCTGTCCAGACTGTCCACAGACTGGTGCACTGTGGGATAGCTCCTGGAGCTATCAGCCTCGAATTCCGTCCACATTAACCCGAATTCGACAAGGCCATGTCGAATTTAGCGCTACTCCCCTCGTCGGGGAGGAGTACAGAAATCGAATTAAAGAGCTGTTTATGTCAAAATAAATAGCTTTGTAATGTGGACGGGTGCAGGGTACAATCGAGTTAACGCTGCTAAATTCGACATAAAGTCCTAGTGTAGACCAGGCCTGAGTTTGGACACCTGCAGGCGTCTGGGGCCAGTGGTGTATAGAGTGACCAGCCTGCTTAGACCAGAGTAGTGTTACTTTAACAGCAGAAATAACTCAACCCAGAAAAAGGATTTTAAAGACACAAATGGTCTACACACATCTCCATCTTACTGAAGCCCAGCATCCCCCTCATGGTGTGCTAGGGACAACCGCGTAGCCAGGTGCAGAGTACAGGGGGAGCGGAGCTAAAAAAAAGGCGCCTCCCCCTGTACTCACATGGCAGCGCTCCAGCTGTTCGGCGGGAGGTCCCGTCCCTTCACTCGCTCCAGGTCTTTGGTGGTACCCGCCGCCGAATTGCCACCGAAGACCCAGAGCGAGTGAAGGACCCACCGCCGAACAGCTGGAGTGCCGCCGGGTGAGTGAAAGAAGCGGCGCCTTAAAAAGAAGCGGCGCCTTTTATTAGCTCTGCTCCCTCTTTAAAAAAAGGCACCGCTTCTGCTCAGAGGAGGAGCAGCCGTTACCTCTGCTCCCCCTCCCCGCCCCGGCTATGCTACTGGCTAGGGAGGCCTAGCTTCTTCAGGCAACTGCCCCTGGAGTGCTAACCCCTCTCCTGAGAGTCCCTTTTTAAACTGCTATCGTCCTTTGGATCTTCTGGTTCCCAGGCCTTTTCCCATAATGGCCTTGTCTCTTAACCACCCACCCGGGGTTGCTGAAAAGTGTCTTATCTTGAGCCATTCTGGCTCCTTCCTGCTTGTTTTCCTAATAGTCCCTTATTAGACTTGTGACGGGATTCCCAGGGTGCAGCCTGGGACTGTGTGATCGCTGTGCCCCCTTAACCCTCCAGCCTGGGCTGTCTCTCGCAAGGCCTTGCTAGTGACCAGCTGCAAACCCCTCCAGGAGCTGTGATCACTCAGCACAGCCGCACATGGAGCCCCACACCCAGCTAGACTGCATGGATGCTTACAGAGCCGGTCATGAATCACACAGAGAAAGGCACCAGAGCCAGATGCCTCCAGCTCCCAGCACCGTACCTCAGGAATATACCGTCTTGCACTGCTCAAGACCCTTTCTTGAGCAATGCAAGTTTATTAATTGGTTCACCACTTCAGCAATGGAAAGTGGATATACACCAACCTTTGTAACCTAAGCAGATTTACCAAACACTTTGGGCAAACTCACTGGTGAAGATAAATAGTAAAACAAGTTTATTGATTACAAAAGATAGATTTTAAGTGATTATAAGTGATAGGCAAAAAGTCAGAGTGGTTACCAAAATAAAATATACGCTCGCAGTCTAAATCTTACCCCTTATCACACTAAATAGTATTTAGATCAAGCAGTGTTCTCACGCCACTGGATCTTACAGTCCTTAATATACAGGTTTCTCCCTTAAACCTGGGGCAGTCTCCTCTGTTGAAATCATCAGTCTTCTGAGCATCCTTGTTGCTTGCAGCATAGTGCCCCTAACTGCCCCCCAGAACGACACCCCCTACCTAAGCCTCCCTGTTCCTTGACTGTCCCCTCCTGAGACACCCCCCCCACCCTAGCTGCCCCCCTAGGACCCTACCCCCTACCTGTCCCAATCTTCTCCACACCCCTGCCAGCCCCCACAAGAACTCCAGACCCATCCAACCCCTGCCTGCCCCGCCCCCTCTGCACACCCCCGCCCCCTGACAGCCCCCCCAGAGCCCCTGACCCTTCCAACCCCCCCCCCTGCTCCCTGACTGCCCCCCCTCCCCTTACCAGGCCCAGGCCGCTGGAGCTGCTGGCTCCACGTGGAGGCAACACGCTGCCGGCTGCCCTGTGCACACCCCCTTCCCCCGCAGAGTGCTGAGGCGGCAGCGGCTCACACTCCGTCCATGCGGTCCGGTGCCCCCCACCCCCGGGGGGCTCCTGCAGTGGATACATGCGGGCACTAGCCCCTGTGCGCCCCCCTGGCTTCCCCCTTGCTGCGCTCGGGCTCTGCAGCTCCCGGGAGTGTGAGCCGCCACCGCGGCCCGGCCCGGAGAGCCTCAGAGCCCGAGCGCGGTGAGCGCACAGGGGCTGCGCCCGCATGTATCCACTGCAGGAGCCCCCGGGGGGGGGGGGCGCGGCTGCTCCCCGCTAGTGGCGCTGCCGCCTTTGCAGGGCCGCGCCGGCTCCTCCATGGCTGGGGCCGCCGCTTTTTCGCGCCCCCAACCACTAGGCCAGGCCCAGGCGTGGCCCAAAGACGTTGAAGGGGCGGGTGAGGCCTGAGCGCGCGCCAGGAACCGCCCACGAGGCGCCCCCGCCTCTCTTCGCCACAAGCTGAGACGGCGCGACAGCGGACGGATCACGTGACGGGGACGGGGGTCCACCGCACCCCACGCGCACGCTGCCTACCTCTCTGCGGTTGCGCATTGGCGCCGTCACCCAACTTGGCATTTCTGCGCACGCGCAGCGATGCTGCGGGAGCTGCGTGAATTCGTCATACGTGTGCGACCGCCGGCGAGGCAGGGCTGAGGTGTCGCAGTGAGCGCGCGCCGGCGGAATGGCAGCGGCCCGCTACCTGCGGCTGTGGCGCTGCTGGCGGCCCGGGGGCTTTGCCCCGCTCGGTCCAGCGCGGCGGCGGGTGTACGCGGCTTGCTCCTCCGCCTCCCCCGGGGCGTGGTGGGCTCCGCGGGGCCCGGCCCCATCTCCCCTCGCCGGCCTCAGCATCGCCCCCCGGCGACACCTGCGTGGCCCGGGCAGCCTGGGCGGTGGGGACGGGCTCGAGAGCGGCGGAGCCGAGGATGGGGGCGGTGGAGCCGATCCCGCCGGGGCCCCCCCGGCCATGACGGCGCTGACCCCGCTGCTCATCCCCGAGCGCTTCCCCAACGTGCCGCTCATCGCCGTGACGCGCAACCCCGTCTTCCCGCGCTTCATCAAGATCCTCGAGGTAACGTGGCCAGAGTCCGCGGGCAGCCCGGCGCTCCCCCCGGCTGGCCGGCCCGGCTCCCCCACATCCCTTATTCCTGCCCGGCTTCTCCCGCCGGGCACCCACTCCGTGCCTTGGGGCTGGGGCGCTATCCCATGTGCCCTGCCCGGGAGCTCACCACCCGCAGCCCCCTTCTCCATTTCATCACCCTTTCTCCTCTCCCAGGGCTGGGCACAGCATCTTCTCTAGCTCCTCTCTAACCCTTTGCCTAGTGCATCGAGGTACGGGGCCCTGCGGCGGGGGCACAGACCCTCCCAACTCCTTTGCACCCTGCCAGCTCTGGGGAGACAGAGTGCATGTGCCCTTGCAACTGAGCTAAAGCTTCTGGACCCACACTGAGGGAGAGGAGCTCTCTGCCCGCCTAGAATGGAGGGATATTACTGGCAAAGTAATATTAAAACCCAACCCTTGCTGCATCCCAATCATGCAGAAGATGAGCATGTCTTTCTGGGAGTCGATGCTGTGCGCTGGTCTATGCACAGTTTTGGTAGTAGAATAACTCTCTGTTAGGGGTGTGATTCTTTAATGAAATAGTTATACTGGTACAACTCCTAGTATGTTTGCAGTTATGCTGGGGTAATAGGTCATTATGGGGCTGGCATAGCTTATTTGCCATCCCATATATAGTATCAGAGGGGTAGCCGTGTTAGTCTGGATCTGTAGAAGCGACAAAGAGTTCTGTGGCACCTTATAGACTAACAGAGGTATTGGAGCATAAGCTTTCGTGGGTGAATCCCCACTTCTTCGGATGCATGCAGTGGAAATGTCCTGCCCCTGGACATTTCCACTGCATGCATCCGAAGAAGTGGGGATTCACCCACGAAAGCTTATGCTCCAATACCTCTGTTAGTCTATAAGGTGCCACAGAACTCTTTGTCGATCCCATATATAGTTAATGCCTTTTGTCTGTAGACAAGCCCAAGACTGGAAGCCTAACACGGCTACTACACTGAAACCTGTCATTATGCAAGGCACTGCATTTAGCCGTATGGAGTGGAAATCTGTATGTTCCATTCCATGCGTCTGATGAAGTGGGTTCTAGCCCACGAAAGCGTATGCTGAAATAAATGTGTTTGTCTCTAAGGTGCCACAAGTATTTCTTATTTTCTTTTTAGTAGGGACAGGGAGCCAGGATTCTTGGGTTCTGTTAGCAAGTCTGTGGCAGAGCTATAATGTGGCCTTGAGTAAGTCAAAAGAAGGTTAAAGTATTACTACTGGAGGCCAATTGTTCTACTGACATCACCTCTCACATTTGTCTTGGTAGCTAGGAAGGAGAGGGGTATGCAAGGGCCATGTGACTAGGCAGGGCACAAAAACAGGAGTACAGAGAGAGCTTTGCTTAACCTCTTGGACCCAGAGGCAGAGGACTTGAATAGTTAGTTTTTATCTCTTCCCAGATCCAGCTGTTCATCTTGTTTACCACTATGTAAAACCAACTTGTGGCAGTTGGAGATTGCACTGCAGCTAGATTTACCAAGTAGATGATTTTAGGCTGCCCTTGAATGTCAGTGCACTGACTGTAAAACTTTTTTTTTTTCAATCTTGTTTTTATTACCATAGTGATTGTGTCCTTGATTCAGCCTTGGGTGAATGTTCAGATTTATGTGAACATGATGTATTCCTGGTTTTCTTAAAGTGGCAGTGATGAGTCTCATTTCCATAGTATATTACTTACTTTTTATGGTTGCATCTTTCAGTCAGAAAACACCAAAGAAACCTCAGAGAGAGAAATGAAAATAAGAAAGAAAAACTTGTAGCACCTTAGAGACTAACAAATTTATTTCAGCATAAGCTTTCGTGGGTTAGTACCCACTTCATCGGATGCATGGAATGAAATTATATTTCAGACAGATATTTATACAGTCAGAGAAACATGATGGTCCAGGTGTATAGACCAATCTTAAGAGGCTAATTAGTTGAGAGGAAACATGACAGCAGGGGAAGAAAAAGCTTTTGAAGTGATAAACAAGATGGTCACACAGGTGTGAATGAGGATCGTTAACTTAAGGGAAATAGATTCAATTAACATAATGGCCGAGCCATTCCAAATCACTCAGCGAGAGAGTGTCATATTTTGGGGCATGGTGACCTTTCTAGTTACTGTATATGCCTGGCCATGTTCACTTTGGAATATGTCCTACATTTTTGTACAGCGGTATGGTTTGGAACCCTTATCACACGATTTGCAGGTATTTAACAGCACATCTAAATCTGAAATTGAATATGCTGTTTGAGTCAGGAGGATGGATGGACTTGTTTTTGTGGATATTAAGCATTTGGAACATGTAAATATTTATTCTTAGCACTTAGTAGTGCTGTATTGACCGTTTTATTGAAGCTGATCTTGGAGTGAAAATAACAAGTCAGACCAATGTAACTTTTAATTCCTGTATGGTTATTTATCATCATTATCTTCATAAATACTATACTAAAATGTTTGGGTTTCAAAGTCAAACACTAAAATATTAGGAAATGTGCAAGAAACCCAAATACTGGCAACATTCATTCTGCCTCCCTGTATATAGGTAGGCTTGGAAGGATTAGATACTTATTAATAAGTTTGGAAAATGTCTATTTCACCATACACACACCCAAATCTAGGAGAAAATAATTCCATGGATGATGATGGAAATGTACAGATAGAAAAAGCAATAAAATTGCTGCTTGAGAACTTCGTTTGACTTAAGGATATTTACTTTGTATATTTTAACGTCATGACAGTTTGCATTTTCATAGAATCATAGAATCTCAGGGTTGGAAGGGACCTCAGGAGGTCATCTAGTCCAACCCCCTGCTTTGAGCAGGGGGTTGGACTAGATGACCTCCTGAGGTCTCTTCCAACCCTGAGATTCTATGATTCAAAGCAGGACCAACCCCAACTAAATCATCCCAGCCAGGGCTTTGTCAAGCCTGACCGTAAAAACCTCCTAAGGAAGGAGATTCTACCACCTCCCTAGGTAACCCATTCCAGTTCACCACCCCACTAGTGAAAAAGTTTTTCCTAATATCCAACCTAAACCTCCCCCTCTGCAACTTGAGACCATTACTCCTTGTTCTGTCATCGTCTACCACTGAGAACAGTCTAGATCCATCTTCTTTGGAACCCCCTTTCAGGTAGTTGAAAGCAGCTATCAAATCTCCCCTCATTCTTCTCTTCTGCAGGCTAAACAATCCCAGTTCCCTCAGCCTCTCCTCATAAGTCATGTGCTCCAGCCCCCTAATCATTTTTGTTGCCCTCCACTGGACTCTTTCCAATTTTTCCACATCCTTCTTGTAGTGTGGGGCCCAAAACTGGACACAGTACTTTAAATGATAGGTTTCAGTGTAGTAGCCGTGTTAGTCTGTGTCAGCAAAATGAAAATAAGAAAGAAAAACTTGTAGCACCTTAGAGACTAACAAATTTATTTCAGCATAAGCTTTCGTGGGTTAGTACCCACTTCATCGGATGCATGGAATGAAATTATATTTCAGACATATTTATACAGTCAGAGAAACATGATGGTCCAGGTGTATAGACCAATCTTAAGAGGCTAATTAGTTGAGAGGAAACATGACAGCAGGGGAAGAAAAAGCTTTTGAAGTGATAAACAAGATGGTCACACAGGTGTGAATGAGGATTGTTAACTTAAGGGAAATAGATTCAATTAACATAACGGCCATTATGTTAATTGAATCTATTTCCCTTAAGTTAACGATCCTCATTCACACCTGTGTGACCATCTTGTTTATCACTTCAAAAGCTTTTTCTTCCCCTGCTGTCATGTTTCCTCTCAACTAATTAGCCTCTTAAGATTGGTCTATACACCTGGACCATCGTGTTTCTCTGACTGTATAAGTCTGAAATATAATTTCATTCCATGCATCCGATGAAGTGGGTACTAACCCACGAAAGCTTATGCTGAAATAAATTTGTTAGTCTCTAAGGTAGTACTTTAAATGAGGCCTCACCAGTGCCGAATAGAGGGGAATGATCACATCTCTCGATCTGCTGGCAATGCGCCTACTTATACAACTGAAAATGCCGTTAGCCTTCTTGGCAACAAGGGCACACCATTGACTCATATTCAGCTTTTCGTCCACTGTAACGCCTAGGTCCTTTTAATGGTTAAAAAGCTCAATATCTAATAGCATTAAATAATTTTCTGACTCCCTGATTCTGATTCCTCCCCAATTTCCCACAGTTGTGAAAATGTGTATATAAACATTTTAAAAAACACTTAACCCATAATTGTGTGGCTGTTAATATTGACATAGATACAAATAGAAAAAAGTCTTAAAAAACATTCTTTCTCAAAATCAAATTCTGATAAGCCTGTATGTATGCATTAATAGCAGCCTTTAATTACATGATGCTATACTAGGTTTCATATTCTCCCACCTCATTCATTCAGTGCACTGGATGGATGGTGCTCTGGGGATGAGGCATCTGTTAAGTATTCCTTCTGGCCTCATCTCAACATTCATTGTGTAGCTTCAAACTATTTACTACCACAAATCGAACCCTACTCTGAAAATGTAATTATTCATTTCCTTGTTGTCTCTTCTAAGGTGCTCATCACTGTAGTAGCTTGGTGCCTTACAAATACTAATGTATCTCCAATGCTAAGTATTATATTCCCATTTTACAGCTGGGGAACCTGTGACAGATGCCTGAGACCACACAATGTCAGTGACAGAGCTGGAATAGGGGCCTACTGATTCCCAACTGTGTGCTTATTTCTCCTGATCACATTGCCTTACTGCCAGGGGCCCTGAGCAGCCACAGGTCTAAATGACTTCTGTTGCAATTGTGAGTGCTCAGTGCTTCTGCAAATCAGGCCTCTGGTATCACAGGTTGGGCACCCAGAAAATGAAGAACCCAGTTAGTGATCACCTGTGAAAAGCTTGGCTTAAGTGATTTCGGCACTGGTGAGGCCTCATTTGGAGTACTGTGTCCAGTTTTGGGCCCCACACTACAAGAAGGATGTGGATAAATTGGAAAGAGTCCAACGGAGGGCAACCAAAATGATTAGGGGGCTGGAGCACATGACTTATGAGGAGAGGCTGAGGGAACTGGGATTGTTTAGTCTGCAGAAGAGAAGAGTGAGGTGGGATTTGATAGCTGCTTTCAACTACCTAAAAGGGGGTTCCAAGGAGGATGGATCTAGACTGTTCTCAGTGGTAGAAGATGACAGAACAAGGAGTAATGGTCTCAAGTTGCAGAGGGGGAGGTTTAGGTTGGATATTAGGAAAAACTTTTTGACTAGTAGGGTGGTGAAGCACTGGAATGGGTTACCTAGGGAGGTGGTGGAATCTCCTTCCTTAGAGGTTTTTAAGGTCAGGCTTGACAAAGCCCTGGCTGGGATGATCTAGTTGGGGTTGGTCCTGCTTTGAGCAGGGGGTTGGACTAGATGACCTCCTGAGGTCCCTTCCAACCCTGAGATTCTATGATTAATACACATCTCATAGGAACTCTGTGGCAGTGGCAGGGATAAAATTGAGTTCTCTTGTGTGATGTTCATCTCCTTAACTGCTGGACCATCCTTTCTCTTCGTGCAGTCCCTTGCTTTGTCCTGTATAAACTAGGGCTATCAAGGGATTAAAAAAATTAATCGCTTAATTGATCGCGTGACTAAACAATTATAGAATACTATTTATTTAAATATTTTTGGATGTTTCCTACATTTTCAAATATATTTATTTCAATTACAACACAGAATACAAAGTGTACAGTGCTTGTGATTAATCGCACTGTTAAATAATACCAATTGAAATTTATTAAATTTTTGGATTTTTTTTCTACATTTCAGATATATTGATTTCTATTACAAATACAGAATACAAAGTGTATAGTGCTCACTTTATATTTATTTTTATTACAAATATTTGCACTGTAAGAAACAAAAGAAATATTATATTTCAATTCACCCAATACAAGTACTGTAGTGCAATCTCTTTATAATGGAAGTTGAACTTACAATTGTAGAATTATGTACAAAAAATAAATGCATTCAAAATTAAACAATGTAAAACTTTAAAGCCTACAAGTCCACTCAGTCCTACTTCAGCCAATCGCTCAGACAAACAAGTTTGTTTGCATTTGCAGAAGTTAATGCTGCCCACGTTTTGTTTACAATGTCACCTGAGAATGAGAACAGGCGTTCTTATGGCATTGTTGTAGCCGGCATCGCAAGATATTTACGTACCCGATGCGCTAAAGATTCATAGAATCATAGACTCTCAGGGTTGGAAGGGACCTCAGGAGGTCATCTAGTCCAACCCCCTGCTCAAAAGAGGACCAACTCCAACTAAATCATCCCAGCCAGGGCTTTGTCAAGCCTGACCTTAAAAACCTCTAAGGAAGGAGATTCCACCACCTCCCTAGGTAACCCATTCCAGTGCTTCACCACCCGACTAGTGAAATAGTGTTTCCTAATATCCAACCTAAACCTCCCCCTCTGCAACTTGAGACCATTACGCCTTGTTCTGTCATCTTCTACCACTGAGAACAGTCTAGATCCATCCTCTTTGGAACCCCCTTTTAGGTAGTTGAAAGCAGCTATCAAATCCCCCCTCACTCTTCTCTTCTGCAGGCTAAACAATCTCAGTTCCCTCAGCCTCTCCTCATACGTCATGTGCTCCAGCCCCCTAATCATTTTTGTTGCCCTCCACTGGACTCTTTCCAATTTTTCCACATCCTTCTTATAGTGTGGGGCCCAAAAGTGGACACAGTACTCCAAATGAGGCCTCACCAGTGCCGAATAGAGGGGAATAATCACATCCCTCGATCTGCTGGAAATACCCCTACTTATACAGCCCAAAATACCGTTAGCCTTCTTGGCAACAAGGGCACCCTGTTGACTCATATTCAGCTTTTCGTCCACTGTAACCCCTAGGTCCTTTTCTGCAGAACTGCTGCCCAGCCATTCGGTCCCTAGTCTGTAGCAGTCCATGGGATTCTTCCGTCCTAAGTGCAGGACTCTGCACTTGTCCTTGTTGAACCTCATCAGATTTCTTTTGACCCAATCCTCTAATTTGTCTAGGTCCCTCTGTATCCTATCTCTACCCTCCATCGTATCAACCACTCCTCCCAGTTTAGTGTCATCTGCAAACTTGCTATGGGTGCGGTCCACACCATCCTCCAGATCGTTGATGAAGATATTGAACAAAACCGGCCCCAGCACCGACCGTTGGGGCACTCCACTTGATACTGGCTGCCAACTAGACATGGAGCCATTGATCACTACCCATTGAGCGCGACCATCCAGCCAGTTTTCTATCCACCTTACCATCCATTCATCCAGTCCGTACTTCTTTAACTTGCTGGCTAGAACACTGTGGGAGACTGTATCAAAATCTTTACTAAAGTCAAGAAATAGCACATCCACTGCTTTCCCCTCATTCACAGATCCAGTTATCTCATCATAGAAGGCAATTAGGTTAGTCAGGCATGACTTGCCCTTGGTGAATCCATGCTGACTGTTCCTGATCACTTTCCCTCCTTTAAGTGGTTCAGAATTGATTCCTTGAGGACCTGTTCCATGATTTTTCCAGGGACTGAGGTGAGACTGCCTGGCCTGTAGTTCCCCGGATCTTCCTTCTTCCCCTTTTTAAAGATGGGCACTACATTAGCTTTTTTTCAGTCATCCGGGACCTCCCCAGATTGCCATGATTTTTCAAAGATCAAGGCCAATGGCTCTGCAATCACATCGGCCAACTCCTTTAGCACCCTCGGATGCAGTGCATCCGGCCCCATGGACTTGTGCTCGTCCAGCTTTTCTAAATAGTCTTGAACTACTTCATTCTCCACAGAGGGCTGGTCACCTCCTCCCCATACCGTGCTGCGGAGTGCAACCGCCTGGGAGCTGCCCTTGTCTGTGAAGACAGAGGCAAAAAAAGCATTGAGTACACTAGCTTTCTCCACATCCTCTGTCACTAGGTTCCCTCCCTCATTCAGCAAGGGGCCCACACTTTCCTTGACTTTCTTCTTGTTGCTAACATACCTGAAGAAACCCTTTTTGTTACTCCTAACATCTCCGGCTAGCTGCAACTCCAAGTGTGATTTGGCCTTCCTAATTTCACTCCTGCATGCCTGAACAATATTTTTATACTCCTCCCTGGTCATTTGTCCAGTCTTCCACTTCTTTTAAGCTTCTTTTTTGTGTTTAAGACGAGCAAGGATTTCACTGTTAAGCCAAGCTGGTCGCCTGCCATATTTACTTTTCTTTCTACACATCGGGATGGTTTGTTCCTGCAACCTCAATAAGGATTCTTTAAAATACAGCCAGCTTTCCTCGACTCCTTTCCCCCTCATGTTATTCTTCCAGGGGACCTTGCCCATCAGTTCCTTGAGGGAGTCGAAGTCTGCTTTTCTGAAGTCCAGGGTCTCTGTTCTACGGCTCTCCTTTCTTCCTTGTGTCAGGAGACATATGTCCCTTCATGCTTCAGCCACCATTCCAGAAGACATGCGTCCATGCTGATGACGGGTTCTGCTTGATAACGATCCAGAGCAGAGTGAAGCATGTTCATTTTCATCATCTGAGTCAGATGCCGCCAGTAGAAGGTTCATTTTCTTTTTTGGTGGTTTGTGTTCTGCAGTTTCCGCATCGGAGTGTTGCTCTTTTAAGACATCTGAAAGCATGCTCCACACCTCATCCCTCTCAGATTTTGGAAGGTACTCCAGATTCTTAAACCTTGGGTTGACTGCTGTATCTAACCTTAGAAATCTCACATTGGTACTTTCTCTGAGTTTTGTCAAATCTGCTGTGAAAGTGTTCTTAAAATGAACATGGTCTGGGTCATCATCTGAGATTGCTATAACATGAAATATATGGCAGAATGTGGGTAAAACAGAACAGGAGACATACAATTCTCCCCTAAGGAGTTCAGTCACAAATTTAATTAATGCATTATTTTTTTAATGAGCATCATCAGCATAGAAGCATGTCCTCTGGAATGGTGGCCGAAGCATGAAGGGGCATACGAAGGTTTAGCATATCTGGCACGTAAATACCTTGCAAAGCCCCAGCTACAACAGTGCCATGCAAATGCCTGTTCTCACTTTCAGGTGACATTGTAAATAAGAACCAGTCAGCAGTATCTCCCATAAATGTAAACAAACATATTTGTCTTGGCAATTGGCTGAACAAGAAGTAGGACTGAGTGGACTTGTAGGCTCTAAAGTTTTACATTGTTTTATTTTTGAATGCAGTTATTTTTTGTACATAATTCTACATTTGTAAGTTCAACTTTCATTATAAAGAGATTGCACAACAGTACTTGTATTGGGTGAATTAAAATATACTATTTCTTTTGTTTCTTACAGTGCAAATATTTGTAATAAAAATAACTATCAAGTGAGCACTATACACTTTGTATTCTGTATTTGTAATAGAAATAAATATATTTGAAATGTAGAAAAAAAAGCCAAAAATATTTAATAAATTTCAATTGGTATTATTTAACAGTGCGCTTAATCACGATTAATTTTTTTGAGTTAATTGCATGAGTTAACTCCGATTAATCAACAACCCTAGTATAAACCTTTCAACTTCTAGAGCAAATGAGATCCTACAAACAGCCTCAGTCATTACACAGAGTTGATTTAATTCCCAAGGCATGTTCCATCTTTTCACTGAATGAGGCTGGGGGAGTGGGGGTCTTGTAAAAAAAAAGTATTTGATCATATAATGTATCATAACTAAGGCTGCGATTTAGACATCCTTAATTTTAATAAGTCATGGATAGGTCATGGGCAATAAATAAAAATTCACATCCTGTGACCTGTCCATGACTTGTACTATAAATACCCCTGACTAAATATTAGCTGGAGGGTGGAGCTGCTGTTCCTGAGCGTGGGCCAAGGGGGAGCACCGCTGCTCAGGATGTGGAAGCCACTGCCCCTGGCGGGGGAGTGCTTCTGCTGCTCTGGGGGAAACCTCGGAGGGGTGGGGGGAAGCTGCTACTTCAGGGCAGTTTAGGAGGGTGGGGCCAGGGCCATCAGCGTCAGGGGCTGCCGAGCAGCACCTGCTCCATGGGCCTGCCAAGCTGCGGCTGCGCCTGCCACAGAAGTTGCAGAAAGTCACGGAATCTGTGAATTCCACAACCTCTGACAGACATGGCGGCCTAATCGTAACTGTTAGAAGAAAGCTATTTACATTGCAAATTCAAGTACTTAAAAGTTAAAAAATGCCAATATTTAGGTTGCCTGCATTCTTTCTGCCTGCTTCCGCTCGGCTTCAGTCCGTGCGGTCCATTGAAAAGTGTCTGATGGTCTGGCTTTGGCCGGCGGGTTGCCTGTTGACTACACCTTCTGTAAACTATAGGTTTGCCATTCTGAACAGATTTGGAGTGGAATAGCATGGAGGGTGATTGAAGCATTTTCCCTCTCCATGACTATATTTCACGTCAACAGCTCAATGACATTTACAGGCAAGGATGGGATTTTGACCTTAATCTTTCTGAAACTCAAGCTCTCTGAAGACTGGTTTTTATTTTTCTTGTTGGTTTTGTAACCCTGTAATCCCACAGACTTCCTACACTGGCATCAGTAGCAGGACAGTATACTAAGGGTATGTCTACACTACGAAATTAGGTCGATTTTGTAGAAGTCGGTTTTTAGAATTCGATCTTATACAGTCAATTTGCGTATGTCCACACTAAGCTCATTAAGTTGGTGGAGTGCGTCCTCACTACCGTGGCTAGCATCGACTTACAGAATGGTGCACTGTAGGTAGCTATCCCGCAGTCTCCGCCGCCCATTGGAATTCTGGGTTAAACTCCCAGTGCCTGATGGGGCAAAAACATTGTCACGGGTGGCTTTGGGTACATGTCGCCCCTCCCTCCATGAAAGCAACGGCAGACAGTCGTTTCACGCCTTTTTTCCTGGGTTACCCGTGCAGACGCCATACCCCGGCAAGCACGGAGCCCACTCAGCTCACCGTCACCACTGAGCAAGTGCAGAATGGTGGTAGAATGTGTCTTTGGACGTTTAAAAGCTCGCTGGTGCTGTTGGTCAGACCTCAGCGCAACCAACATTCCCATTGTTATTGCTGCTTGCTGTGTGCTCCATAATATCTGTGAGAGTAAGGGGGAGATGTTTATGGTGGGGTGGGAGGTTGAGGCAAATCGTCTGGTGTCCGATTTTTGAGCAGCCAGACACCAGGGCGATTAGAAGAGCACAGCAAGGCGCGTTGTGCATCAGAGAGCCTTTGAAAACCAGTTTCATGACTGGCCAGGCTACGGTGTGACAGTTGTGTGTGTTTCTCCTTGATGCAAACCCGCCCCCTTTGTTGATTTTAATTCCCTGTAAGCCAACCACCCTCCCCCCTTCTAAATAAAGTAACTATTGTTTTGAAACCATGCAGTTTTTCTTTCTTAATTAAAAAAAAAAGAAGAGAGAACGGACAAGGTAGCCCGGGTGGGGTGGGGGAGGAGGGAAGGACAAGGCCACATTGCTTATTGTAGCCACACTAAAAATCAAACAGTTTGAATGACAGCCTTCTGTTGCTTGGGCCATCCTCTGGAGTGGAGTGGCTGGGTGCCCGGAGCCTGCCTCCCTCCCTCGCATTCTTGGGCGTCTGGGTGAGGAGACTATGGAACATGGGGAGGAGGGTAGGCGGTTATACAGTGGATGCAGCAGGGGTCTGTGCTCTTGTTGGCTTTCATGCAGCTCCAACAGACACGTCGTCATGTCCGTTTGCTTCCTGTTAGCCTCAGCATCGCGTCCTGCCTCTGCTCTTCACGCTCAATTAATTCTGGCCTCTGCCACTGAATGCCTCCATGCATTAAGCTGTGCCCTATCAGTGTGGGAGGACTGCATGAGCTCGGAAAACATGTCATCATGAGTGCGGTTTTTTCCCGTCTTCTAATCTGCGATAACCTCAGGGATAGAGATGATAGGGGGAGCATAGAAACATTCTACGCTCTACGATTCTGGGGGGACTGCATGGTCACCTGTGCTTCTGAGTTCGCCACGCTGACCAAACAGGAAATTAAATTCAAAAGTTCGCAGGGCTTTTCCTGTGTACCTGGCTAGTGCATCGGAGTTCAAAGTGCTGTCCAGAGCAGTCACAATGGAGCACTCTGGGATAGCTCCCGGAGACCAATACCATCGAATTGCATCCACATTACCCCAAATTCGACCCAGCGAGGTCGATTTTAGCGCTAATCCCCTCGTCGGGGAGGAGTACAGAAATCGATTTTAAGAGCCCCTTAAGTCGACAAAAATTGCTTCGTCATGTGGACGGGTGCAGCGTTAAATCGACCTAACACTACTAAATTCGACCTAAACTCGTAGTGTAAACCAGGGCTAAGTGTTGATTAACAGAAATAGCAGTATCAAGGCAAAACAGGGACTGCGTTAGATCAACCAAGAGTTTATTGCTCATTGTAGCATTTGCACAACACTTCAAATTCAGGAGAACTATAGGGAGAGATTTGTTGTGACTGGTTTTTCAGTAGCACTTGTTCTGCAGCGAATGTTAAAACTGACTTTTATAGAGAAGGCAAACAGAGGTTACACACTTTTGCATGCATTGTTTTAATTTTTGGAGCGCTCTCACGGCTAGTGTTGGTTTGGTCCTGGTCGTGGAGCCATTAAGGAATGGAAATAGGGGGATTTGCTTGGAGCAGTATGCCTTGCACATCTAGGGGGAAGAGGATTAGAAGAAGAGGAAGCTTCTTTGCGTTTTTCAAGATGTAGTAAGACAAAGGCTGCATAGTGAATTTTTTTTAAAAAAGATTTTGTTCATGAATCATAATAACCTACCTAGGGAAATTTTAATGTTTACTTACCTTAAATATTGTGACAGGGCAAAGCCAGAGGGCTATAGGAAAGTGGTAAGGAACCAGTATGTTAGCCCCAGGCTAAACAAATCCCTGATACCTTATGGCAGTTGCTCCAGGTTAATCAAGACACCTGGGGCCAATTAAGAACTTTCCAGAAGGCAGGGAGATTGATTGAGACACTGGCAGCCAATCAGGGGCTGCCTGAAACTAGTCAAAAGCCTCCCAGTGAGTCAGTGAGGCGCGCATGTCAGGAGCTGTGGAAGGAGGTTGCGTGTGAGGAGCTGGGAGCAAGAGGCACTAGGAGCTGAGAGTAAGAGGGCGTACTGCTGGAAGATCCTGTGGTGAGGATAAAGAAGGTGTTGGGAGGAGTCCATGGGGAAGTAGCCCAGGGAGTTGTAGCTGTCGTGCAGTTGTTCCAGGAGGTACTCTAAACAACTGCAATCCACAGGGCCCTGGGCTGGAACCTGGAGTAAAGGGCGGGCCCGGGTTCCCCCCAAAATTCCCAACTCCTGATCAGACACAGGAGGAGTTAACCTGGAGTGCGGATTCTACTAGAGGGGAAGATCTCTGAGGCAAGCAAAATCCTCCAATAAGCGCAGGACCCACTGGGGTAGAGGAGGAACTTTGTCACAATATACATATTTTCTTTTTAATATTCTCTCATACTTCCTTAGTATTTGTACCTAGCTTGAATCTGAATTAACACACACACTGAGAAATTCCCTCCCTTGCTGTAGTTCTCAATATTCATCAGTACTCACTGTACCCAATGTCCATCTAGGAAGGGCAGATAATGTTCCAAATAGCCAAGTGAACAAATTTGCCTTAAAGATGTCTGTTCTATTGTACTGTGCTCATCAGTGTCGTATTTGAGCACCATTCAGTAATGTATTAAGCAATGTAACTAACATTTCACGTTTGTTCTCATCCTCTTCCCAAAGGGACAAGTGTGTGCAGGGAGAACGTTGATTTTAAAATTTGTATGTGAACATGCTGCTATATATTGGTTAGAGAAGGCAGGTCAAAGAAGTGCACTGGGAGAGGTTTGTGATGGCCAATAGTTCCTGAGGGATTTCATTTCACAGCCTTGGACTGGGCCCCAAGAAAGATCACTGTGTTACTTTGCACTTGCCATTACTGAATTTTATCTGCCATTGTGTTGCCCAGTCACCTAGCTTAGTTAAGTCTTTCTGATGTTCTAACTTCAACAATTTTGCGTCAACTTCAAATTTTGCCACCAACAAAGCAACAAGCTCATCCTCTTTTCCAGAGTTTCAATAAATGTTAAACAAGCCTGGACCTAGTATGGAGCTATGTAGTATTCACTGTTCATCTTTAGCCATGGGGAAAAGTGACCACTTATTCCTACTCTTGATTTCCTGTTTTACAGGAAACCAGAACTCATGTAACCATGTTTTAGTTTAGAAGCCTCCCAAGGTTCTCTAACATGCTATTCTTGCTTGTGTAGGGTGTCAGTACAGGCAAGAAAAACTAGTTCATCACAGTGTTACCCAATAGTCATGCTTCACAGCTGTGTGAGAGACTTTGGTGGGTCAGAAAGGACTGGAGTGGCTTGCTGAAGGCCCAGGAGGTCTGTACCAGATTAGATTTCCTAAGGGCTGGTCTACACTACCCCCCAAGTTCGAACTAAGATACGCAACTTCAGCTACGTGAACAACGTAGCTGAAGTCGAAGTATTTTAGTTCGAACTTAAAAGTACTTACCGCTGGTCCACACGGCGGCAGGCAGGCTCCCCCGTCGACTCTACCTGCTCCGTTCGTGGAGCAGGATTACCGGCGTTGACGGCGAGCACTTCTGGGTTCGATTTATTGCGTCTATACAAGACGCGATAAATCGATCCCAGAAGATCGATTGCTCGCCGCCGAAGCAGCTGGTAAGTATAGACGTACCCTTACTCAGTCCTGGTCTGTAACCACAAGCCCATCCTTCCTGTGTGACAGGAGCTAAACGCTTTTGGGAAGCCTGCTCTGAATTTTTACTTAAAACTCATTTTCTATCGTAGGTGAAAAATAAGAAGCTGGTGGAGCTGCTGAGGAGAAAAGTTCGCCTTGCCCAGCCTTATGCTGGTGTCTTTTTGAAGAAAGATGACAAGTAAGTGGTATCTCTTTCTATATATAAATACTGTACTCATGAGGTTGCATGATTATGCTGGGAGTGCACTAGGAAAGCTGAGTTCCTTAATTCTCTCAGTGGTCACTATGGTGGAAGATGTAGCATAGTGGTAAAAAGGGCTGAACCCTGTTACCTTTTTTTACCACTGTGCTACATCTTCCACCATTGCTACTGCTGGTAGAGAATTATGGGTCTTGGCTTTCCTTCTGTAGAACTTCGAGTGGAGACCACATACTAATTGTTTTGTTCACACCATTATGTATCAGACTCTAGGGACAAAGAGTTTAAGGAGTCCGTGTTGCCCCAGTGTGTTGCTCCTTCACCACCTTTTCCAGACTGAATATCTCAGAGACAGATTCGGAATGTCATAGGCTTTGTCTACACTGGTGACTGGACAGGGTTCTATGTTCATGGTTGTGCCAGAACCCCCTAACATACACATCTAAACCAAAGAAACACTGGTTTTGAGGTGTGCATGGGGCAAGAACACTAGCACGATGAGTATGAACACGCCATGAGCTGTGGCACAGCCCAGTACCCATGTCAGGTTGTAGTGTGAATGGGGGTAAGGGGTGTGTACCGGATCCTAGTCCACCATTCCCACAATGCACTGACCCTTTCCTGCTTGACCCTTACCCAGATCTATAAAGGTCCTGATCCCCTGCCTTTATCACCAGTAGTGAGCTGTGCTGACCGCTACAGAACAGCTTTCCACAGAACTCTTTTCAGCACTATAAGCGAACATGAAATCTGCTCTAAGAGTTGCCACCTGGTCAGCTGAGCACACCCGCTCATCAATGTGTGGTCAGAGTTCACTGTCCACAACTTCTCCCACAGCACCAAGAACATCCATCTTTACCAGGAAGATTCAGAGAGACTGGTGCAGGTTGGCATTCACCAGACTGGCTCAGTGCTGGGAACGGATAAAACACATCAGGCCGTGGAACTGAAAGGCAAAAGACTCCAGAAGTTCTCCAACATGCCCTTTCTTCAAGGAGTTGGACCTAGTGCTTTCGAGGGCCCCCAGTACAGAGCCCGAGGTGACTCTCAATCCCCTCCTCAACCCACGGACCTCATTGTCTGACAGGCATGTCTACACTGGCAACTGGACACAGGTCCATAGGTGTCAGCATCTAAACCCAGGGCAAGGAAGCAATGGGGATTGTGGAGGTGGCATCCCCAGTAGACCCAGAAGACGAGCAAGTTATCCTGCACCTCTGCCTGAGGAACCAGCTCAGCAAGCCCCTCTGGATGAGCCAGAGGAGGACCCCAAGACTCACCAGGAACCAGAACCCCAGGCTGGTAAGTTAAACCCCACCCACCCCGCCAATATCCCCTCTCTCTTTCTCCAGGGCTGCATGCAGGACTGGAAGGCTACTCCCTCCCCTCCCACCCTCAAATGGCCCCTGACGAAGACATTCAACATTTTATTGAATTACCATAAAGCTTATGGCAGAAGCTATTGAAAAGATTATCAGCAAACTATCGTATTGTCCCTGAGTCTGTGAGTTCGTCAGCCAATTGGCTGACAGCAAGGGTGGGGGTAGAAAGGTCAAGGTGGAGGACAGAGTATTTGTACAAGATTAATGGTTCTTCAAAATTGCAACTGTTTTGTCATTCAAGATCTCAACGTCTGTTACAGTAACATCCCTCTCCCTACAAACTGGAGCCATGCCGGGGTGGGTTAGTATCAGGGCTGGTTAGTTACGTACAGGAAGGAGAAGGAGGGGAACCATTGCTTCCCCAAGGAATGGGACAGCGGTTATCTGTCCTGGGGTCTGGGGTCTCCCTGCTTCGAGCCATGCTTCGCAAGCCAGAGGAAAGGAGGGCGGATGGGAATTCTGCTCTGGTTGCTGCACAGACACAATGCAGCGTACCTTTGCAGTGCGGAGGTGAGTGGCTTGTGGTCTTGACTGGAAAGTTAATGGAACAAAGTACAGTTGCTGTGTGATTTTCTTTCCCCCTTCCTGTCTCTGCTCTTCGCTGAACAAAGGGGCCCAGATTTCATAGAATCATAGAATCTCAGGGTTGGAAGGGACCTTAGGAGGTCATCTAGTCCAACCCCCTGCTCAAAGCAGGACCAATCCCCAATTTTTGTCCCATATCCCCAAATGGCTCCCTCAAGGATTGAACTCACAACCCTGGGTTTAGCAGGCCAAGGCTCAAACCACTGAGCTATCCCTCCCCCCATTGCAGGGGCCCATTTGGTGGTGGCTAAGCATTTGCTGTGGTTTTCTTCTTCCCCGCCACACTGGCTTCATCTTAGAGCTATCTTAGAATATAGTCTGTTTCCGTTCAGATTGCCTTCCAGTCCCATAAGTGCACATCTGCACGTTTCTGGTGCAGCAGGAACTCCTGGTTCTTAAGGTTCAATGGCAGTGCAAATGTGCTTGGTCCATCTTTCCAGCTCACCATCCCTTCCATTCAGCGACATGTAGAGAGGTGAGAAGCAGTGCAAACATCTGTCATAGATCGCTAGGTCCCCACCACAGGACTGGAAAGGCACAAACTATTGTTTCATGTTACCTACCGCGTTCAGCAGGTGTTCCTTTCTCGGGGGCTACAAAGGTTGTCTGAGAAAGAAGGGTAATGAAACAATCATTCCTGAAATGCTGAACAGTATCTATATTGTGACCTTCAACAGTAAAGTTGTGTTATGTGGAGGGGATTTCTTACACAGTTAGAAAAGAAAGAAAATGATAGAATGCTGGTCTTGTGATTGACTTGGCAGGTCCTTCGGGTGAGGAGTGTAAACCAATTCCTCCTGGGGGCCAGGAGCAGCAGCAGCCCAGGGACAGTAGGAGCAGATGAAGGAGGACACTGTTCATTGGCATCAACAGAAGCCAGGAGCAGTTTGACTGAGGGAAAAGGAGGAACGGTGCTGAGCAGGAGGAACACTTTTTCCAGAGTCAGGAGTACAAGGAACAGGAACTTGCCCGAAGGGACCAGGAGCATGTCCTGTTGCAATTTCTGGCACAAGTGGTGTGGAAAGGATTTGGGTCCCACCTGCCAGGGTCCAGGAATTGGAACCTTCCTCCTCATCCACCAGCTGCTACTTCTCCTGCAGGCCAGGGTGTTGCTCACGCAGAGAATCCAAACAGGCCCTTACCCTGCCAGTGACAAGGGGGAGGCTGAAGGACTTCAGGGACAGCATGCTGCACCAAAACCCCTCCCGGGGGAGCCCTGTGACCGTGCAGAAGGCAAACAATAAGCCCAAGACAGTGCCTGAAGGCCAGCATATGTCAGCTCTCAAACCCTCTGCAGGAGTTGTCCCCGTTTGTCCTGCTTGTCTGCGGGAGGGGGAGATCAAAGCCAAGGACCCCGCATCATAGGCTTTAAAGTTTAATGTTCTTGGGAGTCTGATCCATTCTGCTGTCTTTCATAGTTTCTTTTGAAAAACTGTTCAGAGTTACACTACATGTTCTAGTTTCAATAAATGTTGTTTTCTTTTACGTATGTGTGGACCCTTCATTCAGGCTGTGATGAAAGGGTAAAATTTGTCTCCCTCCACTCCCTTTTGGCTTGGGCCCTACCAGTGGGCACCTTGATTTGCGTAACTCCCCAGGGTAGAAAACTCCTAGGTCCCCTCTCTCCCTCCAAACTTACCCCTCCTCTCCGTCCAGGTACATGAGAATATAATGGAGTAAGCCAGAGACAGTTGGAAAGTGCAACGTGCACAGAAATAACATTCCTTTATTAACTGGGGAAGGAGGAGGAAAGAGTGGATAAAGTTTCCTATGGGTTTGACCAGTGGCGTAGCCAGGTGCAGAGTACAGGGGGAGCGGAGCTAAAAAAAAGGTGCCTCCCCTTGTACTCACCTGGCAGCGCTCCAGCTGTTCGGCGCGGCACTTGGGCGGTGGGTCCCGTCCCTTCACTCGCTCCGGGTCTTCGGTGGTACCCACCGCCAAAGTGCTGCTGAAGACCTGGAGCGAGTGAAGGACCCGCCACCGAAGTGCTGCCGAACAGCTGGAGCGCCAGCTGTACAAGGGGAGGTGCCTTTTTTTAGCTCCGCTCCCCCTTTTGTAAGGCGCCAACATTTTTTAAAGGCACCGCTTCTGCTCAGGGGGGAGCGCCTGCTCCCCCCCCCCCCCGCTACGCTACTGGGTTTGACAAAACAGGAAAAGCAAAGTGGAATAACTGCTGCTGCTTACGGAACAGTGCTAAAATGGCCCCTCAACCCTCTCCTACCAAAACCATGACCACTCTGAACCATGGGGTTACTGATAGTTAACAGCCTGCACACCTCACAATGCCAGTTGTAAAAGCCCCTCTCAACCCCTTCATTGACTATTCGTCCGGTCCTATAAGTACTGAGTAATTCTCTCTCCCCCCCCCCCCCCCCCCGCTTGCAAAACTGTGGTCTGGCTAACAGTTGTGGCCATTAACACAAAATGAAAGAACAATGAATGCAATTTTACTGGGCAGACACCCATCACAGAACAGTCAGAAAGCAGATGTTAACTGTGGAGGTGCCCTGCCCCAACTATCCATAACAAGTCATTATCTAAATGACCGGCTAATGACCATCAGCAGGAGGGGAACTAAACTGCTCATTGAAACACAAGTGAATGGGAATGTTCCCTGTTGTCTTTTTTACAGCACCTGTATGGGTGTGGTGATTAGTTTGGGACCAGGCTGAGGTGACTGTCTGCCTGCTGTTCCAAGATTTTTTATTTTTTTTTCAATAAACTGACTTTTATTTAACAATAAATAGGAATTGTAACAAAGCAAATGTCATTTTTAAGTCCTTGTGAGAGGCAAACATTGTAGGGAACTCTTCCAGTCCTATGGATCCCATCCTTTCCCTCCTGGCTGTTGAGGCAGTTTAAGGCCCACAAGGCCAGCAGCTTCCTCAGTGGAGCGCTCTCCTTTGGCATGGTACTCTTGGTGAAGCGCTAGGTGTTCACGGACACTGCGCAGAAGACAGAGGTAAGTAGCAGCCTGGAAATGCAGCTCGTGCTGGGCCCTGCAGAGTTTCTCACTGGTGACCCGGTGGGCGCGGAAGGCCTCCCTGAGGTGCCGATAGGCCACCGTGTCCCGGTAGGGGCGGCCCGCCTGGGCGCTCACGTAGCGCAGCTCCCGAAGGAGGCCCCGGAGGGTACGGAGCGGCGAGCCCAGAGCCGCCATCTTCTTGCTCTTCCCCCTTTGCGCCCAAGATATGGGCATGAATTGCATCCTGGATTTTCCTGGCCTGCTGTGATCCAGCACCAGCATGAACATTCACTGCATCATGCTGTCTGTAAAGGCTTTCCATGCCAGTTCTGTCCTGTGCACTCTCTGTCCTAAAGTACTCTCCTTTATTCTCGCAAATGTTATGAAGCACACAGCTGGTCATAATGCGGATGGCATTGGCCACATTGGCATCCCATTGGTTGTGTAGGCATAGCTAACAAGTCTTCAGCCACCCAAAGGTGCACTCCGCAATCATCCTGCGGCTGCTTAGTTTGAAGTTGAATTCAGCTGGATTGGTTAGGGTAGGGTTTCATTAGCCAGGGTAGGAGCAGGAGGCATGGTCCCCCAGAATAGCTCAGGGCATGGAGACACTATATAGACCCATGTCATTTCTGGGGAATCAAATCCATTCCTACCCCTTCAAGTCAATCCCAGGCTCCTCAACACTCCTGTGTGTCTAAGATTAGTGTTCACGAACCTGCCTTGGTGATGTACTAAGCCTTGAAGAATGTCTGAATAGTTATCTTTTCAACTGACATTCTCCTTTTCGTAGGCAAAGATTATAAGTGATAGCAAGCAGATCAAAGCGGATTACCTAGCAAACAAAAAAACACACACTCAGTTTAATATACTAAATAGACTAGATATGAATTAGGCAGACTTGTAGATTCTTAAGGCACAAGTTACACTTGCTTTGCAGCTTGGAATCCCTGGGTGTTTCGTACACAGGCTAGAAATCCCTTTAGCCTGGGTCCAGCACTTCCTCCAGTTCAGTCTTTGTTACTCAGGTGTTTCCAGAAGTCTTCTTGTGTGGGGAGTGAAGAAGCCTAGATGATGTCACTCCCTGCCTTATATAGCTTTAGCATATGGCAGGAACCCTTTGTTCCAAAACCAATTCCCAGACCAGTGTGTGGAAAAATACACACCCCAAAATAGAGTCCAGAGTCATGTGGCCTGATCATATGTCCTTGTAGAGTTATAGTAGCCCTCACTCATAGGCTGTCTGTAGCGTTCTCAGGAAGGCTCACCAGGTGGGAGATAAGCTTCTCCTAAGGCCCTGTTGTTCTTTCTAATGGCCCATTGTCCTGAATAAGCCCTTCCCCACCCACCTATCTAGACTGAAAGCATCTTGTCTAGTGGGTGCTACCCAGGTGTAACTACATTTGAAAAACAGATACATAGTCAGTATTTATAACTTCAGATACAAAAATGATACATGCATACAAATAGGATAATCATATTCAGCAAGTAACTTGTCCAGTGACACCTCACATGACTCATCTTGCATAAAATGATTATGCTACAATCATATCATAATATCACTATGAAGAATATGGGGTGCAGTGTCACAGCTTTTACCTGTGTCCAGCACAGCATAGAGGGATACATGTGTGAGCATATGAATGGGTAAGTACATGAGTGTGTACACCAGTGTAAACGTAGCAGTAGAGGTTAAGGCCTGGAAGGACTACCAGATCCTCTAGTCTGACCTCATGTATATCACAGGCCACCAGCTCCCGCACACTAAACCCTGTATCTAAAATTAGGTGCAAATGTTACATCCCACAGAAGACTAAGCTGTTTTGTGCTACTAGCAGAGAATAGGCAGGACCGAGGTGCCCCAGTGCCCAAGGCCTCTGCAATGGCAGGGCTTAAGTGAGATGTACCTAGATAATCCCAGCAAGTGTGGCCTGTGCTCCATGCCTCAGAGGAAAGTGGAAAAACTGCCTATCTGACCTGGGGCATATGGCAATCAGTTAGACCTGAGCATGTGAGCACAAACCAGGCAGCATACGAGAGAGAGAATGCTCAGCGCCACCTCAAAGCCCTGGCTCACCCCACCCAGTGTCCCATCTCCAGATGTGGCCATCTCTGATGCTTCAGAAGGACCCCCCCCTTTCCCTTTAAAAAACCAAAAAAACCAACCCACAACAGAATATATGGGGGCCAGGTGCTGGGTTCAGGGAGGGAGTTGCCAAAAACACTATCACCTTTGTGCAAATGCTGTTCACAAAGCGATCACCCCATATCTGATCTTTCAATACTTGTACTCATGGGAAACCTGCGCAACATCTTCAAAAGGTGAGCCTGGGAACTTAAATTCATAATTCTGCTAGAACCAAAAGCCATGGATTTAACAGGGTTTTATGGCTCATTACAGCTATTTGTAACATGCCATACTGCCTGCTTCCCTTAATTGCCCACTAAATATGCATAGCAGTCTAACATGAGTTCTTCCAACATGTTACCCCTTCGGCTTGTCTGTTCCAACGTGTATTTAACTCAGACACACTGCTTCCTTCCCCACACCTGAAGAACTCTTTGTAGCTCGAAAGCTTGTACCTTCCACCAACAGAAGTTGGTCCTAAAAAATATTACCTCACCTACCTTGTCTGTCTCATGTTTACGTAATGTTTACCTTTACATTTTATCAGCGATGAATCTGACGTGGTGGAAAACCTGAATGAAATCTACCAGACAGGAACTTTTGTCCAGATCCATGAAATGCAGGACCTTGGAGACAAGCTGCGCATGATTGTCATGGGGCACCGAAGGTAACTGCATCTGCTACAGAGCCCAGGCATGTATCTGCCATTCTTGGTGGGCAGGCACATCCTTCAGCTCTCGCCACTGCACATACGTTACTGTACTTGTAATGAGGAGAAGAGGGTCATGGGGTGCCATCTGAGGTCTCTTTGGGGAGCTTGCTATTATCAGCTAAGTGTTCGCTCAAAACTGAAATCTTGTATTTACAATCAGTGCTGCACTTTGCCCCACTCTATTCCTGATGGAATGGGGGTACACATCCCCAGAAGATCTCCTACTCCTGGGATTGAAAGATTCTGATCTAACAGGGTTAGTGTCTGAGGAAGCACAGTCTGGGTGATATCCTCTGGCAAGGGTAATGGACTGCCTAATCCAGCGGGATAATCCCACTGGTATAACAGGTGTTATTTTTGTAGTGGTATAAGTATGTGTGGCACTTGAGAAAAATGCTAGACAAGCTCCTGCTCAGAGGAGCTTAGTAAGATAGACAACCAGGTTGGAAAAGCCTTTGGTCTTTCAGATCTAAAGTTACTTGTTTACTGATTTGCATTGTGGTGGCACCCACTCCATTGTGCAGAGCTCTGTAAAGACATATAGCAGAGATGACAGAAACAAAAAGATTTCAATCTAACTATGTCCATCCTTATACTTAAACCAGGATGTGATGAAGGAGCCCAGGGTCACAGATTCAAATCCAGCTGTTTTACTTACAGATAAAGCATGTGCTTTCTTTAAGGGGTTGGTTCTTCAAAACAAAATGTTAACATCTAATTCCACTTTGATGTAGAGCAGAAATACAAAGGAGCTAACTCAGCAGCCAGATTACCTCTTTCATGCTTCAGTTTATTCTTATTAGTATTTGCTTGACAAATCCCATGGGGGTTCACATCTGCCTGATTCTTAGTTATGCTAAATCAGTGTTCCTGATAGAGATTTTAGAAAGAGTGACACCTAAGCATAATATTTAATCCAGAGACTACAAGTAACCCTGCCCCTCCCCATTCTAGTAGGGTAGTCGCATACACCAATGTTAGACTTGCAGTGCTGGCTACAGATGTCTTCTTTCGGTCTTCAGAATTTGTATAAACAAGCAACTAGAGATTGAGCCTGAGGAATCTGAGTCTGAGAACAAACAGAAAGCAAGAAGGAAGCTGAAGCGCTCCAAGAGAGAGGCTGAAGAAGAGGAGGGACCAAAGGACCAAACTGTGGAGCTGGCACTAGAACCTGTGGCTGCCTCGCCAGAAGAAGTGCTCATGGTAGAAGTGGACAATGTTGTCCATGAAGATTTTCAGATCACAGAAGAAGTTAAAGTAAGTGAAGAAATCACGCAAGCCTAGTGCTGCAAGTGTGTGTCTATCCAGATCTGTGACTGAGCTATTAGGGATGTCCTGCATGTGCTGTTTACAGGTCTGTTATACTGTCCGTTCGTTTAATCTCACCCCATGGAAGGTGCCTGGTTCTCATAGTCCTAATATATGTATCTGCATGTTAATCCCATTACAATGACCCTTCTCAGTGCAACAGCTCTATTGCTCACGCTGCCTGGCTCCTAATTAACATCACTGTAAGGATGGATTGTGCTGTGCATGCATCCCATGTAATAGCTTGTATCCTGTTGGGCATTTATTTTAACTAGCTTGGCTAAAGAATGATATATTAACTTCTTTCAAGGGTGATGTCTGAAGGGCCAACCTGAGGGTGTGGGAGAGTTTACTCCATGCAAGAGCCCAGTCTCCAGACCCTCCCTTCCCACCTCCCAGAACGATGGGAAATGGTGGAGGGCAAGCTTCCTTAACAACAACCAAAGTTAAATGGACACACGCAGCAGGGACTCCTGCCCAGCTTACTGGTGTTTCTGGGCCCTGACATGGGAGGAGGGAGCAATGTTGTGCTTTGCATTTTCATTCAGGACTTGTGGGTTTCAGACTGTTGTTTTGTTTAATAGGCGCTTACTGCAGAAATTGTCAAAACAATCCGGGACATCATTGCCTTGAACCCTCTTTACAGGTACCTTTACCCTGTCCTGCTTTCTGCAGTTCTCAGGCATGTTTGGTAATTTGAAGCAATTCTTTCTAGACTCAGTAAATGTCTGCGTGCTGTAGCCTAACCAAACGACAGCAGTAGCTGGAGAGTTTCCCACATAGGATTTAGCTTCAGGATGGAAGTAGATTTAATGAACAAGATGATAATAAAGGGCATGATATGAAACTTAAATGTCTAGGAGGATAGGCTCACGAGTGCATGGGCTAAAAACACTAACTGGTGACCTGGGTTCAAATGTAGCTTGGTCACCTGACATGGGTCTTAGCCTAAGACATGTTACAACAAAGGCTTGCCATAACTGCCAATCTAGGCTTAGGATTCCTGAGATGCAGAGGTGCTGCAGAGCTGGGTGGGGGACACATCCATAGATCCTGCCTGCATTAAGGCTGGGGTTAGGTGCCAATAATTCCTCACTTTAGTCGCCCCATGAGCGCTGGTTGAGCTGGATTGAAAAATGAAGTTATTTCACTCTGAAATGCTGTTTCGTTTCGCCTGTCTTGTTGGCTATATTGAGGAAGTTCTAATACGGTATAATTCCAGTTATCTGAAAACCCTAGTTATCTGAATACATAGTGTCCCCACATAGCTCTATGTTGCATCTAAAGCATTAAAATAGCATGCCTGTTTAGCCAAAGGCCCAATTATCCAAAAGTTTCAGCTGCTCCCTAGGCCATGTGGGAAAATGGGAGAGTACTGTATTCTTAGAATATTAAATCAAAGAAACCGTTTACTTTTTATTAGATATTTTGACTCTTGTCTCTAATTCACCTTTCAGAGAGTCTGTGCTTCAGATGATGCAGGCAGGGCAACGAGTGGTAGATAATCCAATCTATCTGAGTGACATGGGTGCAGCGTTAACGGGGGCAGAGTCACATGAGCTGCAGGATATCCTGGAAGAAACCAATGTAAGATGAAGAAACTTTTAACTGATGAATCACCTCGTATAGCTGCCTCTTTCAAAGCCAAATACATCATTACTTGCCATGACTTCTCTATTGTCCTCTACACCGAGGACACATTAGCTCTGCATTTGGTTATGGGCTGATTTCAGTGGACAATTAAATCTGTGTGTGTGTTACACACACAGAGATGGTCTCCACTGCAAGCTAAATTGGAATGGTAATAAGTGGGCATCTCAAGACACTTATTGTATTGGGTAAAAGAAACAAAATCTGTTTAAAATGGATCATAGACTGGAATAATCCAGTGGTCTCACAAAATGGAGCTCCCTTGCCAAGTGTTAAAACATTAAGGAGTTAGTCCTTTTTATTGCATTGTATCCTTGTGGGGGGGTGGAGCACTGCAGGAGGGATTAGTTCTGTTTCTTCTTTGAAAATACATCCCTTATCCTTTGAGAGGTAAAACAAATCTTTATCTTCTTTCCTGCGTTTGAATGACAGTAGAATCAGCGAGGGGTGACTTGCCCACTTGTTGGAGAGGGATATATTGCATCTGGTTTGATGGCAAACAGCTGAGTTTTCCCATCAGTTCCATATTGCTAGATTTTTAATTGTGCCACGTTATCCCTTATGCGTTGAAGCCATTGGATGTGCTTCTGAATATGCTTATCTTCAGCCTGTGAGTGGAGAAGTTATTTTGCACCAGTCTCACTAGAACTATGGATGCTGGAGAGTTGTAGGCTCATGGGAGAACATTGTGACAGCTCATCGGCCTCCATTTGTGCCTTTGTCGTTAGGCAATAGCCTTTCTCACCAAGGGCTGACAGGCCTGTGATGAGTCTGAAGACATAGTTTGTTGCTGAGTTGTTGTGTTTTTTCAGATTCCCAAACGGCTCTATAAGGCCCTCTCTCTCCTGAAGAAAGAGTATGAGCTGAGTAAACTCCAGCAACGTCTTGGACGGGAGGTGAGGCTCTAAAGGAACAGGGCACATACCCTGTCTTACAAGTTCTTATACTGCACTCATCACTGCAATATACATGAACACTAAGGGTACGTCTATACTTACGCATCCGGTCGGAGGCGCGCGATCGATGTTCTGGGTTCGATTTATCGCGTCTTGTCAAAACGCGATAAATCGAACCAGGAAGTGCTCCGCCGTCGACGCTGGTAATCCAGCTCGACGAACGGAGTAGGCGGAGTCGACGGGGGAGCCTGCGTGCCGCGTGTGGACCCCGGGTAAGTGCTTTTTCATTCGAACGAAGGTACTTCGACTTCAGCTACGTTATTCACGTAGTTGAAGTTGCGTACCTTAGTTCGACAGGGGGGGTTAGTGTAGACCTGGGCTAAGTAATAGCAGTTATGTGGTGGCATCTCATGTCTCTCAGCTGAACAATGTCATCTGTATTTAGTCTTGTGAAATAAAAACCTCACTAATTTGCATTAATTACTTGGGCATGCATTGTAGATGATGAGAAAGTGGACAGAAATTGAAGACAGTGTAGTACTTTATGTATACTTTTGATAGGTATATGTCACTTTTAATTTACAAAAATGTCATTTTGCACATGTAAATGTTCAATGGCTTTAATTTCAGTGAAGTTAATTTCAGTACACACACACTGAAAACAATAAAATTGTTTTTTTAAATAATAGACACCCAAGGGAGGAATCCTTCATAGATTCCTAGTGTTATTTTTTAAAAAATAAGATAAAATTAAAGCAACGTGACTCCAGCTATTGTAAAAAAAAAAAAAAATCTTCTATTTAATACCTGCGCAACAGAGCCAATACTTGTGCCATCTCCTGTTAAAGTGAGTTATATGTGACTGACTTTTACAAAACATGCAAGGGTAAGAAAGGGGTGTGATCTAGACATTGGACTTTGAAAGGGCTTCGGTTCTAGTTCCAAGAGCTGGGAAATAGATGATGCCTTGTTAAGTTGCTGGAGCCACCTTTACTTGTAAACTGAGCGCATGTGACAAAGAAATAATTGAAATGCAATAAATGTGAGACTCCACAGTGCTACTCTTAGTCACTTCTTAGAGTCTTAGGCCTGGTCTACACTACGAGTTTAGGTCGAATTTAGCAGCGTTAGATCAATTTAACCTTGCACCTGTCCACACGACAAAGCCATTTTTATCAACTTAAAGGGCTCTTAAAATCGATTTCTGTACTCCTCCCCGACGAGGAGATTAGCGCTGCAATCGACATCGCCGGGTCAAATCTGGGGTAGTGTGGACGCAATTCGACGGTATTGGCCTCCGGGAGCTGTCCCAGAATGCTCTGTTGTGACCGCTCTGGCAGCACTCTGAACTCGGATGCACTAGCCAGGTACACATGAAAAGCTCCAGGAACTTTTGAATTTCATTTCCTGTTTGGCCAGCATGGCAAGCTCATCAGCTCAGGTGACCATGCAGTCCCAGAATCGCAGAAGAGCTCCAGCATGGACCGAACGGGAGGTACTGGATCTGATAGCTGTTCGGGGAGACGAATCTGTGCTGACAGAACTCCGTTCCAAAAGACGAAATGCCAATACATATTTCAAAGTCTCCAAGGGCATGATGGACAGAGGCTACAACAGGGACGCTCAAAAGTGCCACGTGAAAATTAAGGAGCTCAGGCAAGCCTACCAAAAAAACCAAAGAGGCAAATGGACGCTCCGGCTCAGAGCCCCAGACATGCCGCTTCTATGATGAGCTGCATGCAGTTCTAGGGCCCCTACCACTACCTCACCCCTGTCCATGGACACCAGCAAGGGGGGAGTCTCACACTACAGGGATGAGGCTTTTGGGGACGAGGAAGAGGAGGATGAGGTTGAGGATAGCACACAGCAGGCAAGCGGAGAAACTGTTTCTCACCCTGGAGCCAATCCCCTCCCAAAGCGGGCTCCCGGACCATGAAGCCGGAGAAGGTGAGTGTATCTTTGTAAATATAATACATGGTTAAAAAGCAAGCATGTTTAATAATTAATTTGCTCTGAAGACTTGGGATGCATTCGCAGCCAGTACAGCTACTGGAAAAGTCTGTTAACGTGTCTGGGAATGGAGCTGGAATCCTCCAGGGACATCTCCATGAAACTCTCCTGGAGGTACTCCAAAAGCCTTTGCTGAAGGTTTCTCGGGAGGGCAACCTTATTCCATCCTCCATGATAGGACACTTTACCACTCCAAGCCAGTAGCAAGTAGTCTGGTATCATTGTATGCAAAGCATGGCTGCGAATGGTCCCGGTGTTTGCTGGCATTCCAGCAACATCCGTTCTTTATCTTTCTGTGTTATCCTCAGGAGAGTGATATCATTCATGGTCACCTGGTTGAAATAGGGGAATTTTATTAAGGGGACAGTCAAGAGGTGGCCGTTCCTGCTGGGCTGTTTGCCTGTGGCTGCAAAGAAATCCTCCCCACTGTTAGCCGGGGGGGGGGCTTTCACGCTGAGCGGTTTGCGTTTGGCTAACAGGGATCTTCCCTGATACTAGCCACGCGATGGGGGGGAGGGGTGAAGCGATCATCCCAGAGAATTGCGGGGGGTGGGGGAAGTTAGTTGGGTTTGTGCTACACGTTAACCTGAAAACCGCAGCACCTCCTTTTAAATGCCCAACACAACAGGCTTTGCTTGGTATGGGAAAGGAGGGCGCTGTTGTTTGAAACCATTCCCACATGTTCAAGGTTCAGTTTGGGGACCAATTTTATTTAATCTTTTTATTACTGACCTCGGCACCAAAAATGCGAGTGTGCTAATAAAGTTTGCAGATGACACAAAGTTGGGAGGTATTGCCAATTCAGAAAAGGATCGGGATATCCTACAGGAAGATCTGGATGACCTTGTAAACTGGAGTAATAGTAATAGGATGAAATTTAATAGTGAGAAGTGTAAGGTTATGCATTTAGGGATTTATAACAAGATTTTTAGTTATAAGCTGGGGACGCATCAGTTGGAAGTAACGGAAGAGGAGAAGGACCTCGGAGTCCTGGTTGATCACAGGATGACTATGAGTCGCCAATGTGATGTGGCTGTGAAAAAAGCTAATGCGGTCTTGGGATGCATTAGGCGAGGTATTTCTAGTAGAGATAAGGAGGTGTTAGTACCGTTATACAAGGCATTGGTGAGCCCTCATTTGGAATACTGTGTGCAGTTCTGGTCTCCCATGTTTAAGAAGGATGAATTCAAACTGGAACAGGTACAAAGAAGGGCCACTAGGATGATCCGAGGAATGGAAAACCTGTCGTATGAAAGGAGACTCCAGGAACTTGGTTTGTTTACCTTAACCAAAAGAAGGCTGAGGGGAGATATGATTGCTCTCTTTAAATATATCAGAGGGATAAATACCAGGGAGGGAGAGGAATTATTTCAGCTCAGTACCAATGTGGACACAAGAACAAATGGATATAAACTGGCCATCAGGAAGTTTAGACTTGAAATTAGACGAAGGTTTCTAACCATCAGAGGAGTGAAGTTCTGGAACAGCCTTCCAAGGGAAGCAGTGGGGGCAAAAGACCTAACTGGCTTCAAGATTAAGCTAGATATGTTTATGGAGGCGATGGTTTGATGGGATAACATGATCTTAGTCAAAGGTCAATTAATTGCCATCAGTTGTAAATAGGACCAATGGTCAATGATGGGATGTTAGAAGTTACTACAGAGAACTTTTTCCTGGGTGTCTGGCTGGTGAGTCTTGCCCACATGCTCGGGGTTCAGCTGATCGCCATATTTGGGGTCGGGAAGGAATTTTCCTCCAGGGTAGATTGGCAGAGGCCCTGGAGGTTTTTTGCCTTCCTCTGCAGCATGGGGCACGGGTCACTTACCGGAGGATTCTCTGCATCTTGAAGTCTTTAAACCATGATTTGAGGATTTCAATAGCTGAAACATAGGTGAGAGGATTATTCCAGGAGTGGGTGGGTGAGATTCTGTGGCCTGCATTGTGCAGGAGGTCAGACTAGATGATCATAATGGTCCCTTCTGACCTTAAAGTCTGAGTCTATGTTATGAAGGTTGAAGAAGCCGAAAGACTGTGGCTCACCATGGCTGCCTGCAGGCCGAATTCCGTTGCCTGGCCCTGCGTGTGTGATCTCCCACATCAAACCGGCAGGCACTCAATATAAGAGGCTAAATGCGACCTTTTACTATAACGGGTCAGACTCGCCCCTGCGGCGCTTCCTGCTGGTCAATCCAGGGAATTAGTTCGCCCAGCCTCCGGAGTGCCTTCTGCAGGCCGGTGATCCGCCTGAACTCCCTGGCCCCATGTCCCTCCCAGGACCCGGTGCCCCTTTTCTCTGGGGTGCTGCCCCCTGGCAATACCCCCATAGCCTCAATCTCAGGGTCTCCCCCTCCCAGGGGAACCCCACCCACTATCCCCACCTCGCCTCAGTATTAGGCCACTGCCAGTCATCATCAAGCCCCCTGCTCGCTGGGGCGGACTGCAGTATCAGCCACTCATCCCAGGCAAAAGGGTTTGGACCTGCTGCCTCTGCCTACCTGTGGGCTGCCCCTGCTACCCCAGTACCTAGTCTGGCCTTACCAGGCCTGCAGCCTGGGGTTTTCCTAGGCCAGAGCTCCCCGGCTCCCTTGGCCTGTCCCCAGCCCTGCTCCACTCCAGGTACCCTGCTTAGCTCTTGGCTGCCAGGCCCTTCTCCCTCTACAGGCAGAGGGAGACTTTGAGCTCCTGGCTAGCAGCCCTTTTATAAGGGCCAGCTGGGCCCTGATTGGGGCATGGCCCCCAGCTGAGGCTGCTTCCCCAATCAGCCCTGCTGCCTTCTTATCCCCAGCCACAGCCCTCTCCTGGGCTGTGCTAAGCCCCTCAGGGCAGGAGCGTGTATCCACCCCGCAACAGTACCGAAAGCACATGTGCTATGTAATGTGAATAGCTTGGTTCACTGTGAAAGAGTCTACTGATCTCTAAAATGTATCTTTTTAAATACAACTCTCCCTTTTTTCCCTCCCGCAGCTGCAAATGTTTCAATGCTCCCCCATCATCTCCGTCCCAGAGGCTAGCGAAAAAACCACACGCGCAATGAAATGTTCTCTGAGCTCATGCAGTCCTCCCGCACTGAAAGAGCTCAGCAGAATGCGAGGAGGCAAACAATGTCAGAGTCCAGGAAAGCAGAAAATGAACGCGAGGACAGGAGGGACGAGCAGTATGAGAGGTGGCGGCAGCGCGATGAGAGGAGGCAGGAGTCAATGCTGGGGCTACTGCGGGATCAAATGGACATGCTCAGGCGTCTGGTGAAGCTGCAGGAAAGGCGGCAGCAGCAGCACAGACCGCCATTGCAGCTCCCGCAGGGCTATCACCACTCACTTGTGAACTGCAAGGACTGCTCTCATCTTGGTATTCTTGCGCTTCAGGGCAGGGGACAGCAAGTCACAAAGTTCCATGAAAGTGCCCTTATGCATGCGAAAGTTTCTCAGCCACCGGGAGTCATCCCAGACCTGCAACACTATGTGGTCCCACCAATCTGTGCTCATTTCCCAGGCCCAGAATCGGCGTTTTGCCCCATTTCCACCAGGATGTCCAAATTGCTGGGGCCTGTGCTTTGAGAGACGTCTGTGTCCATGTCCTCATCACTCTTTTCACCGCGCTGCCGTCGCCTCCTCGCCTGCTTTTGCAGGTTCTGCACACACTGCAGGATAATGCGCGAGGTGTTAACAATGCTCATAACTGCTGCGGTGATCTGAGTGGGATCCATGCTTGCAGTGCTATGGCGTCTGCAGGAGAGCAGAGTTTCAGCGGAAGCGGTGACTGATGACGGATGCCACAAGAATAGATATTTATACAGAACGATGAAAGGACCTGCGAGGTGGCTTCATGAGAGCAGGAGAGTAGAATTGCAGCGGAAGCGGTGGAGGACGATGGTTAGCACCGAGGACGAACACACGTTCCCGGGAGCCCATGACAGACAACGTGGAGAAATTTGCTATTGAGACAATAGCAGCAGACCAGAGTTGCAATGGAAGTGGTGGAGGACGATGGTTAGCAGTCCTCCTGCACCGTCTTCTGAAAGCAATATGGCGTCTGAATGGAAACAAGGCGCGAAACGATTGTCTACCATTGCTTTCATGGAGGGAGGGGCGACTGATGACATGCACCCAAAACCATCCGCGACAATGTTTTTGCCCCATCAGGCATTGAGAGCTTAATCCAGAATTCCAATGGGCAGCAGAGACTGTGGGAACTGTCGGATAGCTACCCACAGTGCACCGCTCTGTAAGTCGATGCTTGCCATGATAGTGAGGACGCACTCCGTCGACTTAATGCACTTAATGTGGACATACGCAATCAACTGTATAAAATCGATTTCTAAAAATCGACTTCTATAATAGCGACCTAATTTCGTAGTGTAGACATACCCTTAGAGTAGATCCACACTGCAAATGCTTTCCATGGGGTATTTGTATCTTCCCTTGCTAGGGAACTCCCAGTTCATTCAGATCTCTTTGGAAAGTGGTTAGAGGCATATGGTGTTGGGTCGGGGGGGTTAGTTGTAACAGGTTAAAGTTACTGTACATATTGTGTCTAGGTTGAGGAGAAGATCAAGCAGACTCATCGCAAGTATCTTCTCCAAGAGCAACTGAAGATTATCAAGAAAGAGCTAGGCCTAGAGAAGGAGGACAAAGATGCCATAGAGGAGAAATTCCGAGAGCGGCTCAAGGATCTGGTAGTGCCAAAACATGTCATGGAAGTGATTGATGAAGAGCTGAACAAACTTGGTTTGCTGGACAATCACTCCTCGGAATTCAAGTGAGTGCACACTAATGCTCTGTGCAATGAGGATTCATTAGAGCTGTGTATGAAATGTGTGCAGTGCCACAGGGCACCTAGAGCAGTGCTTCCCAGCGTTCTTACAAAGGAATCCCCCAATTGCCTTTTGTCTCTTATTGTGACTCACCAATGCACGCACCCCCCTTAGACAGCTTTTTATATTTTAATCTTCAAAAGATGCATTTTGGAAGCATTTGTTGTGATTATTTCCTATACCGGTGGTGTCCAGTACGTTCGCCACTAGCCACATGTGGCTAATAGGCTATTGAATTGTGTCTAATGCATGTGGCTTTTTTATAATGTGGCTAATAAGAAAAATTCAAAACCACAAGTGTGGCTAGCATCGAATTTCTATTGGACCGCTGTCCCATACCATCCAGTAGTGCTCCCAGCCCTATACTCGCCCCAAGTCACCTGGCAGCATCTTGCACCCCCAACCCCTCTGGCTGCCAGGATGGTGTCCCCCTAGCCTCTGTTTGCCAGAAGCTGGGAATAGGTGACAGGGGATGGATCACTTGATGATTCCCTGTTCTATTCATTCCCTCTGGGGCACCTGGCATTGGTCACTGTTAGAATATGGATCTTTGGTCTGACCCAGTATGGCTGTTCTTATGAGTGGTGTGGGTCGGAGATCGGCTCGTGGTGGTAGTGGTAGACCCTTTCCACAACCCTTTGGGTGGTTAGGACCCACCACTTGGAATCACTGACCTACAGTGTGGGGATTGCTCTCCTTGCTCCATAGTATTGTTCTCTTCGCATTGTGTAGAATCAGTATCCAGAAATGAAAGGATAACTTAGCTCTCCCCTGGGGACTTACTGTAGTTCTTGTAGATAATTGTTCCTTTGATTTCTGTTCTCACTGTGTCAATTTACTTTCAGCTGTTTTCTTTGGGAGTTCTAGAAATCATTTCTTACAACCTAATGGGGTGAGCAAGGGTTATGTGGTCCCATCCCCCACTCTTCAGTGCAAGGCTCACACAGTGTTCACATACTCACTCCCTAAGCAGCTCAGCTTTGGATGTCAAAAGAGGGCTCTAGATTTCATGTGAAGGGAGAAACAAGAGGCTAATCTGTCACATGACAGTGGCTCAGCAACATAACTCTTGTTAATTGATTGAAAATGCTTGGGCAGGATGGGAATTGCAACGGGCTGAATCACTCTTGCAACATAATCAGTTACTCATTGATGTGGGCTTTCAGGAGCATAGAGCGGTGCTTCCACACCTTTTACTAAAGGGAACCCATCAACTGCATTTGGTTTTTTTGGAGACCCACCTGTGTATATATACAGAGTGTGTACATGTGCACACACACATACATAACACCCTTCCTCTGCTCCCTGGGGTGCCAGTTCAGATTTCAGTGTGGGGGCAACTTTCAGCAGGGGTCCACTTAGGAGAGTCAGGAGCAATCATTTGGAAAACACTGGCTTAGCTCAACCTGTTCCCATACTTCTGGGATTTCACTGTAACCAGGGCTCCATCAACACAAAGCAGCATTTTGTGTAGTTGTCACACAGCGAATGCCATAGCATCTCTTTGCATCTAAAATATACTAAATATTTTTGCTGGCATAGAAAGAATTCTCTGCCTAGCCATACTGGAAACCTATCTTAGATTTCTGGCCCCAGTATCTTGGTATCTGGACTTTGAGCGTTGTGCTTGACTCTACTGCCTTAATAATGTTCTTTTCACATAGTTCTGTTTGTGTGCAGTTTCCTAGTTTTAAAAAAAGTAAACTGAAAAAACGAATTCCATCTTGTGGCATTATATTGATACCCACATGGGTCATCAGCAGGGTTGGGACTGTCAGATCTGCCACACAGACCTCTTCCACTTGTGCTGATGGAGTAAGTGATTAGTAGTAGTAGGCTGGACCAAATCTAGAGGGGAAAGAGACACACTTTGACCGTTAGTTTCACAGATGTTTGCTGATAGGAGAGGAATGACAAGATTCAGAAACCGTGCATTCCATTCCAGGCTCTGGAGTAGTGGGTGCCCTAGTGGGCATAGACTTTGCTGCTGCCAGTTCCCCTCAAAGTGTGAACCCTTCTGTCCAGTCCTATCTCTTCCCCACTCTTGTCTTCTCATCCTAGTTCCAGTTTCCTTGCCCAACAAGACCTAGTCTTCTCACTCCCACTCTGTCTCCTTGCCTAGCCAGTCCCAATCCCCCACCAGCTTCTCAGCCGATCCCTGGCCCTCACCCTGGCCTCCAGTCAACCATTTTCCATTAGCTCCCAATCTCGTTCCCAGGTGCCTCTTCCAAACTCAGTGTCCCATCTCTTCTCTCTTGGACCTTCCAGATCTTTCTCCCAGTCTCTTTGCCCAGCTAGTTACAGTTCTACCCTTGTACTCCAGTTCCTCATTAGATCTGTCTCCCTTACCACCCCCGCCACGTTTCCTTTCCCCCACCTCACTGGCTCAGTCCTAATCTCCTTGCCCAGCTAGTCCCAGTCCTCCCTCACCCATCCTGGCTCCTCATCCAATTTTGTCTCCCCTTAGGCTCCCAGTCCCAGTTTCCCTCTTCCCTCCCCCCTGCAGGTCCAGCTCTTGCCCCCTCTGCTTTCAAACCAGGCAGCTGCTTCCTTCATGCTCCTTAGGCCCAACAGGAAGGTCATTTAAAGCGTGGGAAAGACAGGCTCCCTGCTCTCCGCTGTGATGCCTGGACCTGGCACAGCCCACAGCTGCAATTGCAGGGAAAGTTCTGTTCAGCCTTGACCTGGAGCATGCTTAGTGCAGAAAAAATCTTTGGGGAATTTAGCTGCTAAAATCTAAAGTCTCTACTGAGTGTGTGAACTGTGATCTTTTTCCCCCCAAGTCCCTGCTTCAAAGCATGTGGATACTAGAGCTTTTAAAAGACGAGGTTGCCAAACTTTTTCACATGGTGTGACAGGGTTGGGCCAGATGGCTACAGGAGAGTGATAGAAGGCAGATATATTAGCCCCAGATTAAGCAGGTCCCTTTCCCCTGGGTAAGGTAACAGGGGTGGTTCCAGAATAATAATTGCTGGAACCAATTAAGGCAGACAGGCTAATTAGGACACCTGGAGCCAATTAAGAAGCTGCTAGAATCAATTAAGACAGGGAGGTTAGTCAGGGTACCTGGTTTAAAAAGGACCTCACTTCAGTCAGTGAGGGGCACGCAAAGAGTGGGAAGTGAGAGGGCGTGCTGCTGGAGGACTGAGGAGTACAAAAGCTGTCTGGCATCAGAAGGAAGGTCCTGCAGTGAGCATAAAGAAGGTGTTGGGAGGAGGCCATGGGGAAGTAGCCCAGTGAGTTGTAGCTGTCACACAGCTATTACAGGAAACACTGTAGACAGCTGTGATCCACAGGGCCCTGGGCTGGAACCTGGAGTAGAGGGTGGGCCTGGGTTCCCCCCCATCCCCCTCCCCCCATTGGATACAAGAGGAGTTGACCTGGACCATGAGTCCCACCAGAGGGGAAGGTCCCTGGCCAGTCTCTCCTCTTCTCTCCTCCCCCCCGCCCCCGACCCACTAGGTAGATCAGCAGAGACTATGAGGATTGTTCTCCTCTCTTCCCCTATCCTGGCCAGTGATGAGGTTAGCTGAGTGAACGGCAGGTTTGAGCCACTAAGAAAAGTGGCCAAACTGAGAGCTGCCGTGAATCTCTGAGGCGAGCTAATCCGCCAATAAGCACAGGACCCACCAAGGCAGAGGAGGAACTTTGTCCACAATGGATAAAACAATGCGTGTTCTCAGAAATGGCTGAACCTGTTGGCTGAAAAATTCAGCCTGAGACAGACAGCCGATATGTAAAATGTCAGTCCAAAAGGTTACGGTTTGCAATGTTATAAGTAAGGGTAAAGAGTCTTTTATTGGGAAGAGTCAGGCAACCTCAATAGGTGGTGCTGCCCATCCCACCTATAAGAAAACATATTGAACATTAATATATAAAGTGTTACCAACTGTTCAATGAACGTTCTTCAGGTTGCAGAATCAAGCACTTTACAATTAGGGGAGACTCACGTTTGCTTGTGCAACTTTAATTCTGCCTCTTGTGATTCTGTCCCACTTGCTGAATGAGGCAGGGGTCCTGTGGGAAAGAAATAGTATGTGACCATGTAGTTAACCTGTCTGGGGCATATACCACAAGGGTGCAGATTTAATGTTGCAGGGGCCAGGGTAAATCTAGTTTCCTAACTTTTGAGAACTTGCCTTTGCCATGTAAATAATGGTTTTTTTAAATATGTTTGACAATTTCCTGTCTGTGCATTCTTATGGTGGGCGGGAACCCAAACTTTTACTTACGACTGTAACAGCTCTCACCCCCCATCATGCATTGTCAGCCAGATTTGAACTGTGAATCGTCAGTACATACAGCAGCACAGATAGCTACCACTTGAGCTACAGGACTAACTGCATTAACTGGCAGCAGGAGAAGGCTATTATCCCAGAGGGAGTGGGGTGGGCCATTGGAGACAGGAGCTGGGAAGGGGGGATGGGAGAGGTGCTGTGACTTTCTCTCCCCTCCCCAGTAGCTAGGGGTGCTTGGTCAGGGGAAGCCCAGCCTGGAAACTTTTTCCCATTCCCTCTAAATCTGCCTTGGCAGCTCCTCCCAGGCATTGCTAGTACAGTGCCCTCTGCTGCTGCTCCAGGGGCAGCATTAGCCCAACCTCGGAATGTGCATGTGCAGTCGTTATTTCGGGAGGCTGCCAAAATCTCCCTGCACGATGCAAACAGAAGAGGGGCAACTTTTAACAGTTTTTCAGCCAAATCTGAACAGAATTTCAAGTGACAAAGAAAAGATGCTTCCTAATCCAAGGGTTTGTGCCCTGCCAGATATCAAAGACCTTCTGCAAATGGAGGTGTTCATATTTTTCAACACAACGTTGCAACAGTAGCCTAGGGGTAGTTACTCATTCTCCCTGTGACAAAGCTGATATGACATTCCATCCATTTTCCCCTGTGTCCCCCCCATGAGTACAGTTTAAATCCCACTCGTCTTAATGAAACTCTCTTTCACTGGTGTGTTGGGTTTTTGCAATATTGAATGTTTTGATTGTGTGCTGCTTCCAGTGTTACCCGGAACTACTTGGATTGGCTGACATCCATCCCATGGGGTAAATGCAGTGAGGAGAACCTGGAGCTGACCAGAGCTCAGGCAGTTCTGGAGGAGGATCACTATGGAATGGATGATGTCAAGAAGCGAATTCTGGTAAGGCAGCGTATGCCATTCTAGGTGGCATCGTGCAGCCTGGCTCCTGGCTCTCTGTAAAATGTGTTTCCTCGTGTGTCTAATGGGGGAGATGCGTGAGCCTTGTGGTGGTGTAGGGTGGGTGGCGGTGTGTTTTTGTGGCTCTGTCTGTATAAGGGTAGTTTGCTTATTACTGTTCCGTGATCTCAAACTAGAGCCCAAGATTTTTGTTCCCCCCTCTATTGAATTGTCATTGACATCTAAAACAGTGGTTCTCAATGTGTGGGGCGCATCCCCCTAGGGGGGTGCAGAGGAATGTTCAGGGGGGGGAGCGCATATGGTAGAGCCAGGGCCAGTCCCCATAAGGGGTGGGGAGGGAGTGCCATACTTCCAGCCCTGCTCTGCCCCAGACCAGCTCCGCTTCCAACCCCATGCAGGCCCCAGTCCTGCTCTACCTCCAGGCCCAGCTCCATCCTCACTCCCTCTCCAACCCCAGTCGCAGCTCCACTCGGGCTCTGCCCTCATCCCCTCTCCGCACCCAGACTGGCTTCTCCCCCAGCTCCACCTTCAGCCCAGGCTCCGCTGCAGTAATGGAAGGGGGGCACGGACAGATTCCGTTACTGGTAAGAGGAGTGGGGAGCGGCGGTGGTAGCAACTGGAAAAGTTTGAGAACCACTGACCTAAAAGATTTCAAACCGCTGTGTACCATTTTGCCACTGGGTGGGGCTGAGCAAATGAGAAAACGCTGTAGGGAAATAGTTTCCTCATTAACATTTATTCACTGCCCAGAAACGTCATTAATGCAGAGTTCAGGTTTACCAGTTGTGCCTCATACCCTTCCAGAATGTAGAGTGCAACTATATTTAACCCTCTAAAATCCAGGAAACAGAGCTTAAGGTACACACCAGGCTGACCTTCCACCTTAGCTACCTCCTGCAGCTGGAAAAAGCTGCTGGGGCTATTCTGTAAGTATGTTTCAGCAAGGCTGCCCTATAATAAGTAGACATGAGAGAGAACTATGTAAATGTGCCATTTTTGTGTGTTGTGCTGTGTCCCACAGAATTGCATTCATTCATCTGCATGCACTCCAACTGCAGTGCACAGTATTCGGGTGGCTGTATGGATTGGTGCAGGGGCATCAGGTAGCCACAGCTCACACTGTGATATGAGGAGAGGTGCATCCGCACCCAGAGACAGCAGATGCATTGTTTCTGCACTGAGTTATGTGGCGTGTGCAAGCAGAGGAGCGCAGTGGCTATTCCTGCCATGGTAGCACACTGGTAATGTGCATGACAGAGCACTGAAGGGCACGGCTGAACGGTTCTCTTAAGGACTCCCTCTGGGACAAAGGGTAACTGTGGGGTGGGCTGTGCAGAGCAGGTTGAAGTGGCTGAGCATAAGCCGGGAGCAGCGACCTGGTGTTCTCTAAGCCTGCCCTAAATGAGACTTTGCCTTTGTGAGGATACAGTCTGAGAGTTTCTTGTACTGCATCCTCACAGTGCTGCGCCTCATCGGAAAGAATAGAGTGTTACCACGTCTGCCGGGGCAGTTGAGGTTTCACTCAGAGGGCGGAGTTGGGATTGTAGGGCAAGGATGGTATTTACCTTAACTATCTGGGGTACCCTGTGCTCAGACAACCTCAAACCACTTAGAGGCATGCTGCTCCAGCCTGTTGTGGACACACAGGCCCACACTCTGTGCAGCTGCCATCTGTTACAGCAACTTGCTAGAAACCAGAGAACCATGCTTCTGCAACTGGGTGAAACTGACAAGCGCTATGTCCTGCAGAGTGAAACATAGAATCATAGAATCTCAGAGTTGGAAGGGACCGTAGGAGGCTAGTCCAACCCCCTGCTCAAAGCAGGACCAATCCCCAATTTTTGCCCCACATCCCTAAACGGCCCCCTCAAGGATTGAACTCACAACCCTGGGTTTAGCAGGCCAATGCTCAAACCACTGAGCTATCCCTCCCCCCCCAACATGCAAGTATTGGTCCAGTTTCATTTTGCAGCAAAGGCAAGGCATTTTTCTCTCTGTAACAAGGGGGAAGCAGTTCAAGAACACTGAACAGTAGGGGCGGAGTGCACACTGACTGGGAGAGGCAGGTAAGAGCCAGTGAGGGTAGGAGAGAGGCATAGAATCCCACTTCCTAAGTCATAGGGGAGAGGCGGCTCCATCCCAGCAGGCAGTGGAATGGCGGGGCTCCAAATATAGCTGTCAGCTCGTTGCCTCATGGGAGCCTGGTGTGCCCCAGCCAGGAGAGGATATGCCGTAGGATCTTTACCAGCCCTCTCCTTCTAGGTTGATCGGAGGAGCTATCTCCGTGGGTATAATTGGTATCCGGTAAAGTCCTCCAGCCCTGCGTTACTGAAACTTTCTCAGGGTAACTGTGATGTTCTTTTTCTCTTGGTTGAATGTGGGGCTGCCCAGTACTTGCCTGTAATGCATTTTCTGTTCATCAGGAATTCATAGCAGTCAGCCAGCTGCGAGGATCAACCCAAGGGAAGATTCTTTGTTTTTATGGCCCTCCAGGGGTTGGCAAGACCAGCATTGCCCGCTCCATCGCTAGAGCCTTAAACCGAGAGTATTTCCGCTTCAGTGTCGGAGGAATGACCGATGTGGCAGAAATCAAAGGGCACAGGTCAGTTTAACTCAAGCATTTCCCACCCCAACGAGTTTTTATCAACCTTTACAGTGACCTAGTTGATGATTAAATGTGCATGTCATTTAAATTCCCATAGTCGGGTCAGCAGGTTTGTATAATTTTTGGTGGTGCCCAGAATGGGTCCAAGTCCTGCCCCCCAAACACCTGCCTTGTAAGCCAATATATGTTTTTTAAAATGTGGGGGCTCTGAGGTGGGGTTGGGGTGCGGGGGTGTGGCCAGCAATGAGGGTTCACAGTGGAGGAGGGGGCTCAGGGCTGGGGCAGAGGGTTGGGGTGGGGAGGGGGTTGAGGACTCTGGCTGGGGGTGCAGGCTCTGGGATGCGGCAGGACTGGGGATGAGGAGTTTGGGGTGCAGGCAGGCTGCCCCCGGCAGGGCCAGAGGGGAGGACTCCCTCTAGCCCTCTCCCCACCAGCAGTAGTGAGCTCCGGGAGAGGGGCACCCTCTTCCCCCCCAGCAGCACACTCACCTTGCACCAGTGTCACTGCACGTGCTCCTAGGGCCCCTCTCAGGTCCAGGAAGCCCCTTTGCTTCCCCTGTGGTGGGTGGTGGGGGGAGGGGAATGGGGCTGCCATCATGTGTGCACCTCCTCCACTGCTGTTGCCCCTCACTGGGGGTGGGGGATGGGGCTTCCCCTTGCCCGGCGTGGGGCATGAGCGGTGACTGCGAGCAGGGAGGCCACCTGTGTTGGTGGAGGGTACCGCCGGAAAAGGAAAGGGTCCATCCGTCCAAGGCAGAAGGTCAGGATCAGCCTGGGTCAGCCTGCCCTGGCACTAGTGGTTGGGGAGCGCTAGGACCCTGTAGCAGCAGTTGATGCTGGGAGCCAGCAGAGCGCAGCACAGAGCTGCAGGGGGCAGCCACCCACTGCCCAGGGTGCAGGCAGGGATGCTCAGGGGAGGCATGCGGGGGTGGCAGGCAGGGCTGGGGGAGAGACCTGGCCCCGAACATAGGTGGAGCCGGGCCCCCATGCCCTGAATATTGCTGGAGCCCAGGCAACATGGGTCCATACAACTCGCCGCCCCTACCCATAGTCAAGAGAGGGATCCTAGCGATATAGCAAAAGATTTGTCTTTGGGAAGCGATTAAAGTGATGACCTGGGCAGGATTTTAAAATAAACAAACATGAATGAGAAATGAATTAAAAAAAAAAATAGTACATCCTGCTCTCTGTTCCTCTCTGGCTGTTCTATAACTTTGCCCCAAATACCTTTCCGATTACTCTATGTAAGGTGCTGTTAACTAAAGTATGTAGCCAATTGTTTGACTACATTTGCAATTCATTCTTAAAAATGTTCAAGACCAAGTAACCAAACAGCCAAATGTATTGCATAAAGACAAAGCAGAACAATACAAAATGGAGACATACAGACCCTCTTTTGGGAAGCAAATTCTTGCAGTGTGTTCACCTTCTACAGAAGGTGCGCTTCAAGGATATATGAGTGAGGTAATATCTTTTATTGGACCAACTTCTGAAAGTTTGTATCTCTCACCAACAGAAGTTGGACCAATAAGATATTTCCTCACCCACCCTGCTTCATAGATATGCATTTCAGTTAGTAGTATAGTACGACTACCAGCCAGTAAAATCCAACTCACCAGTTCATAATAGTTCCTTAACTTGTTGTTTTTGTTCTGTACTTTTCTTATCTTGGTTTTGGACACTACACTCCAAACCAGTTGAGTAGAGACACAGTCCAGCCTGTGCTAGGACACAGCATTCATGTCTCTTGGCTTTGACAGGCTTCCTATCTTTTAATGCCAAAACTGACTTCAGCTTTGCAAAGTGTTGTGGGATACTTGACATGGGTGAACAGAATTGTGGGAACATTCAGTTAACGCAACTTCCCAACACCTATAATATATAAAAATGTACATTATCTTAATACCATGCACATAATACCTATCGATGTGGGGTATACAATGCGTAATGTGTGTGTATTGGCCAAAAGTGCTTAAGCACTAGCCATATAGCATTAAAAACGTATGCACATGTCTTCAGTACTATTTATTAAGTGATATTTGAACATACCACACAAAGCCATCACCATTTCACAAGTGTATCCAAATCCAGGAACGTAAATCTTTAAACAGGCTAACCTATTTTGAAATACATCTAAGATGAAACCTCAAAGACCTCAGCCCCAAATGCTTGTTTGCAGTGGAGCTAGCAAGCTCCCCAGTGTAAGTGCTGACACCACTGAATTATGGTGAGGTGAGTGATGCCATTCTGATGTGTTGGAATGTGGTTGCATGTTGGTTTTGGTATGCTCAGGGATCCTGTCTAAGGAATGATTTTAAGATGAGGCCGAGTCAGCTTGGGAAGGATAAGAACAAGAGGATTCCAAATAAACCAATAAGTGAGCACGCCAGCCTGGCATGTGTTCCCCTTCTCCTGTACGACGGAACCGGGGGCACTCAGTGAAATGAAGACAACGTTTTTAAAATAGCAAAACAAAGGGCAACTCCTGCAGAGTAAAGTTTACTTGTGAAACTCCCTGCCACAAGATACAGAGGGAGAAAGAAGTAAACATATTTCAAAGGTTCTTAATTCTGCTGTGCGTGTGGTTTCTCCCATCCAGCATTGATGCCTCAGTTACCCCTCATGTGAGGCCTCTGCTTCTTCGTGGATACCAGCTCCTCCTTGCTGAAAGTGCCAGTTATTCTAATGTGATTTAGCCCAGTAGTCAGATTGAGACATCCAGTCCTTTGGAGATGAAAACAAAAGTCCTAGCTAAACAAAATGATCTCCTGCCCCATCCCGAGCTTAGCTCTAAACAGTTGTTCTTCCCTTTGTTGCAGGGGTTTCTGCCCCACTTCTCTCAGTGGTGCTGTAGGGGGGATTTGTACCCCCCTCTCCACTATGGGCCCCCTGGCTTTGGACCCTCAGCCATGGGTAAGGGTACGATTCTGTCACGGAAGTCATGGGTTCTGGGACTTTCTGGGACCTCTGGGACTTCTTTGGCAGTGGCAGGGCTGGAGTAGCTGTCGGCCCCAGGGCTGCCAGAGCAGCGGCCCCAGGTGAAGGAGTGGTCGGGGTTGGGTCAGCCCCCTGGGCTTAGAGCAGTGGCAGTAAGTCCCTGCCACAGAAGTGGCAGCAGGGCTGGAGCAGCTACTGGCAGTCAGCCCCTGGCAGCACACTGACTGTTACGCGCCCCCTCCCCGCCCCCTCGGGTATTTTTCGTAAGTCAGGAACCGGTCTTGGGCTTCCGTGAGTTTTTGTTTATTGCCTGCAACCTGTCCCTGACTTTTACTAAAAATAACCATGACAGAATCATGGGCCACCATCCTCAAACTCAAACCTGTTCTGGTCCACTGCTTCCCAGGGCCACTTCCTTTGGTATCTTCTTCCCTGTTTGTGTACACATGCAGCCAGGAAGGCTCCACTGATTCTGCCTTCCCCAGATCAGTCCCTGGAGAGCATCCCAAAACAGTAGTGCTCATACTGAGCACAGGCTGCCCTGTCTAATTCCCAGCAGGTCTGGCTCTGTCACATGCTCTCTGAGACACAAACTAGAGCCACGTGAGACTGAGCCCAGACTCTCATAAAGGGCCAGCTCACTGTGGGGTGTAGGTTAATCCCCCAGCTGAGGACATGAAGAAATCCCCTGCTCTGTCCTCTCTGCCCCCAGTATAAAAAATGCATTGAGATTCTCCACAACATACAATGGAATAAAAACCAGTTGGCCCAAAATACAAAACAAATTTAAGAAATAAAACTGCAATCCAGGCAATGCCAGCAAACATATATCTAGCCCTGACCACTGTGGAACTAGGCAAGATGGGTTTTTGATGGGGATGCTATTGAGCAGTCATTGAGAATATTCTTGACAAAGGTAAAAAAAATGAAGCGCTACCTCTTAAGCACATTATTCCCTCAACTGCGTGATATGTTGTCTGATATGGGCACTTCCCTATCTCTCTTCCCTGAATATGGTCTCTCATAAAACAGGAGGACGTACGTTGGAGCGATGCCAGGGAAAATAATCCAGTGCCTAAAAAAGACCAAGACAGAAAATCCCCTAATCCTGATCGATGAGGTGATGTATTTGATCTTTCTCCTAGCTCTTCCCCAGGCTACAGGGAAACTCCAAGGGTAACTTTCCAAATCTCCAAAGTCCCGTTGACTTTCAATGGGGTTTGGGCTCCTAAGTCACTTAGGCACCAAGACAGTTAAGCCAAATGTTAGAGCGACAAAGAGTCCTGTAGCACCTTATAGACTAACAGATATTTTGGAGCATAAGCTTTCGTGGGCGAAAAAGGAGTGGATAGCTTAGTGGTTTGAGCATTGGCCTGCTAAACCCAGGGTTGTGAGTTCAATCCTTGAGGGGGCCATTTAGGGATCTGGGACACACACACAAAAAATCTGTCAGGGGACAGTACTTGGTCCTGCTAGTGAAGGCAGGGGACTGGACTCAATGACCTTTCAGGGTCCTTCCCGTTCTATGAGATAGGCATATCTCCATATATTAAATAGGGGCGAAGACCCACTTCATCAGACTCACGTGGTGGAAATTTCCGAGGCAGGTATAAATATGCAGGCCAGAATCAGGTTTGAAATAACAAGGTTAATGCAATCAGGGAAGATGAGGTCCACTGCTATCATACATGTGTCAATTTAGATTGCTGCATTAAGTCATTTCAAATCAAAGTCTGGCTTGCTACTGCTCTGAGCCCTTGAACACACAGTGTAATCAGCCAGCACCCACATACACACACTCTCACTGGCAGACTCAGCATAGGTGGTGAAGGGGGTGAATAGGCATAAAACCCCAATTTTCCTTCTGGCCCTAGGGGGGTGGGGAGGAAATTCCTCTAGGTTGGATTTAAAGCAGTGGCATGAGGGGTAAGAAGCTCACCTTGTCACCATCTGTGGTGATCCTGAGTCACAGGCAGTTATAGGACTCGGCGCTTTCAACCCAACACTTTCCACTAGCATGAAGAAATATTTCAAGAAGGCAAACGGCTTTATTATACTGCAATTTTATACACTAAGATAAACCCATCACAGACCCTGACACAGTTTCAAATGGAGTTGATGACAAGTCTTGCATTTGGCAGTGTGATGTTGCATTAGTCCATCAAAGCAGACACCTCTTGCAAAGAAAGAAATAGGACTACTGTAAGTGGCCACTCTTGATGTGCTGCTGCCACACCTTTTTGTTCCCCCTGACACTTTAGAAGCCTACGTGGGTCACCTTTGTACAACTTTTTTCCTGTGAGTACTAACAACCACCCCATTTCTTGCCAAGCATGCTAGTTCCAGAGGCCATGGGGACAGGGTGTGGGTGCACCTGAGTAAGGTGGTCTTTGTGAAGAAGCACACTCTGGTGGAGCAGGGGTGTGAAACCGCTGCTCGTCATGAACAAACACACTCAAATCTTTGCAGTAAAAATGAATCATGGTAAGAAGCTTTTCACGCTACTGCATTTTCTTAAGTTCTTCTGTCACTTGTAGGTGGATAAAATTGGGCGAGGCTATCAAGGTGACCCATCCTCCGCCCTTCTAGAGCTGCTGGACCCAGAACAGAACTCTAACTTCTTGGATCATTACCTTGATGTTCCTGTAGATTTATCAAAGGTAACGTTCAACTGGGTGTTTAAGATGGAAGCTTATAAATATATTCAGCCATTAAAACTGCTGAGGATTCAGTGAACAAGGTGGTAGGATAGAACGCACTCCCTGTGCCAAGGGAGATGTAATTGAGACTCAGGGGGGTTCCACATAAGTCTTTTAACAGGAGTTGATTGTGGGTCCAAACCTATACACACTGTACTGAAAACGTTCCATCTAAATTGGTACCTCCCAGTCCAATGGGTGCCTGCGCCTTGGACCAGGAGCCAGCTGTCGTAGCATCATCTGCCGGCTAGTGAGCGTGGGGCCTCCTCGTCCACTTCTAACTGGCCAAAGTGGGGCTTGCTCTCAGCAACAGGCTGCCAGTGTCCTGCCTACACAATCGCTTTCCGACTTGCTGCAAGGGAGACTTTCAGTGTGGATGTTCATCTGGGTTTCTTCCACATGCTGCTGCTGGGGTCCCTGTTCTGTGGCAAATGCCACTTCCCCATGCTCCCATCAGAGCATTCTGACTTCCCACTGTTTGCTGTGTGACTAACTGACTTGGGGGCAGAGAACAGCTTGCTCTGGAATCTGACTTCCCAACAGTAGGGGGGTAGAACTCAAGAAAAAAGTAAAGTGAAGCAGCATCCCCATGAGAACACCTAACAAGGCTTGTCTTGTCATATTCAGGTGCTCTTTATTTGTACTGCCAATGTGACAGACACCATCCCAGAGCCGCTGCGGGACAGAATGGAAATGATCAATGTGTCGGGATATGTCGCTCAAGAGAAACTTGCGATTGCAGAGGTGAGAAGCTACCTCACTAACGAACCTTTAGGTGCTGTTGTGCACAGACTACATCAAATGAAAGAAAAGGGTATTTTAGCAGAGTAAACCTGAGCGTCTGCTCTGCACAACCAGTCACCTTGGGTACAGTGTTCAAGGGAACACTGCCATGTAGAACAGGTCCAAAACAGACCTGCAATTCCAACTGGATAATACTGGATTTCCACTAGAGACAAGTCCTAGGCATGTCTAGAAAGCATTCATTGAGCAGAATGAAGTTGGGTGAAATGGGATGACCAAGCATTCAGTTGTGGGGACTAACAGGAACACGTGGTTGATTTCTTTCAGAAGTACTTGGTCCCTCAAGCACGTGTCCGGAGTGGTTTGGATGAAACCAAGACCAAGATCTCATCAGATGTGTTGACTGTTCTTATCAAGCAGTACTGCAGGGAGAGTGGAGTAAGGCACCTGCAGAAGCAGGTGGAGAAGGTGAGGGTGCTGTGAATGTCAAGTCCTCCTCTGCTTTCTGCCTTGGCAGCTTTCTGCAGTAACTAATCACTCTCTTGCACAGGTATTAAGGAAATCTGCCTATAAGATTGTCAGTGGAGAAGCAGACACAGTTGAGATAACCCCTGAAAACTTGCAAGACTTTGTTGGCAAGCCCATCTTCACTGTGGATCGGATGTATGATCTCACTCCTCCTGGAGTGGTGATGGGCCTGGCCTGGACAGCTATGGGTAAGATGCAGCTGCAGCAGAGTCAATGGGGGATTAGCAAGGTGGGCATTTGTCATGGTGGTCATGCTTCCAGGAGAAACTCACTTCCTTTTCGCCAGTTAGGCAGAGTTACTGGTGCTGAATGGGGAGCAGCTGGGGAGCTGAATTCCTGCTCCTCTGAAGTTTCCATGCCTTTTTTCTGAAAGCAGCTGTGCAGGAGAGGAAGTAAAATGTCCCCTCTTGGTCCAATGGGAGAGCCCTATTAACATTACTGAAACTCCCTCCTTGTGGCTATTTTAGCTCCTGACTTGTTCTCTGCAGAAAGCTGATGCTCATTTCTTCCCTCATATCAGACCCCTCTTGGCTTCAAGCCAGTGTGCTGCTTCTCCAAGGCTTCATATTGTGGGAGGGACTAAATCTGAATATAAAGACTTTTGTAGGCATGCGTGCATGCATGAGCCCGTTCTCTCCCAGCAGCACAATGTGCTACCTCGGTACACAAGCATAGTGCACCATGGCATATGGACAGTGTCTCACCAGAGACCTTGCTTCCTGGTTTGAGTGCAGCAAGTATCATGTGCTGGCCCTCTTGCCTCGTCTAAAGACTGCTGCTGCACACTAGTGTTATGTCAGAGGGGGCTCCTGATAACCCAGAGCGCTTGGTTATGTGCAGGGGAAAATATTCACCACAATGACTACGGAGTGGTGGGCGCAAGCTGCTTCTAGTCTGGTTCTTGTTGGACTTTTCTAAAGATTCCTATATTCATTTTTCATAGGAGGTTCCACTCTATTTATTGAAACTTCCCTGCGGCGACCCAAAGACAAGGAGAACAAGGACGGGTCCCTTGAAATAACAGGCCAACTGGGAGATGTGATGAAAGAGAGCGCCAAAATAGCTTACACATTTGCACGAGCTTTCCTGATGCAGAAGGAGCCCACCATTGACTTTTTGGTGACCTCCCACATCCACTTGCATGTGCCAGAGGTAAAGAGACCCTGGGTCCATGGGAGCTATATAAGGACCTAGACAGACAGACAGCTGGCATGTAGAGGTAGAGCCTCTTAGCCCAGTTGCATGCACTGTGTAGAAAACCTGCTTTCAGCGGCAATACCTGAGCAAATGAAAAGATGGCATTTTCCCTCGCAACTCCTGAAGATATTCACATGAGCTTTGCTGCCAGCTCCTTTCCTCAGCAAGCACATGGCAAGGTGATACTATTCACACTGCTCTTTAGCCAGGGTCTTGGAGCACTTTTTGGGGTAGTATTGCCCCTGTTGGGTAGATGGGGAAACCCAGGCACAGAGGTGAAATGACTTGCCCTTTGGATAAGTGGTATCCTGAGAACTAGGAGACCCGGGTTCAGTTCCCTGCTCCACCAGAGACCCTGGGTAAGTGCGCTGGGAAAGGTCACATTGGTAAAGCTTCCATCCTCATAGGCCTCTAACTCACACCAGGTATGTGTATGCTGCCTGCAACAGTGAGCCTTCCCGCCTGGGTGACGGACTCAGGCTTGCGGAACTCTCGCTAGCTGGCCTAGAACTAGCTGTGTAGACGCTGCAGCACAGGCTGGAGTGCAGGGAAGGGGTTTGGCTGCAGAGCCCCAGCTCCAGCCAGAACCTCCGAGCGCCCTCTACACAGCTGGTTTTAGTGTGTTTGCGCAAGCCCTGCTGGCCAGAGTCTGTTCACCCAGGCCACAGGCTGTGTAGATGTACTCTTAGTGTTACCCTGTGTCTCTGTGCCTCACTCGCAGTCTGCACAGTGGGGATAATAGCACTTCTTCTTCGAGTGCTTGCTCATATGTATTCCAATTAGGTGCGCGCGCGCCGCGTGCACGATCGTCGGAAGATTTCTACCCTAGCAACACTCGGTGGGCCGGCTGGCACCCTCTGGAGTGGCGCCGTTATGGCGCTGAATAAATACCCCAGCCGGCCCAGCGCCCTCTCAGTTCCTTCTTACCGCCCGTGACGGTCGTTGGAACTGTGGAGCGCAGCGTAGCTGATCTCCACCTCCCTAGCTTAGTTAGCACTCGCTTACCATTGTTAATAGTTTTTAAGTACTTTTAAGTAGTTGTTAATAGTTTTGATAGTTCTTGTTAGAAGTTTAGTGTAAATACTAGTGGGAGATAAGGGGCTTCTCCCCTTTTCTCCCTCCCGGTACCGGGCTGATGCCTGGCTCTCCGGGATTCAAGCCGTGCTCGGCCTACTCTAAGCCGATGCCTACGGGGGACCCCCACGATTCCTGCCTGAAGTGCCTCAGGGAGTCCCATCTCGCAGATAAGTGCCGGATCTGCAAGGCTTTTAAGCCTAGAACCAAGAAGGAGCGGAACTTTCGTTTGAAGCAGCTCCTCTTGGAAGCGGCACTTAGCCCGATGTCGGCCCCGCACCGCAACCCGGTACCGATTACGGCGGCACGGACCGCGTCAGTGGCTCCGGAGTGCCCGAGTACCAGTAAGGAGTCCCGGCACCAGACAGCTCCGGCCGTGATTCCTCAGAGGCGTCATTCGATGTCCCCGACATTGGGTAAACGGACCCCGGGACCAGCACCGCCCCCGGTGCCGCTGCAGCCGCAGCCGATTCAGGATCGCCCGGCCAAGTCTTTCGGCCCGGCGCCAGCACCATCAACTCCGGCGCCACAAGGCTCATTGAGTTCGGTGCCCACGACCAAGATGCCGGCACCGATCCCGTCGACTCCGGTACCACAAGGACCGTCGAGCTCGGTAATTGTCAGCTCCCCGGTACACACCGAGGTAGAGCCAATGCTGCTGTCCACACCGGACACCTTCTCGGCAGCGAGAGACCTGATTGCGATGACCGAACCGGCACCGCATCAGTCTCCAGTACCGCCGTTGAGGATCGTCCTGTCCCGAGGCAAGCCTGCCATGTTGTGCCCGATGCCGCACGCAGGGATCGGTCAACGTCGGTCCAGATCCAGGTCGAGATCCCAGTCCCGCACCAGATGAAGATCTCAATCTAGGCACTGCTCGCAGTCCCGGCACCGATCCTCTTCTCGGCACCGGTCATACTCGCAGCGCCACTGGAGGTTGACCTCCAGACACAGTGGACACTACCATGGCTCCTGGTACCGCTCCCGGTCCCGTGGCCGGTCATAACGTAGATCTCCAGACGACCGATCTCGCGACCGATCGCCTAGGCGTTCCCTTACGCGATCCAGGTCAGGCTCCCGGTACCGTGACAGCCGCCAGCACCGATCCCCTTCGCCATGGCACAGCACGGCACTGCGGACTGGACTACAGGGCCATTCCGCTCCACCTTGGCCCTCTTGCTCTGCCTCTCGTTCTTCCAGGGCCGGGAGCGCCTACTATATGGCCCTAGCCGTTGGCAAGGCGATACGCAGGACTCGGCCCAAGGACCACAACAGTGGTCTTTCTGGACACCGATGGCATTCCACTAGTCCCAAGGGGTCCCCTCCAGAGCCTCCCAATCGGCTCATTCAGAGCCCCGGGTGCCGGAGGCGACGGTATCCCGCCCTCCCCCAGAGGTCCCAGAACCAGCGGTCCATTCGTCGGCCGAGGCTCCAGACCCTGAGGCCGGGGACCTTGAGACAGCAGAACTCCCTCAGCAGGAGCTGCCTCAGGGCCCTCTAGTCCTGGGATTGTTGTCCTCCTCCTCCCCGGGCGAGGCAGTGGCGGGAGCATCATCCTCTGGCCCACCTCCTATTGATCTCCGGGACCACCAAGACCTGCTTCGCAGATTGGCTCTCAATATGAACCTGCAGGTGGAGGAGCTCGAGGACCCAGTGGTGGACATCCTGACAGCTAGTGCCCCCACCTGGGTAGCCCTCCCGTTTGTACGGACTATACATACCAACGTCACTTCAATTTGGCAATCTCCAGCTTCAAAACCCCCCACTGCCAGGGGGGTGGAGAGAAAATACATGGCGCCCCCAAAGTCCTTCGAGTACCTGTACACTTACCCCCAACCGTGCTCCTTGGTCATTCAATCTGTGAACGAGAAGGAGAGACATGGTCAACAGGCCCCTGCGCCTAAGTCTAAAGAAGCCAAACGCCTGGACCTGTTTGGTAAAAAGATCTACTCGGGGGGTGGCCTTCAGCTCAGAGCGGCTAACCAGCAGGCCCTTCTGAGTCGCTATAACTATAATACCTGGAACTCAATGCAGAAATTCAGGGAATTTGTGCCCCAAGAGTCCAGACAAGAGTACTCGGCCTTAATTGAGGAAGGCAAAAAGGTGGCCAGAACATCCTTGCAAGCCTCCTTGGACATGGCCGACTCGGTGGCCAGAACACTTGCTTCGGTGGTTGCCATGCGGCGTATCTCCTGGCTGCAGTCCTCTAACCTCCTGGCAGAGGTGCAATATACAATTCAGGACTTGCCCTTCGATGGGCAGGGCCTGTTTTCCGAGTAAACGGACTCGAGGCTTCAGACCCTAAAAGACGGTCGCACCATAATACGGTCACTGGGGATGCATACCCCCACCACGCAGCGCCGGCCCTTCGCGCAGCGCCCCTACACCGTGCCCAGGCCTAGACAGGACTTCTTCAGAAGGCGCGGCCGGGGTGGTAGGAGAAGGCAGCCAGTTCATCAGACTGGCCAGAGCCAGGGCCCCACTGAACCATCGGCGGGGCCCAAGCAAAACTTTTGAAGGTACGCCCGAGGGCGGAGCACCAGTCTCCACACAGGACCCGTCCCCTCCTTTCAGAGACCGCCTTTCCCATTTCTCCCGTGCGTGGTCGAACATAACCTCAGACCGCTGGGTCTTACACACGGTGGAAAGAGGATATCACCTGCAATTTGTCTCCTCCCCTCCCTCCCACACTCCCTCCCTGTCCCTCTTCAGGGACCCTTCTCACGAGCAACTCCTAACTCAGGAGGTGCAAACGCTCCTCACCATAGGGGCAATAGAGGAGGTTCCAAGGGAGTTCAGGGGCAAGGGGTTTTACTCCCGCTATTTCCTGATCCCCAGATCAAAAGGGGGGCTACGTCCTATCCTGGACTTGCGCGGACTCAACAAATTTATGGTAAAATTGAAGTTCCGCATGGTTTCCCTGGGTACTATTATCCCTTCTCTGGATCCTGGAGACTGGTACGCTGCCCTCGACATGAAGGATGCGTATTTCCACATCGCAATTTACCCACCACACAGACGTTTCCTCCGCTTTGTGGTAGACCAAAGGCACTTTCAGTTCGCCATCCTTCCCTTCGGCCTGTCCACGGCACCAAGGGTGTTCACGAAGTGCATGGCCGTTGTGGCGGCCGCTCTTCGTCGATGGGGGATTCAAGTGTTCCCGTACTTCGACGACTGGCTCTTCCGCGGCAGCTCCAGCGGCCAAGTCAAGTCACAGGTTCAGACTGCCATGAGCATGTTCAATCAGCTCGGCTTGCTCCTGAATGTAGAAAAGTCCACTTTGGAGCCAACCCAAAGGTTAGACTTCATAGGGGCAGTCCTGGACTCCACTCTCGCCCGAGCGTTTTTGCCAGAGGCATGCTTCCAGGCCCTAGTAACCATCATACGCGGCCTGCAGAGCTTCCCAACCTCGACAGCTCGAAGCTGCCTAAGCCTGCTGGGTTACATGGCGTTCTGCACATTCATAGAATATCAGGGTTGGAAGAGACCTTAGGAGGTCATCTAATCCAACCCGCTGCTCAAAGCAGGACCAATCCCCAATTTTTGCCCCAGATACCTAAATGGCCCCCTCAAGGATTGAACTCACATCCCTGGGTTTAGCAGGCCAATGCTCAAACCACTGAGCTATCCCTCCGCCCCAGGGGATTCGTGACCAGACACGCCAGATTACGCCTCCGTCCTTTCCAGGCTTGGCTCTCATCAGCATATCGCCCACGCAGAGACAGTATGGATGTGGTACTGAAGGTGCCATCGAAGGTCCTGGGCTCCCTAGATTAGTGGCTAGAACCCAAGAAGGTGATAGAAGGGGTGCCATTCCATGCCCCACAGCCCTCCCTAGCCCTGACCACAGATGCATCATCTCTCGGTTGGGGGGCCTACCTAGCAGATCTCCAAACACAGGGCCTGTGGTTGGTTCAAGAGTTATCCCTCCACATCGTGAGGGAGCTCCGGGCAGTGCGCCTTGCCTGCCAAGCCTTTTCCAATCAGCTTCAGGGCCGTTGCGTTGCAGTACTTACGGACAACACAACGGCCACGTTCTATATCAACAAGCAAGGGGGAGCACGTTCGTCCCCCCTCTGCCAAGAGGCCATACGATTGTGGGAGTATAGCCCACTCCATCCACCTGGTGGCCTCCTTTCTCCCAGGGGTTCAGAACACCTTGGTGGACCGACTCAGCAGATCCTTCCAGGCGCACGAGTGGGCCATTCGCCCGGATGTTATCCACTCTGTCTTCCGGAGCTGGGGATTTCCCCATATAGACCTGTTTGCGACTCGTGAGAACCGGAAGTGCCACGTGTTCTGCTCCCTCCAGGGACGCTCCCCAGGCTCCCTGACGGACGCTTTTCTCCTGCCTTGGACGAACCACCTGTCCTATGCCTTTCCCCCATTTCCGCTGGTCCACAGGGTCCTGCTCAAGTTACGCAGGGACAGGGCCCGCCTAATCCTGATCGCCCCGGCATGGCCCAGGCAGCACTGGTACACCACTCTTCTAGAGCTCTCGGTGGCCACTCCGATCACTCTCCCGTTGTGGCCAGACCTGATTACTCAGGAGCACGGCAGGCTCCATCACCCCGACCTGCAACCTCCCCACCTCATGGCGTGGCTGCTGCATGGCTGAACCAGTCCGAGTTACGTTGTTCCAGCCCGGTTCAACAGGTTCTTCTGGGTAGCAGAAAGCCCCCTACCAGGTCCACCTACTTGGCCAGTTGGAAACGTTTTTCCTGCTGGTGCGCCCCTTGGGGTACCACCCCCTCGCAGGTGCCAGTGCATATCATCTTGGACTACATCTTGTCCCTGAAAGAGCAAGGTCTGGCAGTCTCCTCTTTGAAGGTCCACCTAGCGGTGATCTCGGCCTTTCACCCTGGTGAGGGTGGGCGCTCGATTTTTTTCCAATCCCATGGTCAGCGGGTTCCTCAAGGGGTTGGAGCACCCCTACATGGGAGCCTTAACCTTGTGATAACTAGGCTCATGGGGGCCCCATTCGAGCCTATGGCCACCTGCTCGCTCCTGTACCTCTTCTGGAAGACAGCCTTCCTGGTAGCCGTCACCTCGGCGAGGCGCGTATCTGAACTCAGAGCGCTCACTTCGGAACCTCCCTACACGGTGTTCCATAAGGACAAGGTACAGCTGTGACCACACCCGGCCTTCCTTCCCAAGGTGGTGTCGGCCTTTCATGTCAACCAGGACATCTTTCTGCCAGTTTTCTACCCGAAGCCGCATGCCTCTCCAAGGGAGCAACAACTCCACTCCTTGGACGTCCGTAGGGCCCTCGCCTTCTACATCAAGCGGACGAAGCCCTTCCGGAAAACGACTCAACTCTTCATTGCTGTGGCAGACCGGATGAGGGGCCTCCCGGTCTCCTCCCAACGCATCTCGTCCTGGATCACGTCATGCATCCGGGCGTGTTATGACTTGGCTGGTGTTCCCACCACGCACCTTACTGTCCACTCCACCCGAGCTCAAGCCTCGTCCTCCGCCTTCCTGGCGCATGTACCAATACAGGAGATATGTAGGGCAGCAACCTGGTCATCGGTGCACACCTTTGCCACTCACTATGCCATAGTCCAGCATTCGAGAGAGGATGCTGCGTTTGGTTCAGCAGTCCTCCATTCTGCGGTACTTCGCTCTGACCCCACCACCTAGGTGGGGCTTGGGAGTCACCTAATTGGAATACATATGAGCAAGCACTCGAAGAAGAAAAAACCCGCCCTCCATCTCCACTGTCAGAGTAGCCGGCAAGAAGGAACTGAGAGAGCGCTGGGCCGGCTGGGGTATTTATTCAGCGCCGCAACGGCGCCACTCCAGAGGGCGCCAGCTGGCCCACCGAGTGTTGCTAGGGTAAAAATCTTCCAACGATCGTGCACGCCGCGCACGCACCTAATTGGAATAGATATGAGCAACACATCTCGAACAACAGTTACAACGGTGAGTAACCGTGTTTTCCTACCTCCAAGGCAGGCTGTGAAGATAGTGTGAGGCACACAGATACTATGGTAATGGGGTCAGGACTGTGCTTGAGAGAGACGATACTTGTGCTATCCTCAGACCCTGAGCTCTGCTTGCAAACTGCCAGATTTAACCCAGGGACAAGGTGTGCACTGTCTCCTTGGAGGCAGTGAACTTAATAGTTGTGAGTGTCCAGTGAGAGGAACTAGACACTGCAGAGACAGGCCTGGGGAACTTGGGGACTGCGGTTCACTGAATGTTACCCCCACATTACCTGCAAGGCAAGGTTTATACTGGCAGTCTTAAGGAGTTGGCTGGTGACGTAGACAAACTGGTGTGGCTGGGAGCTCTCTCACAGTTGAGGCTCCAGCAAAGCTCTCTTGCTAAGGCAGGGAGAGAACACGGTGGCTCTAAGGAGAGTGTCACACAAGGACATTCAAATACCTGAGAAAACTTGTTTCAATACAGGGGGAAAAAACCCACTGACTGCACACCACTTGCCACCTACTACCCCCACTGGAACCCATACAGAATATCATCAGTTACAACCCATACTTGATGGGGACTGCATCATGAAAAATCTTTCCTGAACCCCTTCTTCTAGCCTTGAAACAACACCCAACCTGCCGACTGACCACTTGTAGGCAATTCCACAGATGTGCCTCAGTCTGCAATCTCAGCCTTCCACGACGGTCCACATGTGTCTGAGCCTGTTGGGCCACATGTCCGTTTGCACCCAGCTGGTCCATTTTGCCAGGTTGTGCCTTAGAATCATAGAATCTCAGGGTTGGAAGGGACCTCAGGAGGTCATCTAGTCCAACCCCCTGCTCAAAGCAGGACCAACCCCAACTAGATCATCCCAGCCAGGGCTTTGTCAAGCCTGACTTTAAAAACCTCTAAGGAAGGAGATTCCACCACCTCCCTAGGTAACCCATTCCAGTGCTTCACCACCCTACTAGTGAAAATGTTTTTCCTAATATCCAACCTAAACCTCCCCCTCTGCAACTTGAGACCATTACTCCTTGTTCTGTCATCTGCCGCCACTGAGAACAGTCTAGATCCATCCTCTTTGGAACCCCCTTTTAGGTAGTTGAAAGCAGCTATCAAATCCCCCCTCACTCTTCTCTTCTGCAGGCTAAACAATCCCAGTTCCCTCAGCCTCTCCTCATAAGTCATGTGCTCCAGCCCCCTAATCATTTTTGTTGCCCTCTGTTGGACTCTTTCCAATTTATCCACATCCTTTTTGTAGTGTGGGGCCCAAAACTGGACACAGTACTCCAAATGAGGCCTCACCAGTGCCGAATAGAGGGGAATAATCACGTCCCTCGATCTGCTGGAAATGCCCCTACTTATACAGCCCAAAATGCCATTAGCCTTCTTGGCAACAAGGGCACACTGTTGACTCATATTCAGCTTTTCGTCCACTGTAACCCCTAGGTCCTTTTCTGCAGAACTGCTGCCCAGCCATTCGGTCCCTAGTCTGTAGCAGTGCATGGGATTCTTCCGTCCTAAGTGCAGGACTCTGCACTTGTCCTTGTTGAACCTCATCAGATTTCTTTTGGCCCAATCCTCTAATTTGTCTAGGTCCCTCTGTATCCTATCCCTACCCTCCAGCGTATCAACCACTCCTCCCAGTTTAGTGTCATCTGCAAACTTGCTAAGGGTGCAGTCCACACCATCCTCCAGGTCGTTGATGAAGATATTGAACAAAACCGGCCCCAGCACCGACCCTTGGGGCACTCCACTTGATACCGGCTGCCAACTAGACATGGAACCATTGATCACTACCCGTTGAGCACGACCATCCAGCCAGTTTTCTATCCACCTTACCGTCCATTCATCCAGCCCATACTTCTTTAACTTGCTGGCCTTCTCCCTCTTCAGATGTGGCTCAGGACAGTTTACCACTCTGCCTTGCATTCTTTGTACAGGTTGATTCGCCTTCCTCCACCAGTTCTGCAGTCCTTGTGTTGGTAGGAGTCCCCACCCAATGTGTGCGTAGGAGTCCCCTTTGCTTGGCCCTCTCCAATCAAGTTGGAGGTTCCCAATACTACTTTTCTGGGTTTGGTGGCACATCTGGACTCATTAAGGGTGCAGGGCCTGTGGCTGGAAAAGGAAGCCTCACTCCATATCAATGTGTTAGAGCTGCGGGCCATCCACAACATATGTTGTGCCTTTCAGGACCGTATCAGGCATTCGGTGGTTCACATACTCACTGACTATCCCACCACGATGTACTATGTGAACAAGGGGAGACCAATCCAGGTCACTCTGCATCGAAGAGGACATCACTCCAGTAGCTGTCCACTTACCCGGGGTGCAGAACCATCTCAGAAGGATCTTCTCCCTGAACCACAAATGGTCCCTGAAGGTTTCTGTCCTTCAGATTATTTTCACAATGTGGGGCATCCCCACAATAGACTTATTTGCGACAAAGGAAAACTGGAAATGTTGCCCGTTCCGCTCTTGGGTGGGGACTCAGCCCAGGGTCCCTCTACAACACCTTCCACTGTAGCTGACAGTCGACTGCTATATTCCTATTCCAGTCATTCCCCAGGTCATCACCAAGCTCAAGACGGATCAAGCCAGACTCATCCTGATTGCCCTGGTGTGACTGAGACAGTGCTGGTTCTCAGATCTCGTTGCTCTGTCAGTCCAGCCTCCCATGCCACTTCCTCTCCATCCTGACGACCTCACACGGACCACAGCTACATCTGGTGATCCGCTCTGTTCACCGTCTGGCATGGCTGAAAGGAGAGACCGTTGTTCAGAGGCTATCCAACAGGTCCTGAGCAGGGTCCGTGGAAACCAGGTGTTTAGACATGTCATGCAGGGTACAAGGAAGTGCTTCAGGAGGTGCTTACATGCCTTTGCGTTTCTAGATTACTCTTCACCTGTAAGCACATCCAGAATCTGTGGTATCTTTAATCCTAGTGTCCTATGGCTTAGCGCAGAGGTTTTCAACTTCTTTCCATTTGCGGCTCTCTACATTTCAAACGGAGGTGGAGGATCCCTTTGGAAATCTTAGATTTAGTCTGCAGACCCCCACAGGTAGAAAACCACTGGCTGAGAGAACTGAAGAATATTAGAGCTGTATCCACAGTCGTGATGTTTGAGCATGGCTACATCCAAGATTCCACCAGTGACATTGCAGCCAAACATCCATGCAGTAAATCAAATGTTGCACCATCAGCCAGCAAAGCTGGAGACCTGCTGGCGTCTGGAACGGGGTTTCTGTTCCCCTGGCTATACTAAGCTGGTGATGACAAAGGTGTGGGAGTGGGCTCAAATCTGTGTACCATCATGACAGTAATAAGTGTTTCACACAAGCCTGGGCTTTGGTTTGAATGATTGTCACAGTGTGGCTCTCTCTCTCCAGGGAGCGACCCCCAAGGACGGACCAAGCGCAGGATGTACCATAGTAACAGCCTTACTGTCGCTGGCCATGAATCGTCCAGCAAGGCAAAACATGGCCATGACTGGAGAGGTGTCATTAACTGGAAAGATTCTTCCTGTTGGTGGAATCAAGGAGAAGACTATTGCAGTAAGCACTTCCCCTTGTGTACGATCCCCTGGTGCATGACAATGGGGAGGGCCCTAGAGTGCATGCTATGATTGGTGGCACTGTAGTGCTAGACCACCTACTCCTGGGTGTTAACAGTGGAGACAAGGTGGGGGAGGGAATACCTTTTATTGGACTAACTTCTGTTGGGGAAAGAGATGAGCTTTCGAGCTACACTGAGCTCTTCTTCAGGGTTGTCTCTTTCCCCAAAAAAAGTTGGTCCAGTAAAAGATGTTCCCTCAACCACCTTGTCTCTGGGACCAACACTGCAAACAGGCCCAGCAGTGTGAGCATGGAGATCTGGCCTGTGGTCACAAGGCCAGCTTTTACTGGCAGCAACGCTGTCCCTGAGGAGTATCTAGCACAGGGGTGGACAAACTTTTTGGCCCAAGGGCCATATCTGGGTGGGTAAGTTACATGTAAGGCCATGAATGTAGGGCTGGGGCAGGGGGTTGGGGCACAGGAGGGATGCAGGCTCCAGCCTGGCGCCGGAGCGGCTCCGGGACGAAGAGGCTCCCTGCCTTCCCTGGCCCCGTGCACATCTCTGCGGCCCCTGGGGGAGGGGGGACAGAGGGCTCTGCACACTATCCTTGCCTGTGGGTACCTCCCCCAAAACTCCCCATTCCTGGCCAATGGGAGCTGCTGGGGGCAGTGCCTGCAGGCAAGGGCAGTGCACAGAGCCCTCTGCACCCCCACCCAGGGCTGCAGGGATGTGGGGCCCACAGGCCAGATCCAGCCTGCAGGCCATAGTTTGCCAACCCCGATCTAGCATCTTGGAAAACCTTGCATGGTGGTGGCAGCATTTGGTAATTGTTTTGCCCAGAAAGAAGAGGGTAGAGGAAGGCTGGTAACTGAAGATTATCTAGCTTGAATGGCTTCTGGAAGACTGAGGGGCCTATTGTGGGTTTTTAAGGATAGGGGTAGGTTTACTTCTCTGCAGGAACATTGCCTGCCATCAGTAGACGTTACCAAACTGTAGCCTGCTTACCCCTTGCCAACCAGTGCATTGTCTCTAAATTGTACAGCCTGACCTCGGTTAGACCAAGGTTTTAAAATCCTGCAGACTGGGTAGACCTTGTCTAAACTACCCAAGCAAAAAAAATTTTTTTTTTAAAATTCCGGTTCACTAAAGAGTTTCCTGGCTAAGACCAACCGCGAAAGCCTTAGTTACTTTCCATTTCAATTGTCCCTGGCATCTCTTAATGTGGAGGACAATTTTTGGATAAAGGTAGAGGCCTTAATCTGTAAAATCCAGGACTATGTGAAATGAAGGGGACCGACTTCTTCTAGCAAAGACATGTTACACAGATTTTTCCTTTGGTAAATACACTTCCTACCACAGTCCACGTAACTGTGTTCTTTCCTCCCTAGGCCAAGCGAGCTGGTGTTACCTGTATCATTCTCCCAGAAGAGAACAAGAAGGATTACTATGACCTTGCTGACTTCATTACAGAGGGACTAGAAGTGCATTTTGTTGAGCACTACAACAAAATATTTGACATAGTGTTTCCAGAACTTGATACCCCTGGAGGATGACTGTTGTGAACTGTTTGTACCGAGAAGGGGTCTGTTCCTGACTGCTTGACACCACCCCAAAAGCAAGATGGCCTGGAGCAGTGAACACCGGGAGCATAAATATTGCTGCTACGCAGCCACTGAAATTGATTATGGCTTAATTTACTACTGCCTTGGTTAGTGTGAGGCACTTCTCACTTGTTTACAAGGTGATTTGAATTATGACCTGATTAAAATATTTCTAAGAAGATGAGGGTCTGGGACTTGCATTGCACTAGCCCTGGAGCTAGCCTGTCCTGCCTCATCTACTGAAAATAGGGAAACTTGATTTTTAATCACTTATACATCAGTCTGAATCCTATGAAGCTAGGAATAGTGGTAACAGTTTATTCCCGACTGAAATAGGCATGTATATAGTCAAGGGGTTATGGCAGCTCAGAGAAAGCTCTGTAAAAAGGAACAGCGCTAGATGCCGGCTTTTCACTTCATGCGCCCTAGATGGTAGCTACAGCCTTTTCTCTTTAGTTGGGTGCAGATGAGTCCTTTACTTTAACCACCTGTGCTCTAGAGCTGAAGTGATTCTTTGAGGGCAGCCAACCCTATAGCTCCTGCTTTCTATGGGAGGAGCCCTCCCCAAAACCTACTGAGACTTCCCACTGTCATTCTTTAATTAAAGGGCTGGTGAATATGGGTCCCAGCTTGCCCTCATTAAAGGCAGCTGGGGCTCCTTGTCTTGAAGGAGGACAGGCCACTGCACTCCTATCTGGTGCTGTTTTCCAAGCTTGGAGTTGGTTAAGTGGTTCACATGCATCTACTACTTCAAGAGACTTCCACAGCAGATGGATGAGTCTCACATTGACCCTCGCAACCCCCATATTCCCCTTGAAATAGTAATTCAGCCCTCGCCACAAGGTCAGTTTGACAGGCCTATGAAATCGTACAGCCACTTGCCCAGGTGTGCCTTAAGCAACAAAGCTGAGACGCATTGACCATACAGCCTCACTTCCTCACACGGGTATGTCACTCACCTGTCTGGGACAATGACATGGTGGTTCTTCAACCAGACAAATGTAACATTTTCAGTGTTGCTGTAGCCATGTTGGTCCCAGCATAGAAAGACAAGGTAGAGGAGGTAATATTTTATTGGACCAACTTCTCTTGATGAGAGAGCAGCTTTCACAGAGCTCTTCAGGTCTAGAGCTAAGAAATTAGTCTAAAAGATGTTCCCTCACCCACTTTGTGTCAAATGTAAAAATAATATTTATCCAAAGCAAGAGACAGGCCAAGTTTAACCCTTTGTTACTCTTGAAGGTATTTCAGCACTGTCCCTTCCCCTCCACTCCCCCATGGCAAGTTGTCTCCAGTTGTCAAGTTGCTAGTAACACCATTGCACTGCTGGATTCTCTGAACACACTTTAATGAGTTACAGGAGTTTTTGCAGCTTAATCCTTCTTGGCAGCAGCCTTCCTCATGGCTGCCAGGACATTGCTGAGCTCCTCCCGTTTTCGCTTGGCCCGAATGTGAGTACCAACCTGTGTATGAAAGAAAGCAGCACAGTGAGTAGTTACCCCACTACAGCACCAGCATGGATAGCTGTATCTTACTCTGCCTAACCCTGGCCAGGCTGTTTTGGGAGACAAAGGAAATACATGTTCACAGTTGAAAGCCTGTACTGTGGAGCACAAACATAGGCTTCAACAGGGGTTCCTTCAGTTTGATGGAACAACCCCAGCCAGCTCCTTTCCCCGCCCAAATCCCAGTAGCTCTGTTGCATGCTCAGAGCAATTTAGAATTTTACTTCCTTCTGGTCCAAGTCACTGGCTTAACTGGATGACTCCAGCTCAGTCTTACTCCCATCATCCTTGCACCAGCTTTGCAAAGCAAGTTCTGGATTGCCCTGCAAGGGAGCGCCTGTAAGTTCTCTCCACCAAGCTAAACTTTGGCTCCTGCTGCTCTATGCCATGCCTCCACCAGGCTCCTGAGTGCTCGAAGGGCTGAATAAGGGCAGAGCCAAGTCTGCTGTAGGGTGGGATCCTCTGACTTGTGGGGGAGGGGAAGAGGAGCTAGCAAAGCTGAACCCTCATCCTCTGAAGATAGATGTTAAATTCACTTACCCTTTTCTTTATGAACTTCAGAGCACGTTTGTCCTTGGAAACTTTCAGCAATTCCATAGCACGTTTCTCATAGGGGGCAAAGCCACAGACCTCTCTGATCATGTCTCGCACAAACTTCGTGTGTTTGGTCAGGCGCTGCAGAGAAACAATGGTTCAGTGTGAGCAGCATGTACGAGGCGAGAGAAAATGTTATTTGCCTAAAGCCTTGCTAAGTTAGTGGTTGGGCCATGTGTTGCAGGCAACTGGAATTTGTTGAAGAGCCAGAACTGCAGTAATTCTGGTACTAGTGACACCTGCAGCATCCTTCACACACCCAGCAAGACTTGCAGTCAGTTTGGAAAGAAGGACTTAACTGTTTACCAGGAGCTCTAGGCAGACCCCAGCAGGAGACTGCACAGGCTTGACTCTGTAATTTCCACGTCACCGGGGCTCTACACTATGCATTCTTGCCTGACATGGCAAATACCTGAACTTTACCAACCCAACTAACTGCCACTTGTACTTCAGTCATCTGCACCTGTAGAGCCAGCTGGCTAGTCCTCCCTCCACAGGTACTGCATTACCTGCACATTCCAGCTAGGATACTCCAGCTTCTAAAGGAAAACAGGATCTCCTTGGGAAATTGTTCATTTCCCCATTGTTACAGCAGCAGCAGCAAGATGGCATTTCAGATTCATCTGGCAAACTAGAGAAAGCCAGATGCAGTAACAAATCAAATGTGAGAAGCAAGGTTTGAGAAGAATGCCATGTACGTAAGCAAAGGTGCTGCAGGTCTGTGTAAATAAGCAGTCTTCCTGCATGGACAGTGCCTCATGCATTGTAGGTGCGAGAAGAATACAAAAAATAAAGCATAGGTTAACCCACATTAACAAAACTCTGGATTTAAGTGTAAATTGCATCTGCCCCCTCCCTAGGGCTGTACACGCTAAGCATGGCTAGGAGAAGCAGGACAGAGGTGGCTGCTAAGGAAGGACGATAAAGAACATGAGGGGCCATACTGAGTCAAACCAATGGTACATCTAGCCCAATATCCTGTCTTCTGACAGTGGCCAATGCCAGGTGCTTCAGAGGGAATGAACAGAACAGGTGATCATCAAGTGATCCATCCCATCTCCATTCCCAACTTTTACAGTCAGAGGCTAGCAACAGCTAGTTTGGGGCTGCATCCCTGCCCATCCTGGCTAATAGTCATTGATGGACCTGTCCTCCGTGAACTGATCTAGTTTTGTTTTTTAAACCCTGTTATAGTTTTGGCCTTCATAACATCCCCCCGGCAACAAGTTCCACAGGTTGACTGTGTGGTGTATGACTACTTCCTTTTGCTTGTTTTAAACCTGCTACCTATTAAGTTAATCAGGTGATCCCTACTTCTCGTTACACAAGAACGAGTAAACAACACCTCCTTGTTTACTTTCTCCACACCAGTCACAATTTTATAGACTTCCATCATATACTCTGTCATCTCTTTTCCAAGCTGAAAACTCCCAGTCTCTCTCTCATACAGAAGTTGTTCCATATCCTTAATCATTTTTTGAGATGAGGTAGCCAGAACTGCACCCAGCATTCAAGGTGTAGGCATACCATGGATTTATATAGTGGCATTATATTTTCTGTCTCATTATATATCCCTTTCCTAATGGTTCCTAACATTGTTACCTTTTTGACTGCCACTGCACATTGAACAGATGTTTTCAGAGAACGATCCATGATGACTCAAAGATCTTTCTTGAGTGGTGACAGCTCATTTAGACCCCATCATTTGATATGTATAGTTGGATTATGTTTTCCAATGTGCATCACCTTGGGAATGGATGGGGGGGGGAAGAAGGATGAGGCAGCTAAAGCCATCACCTCCCTTAGTAAATGCTGCAATTCATGCCTAGGACAGACTGCAACTAAAAACCTTAACAATCCCAACAGCAATCGGTGATCAGCTGGTAGACCCCCTCCGCTGCAGCACTACCAGGAGAAGCTTAAGTATCAGAGGGGTCGCCGTGTTAGTCTGGATCTGCAGAAGCGACAAAGGGTCCTGTGGCACCTTATAGACTAACAGAGGTATCGGAGCATAAGCTTTCGTGGGTGAATACCCACTTCCGATGTTGCATCTGATGAAGTGGGTATTCACCCACGAAAGCTTATGCTCCAATACCTCTGTTAGGGCTGGTCTACACTAACCTCCCAATTCGAACTAAGATACGCAATTCAGCTATGTGAATAACGTAGCTGAAGTCGAACTATCTTAGTTCGAATGAAAAGGTACTTACCGGGGGTCCACACGCGGCGCGCAGGCTCCCCCGTCGACTCCGCCTACTCCGTTCGCGGAGTAGGATTACAAGCGTCAACGGGGGAGCACTTCCTGGTTTGATTTATCGCGTCTAGACAAGACGCGATAAATCGAACCCAGAAGACCGATTGGACTCCTCCGACGCAACGCGTAAGTGTAGACGTACCCTTAGTCTATAAGGTGCCACAGGACCCTTTGTCGCTTCTACAGGAGAAGCTTGAGCACATTCACAGCTTTCAGTGCATTCACACTCTAGAACATACTACTCTACTGCTACTTCTCTCACCACTGCCTCTTACATGTCACACTTCCTCAACTAAGGGAAAAGTTACAATCTACACATGTACATCATCAACACAAATAAATATATGCAATGGGCTTCACTGCAGCAGCAGCCGTTTAGGTTGGACATTAGGAAAAGCTTCCTGTCAGGGTGGTTAAGCACTGAAATAAATTAGCCAGGGAGGTTGTGGGATCTCCACCATTGGAGATTTTTAAGAGCAGGTTGGACAAACACCTCTCAGGGATAGTCTATGATACTTGGTCCTGCCATAATTGCAGGAGACTGGACTAGATGACCTCTTTAGATCCCTTTCAGTCCTACGATTCTATATTACATCCTATCCCACTACGCTGTCCTCCCATCGACTGTTTTATGGGAGAGTTCACTCTTCAGGGCAGATACCTTGACTCCATTTGTCATGTGCTTAGCATACCTTAGACACAAGACAAACAACCAACAATGTAATGGCAAAGAATGTGCATTCACTTGTTTAAATACTCATTCCATGCCATACATTTCAGATCTTTCTATGTCCCCCAATTCACAGAAACCCTCCCGTTCTAAACCTGTGCAGCACCGATGGGGGTTCTGCTGCAAGGACTGACCAGGACTTAGCCAGTAGAGCTCGGTATGGCCCCCTGAGTCAAGCCTCCATGTATTAAACCTGCATGGGTCTGTGCAGTGACTGCTCAGGGCAAATGGTAACTTCCTGTCTCAACAGCTGCGAGCCACGGTCCTGGTACAGCCGCCCACCAAACATCAGCCTGCAGAAAGTCTAAGGCCAGCCAGTACTTCCCAGGCACCGGCCATGGCTCCCCCACAAGCCAGCTACCCCCAGAGGGTTCCTACTGCCCGGCTCAGCTCGAGCAGCCAGGCATGTGGCGAGCCTTGAGCGCAGCGTCCCTAGGCGGCTCAGTCAGGCCACGGGCTCCGGGCCGCCCGGCCCGCCACTCACTCACCCCTCTGCGGCGGCACTGCCGGGGCTTCGACACGTTCTTCGTCACCTTGTGGCCCTTACCGAGGCCGACGGCCATAGGGTAGCGGATCGCCATGTCTGCGGGGAGAGCGGCAGCGGGTCAGCCCGGGGCAGGTCCCCGCCAGTCTCCGGATCCCCGGCCCCTCTCCAACGCCCCCCCTCCCCCCTCCAACGGCCCCCCCCCTCCAACGGCCCCCAGCCCCCCGAGCCGCCCCCCCCCCCCCAACGGCCCCGAGCCGCCCCCTCCATCTCCCGGGCCCAGCCGGCGCCCCCGGCTCCCCACACCTCGACCCTCCCACCGAGGGGCCCCCCAGCGCCTCCCCGCAGAGGATGGACGCGGATTCTCCCGAGCGGCCAGCACCACGCTCACCTGCCCCAGCTCGAGCGGCGCCACACCGGAAGGAGAAGGAGCGAGGCCGCGGGGAGGTCTGGGATATCAACCTCTCCTTCCGGTCCTCCTATGCTGAGGAGAGGGAGAGCGCGCGAGGGGGCGCTGGGCTGGGAATGGGCTCTCTGCCTCGCGCTGTGACCATAGAGTCGGGCCGGTTGGGGCAGAGCCCCGCTCGGGCGCTTGGCCCGGGTCGCTGGGGGCCGTAGAACTAACCAGGGCCCCTTCCTTGCACCAGCCCTGTGCCCCTCCCCCAGTCCCTCCCGCCCCCGAGCTGGGCTCGGCTCCCCTGCGCGGGGGGGGGCTCGGCTCCCCGCCCCTCCCGCGGCCCGGGCTCCTCCCCGCGGTGGGGACGCAGGGCTCGGCTCCCCCCCCCCCATGGCGGGGCTGGGCTCCTCCCCCAGCCGTGGCCCGGGCGCTGGGCTCGGCTCCCCCCCACGGCGGGGCTGGGCTCGGCTCCCCGGCCCACGGAGGCCTCAGCTGGGTTCCCTGCACCGCCCGCCGAGGCTCGGCTCCCCGCGGCCCCCCACCAGCGCCCCCTGCCCGCGGTAGCTTACCTCGGCCGGGGGCAGGGGCAGCAGCTCAGGGGAAGCTGCTGTTCCTGGCGGCATTTTGAATCGCCGCCAGGAGTCTCTGCCCCCCAAATGCTGGCGACCACCTAGCGGAAGCGCCGGCCCTGATACTAACAGAAGCACTCTATAAATTAAATGAATGGAGATATGCCAATCTCCTAGAGCTGGAACAGTCTTGAAAGGTCATCGAGTCCAGTCCCCTGCCTTCACTAGCAGGACCAAGTACTGTCCCCTGACAGATTTTTGCCCCAGATCCCTAAATGGCCCCCTCAAGGATTGAACTCACAACCCTGGTTTTAGCAGGCCAATGCTCAAACCACTGAGCTATCCCTCCCCCCTCTGGTGAGCTAGGGGTGCCAGAACAGGGAAGGTCAGCCGTAAGGGGGGTGGGGGGTGAGGTCTCGTGAGGAAGAGGCGGCCCGTGAGCGGGGCCTCAGAGAAGGGTTATGTGGGAGCAAGGCCTTGGGGAAAGGGGCAGTGTGGGGTTGGGGACACCACCACTTTTAGGAAGCTTCCACTACCCCTGCAGTGAGTTCATTCTTCTACATAAAACTACAGTGCCCCCCTCCTCTCTCATATCCCTCCTTCGTCATCACCCGGTCTTTTTAATCTCTCCTCATAAGGAAGTTGTTCCATATCCCTAATCATTTTCTTTGCCTTTCTCATCACCGTTTCCAATTCTAATATATCTTTCTTGAGATGGGGCAGCCAGAACTGCATGCAGTGTTCAAGATGAGCAATGCTGAACCATACAGTTTACCAACACCCCTACCAGAGAGACCTTGGAAGAGACTAGCTGCAGATTTATGCAAATTCAGAAGACATCATAACCTGGTCATCGTGGGCTATTTTTCCAGGTACATAGAAATAATATACTTGAAAGACATAACATGTCACAATGTTATGAGTAAACTGGAGTGCACTTTTGCTTCTGTATTCCAGAATAACTAGCGATGGACAACAGACCACAATTCACTGCAGCAGAATTTAAGTAATTCTGAACAAAATATGATTTGATCATATTACATAAGAATGGCCATATTAAGTCTGACCAATGGTCCATCTAGCTCAATAGCCTATTTTCCAACAGGCACCAGTGCCAGATGCTTCAGGGGGGATGAACAGAACAGGGCAATTATCAAGTGATCCATTCCCTGTTGTCCAGTCCCAGCAGCTGACAGTCAGAGGCGTAGGTACACTAGGAGACACCATTATCCAGTAGTGATGGAGAGGCTGAAAGAGCTGTACAGACAGCCAAGAAAACCCTACAGCAGCAAGATCCATTCCTTGCTCTTCTGAGCTACAGATCGACAACAGTAGCAACTACTGGATACAGTTCAGCACAACTCCTGTTGGGAAGACAACTCAGAACTACTGTTCCAACTTTGGAAAAGAATCTATCTCCAAGGTGGCCAGACATGACTCATAGAATATCAGGGTTGGAAGGGAACTTAGGAGGTCATCTAGTCCAACCCCCTGCTCAAAGCAGGACCAATCCCCAATTTTTGCCCAAGATCCCTAAATGGCCCCCTCAAGGATTGAACTCATAACCCTCGGTTTAGCAGGCCAATGCTCAAACCACTGAGCTATCCCTCCCCCCAAGAGAGTAGTTAAATCAGATACAAAGGCAAAAAGATCTTAGGGACATTTTTACAACAAACATGACTCAGACAACTGCCAGGTCTAGAACTTGGAAACCATGTTCATGTCAAATTGGATGGAGAAAAAGGATGGACAACTCCAGCTGGTGTAAAGACAAAGAATTCAGCACCCAGATCATATGTAACTGAGGCTGACAGTGGAGAGTTCAACAGAAACCATTGACATTTACAGTGTGTTCCTCAGAAAGAAAGAAAGAGAAAGAAAGAAAGAAAGAGAGAGCAAACTCTTCAGATGGTAGGTGCAGAACAAGAAGATGACTCAGGGATTCCAAACCAACTACAGCCAGTGGTTGCAACTAATGGACAGACAGATGAACAAGTTGTTACAGGTTCAGGTCATGTAATTAGAAACCATTATGATTCAGAGACGCTCAACAGACTGATACATATTGAACTTGTAGAATTTATAGGTGATGTAATGCAGTGATTAACTGTATTGTACTGTTCTGGCCCCCAACTTTTCCCCACATGGCAGCTGAGCAGCTCTGGGAAGTTCCCTGGCAGGCTGCTGCGGGTCCCCTCACCCACCATGGTGGCTCAAAGCTGCAGAGGCCCACTACCTGCTGCGGCTGGGAGGGGCAGGGTTCCTCCACCAGGGTGGTGGCTGGGTGCTGCGGTGGGGCCGACTGGGAGCTCCAGCCCCGGGGCAGAAGATGTCACGGAGGTCTCTAGAAGTCACGGATTCCATGACCTCGGTGACACAATTGTAGCCTTGCTGATGATGAATGCAGTGGGTGTGTATAAGAAGGCTCTGCAGCCGATCTATATCAGGAACATGACAGAGGGCATCACGCCTTTAGGTGACAGTGGAAGACAGGCTACAAGAGCCCTGCAGGCTGGCGCTTTCTGGGAGAGAATTAGCCTCGCAAAGATCCTTTTATGTCTGGGGTGCCTAACTGAAACAGACACCAAACAGCAGAGATCCCCTCCCAGCTGGGGGGGGGGGGGGGCACACAATCCCAGTCTTCCTTTGCATCAAGGTGAGGAGAGCAGAGGCACCAACTTCCTGAGTTCCTGGGGGGTGCTCGACCCTGAATGTTTAGGTGCTTACAGGGGTAGGGGGCAGCTGAGCAGGAGTTTGGGTCACAGCAAAGCCTAAATTTGGGTGGAGCCGGGCCCAGGAGCTTCCCACATGGTTCTGATTGCTGTTTCAGGGCCTCAGTCTAGATGCAGCATGATGAGTGCAGGTAACAAAGGGCAGAAAAAAGAATGGAGCATGGGTTTGACTAAGACCCAGTCCCTCGGGCGAGGCGTGTGCCTATCAGACTAGGGTTTGTATTAGCATAGCACCTGGGGTTGAAAAGGGATTTATTATGTGAACTAGCACCCCCAAGTCGAGGCCCCATTGTGCGAGGTGCTGTACACATACGCAATAAAAGCCAGTCCCTGCTCCAAACAAAGGATAGCCGGAGCCATTACTACACTAGCACTGGGATCAGTGTGTGCACATCAACTCTCCGGGGCAGGGCCGAGTCTTCCAGCATGGAAACATCACCTAGGTTAACGCAGCTTAGCCAGAGCTCTGGTGGAGCAGGTGGGGTAGGACTCTGCTGGGGGCCCACCTAGGAGACGCACCAGAGCCTGCTGCAGGAGGAAGGCTGCAGGGGAGGAGCGGGGAGGAGGCAGGATTGAGTACTGCTCCCCCAGCTGGAGGAAGCTCCACCTGTCCACTCCTGCAGCAGCAGCACCTCGCACGCAGCGCTCTGCTCTGGCAAGCCAAGACTCCCCAGGGATCTACGCCCTTGGCAGGCCCTGCTTCACCGCCAGAAGTCATGGGCAGCAGCCCTGAGGTATCGCAGCCTCCAGCCCTGGCACACTCCCTGGGCTGGTGGGGTTAGTGCTAACTGCTGGCTAGCGAGTTCAGCGCTGTGACGCTGGGCTGGGGCGGGCGCTTGGGCTCTGGAGCCCAGAAAAGCAAGTCGTTCACCTGGGTCAGGAGGCTCCTCTGTGCGGCTCGGGCCCAGACTGCGCTTCGCCCTGCCCCCTCCTGGGGCTGCCAAGGGCCGCCTGGCCTGGACACGGGATCTCCCTACGTAGCACAGGAGCATGGCCAGGACCCCGCGGCACCCACACAGCATGCAGGGCTAGCACGGTGCTCTGCCCAGCCCACTGACCAGCACTGAGCACAGTGACTTGTGCAGCCAAGAGCGGAGTCCTCAAGAGGTGACGCTGCCTCGGAGAACAGCTGCAGAACAGGCTCCAGGGGTTCTCCTGTCGCCGGGGAGGCCAGGCCCAGCTTGTGAGTGGAGTCCCCTGACCATGGCTGGCTCAGTGCCGGACCCCATCTCCCTGTGCCCCCGGGGCAGCTGGAGCGGCCCATGGCAGGGAATGGCCCAACAGGGAGGCCGGGTCCCTGTGCCTGCCCGCAGGCAGCCTGGGCACCGCAGAGCAGTGGGTGCCCTGCAGGGAGGAGGTGACCCACCCAGCACGGCCGGAAGGTAACTGTACAGAGTAATAAACAGATTTAAAACACAGAGGACTCCCCTCTGGACTCAGCTTCACAGTTACAAAACAGGAATAAAACTCCCTCTTGGCATAGGGAAAATTCACAAGCTAAAACAAAAGATAACCTAGCGCATTTCCTTGCCTTACTTGCAATTTCTGTAATGCTTAGATGGATTATTTCAGGTATATTTTTCAAGAGATGTTGTCCCTTTTTGGCTTCTCTCTCTCGGTCCGGAGGGGGTACAAGGAGAGCACAAACAAAACCTCCCCCTCAGATTTGAAAGTATCTTCTTTCCTTATTGGTCTTTTGGGCCAACCAGGTTATTTGAGCTTCTTAACCCCTAGTACAGCTCCTCAGGAGGGATTTTATGCTACCCTTAGTGTAGTGGGGGGAGGGATAGCTCAGTGGTTTGAGCATTGGCCTGCTAAACCCAGCGTTGTGAGTTCAATCCTTGAGGGGGCCATTTAGGGTTCTGGGGCAAAAATCTGCAGGGTGTTAGCCCAGCTGACATGGCTGCTCTTTGGAAGATGTTCTGGTTTCTAACTTTCAGTACCGACAGGGTCTCCACGGAGAGCAGGGCTCACTCATGCTCCTGTCAGTGGTAAAGGCTGTAGGCCTTGCTCAGAAGATCTTATTGTTTTGAAGCCACCTAATGGCTATGGGGCCCAATTTCCAGAGGGTCAGTCATGCCCTGCATCGCCCGCTGGATAAGGTCTTTGAAGCCACTAACCATAGCAGTGTAGCTGGGAAGCCAGGTTGTGTGAGCAGAGAGCCATGTGGGTTGTGTATTTATGGCCACGTCCACCCCCTCAGCCGTGCCATGGCGGGTATGTACCTGCACACCGCCAAAAGAAGCATGCAGTGTAGCAGGACCCTGTGTCCTCTCCTTCCTCTTCCAGCTTTGGCTAGCACAGGTCATGCTCAAATGTGTCCCAGAATCCTTTGCAATGATGCTTTGACGGGCATGGTGCAGCAGCCAGTATCCAAGGCTGAACTGAGAGCATCTGCCTGGTGACTGAGCAGTACTGCTGCCCTTGAGGAGAGCCTGGGACTGGTCTCGTGGGGCTTCCCCAGAGTGCAGTGTCCCTTTGCCCCTGGCTAAAGCATGTGCGAGGAGCTAGTGAGCCAAGAGAGCTTGGGAGCAGCCCCCCCACACACCTTGCCTCTTCCCCGGAGAACCTGAGGGGAACCCTCCAGCCCAGATCAGTCTGTCCCTCCTGCAAGGACCATTCCCTGCAGAGCCCACGTGTGCCATACACAGAGCATGTGCCAATGTCCCAGAGTCTTCTGCTATGCCCAGTGCAGACTGGATTGGGTCAGCCCATCTCAGTTCAGGCTGGGTGGAATCTCTGTTGCCTGGTGCATTATGAACAGGGCCTCGGAGCTAGGCTGCACCCCTGTGCGTGCTGAGCACCCTCCACACCCACTCAAGTCAATGGGCAGGAAGGTTGGTGCTTCCTAAAGCGATGCAGCAAGTGCCTGATGGGGGTTATCCACCCAGATGTCTAGTGGGGGGCGCCAGTCTTATGGGTAACCTTTGGCCAACTATCCTCGCACAAAATATCTCAGACTAAATCCGCTCCCCAGGTGGGTTTTATCCAACACTGCAAAAGGTTTTACAAAGCCAAACTTTCCTGTGGCCAATAGGGCATGCCCGTCACATCGCGGGGCCGCTGTCCTGCTAGCATGGCTGTAGCTGTGGCACAGTAGCAGCTAGGTGCCCAGGCGAGAGCGGACCCCATTGTAGTGGGTGCTGTCCAGATACACCGTGAGAGACAGTCGGGAGGTTACTGCCGAAACGACACGCCAGGCAGGGAAACAAACGGACCCGAGGTCTCCCAGCAAGTCAGTGACAGCCAGGACAGGACTGAGGTCTCCTGACTCCCAGGCCTGTGCCCTCTCCCCCGCACCACGCGGCCTCTTGAAATTACTCCCAAAGCAGGTGCCTGGACTACAGCCCTGCTTCATTAGCTCCCCAAACTCAGGTCTCTGGCAGTTGCATTGAGTCCTCTGGGCGTGAGACTCAGCCCTGCTCTGTGGCCAACACCACACTGTGAGCTGCTCTGGAGGCTTTTCTCTGTCCAAGCCCTGCACAGGGCTGATGCAAGGAAGATTTGCGCCCTAAGCGAAACTTCCTTGCACCAGCCCTGCGGCCCACCCCCCCCGCCACGGCAGCCAGCTTCCCCCAACCCCCCGCAGCTCCCCACCCCCCGCGGCAGCGGCTCAGCCCCCCCGCTTGGTCCCCCAACCACCCGCGGGTCCCAGGGCAGACTCAGCCCCCTGCAGTGGCAGGAGGCTCGGTCACGGGCCGCGGGGGCAGGCGGCTTGGTCCCCCACCAGCCCCTGGCCACCCCCGGCGGCAGGAGGCTCGGCTCCCCACCCATGGAAGCTCACCTCGCCGGCAGCAGCAGCTCCTCAGCGGCATTTCGGCAGCTGCCGAATCGCCGCTGGGCGTCTCAGCCTGCCAAATTCTGGAGCCCTAGGTGACCGCCTAGGGTCACCTAGTGGGCGCGCCAGCCCTGGCCCTGCACAATCACAAAGCTCTGAAATCCCCTGGGTACTGGTGAGTCTGCAGCCCTGGGAGGGCCTCTGGTGGGATTTCAGTAATCCTGTCCTCCTTGGCCTGGTCTCCATGCCCTGGCACTGCTGAAGGAAAGGGAGAACCTGGGGCTGGGTTAGCAGAGAGGAATGTCTGTGTTGGGCGAGGCTGGGCTTAGATCCTGGAGAAGGGAAGGTGTTGCCCATGGGCTCGGGGGCAGTTCCAACCTGCAGGACCCCAGCATAGCCGCCACTGCTGGGTTCCAGTTTGAGTTCACAGCTCCATTTTTTGCAGTTATTTAGGTTCCATGAGGAACCAAGCAGCTGCTCTGTCCTTGCCCACTAGAGGGCAGGGCTTTGACATCAAGTTACCAGTAAAACAGAGTTTTGCTCTTCCAAGAGCAGAAACAAAATTAATAAAGAGCCCAGGCAGGAGCATCAGTGCTGTCAGTCCCCCCTTCCTCCCCCCGCTAACACTTTCTGTTTCTCTTCTAAAGAGCTCCCAAACACGTGGTGTTCACACCGCATGGAAATGCAGCCACCTCTGCGGTGGAGCGAGGCAGATGTTGAGGTACACAATACTGCTGAAGGAATAATTTGGGCAGGATCGTGGGGTGAACTCCTAGGCTCACAAGAGGGTATTTACTATGGGGCCAGAGCAGGCTGGGGTTACTGTTATTTATTTGTAATGTGGGAGGGCCTAGGAACCCCAATCAGGGATCAGGACCCCACTGTGCTGGGCACTGTACAGACGTGCCAGGGTGCTCACAAGCTATCCAATGGGCAGAATGACAGGTGAGGAAGAACATAAGACCATAAGAGCGGCCGTACTGGGTCAGACCAAAGGTCCATCCAGCCCAGTATCCTGTCCACAGACAGTGGCCAATGCCAGGTGCCCTGGAGTGAGTGGACCTAACAGGCAATGATCAAGTGATCTCTCTCCTGCCATCCATCACCCCCCTCTGACAAACAGAGGCTAAGGACACCATTCCTTATCCATCCTGGTTAATAGCCATTAATGGACTTAACCTCCTGAATTTATCCAGTTCTCTTTCAAACCCTGTTATTGTCGTAGCCTTCACAGCCTCCTCAGGCAAGGAGTTCCACAGGTTGACTGTGCGCTGTGTGAAGAAGAACTTCCTTTTATTTGTTTTAAACCTGCTGCCCACTAATTTCATTGGGTGCCCCCTAGTTCTTCTATTATGGGAACAAGTAAATAACTTTTCCTTATTCACTTCCTCCACACCACTCATAATTTTATATACCTCTATCATATCCTCCCTTAGTCTCCTCTTTTCCAAGCTAAAAAGTCCTAGCCTCTTTAATCTCTCCTCATATGGGACCCATTCCAGATCCCTAATCATTTTAGTTGCCCTTCTCTGAACCTTTTCTAATGCCAGTATATCCTTTTTGAGATGAGGAGATCACATTTGTACACAGTGTTCAAGATGCGGGTGCTCTATGGATTTGTATAAGGGCAATAAGATATTCTCCTTATTCTCTATCACTTTTTTAATTATTCCTAACATCCCGTTTGCTTTTTTGACTGCCGCTGGACACTGCATGGATGTCTTCAGAGAACTATCCACGATGACTCCAAGATCTTTTTCCTGATTAGTTGTAGCTAAATTAGCCCCCATCATATTGTATGTATAGTTGGAGTTATTTTTTCCAATGTGCATTACTTTACATTTATCCACATTAAATTTCATTTGCCATTTTGTTGCCCAATCACTTAGTTTTGTGAGATCTTTTTGAAGTTCTTCGCAGTCTGAGAAGGGGGAGGGATTACACCCCCAGAGTTTAGCAGGAGTCCCAGACATTTCAGGCCTCCAGGGGATGGAGTACATGGAACTCACTTTATCTGCCTAGACTCTGTGAGGGTTTGAACTTCCGGCTGCCGGGCTTTCTACTCAAAGCTCCTCAGCCACTGAAAAACCCACCACTGAACCCCCTTGGCAGACATCATCCTCGCATCGAGGGAGAGCCGACGAAGGAGATTCAAAGCTAAGTCAGCCCAGGTCTAAGCCACCCCACCTGCCTTGGAGACTAACTGTACAGTAGACTCAGTGTGGTTACAGACAGTGCAGAGAACTCACCCCAAACTGGTTGCCAGGCAGGCACTGCCCCACAGAGGTGAAAGGGTCTCCCCTGCATTACCCCAGCTGCCAAGGTTTGTGCAGCACCATGGATTACATCATGGGCAGCGGGTATCATAGGCAGGGGTAGGCTGTGCCTACCCAAACAGCCTAGCATGGTTCTGCCCTTACTCTGCCCCCAGGCCAGGACCCCTCCTACAATTCCCAGCCCTGGCTGGCCCAAGCTGGCTGGGGGCCGGGGCTGGCTGGCCTGCCTCCTGCAGGGAGTCAGGGTGGCTGGTGCTGGACCGTGCTGCCCGGCGCACCGGGGCTGGGGACACTGCAGCCGTGCCGCCCGACCTCCTGGTGCGCTGGGGCCGGGGGCCATGGCTGGGCTCCTGCCGGGAGAGTGGGGGCAGAAGGGGAGAGGCGGGGCCTTGGGCACAAGGGGAGGGGCCATGAGCTAGCCTCCCACAATGGCTGGGTCACTGGCTGCCCATGGATGTCATGTTACACAAACTATTGACTGAACTAATTGTCATGTAGCCGTGAGCTGTGACTTGAACCCATTTGGGTGGCTTTAGTGCAGATGCAGCCTTGGTGAATGAAGCCCTTGGTTCAGCTACTGCAGCAGGAGGGCAAACCTCTGCCACAACATCCAGGCAGCCTGCTTCAGCCCTGCTATGGGGACACGCCCCTCAGGGGCCAAAGGGCAGTTCCGTCTTCATGGCCCAGGCAGTTCTCGGTCTGTCTGCTGAGTCTGCCCAGTAGTGCACCAGTAGCGTAGCCAGGGGGGGGATGAGGGGGAGCAGCCGCTCCCCCTCCCCGCTGCGCTAGCCGGGCTCGGGGGCGCTTTAAAAGGCCGGCGGTTCCTGCCGCTGCGGGGAGCCGTGGGCCTTTTAAAGTGCCGCCCCCCCCGCCAGCCATGCTGCTGGAGCCGGCCTCGGGCGGGGATTTAAAAGGCCTGGGGGCTCCGCAGCGGCTGGAGCCCCGGGCCCTTTAAAGCGCCGCTGGGGTGAGTACAGGGGGAGCCGGGAGGCGCCTTTTTATAGCGCCGCTCCCCCTGTGCTCTAAACCTGGCTACGCCACTGCTTTGTGCTGCGAGACCTGGGCCTGAGACCCACCAAACTCATCTTATATCAGGGTCACCAACCAGCCATTGGATGGGGAAACAATTAACCTGAGCTGGGCTGGCCTCACAAGAGTGACCTGCAGGCAAGAGGCTCTGAACCTCGTTAGCAACGTGCTGAGGCAACCAGGCCCCAGTAAGCCTGGAACATGAGCCTGCATTACTGGACAGATAGGCTGACGAACCCAATCTCTGAGCTTTGTACAGCTCACACCACCAGGGTCTTCCCTCTCTCTTCTCAGTCTTCTTCCAAGGGACCCCAAATATGAGCCCCACCCAGTTCTCAATGGGACATCTCCCATTAGCCAAAATGCAAACCCTAAAAATACCACAATAAAACAATTGTGACCACATTGACATTCACCTCTAAATAAGCTTTGGAATATAAAATAATGTCAATTATTATTCCTGGATTCTCTGCCTAGCTGTCATGTATTGATCATTCTCCAATAGGGCATCATCTAGGTAGGACCCTGGTCAGCTCCAGAGCTCTGGCATCTGCCACTCCAGCTAGAGGCGGAGCTGGTGAAGGAGGGATGCTGTTAATTGTATGGTTTAAGTGTAGTAGCCGTGTTAGTCTGTGTCAGCAAAACGAAAATAAGAAAGAAAAACTTGTAGCACCTTAGAGACTAACACATTTATTTCAGCATAAGCTTTCGTGGGTTAGAACCCACTTCATCGGATGCATGGAAAGCTTATGCTGAAATAAATTTGTTAGTCTCTAAGGTGCTACAAGTTTTTCTTTCTTATTTTCGTTTTGTTAATTGTATGCGGATCAGTCTGTCGAGGCAGACACAGCACACTTTAGCACTGGCTTACACACCTCTTTGTGAATTAGCACCATGGGGTAGTTTGACTGCTATATTTGGGGGGGGTGGGGGGCGGCACATGGGGGGGAATTCTGTGCCTGCCCTCAGGGGCGCTATTTCAGATTTGGGGGGCAGGGGAGGGCACAACTTATGTCAGTGGGAGACAAATGTAAGTGGAGACACATGCACAACTAGGTCGACACAAGATGTTTACATCAACCTAACTTTGAAGTGTAGCCCAGGACTACTCTGTGACCGGGTAAATCACTTGTGTAAAGTGCTGATCTCCAACAGAAGTGTTACGTCCTGGAAGGTCTAGCAACACCCAGATGAACTATTGTGGAACATCAAAGCGGACAAAAGACTCTGTTGGTTGCTCTCTCCCCATCCTTCATGAAGTGAATTCCTCCCAACAACAGAACTGGCAACTCGAAACAGAAGGGGGGAAACAAGGAGGAACTAAATCTTTTATGCTGCTTGGACTCTGCAGGGCAAGGTTTACTAAGACCAGGTCTATACTGCAGGCTTATATCAGTGAAAAATACCTAGCCCCCGAAGTAGACAGTGCTATGTTGGGGATAGAGCTTCTCCCATTAACATAGCTACTGCCTCTAGGCAGGTTACTTAACTACACTGAGGCCTGGTCTACACTACGAGTTTATGTCAAATTTAGCAGTGTTAAATCGAATTAACCCTGCACCCGTCCACACGACGAAGCCATTTTTTCCGACATAAAGGGCTCTTAAAATCGATTTCCGTACTCCTCCCCAACAAGGGGATTAGAGCTAAAATCGATATCGCCGTATCGAATTAGGGTTAGTGTGGACGCAATTCAACGGTATTGGCCTCCGGGAGCTATCCCACAGTGCACCATTGAGACCACTCTGGACAGCACTCTGAGCTTGAGGCACTGGCCAGGTGTACAGGAAAAGCCCGGGAACTTTTGAATTTCATTTCCTGTTTGGCCAGCTTGACGAGCTCATCAGCACAGGTGACCATGCAGAACTTGTCAGCAGAGGTGACCATGCAGTCCCAGAATCGCAGAAGAGCTCCAGCCTGGACCAAAAGGGAGGTACTGGATCTGATCGCTGTATGGGGAGAGGAATTCGTGCTATCAGAACTCCATTCCAAAAGACGAAATGCCAAAATATTTGAAAAAAATCTCCAAGGCCACGATGGACAGAGGATACAGAAGCACAGTGCCACTTGAAAATTAAGGCGCTCAGACAAACGTACCAGAAAACCAAAGAGTCAAACGGACGCTCCGGGTCAGAGCCCCAGACATGCCGCTTCTACGCTGCTTTGCATGCCATCCTAGGGGTGGCCGCAACCACTACCCCACCCCTGTACGTGGACTCCGAGGATGGGGTGTTCTCAGTTGCCAGGCTGAGGATTTGGCGGATGGGGAAGATGAGGAGGAGGAGGACGAAGTGGAGGAGAGCACACAGCACACCGTTCTCCCCGACAGCCAGGATCTTTGAGGGGGCCATTTGGGGATCTGGGGCAAAAATTGGGGATTGGTCCTGCTTTGAGCAGGGGGTTGGACTAGATGACTTCCTAAGGTCCCTTCCAACCCTGATATTCTATACCTTTGTAAATATAATACATGGTTTAAAAGCAAGCGTTTTTTAATGATTAATTTGCCCTGAGGACTTGGGATGCATTTGTGGCCAGTACAGCTACTGGAAAAGTCTATTAATGTGTCTGGGGATGGAGCAGAAATCCTCCAGGAACATCTACATGAAGCTCTCCTGGAGGTACTCCAAAAGCCTTTGCAGAAGATTTCTGGGGAGAGCAGCCTTATTCCCCTCTATTCGGCACTGGTGAGGCCTCATTTGGAGTACTGTGTCCAGTTTTGGGCCCCACACTACAAGAAGGATGTGGATAAATTGGAAAGTGTCCAGCGGAGGGCAACAAAAATGATTAGGGGGCTGGAGCACATGACTTATGAGGAGAGGCTGAGGGAATTGGGATTGTTTAGCCTGCAGAAGAGAAGAATGAGGGGGGATTTGCTTTGCGAACAGGGGCTGCAAACAGGGGAGTTTGAGAAGAATTGCTCCAGGTAAAGCAGGAGCAAATACAGGACCCTTGGGGTAAGTGGCTGTCTGTAGTGTGTGTTTGGGGGTACTTGTGTCTGTCTGTGTGTTCATTCATTTGTTTGTTTGCAGGACCGTGTGCTGTGGCTGGCAGTTGGAAGCTGTGAGCTTCTACACCAGGGGGCGGGGCTAATCAATCAGGGAGGCCAGGGCTTTATAAAGCAGTGCACAAGCGACCAGGGAGCTTTGCGACCAGGGGCTGCAAACAGGGGAGTTTGAGAGGGAGTTTGGAAGGGGAGCGCGAAGGGGGCAAGCTATCCTTGCCATTCCTAATTCTTTTTACCCAAACTAAAGGGAGAGGCAGAGCAACCAGGTGGCTGCAGACGGGGGAGTGAGTATCTGTTGAGGGGACAGTTTGGCACGTTGACCGTGTGCTTGAGTGTTTGATTTCCTGTTTGGATAGTGTGATTTGGGAGTGCTTCATTGGAGACTCTTCTAAAAAGACTGTCAGTCAGCTGCGCACCAGCGGAGCAGCGCATAGCAGAGAAGCAAACAGGTGGAGTTAGCCTGGGAGTTCGCCTGGAGAGAGCCTACTGAGGCATCCCCCTTGCAGGTTTCCCTGAGTAGCTTCTGCCACAAGTGAGGAAACTCTTCGAAGGAAGGAACTATGGAGGCTGAGCGATCCGCTGTCGTGACCTGCACAGGATGTGCCATGTTTGTCTTTCTTCCACAGGATGGAAGCGACTTTGTCTGTACAAAGTGCAAGCTGATCTCCATATTGGAGGAGAAGATTCAAGGTCTGGAGAAACGAGTATCAACCCTGCGTTCCATAAAAGAAAATGAGGAGTTCCTGGATAGACGTCAGGATAGGCTTCAGCGGGCACAGTGTTGTGTGGATTCAGAGCAGGCTGCGCAGTGGGGACAGAAGGCCAGCGAGGATAATTGGCGGCATGTGACCTCCAGAAGAGGAAAGAGTATGAGACAAGTCCATGTACCAGAAACGCAGATTCAGATGAGCAACCGTTTTCATGTTCTCTCCACAGGCACTAGTGCAGAGAGTGGAGTGAATGATGCATCTGAGGGAACAGAGCAGAAGGAGACTCCACTGATTGGAAGGCATGAGATGCACAGTCCTAGGGATGGGGGTCCCACGACCACCACTCCCAAGAGGAGGAGGAGGGTGGTGGTGGTCGGTGACTCTCTCCTCAGGGGGACTGAGTCATCTATCTGCCGCCCTGACCGGGAAAACCGAGAGGTGTGCTGCTTGCCAGGGGCTAGGATTCGTGATGTGACGGAGAGACTGCCGAGACTCATCAAGCCCTCAGATCGCTACCCCTTCCTGCTTCTCCACGTGGGCACCAATGATACTGCCAAGAATGACCTTGAGCGTATTACTGCAGACTACGTGGCTCTGGGAAGAAGGATAAAGGCGTTTGAGGCGCAAGTGGTGTTCTCGTCCATTCTCCCTGTGGCAGGAAAAGGCCGGGGTAGAGACCGTCGAATCGTGGAAGTCAACGAATGGCTACGCAGATGGTGTCGGAGAGAAGGGTTTGGATTCTTTGACCATGGGATGGTGTTCGAAGAAGAAGGAGTGCTAGGCAGAGACGGGCTCCACCTGACGAAGAGAGGGAAGAGCATCTTTGGAAGCAGGCTGGCCAACCTAGTGAGGAGGGCTTTAAACTAGGTTCACCGGGGGAAGGAGACCAAAGCCCCGAGATAAGTGGGGAAGTGGGATACCGGGAGGAAGCACAAGTAAGTGAGTGCAAGAGGGGAGGGCTCCTGCCCCATACTGGGACAGCAGGACGATCGGTGAGTTATCTTAAATGCCTATACACAAATGCAAGAAGCCTGGGGAACAAGCAGGGAGAACTGGAAGTCCTGGCACAGTCAAGGAATTATGACGTAATTGGAATAACAGAGACTTGCTGGGATAACTCACACGATTGGAGTACTGTCATGGATGGATATAAACTGTTCAGGAAGGATAGGCAGGGCAGAAAAGGTGGGGGAGTTGCGTTGTATGTAAGAGGGCAGTATGACTGCTCAGAGCTTCAGTATGAAACTGCAGAAAAACCTGAGAGTCTCTGGATTAAATTGAGAAGTGTGAGCAACTAGGGTAATGTCGTGGTGGGAGTCTGCTACAGACCACCAGACCAGGGGGATGAGGTGGATGAGGCTTTCTTCCAGCAACTAACAGAAGTTGCTAGATCACAGGCCCTGGTTCTCATGGGTGACTTTAATCACCCCGATATCTGCTGTGAGAGCAATATAGCGGTCCACAGACAATCCAGGAAGTTTTTGGAAAGTGTAGGGGACAATTTCCTGGTGCAAGTGCTGGAGGAACCAACTAGGGGAAAAGCTCTTCTTGACCTGCTGCTCACAAACAGGGAAGAAATAGTAGAGGAAGCAATAGTGGATGGGAACCTGGGAGGCAGTGACCATGAGATGGTCGAGTTCAGGATCCTGACACAAGGAAGAAAGGAGAGCAGTAGAATACAGAGCCTGGACTTCAGAAAAGCAGACTTTGACTCCCTCAGGGAACTGATGGGCAAGGTCCCCTGGGAGAATAACATGAGGGGGAAAGGAGTCGAGGAAAGCTGGCTGTATTTTAAAGACACCTTATTGAGGTTGCAGGAACAAACCATCCCGATGTGTAGAAAGAAAAGTAAATATGGCAGGCGACCAGCTTGGCTTAACAGTGAAATCCTTGCTCGTCTTAAACACAAAAAAGCAGCTTACAAGAAGTGGAAGATTGGACAAATGTCCAGGGAGGAGTATAAAAATATTGCTCAGGCATGCAGGAGTGAAATTAGGAAGGCCAAATCACACTTGGAGTTGCAGCTAGCTGGAGATGTTAGGAGTAACAAGAAGGGTTTCTTCAGGTATGTTAGCAACAAGAAGAAAGTCAAGGAAAGTGTGGGCCCCTTGCTGAATGAGGGAGGGAACCTTGTGACAGAGGATGTGGAGAAAGCTAGTGTACTCAATGCTTTTTTTGCCTCTGTCTTCACAGACAAGGGCAGCTCCCAGACAGCTGCACTCCGCAGCACGGTATGGGGAGGAGGTGACCAGCCCTCTGTGGAGAAAGAAGTAGTTCGGGACTATTTAGAAAAGCTGGACGAACACAAGTCCATGGGGCCGGATGCACTGCATCCGAGGGTGCTAAAGGAGTTGGCCGATGTGATTGCAGAGCCATTGGCCATTATCTTTGACAAATCATGGCAATCGGGGGAGGTCCCGGATGACTGGAAAAAAGCTAATGTAGTGCCCATCTTTAAAAAAGGGAAGAAGGAAGATCCGGGGAACTACAGGCCAGTCAGTCTCACCTCAATCCCTGGAAAAATCATGGAACAGGTCCTCAAGGAATCAATTCTGAACCACTTAAAGGAGGGGAAAGTGATCAGGAACAGTCAGCATGGATTCACCAAGGGCAAGTCATGCCTGACTAACCTAATTGCCTTCTATGATGAGATAACTGGCTCTGTGGATGAGGGGAAAGCAGTGGATGTGCTATTTCTTGACTTTAGCAAAGCTTTTGATACAGTCTCCCACAGTGTTCTTGCCAGCAAGTTAAAGAAGTATGGGCTGGATGAATGGACGGTAAGGTGGATAGAAAACTGGCTGGATGGTCGTGCTCAACGGGTAGTGATCAATGGCTCCATGTCTAGTTGGCAGCCGGTATCAAGTGGAGTGCCCCAAGGGTCGGTGCTGGGGCCGGTTTTGTTCAATATCTTCATCAACGACCTGGAGGATGGTGTGGACTGCACCCTTAGCAAGTTTGCAGATGACACTAAACTGGGAGGAGTGGTTGATACGCTAGAGGGTAGGGATCGGATACAGAGGGACCTAGACAAATTAGAGGATTGGGCCAAAAGAAATCTGATGAGGTTCAACAAGGAGAAGTGCAGAGTCCTGCACTTAGGACGGAAGAATCCCATGCACTGCTCCAGACTAGGGACCGAATGGCTGGGCAGCAGTTCTGCAGAAAAGGACCTAGGGGTTACAGTGGACGAAAAGCTGAATATGAGTCAACAGTGTGCCCTTGTTGCCAAGAAGGCTAACGGCATTTTGGGCTGTATAAGTAGGGGCATTTCCAGCAGATCGAGGGACGTGATTATTCCCCTCTATTCGGCACTGGTGAGGCCTCATTTGGAGTACTGTGTCCAGTTTTGGGCCCCACACTACAAAAAGGATGTGGATAAATTGGAAAGAGTCCAACGGAGGGCAACAAAAATGATTAGGGGGCTGGAGCACATGACTTATGAGGAGAGGCTGAGGGAACTGGGATTGTTTAGCCTGCAGAAGAGAAGAGTGAGGGGGGATTTGATAGCTGCTTTCAACTACCTAAAAGCGGGTTCCAAAGAGGCTGGATCTAGACTGTTCTCAGTGGTAGAAGATGACAGAACAAGGAGTAATGGTCTCAAGTTGCAGAGGGGGAGGTTTAGGTTGGATATTAGGAAAAACTTTTTCACTAGTAGGGTGGTGAAGCACTGGAATGGGTTACCTAGGGAGGTGGTGGAATCTCCTTCCTTAGAGGTTTTTAAGGTCAGGCTTGACAAAGCCCTGGCTGGGATGATCTAGTTGGGGTTGGTCCTGCTTTGAGCAGGGGGTTGGACTAGATGACCTCCTGAGGTCCCTTCCAACCCTGAGATTCTATGATTCTATGATTCTATGATTTGATAGCTGCTTTCAACTACCTAAAAGCGGGTTCCAAAGAGGATGGATCTAGACTGTTCTCAGTGGTAGAAGATGACAGAACAAGGAGTAATGGTCTCAAGTTGCAGAGGGGGAGGTTTAGGTTGGATATTAGGAAAAGCTTTTTCACTAGTAGGGTGGTGAAGCACTGGAATGGGTTACCTAGATAGGTGGTGGAATCTCCTTCCTTAGAGGTTTTTAAGGTCAGGCTTGACAAAGCCCTGGCTGGGATGATTTAGTTGGGGTTGGTCCTGCTTTGAGCAGGGGGTTGGACTAGATGACCTCCTGAGGTCCCTTCCAACCCTGAGATTCTATGATTCTATGATTCTATGATTCCGTCCTCCATGGTAGGACACTTTACCACGCCAGGCCAGTAGCAGGTACTCTGGTATCATTGCATGACAAAGCCTGGCAGTGTATGGTCCCGGTGTTTGCTGGCATTCAAGCAACATCCGTTCTTTCTCTGTCTGTGTTATCCTCATCAGAGTGATATCATTCATGGTAACCTGGTTGAAATATGGGAATTTAATTAAGGGGACATTCAGAAGTGGCCGTTCCTACTGGGCTGTTTGCCTGTGGCTGAAAAGAAATCCTCCCCGCAGTTAGCCAAGCAGGGGCGGGGGGGCATTGGCGCTGGGCTGTTTGCGTTTGGCTAGCAAGGATCTTCCCTGATACCAGCCACGCGGTGTTGGGAGAGGTAAAGCGATCATCCCAGCTAATTGGATTGTGGGGGGGCGGTTAGTTTGGTTTCTGCTGCTGCATGTTAACCCGAAAACCACAGCACTAAATGGCCAACTCAACGAGCTTTGCTTGGTATGGGAAAGGAGGGCGCTGCTGTTATGAAGGTTGCAGAAGCCGAAAGACTATGGCTTACCATGGCCGCCTGCAAGCCGAATTCTGTTGCCCGGCCCTGAGTGTGTGATCTCTAACACCAAAGCCGCAGCCACTCAATATAAGATGCAAAATGCGTCCTTGTACCGAAAGCACATGTGCTATGTAATGTGAATGGTGTTGTTCACCGTGAAAGAGTATACCCATTGTTCTGTAAAATGTATCTTTTAAAATACTTCTCTCCCTTTTTTTCCTCCCGCAGTTGCAAATGTTTCAAGCCTCCCCCTAGCATCTCCGTCCCAAAGGCTATCTCAGATAAGGCGGCGAAAAAAACACCTGCGCGATGAAATGTTCTCTGAGCTCATGCACTCCTCCCGCACTGAAAGAGCTCAGCAGAATGTGTGGAGGGACACAATAGCACAGTACAGGAAAGCGGCCAATGAACATGAGGACAGGAGCGATGATCGATATGAAAGGTGGTGGCAGGAAGATCAGAGGACGCAGGAGGCAATGCTGGGGCTACTGCGGGATCAAACTGACATGCTCCAGCGTCTGGTGGAGGTTCAGGAATGGCACAGAATCACAGACTGCCTCTGCAGCCCATGTGTAACCGCCCTCCCTCCTCCCCAAGTTCCATAGCCTCCTCACCCAGACTCCCAAAAACGCAGTGGGGAGGCTCCCGGCACCCAACCACTCAACCCCAGTGGACTGCCAAAGCAACAGAAGGCTGGAATTCAACAAGTTTTGAAGTGGCCTTTTCCTTCCCTCCTCCCCTCCTCCCACACCTCACCGGGGCTACCTTGTGAGTTATCTCCTTATTTTAATAATCAGTTGATAAAGGATACATGGTTTTTAAACGATAGAGACTTTATTTCCTTTGCAAGCAAGCTGTGCTCGAAGGGGGGAGGGTGGGTGTCTTACAGGGAATTAGAGTCAACCAAGGGGGCGGGTTTTCATCAAACAGAAACAAACAGAACAAACAGAACTGTCACACCGTAGCCTGGCCAGTCATGAAACTGGTTTTCAAAGCTTCTCTGATGCGCAACGCGCCCTGCTGTGCTCTTCTAATCACCCTGTTGTCTGGCTGCGCGTAATCAGCGGCCAGGCGATTTGCCTCAACCTCCCACCCAGCCATAAATGTCTCCCGCTTACTCTCACAAATATTGTGGAGCACACAGCAAGCAGCAATAACAATGGGAATATTGGTTTCTCTGAGGTCAGTGACTCTTCAAACATCCAAATGCACACTCCACCACCATTCTGCACTTGCTCAGCCTGTAGTTGAACAGCTCCTTACTACTGTCCAGGGCGCCTGTGTATGGCTTCATGAGCCAGGGCATTAGTGGGTAGGCTGGGTCCCCAAGGATCACTATAGGCATCTCCACACCCTCAACAGTTATTTTCTAGTCTGGGAAGTAAATACCATCCTGCAGCCGTCTAAACAGACCAGAGTTCGTGATGATGCGAGCGTCATGAACCTTTCCCGGCCATCCGATGTTGATGTTGGTGAAACGTCCCTTGTGATCCACCAGTGCTTGCAGCACCATTGAAAAGTACCCCTTTTGGTTAATGTACTGGCTGCCCTGGTGGTCCGGTCCCAGGATAGGGATATGCATTCCGTCTATCGCCCCACCACAGTTAGGGAATCTCATCGCAGCAAAACCATCTACTATGACCTGCACGTTTCCCAGAGTCACTATCCTTGATAGCAGCAGCTCAGTGATTGCGTTGGCTATTTGGAGCACAGCTGCCCCCACAGTAGATTTGCCCACTCCAAATTGACCGTTGTCAGGTGTTGCAAGCTTCCACAGGGCTATCACCACTCACTTCTGAATTGTCAGGGCTGCTCTCATCTTGGTATTCTTGCACTTCAGGGCAGGGGACAGCAAGTCACAAAGTTCCAGGAAAGTGCCCTTACGCATGCGAAAATTTCGCAGCCACCGAGAATCATCCCAGATCTGCAACACTATGTGGTCCACCAGTCTGCTTGTTTCCCGGGCCCAGAATCGGTGTTCCACGGCATGAGCCTGCCCCATTGCCACCAGGATCTCCCGTGCTTTGAGAGAAGTCTGTGTCCATGTCCTCCTCGCCTGGTTTTTCAGGTTCTGGTTCTGCATAAATTCCACAATAATGCATGAGGTGTTTACAATGGTCATAACTGTTGCGGTGATCTGAATGGGCTCCATGCTTGCCGTGCTATGGCGTCTGCTCAGGCAAGCCAGGGAAAAGGGCGCGAAATGATTGTCTGCCATTGCTTTCACGGAGGGAGGGAGGGAGGGAAGGAGGAAGGGTTGACTGACGACATTTACCCATAACCACCCGCGACAAAATTTTGGCCACATCAGGCATTGGGAGCTCAACCCAGAATTCAAATGGGCAGCAGGGACTGCGGGAACTGTGGGATAGCTACCCGCAGTGCACTGCTTGGAATGTCAACGCTTGCCCCGGTACTGTGGACGCACACCGCCAAATTAATGTGCTTAGTGGGACACACGCACTTGACTTTATACAATCTGTTCCCAAAAATTGACTTCTGTAAAATCAGAGTATTTTCGTAGTGTAGACATGGTCTGACAGGAGAAGCTCTCCTGTTGGCATAGAAATGCTCCCTTCCTGGCCTGGGTTAGCCCAAAGGACATATAGAGCTTGCTTATTATAGAAGCGTCTATTACTTTTTGTAATGTAAGATTGGAACTCATTTGTGTGTCTCTATGTTTACCTGTTTTAACCTTGTAAATAACTTGGTTATTTCCTTTTCCTAATTAATAAATCCTTCGATAGTTTAATATAGGATTGGCTACAAGTGCTGTCTGTGGACTGAGATCTAAAGTGTAGTTGACCTGGGCAAGTGTCTGGTCCTTTGGGACTGGGAGTGAGTCACAGTGTAAGGTCTATTACAAAAGCAGGTTTACCCGGTGGCAAGATAAATCGAAGTACCCAAGTGGCCTGTCTGTGACTCCGTGTTAAAGATGTTACCGTGCCGGAGGAGTTTACACTTGATAATTGGTTGGCGACATTTAAGTATAGAACTCACAGCCAATTTGGGGTTCTTAACAGTCTGCCCTGAGGTTGGTACCCATGCTTTTAATCCATTGCAGGACAGCTTGATACGTACCAGCACCCTGCAGACTACCGGGGATACCACGGAGGAGCCCAAGACAGAGATCCCTGCTATAAACAGCCAGTAGGAGAAGGGAGAGATGCGGCTGAGGGGTCCAGCTATTCACAAGCCAGGACCTGCTCGAGACTCCTCCAGTCTAGCCAGTCCTGTCAGCCAAACATGGACAAACCCGATGAAGGGGAAGGGACCTCGGGTAAGTCTGCGCATTTCCCCTTACAATGTTTACATTTAAAGATGGCGCCTGGCCCATGCCCAAGTTAACAAGACACAGATATAGACTTTCAATTATTTTATTTGTATGAGAAGAGGTAGCAGCACAGCAAACAGTGGCAGAGTTGGCATCTGCTTTTCAATCCTCTGTTGGCTCAGGTGGAGCAGGGCATGTGGAGCAGTTTGTTTATAGACATAGGGGTGTCCCTTGCATCCTCCAGAGAGATCTTGATGAAGCCCATGGAGATTGTGACCCAAGAACTCCTTGATGACAACTGGCATTCCTGGGTTGCAGGAAAGTCCTGATTCTGGTTTGTACATTCTGGGTCACCAAAAACATCATGTGAAATGACAGCTGGGGGCACACGGGTCATTAATAGCACTGTACAATGCATGTAAGGAGTTATTTATATATGCTGAAATTTGTTCTTAGATTCTGTATCAAGATATGAATCACCAGCAGCGGCAGAGAAACAGGTTTTCTGTTAGACAAAAGATGTTTATTCATCTTTTATTCATCTCTGTCAGGTTATTAATTCAGCATAAGTTGGCACAATGGATGCCAATTTACATACAAGTCAATGAAGAAATATAAAGTCAACAGGGCAGCAGCGCATAAGAAAAACAAAGCACAGGGATTATCCTGTCTCGGAATACAATGACCGTTGAAGATAGGCAAAGAAGAAACCTCCTTATCCTGCACCTAGGAAGTAAACAGGCAGTGCATTTACGTTCATGAAAATGGGGTATCAGCTGACCTTGGTTGAAATGCTGCAGAGGACTTTTGGGGATGAAACAGGAGGTTAACCTGTCAGTTAAGGTTAGGCTCTAGAAAGTGTATCATGATTTTGTTTTATATGTAACCTTTTGTTTCCAATATCTTTACTCACTAGCTCTTGAATCTTTGGTAATAACCGTATCCTTGTTTTCACTGTAAGTATAGCTAAGTGGTGTGACATTAAGCAAGATGCTGATCCTGAGTTGGATCACACAAGCCGGTGTGTACACTCTCATTGCTCTATGCTCAGACCACGGGAATAGGGACTGAAATTTTATTGTTTCATGCAACTGAAATTCCTCCCCCCTGCCCCCGCTTCCGGCAGGCAGTACTCACTGTGCCTGGGGCTACAGAGCAGTACTGTGCAGAGATGGTCCAAAGTTGAAGTGTCAATAAGCATTTCTTATTAGCAGTGATTATGGGAATCAGGGAAGGAAGTTTTGAAATGTATCTTTCCCTATCTCTAATGACTGTAAATCCAACAGTACATCTGTCTGTTTATATCAGCAGCTGCTGCCTAGGCCTTGAAGGGGTCCCCTTCACAACCAGAGACCACCTGACCCTGAGGAGGAGGAGAACGAAGAGGACTATCGAGGACATGTTCAGTGAGATCCTGCAGCCAGGGCTGCACTGGATTGCAAACAAAGGGCCTGGAGGCCAACATGGTAGACGGCCTGGGGAAGGACAGAACGGACAGGAAAAAGGTCCAGGAATCCCAGTAGGGCCAGGAAAGGGAGATGCACAGGCCCTGGTTCTCATGGGGGACATCAATCACTCTGACATCTGCTGGGGGAGCAATACAGCGGTGCACAGACAATCCAGGAAGTTTTTGGAAAGTGTTGGGGACAATTTCCTGGTGCAAGTGCTGGAGGAACCAACTAGGGGCCGTGCTCCTCTTGACCTGCTGCTCACAAACAGGGAAGAATTGGTAGGGGAAGTAGAAGTGGGTGGTAACTTGGGCAGCAGTGACCATGAGATGGTCGAGTTCAGGATCCTGACACAAGGAAGAAAGGAGAGCAGTAGAATACAGAGCCTGGACTTCAGAAAAGCAGACAGACTCCCTTAGGGAACTGATGGACAGGATCCCCTGGGAGGCTAATATGAGAGGGAAAGGAGTCCTTGACAGCTGGCTGTATTTTAAAGAAGCCTTATTGAGGTCAGAGGAACAAACCACCCCGATGTGCAGAAAGAATAGCAAATATGGCAGGCGACCAGCTTGGTTTAACAGAGAAATCTCCAGTGAGCTTAAACTCAAAAAGGAAGCTTACAAGAAGTGGACACTTAGACAGATGACTAGGAAGGGGTATAAAAGTATTGCTACAGCATGCAGGGGTGTGATCAGGAAGGCCGAGGCACAATTGGAGTTGCAGCTAGCAAGGGATGTGAAGGGTAACAAGGGTTTCTACAGGTATGTTAGCAACAAGAAGGTGGTCAGGAAAAGTGTGAGACCCTCACTGAGTGGGGGAGTGTAGCAGGGCACTGGTGGGAAAGCCTCAGTCAGCTCCTGCCACCCCAGCCCCAGTCAGGGGAAATAGCCTCGGTTTGCCTAATCACTGACTGCACCTGCCAGCCTCATTAGGCAGGAGCTATAAGGCTGGGAGGAAGGGAGTGAAGGGGGCGGGGAGCAGAGACCAGGAGGGAAGGGAGGCCCAGGGACAGGTAGGAGCCTGCTACTCTGTTGCTGACCAGGCCTGCGTTAGGCCAAACCATTGTAAATAGCCTGTAGATAGTAGGACACTGGTGGTGGGAAATGGACACAAATAAAGAGCACGGGAGTTGCACCAGCTGGTGTTCACACCTCAGCTGCTAGAAGAGGGCCTCACCCTCCCTGACTGAGCTAACCTCGTTATCTCTAGCCTGACTCTTCCCTGCATATTTATATCTGCCCCTGGACATTTCCACTGCTTGCATCTGACAAAGTGGGTATTCACCCACAAAAGCTTATGCTTCAATACGTCTGTTAGTCTATAAGGTGCCACAGGACCCTTTGTCACTTCTACAGATCCAGACTAACACGGGGACCCCTCTGGTACTTGACACCAGCTGGGAGTGTCTCTGAGTCTGTGAGGAGCGGGGCCAAGGGGCTGGATATGCAGGGGCGCAGTGGACACCCGTTACACGTGAGGGCTTGTCTGGGATCTGAAGCGACGGCCAGGGAGTGGCAACCCGAGAATGGCAACACCAGGAAAGGGAGATGCAGTGGCTCGCTAAGCAGCAGGAAGACCCTGCAGGCCTTCCAGCAGTCCCACCAGGCCGAGTGACAGGCCTTACTCATCTGGCAGGCTGAGCAACAAAAGACCCTCCAGGGATTCATCCGGGAGCAGGCCAGTTTACAGCAGCAGGTCCTGCACCGATGGGTGAGTCCCCAGAGAGGTGATGGCAGCCGCGCGCCAGGGCTGGGACTCTGTAAAATGGGTCTGGCTGACAACCCCGACACCTTCCTGTGCACTTGTGAATGGGTAGCCCTGGGCGCCGGATGGGACAAGGTGACCTGGGCCCTAAGATTTGCTCCCTATCTGGCCGGAGAGCCGCAGGCGGCCTACATGGCCTGGAGTAATGAACAGGCTGAAGATTACGAGGCGGTGAAGGTGGCTGACCTGGACCGGATGGGACTGTCTGCAGAGAAGTACAGGCAAAAGTTTCACCCCAAGCTTTTGCCCAAAAATTTACGGACTGGGTCATGCGGTGGTTAAGGCCAGACACCCAGACAGCGGGAGAGATAATGGGCCGGGTGATTCTGGAGCAATTTGTGCAGGGCCTCCTGGAAAACATGCAAGTCTGGGTCCGGCGGCACCAGCCGAGTACGATGGAGGCCGCAGGTAAACTGACTGAGGAATACGCCAAGGCAGACTTTCCTCAAAGTGATGGGTGGACAGGCCGGGACCTGGACTCGGGGAAGAAATTACAAGATCCTCCCTCCCCCTTTCCCCTCCCCCCGCCCCCTCCCGGCCCGGGAGGAACTCGGAGAAAAAGAAGGAGGAGGCTAAGGGAGCCCCTAGTTGCCCGGGCCAGTTGGTCTGCTGGTGATGTGGGCGGCCGGGACACAAAAGCCTAGATTGCCCAGAAATGGAGTGTGGGCTAGCCTGGGGAAGGACAGAATGGACAGGAAAAAGGTCCAGGAATCCCAGTAGGGCCAGGAAAGGGAGATGCACAGGCCCTGGTTCTCATGGGGGACGTCAATCACTCTGACATCTGCTGGGAGAGCAATACAGCAGTGCACAGACAATCCTGAATTCTGTGGTTGGACGAATGGTGGAGGGAGGAAGCAGGGGCGAGGACTAGCCACCATCCCTGTGCGGCTGAGGAGGAACCCCAGAGGGACTTAGTGGACCTGGCCTCGGCCCGCTCCCTCATTCAAAGGAGGGTGGGGAAGCCCTAGTGGTTGATCCCCGGAGCAAGAATGATGCGTAAGTGGAGATTGGAGGCCCTGCCCCGTGGCCCAGGTGCCCCTGGAGTTTGAGGGACGGTTTGCCTGGCAACAGGTAGAGTGATACTGGGGACAGATTGGGGCCCCTTCCCAAAGGCATAGCGGGGGATGCGACAGCAGAAAAAGGGTGGAGACCCCCTTGAAGGGAAGGGAAGCCCCTATGCCCCCCCACCCCATCCCAGTTAGGCAGGAAAAGGCCGGGGTAGAGACTGTCAAATCGTGGAAGTCAACGAATGGCTACGCAGATGGTGTTGGAGAGAAGGGTTTGGATTCTTTGATCATGGGATGGTGTTCCAAGAAGAAGGAGTGCTAGACAGAGACAGGCTCCACCTGACGAAGAGAGGGAAGAGCATCTTTGGAAGCAGGCTGGCCAACCTAGTGAGGAGGGCTTTAAACTAGGTTCACCGGGGGAAGGAGACCAAAGCCCCGAGGTAAGTGGGGAAGTGAGATACCGGGAGGAAGCACAAGTAGGTGAGTGCAAGAGGGGAGGGCTCCTGCCCCATACTGGAACAGCAGGACGATCAGTGAGTTATCTTAAATGCCTACACACAAATGCAAGAAGCCTGGGGAACAAGCAGGGAGAACTGGAAGTCCTGGCACAGTCAAGGAATTATGATGTAATTGGAATAACAGAGACTTGGTGGGATAACTCACACGATTGGAGTACTGTCATGGATGGATATAAACTGTTCAGGAAGGATAGGCAGGGCAGAAAAGGTGGGGGAGTTGCGTTGTATGTAAGAGGGCAGTATGACTGCTCAGAGCTTCAGTATGAAACTGCAGAAAAACCTGAGAGTCTCTGGATTAAATTGAGAAGTGTGAGCAACTAGGGTAATGTCGTGGTGGGAGTCTGCTACAGACCACCAGACCAGGGGGATGAGGTGGACGAGGCTTTCTTCCAGCAACTAACAGAAGTTGCTAGATCACAGGCCCTGGTTCTCATGGGTGACTTTAATCACCCCGATATCTGCTGGGAGAGCAATACAGCGGTGCACAGACAATCCAGGAAGTTTTTGGAAAGTGTAGGGGACAATTTCCTGGTGCAAGTGCTGGAGGAACCAACTAGGGGAAAAGCTCTTCTTGACCTGCTGCTCACAAACAGGGAAGAAATAGTAGAGGAAGCAATAGTGGATGGGAACCTGGGAGGCAGTGACCATGAGATGGTCGAGTTCAGGATCCTGACACAAGGAAGAAAGGAGAGCAGTAGAATACAGAGCCTGGACTTCAGAAAAGCAGACTTTGACTCCCTCAGGGAACTGATGGGCAAGGTCCCCTGGGAGAATAACATGAGGGGGGAAGGAGTCGAGGAAAGCTGGCTGTATTTTAAAGACACCTTATTGAGGTTGCAGGGACAAACCATCCCGATGTGTAGAAAGAAAAGTAAATATGGCAGGCGACCAGCTTGGCTTAACAGTGAAATCCTTGCTCGTCTTAAACACAAAAAAGCAGCTTACAAGAAGTGGAAGATTGGACAAATGTCCAGGGAGGAGTATAAAAATATTGCTCAGGCATGCAGGAGTGAAATTAGGAAGGCCAAATCACACTTGGAGTTGCAGCTAGCTGGAGATGTTAGGAGTAACAAGAAGGGTTTCTTCAGGTATGTGAGCAACAAGAAGAAGGTCAGGGAAAGTGTGGGCCCCTTACTGAATGAGGGAGGGAACCTAGTGACAGAGGATGTGGAGAAAGCTAGTGTACTCAATGCTTTTTTTGCCTCTGTCTTCACAGACAAGGGCAGCTCCCAGACAGCTGCACTCCGCAGCACGGTATGGGGAGGAGGTGACCAGCCCTCTGTGGAGAAAGAAGTAGTTCGGGACTATTTAGAAAAGCTGGACGAACACAAGTCCATGGGGCCGGATGCACTGCATCCGAGGGTGCTAAAGGAGTTGGCCGATGTGATTGCAGAGCCATTGGCCATTATCTTTGACAAATCATGGCAATCGGGGGAGGTCCCGGATGACTGGAAAAAAGCTAATGTAGTGCCCATCTTTAAAAAAGGGAAGAAGGAAGATCCGGGGAACTACAGGCCAGTCAGTCTCACCTCAGTCCCTGGAAAAATCATGGAACAGGTCCTCAAGGAATCAATTCTGAACCACTTAAAGGAGGGGAAAGTGATCAGGAACAGTCAGCATGGATTCACCAAGGGCAAGTCATGCCTGACTAACCTAATTGCCTTCTATGATGAGATAACTGGCTCTGTGGATGAGGGGAAAGCAGTGGATATGCTATTTCTTGACTTTAGCAAAGCTTTTGATACAGTCTCCCACAGTGTCCTTGTCAGCAAGTTAAAGAAGTATGGGCTGGATGAATGGACGGTAAGGTGGATAGAAAACTGGCTGGATGGTCGTGCTCAACGGGTAGTGATCAATGGCTCCATGTCTAGTTGGCAGCCGGTATCAAGTGGAGTGCCCCAAGGGTCGGTGCTGGGGCCGGTTTTGTTCAATATCTTCATCAACGACCTGGAGGATGGTGTGGACTGCACCCTTAGCAAGTTTGCAGATGACACTAAACTGGGAGCAGTGGTTGATACGCTGGAGGGTAGGGACAGGATACAGAGGGACCTAGACAAATTAGAGGATTGGGCCAAAAGAAATCTGATGAGGTTCAACAAGGAGAAGTGCAGAGTCCTGCACTTAGGACGGAAGAATCCCATGCACTGCTCCAGACTAGGGACCGAATGGCTGGGCAGCAGTTCTGCAGAAAAGGACCTAGGGGTTACAGTGGACGAAAAGCTGAATATGAGTCAACAGTGTGCCCTTGTTGCCAAGAAGGCTAACGGCATTTTGGGCTGTATAAGTAGGGGCATTTCCAGCAGATCGAGGGACGTGATTATTCCCCTCTATTCGGCACTGGTGAGGCCTCATTTGGAGTACTGTGTCCAGTTTTGGGCCCCACACTCCAAGAAGGATGTGGATAAATTGGAAAGAGTCCAACGGAGGGCAACCAAAATGATTAGGGGGCTGGAGCACATGACATATGAGGAGAGGCTGAGGGAACTGGGATTGTTTAGCCTGCAGAAGAGAAGAGTGAGGGGGGATTTGATAGCTGCTTTCAACTACCTAAAAGCGGGTTCCAAAGAGGATGGATCTGGACTGTTCTCAGTGGTAGAAGATGACAGAACAAGGAGTAATGGTCTCAAGTTGCAGAGGGGGAGGTTTAGGTTGGATATTAGGAAAAACTTTTTCACTAGTAGGGTGGTGAAGCACTGGAATGGGTTACCTAGGGAGGTGGTGGAATCTCCTTCCTTAGAGGTTTTTAAGGTCAGGCTTGACAAAGCCCTGGCTGGGATGATCTAGTTGGGGTTGGTCCTGCTTTGAGCAGGGGGTTGGACTAGATGACCTCCTGAGGTCCCTTCCAACCCTGAGATTCTATGATTCTATGATTCTAAGGTCCCCTGGGAGAATAACATGAGGGGGAAAGGAGTCGAAGAAAGCTGGCTGTATTTTAAATAATCCTTACTGAGGTTGCAGGAACAAACCATCCCGATGTGTAGAAAGAAAAGTAAATATGGCAGGCGACCAGCTTGGCTTAACAGTGAAATCCTTGCTCGTCTTAAACACAAAAAAGCAGCTTACAAGAAGTGGAAGATTGGACAAATGTCCAGGGAGGAGTATAAAAATATTGCGCAGGCATGCAGGAGTGAAATTAGGAAGGCCAAATCACACTTGGAGTTGCAGCTAGCCGGAGATGTTAGGAGTAACAAGAAGGGTTTCTTCAGGTATGTGAGCAACAAGAAGAAGGTCAGGGAAAGTGTGGGCCCCTTACTGAATGAGGGAGGGAACCTAGTGACAGAGGATGTGGAGAAAGCTAGTGTACTCAATGCTTTTTTTGCCTCTGTCTTCACAGACAAGGTCAGCTTCCAGGCGGCTGCACTGGAAAAAAGCTAATGTAGTGCCCATCTTTAAAAAAGGGAAGAAGGAAGATCCGGGGAACTACAGGCCAGTCAGTCTCACCTCAGTCCCTGGAAAAATCATGGAACAGGTCCTCAAGGAATCAATTCTGAACCACTTAAAGGAGGGGAAAGTGATCAGGAACAGTCAGCATGGATTCACCAAGGGCAAGTCATGCCTGACTAACCTAGGTCCCTTCCTGAGGTCCCTTCCAACCCTGATATTCTATGATTCTATGATTCTATGACCAAAATCCCCAGGGGACAACAGAGAAAATCCCTAGACAACAAAGCCAGAGTGAAGAGGGGAGAACAGTAGAAGGCGAGGGACCGAGGTAACGTCCCATTGTAGAACCCCCAGGAAATAGACCTGAGGACGAGATGCGGGAGGGCCCCAGGGAATGCCTGGAGGGGGAACCTCTAGGCAGGGCCAGCCAGACCCTCCCTGGACCGGATGACTACACAGGAGGCCCCGGGAGGCCGGGGCAAAGCACAGACCCACCGGCTCCTCCTCCAGACGAAAAGGGGGAGCAACTGGGTGACTGAAAGGCTTCGACTGGTGCAAGGACCTTTGGGGCAGGCCACCCCCTACCCAGTGTGCCTTTTGTGGCTGGGGGAGGACCAACCCAGTGAGGAAGACCCCAGGGACCTCCCAGTGGGCGACATTAGGCTTCCCAGGAGCAACCTCCCAGGCAGGGCGAGAAGGGGCCAGATCAGGCCCCCTCTGGCGTTTGCTTAAGGTGGGAGGTGTGTGACAGGGCGCTGCTAGAGAGGCCTTAATCAGCTCCTGCCACCCCAGCCCCAGTCACGGTAAATGGATGTGGCTGGGTAAATAGCCTAGATTTGCCTAATAACTGACTGCACCTGCCAGCCTCATTAGGCAGGAGCTATAAGGCTGGGAGGAAGGGAGTGAAGAGGTGGGGGAGCAGAGACCAGGAGGGAAGGGAGGCCCAGGGACAGGTAGGAGCCTGCTACTCTGTTGCTGACCAGGCCAAGTCATTGTAAATAGCCTGTAGATAGTAGGACACTGGTGGTGGGAAACAAATAAAGAGCACGGAGCTGCACCAGCTTGGAGTGTCCCTGACTCTGTGAGGAGTGGGGCCAAGGGGATGGATATGCAGGGGCGCAATTGGCACCCGCTACAGGGAAGCAACCTAGTGACAGAGGATGTGGAGAAAGCTGAAGTACTCAATGCTTTTTTTGCCTCTGTCTTCACAGACAAGGTCAGCTCCCAGACTGTTGCACTGGGCAGCATGATATGGGGGGAGGTGAGAAGCCCTCAGTGGTGAAAGAACAGGTTAAGGACTATTTAGAAAACACGGACATGCACAAGTCCATGGCTGAGGGAGTTGGCTGATGTGATTGCAGAGCCATTGGCCATTATCTTTGAAAACTCATGGCTATCGGCGGAGGTCACGGATGACTGGAAAAAGATCAATATAGTGCCTATCTTTAAAAAAGGGAAGAAGGAGGATCTGGGGAACTACAGACCGGTCAGTTTCACCTCAGTCCCTGGAAAAAACATGGATTAGGTCCTCAAGGAATCCATTTTGAAGCACTTGGAGGAGAGGAAGGTGATCAGGAACAGTCAACGTGGATTCACCAAGGGGAAGTCATGCCTGACCAACCTGATTGCCTTCTATGATGAACTGGCTCTGTGGATGTGGGGAAAAGCGGTGGATGTGATATACCTTGACTTTAGCAAAGCTTTTGATATGGTCTCCCGCAGTATTCTTGTCAGCAAGTTAAAGAAGTATGGGCTGGATGAATGGACTATTTTCGCTGGCTAGATCATCGGGCTCAATAGGTAGTGATCAATGCTCAATGCTGCTCAATGTCTAGTTGGCAACCGGTATCAAGCGGAGTGCCCCAGGGGTTGGTCCTGGGGCCAGTTTTATTCAACATCTTCATTAATGATCTGGATGATTGGATGGATTACACCCTCAGCAAGTTCGCAGATGACACTAATCTGTGAGGAGAGGTAGATATGCTGGAGGGTAGGGATAGAGGCCAGAGTGACCTAGACAAAGTGGAGGATTGGGCCAAAAGAAATCTGATCAGGTTGAACAAGGTCAAGTTCAGAGTCCTGCATTTAGGACAGAAGAATCCCATGCACTGCTACAGGCTGGGGATCAACTGTCTAAGCGTCAGTTCGGCAGAAAAGGACCGGGGAATTACAGTGGACGAGAAGCTGGATATGAGTCAACAGTGTGCCCTTGCTGTCAAGAAGGCTAATGGCATACTGGGCTGCATTAGTAGGAGCATTGCCAGCAAATTGAGAGACGTGATTATTCTCCTCTATTCCACACTGGTGAGGCCACATCTAGAGTTTTGGGCCCGCCACTCCAGAAAGAATGTGAACAATTTGGAGAGAGTCCAGCGGAGGGCAACGAAAATGATTAGGGGGCTGGGGCACATGACTTATGAGGAGAGGCTGAGGGAACTGGGCTTATTTAGTCTGCAGAAGAGAAGAGTGAGGGGGGATTTGATAGTAGCCTTCAACTACCTGAAGGGGGGTTCCAAAGAGGATGGAGCTCGGCTGTTCTCAGTGGTAGCAGATGACAGAACAAGGAGTAATGGTCTCAAGTTGCAGAGGGGGAGGTTTAGGTTGGATATTAGGAAAAAACTATTTCACTAGGAGGGTGGTGAAGCACTGGAATGGGTTACCTAGGGAGGTGGTGGAATCTCCATCCTTGGAGGTTTTTACGTCCCGGCTTGACAAAGCCCTGGCTGGGATGATTTAGTTTGGGTTGGTTCTGCTTTGAGCAGGGGGTTGGACTAGGACCTCCTGAGATCTCTTCCAACCCTAATCTATGATTCTATAATGGATCTTCTCAAGCAGAAAACCAAAATGCAGACTCTGGTCGACCTGCAGGTCCAACAATCATGGACTCTGCACTGTTTGCACTCCTTAGAGAACTCTTTGGTTGCAGCTCCCTACAGCCCCCAACATTCCACATGGCATCACAGGCTGCATCCTTACTTCAACCACTCCATGCCAGGGGACAGCAAGGAAAACCACAGCTTCACATTCAGTGACCTGTGAGAACCACTGATGGTGTATTACATTTGTGCAATGAAATGGGCAGAAATGTTTGTTGTTTTCCCAATTTTAAAGTTCTGTCTTCCTCATTTATGTTTAAAGTTTGTATTGCATTGCCTGGCTTGTTTGGGGTTTTGTGCACATTTGTTTTCTGCACTGTTTTGGACATTCAATACATTTCTAGTTTTTGAAAATAAAATTGTATTTAATAGTTCACAACCCATGTTGCAGAATGCATAGCAGTACTCAAACCCCCCAGGACTTGTAAACGTACAGCACCACAGAACTCAGGTTCAAGAAAACACCCAGTCATCTTTATAAGCGTAAAGCAACACTGCATAATTCAGCAAAACACAGAGTGTAATATTTATAAATGTGCAGCCAGCACTACACAATTCCTTCAGCAGCCCTAACAGCACCCAAACCTTCTAGGGCAGAGAACACTTCAGCTCAGGACATTAATGTGGCTCTTTCAAAGCCTCCCTCAACCACATAGCTCCGGGTTGTAATGCCCCTTGTTCCAGCAGACAGCTGCTCCACTTTCACCCTCTATCCCAGCAGCTGCTGTCCCTGCTTTGCCTCACAGCTATAGGGCAGGACACGACAGGTAGCTAAACAGTTGGGATATTTTTCTCCCCGAGATCCGATGTAGAGAGTGAACAATGCAGCGTCCCTGCAATCTACCGACGGATCCACCAACATTCAACTGTCCTGTGCAGAGCTGGTAGTTGAATCGTTCCTTGCGGTGCTGTTGAGGCAGCTGGTGTATGGCTTGATGAGTCAGGGGAGCAAAGAATAGGCTGGATCCCACAGCATCGCTATTGGCATTTCAATAACAGCCAATGGTAATCTGCTGGTTGGGAAAGCATGTCTCTACTTACAGCCCTCTGAAAGATGCAAGTGTCATGTATCTTCCGCAATCAGCCCACACCACACTGATATCAGTGAAGCATCCCCCGTGATCCACCAACACTTGCATAACCATGGAAAAGTCGCCCTTTCTGTTGATGTACTCTGTGGCAAGGTGGGCTTGTGCCAAAATAGGGATGTGTGTTCCATCAATCTCCCCACCACAGTTAGGGACCCCAGTTCCTGCAAATCCATCCACTATGTCCTGTACAGTCTCAAAAGTCAAAGGCCTATGTAGCAGGACACAATTAATGGCCCCACACACTTGCATGACAATTGCCCCCAGTGTGGATTTTCCAACTCCAAAATGATTTCCCACTGATCTGTAGCAATCTGGCATTGCAAGCTTCCAGGGTGTGATTACCACTCGCTTCTCAAATGTCAGAGTGCAATTCTCATTCTGGTGTCCCTGTGCAGGAGGGCTGGGGTGAACTCAGCACACAGATCATAGTATCATAGAAAATCAGGGTTGGAAGGAACCTCATGAGGTTCTAGTCCAACCCCCTGCTCAAAGCAGGACCAACCCCAACTAAATCAGGAATGTGGCCTTTCCCAACAGTTCTGCAGCCACTGCTTGTCTCAAACCTGCATTACAATTCGATTCCCCCGGTTGGTGTTTGTTTCTTAGGACCAAACATGGTGCTTGACCTTCTGTTTCTGCTCCATGAATGCCACCAATAACCTTGAATTGTTTTTTGCAACAAACTGTCCTCCAAGTAATTCTCATGTCCCCTGTTGCTGTGGTACATCCTGCAAATACAGGAGAATTGTCCAGCCTAAGAATGGTGCAGAGGTCTGCAGGCTCCATGCTTCTGTCAGAGATGGTGGCCTGTATTCTCTGCCATACCTCATTTACATAACAACTGTGTTTTTTGCTGTCATCTGCTGGAGAGCAAGAGTAGTCAACTGAGAAAGGCACTACCTCATTTACCCTATTAACTGAAGGTAGTTTGGGGACATTGGGTACAAACTGGGTAAGTTCTGTACTTGGGGCTGATATTTTGGAGATTACCCTGTTGGGAACCACCTGGGCAAAGTCTGGCCAATGAGAGGGTACAGGGTCACTCTGAGGAATGCTTATGTTTGCAAAGGTGGGGTAACAGAACCAAGGTTTCAAGGGCTGGAGATTGCATGTGTCCGGTTGTTGTTAGGAATACTTTTTAATTCTACACCAAAAAATTAAAAATTATACACACAATAGTTTAAAATTCTGCATATTGTATTTGTCAAAATAATACTATATAATAATGCCAGTTTAAATTATTTTGGTAATTTATTTCAAAATATCTGTCAGCAAGTAAGTCTGTAACAATACAGACATACCCAAAATTTCCCCCCTGAGTTGAGAGTTAAAGAAACTACTGTGACAACCCAGTTCCTGCTTCTCTGCCCCTTCCCCCAAAGAGCCCATCTGGGAGGCCAGACACTCACCCCCCTGGCCCCTAGAGCTCAGCTGCAAGCCCCCCCTGGCCCAGACACTCATACTCTGTACCCCCCCTCCCCGAGCTCAGTTGCAGGGCCCTCCTGGCCCAGAACTTCCCGCCCCCCCAGAGCCCAGCCATGGCCACCCGCAGCCCAGACACTCCCACCCAGAGGCCATCTGCAGGGACCCCCCAGCCCAGACACTCACACCCCTGACCCCCAGAGCCTAGGGATCCAGAGGGAGAAACAGCCTGATGCTGGGTCCCAGGCTTGCACGGAGTGTCCTGCGTGCTGTTGCCTCTTTCCTTTAGGGCATGCTGGGAATGGCAGCTGCTGAGGACCCTCCACTTTCCTCCCCCTCCCTTGTCTTCTATTTGCAAGCTGGGCTCTGCTGGCTCCAGTGGCTCCTAGTGGTGGCAAACAGCTCTGCAGTCAATTTTAGTGGGGGAAATTCTGCATGCACAACATTAATTTCTGCAAAATTCTGCATTGCGCAGTGGTGCAGAATTCCCCTAGGGTAACTTTTGTGGGTGGAAGGGACTCTGATGTGTCTGTTAGGTCATTAATTCCCTTGTATCTGAAAGAGATGAGCTGAGAGCTATAGCGGTTTTATATGGGCAGAGCTCAGCAGTGACAAGCAGAGGTCAGACCCCGGGAGCAGTTCCAGCCACTGAGCCAGCAAGAGAGCAGTGGAGAGACCAAACCACCAGTGGTGCCTTCCAGCAGGAGAGCAGCAGACTGAGCTGGTTGGAGCATTTCAGTGGGAGCGGAGGAGTTTGCAGCTTGGTCTATATCAGCCAAAAGACTCTGGTGAGGCCTCACTGCTGAGATCATGAGAGCAGGACAGGGGTAGAGCTCCAGAGCTGCCTAAGAAACAGGGACCCTGATTTGCTGGACTCCTGTGGGTGGGGGCTTGGGAGGCAGAACAAACAGCATCAGCCACTCAGGGTCCAAATGTTTGGAACTGTGACTTACGCACCCTGAGGCCATAGGTGGTGGAAGGTGTTAAATTGTGAACGTTTGTCCCAGGTCACCCTGGCCCGTCTCTTTACTTCCCCAATACAATTCTTTTCTCGAAAGCTGGTTGATGTGCTTGTGAGTGGGGGCAGATTTGTAGCGCCCTGCGCGGATACAGATTTATAGCAGCGGAAAGGAGGAGCATGTTGGGCCGCTGCTCACAGGAGCCAGTGCCCCGCGCGGCATGGCTGTATTGCCCACAGCCCCGCTCACTGGGCAGGCACCAGGCTCACTGGCAGCTATCCCTGGTCGCACTTGTGTGTTCAAGCGGCGTGCAGGAGATGTGGAGTGCTGCATGGAAGGGACTCCTGTCTGGGGGGCGTGGCACCACTTGAACACATGAGTGCAATCAGGGTAGCTGTCGGTGAGCTTGGTGCCTGCCCCAGTGGGCGGGGCTGTAGGCAGTACAGCCACGCCAGAGGAGCTGCCCTCGCGGAAAGGTGACCTGACATGCTGCTCCTTTCACCTCGGTGATTTCTGGTAGAGCCCTACAGCTCCGTGGATACCAATTTATATCCACAGATAGCCACATCCGCTGCTATCAATTTGTGTCCATGCCGATTTGCCTAGCAAAGGCACCCAGAGTGGACTTAGGTTCCCAAATTACTGCATGGGAGCCCAAGCCAAAATTAAGAAAATTGTAGCGAATCCCTTACAAATAAGGACCTGGCACTTGTTGCTGCCAACATATTGGCAGACGGGTTACGTTATACAGAACTACTCACATATTTTCTGTACATACATCTCATAACTATTATGATGATCAGTGTGACACAGGCTTTCAGCAGAGACCTTTCCTGACTCTTTTGGTGAATCCAGGGGATCCTTGTACCCCCTTTGTGCCCCCTGCCAGTTGTCATCTAGAGGTCCTGGGGTCACAGTGAGTCCGCACAGTGCTGATGGAAGCTGCCAAGGATGCATGTGCATGAGCTATATACAAACTTCAGCAACTATATGCTGATGTAAATTGTGTCGACCAAAGTCTGTAGTGTAGACGTGACCTCAGTCTGTAAAGCAGGTGAACGATGGTGGTGTGAGGCCTTGGTTAACGAGGGTTGTGATGCACTCAGAAATAGTGAAAAGAGTCACTACGAGTTCTGGGATTAGATCTGGGTTTGTAGCTCAGTGCACCTGCCCCTAAGGTGCCAGGTTGTTCATGGGGAGGGAGGCTCTTGGTCTCTCTCCCAATTCCTGACACCTCACATGTTGTGCAGGGATGTGTGACAGACCCGATGCATCAGTGCCATGCACGAGGTCAGACACTTGGCAAGTCTGTGCTGTCTCCCTGGCCTGCACAGCACTTTCCTCCCTTGGCTCCTCTGGCCTAATGAATCAACTCCCTCTGCCAGGCCTGTGTTTGGGCTCTCACCTCCTATCCTGTCCCTTCTGCCCCTCTGCCAGGAACTCAGCTGCCAGCCCTCTCCGTTTCCTTGCCCACCCTTCCTCCTTGGTGCTGATGGGATATACGCTTAAGGCCTGGGTTTAGGAAGCTGGGGGGAGGGGTGTTTGTGTGTTCAAATAGCTCGTAACCTGGTGTGGGCAAGTTCTTCCAGCAGAGACTCCCATAGGAAAATGCTGACTTCCAGCATGTGATGCATCCGATTTGCACAGCACCACTGAATGGAGCGGCAGCCGTGAGCGCTTGGTACGTCTAGAAACCAGGCCTACATCTCTGGCCAGCATGTTCAGACTCGGGAACCTCAAGTCACCACCTACAGCCAGTAGGCACCCAGATACGAAGCTTCATTTTCAGAGGAGTGACGTACGCTCAGCTCCCTCTGCCTCTGACCTCGGGAGACATTGTGGGAGCTCAGCACTACTGCAAATCGGCTACTGAGTTAGGTGGCTAAATATGGACCTGAGGGTAGATTTTCTATGGCACCAATGGCAGCTAGGCCCAGTTCACCTGCGCAGGGAGTTGGGCCTCATCGGTCATTTGTGTCTTTGAAGATCTCCCACTATGAGCCTAACGTTCAGCTCCCCAAGTGGAGCAGATTGTCCTTTCTTCTGAAGGGCCTCAAGCCTGGACCGGCAGCAGACTGCAGCGGTCATCTCCAGGGTTCCAGAGGAAGGATCCTCCCTCCTCAGTCATTCGTTAGCATGTGGGTCCCCCTATTTTTACATGGTTGTTCCACTCAAATGCTCCAGAGCCCTCATTGACCATGCACCACTGGGTCTCTACTGACCACCCGTCCCCAGGGCCCTCATTGACCACCCATCCTCAGGGCCCTCATTGACCACCCATCCCCAGGGCCCTCAATGACCACCCATCCTCAGGGCCCTCATTGACCACCCGTCCCCAGGGCCCTCATTGACCACCCGTCCCCAGGGCCCTCATTGACCACCCATCCTCAGGGCTCTCATTCACAATCCATCCTCAGGGCCCTCATTGACCACCCGTCCCCAGGGCCCTCATTGACCACCCGTCCCCAGGGCCCTCATTGACCACCCATCCTCAGGGCCCTCATTGACCACCCATCCTCAGGGCCCTCATTGACCACCCGTCCTCAGGGCCCTCATTGACCACCCGTCCCCAGGGCCCTCATTGACCACCCGTCCTCAGGGCCCTCATTGACCACCCGTCCCCAGGGCCCTCATTGACCACCCATCCTCAGGGCTCTCATTCACCATCCATCCTCAGGGCCCTCATTGACCACCTGTCCCCAGGGCTCTCATTGACCACCCGTTCTCAGGGCCCTCATTGACCACCTGTCCCCAGGGCCCTCATTGACCACCCGTTCTCAGGGCCCTCATTGACCACCCGTCCCCAGGGCCCTCATTGACCACCCGTCCTCAGGGCCCTCATTGACCACCCATCCCCAGGGCTCTCATTGACCACCCGTCCCCAGGGCTCTCATTTACCATCCATCCCCAGGGCTCTCACTGACCACCCATACCTGGGACCCTCATTCACCACCCCGGGACCCTCATTTGCCACCCATGCCACTGACCATACCTGTCCATATCCTGTAGTTTACAGGACAATTTTAAAAATTGTCAGTTGGGCCAGAGGGTTTGTGTACATTTCCAGCTGCACTGTGCACTAGGAAGTGAACACCCGGGAGCCCTCTCCCTGGGACCTGGAGGTGGGCTACATGCCCTAAGGAGGTAATTTGGGTTCTTTGTATTCTGACAGCCCTGCAATGGCTGGCCTTTGATTCCTGAGAAGCCAAGCACTTATGCTCCTGGAGTACTTGTGGCACCTTAGAGACTAACAAATTTATTTGAGCATTTCATGGGCTACAGCCCACTTCATCAGATGCATAGAATGGAACATACAGTAGGAAGATATATATGTATACAGAGTACATGAAAAGGTGGAAGTTGCCATACCAACTGTTGCACATCTACCAATGTGATATATGCCATCATGTGCCAGCAATGCCCCTCTGCCATGTACATTGGCCAAACCGGACAGTCTCTACGCAAAAAGAATAAATGGACACAAATCTGATGTCAGGAATCATAACATTCAAAAACGAGTAGGAGAACACTTCAATATCTCTGGTCACTCAGTAACAGACCTAAAAGTGGCAATTCTTCAACAAAAAAACTTCAAAAACAGACTCCAACGAGAAACTGATGAACTGGAATTAATTTGCAAACTAGATACCATTAACTTAGGCTTGAATAAAGATTGGGAGTGGTGGGGTCATTACACAAATTGAATCTATTTCCCCTTGTTAAATATCCCCCTAGTGTTACTCACACCTTCTTGTCAACTGTCTGAAATGGGGGGGCCCTGATTATCACTACAAAAGTTTTTTTTCTCCTGCTGATAATAGGTGATCTTAATTAATTAGCCTCTTAGGGCTGATCTACACTAGCCCACAAGTTCGAAGTAAGATACGCAACTTCGTGATACGTGAATAACGTAGCTGAAGTCGAACTATCTTATTTCGAACTTAAAAGTACTTACCCCTGGTCCACACCGCGGCGCGCAGGCTCCCCCGTCGACTCCGCCTGCTCCGTTCGTGGAGCAGGATTACCGGCGTCGACGGGGGAGCACTTCCTGGTTCGATTTATCACGTCTAGACAAGACGCGATAAATCGAACCCAGAAGATCGATCCGACGCATCCGACGCTGCGGGTAAGTGTAGACTAGCCCTTAGTGTTGGTATGGCAACTTCCACCGTTTCATGTTCTCTCTATATATATTTATCTTCCTACTGTATGTTCCACTCTATGCATCTGATGAAGTGGGCTGTAGCCCACAAAAGCTTATGCTCAAATAAATTTGTTAGTCTCTAAGGTGTCACAAGCACTCCTCGTTCTTTTTGCGGATACAGACTAACACGGCTGCTACTCTGAAACCTGTCACTTATGCTCCTGTTCTCCACTAGAGGGCAGGATTTCAGTGTAAATAGTTCTTTTGCAGGAGAGGAATTACGAGGAGTATCCCATACAGAAGACGGAAGTTAAAGGAAATGTTAGAAAGGTTGCAAAGTCAAGCAGTCACAGTGGGCACTGCACTATCTTAATTTGGCTCTGCTTTGATACAGCCTTTAATTTTACAATCACAGACTATTTTCCACAGTGCACAAGGATGGCCGGTGCTGCTGGAAGGAGGCAGCTGTTCAATATTCATTTTTATCCTCACTGTTCAGTGTGTGGCCCCTGACATATTTACTGCTGTCCTGTCACCCAAAGCCTGCACTCAGCATGGAACGATTCATTTCCTCAGGGCACGTCTGCGATGGTCAACGTCGTCGTCGCTGAGCCTCACAACACAAACAGGAACGAATTGCTCGTCCCAGGCCAGGCCCCAGGAAGGGCATTCACAGGTACCTGTGCAAACGATGACACATGGTGCAGGGCACTGACAGGGCAGCCCCAAGGAGGGGAATGATTTAAACAGCTTCTCCACAGTGCCGGGAGCCATGTTTGGCTGCTGAACTGGGCAGAACGGTTTTCCTGAAATTACCCTGCTGGACAAGGCTCGCTGCTTATCAGCGGACTCGATTTCATAGAATCTCAGGGTTGGAAGGGACCTCAGGAGGTCATCTAGTCCAACCCCCTGCTCAAAGCAGGACCAAACCCAACTAAATCATCCCAGCCAGGGCTTTGTCAAGCTGGGCCTTAAAAACCTCTAAGGAAGGAGATTCCACCACCTCGCTAGGGAACCCATTCCAGTGCTAATTTCATGGCTTCTTGTGTCACACCAAAAAGAGGTGAGATCCACCTGCTCTGATTTGGCTTTCCCAGTGTCACAGTAGCTAGGGTGACCAGATGTCCTGATTTTATAGGGACAGTCCCGATTTTTGGGTCTTTTTCTTATATAGGCTCCTATTACCCCCCACCCCCTGTCCCGATTTTTCACATTTGCTGTCTGGTCACCCTAACAGTAGCACATTTAGCCCTCTCTGTGATGGGGCAAGTCTCTCACACTTCCCTTAGCACAGAGGTGCCGCTGACCCATGGACCCAAATGCCTGGCCTGAGTTTGAGTCCTGGCCCTGGTCTTTCAGTCTCCAAGTTGGCAGGGACTCAAGCGCCATGGTGATCCACTGGTGGTTCCCAAGGGCATCCCATCCCACCTGGCTGCATCGTGGGGCCATCGGGGAAGGGCAACTCCATTCCCAGGACTTGGTCCACAAGGGCCATGGAGGAATCCCACAACAGGATACCCCCTATTACTACACAACAGAAAGGAAACACACAGACATGGGATCAGGAGACCAAGTGCAGAGTGAGATGGGAGAGGGGGCATAGGAGCCGACTTTCCTTGGCGCCAGTGGGTGCTCATGCCCCAGCCCCGCCCCAACGTCGCCCGGCGTCGGGGGCGGGGCCACGGCGACTCCAGCGGAGAAAAAGCCGCTCTGGCTGCCGGCCCCTGGGGAAGGTGAGGTAAGGTGAGCTGGGTGCGGGCGTGGGGCTGGCGGGGAGCACCCACGGAGTCGGCGCCTATGAGAGGGGGGGATGTTATCGAACAAGGAGGGGCGCAGCTTTGTGGCTACTCATAAGAGGTGCAGTTGACAGTAAACAGGTAAATGGAGTTTACTCGCGTCTCATGTGGGGAATATGGAGTTGAGTTTAGATTAGTTTACCCACTTCTTTTCTCAGGGCCAGCCCACAACATTTTGGCACCTGAGGCTGGGAGCTCAAATGCTCCTGTACCTCCTCGCTTGAGCCAAAACTTTGACAGTTCTCAATTCTGCCTTCTTCCTGTTCTACTCCTCTCATGGTACTGCTCTGCTACCTACCCCAATAAAGGAGAACTAACACCTTAAAATGCCTTGGGGGGAGGAATAGCTCAGTGGTTTGAGCATTGGCCTGCTAAACCCAGGGTTGTGAGTTCAATCCTTGAGGGGGCCATTTGGGGATCTGGGGCAAAAATTGGGGATTGGTCCTGCTTTGAGCAGCGGGTTGGACTAGATGACCTACTAAGGTCCCTTCCAACCCTGATATGCTATGATTCTTGTTCAAAAATGTTAAGTAACACTTAACTTTCAAACGCCTGAACAGCAAATGTAACTTTTCTTGTCTGCATAGTAAACACTGGCATTTTTATCTGTTTTAATAATCAAAGTGGTGCTTTCCGTACCTTCTTGGTTGCAAAGATTTGAACTGCTTCCTGAAGGTCCACAGTCTGGGCCAACTCATGCTCAATGGAGATGGTTGCAAGGCCGACCAGCCTCTCCTGTGTCATTGTGGAGCGTAGATGTGTTTTTATTAACTTCAGCTTGGAGAAGCTGCGTTCTCCACTGGCAACTGTTGCAGGAAGTGTTAGAAGTATGCACAGAGCAATAAAAGCATTTGGAAAGAGGGTGGCCATCTTAGAATCATAGAATCATAGAATATCAGGGTTGGAAGGGACCTCAGGAGGTCATTTAGTCCAACCCCCTGCTCAAAACAGGACCAACCCCAACTAAATCATCCCAGCCAGGGCTTTGTCAAGCCTGATCCTAAAAACCTCTAAGGAAGGAGATTCCACCACCTCCCTAGGTAACCCATTCCAGTGCTTCACCACCCTACTAGTGAAATAGCTTTTTCCTAATATCCAACCTAAACCTCCCCCTCTGCAACTTGACACCATTACTCCTTGTTCTGTCATCTGTTACCACTGACAACAGTCTAGATCCATCCTCTTTGGAACCCCCTTTCAGAAAACAGCTATCAAATCCCCGGTCATTCTTCTCTTCTGTAGACTAAACAATCCCAGTTCCCTCAGCCTCTCCTCATAAGTCATGTGCTCCAGCCACCTAATCATTTTTGTTGCCCTCTGCTGGACTCTTTCCAATTTTTCCACATCCTTCTTGTAGTGTGGGGCCCAAAACTGGACACAGTACTCCAGGTGAGACCTCACCAGTGCCGAATAGAGGGGAATAATCACGTCCCTCGATCTGCTGGAAATGCCCCTACTTATACAACCCAAAATGCCGTTAGCCTTCTTGGCAACAAGGGCACACTGTTGACTCATATCCAGTTTCTCTTCCATTGTAACCCCTAGGTCCTTCTTGGCAGAACTGCTGCCAGCCACTCGGTCCCTAGTCTGTAGCAGTGCATGGGATTCTTCCGTCCTAAGTGCAGGACTCTACACTTTCCTTGTTGAATCTCATCAGATTTCTTTTGGCCCAATCCTCTAATTTGTCTAGGTCCCTCTGTATCCTATCCCTACCCTCCAGCGTATCTACCACTCCTCCCAGTTTAGTGTCATCTGCTGAGGGTACAGTCCACACCATCCTCCAGATCGTTAATGAAGATATTGAAGAAAAGCAGCCCCAGGACCGACCCTTGGGGCACTCTACTTGATACCGGCTCCAACTAGACATGGAGCCATTGATCACTACCCGTTGAGCCCGATGATCTAGCCAGATTTCTATCCACCTTATAGTCCATTCATCCAGTCCATACTTCTTTAACTTGCTGGCAAAAATACTGTGGGAGACCATATCAAAAGCTTCGCTAAAGTCAAGGAATAACACGTCCACTGCTTTCCCCTCATCCACAGAGCCAGTTATCTCGTCATAGAAGGCAATTAGGTTAGTCAGGCATGACTTGCCCTTGGTGAATCCATGCTGACTGTTCCTGATCACTTTCCTCTCCTTTAAGTGGTTCAGAATTGATTCCTTGAGGACCTGTTCCATGATTTTTCCAGGGATTGAGGTGAGACTGACTGGCCTGTAGTTCCCCGGATCTTCCTTCTTCCCTTTTTTAAAGATGGGCACTACATTAGCTTTTTTCCAGTCATCCAGGACCTCCCCCAATCACCATGAGTTTTCAAAGATAATGACCAATGGCTCTGCAATCCCATCCGCCAACTCCTTTAGCACCCTCGGATGCAGTGCATCCGGACCCATGGACTTCTGCTCGTCCTGCTTTTCTAAATAGTCCTGAACTACTTCTTTCTCCACAGAGGGCTGGTCACCTCCTCCCCATACCGTGCTGCGGAGTGCAGCTGTCTGGGAGCTGACCTTGTCTGTGAAGACAGAGGCAAAAAAAGCATTGAGTACACTAGCTTTCTCCACATCCTCTGTCACTAGGTTCCCTCCCTCATTCAGTAAGGGGCCCACACTTTTCTTGACTTTCTTCTTGTTGCTAACATACCTGAAGAAACCCTTCTTGTTACTCCTAACATCTCCGGCTAGCTGCAACTCCAAGTGTGATTTGGCCTTCCTAATTTCACTCCTGCATGCCTGAGCAATATTTTTATACTCTTCCCTGGTAATTTGTCCAATCTTCCACTTCTTGTAAGCTTCTTTTTTGTGTTTAAGATCAGCAAGGATTTCACTGTTAAGTCAAGCTGGTCACCTGCCATATTTACTATTCTTTCTACACATCGGGATGGTTTGTTCCTGCAACCTCAATAAGGATTCTTTAAAATACAGCCAGCTCTCCTGGACTCCTTTCCTTGTCATGTTATTCTCCCAGGGGACCAACTGCAGAATGAGATGGGGTGATGTTATTGAACAAGGGAGGGGCACATATTTGTGCACATATATTCCAGAACAGCCTTTGGAGTTGATCCTGCTGAAATGTATCTTGAAAGGGCTTTCAGTTCATCACCTAAATCACTCACATCAATATCGCGCATGTCATCATGTGTCAACACTGTCTCTGCTGCCCTGCATTGCTGGTGTAGGTCTTCTTCAAGAATAGTGAGGAGTTTTGGAATATCATACAACATCCCAAATATACTGCTGTGTTCCTTGAACTGCATGAAACTTTCTTTAACTGACTGTATTGCACAATCTAGAACCTGGTTAAAGAATTCAACTTTGAATTGTTGTTTGGGGTCTCTTATGGGATTATCCCGTGCCTCGTAATCAAAATGTCTCCTTCTTCGGTGACTCTTGTATTCTTGAATGGGTGGGAAAATATCTTCAGTGTGAAGTTCCTCTGCCAACTTCTGTGCACTCTTCAGAATGTTTTGAAATCCCTCATCTGACCAGTAAGACTGTAGGTATGACTTTGCTTTGTCCAGTTGTTCCATTGCTCCAGATCAGTGGTCCCCAACCTTTTTGTGGCCAAGAGCACATTCGTGTTTTCAGAAGAGTGTGGCAGGCGCCAACAATTTTTCAAGACTTATTTTGTATTTGTACATTAAATAATATGAAAACCATCATATTTAATATACATAATATATGAATCCATAAGATAAAAAAGGTAATTTTACATGTAAAAGGTATTAATTAAATTATTCAGCAATTATTCTTTCACCTTACTATGTGAATTTGCTCTTTTTTATTGACCTTTTTGGGTGGGGGGGGGCGCAGTTCTGGGCAGCGGAGAGGGAAGCCGCAGCCCCGCGCCTGCCGGGGACAGAGAACACTGGTGCCTGCAGCCCCGGAGTTGTCTGTCTCCAGCAGGCGCGGGCCCGTGGGGAAAGCCGCGGCCCCGCACCTGCCGGGGATAGAACACCGGCGCCAATATGAAACCATCCTCTTTTGCTGCTAGTTGCAGTTTACGCCACTTAAACGCGACCTTTTTGGCTACTGCTCAGGACTTGCTGCCCACTTGGTCCAGGGGTTGCGAATTTGGATGGGTGGGGTTTTGTGGTCGGTAAGGGGTTAAGAAACTCCGGTAACCTGAACAAAAATATTTAGCACCCAGTCACAAAAATTAACCCAGCCTTGTTTGGGGCGCAGGCTCTGGGATGGAGTTTGGGTGCAGGAAGGGTGCAGGCTATGGGGAGTTTGGGTGAGGGGTGTGGGCTCTGACCTGGGGCAGGGGATTGGGGTGCAGGAGGGGGTGCGGTCATGGGGGCTCTGGAAGGGAGTTTAGCACCTCAGCACATTATAGAAGAGAAAGGAGCTGCACTGACGTCATATAGACAGAGAACCTGAGAGAAGACTCTTTCACGTACTCCAAACCTGTGAGGCAGAGTTGGAGGGCGGGAGGGAGGGAGTGTCTGTACAGTATTTCCCAGCACTCAGGCTCCAGCTGGAGCAGTAACGTAGCCCCGCAGCACTTGTATACAATAGAGAGGCGCTGCGGTGTCTAAGCATTGACAGTGTAGGAATTGGGAGGCCTGTGCCTTTAAGAACCCGGCCCCAGGAACCCGCCCTCTGCTCTGATGCTGACATGCAGCATCTGGTAAAGAGAATGGAAAAAGCCTCTGCCACCCCCACACCCCGATATTTGCGAGCACAGCAGGTGGCTGATCCCGCGGGGTCACTGTTCCCCCCTCTCCCCCTCCCTAAACGAGGCTTTTGTCCCCGCACAGGGTCTGGCAACGTCTCCCCCCTGGACTTAACCTCGGCTCCCACCCCCGATTTTTCCCCTTCAGCCCCTCTTCTGCCGCTACCTAGAGTAGCTTGATCCCCCCCTGGCCAGTAAATTTCTGCCCCCTGCTCAAACCCTGACACCCCCCCTGCTGCAATGTGCCCCCCTTGATCCTTTTAAACCTGTCCAAAGAGGAGGCAGCAAATTGTAAGTAGAAGTAAGGGCAGAGAGAGGGCAGTGGCAACAGCGACGGTTACTGCGCATGCTCAGTTCGGGTGAGCATGCTCAGTGTAACCAAAGTTGCTAATTGGGAGAGGTCGCTTCTTGTGTCACTGCACCTGCAGCCTGCAGCCCTGGAGTTCTCTGTCTCCGGCAGGCGCGGGGCTGCGGCTTCTCTCCGCACTGCCCTGGCCTGCGGGGATAGAGAACACCGGCGCCCGCAGCCCCAGAGTTCTCTGTCCCCGGCAGGCCAGGGCAGCATGGAGAGAAGCCGCAGCCCCGCGCCTGCCGGGGACAGAGATCACCGGTGCCCGCAGGCCGGCCTGCCGGAGACAGAGAACTCCGGGGCTGCGGGCGCTGGTGTTCTCTGTCCCCGGCAGGCCGGGGCAGCGTGGAGAGAAGCCGCAGCTCCGCGCCTGCCGGGGATAGAGATCACCGGCGCGGGCGCCCATAAATGCCCCGGCAGGCACCATGGCGCCAGCGGGCACCACGTTGGGGACCACTGCTCCAGATATATCAAGGTCAACACCTTGGAGTCTCTTGCTTACAACATTTATTTCAAACAGTATGTCATGCCACAACACTAAGCCACACAGAAATTGGAAGTTATGTATGTTATGGTGATTCTATTTCCCTCTGCCACTGTTCTCCCACGAACAATTCCTGTCATAGCATTATCCTCCATATTGGCAACTATGGCATCATCTATCTTCCCAATTTGATGTTTGATAGGCTTTATCGCCTCCACTTGACTTTCCTATCATATGGCACTCAGTGGTTTCAGAGTCAGAGAGGATGTTCCCAGATGTTGCTTCAAAATTTGCCATCGATGAGTTGATGCAGAGAAAAATACATAGATGCTTTGAATTACATTAAAAAATTCAGCAGCCTCAGTAGAAGCTGATGCTGCATCACTGACCACCAAGTTCAATGAATGAGAACAGCATGGGACAAAAAGAGCTCGAGGGTTTAACTCTCTGATCCGTGTCTGCACTCCTCTGTTCTTTCCTCTCATGTTGGCACCATTATCATAGCTCTCTGACCTCTCATGTCAGCTATCGCAATTCCCGTATCTTCCAGCTTTTTAAGAAGCACATTTGTCATACCAGCTCCTGTAGTATCATCAATGTCAATAAATTCTAGAAAATGCTCTCTGACAGTCACCATTGCAGGGACATTTTCACTAAGTTCTGTTGTTGCTACACAACGCACCATGAAAGTCATTTGTTCCGTATGGCTGATGTCAGGTGTGCAGTCCAGAATAACAGAGTAATATCTTGCTGACTTCAGATCAGCCACAATCTTCTGTTTGACTTTTGTTGCCAGTAACTGTATGATGTCATTTTGAATTGTTTTTCCAAGGTAGTGGTGTGTGTACATTTCTTGGGGGTGACTCTTCTTAGATGCTCTTGGAGTACAGCATCAAACTCAGCCATCAGCTCCACAATTTTAAGGAAGTTTCCATTGTTTGGCACATACAGCTGATCTGAAGTGCCACACAGTGCTAGGTTTTGGGTAGGAAGCATTCTCACAATGGCAATGAGCCTTTTCAGAACATTTTGCCAGTAAAGAGACTCTGATGTAATCTTCTCTTGATGTTGATCATCTATGGTGGCCTTTAACCTTAGTCTCATCTCAAGCTCTTTCCACCTATGGAATGCTCTCTGGTGATTTACTGCCTTCTCATGGCATGCCGGATTTCTAGCCAGATTTTTCCAGTCCTTTGTTCCTGTAGAACCCAATGTGGCTGGAACATTAGACTGGAAGCGTTTGCAACAGTATCCAGCATTCTGGGTTTTTGAGTACATAAGCCACGGCCTCTCCACTTTGTACCTTTGGGGATTTCACGCCAGTAATGTGTTGGATGGAAACTTCTATTTTCATTGTCTTTGGGGAACATGAAGTTTTTCATTTGCTGTGGCCCATGCAGTACAAGGAAGTCCCTCAGGCTACTGCTCAAGTGGGTCCACAGTCCTGGATCATCTAGACTTAAGGAACTAAACTCAGCAGCAGCAGTTGTTTCTTGGGCCTCCACCACACTCTTCTCTGATCTACACTTTTCTCCAGGAATGTGCATGGTTACATCCATTTGAGATGGAGATATGGATGCTGCAGTAGCTGCCAGGTCACCTGCACTCTGACTAACTGCAAGATCAGGCATCTCCTCACCACTCACATCCTCACTGTAGCCGGAAGGCTCACCGTGAACATTTGTGTCTGTGTATCTCAGGAGAGCTCGTTCCTGCTTAGATAGAAAAGCTTCCTTTGCTTGCTTTCTTTTTCTGAATGCTGCCCCCGAGGGGCGTTTTCTTCTTTCACCCGTGACTGCTGTTCTGTGCCAGCTATAGTGGCTCTCAACACTCAGTTGAAGGGGACAAATAAGCAGGCTGGTAGCAGGGCCTGAGTGAGGGAAGATACCAGCATCTTAAGGACCTAACTGACTCCTACTACTTCAGTTGACTGCCTGTTCTCCTCGAGTGGGGTCAGGGAAGCAGCAGGAAACAGGAAGCTCCCTGAGAAGCTGGTGTTAATCAGTCCAGGCTGCTGGGGTGCTCGAGAGGTACATAAGAGGCTCCTCCTCCTCTCTCTCCCTGCAGCTCCTGCTGCTTTCTGTTCTTCCCTCTCACCTTTTCTCCTGCCTGCCTGTTATGTCTCTTGTGCTCTCCTTCCTCCAGCACAGCACTCCCCCATCTCTGTGCATCTAGAGCAGAGAGCATACACACGCACCAGCAGCAGACACAATTTTCTACACTCTGGGTCCTAGTGGCGCCCCCCACAGAATGACACCCGAGGCGGCCGCCTCAGTTCACCTCATGGTAAGGCGAGCCCTGTCTTTTCTTTACCACTACACCACTGCTTCTCAGGGACAGTGAGCACTGGCTTTTCCCCATTGTCTGCCTTGTGTAACCAGACAGAAAAGAGAGCCAAGTTGCCTTGATCCCTTCATTAGGGCTGCCTTCATTTACTTTCAATGGACCCTGCCAGGATAAAAAATGCATATTGTAGAAACATAATACGCGGTCTTTGTCTTACTAGTGGTTTGAAGGCACAAACAGTGTGATCAATTCACAACTAAGTAAGGCCTGAGGTTATTAAAGCTGAAATAGTTTTAAAAATCAAACAGTTTTGCCTGGCTGGTGCTGTGTGTCCTGTTAGTCACTTCACTTGGCACTCACAGGTTAGAGGGAGGCGGGTCAGCAGAGATGGAGATTCAGTTCTGGATCTGCCTCTGACTCCTAGACCAGGGCAGGTTTTAAAATTGGGGCCAGATTAAACATAGTATCCACAGAAACACACATACAGCTTGCACAAGCCCTGCTTCAGAGTCTCTCCAAAGCACCCCAAACTCTCCTGCTTACCAGCTGTGTCCCCTTTGATTTCTTCGGCAGAGTTGCAATCCTTAAAGGGAAAGGGCACCCTTTGTCGGGTTACCACACATCCTGGTTTTCCAGGACACCGCCTCTTTTTGAGCCTCCATCCTCAGTCCCGGCAGATTTTTCAAATAACAGGAAATGTCCTGGATTATTGCAGAGCAGATGCTGTAGCTCCGGAAGAGCCCTGTTGGTCCACTCCCCAGTTGGTCCCTCTCCTGCATCCACAGCTGATTGGTCCAGTCCCCTGCAGTCACAGCTGCCAGATCCCGCCTATCGAGGCCCCAGCTCCCAGCCCTAGGAGGGAGTCCCACAGGGAGGCGCTAACAGCTAACGCTGTGTCCTGGGCTTACACCAGCCGCCCTGCCACAGTAGCAGGGAGCGACACTGTCCCCCACCTCCAGTGAGTACCCCCTCCAGCACCCCAACTGTTCTCCAGCTGAACCCAAATTACCGATCCTATATCTCCAGCCCTCGCGAGATCCCCCAGCACACGCACATGCCCTCTCACAGACCCCATCCTCAGAAATCCCCCCCTCCATAACCTCCTCCCAGAGATCTCCCCGCTCCCCAGCTCTCTCTGAGCATCCTAAGTACACACCTAGCCAGTATAGCCTCTGCGAGAGCCCTGGACACACGCCCCATGCTGTGTATTTGCCAGTATAGCACTAGGGTAATGGAATGAATAACGACAACCCTACCTACACACACACGTACGCACGCACACACACAGGTGCACACACACAGGTGCACACACACACATGCACGCATACACGCACACACACACGTGTGCCCTAAGAACACTTTTTTGTAAAGTCCGACTGATCTAATCAGTCCAGCTCCAGGTTCCTCCTTAATAGTGCTGCCTAGCTGCTGGCCCCCTTGTAAGCACCACGTCCCATACCCCTGCTTTGCACAAGGTTCCACAGCAAAGTAGTTACAACAACATCCATTCTTTGAGTGTACACCAGCATTGCCCATTATTTAGCACTTACACTAGAACGAGATGTTAGCCACACAGACAAGGACGTAGATCTGACTCATAAGGCAAATGCATATGCAACTTCTACTTTGGGATGAGAGCCAGATTACCCCAGTATACTTCACTTACAAGGAAAACAATGTATAATTTGGGGTGAAAACATGTGGCTTGGATTTCTTGGGGTAACAGGCAGTTTGCCCAAATTGACCTTCAGTTTTACAGCCTGTAATTTCTTGCAGCTTCCCCAGCCATGTCTTGATCCACTCAATGTGCAAGAGGCCACTTTGCACAGGAAAGGGGTGGTGACCCTCCCCTGGTCACTTGGAGTTCTTTTTAGCTAGGTTGGGAAGGACAAAGACGTTTAATTCTTATGCAAATTATGAGAGAGTCTTGCCTAGCAAGACTCTCATTTAACCAGTTTGGTTTATATTCTTGGGGAGTGGAACTGCTGACCTTGGCTGATCTGTGGGTCCTTAGACAAAGCGTCTCACATGATGTGAACCATTATCTTTACTTCCTAGGTGCATCCTAATTCGGGATAAGCAGAGATGGATGGCTTTTGTAATTGTAAGGGCCAGAAGGAATCAGTAGTTATTAATCATTCAAGGCATATCTGTTCTATATCCCTTACACAGGTCTCATGTAGGCAGCGGTAAAACATGATTAGATTTTCTAAAAATGATAGATCAACAATTTTCTAATACAAGGGGATTGCACCTGTTGTGCTGAAAGGCTCTGGGGACTGCACTGATCACAAACCTATTTGAGATCTGCCCTCATTCCCTCTCTGCCCCCAGCCCCAGCTCTGACCCTTGCTCCGCCCCCAGCCCCAGCTCCATACTGCCCCCTGCTCCGCCCCAGCTGGGCTCCACCCTCATTCCCTCTCCTCCCCCAGCCCCAGCTCCGCCCCTTGCTCCACCCCCAGCCCCAGCTCCATACTGCCCTCTGCTCCGCCCCAGCTGGGCTCCACCCTCATTCCCTCTCCTCCCCCAGCCCCAGCTCCTCCCCTTGCTCCACCCCCAGCCCCAGCTCCATACTGCCCTCTGCTCTGCCCCAGCTGGGCTCCACCCTCATTCCCTCTCCTCCCCCAGCCCCAGCTCCGCCCCTTGCTCCACCCCCAGCCCCAGCTCCATACTGCCCCCTGCTCCACCCCAGCTGGGTTCCACCCTCATTCCCTCTCCTCCCCCAGCCCCAGCTCCTCCCCTTGCTCCACCCCCAGCCCCAGCTCCATACTGCCCTCTGCTCCGCCCCAGCTGGGCTCCACCCTCATTCCCTCTCCTCCCCCAGCCCCAGCTCCGCCCCTTGCTCCACCCCCAGCCCCAGCTCCATACTGCCCCCTGCTCCGCCCCAGCTGGGTTCCACCCTCATTCCCTCTCCTCCCCCAGCCCCAGCTCCGCCCCTTGCTCCACCCCCAGCCCCAGCTCCATACTGCCCCCTGCTCCGCCCCAGCTGGGTTCCACCCTCATTCCCTCTCCTCCCCCAGCCCCAGCTCCTCCCCTTGCTCCACCCCCAGCCCCAGCTCCATACTGCCCCCTGCTCCACCCCAGCTGGGTTCCACCCTCATTCCCTCTCCTCCCCCAGCCCCAGCTCCGCCCATTGCTCCGCCCCCAGCCCCAGCTGCATACTGCCCCCTGCTCCGCCCCAGCTGGGCTCCACCCTCATTCCCTCTCCTCCCCCAGCCCCAGCTCCGCCCCCAGCCCCAGCTCCACTCCACCCCCTACTCCAGCCCCAGCCCAGCTCCGCCCTCATTCCCTCTCCACCCCCAGCTCCCTCCCCAGCCCCAGCTCCAGCTCCACTCCACCCACTGCACTGCCCCAGCCCTGCTCTGCCCTCATTCCCTCTCCACCCCCTGCTCCGCCCCCAGCCCCAGCTCCAACCCCAGCCCCAGTTTCTCTCTCAGCTCCACCTTCAGTCCAAGATCCTTGGCTGGGCAGTGATGGGGCGGGGTGGGAGGGCCGGGATGGATTCCATTACTGGTAAAGGGGGGGCGCGACTGATCTAAATTCACATAACAAGCCATGAGGATTTCTTGGAGGACAGTTTGCTGAGGGACATAGTGAAAAGCGTTCACGGAGCAGCTGCAGACAATGGAGCACGGCTTCTGGGCCTGAGAAACAAGCACTGACTGGTTGCACCGCAGGGTAATGCAGGTTCGGGATGACGAGCAGCAGCTGCAGAACTTTCAGATGCGCACAGTCACATTCCTGGATCCGTGCGCTGAGCTCGCCACAGCCCTCCAGCACAGGGACACTGGGAGCTGCACGGACAGAGGAGACGCGAGTGGCTGCTGGTCGGTGGGAAATCATTTCGCGGTTGGAAATTCCATAGTGGGGCTGTTGTCATGCGAGTGTGCGGGGCCACCAATCATCTCTTCCTTCGCAGCACTGTGGGCTGGGCAATGTGCCGGGCATGGTGGATGGATGTGCACCGATAGGGGTCCTGAACTGCCGTGGGCCGATAGACGGCACACACATCCCTCTTTTGGCACTAGCCCACCTTGCCACAGAAAGGGCGACTTTCCCACAGTTATGCTAACGCTGGTGGATCACCAGTATCAGTGTGGGCTGGTCAGGGGCATGACGCTCACGCCGGTTAGAGCACAGGGCTGCTCCGACAACTGCAAGCAGGGACATTACAGCTGACAAAGGGGAAATGTCAATAGTGATCCTGGGCGACCCAGCCTACCCCTGGCTCCCCGGCTCCTGAGCCGTACCCCAGCCACCTCAACAGCACCAAGGGAAGATTCAGTTATTGGCCCAGCAGCTTCAGAAGGACAGTGGAATGGGCTGTTTGTAAATTGAAGGAGCACTGGTGGTGTTTACACACGAGAAAAATATCCCAAAGCTTCTAAGTGCCTGTTGTGTCCTGCAGAGCATCTGTGGGGAAAAGTTGCCAGCGGGGCGGCTGTGTGCTGAGTTTGGACAGCCAGACACAAGGACCATTACAAGAGCCCAACGTGGAGATCTGCGGCTTTGAAAGAGCATTTTAACCATCAGCCACTGCAGAGTTCTGTGCTGGGCTGGTCTCTGTGCTTGGAGCATTGGCTACTGCTAGGAACATATTTATCAATATGGCTGGGTGTTTTCCTGAGCCTCTGCATTATGTGGTGCTTGTGCAAAGCGGCTGTTGGCCCCTTACTGGGAGGGTTTGGTTGGCCATCTCCCACTACCAGGGGAAAGGGGAAGGGCCAAAGAAGAGTCAGGATCCTGACACTGACAGTCCCCAGGGAGAATGAGGGGAGGGCAACGCTCCAAGTCAGCTGGATTGACAGGGCAGGCCAGCAAGGAAATCAGGAGCCAAGGGACCCATTGTCCATGAGAGCTGGAGCTGCCTGAGCCAGAGTGAGCAGAGCTAAGGAGAGAGAAGCAGCCCAGAGACGGAGGAGGCAGAGCTGGCCTGGAGGCAGAGAAGCAGGAGCACTGAACCGGAGGAGGCAGAGCTGGGAGCTGGAGCGGCCAACGGGGAGCCAGGGCTGAGCTACAGCAGGGAGTTGCAGGGCCCGAGCTGGGGAGCAGATGCCTGCCAGGCCACAAGTAACACTGGAGCCGATCCCGGTGAGTGGCTGTGGCCCTGGGCAGCGAGGGCCCAGTGCAGGGAGACATCGCCACACAAGAGGCCTTGCAGAGCAGACTCGGCAGATGATGCTGGGGAGAAAGGTCCTGCCACTTAGAGCCTGAGGCCACTCCCAGAGCAGGTGTCTGACCCGCGGTGTCACTGCTGGCAGCCAGGCCCTGGGAGGGAGGCTGGGGACGTGTGAGGCATTGCAGAGACGGCTGCGTGATGGGTTACCCCCGGGTGCCACTTGGAACTGGGGTACCACTGAGCTTGCCAGACTCACCAGCCTGGGCTCCCTTTACACTGTACTGCTGAGGAAAGCCTGCCAAGCACTTCCCCAGGATTCAGCCTGCACTTTACCAGTGGACACACCCAGCTGCAGCTACACACACAGATGCTGAGATCAGCTCTGCATGGGTAGGATCAGCCAAGGAACTGCCCAGTTACTCAAGTGCACACCCCCTCTGGAGTGTAAACCCAAAATTGTACTGTCTTGCGCTGCACAGAGAACTTGTACAGCGTAAGCGCATGAAATTTGCCCCCTCATAGAATCATAGAATCATAGAATCTCAGGGTTGGAAGGGACCTCAGGAGGTCATCTAGTCCAACCCCCTGCTCAAAGCAGGACCAACCCCAATGTGGAGAGGAATAGACACAGCTTTCTGCCCCAAGTTATGATTTCCACACACTGGTTTTAGTCAAAACAAAATAAGTTTATTAACTACAAAAGATAGATTTTAAGTGATTATAAGGAATAGCAAACAGATCAAAGCAGATTACCTAGCAAACTAAATAAAATGCAATCTAAGCTTAATATTGTACATCTACACTACGAAATTAGGTCGAATTTGTGTGTGTCCCCACTAAAGACCATTAAGTCGGCGGACTGCGTCCACAGTATTGAGGCTAGCGTCGACTTTCGGACCGTTGCACTGTGGGTAGCTATCCCACAGTTCCTGCAATCTCCGCCGCCCATTGGAATTCTGGGTTTCGATCCCTATGCCTGATGGGGCAGAAAACATTGTCGCTAGTGGTTCTGGGTACATGTCATCAAGCCACCCCCCATCCCTCCCTCCGTGAAAGCAACGGCACGCAATCCTTTCATGCCTTTTTTCCTGGGTTACCCATGCAGACGCCATACCACGGCAAGCATGGAGACCGCTCAGCTCACAGTCACCGTATGTCTCCGGCGTGCTCCTGGAAGACCTCGGTGAGATCTGTCAGGGGCACCTGGACATTAACTGGGAGTGACTCAGTTCAGTCTGTTCTTTACATTTTGTCTAGTGGGGATTCAGTTCTGGTGGAACACCAGCAGTGGGATAGCTCAGCGGTTTGAGTAGCAGCCTACTAAACCCGGGGTTGTGAGTTCAATCCTTGATGGGGCCATTCTGCCTCAGGCTAGCAGTCATGGGACTGCATTGCTATGCAGCAGCAGCTCCTTGCTTTCTAGCAGCAGACAGTGCAGTAATCCTGGTAATCATCGTCCCCTGTGTGCTCCTGGCTGGCCTTGGGGTGGTTGGCTAGGGCTGCCTGGACATTAACTGGGAGTGACTCAGGTCATTCTCTTTTTTACGTTTTGTCTAATGGAGATTCAGTCCTGCCTGGAACACTGGCAGAGGGATTGCTCAGCTGCTTGAGCATTGACCTGCTAAACCCAGGGTTGTGAGTTCAATCCTTGAGGGGACCAGGAGACAATGACAGCTAGCACTCTTACTGCACCGTCTGCTACCAGCCTACCCCTTGCTCCCCACTCCCTCCATGAAAGCAACTGAGGAGGGAGCAAAAAATCCTTTTGAGCCTTTTTCCGTGCGGGCGCCATATTGCTGTCACCATTGTGATCCACCCGCCGCTTCTGCTGCCACTCTGTTCTCCTGCAGACGCCATTCCAGGGAAAGCATGGAGCCCGCTCAGATCGCCGCGGCTGTTATCGCCGTTATAAACACCACGGGCATTGTCCAGCAGTATCTGGAGAACAAGAACCAGAAACTGCAACAGCAGGCGAGTAGGCGACAGCAGCGCGGTGAAGACACTGATGAGGACATAGACACAGACTTCTCTCAAAGTACTTCCCGCCGCAATGTGGGCATCATGGTGGTAATGGGGCAGGTTCATGCCGTGGAATGCCAATTCTGGGCCCGGGAAATAAGCACAGACTGGTGGGACCACATAGTATTGCAGGTCTGGGACGATTACCAATGGCTGCGAAACTTTCGCATGCATAAGGGCACTTTCATGGAACTTTGTGAGTTGCTTTCCCCTGCCCTGAAGCACCAGAATACCAAGATGAGAGCAGCCCTCACAGTTGAGAAGTGAGTGGTGATAGCCCTGTGGAAGCTTGCAATGCCAGACAGCTACCGGTCAGTCGCGAATCAATTCGGAGTGGGCAAATCTACTGTGGGGGCTGCTGTGATGCAAGTAGCCAACTCAATCACTGAGCTGCTGCTACCAAGGGTTGTGACTCTGGGAAATGTGCAGCTCATACTGGATGGCTTTGCAGCAATGGGGTTCCCGAACTGTGGTGGGGCAATAGACGGAACCCATATCCCTAGCTTGGCACCAGACCACCAAGGCAGCGAGTACATAAACCGAAAGGGTTACTTTTCAATAGCGCTGCAAGCACTGGTGGATCACAAGGGACGTTTCACCAACATCAGCGAGGGATGGATGGGAAAGGTACATGACGCTCGCATCTTCAGGAACTCTGGTCTGTTTCAGCTGCTGCAGCAAGGAACTTTCTTCCCAGACCAGAAAATAACCATTGGGGATGTTGAAAGCCTATAGTTATCCTGGGGGACCCAGCCTACCCCTTAATGCCATCGCTCATGAAGCCATACACAGGCAGCCTGGACAGTAGCCAGGCGCTGTTCAACTATAGGCTGAGCAAGTGCAGAATGGTGGTGGAATGTTCATTTGGATGTTTAAAAGCACGCTGGCGCAGTTTACTGACTAGGTTAGATCTCAGCAAAACCAATATTCCCATTATTATTACTGCTTGCTGTGCGCTCCACAATATCTGCGAGAATAAGGGGGAGACGTTTATGGCGGGGTGGGAGGTTGAGGCAAATCACCTGGCCGCTGATTACGCGCAGCCAGACACCAGGGCGATTAGAAGAGTTCAGGAGGGTGCGTTGCACATCAGGGAAGCTTTGAAAACCAGTTTCATGAATGGCCAGGATACAGTGTGAAAGTTCTGTTTGTTTCTCCTTGATGGAAACCCCCGCCCCTTGGTTCACTCTGCTGTAAGCCAGCTGCCCTGCCCCATTCGATCACCAATTTCAGAGGCAATAAAGTCATTGTTGCTTAAAAGTCATTCATTCTTTATTAACTAATCACACAAATAGGGGGATAACTGGAAAGGTAGCCTGGGATGGGTGGTGGAGGAGGGAAGGACAATAACACACTGCACTTTAAAACTTATTGAATGCCAGGTTTCTGTTGCTTGGACAGTCCTCTGGGGTGGAGTGGTTGGGTGCATGGAGCCCCCCCCCACCGTGTTCTTGGGTGTCTGGGTGAGGAGGCTATGGGACTTGGGGAGGAGGGCTGTTGGTTACACGGGGGCTGTAGTGGTGGTCTGTGCTCATGCTGCCTTTCCTGCACCTCTACCATTCGCCGGAGCATATCGGTTTGATCCTCCAGTAGCCTCAACATTGCCTCCTGCCTTCTGTCAGCAAGCTGACGCCACCTACCATCTTCAGCCCACCACTTACTCTCTTCAACCTGCCACTCATTTTCTTCAACACACCACCTGTACTCGAGTTCATATTGGGCTTTTCTGGACTGTAACATTGTCTGCCTCCATGCATTCTGCTGAGCTATTTCCATGTGGGAGGACTGCATGAGCTCTGAGAACATTTCGCCGCGATTCCTTTTTTTTTACTTCTAATCTTCGCTAGCCTCTTGGACAGTGATGAAAGCGGGAGCGTTGAAACATTTGCAGCTGCGGGAGGAATAAAAATGGGAGAGTAGTAGTTAAAAAGACACATTTTAGAGAACAATGCTCCTAACATTACATAGCACATGTGCATTCGGTCCAAGGTCGCACTTTGCCTCTTATATTGAGGGTCTGCCGGTTTGGTGTGAGAGATCACACAAGCAGGGCCGGCGGGCAACAGAATTTGGCTTGCAGGCAGCCATGGTAAGCCACAGTCTATTGGCTTCTTTAACCTTAATAACATGTGGGAATGGTTTCAAACAGCAAACCCCTCATTTCCCATAACAATCAGCCATTGGGTTGACCATTTAAAATGGGTTGGCAATTTCAAGGGAAGGACTGCGGTTTTCGGGTTAACGTGCAGCGTGAACCTAATCAACCCCCCCCCCCCCCACACACACACCCAATTCTCTTGGCTGGTCACTGCACCCCTTCCCGCACTGTGTGGCTAACAGCGGGGAAGATTTCTGTTCAGCCACAGGCAAACAGCCCAGCAGGAACGGCCACCTCTGAATGCCCCCTTAATAAAATTCCCCTATTTCAACCAGGTGACCATGAATGTTATCACTCTTCTGAGGATAACACAGAGAGATAAAGAACGGATGTTGCTTGAATGCCAGCAAACACCGGGACCATACACCGCCATGCTTTGTAATGCAATGATTCCAGACTACGTGCTACTGGCCTGGCATGGTAAAGTGTCCTACCATGGAGAACGGAATAAACCTTTTGCAAAGGCTTTGGGAGTACATCCAGGACAGCTTTATGGAGATGTCCCTGGAGGATTTCTGCTCCATCCCCAGACATGTTAACAGGCTTTTCCAGTAGCTGTAGCTTTACTGGCCTCAAATTAATCATTAAAGACGCTTGCTTTCAAACCATGTATTATATTTACAGAGGTACACTCACCAGAGGTCCCTTCTCCGCCTTCAAGGTCTGGGAGCACGCCTTGGGTGGGTTCATGGGGTACTGGCTCTAGGGTGACAAACAGTTCCTGGCTGTCGGGGTAAACGGTTTCTCCGCTTGCTTGCTGTGCACTATCTTCAACATCATGATCATCATCTTCCTTGTCCCAAAAAGGCGCATCACTGTTTTCTGGTACTCCATTGACGGAGTCAAAGCATATGGGTGGGTTAGTGGTGGCTGCACCCCCTAGAATGGCATGCAGCTCATCATAGAAGCGGCATGTCTGGGGCTCTGACCCAGAGCAGCCGTTTGCCTCTCTGGTTCTTTGGTACGCTTGCCTCAACTCCTTAATTTTAACACGGCACTGTTGTGCATCCCGGTTGTAGCCTCTGTCCTTCATGCCCTTGGAGACTTTGGCATATGTATTGGCGTTTCTTCTTTTGGACTGTAGTTCTGATAGCACGGATTTGTCTCCCCATACAGCGATCAGATCCCGTAACTCACGTTTGGTCCATGCTGGAGCTCTTCTTCGGTTCTGGGAATCCATCATGGTCACCTCTGCTGATGAGATCTGCACTCACCTGCAGCTCGCCATGCTGGCCAAACAGGAAATGAGATTCAAAAGTTTGTGGGCCTTTTCCTGTTTACCTGGCCAGTGCATCTGAGTTGAGAACACTGTCCAGAGCGGTCACAATGGAGCACTGTGGGATAGCTCCCGGAGACCAATACCGTTGCATTGTGACCCAGCAAGGTCGATTTCAGCACTAATCCCCTCGTGGGGGGTGGAGTGCAGAAATCGATTTTAAGAGCCCTTCAAGTCGAAGTAAATGGCTTTGTCATGTGGACGGGTGCATGGTTCAATCGATCTAACGCTGATAAATTCGACCTAAACTCGTAGTGTAGACCAGGGCTAAGGAAATTAGTTATAAGTGGCAAATTCTCACCCTAATTGTTGGTTTAGGCAGATTGCAGAGATTCTTGAGGGCAAGCTACACTTGCTTGCATCTTAAAACTCCAGGTATTCCTTTCCCAGGCTAGAAAACTCTTTAGGCTGGGCTCAGTCCTTCTCCCCCAGTTCAGTCTTTGTTTCTGGTGTTTACAGCATTCATCTTGGGAAGGGAGTCAGTGAAGAACAAACCACAATGATGTCGCTTCCCTGCCTTAAATAGCTTTAGCATATGGCGGGAACCCTCTGGCTCCCAATATGATTCCCACGCCCGGATAGTGGAAAAACACTAGTATTATGATGGAGTCCAGTACCAGGTGACTCGGTCACATGTTGGATTTAGTGCTTTCAATTTGCCATATAGGCCCACCAGAGAAGCTAACATGGTCAAGAAGTCCACATTAAACACGTAACCTTCAAGATCTATTTTCCCAAGGAGGAAATTCAGATTTTGTCACTCAATTCAAAGACCTGTTGTAATATTTTCCCACATGACAGCCCCCTGACTTCACTGTGAAACAGAAGCTGAGTGTTGTCAGAGCACATCTCATCACAGCGCATGAAAACAGTGTGTGTTCACAGGCCAGGATTTTATCAAATTAACAAGTTTAGTAACAATGTTGAGGGGCTTGTGTACTTCAGGTTGCAACTTCTTAACTGACAAAGCTTGGTGAGGAATCATGCAGAATGTCCAACTTGCTGCTGGTGCCATTTCCTTTACTCATGCTGCACCCCCGTGTGCTTTCTGGTCATGGGTACTGCCCCATCAGTGCAGTCGTAGACACAGAACCAAGGTAAGACCTCAGCCACAGTGAATGTACTGAGGATCTTGAGTATTTCCTCACTTGTTGGTTGTGTTGGAATTTCACAACCAAAAAAAAAAAAAGGTCTTCAGCTATGGTACCAGCTTTGCAAAATCTCACATCATGCAGAATTGGAGCCATAGACGATGTCTGTGGAGTCACCGAGCTGCAGTGCAAAATATCGATTCTTCTTAACAAGGGTTTTATTAACTGGTCCTGTACATTTTTTGCAAGGTCAGGGGTGGCCAACCTGAGCCTGAGAAGGAGCCAGAATTTACCAATGAACATTGCCAAAGAACCACAGTAATATGTCAGCAGCTCCCCATCAGCTCCCCAACCCCGCTCCCAGCGCCTCCCGCCCACGGGCAGCCCCTCCGATCAGCGCCTCCCCCTCCCTCCCCACACCTCCCGATCAGCTGTTCATGGCATGCAGGAGGCGGGGGGGCAGGGGAGGAGCAAGGGCATGGCAGGGCTCAGGGGATGGGGAAGGAAGGGGTGGAGTGGGGGCAGGGCCTGTGGCAGAGCCAGGGGTTGAGCAGTGAGCACCCCCAGCACACTGGAAAGTTGACGCCTGTAGCTCCAGCCCCGGAGTCGGTGCCTAGACAAGGAGCCGCATATTAACTTCTGAAGAGCTGCATGTGGCTCCGGAGCCACAGGCTGGCCACCCCTGTGCAAGGTCATCAGTGCAGCAACAGATGGTGTTATTTGCCATAGGGAATGGTTTTCAGTGCCACACCCGCTTGTTCCCCAGTCATAATTCTACAGATGTCTATTGCTGCTGAAAGTAGAAGGGTCTTTCCAAGTGTGTGTACTTGTTTGCATTTTTCAGTTCGCGTGGCCACAATGTAAGCTGGTTCTAAGGCCTTTTGAGGAACAGTTGCTTCTTTAGACATGACTTATTTCTGCAACCTTAATTCTTCTTAAGTATCAGAGGGGGAGCCGTGTTAGTCTGGATCTGTAGAAGCGACAAAGGGTCCTGTGGCACCTTATAGACTAACAGACGTATTGGAGCATAAGCTTTCGTGGGCGAAGACCCACTTCGTCGGATGCATCCGTCTGTTAGTCCATAACGTGACACAGGACTCTTTGTCACTTTAATTCGTCTTGTTTTTGAAGGAAAAAAATCACACTCTTGTTTATGAATTCCAGCTCAGGTGTATAGTTCCTAAATGTCTCTGTAGTGTCCCTGGCCTCATACTTTCCTTCACTGCCACTTGAAAACAAATGACACATTGACCCCCCCTTCCTGAGCCCCGGCAGAAGCTGCAGGGCTGATGTCCCAAGCCTGGGTGCTCCCACTGAGCCTTGGCAGAAGCCACGGGGCTCCAAGGGCAGTGAAATGCTGTTATCTATGTAACCCTTCTGCCAGTCAGAGTCGGCAGCAACAAGGGCCGGGTTCCGTATCTAGGGGTTCCATTCCAATAACACAATGCAAAAACCGGCTCGAGGCCCCACCCAGTGACCTGGGACAAATATATATCACCCCCCCTGGGCGCCTCTAAGAGGCAGTACTTCCCCTCTCGCAAGCACAGAGTCTGAGTGTAGAAAAACCTTTTAATGACAGAGAGAAACAATGCGGCCTTTTGCTGGGGAAACACCACATCTAGGATTTGTAAACCAAACTGTGAGCAATGACCCACCCCAGCAAATTGGCCATGTCCTTTCCCTTTGGTTCTTGAGTCCATCAACCCCCAAAATCACCCAAAGTCCCAAAAGTCCAACAACCCAAAAGTACAGACCCAGAGTTCAAAAGTTCATCTGCAGAGTGTTACACCCCCTCCAGTCTGGGTAGAAATGGGGAGGGGAGAGGTAAGGGGCACCTTACGTGGCTCGAAGCTGACTGCCCCGTCCCTTCATGGTGCTTCGCTCGGCTCTGCTCTGCTCCGCCAGCCATCCCATGAGTCACTCCGCTCAGCCATCCCGCAAGCCGCTCCGCCAGCAGCTCCGCTCCGTCAGCCGGCCTGCAAGCCGCTCCGGCTGTCCCGCCAGCAGCTCCGCTCCGTCAGCCGGCCTGCAAGCCCCTCCGGCTGTCCCGCCAACTGCTCCACGCCGCCAGCAGCTCCGCTCCATCAGCCGGCCTGTAAGCCCCTCCGGCTGTCCCGCCAACTGTCCCGCTCCACCAGCAGCTCCGCTCCCCCAATCGCTCAGCAATAGATCTTCTGGCTCCCCCACTACTTAACACAGTGCTCAGTGATTTCAGCTCATAACAATTTCAGCTTTTTCATGCTCATTTGCACACTTAGTCCAGAGTAATTCCAACTCGGCAGCCTGTGAATAGACTCCTAAGGAACTCACAATTAGCTCTGATATTCCACAGTGTGGAGAGGGGGGAGGGTGCAATTGACATTTAGGACCCTCAGAAGAGGCCCATGCCACCAGATACAAATACCTGTCCCCAACCTCTCTCAATTCACTGGGTTTTGGAATCCATGTCCCTCGCCTAGCAAGTGCTGCTTAGCTAAGGGCGAGTCCCTTCCTCATAACAAAAGCCCACTGTCCTTGATTCACATAATCAGGGTAACAACACTTTAGTCTTCCTGCCCCAATAACAGAGAAACTGGGGCTCCCACAGCAGTCAAGGTGACCATTTGGGCAAGCGGTCCATCATGCTTTGCAGGGTGGGTGTGTCCATGCAAACAAGATTAGCCCCTGACATCCCTTTCCACAACTCACCACCAGATGTCAGGGTAGAGCTCATCCTGACTCTGCTTACATCTATGTTGTTGTCTTTATTGTATAAATAAAGGGATGCAGAATTGTGCTTAACCTGTCCCAAATGAGGGGGTCACCTCAGCTGAAAGGAACTTGCTAAGCCAGGGGCTGGAATGCCAGACCTCAGTGAAAGGGGGGGACAGGAGAAGTGGACTCTCCCTACGGGCTTGTCTACACTGGCACGTTACAGCACTGCACCTTTCTTGCCCAGGAGTGTGAATAAACACCCCCTGAGCGCTGCAAGTTTCAGCGCTGTAACGCGCCAGTGTAGACAGTGCCCCAGCGCTGGGAGCGACGCCTCTCATGGAGGTGGGTTTTTTAGAGCTCTGGGGGTGTTCTCTACCAGTGCGCTGTCGTGAGTACACAAGCTACATTTAAGCGCTGCCAGTGTAGATGTGCCCTACGAGTCCCCGCTCTGGTTTAACCTGTTCCTCCCCACGGTGCAAAGATAGCGCTAAATGGGCTCCATTAGGAGCCTTTTGTTATTTTAAGTGCTCAAAAGAGCTGACGACCCCTTGTGGTGGGACAGCGTCTCTGCCCAGTCTCAGAGCTGATGATCACTAAGAGCTGAGTGGAACCTCGAGACTGACCTGCAGAGGTCAGAGCAGAGAGGAAGTGGCAGAAGGTGACCAGCGAGTGGAACTGCGGCTGGTATGGGGGGAGCGGCGCAGAATGAGCAGCTGGCAAAGCAGCCAGCAGAGAGGAACCGCGGCTGGTGGGACGGCCAGCAGAGAGGAACGAGTGGCTGGCAGCGTGGCCAGCGGAGAGGAACCATGGCTGGCGGGGCGGCCAGCGGAGAGGAACCGCGGCTGGCGGGGCGGCCAGCGGAGAGGAACCGCGGCTGGCAGCGTGGCCAGCGGAGAGGAACCATGGCTGGCGGGGCGGCCAGCGGAGAGGAACCGCGGCTGGCGGGGCGGCCAGCGGAGAGGAACCATGGCTGGCGGGACGGCCAGTGGGGAGGAACCGTGGCTGGCAGGATGGCCAGCGGAGAGGAACCATGGCTGGCGGGACGGCCAGCGGAGAGGAACCACGGCTGGTGGGACGGCCAGCGGAGAGGAACGAGCGGCTGGTGGGACGGCCAGCAGAGAGGAACCGCGGCTGGCGGGACGGCCAGCGGAGAGGAACCATGGCTGGTGGGACGGCCAGCAGAGAGGAACCGCGGCTGGCGGGACGGCCAGCGGAGAGGAACCGTGGCTGGCGGGACGGCCAGCGGAGAGGAACCATGGCTGGCGGGACGGCCAGCAAAGAGGAACCGCGGCTGGCGGGGCGGCCAGTGGAGAGGAACCGCGGCTGGTGGGACGGCCAGTGGAGAGGAGCGAGCGGCTGGCAGCGTGGTCAGCGGAGAGGAATCGCGGCTGGTGGGACGGCCAGCAGAGAGGAACCGTGGCTGGCGGGACGGCCAGCGGAGAGGAACCATGGCTGGCGGGACGGCCAGCAAAGAGGAACCGCGGCTGGCGGGGCGGCCAGTGGAGAGGAACCGCGGCTGGTGGGACGGCCAGTGGAGAGGAGCGAGCGGCTGGCAGCGTGGTCAGCGGAGAGGAATCGCGGCTGGTGGGACGGCCAGCAGAGAGGAACCGTGGCTGGTGGGACGGCCAGCGGAGAGGAACCGTGGCTGGCAGGATGGCCAGTGGAGAGGAACCATGGCTGGCGGGACGGCCAGCGGAGAGGAACCGTGGCTGGCGGGGCGGCCAGTGGGGAGGAACCATGGCTGGCGGGGCGGCCAGCGGAGAGGAACGAGCGGCTGGCAGCGTGGCCAGCGGAGAGGAACCATGGCTGGTGGGACGGCCAGTGGAGAGGAACTGCGGCTGGCGGGGCGGCCAGCGGAGAGGAACCGTGGCTGGCGGGACGGCCAGCGGAGAGGAACCGTGGCTGGCGGGGCGGCCAGCGGAGAGGAACCGTGGCTGGCGGGACGGCCAGCGGAGAGGAACCGTGGCTGGCGGGACGGCCAGCGGAGAGGAACCGCGGCTGGTGGGACGGCCAGCGGAGAGGAACCGCGGCTGGTGGGACGGCCAGCAGAGAGGAACCGCGGCTGGTGGGACGGCCAGCAGAGAGGAACCGCGGCTGGTGGGACGGCCAGCAGAGAGGAACCGCGGCTGGCGGGGCGGCCAGCGGAGAGGAACCATGGCTGGCGGGACGGCCAGCGGAGAGGAACCGCGGCTGGCGGGGCGGCCAGTGGAGAGGAACCGTGGCTGGCAGGACGGCCAGCGGAGAGGAACCGCGGCTGGTGGGACGGCCAGCAGAGAGGAACCGCGGCTGGTGGGACGGCCAGCAGAGAGGAACCGCGGCTGGCGGGGCGGCCAGCGGAGAGGAACCATGGCTGGCGGGACGGCCAGCGGAGAGGAACCGCGGCTGGTGGGACGGCCAGCAGAGAGGAACCGCGGCTGGCGGGGCGGCCAGCGGAGAGGAACCGCGGCTGGCGGGGCGGCCAGTGGAGAGGAACCGCGGCTGGCGGGGCGGCCAGCGGAGAGGAACCGTGGCTGGCAGGATGGCCAGTGGAGAGGAACCGTGGCTGGCAGGATGGCCAGCGGAGAGGAACCATGGCTGGCGGGACGGCCAGCGGAGAGGAACCATGGCTGGTGGGACGGCCAGCGAAGAGGAACCGCGGCTGGCGGGGCGGCCAGTGGAGAGGAACCGCGGCTGGTGGGACGGCCAGCGGAGAGGAACGAGCGGCTGGCAGCGTGGCCAGCGGAGAGGAACCGCGGCTGGTGGGACGGCCAGCAGAGAGGAACCGCGGCTGGTGGGACGGCCAGCGGAGAGGAACCATGGCTGGCGGGACGGCCAGCGGAGAGGAACCGCGGCTGGCGGGGCGGCCAGTGGAGAGGAAACGCGGCTGGTGGGACGGCCAGTGGAGAGGAACGAGCGGCTGGCAGCGTGGTCAGCGGAGAGGAACCGCGGCTGGTGGGACGGCCAGCGGAGAGGAACGAGTGGCTGGCAGCGTGGTCAGCGGAGAGGAACCGCGGCTGGTGGGACGGCCAGCGGAGAGGAACGAGCGGCTGGCGGCGTGGCCAGCAGAGAGGAACGAGCGGCTGGCAGCGTGGCCAGCAGAGAGGAACCATGGCTGGTGGGACGGCCAGTGGAGAGGAACGAGTGGCTGGCAGCGTGGCCAACGGAGAGGAACGAGTGGCTGGCAGCGTGGCCAGCAGAGAGGAACGAGTGGCTGGCAGCGTGGTCAGTGGAGAGGAACCGCGGCTGGTGGGACGGCCAGCCAGAGCAAGTGCTCAGATGGTGGAACAAGCAAGGTGCCTTCTTCCCCAGGTGGGAGGTGAACTCACACAGATGCACCTCTGAACCCTGGGTCTTCATTGACCAAGGACAATGACTGTGAGTGGGGTGTGGTGAGGGAGCCGAGGGGGGCACAGAAAAGGAACTGTTGGTTGTAGGACTCAAAAACACGAGGTGAAGGCTCTGTCCCACGCACTCGGGTTGGCGTCCTGCTCACAGGGTTATGATTATGAATCCCACTTGCAGCATTTTCCCTAATTAATGTCGGGTGACTTCCCTCCTTTCATTAAAAGTTTCTTTTCTAGACTCAGTCTCTGTGCTTGCGAGGGGGAAGTTTGGCCTCTCAGAGGCACCCGGGGTAGTGTGTAATTGTCCCAGGTTACTGGGTGGGGGCTCGAGGTAGTTCTGTGTTGAATCCTAGATACTGAACTGGGCCTGGTCATTGCCGGCTCCACCTGGCAGAAGGGTTACACTACATAGAATCACAGAACCGCAAGGGCCATCTCGTCTAACCCCCGCCAAGACGCAGGGCAGGGGGAACAAACATCTGATAATGTCTGTGATCTAGCAGACAAAGGTCTGACAAAATCCAGCAGCTGGAAGTTGAAGATAGACCAATTCAGACTGGAAATGAGGTGTACAGTTTTAACAGTGAGGGCCATTAACCCTGCGAGCAGCTCACCAAGGGCTGTGGTGGATTTGCCATCGCTGGCAATTTGTAAATCAAGACTGGATTTTGATTTTTCAAAAGATCTGCTCTAGTTCAAAAGCAAATATTGGGGAGACATTCCCTGGCCTGCATTACCCAGGAGGTCAGATGATGTGATCACAGTGTCCCTCTTGGCCTTGGCTTCATCTATGAAAACGGTGAGATGATTGGCTGGCAGTGACTGAGTGAGCCCGGGGGAGGTGGAAGGGTTTGCTTTCCTGGCACTCTGCAAGGCCTGGGAGGAGCAGAATGTGCTGAGGACTGAGCCCAGAGTGGGTGGAGGAGTTTGTTTCTTTGTGTTTATTTTGGAACGTGGATACCCTGGGAGGCAGAGGCACAGAACTTCCGTGAGTTAGCTGGAGGGCTGACACCTCGGCAGGGAAAGTGCTGGAGGCTGGGCGGGTCGGCTAAACACCAGGAGGGGAATAGGTCACACATTGTGCCATGCCAGATGGGAGCATGGAGGGAAGGTGTGGCCCAGAGGCAATGCATGGGGGGGGGCACGTGGATTGGCCTGCCGGGAGGAGGGAGAGGGGTTCTGTCCTCCCGAGGTGTGGCCCAGCGGCAATGCATGGGAGGGGGGGGGGCACGTGGATTGGCCTGCCGGGAGGAGGGAGAGGGGTTCTGTCCTCCCGAGGTGTGGCCCAGCGGCAATGCATGGGAGGGGGGGGAGGCACGTGGATTGGCCTGCCGGGAGGAGGGAGAGGGGTTCTGTCCTCCCGAGGTGTGGCCCAGCGGCAATGCATGGGAGGGGGGGGAGGCACGTGGATTGGCCTGCCGGGAGGAGGGACCCTCTGTCCTCCCGCTGCACCTGCCCTCCAGCATGCTTGGCTCCTGTCCCTGGCAGCTGGGCTGGGCGGGAAGCAGAAGGGGCAGGATGGGACCAGTAGGGTCTGTGCAGCACAGCAGCTGCTTGAGAGGACCAGGCTGGGGAGGCAGCAGCAGCCCACCAGTGACCTGGGCCAGGCTGTTGGAGCCCCCCCACCCCTGGCATGCTTGACCCATGTCCCCAGCAGCCGAGCCTATGCAGGAAGTGGGCTACCACCACCTCCCCAGCCAGGCTCTCTCAGGCAGCCTCTGAAGTGGCTGGCTTCAGCCGGGAGAAGCAGCTCGTCCCGCTCCCCGCCCAGGCCTGGCTGCCAGGGAGCGTGGCCAAATGTGCTGGGGGGGAGGCGCAGAGAGAAAGGACAAAGCCCTCCCCCAGGTAATGTGGGGTGGGGAAAGCGCCGTGGCCCCAGGCTGGGCGTAGGGTGGGGAGTTCGCTGGGCAGAGGAGACGTGGGGCTGTCATGTGTCCTCCCCTTTCGATTGTGCCCCCCAATATGGGGGGGGGGTACAAGTTCTCCATGGTGTGACAAGCCACACAGCAGTCAGGGAGACCCTTCTCCTTGGTCTCAGCTGCTGTCCACAGCCCCCTCAGCAGGGCAGACCCTTCTGCGTTACCTCCCAGTTGGAGCAGCCAGACCGGAATGGAGGCTCAAGGAGGGGATTCGATTCTGGCTCAGCAGCTGGGAGAGTCCAGGGCTCTTTGCCCACTCTCTCGCCTCAGCTAGACAGGCCACAGGCTGCCCACTTAGCCCTGTTCGCCCTGTCTTTCTCAGGGTTTGCCCTGTGACCCTTCTCCCCACGGACTCGTGAACAGAAATACAGTCCTGAGCACCTGCTGCTTCATCTCCTCTTCCAGGCAGGGGTGGCAGGTTTGTATAATTTTTAGTAGTGCCCAGAATGGGTCCAAGTTCTGCCCCCCACACACACACCTGCCTAAGGCTCTGGGAGGGAGTTTGGGTGCGGGAGGGGTGCGGGCTCTGGGCTGGGGCAGGGGGTTGGGGTGTGGGAGAGGGTGAGGGGTCAGCATTTATCACAGGCGGCTCCCAAAAGTGACCCACACACCCCTCTGGCCACGGCTCCTAGGCAGGGGGACTGGGGAGTCTCTTCATGCCGCTGCCGACAGGCACCGCCTCCGCAGTTCCCATTGTCCACAGTTCCCGGCCAATGGGAGCTGCGGAGTCTGCACTCGGGGTGGGCGCAGCATGTGGAGACACTCCCCCACCCTCCGGGGCCAAAGGGACATGCCGGCTGCTTCCGGGAGTGGCACGGAGCAAGGGTGGGCAGGAAGCCGCCTTAGCCCCACTGCACTGCCAGTGGTGGTGGCGGCAGTCGGGAGCCTCTGGGCCCTTCTAAATCACCTGGGGGTGGCAGGCGGGGCCAGGAGGCGCTCTGGGGGAGGCAGGCGGGGCCAGGAGGCGCTCTGGGGGTGGCAGGCGGGGCCAGGAGGCGCTCTGGGGGTGGCAGGCGGGGCCAGGAGGCGCTCTGGGGGAGGCAGGCGGGGCCAGGAGGCGCTCTGGGGGTGGCAGGTGGGGCCAGGAGGCGCTCTGGGGGAGGCAGGCGGGGCCAGGAGGCGCTCTGGGGGAGGCATGCGGGGACAGCAGGCGGGGCCAGGAGGCGCTCTGGGGGTGGCAGGCGGGGCCAGGAGGCGCTCTGGGGGAGGCAGGCGGGGCCAGGAGGCGCTCTGGGGGAGGCAGGCGGGGCCAGGAGGCGCTCTGGGGGTGGCAGGCGGGGCCAGGAGGCGCTCTGGGGGAGGCAGGCGGGGCCAGGAGGCGCTCTGGGGGTGGCAGGCGGGGCCAGGAGGCGCTCTGGGGGTGGCAGGCGGGGCCAGGAGGCGCTCTGGGGGAGGCAGGCGGGGCCAGGAGGCGCTCTGGGGGAGGCAGGCGGGGCCAGGAGGCGCTCTGGGGGAGGCAGGCGGGGCCAGGAGGCGCTCTGGGGGAGGCAGGCGGGGCCAGGAGGCGCTCTGGGGGTGGCAGGCGGGGCCAGGAGGCGCTCTGGGGGAGGCAGGCGGGGCCAGGAGGCGCTCTGGGGGTGGCAGGCGGGGCCAGGAGGCGCTCTGGGGGTGGCAGGCGGGGCCAGGAGGCGCTCTGGGGGAGGCAGGCGGGGCCAGGAGGCGCTCTGGGGGAGGCAGGCGGGGCCAGGAGGCGCTCTGGGGGAGGCAGGCGGGGCCAGGAGGCGCTCTGGGGGAGGCAGGCAGGGCCAGGAGGCGCTCTGGGGGAGGCAGGCGGGGCCAGGAGGTGGGGCCGGGGGAGAGACCCAGCCCCAAACATTGGTGGAGCCCGGCCCCCGGGCCCTGAAGATTCCTGAAGATTCCCTCTCCCACACGGGCCCATGCAACTCGCCGCCCTTGGCACCAGGGAAAGCCACGATAGTGCCATGGATTCTAAGGCTGGAAGGGCCCATTGTGGTCATCTAGTCTGATCTCCTGCATCACGCAGGCCACAGCCCTGCCCCACACTAATTCCTAGAGCAGAGCTGTTAGAAAAACATCCCCCCTTGATTTGAGAATTGTCATTGATGGAGAATCCCCCACGACCCTTGGTAAACTGTTCCAATGACTAAATATGGGGGGCATCTCTATGCAGCTTTGGGGTATTACGCCCTTCATCCCAAAGCTACTGGGCACGGAAGCATCTCGGCAACTCCAATGGCTAAGCACACAGGCCCGGGTGCTTAGAGGTATTTAGGCACCAATCTGCATTTTTAGGCACCTATATACCTTTCAAATCTGGCCAGCAGTCTGTTCTGACAGCTTCACTCAAGTCCTTACTCCGCCAGGGATGCATTACAGGCCCGAGTCTGAGGCTGGATGTGGCCTGCTGGCACACCAGGGTTTGGCTTTGCCCCACATCCACCAGTGCTTCAACTTCTGCCCCTTTGACAAAGAAGGAGCCGGGTACTTCCGAGCCCTGCTGCTCTGTGAGGCATGGGACTTGGTAAAGCCACACTTCACACAGGGCACTTGCAGCTAATATGCCTCATCACCTAAGAGAAGCAAACCCAGAGGTCTCTAGAGGGGAGCACCTAGTCTGCGTTTCTAGCCCCGGATGAAGTCTCTGCTGGGGGTACCTCCGGGTACAACGCACCCACCTACTGATTCACTTGACTTCTGGCACCCCAGTCTCCCTGGAGCTTCCACAGGGATGGAGTTTTCACATGGAGGCCCCTGCTCCCTCCTCTTGGGGAAGCGTGGTCCCAGTGCCATCAATCCTGGGGATGATTTCAGCAGCCAGGTCGTTTTCTACACTGATCTACACGACATTGATCCCCCCATTTGGTGTGATGCCCACAGATCTGATCCCAGGGCCAGTTGGATGGATCTGTTTACATTGTAGCTGATCTCTGGTTTCACCCACTCTCAGCAGAGTCTGGGCAATCGTGCAAGAGGCTGGGGCCACCCCCAGGGGCACGACCCACTGGAACAACCACTGGTCACACCACACTGGCCATGTCCAGCTGGCTGAGTCCACTGTGATTGCAGGGTCAGAGCCTGAGACGCTGTTTGGGCTTCACCATTCAGGATCGAGACAGTCCATTGCTTTGGGCCACTGTGAAGCCGAAGCCACACTTCCAAAGGTTACAGGAAAAGGCCTCCAGACTCTCCTCTAGTCACAGCTTGGTGAGCTGATGAGCAGGACCCAGGGCAGCTATACAGTCACCATCTGTTTCAACCGGTCCTGGTGCCCTGTTGTGCGCTCACTCATTGTTATCGCTGTATTGCCAGCTGTTGCAGGAATGCCTGTGTTTTGCCTGGCTCTCCTCCAACCCTTTTGATTTGTCAGCCCCATGGGTAACCTATCATCACCAGGGTTAGGAGAAAACACGACTCAAAGCCAGTTATCCCTCCCCTTCAATGACTCAGGTAACAGGGCAGGGCATGAGCCATCTCCACTTGGGGTCACAGCCACTTGAAGGCCGACAACTGGCACGGGGAGAAGGACGAGATAGAGTCTCAGAGTTGGGGGGAAGCGACACAGTTGTAGGGCAGCTCCCCCCAACACACACAGTTAAGTATCCCTACACAGGAACTGTCTTGCTGTAGTTCTAGTGGCTTGTACCACACAATATGGTCCTTCTAAGCCCCCAGGAATTCCATCCTACGGCCGCATCTCTTTCAGGATCCACCTGGGTCAGGAGAAAATGGAGAGAAGCTCCCCTGCATTCCTCGCTTCCTGCTTCCTCCTGTGTCTTTCTTGGTGTCCCCTTCAGCATGCCCAGCTCTGTTCTTCTTCACAGCTGCTGAACAAGCCACAGCTCACAGCAGCTCCCACCAGGCCAAACAGGCTCCTCCTTCTGGCTCAGTGAGAGTTTGACCTGTGCTAGGTCACCCAGGGACGGGGCACATTGAGCTGGGCTGAGTATTCTATGCAGGCTGCCTCGGCACCGTCTCTCCAAAGTAGCCTGCCAAGCGATGCAGAACTAAGCAATGTCTCCTATGTGGGGGGGAGGGGAACTCCAGCACTTTCACTGATGACAACACATGACAAAAGCCCTCCCCAAAGATGCTTATGCTGCATATGGGAACAAGCTGGGATAAGGACATGAGCCTCTTCCAAAGACTGTGCCAGACAATGGAGCCTTCCACGCAAAGGAAGAGGCATGAATAAACAAATGATTGTCTGTTACTGATCCTACACTTAGGGCTTGTCTACATGAGGAAATTGCCTGGAAGAGCTATAGTGCAATAAGCTGTTATAATGGGGCCTTAGACTATGTCTTCACTGTGTTTTTGCATCACAGTAACTCAAGAGAGCTATCGCCATGTAAAATCCTGGTGGAGACAAGGCCCAGCTACTTTTTACCTTGATGTACCTACTTGAGATCAACCCTATACTGCCCCCTAGGGGTTACCTTGACTAGCTACATCAGGGGGTCTCAAACTGGCGGTCGGAACCCCTCAGGGGGTCACGAGGTTATTACCTGGGGGGGTGGGTCATGAGCTGTCAGCCTCCACCCCAAACCCTGCTTTGCCTCCAGAATTTATAATGGTGTTAAATATGTAAAAAAGCAGTTTTATTGATAAGGGGGAGTTGCACTCAAAGGCTAGCTATGGGAAAGGGGTCACCAGTACAAACGTTTGAGAACCACTGAGCTACATCAAGGTAAAGACTAGCTGGGCTTGTCCTGAGTTCGCTACCTTGCTGTAAAAACAAACCCACTTTGCAGTGAAGGCCAAACCTCAGAGTCCTCTCACAAAGCTAGGTGAACAAGTCAAACTCCCTGAGGCCACTTACGGAGCAGCCAGTTCCCTGCCAGATAACAGGAATAACTCCACTCCCACTGAAGTAAATGGCGCTTTCCCACCGACATCAGCGGGGAAAGGTTTGGCCTCAACAGGTTCTCCAGTCTTGGCAGCCTTCCAGAAGTCTGGGTAATATTTTTTCAAGGAATCTGTTCTTGCGAAAGCTCACCGGGTCATTGGCAGAAACAGGTTTCCTTTCTGCAGGAGGTCTGGCATGTTTTCCGTACCCACATTTTCTTTTTAATTTGTTTTGGTGAAATTCATACTGGTGAGAAATGCAGGATTAACAGCCCCAGAGATGCTCTTTATTTAGCCACAGCGCAGGTTTTGACAAGAAGGGGCAGTGCAAGTCACACCCATCCATCTCACCTCTGCAAATGTGCTTCATCCCAGCCCCAGAGAGACCACCTCTAGGACTGAGGGGAGTTCACATCCCATGGCCCATTCCATTCCTGGCCTCTGGTGAGAATGCCCAGACAGAGGCAGCTAATCCTGGGGGGTTTTAGGATGCGGACACTATCTATTTTTTCTTTATAAAACACAGTGCTTGTGTTCATTGCAAGAAAAACGCAACAGTCTGTAGATAGTAGATTTTTCCAGCGACTCTCTTACATTGGTGGAGGAAGACTGGGTCTTGGGTCTAATAATTAGTGGCCATCTCATATTTTGGGAACTTAAACTCACCTTTTCCCAGCTTGACCTCTAGGAGTGAAATGATGCAGTCAACAGAGGGTATCAAGGCAGTGGGGAAGTAGCATCAGCATGAAGAGTCCAACCATGTGTATCCCTCACTACATGCCATGGGCCCAACCAGTTCTTAACCGTATCTGCTTCCCTACTGGGCTGGTGCTCTGAATACTCTCATGGGCAGAGCCTGAAAATCTGCGGATCTCCGTGGACCATGTTTGTGGATCGCAGATCAGATGCAGATACAAATGTTGTACCATGCAGCTCATGGGGGAGTAGTAGTGATGGTAGAGTTCAGACTATGGCAGAATTTTCCTTTTATCAGGCAGTTAAACCTTTGTTTCTAAGAAATGTTGTACAAGTGGCAATAAAGGAAACAGCAAATAAAATGGACAGGGTATTTGGTGCAGTGCAGGCCTATACACCTGGAATAATAACACTGCAACATTTTCCACTTTTGAAACATTATAATGGCACGTCTCACCTTCTCCTAAGCCCTTCTGCCAGAAATATATACAATATTCTGGGCTCTGATTGCCATGCACATTACGCAATGCATGCTGATTGAAAACATTGCAGAAGTAGCTGTCCTGTCTCCTCGGTAACTCTTTAAATATTAAAAGTTACTATGCGTCAATATGACACCATGAAGCTGGGCTGATCTTTATGAGTCCCAGTTAGGCAGCAGTGTTCACATCTCAAGTGGGTGGTGGAGGGGGGAGTTGCAGGGTTCACCATTCACTGAGGTCAATGGGCTGAGATCACGGTTGTTTGTTCTTTAAGCAGGGCTGGCTCTAGGCACCAGCTAAGGAAGCAGGTGCCTGGGGCGGCAAATCTGAAGGGGCAGCACTCCGGACGTTCTTGCGGCGGCACTCCGGCTTTTTTTTTCTTTGGCAGCAGTGTTGTGGCAGCTCTTTAATTTTTTTTGATTTGGTGGCACTTCTGTGGCAGGGTTTTTTTTGCTTCACCGCTTGGGGCGGCAAAAAAAGTAGAGCCAGCCCTGTCTTTAAGGCTGAGTCAGGCCAAAGGGAGAGTGTTACTGAAAATTCGGTGTGTGTGAAAACAGCCTCATTGAACTAAACTCATTCACTGCCACGTGACCAAGTAGTAATGCGCGGCACTTATGCAGCATCTACAGCAGCAAAGCAATGCTGTAATCTAAGGAGACTGTGCTAACCAAACTAATAATGATGATAGGAAGGGTATGTTACATGGATTTTAGCTGATACCCTAGATTCTTTAGTAGCCTTTTATTTTCCCGTGCCAAAGGCTCAGTGATCACAAAATGACCCATGCAGTCTCCTGAGGGAGGGAGACCATAAAAAATTGATGAAGTACGTGCATAGTTTTTCTTTGTTTCCCTCAAGGAAAGAAGGCTAGTTTTCAACAGAGCATTTCCATTTTGTTTGAATGTAATAGCAAGTTTTATAGACACAGCAGTTAAATATGTCAGCTAGAATTACAGTCTGGATTATGCTGGAGCTACATGGACTTTCACAACATCCTCACCCTGAATCTGGATGATAGACTTTAATAATATACACAAGGAGAGGGGAGGGCTAGCTCAGTGGTTTGAGCATTGGCCTGCTAAACCCAGGGTTGTGAGTTCAATCCTTAAGGGGGCCATTTAGGGATCTGGGGCAAAAATTGGGGATTGGTCCTGCTTTGAGCAGAGAGTTGGACTAGATGACCTCCTAAGGTCCCTTCCAACCCTGAGATTCTATGATGAAGTGATACCATGACATTCTCAAGGCTGGGTAGTTTGATCTTTTCTGAAATTCTAGATGACAATTTAAAACAATGAATACATGGGAAGTTCAAGCAAAGGACATGAACGTTTTGTAATCACACAGTACAAACAAATGTGTTTTCTTATTTGGAAAATGTCAGTATCTTCAATATAAAAATAATATGGGGAAAAAAAGGCAAATTCGCTAAAATTCAAAAGTGCTAATTAAATTTAACTGCACAATTTCAATGAAAGCTCTATTAAAATAATACTATCAACACCATAACCGCCTTGAAATCTTCAGATTAGGGAGGTCAAAATGCCTTCGTTAAGCGCTATAGCAGCAAGCCACACTGGCGCTATAAGTGTAGATATAGTAATATCTCAGTAATTCATCAATGATTGCTGCTTATTCCTCACTTGAAGACATAATCGAACTGGTCTCTAAACAATTGTGTTGCAAAATAATTGTGACCATGGGTGAAGACTAAGGAGCAGAAACAAGTCAAACTTCTAAAATACACGAATCTTGTTTTCATGTACTAAAACCCTGGAAGGAAAATAAAGATACAAATAAGCAGATTTAGCCAAATCAAATGTCTATCAAACATTTCCAGGAGGCATCAATTCTTTTTAACCTGGCAAAACTGAAGCACTTTGCTGTGCATGCTGGGCTTCTTCTGCAATGAAAACTCTCTACTGTTTATATCTGGAGACTCACTGAGAAGCCACCACAGCACAGACTGTATGTCAATTAAGCAATTTTTGTAAATTCAGCCCTGTTTGACCAGGGCTTGAGAAAGGGCGGTGGAGAAGAGAGATCTCATAGACAGATAATTGAATACTCAAACACCCTACACACTGTAGAGCAAATTCATTAAAGATAGTATAGTGCTGCCAATTCTCATGATTTTATTTCAAGTCTCACAATATGTCATTTATAGGCAGCAGTGGTAGTGAACCTATGCTTAAGGCTGTCCAAAAAGTTCCATTATAAGGCCGTTTTCAGTTGCTTATAGCTTTGCCAAGCTTTAACTATCTGAATAAACTATCTGAACAGCAAAGTTCTCACTTCCGAGGCTGAGCGGGGTCACAGAGCGGCTCACTGTTCTGGGAACCCCAGCAGGTTATAAAGGTCTAGCCTCTAAGGCTTTTCTACACTGGCAAGTGAAAGACAAAACTTTTGTCATTCAGAGGTGTTAAAAAAACAACACACACATCCCAAAAGACAAAAGTTTTGTTGACAACAAGCACCTGTGTGAACAGCGTTTTACAACGCTAACACCGCTCGTTGGGGGCGGACGTTTTGTGTCGTCAGGAGAGCTCTCTTTGGTGAGAGCTGTTTTGTAATGTGAAGAGGAACCCCCAGCTATTGAACCTGGCACTGGTTGCTGCCAACACCACCTGGCAGAAGGGTTAAAATTGCCTTTGAACTCAGAACCCTTCTGTAATGGTGACCTTCCTTTTGCATGATGCTATATGACCACAAGCTCTCTTTTCAGTTCGGTGCTGACTTTTAATATTCTAACCAAGCCAGTTCAAAAGATATGGCCCTGCTGTGACTCTTGTCCCAGGATGAAATCATAAGCAGCTCGGTTGGGCTTGGATTTGTTAGAAAGAGGTGGAGGAAAAGGGAGACTACAAATCCCACAGTGCTTTGGGCTCGTCACTCCAGTGGAGGGTTGGCCATACACCATTTCTCAGCCCAGGGCAGAGAGGCACACCAGGGACCGTCCATTAGATGCTGGAAGCCGCTTCCTTCCTCCTTGTTTTCAGCTGATCCTTTGGATTTGAAGCACAGTGCGGTTTTTGAATTTTGGCGCCTGTCTGAATCTGCAAACTAACAGCTGCTGGCCCAGCTCCAGAGCACAGCCACACCCCTCTCGCTGGAGTGAGTCAGTGTCTGTGTGCATGGATTGTTTCAAATCTGCCTCCGCCTTCACCAGTTAAAGCAGTGAACTCTTATCAGCACCAAGCTATGCACTTATGTGTACTTCTTGTCTCTGCCAGTATTCGTGGTTCCCAACACCCGCAACTAGTGGGAAAATCGGTACCGAGACAGTTTTAGAATCAACTACAATATCACGTTTCTCTGACTGTATAAATATCTGTCCACTGTATGTTCCATTCATCCGATGAAGTGGGTTCTAACCCACGAAAGCTTATGCTGAAATACATTTGTTAGTCTCTAAGGTGCCACAAGTATTTCTTTCTTTTTGCTGACATAGACTAACACGGCTACTACACTGTAACCTACAATATCATAGAATCATAGAATATCAGGGTTGGAAGGGACCTTAGGAGATCATCTAGTCCAACCCGCTGCTCAAAGCTGGACCAATCCCCAATTTTGGCCCCAGATCCCTAAATGGCCCCCTCAAGTATTGAACTCACAACTCTGGGTTTTGCAGGCCAATGCTTAAACCACTGAGCTATCCCTTTGATTTTTGGGAATGCAGAAAAGCCCCCATCTAACACTTTTTGTTTTGTTTAGCTTATTTCCTCCTTCCTGCTGTGCCATTAAACCCCTCACGCATGGTGTCTTGTGAACTCATTTAAACCCTTCCCTCCAGGGCTGGCTCTACCTTTTTTGCCGCCCAAAGTGGCAAAGCAAAAAAAAAAAAAAAAACCCTGCCGCAGAAGTGCCACCAAATCAAAAATAATTAAAGAGCTGCCGCAACACTGCTGCCAAAGAAAAAAAAAAGCAGGAGTGCCGCCGCAAGAACGTCCGGAGTGCCGCCCCCTCAGATTTGTCGCCCCAGGCACCTGCTTCCTTAGCTGGTGCCTAGAGCCGGCCCTGCTTAAAGAACAAACAACCGTGATCTCAGCCGTGTTCATCCCCCTTTGCTTGAAGCACTTCAGCCCCAGTTCCCCTACTCTGACTTGCCCCAATTTTAGATGATGTCTCTAGTGTATGAGTGACAAAGGGTCTTGTGGCACCTTATAGACTAACAGATATATTGGAGCATAAGCTTTCATGGGCGAAGACCCACTTCGTCAGACGCATGCCTAGTGTATGACGCTGTCAGAGTTGTGGAAGATTTTTCCTTGACAGTTTTATCAATCCCCTTCAAAATACAGAAAATTTCTACTATATCACCAGAAAACCTCCCCTTGTCGCACAGCAACTTCCTGCAACCTTCCTCACAACATATAGATACATAGCGATTGTCTAGTCTGACCTCCTGTATGACACAGGCCAGAGACCTGCTCCAGAATAATTCCTAGAGCAGAGCTTTTAGAAAAAAAATCCAATCTTGATTTTAAAATTGTCAGAGATGGAGAATCCACTACGACCCTTGGTAAATTGTTCCAGTGGTTAATTTCTCTCTTGCACCATTAAAAGTTTACACCTTATTTCCAGTCTTAATTTGTCTAGCTTCAACTTCCAGCCCTTGGATCGTATAGACCTTTCTCTGATAGAGTGAAGAGCCCATATTCAAATATTTATTCCCCCGTAGATACTTACAGACGGTAAACAAGTCACTCCTTGACCTTCTCTTTGTTAACTAGATTGAGCTCCTTGAGGCTATCACTGTAAGTATTGATATGATTTAGTAAAATTAGGCAAAATTCACAGAGCAGTCATATTAAAAATATACAAAATTGGGGTAGTGTCACAGCAGGGTCCAAGCCCCACCGTGGGGGGACCCAAGCCAAAGAAGTCATGGAGATCTGTTAAAGTCAGGGAATCTTTGACTCCCGTGACCAAATCATATCCTTAACTATAAGGCATGTTTTCTAATCTTTTAATCCTTCTCATGGCTCTTCTCTGAACCCTCTCCAGTTTATCACCATCCTTCTTGAATTGTGGACACCAGAACTGGACACGGTATTCCACCAGCCGTCACACCAGTGCCCAATATAACATTTCTACTCCTAATCAAGATCCTGCCCTTTATGCATCCCAGGATTGCATTAGCTCTTGTGGCCATAGCGTTTCAGTGGGAGCTCATATACACCATGTTGGAGGTTGGGGCTCCCCTGAGTCCCTCCTACAGCTGCTTCAAGTTGTTTATACTGTTCTCGGTCAGTTTGTAGCATATGAGGGGTTCATCAAACAAACAAAAGACAGGCCTTTTTCTCTCACTTTCCCTTATGAGAGAGGGGAATCAGAGTGAAAGAAAAGAAAGGCAAAGGTGGCCTGTCTCTTAGGCAGTCTTTTTGGATTCAGCCCTTTGGGGCTTGGCTTATCAGCTGGTCTGTTGTCTTTAATAAGGGTCTACCTCCAGCCCCTACTTCCAGCCCCATCTCTTGTGGCACCCTGCTGTACAGCTGGTCCATGCAGTTTCAGGATCATCATGAGGCTTGCGACTGTCTTCCTCTTGGCTGATCTGTCTCTGTAGTCAGGAACCTCTGAGGTGTACCAGTGACAAAGGGTCCTGTGGCACCTTATAGACTAACAGAGGTATTGGAGCATAAGCTTTCGTGGGTGAATCCCCACTTCGTCGGATGCACGAAAGCTTACGCTCCAATACCTCTGTTAGTATATAAGGTGCCACAGGACCAGATGCAGACTAACACGGCTTCCCCTCTGATACTTGAGGTGTATCAGTCACTGTCTTCTTCCTCGTTCACTGCCCCTTCCTGTGGCCGGTTTTCCCTTTTTAAGCTCCACTCCCCCGTTCCAGGCAGCACAGGCCTTACAGACGCACCTCGTTAGTGCTGAACGAGCCCAGAAGAGCTCATTAGTCTCTTCTCCACCAGAATGTGGGTGTGTCCCATCACACACCATGACCCCATGGGCAGCAGGTATAATAGGCCAGGTGAGCCTCCCCTGGCAGAGTCGTCGCCGCCTCTGCTGCCAGCGTGGGCCATGGTAGTCCCACCTCTTCCCCTCCCAGCTGGGAATGGGCTTCCATGGGACGTTTTTGCTTGTTTATGATGTACCATGCAGGATCCCGAGTGGCTGAAGAGGTAGAATCTGCTACTTAGCTTCCTTGGAATCCCCAAGGAGATTACTGATGATCCCAGGAAGCTGAGTAGCAGATGCCACCTCCTCAGCCGCCTGGGAATTTGTATGGCGCATATAAAAGTTCAGGGTTCTCCGCCTGGATGCTCCCTTCCAGCACTCTCCACTCCCCTCTTTGGAAGTCCCCGCTGCCGTTCGCCGGTTCCTTCTCTCATCCCTGCTTGGCCCCCTCCCCACTTGGTCCCCCTGCCACCACTCGCAGGTCCCTCCTCCTACCCTCCCGCTGGTGGGGGGGCCAAGTGGGGCAGGGGGAAGGAGAGGAGGGATGCAGGTGGCGAGGGGCAGTGGAGGGGGGCCAAGCAGGAGGGGTGGGGCCTGGGGTGAGGTAGGGGGAGGGGCCTTGGGCGGAGTGGGCATGGAGTGTGGGCGGGGCCATGGGCGGAAGAGGCTACCCTCACTCGGGGGAAGCTTCATCCACCACCCATACACGACCCCCAAACCTTCCTCAAAGTCACTGCTTCCCAGGATAGTTCCACACCCTGTAAGTATGGTCAACTTTCTTTGTTCCTAGATGGATACATTTACATATAGCTGTATTAAAACTTATATTGTTTGCTTGCGCCCAGTTTCCCAACTGTTGTGTCATCTGCAAACTTTATCAATGATGATTTTATGTTTTCTTCCAGGTCATTGATAAGAATGTTAACTAGCAAAGGGCCAAGGAATGATCTCTGCAAGATCCCACTGGAAACTCGGCTCCATGATGATTCCCCATTTACAATTACATTTTGAGACCCATCTGCTAGCCAGTTTTTAATCCATTTAAAGTATTCCATGACAATTGTATAGACTCTTACGGTCTTAATTCAGACTCTTAAGATCTCATATTGTCTACATTATCTTACACAGCACTGTGACAGGGCAGGGTCACACTTCTGTCTCTTCTCAAGCAACAAATCTCTCGGAGACCTTCTACTGGTCAAATACCTCATGAGTTATTTCACCGGGTTCTCCCAGCCCTCATATAAATCTGTGCAGCTCTGTATTTACAATATCATGCATTCCTGAGCTCAATCAGCCAAGAAGAGGGAGGAGGACAGTACTTTGCCCCTGAAAGATCTTTCCTGACTCTCAAAAGCTTACCAGTTTCTCATTTCCCCCCTGAGAACTTCCTTCCTCTGCCTTTCCGACTTCTTGAGTAATGGGCAAATTAGCCTTTTGGGTTCTCGTCAGCCCATTCCAATCATAGAATCATAGAAGATTAGGAAGAGACTTCAGGAGGTCATCAAGTCCACCCCCCTGCTCAAAGCAGGACCAACCCCATTGAAATCATCCCATCCAGAGCTCTGTCAAGCTGGGCCTTAAAAACTTCTAAGGATGGAAATTCCACCATCTCCTGAGGTAATGCATTCCAGTGCTTCACCACCCTCCTAGTGAAATATTTTTCCTAATATCCAACCTAGACCTCCCCCACTGCAACTTGAGACCTTTGCTTCTTGTTCTGTCATCTGCCATCTCTGAGAACAGCCGAGCTCCATTCTCTTTGGAACCCTCCTTTGGGTAGTTGAAGGCTGCTATCTTCATTCTTCTCTTCTGCAAACTAAATAACTCCGATTCCCTCAGCCTCTCCTCGTAGGTCATGTGCCCAAGGCCTCTAATCATTTTTGTTGTCCTCCGCTGGACTCTCTCCAATTTGTCCACATCCTTTCTGTAGTGGGGGCCCCAAAACTGGATGCAGTACTCCAGATGTGGCCTCACCAGTGCCGAATAGAGGAGAATAATCATTTCCCTCGATCCACTGGCAATGCTCCTATTAATGCAGCTCAATATGCCGTTAGTTCTTCCTATGGGTCTGCAAACACTGGGGGATCACTTGTCCTGTATTTGCAGTGTTCATGAGAACAGAGCAGAGCTCTGAGGACTCCAGGGTTCTGTCAGAGACGGAAGACACTGAAAAGTGTTGCATGGGTTTGGGGTTTCAAAAAGGCACAAAAAATCTGGGATCAGAATGGCATTATTGGATGGAGAATGATGCATTCTGGGAACTTGATCCCTAGCTCATTTCTACCCCCCAACACATTGTGAAAACTTTCTTGGCAACACGGGCACACTGTTGACTCATATACAGATTTTTGTCCACTGTAATCTCCAGGTCCTTTTCTGCAGAACTGCTGCTTAGTCAGTCGGTCCCCAGCCTGTAGCAGAGCATGGGATTCTTCCATCCTAAGTGCAGGACTCTGCACTTGTTCTTGTTAAACCTCATCAGATTTCTTTTGGCCCAATTCTCCAAACAATCTAGGTCACTCTGGACCCTATCCCTGTCCTTCAGAGTATTTTAGCGTCATCCGCAAACTTGCTGAGGGTGCTATCCATCCCATCATCCAGATCGTTAATGAATATGTTGAACAAAACCGGCCCCAGGACCAACCTCTGGGGCACTCCGCTTGATACCAGCTGCCAACTAGACATCGAGCCATTGATCACTACCCTTTGAGCACGATGATCTAGCCAGCTTTCTATCCACCTTATAATCCATTCATCCAATCCATACTTCTTTAACTTGCTGGCAAGAATACTGTGGAAGACCACCAAAGCAAAAGCTTTGCTAAAGTCAAGGTATATCACATCCACCACTTTCCCCATATCCACAGAACCAGTTATCTCATCATAGAAGGCAATCAGGTTGGTCAGGCATGACTTGCCCTTGTTGAATCCATGTTGACTGTTCCTGATCACCTTCCTCTCCTCCAAGTGCTTCAAAATGGATTTCTTGAGGACCTGCTCCATGATTTTGCCGGGGTCTGACGTGAGGCTGTAGTTCCCTGGGTTCTCTTTCTTCCCTTTTTAAAATATGGGCACTATAGTTGCATTTTTCCAATCGTCCGGGACCTCCCCCGATCACCATGAATTTTCAAAGATAATGGTCAATGGCTCTGCAATCACATCAGCCAACTCCCTCAGCACCCTCGGATGCATTGCATCCAGCCCCATGGACTTGTGCATGTCTAGCTTTTCTAAATAGTCCTTAACCTGTTCTTTCACCACTGAGGGCTGCTCACCCCTGATAATCTGCTGGTCAGGAAAGAATGTACCTGCTTGCAGCTTTCTGAGAAGTCCTGTGTTCTTAGTGATGCACCTTCTCTGACTGCCCATGTTGATACTGGTGAAACTTCTCCCCACCTGTGATCCACCAATGTGTGCATAATCATAGAAAAGTCGCCTTTTCTTTCGATGTATTCAGTGGGCAAGGTGCTCTGGTTCCAAAATAGGGATGTGTGTGTTGTCTCTTTCTCCACCACAGTTCAGGGACCCCATTGCTGCAAGTCCATCCACTATGTCCTGCACATTGCCAAGAGTGACAGTCCTGTGTAGCAGGGGATGAGTAATGGTTCTACACACTTGCTGTCAGGGAGCACAGGTCTTGAACTCTGCCCCAGGGCTCTTTGGAGCTAGAACGTTCCCACCTGCCAACCAGTGATCCACTAACAGTTGTCAGAATAGGAGCGGGGCTCCTGGGCTCATGTGCTCTCCTGCCCAGTCTCTTAAGATTGGTCTATACACCTGGACCATCATGTTTCTCTGACTGTATAAATATCTGTCTGAAGTATAATTTCATTCCATGCATCCGATGAAGTGGGTACTAACCCACGAAAGCTTATGCTGAAATAAATTTGTTAGTCTCTAAGGTGCTACAAGTTTTTCTTTCTTATTTTCATTTAGCATTCCCATGCTGACCCGCCTCTGAGCACTCCCCTCTGCCAGCTTGGAGGATGCTTTGCAGCCGGGAGGGGAAAGGACTGCCTGGCAGGTGCTCCCGTGCTCGCAGCGCTGGGAGCTATGCCCCTTGTAGAGGTGGTTTTTTGAGAGCGCTGGGAGAGCTCTCCTGCTGCGCTGCGACCACACAAGGCACGTTAAAGCGCTGCCGCGGTTGCGCTTTAGTGTTGCCGGTGTAGACTAGTAACAATGAGCACTGCAAGCTTCCAGAGTGTGACTGGGACTCGCTTGTCAGCTGTCGGTGCAGCTCTCATTCTGATGTCCCTGCACGGAGAGCTGGGGCGAGCGCAACGCCCAGATCCAGGAACGTGGTCCTGCGCATTCAAGAGTTCTGCAGCCGCTGCTTGACATCCCAAACCTGCGTGACAATGAGACCCACCAGTCAGTGCTCCTTTCTCACACCCAGATGGGCTGCTCCACCATCTGCAGCTGCTCTGTGAACACCACCAAGGTTTTTTTCACTATCTCCCTCAGCAAACTGTCCTCCAAGAAATCATCATATCTCCTGTTGTTACAAGTATCAGAGGGGTCGCCGTGTTAGTCTGGATCTGTAGAAGCGACAAAGGGTCCTGTGGCACCTTATAGACTAACAGACGTATTGGAGCATAAGCTTTCGTGGGTGAATACCCACTTCATTGGAGGCATCCGACGAAGTGGGTATTCACCCACGAAAGCTTATGCTCCAATACTTCTGTTAGTCTATAAGGTGCCAAAGGACCCTTTGTCGCTTCCTGTTGTTACAGTTCTTCCTATGGGTCTGCAAACACTGGGGGATCACTTGTCCTGTATTTGCAGTGTTCATGAGAACAGAGCAGAGCTCTGAGGACTCCAGGGTTCTGTCAGAGATGGAAGACACTGAAAAGTGTTGCATGGGTTTGGGGTTTTAAAAAGGCACAAAAAATCTGGGATCAGAATGGCATTATTGGATGGAGAATGATGCATTCTGGGAACTTGATCCCTAGCTCATTTCTACCCCCCAACACATTGTGAAAACTTTCCCAAGGCTTTGCACTGGATGGTGCCATATGCCACAGTGGTGCACTGCACATTGCTTGACACCAGCGCTCCTGGTGAGTACGAGCTGTGCTGATGCGAACAGCCAAGTGTGCGTGCCTCTGTGTGATCTACTAACAGTGGCAGCTGTACACTGACAAAACTTGCCTCAACCAAACTTTGTAGGATAGCCGTGGCCATAGCTGTGTTTGCACTGTATACTGTACACTAGACAGACGGTAGGAGCAGGGCCGGCTCTAGCTATTTGGCCGCCCCAAGCAAAAAAAAAAACACACCCCAAGCGCCGCCCCACCGAACCCCGCCCCCCCCAGTTTTGCGTGGCAACAATTCCCTCCCCCCGCCGCCAGCGCCTCTCCTTGCTGGAGCTCCGCAGCCAGGGCAGCCAGCCTGGCCCGGGCCCCGCTCTCCCGGAGCTCCGCAGCCAGCCCGGCCCGGGCCCCGCTCTCCCGGAGCTCCGCGTCCAGCCCGGCCCGGGCCCCGCTCTCCCGGAGCTCCGCGGGGAGGGCGGCCAGGCCAGCCCGGACCCCGCTCTCCCGGCTGCGGCCGCTGCTCCGCGGCCAGCCCGGCCCGGGCCCCGCTCTCCCGGAGCTCCGCTGGGACGGCGGCCAGCCCGGCCCGGGCCCCGCTCTCCCGGCTGCGGCCGCTGCTCCGCGGCCAGCCCGGCCCGGGCCCCGCTCTCCCGGAGCTCCGCTGGGACGGCGGCCAGCCCGGCCCGGGCCCCGCTCTCCCGGCTGCGGCCGCTGCTCCGCGGCCAGCCCGGCCCGGGCCCCGCTCTCCCGGAGCTCCGCTGGGAGGGCGGCCAGCCCGGCCCGGGCCCCGCTCTCCCGGCCAGAGCTCCGCGGCCAGGGCGGCCAGCCGGGGCAGGGCGGCCGCAACGTTTAAAAAAAAAAAAAAAAAGCACAACCCTGAGTGCCGCCCCCCCTAAGGTGCCGCCCCAAGCACATGCTTGGTACGCTGGTGCCTGGAGCCAGCCCTGGGTAGGAGAAGAACGTTCCTGCCTTTAGGAACTCCAGCACTTCCAGTTTCTCTCAGTAAAAACACCTTTTCTGTTATAACAAATTCTAGTTTGAGCCTCCTTTACCTTTCAGAGTGGTGCTCCTCTTTGCCAAATCTTCTGCCGACCCCTCAATCTGCACCTAGTGGAGTCGGCTTTTCTTTAACAGAATAAACTGAACTCTTTCCCCTTCCTCTGGTGAAATGTTGCCAGAGACCTTAGGTCAGGCTGGGCCTAGGAGGCGCATAACAGGCCACTGCAACTGCTGGAGAAGAAATTAAACAGCTCCATGGTGATGGGCATTGTGCCAGCAGCAGTTGGTCTGCAGATTTGAAAATAAGGCGCCAAATGTGTTTTTGAAAGAATACAGAGTCTGTTTGCACTGCTGTTGGGACCACTGCCAAAGTTTTATGTAGTATTAGTATGGGACTGTGTGCAAGACAGCACCCCTCCAAAACACTGCAGCCTACGCAGCAATGATCTCAGTGATTGCTACAGCAAGCTCTAAAGCTTGGACTAGGGAGGACTGATAAAGGGAGCTTCATGAATTCAGAGATTTAATCAGCAACCCCCTTCCTCTACTATACTGAACATGTGGCCGGTAGAGTCCAACAAATGCCAGACAGATCATTAGTTCTGCTGGGGTGCACCCTACTGCAGATTGGTGAACCCTGAAACTCTGCACGTTATTAAGAACGCAACGATGATCATTCAGTCATGTTTGTACTAGTGGGGTATGAACCCAGAAGCCGTCTGTGCAGACTATTCCTCTAATGGGCCAAACTGGAACAGCCAGTCTCAAAACCCAGAATTATGGAGAAAGTTTGGATCTGGAATCTGACCCCTCAAATTCCAGAGAGTTCAGATCTGGGGTCTTGTTCTGCCCACTATAGAGATAGATCATTTGGATTCAGATCTGGAGTTTGAATTGAGGATTCTGTCCATTATATTAATTTAGTTCGATTTAAACACACCTCAAATACACCAGTCTCAGGTTCCTTATGGTCCTCTGTGGATTAAAGACACTAGGCTGGATTTTCTTATCAGCTACAGCCCCTTTGCGTCACTCAGCAGCACAAAGGGGCTGGATTCTGGCCTTAAACGCACAGTGGAAAATGCCCCTTGTGCAGGGAAGCTCCCCATTGGCATAAGGCATCAGAAGTAGCAAAGACAACTCCTGTGCCACTTCCCTACAGCTCCCCCTCTCCTTTGTATCCAAGTGGTACTCAAGTGGAGTGGAGAGTTGGGCACGCACCGCACACTATAATCAATATACCCCTTGCAAACCAGTCCTACCTCCCTACAGACACGCATTAATACGCACATTCAATTACAGCACCAAATCCCTTCCCAGGAAGCCCTGCCCCACCCACCCTCTCCCTCCCTCCCCAAAAGCCCACTCACAAAGGTAGAGGAGCTGGCGACTGAAATAAGGTGAGTGTGATTCACATTTTCCAAAATAATGGAACCCCAAAAAGCTTCAGTTTTTGTTTTCCCTTTTTTAAATGCAACATGGAAAAAAAAGAAAAGAAAGAGAAAAAACCCAGACCTGGAATGTGAATGTTGGGTTTGGTCTGGGCCCCTCTCATTTACAAAGCCTCACTTGCTGCCACAGCCCCCTGCAAGGGCTTTTTTAAACTTTGGGTCTCTATCAATATAACTAGAATGAAACGCTGCCCTGGGTCAGAATTTCTAACGGTACAAATTCTGGGTTTGTTGGGAGCAGAAGTGCTGGCTTTTAATGAAAACTTACATGAAGAACAGTTTAGTGAAGTCAGTTTAGATTCTCCCTGACCCCATCACGGTCCTGTTGTTATGCAGTGTGTCTGCGCTATAATGAGCCTATGATGGCAAAATCCAGCTGTTTATATTCCACTCAAACCTGCTGTACCCTGCACACTAGCTGCCTTTTGGTTTAGGTGGGAAGGCATTTCATTTCTATGGCGGATGAGGGCTAATTATACCAGGACCCAGGAAAGTTCCTTTTTTTCTGCAGTACTGTTGAGATGGCTCGCTTTGGCACACTGTTTTCTGATGTTTGTGACTGCACCTTCTGAGTGACTCACTCTGCTCACTCTGCAAGTACAGCCAAGTCGAATTCTGGCCAAGGCATTGACGGGCCTGTGCTGTGTTGAGCCCCCAGCTCCACCTTCCTCTGTTTCTCTGTGGCAGGATGTGGAATTCAGTTCCTGACAGAAATGTTTTTATAGAATTCTAATTTCTTTCAGCTGATACCAGGCTAGAACCAGAGGCCTCTCCAATTTCAGAACAAAAGGATCCCAACACCCTGCTCACGGGAGACACCTGCTTTTGTGCTAGAAGCCAGGAATTCCAAACAGATTACAGTTCTCCTCTCCAGTCAGCTCTTCCCCCCACCCCGCATGAATCTAATGTGTATTCTGCCCTCATCCTGTACAAAATTCCCATGAACTGCGTACTGATTATGCAATAGAGAGATATTAACCCTTCTGCTTCAGGGGACCAGCCAACCCAGTGATAGAAAGAAACATTTCCTGTAGGCAGGGTACTCCACAATGTCCACACTGGGTTTCTTGCACCTTCCTCTGAAACGTTTGGTGCTGGCCATGGTCAGACACAGGATTCTGGACAGGATGGGCCACTCTGGTATGGCAATTCCTGTGTTCCACGATCCACCTTGCAGATAAGAGATCTGTAGTTCTGTGAGGATAACTTTGCCATAAGTTTCAAGAAGCCCCAGGCATGAAAAGTCTGGTTACAGTACTGAGGGAAAGCCACTTGACAAAGAATTTGTGGGTCTGACACGCATCTCATCCTGTCCCGAACGGGCCCTTGTTTTACAGACAGTATCCAACCTGTATTGGTCTATTCCCCCAAATGTGCACTGGGTTCCCCTCTGTTCCTTGGCTCTAGGCCTCCCCACAGCACCCAAGGAAAAGCTAGTCCATGGTGCTTGGTACCTTACTCAGGTTCCTCCCCTCACATTTATTTACAGGGACATTTGCACCCCTCTTGATGCTGGGTCCAAGGAACTTTGGGTTCTATTCTGTCCTTTGTTATTTAGAGTCCTGGGACAAAGCCTGCCCCAACTTCCTCATGTGAATGCAGAAGTCCCCAAACACTAGGTTTAACATATTTGAACTTTCAAAAAAGAGGACACTCCACGTGGCGGGCGGGGGGGGGGGGGGGGGAGAGGGGAGTAGCCCTGCCCCCTGACTGCCCTCCCACAGAACCCCCAACCCATCCAACACCCCCTGCTCCTTGTCCCCTGATTGCCCCCTCCCGGGACCCCTGCCCCTAACCACTCCCTGGAACCCCACCCCCTATCTAAGTCTCCCTTCTCCTTGTCCCCGACTGCCCTCTCCTGAGACCCCCCACCCTAACTGCCCCCCTAGGACCCACCCCCTACCTGTCCCCTGAGTGCCCCAACCCCTATCCACACCCCCGCCCCCGATAGATCCCCGGGACTCCCACACCTATCCAACTGCCTGGGGCGGCTCTTACAATTTTGCCGCCCCAAGCAGGGCGGCGGCCCCCCCCCTGACGCAAGCAGACGTAGCGGGGCCCTGCCCCCGACGCCTGCCTGCGTCGGGGGCGGGGCCCCGCTACGTCTGCTTGCGTCGGGGGCGGGGCCCCGCTACGATTGCCTGCGTCGGGGGCGGGGCCCCGCTACGATTGCCTGCGTCGGGGGCGGGGCCCCGCTACGTCTGCTTGCGTCGGGGGCGGGGCCCCGCTACGATTGCCTGCGTCGGGGGCGGGGCCCCGCTACGATTGCCTGCGTCGGGGGCGGGGCCCCGCTACGTCTGCTTGCGTCGGGGGCGGGGCCCCGCTACGATTGCCTGCGTCGGGGGCGGGGCCCCGCTACGATTGCCTGCGTCGGGGGCGGGGTCCCGCTACGATTGCCTGCGTCGGGGGCGGGGCCCCGCTACGATTGCCTGCGTCAGGGGCGGGGCCCCGCTACGATTGCCTGCGTCGGGGGCGGGGCCCCGCTACGATTGCCTGCGTCGGGGGCGGGGCCCCGCTACGATTGCCTGCGTCGGGGGCGGGGCCCCGCTACGATTGCCTGCGTCGGGGGCGGGGTCCTGCTACGATTGCCTGCGTCGGGGGCGGGGCCCCGCTATGATTGCCTGCGTCGGGGGCGGGGCCCGCCCCCGACGCAGGCAGTCCCAGTCCGCGGCCGCAAGGGAAGGGTGGCGGACCTGCCGGCCCATTGCCGCTGCAGCAGGCGAGACTGGGGCGACAGTCCGAGTCCTGCGGAGGCAATACGGCGGCGGGAAGAGCGGACCTGCCGCCAAATGGCCACCGCGGGACTAGGACTGCCGCCCCATTCTCGATGCCGCCCCAAGCCGGCCCTGCCAACTGCTGCTTCTCCCCTAACTGTCCCGACCCCTTTCCACACCCCTGCCCCCTGACAGGCCCCCCCTCAAGAATCCCCAACTCATCTAACCCCCCTGCTCCCCGCCGCTGATTGCCACGACCCCTTTCCACACTCCAGCCCCCTGACAGCCTCCCCAGAACCCCCGACCCATCCAACCCCCCTGCTCCCTGTCCCCTGACTGCCCCCTGGGATCCCATCCATGCCCCTTCTCCAACTCCCCGGCCTCCTTACTGTGCCGCTCAGACCAGCGTGTCTGGCCCCGCACAGAGCGCACAGCCCCGCCCCCCCAAGCGCTGCTGGCGCGGTGCGCTGTGGCTGCAGGGGAGGGGGAGCAGGGGAGGGGCTCTGGCTGCTGGAGGCCCCGATGCGAGCGGCTCAATCCGGCCGGGCCGCCCTGTCAGCCGCGCCGTGTTCTGCATTGGGAGGGAAATCCTGGACCTTTTGAGAGCTTTACAAAGTCCTCCCGGACTACTATTAAAAACCCCAAAAGCTGGACATATCCGGGATAATCCAGACGTATGGTAACTCTACAAACACTGAAGAACTTATGGGGACAGGATATAGGGAGTCCTCAAAGAGGGTCTGCAACTCCTGCATTGCCTAGTGCTGCCCACTGCAGGCTGGCTATGTGCAGCATGGTGCTGTGCGCTGCCGGCTGGGTTTGTGTAATGTGCTGTACACTGTGTGTGGCAGGCTGGATTTGTGCAGCATGGTGCTGTGCGCTGCTGGCTGGGTTTGTGTAATGTGCTGTACACTGTGTGTGGCAGGCTGGATTTGTGCAGTGTGGTGCTGTGCGCTGCTGGCTGGGTTTGTGTAATGTGGTGCTGTACACTGTGTGGTGCACTGTGCTGCAGGCTGGGTTTGTGCAGCATGGTACAGTGTGTTGCCACTGTGTTTGTGCACTGTGGTACTATGCGCTGCTGGCTGCTGTGTGCAGTGTGGTACTATGCGCTGCAGGCTGCTGTGTGCAGTGTGGTACTATGCGCTGCTGGCTGCTGTGTGCAGTGTGGTACTATGCGCTGCTGGCTGCTGTGTGCAGTGCGGTACTATGCGCTGCAGGCTGCTGTGTGCAGTGCGGTACTATGCGCTGCAGGCTGCTGCGTGCAGTGTGGTACTATGCGCTGCAGGCTGCTGCATGCAGTGTGGTACTATGCGCTGCAGGCTGCTGTGTGCAGTGTGGTACTATGCGCTGCAGGCTGCTGTGTGCAGTGTGGTACTATGCGCTGCAGGCTGCTGCGTGCAGTGTGGTACTATGCGCTGCAGACTGCTGTGTGCAGTGTGGTACTATGCGCTGCAGGCTGTTGTGTGCAGTGTGGTACTATGCGCTGCAGGCTGTTGCGTGCAGTGTGGTACTATGCGCTGCAGGCTGCTGTGTGCAGTGTGGTACTATGCGCTGCAGGCTGTTGTGTGCAGTGTGGTACTATGCGCTGCAGGCTGCTGCGTGCAGTGTGGTACTATGCGATGCAGGCTGCTGTGTGCAGTGTGGTACTATGCGCTGCAGGCTGCTGCGTGCAGTGTGGTACTATGCGCTGCAGGCTGCTGCGTGCAGTGTGGTACTATGCGCTGCAGGCTGCTGTGTGCAGTGTGGTACTATGCGCTGCAGGCTGTTGTGTGCAGTGTGGTACTATGCGCTGCAGGCTGCTGCGTGCAGTGTGGTACTATGCGATGCAGGCTGCTGTGTGCAATGTGGTACTATGCGCTGCAGGCTGTTGTGTGCAGTGTGGTACTATGCGCTGCAGGCTGTTGTGTGCAGTGTGGTACTATGCGCTGCAGGCTGTTGTGTGCAGTGTGGTACTATGCGCTGCAGGCTGCTGTGTGCAGTGTGGTACTATGCGCTGCAGGCTGCTGTGTGCAGTGTGGTACTATGCGCTGCAGGCTGTTGTGTGCAGTGTGGTACTATGCGCTGCAGGCTGCTGTGTGCAGTGTGGTACTATGCGCTGCAGGCTGCTGTGTGCAGTGTGGTACTATGCGCTGCAGGCTGTTGTGTGCAGTGTGGTACTGTGCGCTGCAGGCTGCTGTGTGCAGTGTGGTACTGTGCGCTGCAGGCTGCTGCGTGCAGTGTGGTACTATGCGCTGCAGGCTGCTGCGTGCAGTGTGGTACTATGCGCTGCAGGCTGTTGTGTGCAGTGTGGTACTATGCGCTGCAGGCTGCTGCGTGCAGTGTGGTACTGTGCGCTGCAGGCTGTTGTGTGCAGTGTGGTACTATGCGCTGCAGGCTGCTGCGTGCAGTGTGGTACTATGCGCTGCAGGCTGCTGCGTGCAGTGTGGTACTATGCGCTGCAGGCTGCTGTGTGCAGTGTGGTACTATGCGCTGCAGGCTGCTGCGTGCAGTGTGGTACTATGCGATGCAGGCTGCTGCGTGCAGTGTGGTACTATGCGCTGCAGGCTGCTGCGTGCAGTGTGGTACTATGCGATGCAGGCTGCTGCGTGCAGTGTGGTACTATGCGCTGCAGGCTGCTGCGTGCAGTGTGGTACTATGCGCTGCAGGCTGCTGCGTGCAGTGTGGTACTATGCGCTGCAGGCTGCTGCGTGCAGTGTGGTACTATGCGCTGCAGGCTGTTGTGTGCAGTGTGGTACTATGCGCTGCAGGCTGTTGTGTGCAGTGTGGTACTATGCGCTGCAGGCTGTTGTGTGCAGTGTGGTACTATGCGCTGCAGGCTGCTGCGTGCAGTGTGGTACTATGCGCTGCAGGCTGCTGCGTGCAGTGTGGTACTATGTGCTGCAGGCTGCTGCGTGCAGTGTGGTACTATGTGCTGCAGGCTGCTGCGTGCAGTGTGGTACTGTGCGCTGCAGGCTGTTGTGTGCAGTGTGGTACTATGCGCTGCAGGCTGCTGCGTGCAGTGTGGTACTATGCGCTGCAGGCTGTTGTGTGCAGTGTGGTACTATGCGCTGCAGGCTGTTGTGTGCAGTGTGGTACTATGCGCTGCAGGCTGCTGCGTGCAGTGTGGTACTATGCGCTGCAGGCTGCTGTGTGCAGTGTGGTACTATGCGCTGCAGGCTGCTGCGTGCAGTGTGGTACTATGCGATGCAGGCTGCTGTGTGCAGTGTGGTACTATGCGCTGCAGGCTGCTGTGTGCAGTGTGGTACTATGCGATGCAGGCTGCTGTGTGCAGTGTGGTACTATGCGCTGCAGGCTGCTGTGTGCAGCATAAGAACATAAAAACCTAAGAACGGCCATACTGGGTTCAGACCAAAGGTCCATCTAGCCCCGTCTCCTGTCTTCTGACAGTGGCCAATGCCAGGTGCCCCAGAGGGAATGAACAGAACAAGGAATCACCAAGTGATCCATCCCGTCCCCCATTCCCAGCTTCTGGCAAACAGAGGTTAGGGACACCATCCTTGCCTGTCCTGGCTAATAGCCATTGATGGACCTATCCTCCATGAACTTAGCTAGTTCTTTTTTGAACCCTGTTATAGTCTTGGCCTTCACAACATCCTTTGGCAAGAAGTTCCTCAGGTTGACTGTGTGTTGTGTGAAGAAATACTTCCTTTTGTTTGTTTTAAACCTGCTGCCTATTCATTTCATTTGGTGACCCCTGGTTTTTGTGTTATGAGAAGGAGTAAATAACACTTCCTTATTACTTTCTCCACATCTGTCATGATTTTATAGACCTCAATCACATCTCCCTTTAGTCATCTTTTTCCAAGCTGAAAAGTCCCCGTCTTATTAATCTCTCTTATTAATGGCAGCTATTCCATATCCCACATAATTTTGTTGTTCTTTACTGAACCTTTTCCAATTCCAGTTTATCTTTTTTGAGATGGGAGGACCACATCTGCACACAGTATTCAAGATGTGAGCTTACTATGGATTTATCTAGCGGCTATATGACATTTTCTGTCTTATTATCTATCCCTTTCTTCATGATTCCCAACATTCTGTTTGCTTTTTTGACTGCCATTGCACATTGAGTGGATGTTTTCAGAGAGGAGGGTGCAACAGGGGAGGCCTCCTGATTCACACTGAGGGTATGTCTACACTACGAGACTAGTTCGATTTTTCTTAAACCGAACTTGTGAAACCGATATTGCAAAGTCGATCGTGCGAATCCACAGCAAGGACATTAAATCAAATTTGTGAGTCCACAGTAACGGGGCAAGCGTCGACATTGCAAGTGGTGCACTGTGGGTAGCTATCCCACAGTTCCCGCAGTCCCCGCTGCCCACTGGAATTCTGGGTGTAGCCCCCAGTGCCTTCTGGGGCCAAAAATGTGTCGAGGGTGGTTATAGGTAAATGTCGTCACTCGACCCACACTCCCGCCCTCCCTACGTGAAAGCGCCGGCGGGCAATTAATTCGTGCCCTTTTCCGGTGATTGACAGCTCGGACGCCACAGGACAGCGAGCATGGAGCCCTCCGTGATTATCACTGCTGTTCTGTCCGTTGTCAACACCTCGCGCCTTATCGTCCACCTTTTCCAGAGGCAGATGCAGAGAAATTGGGCGAGGAGGCAACGGAAGCTCCAGGAGGACATGAACTCTGAGAGGGGCACAGACCTCTCGCAAAGCATGGGACCCCGGCCCGTAGAAATCATGGTGGCAATGGGGCATGTTGATCCTGTGGAACGGCGATTCTGGGCAAGGGAAACAAGCACTGACTGGTGGGACTGCATAGTGCTGCAGGTCTGGGATGAATCCCAGTGGCTGCGAAACTTTCGGATGCGTAAGGGCACTTTCCTGGAACTTTGTGAGTTGCTGTCCCCTGCCCTGAAGTGCCAGGACACCCGGATGCAAGCAGCCCTGACTATCCAGAAGCGAGTGGCCATAGCCCTGTGGAAGCTTGCAACTCCTGACAGCTACCGGTCAGTCGCGAATCAATTTGGAGTGGGCAAGTCTACCGTGGGGGTTGCTGTGATGCAGGTAGCCCATGCAATCGTTGACCTGCTGCTCTCAAAGGTAGTGACCCTTGGAGACGTGCAGGTGATCATAGATGGCTTTTCCACTATGGGATTCCCAAACTGCGGCGGGGCTATTGATGGGACACACATCCCTATCCTGGGACCAGACCAGCAGGGCAGCCAGTACATTAACCGAAAGGGCTATTTTTCTATGATGCTGCAAGCACTAGTGGACCACAAAGGACGTTTTACCAACATCAATGTCGGATGGCCGGGCAAGGTTCATGATGCTCATGTTTTCAAAAACTCTGGTCTGTTTAGACGGCTGCAAGAGGGTGTTTATTTCCCGGACCGCAAAATAACTGTTGGGGATGTGGAGATGCCTATAGTGATCCTCGGGGACCCAGCGTACCCGCTAATGCCCTGGCTCATGAAGCCATACATGGGAGCCCTGGACACTGAAAAGGAGCTCTTCAACTACCGGCTGAGCAAGTGCAGAATGGTGGTGGAGTGTGCCTTTGGCCGTCTGAAAGGTCGTTGGAGAAGGTTACTTACTCGCTCCGATCTCAGCCAAACAAATATCCCCATTGTGATTGCAGCGTGCTGTGTGCTCCACAATCTCTGTGAGAGTAAGGGGGAGATGTTTATGGCGGGGTGGGAGGTTGAGGCAAATCGCCTGGCTGCTGATTACGCACAGCCGGACACCAGGGCGATTAGAAGATCACAGCGGGACGCGCTACGCATCCGGGAAGCTTTGAAAGCTAGCTTCCAGAGTGAGCGGGGTACCCAGTGACTGTTACGCTTGTTTAAACAGAAGCTGAACCTGCCCCCGTTTCTTTACCCAGTTTCTGTTGCCTATCCTCTCCAATTACCAACCCCCTTCCCCCCCTTCACTCAACGCTTTAAAAGTATAATAAAGGAAACATTGTTTATTAAAACCGTCTCTATTAATGATTTCTCGGTTAAGGGTTTAACCTGGGACGCATACCGCGGTTGGGGAGTGGGTGGAGTGTTGGAAAGTACGCTTCCAAACTCGGGGAATGACATGCTCCTGCTCCCAGAGCAGTCCGAAGTGCTGGACTGCTTGTTTCAAGGGAGCCATCAACCCCTCCTATTTGCAACTGTGTGTGGTGGGGCCTTTGTGACTTTTTGGCCATGGATTGCGGCCACAGATCCCCTGCTGCATGGATCTGTCATGCAGGCTATTGCCAGCCGCAAAAGATCTGCTGCCACCCTCCCCCACCAGAAAGTCACAAGCCCCCCCCCCCCATAGAGAACAAGACAACCCCCTCCCAGAATGACAAGTGTGCCCAGTGCATGCAATGTGAGAGTGACTTTATGTTGATCCTTTCCCCCTGTCTGTATCCTGGTTCTGGCGCCTGTCATCGCTAATAACAAACCCCCTTACCCACTCCCCCAAAACCAAACCGTCCTGTGAAAGAAAGTCAGGGAAACAGCACTGTGCAAAACAAACATTTTTATTAAGGGGAGCGTATTTTTTAGATGATACCTGGGCAGGGAACTGTTGTGGGGTGCGGTTGGAGGGAAGGAAAGGACCCATCTAAAGTTTTGGAAATGAGAGCCTTCTGCTACTGGAGCAGTCTGCAGGGGTGGAGTGATTATTTCCACGGCCCCTGCCTCCCCTCGTTCTAGTGACTTTGGGTGAGTGGAGGATTGGACTTTGTGGCGGGGGAGGGCGGTTGGAAATAACATATAGAGGTGCTCTTTCCTCCTGTCTCCTGTCCTGGAGAACGTCTACCAGGCGCCGGAGCGTGTCAGTTTGCTCCCTCATTAGTCCCAGCAGCGTTTGAGTCGCCTGCTGGTCTTCCTGCCGCCACCTGTCCTCACGAGCTTCAGCCCTCTGCTCCCATTCGCTGACTGCTCGCTCAGACCTTGACACATCCTCTCTCCGCTGTGCTGCCTCCTTTCGGGAACAGACCATCAATTCTGAGAACATGTCGTCCCGGGTTCTCTTTTTGCGCCGCCTGATCAGCACAAGCCTCTGGGAGGGTGATCCACGGGTAGGGCGGGAGACACTCGCAGCTGTGGGATGAGAGAAAGGGAGTGAATTCCTCAGAAAGATACTTTTTCCAGAACAATGCCTATACTCTTTCCCTGTGAATAAGACCAAGCACAGTACCTATCACATGTCCACTTACTACAAGGTCGAATATTATGTCTTTATCCTGAGTGTCTGGGGTCCCGGTGTACAGATCCCAGAAGCCTTGCTGAACACTGGAAATCTGCTCTCTGGAGACCATGGTAAGCTGTTGACTTTGGACTGCTGAGAGCTTACTTCACAGCAGTGCTCTACTCCCATGTTTCAATCACAGTTCCTGGCGGCGGCCAGTTCCTGCTGCTGCCCAAACCGCTCATCTACAGCGGCTCGCCAACCCTTTATCCCCCCTCCGCGTGGCCGCTCCCGGGAACTGAAAGTGCCCGCGAACCGCTCTGTTTGAACGGCTCGCCTACCCTTTCCCCCTCCTCCGCGTGGCCTCTCCCGGGAACTGAAAGTGCCCGCGAACCGCTCTGTTTGAACGGCCCGCCTGCCCTTTATCCCCCCCTCCGCGTGGCCGGTCCCGGCAACTCTCCCTGCCTGCGCACCACTAAGTTCGAATGGTTAGCCTCCCAACTCCCTCCCCCACCGCGTGGATGGAAACCGCCGGGTGTCTTTCTTTAAAGGGAAAATGAAAAATTCACTATACTAAAGAAACCACTCATTCAAACCAGGGCACCATGACTGATATCACTCTGATGAGAATTACGGAGACAGAGAAAGACCGCATGCTGCGTGAATGCCAGCAAACCCCGGGGCCGTATGCAGCCATGCTATGCAAGGCAATGATACCAGAGTACCTGCAGCTTGCATGGCACGGGAAAGTATCCTACCATGGAGGAGACAATAAGGCCGCTCTCCCTGAGAACCTGATACAAAAGCTTTCACTGTACCTCCGGGAGAGCTTCGCGGAGATCTCCGATGGGGATTTCTCCTCTATCCCCGTACATATTGACAGACTTTTCGAGTAGTTGCACTGGAAAACGACTCAAAGCTGAAGCCTCTAAGGCCAATTAAGCAATACAAACACAGTGCTTATACACCATGCCTATTGTATTCCAAATAAATGTTTAAAACACTGACCTGATGATCCTTCGCCTGATTCCTGGTCAGGGATGCTGCCTTGGGAGGGTTCGTAGGGGATCTCAGTCAGGGTGATGAATAGATCCTGGCTGTCGGGGAAATCAGCATTGAAAGCGCTGTCGACTGCCTCGTCCTCCTCCTCTCCTTCCTCATCATCACCGTCCACGAAAACCTCCGATGACGTGGCCGTAGATAAGACCCCGTCATCGGAGTCCACGGACACTGGTGGGGTAGTGGTGGTAGCACCACCGAGCATAGCATGCAGTGCCTCGTAGAAACGGCAAGTGTGTGGCTGCGATCCGGAGCGTCCGTTGGACTCCTTGGTCTTCTGGTACGCCTGTCGCAGCTCCTTGATTTTCACGCAGCACTGCGTTGCATCCCGGCTGTATCCTCTCTCCGTCATAGCCTGGGATATTTTCTCATAAATTTTTGCATTCCGTCTTTTGGATCGGAGCTCGGATAGGACGGATTCATCTCCCCACACAGCGATCAGATCCAAAACTTCCCGATCAGTCCATGCTGGAGCCCTCTTTCTATTCTGGGATTGCATGGTCACCTCTGCTGGAGAGCTCTGCATCATTGCCAGTGCTGCTGAGCTCGCCACGATGTCCAAACAGGAAATGAGATTCAAATTGGCCAGACAGGAGAAGGGATTCAAATTTTCCTGGGGCTTTTCCTGAGTGGCAGGTCAGAGCATCCGAGTACGGATTGCTGTCCTGAGCGTCCACTGAGTGGTGCACTGTGGGATAGCTCCCGGAGCTATTAGCGTCGAATTCCGTCCACAGTACCACGAATTCGACATGGCCATGTCGAATTTGGCGCTACTCCCCTCATCGGGGAGGAGTACAGAAATCGAATTAAAGAGCCATGTATGTCAAAATAAATAGCTTCCTAATGTGGACGGGTGCAGGGTAAAATCGAGTTAACGCAGCTAAATTCGACATAAAGTCCTAGTGTAGACCAAGCCTGAGAAAGTAGGGCAATCAGCTAGTTATCTTAGGGCTGGTCTACACTAGCCCCGAAATTCAAAATAAGATACGCGACTTCAGCTATGTGAATAACGTAGCTAAAGTCGAAGTATCTTATTTTGAACTTAAAAGTACTTACCCTGGTCCACACCGCGGCACGCAGGCTCCCCCGTCGACTCTGCCTGCACCGTTCGTGGAGCTGGATTACCAGCGTCGACGGGGGAGCACTTCCTGGTTCGATTTATCGCGTCTAGACAAGACGCGATAAATCGAACCCAGAACATCGAGCCGACGCCTCCGACGCGACGGGTAAGTGTAGACCTACCCTTATCTTAGGTGCCTATACACGAACGCAAGAAGCCTGGGAAACAAGCAGGAAGAATTGGAAGTCCTGGCACAGTCAAGGAACTATGATGTGACTGGAATAACAGAGACTTGGTGGGGTAACTCACATGACTGGAGCACTATCATGGATGGGTATAAACTCTTCAGGAAGGACAGACAAGGGAGAAAAGGTGGAGGAGTTGCACTGTATGTAAGAGAGCAGTATGATTGCTCAGAGCTCCAGTATGAAACTGGAGAAAAGCCTGTTGAGAGTCTTTGGGTTAAGTTTAGAGGTAAGAGCAACAAGGGTGATGTTGTGGTGAGCATCTGCTATAGATCACCAGACCAGGAGGATGAGGTAGACAAGGCTTTCTTCAGACAACTAACAGAAGTTTCCAGATCACAGGCCATGGTTCTCATGGGGGACTTCAATCACCCTGACATCTGCTGGGAGAGCAATACCGCGGTGCACAGACAATCCAGGAAGTTTTTGGAGATTGTTGGGGACAATTTCCTGGTGCAAATGCTGGAGGAATCAACTAGGGGCCGTGCTCCTCTTGACCTGCTGATCACAAACGGGAAGAATTGGTAGGGGAAGTAGAAGTGGGTGGCAACCTGGTCAGCAGTGACCATGAGATGGTTGAGTTCAGGATCCTGACAAAAGGAAGAAAGGAGAGCAGCAGAATATGGACCCTGGACTTCAGAAAAGCAGACTTTTACTCCCTTATGGAACTGATGGACAGAATCCCCCGGGAGGCTAATATGAGGGGGAAAGGAGTCGAGGAAAGCTGGCTCTATTTTAAAGAAGCCTTATTAAGGGTGCAGGAACAAACCATCCCGATGTGCAGAAAGAACAGCAAATATGGCAGGCAACCAGCTTGGTTTAACAGAGAAATCTTCGGTGAGCTTGAACAAAAAAAGGAAGCTTACAAGAAATGGAAACTTGGACAGATGACTAGGGAGGAGTATAAAAATATTGCTTAAGCATGCAGGAGTGTAATCAGGAAGGCCAAAGCACAATTGGAGTTGCAGCTAGCAAGGGATGTGAAGGGTAACAAGGGTTTCTACAGGTATGTTAGCAACAAGAAGAAGGTCAGAGAAAGTGTGGGACCCTTACTGAATGGGGGAAGCAACCTAGTGACAGATGATGTGGAAGAAGCTGAAGTACTCAATGATTTTTTTGCCTCCGTCTTCACAGACAAGGTCAGCTCCCAGACTGCTGCACTGGGCAGCATGGTATGGGGAGGAGGCAAGCAGCCCTCTGTGGAGAAATAAGTGGTCCAGGACTATTTAGAAAAGCTGGAGATACACAAGTCCATGGGGCCGGATACACTGCATCCGAGGGTGCTCAGGGAGTTGGCTGATGTGATTGCAGAGCCATTGGCCATTATCTTTGAAAACTTGTGGCAATTGGGAGAGATCCCAGATGACTGGAAAAAAGGAAATATAGTGACCATCTTTAAAAAAGGGAAGAAGGAGAATCCTGGGAACTACAGCCTCACCTCTCTCCCCAGAAAAATCATGGAGCGGGTCCTCAAGGAATCCATTTTGAAGCACTTGGAGGAGAGGAAGGTGATCAGGAACAGTCAACATGGATTTACCAAAGGCAAGTCATGCCTGATCAACCTGATTGCCTTCTATGATGAGATAACTGGCTCTGTCGATATGGGGAAAGCGGTGGACGTGATATACCTTGACTTTAGCAAAGCTTTTGATACGGTCTCCCACAGTATTCTTGCCAGCAAGTTAAAGAAGTATGGATTGGATGAATGGATTATAAAATGGCTATATCATCGGGCTCAATAGGTAGTGATCAACGGTTCGATGTCTAGTTGGAAGCCGGTATCAAGTAGGGTGCCCAAGGGGTTGGTCCTGGGGCCTGTTTTGTTCAACATCTTCATTAATGATCTGGATGATGGGATGGATTGCACCCTCAGCAAGTTTGCGGATGACACTAAGCTGGGGGGGAGAGGTAGATACGCTGGAGGGTAGGGATAGGGTCCAGAGAGACCTAGACTGACTGGAGAATTGGGCCAAAAGAAATCTGATGAGGTTCAACAAGGACAAGTGCAGAGTCCTGCACTTAGGATGGAAGAATCCCATGCACTGCTACAGGCTGGGAACCAACTGACTAAGTGGCAGTTCTGCAGAAAAGGACCTGGGGATTACAGTGGACGAGAACCTGGATATGAGTCAACAGTGTGCCCTTGTTGCCAAGAAGGCTAACCGCATATTTGGCTACATTAGTAGGAGCATTGCCAGCAGATCAGGGAAGTGATTATTCTCCACTATTTGGCACTGGTGATGCTACATCTGGATTACTGTGTCCAGTTTTGGGCCCCCCACTACAGAAAGGATGTGGACAAATTGGAGAGAGTCCAGCAGAGGACAATTAAATGATTAGGGGGCTGGGGCACATGACCTACGAGGAGAGGCTGAGGGAACCGGGCTTATTTAGGTTGCGGAAGATAAGAGTGACGGGGGATTTGATAGCAACCTTCAAGTACCTGAAGGGGGGTTCCAAAAAGGATGGAGCTCGGCTGTTCTCAGAGGTGGCAGATGACAGAACAAGAAGCAAAGGTCTCAAGTTGCAGTCGGGGAGGTCTAGGTTGGATATTAGGAAAAAGCTATTTCACTAGGAGGGTGGTGAAGCACTGGAATGCGTTACCTCAGGATCTCCATCCTTAGAAGTTTTTAAGGCCCAGCTTGACAGAGCCCTGGATGGGATGATTTCAATGGGGTTGGTCCTGCTTTGAGCAGGGGGTTGGAGTAGAGGACCTCCTGAAGTCTCTTCCTAGTCTTCTATGATTCTATGATTGGAATGGGCTGACGAGAACCCAAAAGGCTAATTTGCCTATTACACAAGAAGTAGGAAAGCCAGAGAAAGGAAGTTCTCAGGGGAGAAACGAGAGACTGGTAAGCGTTTGAGAGTCAGGAAAGATCTTTCAGGGGCAAAGTACTGTCCGTCTCCCTCTTCTTGGCTGATTGAGCTCAGGAATGCATGATATTGTAAATACAGAGCTGCACAGGTTTATATGAGGGCTGGGAGAACCCGGTGAAATAACTCATGAGGTATTTGACTAGAAGAAGGTCTCCGACAGATTTGTTGCTTGAGAAGAGACAGAAGTGTGACCCTGCCCTGTCACAGTGCTGTGTAAGATAATGTAGACAATATGAGATCTTAAGCGTCTAAATTAAGACCATAAGAGTCTATACAATTATCATGGAATACTTTAAATGGATTAAAAACTGGTTAACAGATGGGTCTCAAAATGTAATTGTAAATGGGGAATCATCATGCAGGCGAGTTTCCAGTGGGGTCTTGCAGAGATCATTCCTTGGCCCTTTGCTAGTTAACATTCTTATCAATGACCTGGAAGAAAACATAAAATCATCACTGATGAAGTTTGCAGATGACAGAACAGTTGGGGGGTGGCAAATAATGAAGAGGAGAGGTCACTGAAACAGAGTGATCTGGATCACTTGGGAAACTGGGCACAAGCAAACAATATCCGTTTTAATACAGCTACATGTAAATGTATCCATCTAGGAACAAAGAATGTTGGCCATACTTACAGGGTGGGGAACTATCCTGGGAAGCAGTGACTTTGAGGAAGGTTTGGGAGTCGTGTATGGGTGGCGGATGAAGCTTCCCCCGAGTGAGGCAAGCCTCTTCCGCCCATGGCCCCACCCACACTCCATGACCACTCCGCCCAAGGCCCTGCCCCCTGCTCCAACCCAGGCCCCACCCCTCCCACTCGGCCTTCCCTGCCGCCCCTCGCCACATGCATACCTCCTCTCCTTCCCCCTTCCCCACTTGGCCCCCCCACCAGCGGGAGGGGAGAAAGTTGCAAGCCTCATGATGATCCTGAAACTGCATGGACTGCATTTCTTTCACTCTGATTCCCTTCTCTAATAAGTGAGAGAAAAAGGCCTGTGTTTTGTTTGTTTGGTGAATCCCCCATATGCTACAAACTGGCGGAGGACAGTATAAACAACTTGCAGTGGGTGTAGTAGAGACTCAGGGGAGCCCCAACCTCCAACGTGGTGTATGAGCTCAAACTGCAACACTGTGGCCACAAGAACTAATGCAATCCTGAGATGCATAAAGGGCAGGATCTTGATTAGGAGTAGAAATGTTATATTGGGCACTGGTGTGACCGCTGGTGGAATACCGTGTCCAGTTCTGGTGTCCACAATTGAAGAAGGATGGTGATAAACCAGAGAGGGTTCAGAGAAGAGCCATGAGAGGGATTAAAAGATTAGAAATCATGCCTTATAGATAAGGAAAAATTTAGGGAAAATGTTTTCACTAGGAGGGTGGTGAAGCACTAGAATGGGTTACCTAGGGAGGTGGTGGAATCTCCTTCCTTAGAGGTTTTTAAGATCAGGCTTGACAAAGCCCTGGCTGGGATGATTTAGTTGGGGATTGGTCCTGCTTTGAGCAGCGGGTTGGACTAGTTTGACCTCCTGATGTCCCTTCCAACCCTGATATTGTATGATTCTATGATTCTAAGGATATGATTTGGTCATGGGAGTCAAAGATTTCGTGACTTGACAAGATTTCCATGACTTCTTCGGCTTGTATATTTTTAACATGACTGCTCTGTGAATTTTGCCCAATTTTACTATCACAAAATCATATCCATCCATACAATAGCCTCAAAGAGCTCAATCTAGTTAATAAAGAGACGTTTAAGGAGTGACTTGGTCTATAAGTATCTCTGAGGGAATAAATATTTGATAATGGGTTCTTCACTCTAACGGAGAAAGGTCTACACAATCCAAGGGCTGGAAGTTGAAACTAGACAAATTAGGCCTGGAAATAAGGTGTAAACTTTTAATGGTGCGAGAGAGAAATTAAGCACTGGAACAATTTACCAAGGGTCGTAGTGGATTCTCCATCCCTGACAATTTTAAAATCAAGATTGGATTTTTTTTTCTAAAAGCTCTGCTCTAGGAATTATTCTGGGGCAGATCTCTGGCCTGTGTCATACAGGAGGTCAGACTAGTTGATCACTATGGTCGCTATGTATCTATATGTTGTGAGGAAGGTTGCAGGAAGTTGCTGTGCGACAAGGGGAGGTTTTCTGGTGATATAGTAGAAATTTTCTGTATTTTGAAGGGGATTGATAAAACTGTCAAGGAAAAATCTTCCACAACTCTGACAGCGTCATACACTAGGCATGCGTCTGACGAAGTTGATCTTCGCCCACGAAAGCTTATGCTCCAATATATCTGTTAGTCTATAAGGTGCCACAAGACGCTTTGTCACTCATACACTAGAGACATCATCTAAAATTGGGGCAAGTCAGAGTAGGGGAACTGGGGCTGAAGTGCTTCAGGCAAAGGAGGATGAACATTAGGATTACGTTACCAGTAAAAATGATAGAGGGAAGGGTTTAACCGAGTTCACAAGACACCATGCGTGAGGGGTTTAATGGCACAGCAGGAAGGATGAAATAAGCTAAACAAAACAAAAAGTGTTAGATGGGGGCTTTTCTGCAGTCCCAAAAATCATATTGTAGTTGATTCTAAAACTGTCTCGGTACCGATCTTCCCACTAGTTGCGGGTGTTGGGAACCACGAATACTGGCAGAGACAAGAAGTACACATAAGTGCATAGCTTGGTGCTGATAAGAGTTCACTGCTTTAACTGGTGAAGGCGGAGGCAGATTTGAAACAATCCATGCACACAGACACTGACTCACTCCAGCGAGAGGGGTGTGGCTGTGCTCTGGAGCTGGGCCAGCAGCTGTTAGTTTGCAGATTCAGACAGGCGCCAAAATTCAAAAACCGCACTGTGCTTCAAATCCAAAGGATCAGCTGAAAACAAGGAGGAAGGAAGCGGCTTCCAGCATCTAATGGGCGGTCCCTGGTGTGTCTCTCTGCCCTGGGCTGAGAAATGGTGTATGGCCAACCCTCCACTGGAGTGACGAGCCCAAAGCACTGTGGGATTTGTAGTCTCCCTTTTCCTCCACCTTTTTCTAACAAATCCAAGCCCAACCAAGCTGCTTATGATTTCATCCTGGGACAAGAGTCACAGCAGGGCCATATCTTTTGAACTGGCTTGGTTAGAATATTAAAAGTCAGCACCGAACTAAAAAGAGAGCTTGTGGTCATATAGCATCATGCAAAAGGAAGGTCACCATTACAGAAGGGTTCTGAGTTCAAAGGCAATTTTAACCCTTCTGCCAGGTGGTGTTGGCAGCAACCAGTGCCAGGTTCAATAGCTGGGGGTTCCTCTTCACATTACAAAACAGCTCTCACCAAAGAGAGCTCTCCTGACGACACAAAACGTCCGCCCCCAACGAGCGGTGTTAGCGTTGTAAAACGCTGTTCACACAGGTGCTTGTTGTCAACAAAACTTTTGTCTTTTGGGATGTGTGTGTTGTTTTTTTAACACCTCTGAATGACAAAAGTTTTGTCTTTCACTTGCCAGTGTAGAAAAGCCTTAGAGGCTAGACCTTTATAACCTGCTGGGGTTCCCAGAACAGTGAGCCACTCTGTGACCCCGCTCAGCCTCGGAAGTGAGAACTTTGCTGTTCAGATAGTTTATTCAGATAGTGTGACAAAGTTCCTCCTCTACCTCAGTGGGTCCTGCGCTTATTGGTGGATTTTGCTTGCCTCAGAGATCTACCCCTCTGGTAGAATCCACAGTCCAGGTTAACTCCTCCTGTGTCTGATCAGGAGTTGGGAGTTTTGGGGGGAACCCGGGCCCGCCCTCTACTCCGGGTTCCAGCCCAGGGCCCTTTGGACTGCAGCTGTTTAGAGTGCCTCCTGAATAACTGCATGACTGCTACAACTCCCTGGGCTACTTCCCCATGGACTCCTCCCAACACCTTCTTTATCCTCACCACAGGATCTTCCAGCAGCACGTCCTCTTACTCTCAGCTCCTAGTGCCTCTTGCACCCAGCTCCTCACACGCAACCTCATTCCACAGCTCCTGACATCCGCACCTCACTGGTTCACTGGGAGGCTTTTGACTAGTTTTAGCCAGCCTCTGATTGGCTGCAGGTGACTCAATCAACCTCCCTGCCTTCTGGAAAGTTCTTAATTGGCCCCAGGTGTCTTGATTAACCTGGAGCAACTGCCATAAGGTATCAGGGATTTGTTTAGCCTGGGGCTAACATACTGGTTCCTTACCACTTTCCTATAGCCCTCTGGCCTTGCCCCGTCACATATCCCCCTCCTCTGCTCAACACCATAGAGTTGGGCAACTTGGGACACCAGGCAGTGTGCTCTTGACAGACCATCAGCGTTGCCATGGTGGCATCCAGCCCTGTGCCGTATGCGGAACTGGAATGGTTGGAGGGATAAGAACCACCTGGTGACCCTTGTGCATCCACTGGAGGGGTGCATGGTCCGTCACAAGAGTAAATCGCCGGCCCAAGAGGTAATAACGTAGGGTCTCCATAGCCCATTTGAAAGCAAGTCATTCTCTCTCAATTACTGCATATTTCTGTTCTCTTGGGAGAAGCTTTCTGCTTAGGTAGAGGATCGGGTGTTCCTCTTCTCCCACCATTTGCGACAGAACCGCCCTCAACCACACCTTGGAAGCGTCTGTTTGTAAAATAAATTCCTTGTTAAAGTCCGGAGCTATGAGTACGGGGTCATCATAAAGGGCCATCCGAAGGTCTGTGAATGCCCCCTCTGCTGCGTCAGTCCACTTCACCATGTCTGGACCTCGGGCTTTCACCAGGTCCATTAGGGGACTTGCCCTAGTGGCGAAGTGGGGAATAAAATGTCGGTAGTAGCCTACCACACCTAGGAACGCGCGGACCTGCTTCTTTCGGGTCGACCGGGGCCATTTTTGAATTGCCTCTAGCTTATTCATTTGGGGCTTTACTATGTCCCTTCCTACAATATATCCCAGGTACCTAGCCTCTGCTAGCCCTATGGCACATTTAGCGGGATTAGCAGTGAGGCCAGCCCGCCTTAAGGTGCGCAGTACTGCCTCAACTTTCTCCAAGTGGGTTCCCCAGTCTGGCGTATGGATGACGACATCATCTAGGTATGCGGCTGCATAACTAGTATGGGGGCGCAGCAGCTTATCCATGAGGCGCTGGAATGTGGCCGGGGCCCCATGTAGCCCAAAAGGGAGGACGGTGTACTGGAATAGCCCATCCGGGGTGGAGAACGCTGTCTTTTCTTTAGCTTCTTTGGTCAGGGGAATCTGCCAGTATCCTTTTGTCAGATCCAGTGTAGTCAAGAATCGAGCACTACCCAGTTGGTCCACCAGTTCGTCGATGCGTGGTATGGGGTATGCATCGAACTGGGATACTTCATTCAGTCGGCGAAAGTCATTACAGAATCTCGTGGTACCGTCGGGTTTAGGCACTAGAACGATTGGACTGGACCACTGACTGTAAGATTCTTCAATCACCCCTAATTCTAACATTTTCTTCACTTCGGCCTTGATTTCTTCTCTTTTGGCTGCTGGGATTCGGTAGGGTCTCAATGTTACCTTGGCTCCGGGGATCGTGTGGATATGGTGATAGGTCTCAGTCATCTGCCCCGGTTTTGTAGAGAACACATCTCGGTTGCGATTAATCATGTCAGTTGCTTCAATCTTTTGGATCGGCGTCAAGTCAGGTGACATCCTTACTTGCTCGTGTAAGTTATCCTCCTGGGGAAGGGTCTCCTGGGTGACTAAGCATGCCTCTCGATCATGCCAAGGTTTTAGAAGATTGATGTGGTAGATTTGCTCTGGTTTCCTACGGCCTGGCTGCCGCACCTTATAGTTCACCTCTCCCACAGCTTCGATCACTTCGTAGGGTCCCTACCACTGGGCCAACAGCTTACTTTCTGCTGTGGACACCAGGACCATCACTCGATCCCCTGGTTGGAACCGTCGAAGCTTTGCTCAGTGGTTACAATGGGTTCGTTGGGTCTCCTGTGCTTTCTCCAAGTGTTCTCGTACAATAGGTGTAACTCGGGCTATCCGATCCCTCATCTGTAGTACATGCTCAACTATGTTCCTTCCTGGATTTGGCGCCTCTTCCCACGCTTCTCTTGCTATATCCAATATGCCCCTGGGGTGGCGCCCGTATAATAGTTCGAACGGAGAGAAACCGGTGGAGGCTTGCAGAACCTCCTGGATGGCGAACATGAGGTAAGGTAATAGGGTATCCCAATCTTTCCCATCCCGGCTCACCACTTTCCTGATCATGGCCTTGAGGGTCCTATTGAACCTTTCCACAAGGCCATCTGTTTGCGGGTGGTATACAGAGGTCCGTAGGGCTTGTACATGGAGTAATGAACAGAGATCTTTCATCAACTTGGACACGAAAGGTGTCCCTTGATCAGTCAATATCTCCTTGGGTAGCCCAACTCGGGCAAAGATCTGTACTAACTCCTTAGCTATGGTTTTGGAAGCCGTGTTGCGTAGGGGATGGTGGGGTAATGGCTTACGGCCCCATGCACGCACGTCACTGCTACGCGTTTGGCTTGTAGCAGCTGGCTACTTTTTACCAACTTACCCGATATAAGGGTGATTGCACTCCCGGAGTCCACAAGCGCTATAGTCTCTACTCCATTTATCTTCACTGGTCTAGTGTAGTTATGCGGGGCTAATGCGACGCCCGCAAGGTGGATAAGGGAGCATGGGACCTCCCAATCCCCCAAGTTACATTGCATAGGCTCCTCGGTGCTGGGACACTGTGCTGCTATGTGTCCCCACTCACCACACGCATAACATCTATATGGAACCCTAGGCGTTCCCCGGTCTCTTGGTTTGGGAAATCTAACATCACAATCTTCTTCCCCCTCAGTGCGCCGACTCTTTATGGCCTCTGGTGGGCCTTCAGCCCCTCTCTTTTTCCACCTGGGCCCTCCTGGTGGCCCAGTCACTCGAACTCTAGGGCTTGGTGCTGCTAGTTTAACCCTGGGTTCCGCTTCCTTAACTGGTCGGGTCTGTTCCCTCGCCGTCCTTCGCCTTTCTACCATTGCCACAATCTCGTCATAGGTGGAGAGTTCGTTCTGGCTTACCCATGCGCGAAGGTCTGGGGGTAGTCCCCTCATGTATCGGTCGATGACCAGAACCTCTAGTATCTCTTCTGGACTCCGGGACTCAGTTTGCAACCACTTTCGTGCGAGATGGATGAGGTCATACAATTGGGATCGCGGGGTTTTGTCTTCCTGGTACCTCCACTCATGAGACCGCTGGGCCCGCACTGCGGTTGTTACTCCAGATCTGGCCAGGATCTCTGCTTTCAGCTGGTGGTAGTCTGCTGCAGCCTCTTCAGGCAGATCATAGTAGGCCTTCTGGGCCTCCCCACACAGGAATGGGGCGAGGATGCCAGACCACTGATCTCGAGGCCAGGCCTCCCGTAGGGCTGTCCTCTCAAAAGCCAGGAGATATGCCTCTATGTCATCGTTCCCTGTCATTTTTTTGCAGGCAATTGCTGGCCCATATGTGCCACATCCCATCATGGCCATGGTTCATCTCCGTAAGGGCCTTCACTTGGTTTACCAGTTCCCACAACATAGTACGGTCTTGAGTGGCCTGGTCCATCAACAGGCGATTGGTCTCCTGCTGCAGCCGTACTGCCTCCTGTTGGGCGGCTGCCTGGACACGGGTAGCCTCCTGCTGGGCAGCCGTGGCTTGTATCAGTGCCTGTACTACATCTTCCATTGTGGTGAAAAAAAAACAAACAACAACCCGGTCCCGTTTTTTTTTTTATTAAACACCCCTTTTCTTCCGCCGCACTGTGCACACCAAATCCCACCTCTGACACCAGTTGTGACAAAGTTCCTCCTCTACTTCAGTGGGTCCTGCGCTTATTGGCGGATTTTGCTTGCCTCAGAGATCTTCCCCTCTGGTAGAATCCACAGTCCAGGTTAACTCCTCCTGTGTCTGATCAGGAGTTGGGAGTTTTGGGGGGAACCCGGGCCCGCCCTCTACTCCGGGTTCCAGCCCAGGGCCCTGTGGATTGCAGTTGTTTAGAGTGCCTCCTGCAACAACTGCACGACAGCTACAACTCCCTGGGCTACTTCCCCATGGATTCCTCCCAACACCTTCTTTATCCTCACCACAGAACCTTACAGCAGTACGTCCTCTTACTCTCAGCTCCTAGTGCCTCTTGCTCCCAGCTCCTCACACGCAACCTCATTCCACAGCTCCTGACATCCGCACCTCACTGGCTCACTGGGAGGCTTTTGACTAGTTTCAGCCAGCCCCTGATTGGCTGCAGGTGTCTCAATCAACCTCCCTGCCTTCTGGAAAGTTCTTAATTGGCCCCAGGTGTCTTGATTAACCTGGAGCAACTGCTATAAGGCATCAGGGATTTGTTTAGCCTGGGGCTAACATACTAGTTCCTTACCACTTTCCTATAGCCCTCTGGCCTTGCCCCGTCACAATAGTTAAAGCTTGGCAAAGCTATAAGCAACTGAAAACGGCCTTATAATGGAACTTTTTGGACAGCCTTAAGCATAGGTTCACTACCACTGCTGCCTATAAATGACATATTGTGAGACTTGAAATAAAATCATGAGAATTGGCAGCACTATACTATCTTTAATGAATTTGCTCTACAGTGTGTAGGGTGTTTGAGTATTCAATTATCTGTCTATGAGATCTCTCTTCTCCACCGCCCTTTCTCAAGCCCTGGTCAAACAGGGCTGAATTTACAAAAATTGCTTAATTGAAATACAGATTTCAGTGCGGTTGATATTATTTTAATATGTAGTAGCCGTGTTAGTCTGTGTCAGCAAAAAGAAAACAAGAAAAATACCTGTGGCACCTTAGAGACTAACAAATTTATTTCAGCATAAGCTTTTGTGGGTTAAGAACCCACTTCATCGGATGCATGGAATGGAACATGCAGTGAACAAATATTTATACATTCAAAGATACATGAGAAGGTGGAGGTGTCTATACCAATGTTAAGAGGCTAATTAATTGAAAGGAACTGTTATCAGTAGAAACTTTTGAAGTGATAATCATAGAATCTCAGGGTTGGAAGGGACCTTAGTAGGTCATCTAGTCCAACCCCCTGCTCAAAGCAGGACCAATCCCCAATTTTTGCCCCAGATCCCCAAATGGCCCCCTCAAGGATTGCACTCACAACCCTGGGTTTAGCAGGCCAATGCTCAAACCACTGAGCTATCCCTCCCTAATCAACAGGGGCTATTCCAGAGAGTTGACACAAAGGTGTTAAGGGGGAAATAAATTCAATTAACATAATGACTGAGCCATCCACGGTCAATATTCAAGCCGAGGTAATGGTATCTAGTTTGCATATTAATTCCAATTCCGCAGTTTCTCTTTAAAATTATTTATTTAAAATTATTATTTTAATAGAGCTTTAACTGACACACAAATTTCAATGTGTAGTTGATAGTATTATTTTAATAGAGCTTTAATTGAAATTATGCAGTTAAATTTAATTAGCACTTTTGAATTTTAGTGAATTTGCCTTTTTTTCCCCATATTATTTTTATATTGAAGATACTGACATTTTCCAAATAAGAAAACACATTTGTTTGTACTGTGTGATTACAATACGTTCATGTCCTTTGCTTGAACTCCCCATGTATTCATTGTTTTAAATTGTCATCTAGAATTTCAGAAAAGATCAAACTACCCAGCCTTGAGAATGTCATGGTATCACTTTATCACGGCATCATACTGCAGCTGAATATACAGGAGCCGCAACCTTATTCCTGTGCATTTAGGTTAAACTGTATTTAAATAACTGTATTTAAAATGAGGTAATAAAATACAGGATTAGGCCTGGATCCACAAAGGGACTTTCACTTAGGAGTCGCAGTGTCAAGTTTTAGGTACCTAGAAAATCACAGGAATAGCACAGCAGTTCCTAAAGCCTGAGCTAGGTGCCTAGGCTCCCTATGCAATAAATAGGGACGGTTAGGCACCTAAGAATGTGATCCACAAAAACCCACACACTAGCTGGGGACCCACCTAAACTAGCCAATGGGAGATGCTGATAAGAAGGATGTCTCCAAAGCCAGGGCCGGCTCCAGGCGCCAGCCAACCAAGCACGTGCTTGGGGCGGCACTTGAAGCGGGGTGGCACTGAGGTTTTTTTTTTTTTTTTTTATACACTCTTCCCAGCTAGGGCAGCGGGCCCTGGTGAGCCCCGCTCCCTGCCCGGGCTGGGGCAGCGGAGCCGTGGGCCAGCCCAGCTCCCAGGCGGCACCCCGGCCGGGGCTGCGGGGAAGCCGCGCTCCCCGCCACCCCATCCCTGCCGGTGCCCCAGCCGGGGCGGCAGCTGGGATGCTGCGCTCTCCGCCGGTGGGACCGGGGAGCGGCATCACCCCGGCCAGGGGACCGGGGCCGTGGCACCCGGGGAAGCCGCCCTCCCCGCCGGCGCCCCGGCTGGGGCAGCAAGCAAGACGCGCTACCCGCCGGCGCCCCGGCCGGGGCAGCGGGGAAGACGTGCCCGTCAGCTGGGGAGCGCGGCATCGCCCCGGCTGGGGGAGCGGGGCTGCAGGCATGCCGTCCTCCCCGCCGGTGCCCCGGCCGGGGCAGAGGGGAGTGGCATCGCCCCGGCCGGGGGACCGGGGCCCCGGCGCCCGGGGAAGCCGCCCTCCCCGCCGGTGCCCCGGCTGGGGCAGCGGGGAAGCCGCTGGCCCCGCCGGTCTGGGCGGCAGCGGGGACCAGCATCGCCCCGGCCGGGGGACCGGGGCCGCGGGGATGCCGCGCTCCCCACCGGCGCCCGGCGCCCGGCAGCTGGGGAGTGTGGCATCGCCCCGGCTGTGGGAGCAGGGCGGCAGGCATGCCGCGCTCCCCGCCTGCGCCTCGGCCGGGGCAGCGGGGAAGACGCCCTCTCCACCGGCGCCCCGGCTGGGGCAGAGGGGAGTGGCATCGGCCCGGCCAGGGGACCGGGGCTGCGGCGCCCTGGGGAGGCTGCCCTCCCCGCCGGCGCCCCGGCCAGGACAGCGGGGCCACGGGAATGCTGCGCTCCCTGCCGGCGCTCCGGCCTGGGAGCGGGGAACGCGGCATCGCCCTGGCCGGCAGCGGGGCAGCGGGCATGCTGCGCTCCCTGCCGGTGCCCCCGCCGGGGGAGCTGGACCACGGGCATGCCGCCTTCCCCGCCGGCACCCGGCCTGAGAGGGGCGGCCGGTGGCTTTTTGCCTGGGGCAGCAAAAAAGCCAGAGCCGGCCCTGTCCAAAGCCATGCTTTTGTCACAGAGATATGTGCCTAAATCTGTGCTGCAGCGAGGCACCAATCTCTACTTGTGATCCATGAATGCGAACCCCTCTCCTAGGGTCAGGCAGCTGCAGTCAGGGGCAGCTCCAGGCACCAGTGCAGCAAGCGCATGCCTGGGGCGGCACGCTGCGGGGGGCGGCGCTCTTCCCCGCCAGTGCCCAGCCAGAGGAGTGGGGCTGCGGGCATGCTGCCCTCCCTGCGGCGCTCCTCCGGCTGGGGGAGAGTGGGGCCGTGGGCGGGCATGCCGCCGCCCTCCCCGCGGCGCTCCTCCGGCTGGGGGAGAGCGGGGCATGCCGCCGCCCTCCCCGCGGCGCTCCTCCGGCTGGGGGAGAGCGGGGCACGCCGCTGCCCTCCCCGCGGCGCTCCTCCGGGCCAGGGGAGAGCGGGGCATGCCGCCGCCGTCCCCCGGAGCGGGGCTGCCGGCATGCCGCGCTCCCTGACAGCGCCCCGGCCGCGCTCCCTGCCAGCCCCCGGCCGGGGGAGAGGGGCGACCGGCAGCTTTTTTGCCTGGGGCTGCAAAAAAAGCCAGAGCTGGCCCTGGCTGCAGTACCTAAGTCATTTCTTGTGAGAATGAGTTAGGTGCCTGCCACACTACATGTCTAGAGCTGGTGGTGCTGCACATCTTATAACTTTTAGCCTAGTGATTAGAGCTCAGCAGAAGAGGGACTTGAACCTGGGTCTGCCTCATGTGTGTGCACAGGGTGTGCTAAGATTAGGCTACAAGCTATAGCAGGGGTACTACTACCTCTCTCTTGGCCTCCTCTAGCCAGCTTTTGAATGGGGTGTGATCCAGCACACAGCCTGTAAGCATGCCTGCTGGATCAGGGCCTGCAGGTGAGATAGGTGCTCCTCCACCTAGCATCTCCTGGTTCATGGATTGTCCTTAGGCAAGAGATAGGCATGTGGACACCTACAGTAAGGCAGAAGTGAATATGCCAAGAGGCGGGAACTTTTACCTTGAAAACATAGGCACCAAGTGAGTTTAGATGCCTATAGGATTCAGCTGCAGGAGTTTTTTGGATTGCAGTGGTGCCTAAAACTGGGATTTAGGTGCCTAAATTTGAAGTTTACGAACCAAAGGACCTTTATGGACCTGGGTCTTAATGCTCATTACTTCCATTATTGCTGGAATGAGTTTTGGGCTCCTATGCAGTGATTTCAGGTGAGATTTTCAAAGGTATTTAGGTGCCTAAGATAAAGATAGGTGCATATTGGGATTTTCAAAAGTGTCTAAGGTAGGGTTACCATCTTTCAGGTTCCTAAAACGAGGACACTGCCGGAAAGGGGGTGGGGGAGTGGGAAGGGGGGCACAGTTGGGGAATGTTGGATAGGATATGGTGCTGGAAGGGTGTGTGTGTACAGTGTGGGGATATTTGGTGGGGTGCTGGGAGTGTGTGTTTTGGGAGGGGGTATTTGGGGGGGTGCTGGAGGGGGATTTGAGGGGGCTGGAGGAGTACTGGGAGAGGTACCTGGGGTGCTGAAAGGGGAACCTGCAACCCCAATCTTGAGATGGGGGGTAGTATTGCTCACTGTCACGGTGGCAGGGCAGCTGGTGCAGGCCCAGTATGCTGCGCCATCCATCCATCAAAGCCTCCCTGCCTCTCCCTGTCTCCAGGGCCGGGAGCTGGGGCTTGGGTGGGCAGGATTCTGCAGCTGTGGCTGCACCAATCTGGACCTGGAAAGAGCTCTTTCTGAGCTGCAACATCTGCTCCGCAAAAATCCCAGACATTTCCTCTAATTCGAAAAATCCGCCCGACCAGAGGATCAAAAAAGAGGCAATGTCAGGGAAAACCCAGACATATGGTAACCACTCTTCCCTCTAAGCTGTGCATGTGTGCGCGCGCACACAGATCCTAAACCCTGCGCGCACGGCAAAACACCGCGCATGGAAAAATTTGCACAGAAGACATTTTTTGCGCACACGGCCTGTCAAAAATTAGAGGGAACATTGCCACTGACTCTGCGGCCAATCGGACTTTTAGCAGACCAGTCAGTTGTGCTGACCAGAGCTGCTGGGGTCCCTTTTCAACCAGGTGTTCTGATAGAAAACTAGCCACTTGGCAACCCTAGTCTAGCTACAAGACTCTGGCGGGAAGAGTTCCCCCTTTTCCTACTTTTAGGCCTTGTCTAGGCTGTGTTAGCTAAGGTGTTTGAAAGTGTGTGTAATTTAACAGAGGCCAGACTGGTCGCATTACAGCACAGGCCTCCCCCGACGATTTCAGCTTGTTAGAGTTAGTTAACTCCATCCAACCCCTCTGCTCTCTGCGGCCAGCCTAGACAAAGTTGTGAGCAGCACAAGGAGAGTGGGTTTCAATTGTGGTAGCTACAGTTGAAAAACCGCAGTATGGTGCAGGCTGTCAGGCTTGTAGCCAGCTAAGGGGGACTCCTGGGGGAGCCTAGGCTGCTAAGATGGCTTCAAAGGGGTCAGCCTGCCTCCTGAGGGGACTTTTCTCCTCTGGTCAGTTAAACGGACGCTCCAAGGTGCACCCCGGCTGGTTCCTCCCAGCGCAGCCTTACACGCGGGAAATAAGGGCTGACAGTGGTTTCCCCAGGAATTGAAATGGGGGGGGGGGTGTTCGAATTTACAGGGGGCGGTGTCACTAAATTGGCATGTAACTAGTTCACAAAATTGGGGGAAATCACTGGCGGAGTCCGAGGCAGGGTTGTTGGCATCAGGCCACAAAATGGAGGCCAAGTTGTGCCTACAATCCCCAGCATGCTCTGCGGTAGGGGTTCCCGCCATCTTTGACTCCCCGCCCCCTTCCGCCGCGCCCAGAGCTCAGCCGCCGCCGGCCATCTTGGCCCGGAGACTTCATTTCCCAGGTGGCGCAGCGCAGCTGGGAGGCGGTGTCCTCCGCCATCTTGCCGTTCCCTCCCTCAGTGCGGATTGAATGAGCCCGCCGCTTGCTCGTCCCGCCAAGCGAGCGCCATGTCGGGCACCCCGAGCCGCGCCGCCCTCGGCGGGACCCCGCTCTCCCCCGCCCGCATCTCCCGGCTGCAGGAGAAGGAGGATCTGCGGCAGCTCAATGACCGCCTGGCCGTCTACATCGACCGGGTGCGGGCGCTGGAGCTGGAGAACGACCGGTTACTGCTGAAGATCTCCGAGAAGGAGGAGGTCACCACCCGGGAGGTAGCGTGGGGCCGCCGGGAGCCCGGCTGGCGGGGGCTTACTTGAGTGAGGGGCGGGGGCTCGCACCCGGCTGCCCTGCCTGAGCCTTGCGGTGCCGGGGGTCTCTGATCGGTCCCCCGCTGGGCTGGGGTGGCCCGCAGGGACGCTGGGAGTGGTCTCAAAAGACTGCCACGAGAGATCGCGCCCGTTCGGGGGGGGCTGCATCCCGCCCGTGGGGGTCACGCCTAGCGAGGCGTGAGGGGGGCTGTGGCGGGGACTGCCTGTGTGGGGTCACACCTAGCGAGGCGTGAGGGGGGCTGTGGCGGGGACTGCCTGTGTGGGGTCACACCTAGCGAGGCAATCAGGGGGGCCGTGGCGGGGCCGCCTGTGGGGGTCACGCCTAGCGAGTCAATCGGGGGCCGTGGCGGGGCCGCCTGTGGGGGTCACGCCTAGCGAGGCAATCAGGGGGGCCGTGGCGGGGACTGCCCGTGGGGGTTACGCCTAGCGAGGCAATCAGGGGGGCCGTGGCGGGGCCGCCTGTGGGGGTCACGCCTAGCGAGTCAATCGGGGGCCGTGGCGGGGCCGCCTGTGGGGGTCACGCCTAGCGAGGCAATCAGGGGGGCCGTGGCGGGGACTGCCCGTGGGGGTTACGCCTAGCGAGGCAATCAGGGGGGCCGTGGCGGGGCCGCCTGTGGGGGTCACGCCTAGCGAGTCAATCGGGGGCCGTGGCGGGGCCGCCTGTGGGGGTCACGCCTAGCGAGGCAATCAGGGGGGCCGTGGCGGGGACTGCCCGTGGGGGTTACGCCTAGCGAGGCAATCAGGGGGGCTGTGGCGGGGCCGCCTGTGGGGGTCACGCCTAGCGAGGCAATCAGGGGGGCCGTGGCGGGGCCGCCTGTGGGGGTCACGCCTAGCGAGTCAATCAGGGGGGCCGTGGCGGGGACAGCCTGTGTGGGGTCACGCCTAGCGAGGCGTGAGGGGGGCTGTGGCGGGGCCGCCTGTGGGGGTCACGCCTAGCGAGGCAATCAGGGGGGCCGTGGCGGGGACTGCCTGTGGGGGTCACGCCTAGCGAGGCGTGAGGGGGGCTGTGGCGGGGACTGCCTGTGGGGGTTACGCCTAGCGAGGCTCCGCGGGGTGTGTAGGGCAGGGGTGCCAGTTGCAGGGAGGCTGTGGCAGGATTGTGTATGGCTGTTACCCTAGCCTTACATGTTGCATTTGTTTGGTGGAGTTGATCAACAAGAAAGGATGAACTTTCTGAAGTCTTTCAAATACCTGACTATAAATTGTAGTAATAGGGATTTGGGCTCTAGTTATGCGATGGTCGTATTTGTGATCTCAGTAGGGAAGATTTTTGTTAACAGAATGGTAGCCGTGTTAGTCTAGATTAGCAAAAACAATTGAGTTCTTGTGGCAATTTAGAGACTAACAAATTTATTTGGGCATAAACTTTCATGGGCTAAAACCCACTTGTTTTGGTTAACAGAAGTGTCTCTAAAACTACTTATGGGAGGTGCTCATATACAATAGTAATAGGGGTGACTATAAGAACCTAGCTAGATCAGTGAATAATTGCAAAGTACTGTGTAGTGTTGTGTAGCTAGCTATTAGCGTTGTAGCATTAACAGTTTTAAGAAAGATACGTTTATATTTTTAATACCCAGAGATGTAGGTTAGATGTATATCTGAAATGGCTGGGTTTGTTCATCTTTATCATAGTCTCTTATGAATTCTGTGTCACTTGTTCTTGTAAGGTGATCTTGTCAACTAATGCTGCCAGGCTTGCTAATAAAGTCAGTTACTCCCGTTTTTGTGTGTTTAGGTGATCCCTCTAAGAAATCTGTCATATAGATATAGACATGCTGTTTTGCTGTCATTAACTTCCAAGGTGGCCTTCACAGTGTTTCATCTCGCATCATGTTTTCATGTGGTATTTGGAACTACAGGAAAATATTGTTTGCCTGGCTGGTAGTACTTAACAGTTTAGAGTTAGAAATTGTATTTAGGGTAAACAAAATTCTTGTGCATAATTACTTCTGGGGGAATTATGTGCCAAAAAATTAAAAATTCTGCAAAAAGACCTTAACAATTCTGCATATTTTATTTGTCACAATATCTCACCAGTTTCAATAAGTTTTGGTCATTTATTTCAAAATACCTGCCAGCAAGTATGTTGGTAACAATACAGACAAAAATTCAGGAAATGTTTTTGACAAATAGATTCCTTACTAAGCATATTAATATAGTTCTGAGTAATAATGCATTTAAACTACAATACAGAACCGTACTTTCCGCATCCCTCAAAAGCAGTACAAAGGTTTGGGGTAGACTCAGGGGTAATGGAGGAGCTGAGGGAGAGGGAAGTATATTGCTGGGAAGGAGCCTGGGTGTGAACTTGGAGGGTTGTTGGGTATGGGTGGGAAAAGTATGGAACAGGTATTTTTTGGGAGTGGGGAGGGATTGTTAGGGTACTTCCCCCATGCAGAAGGCTGACCCCTAGCCCCTCCCATTCAGTCAGGCACATCTGCCCCGTCCCCGTGTGTTCCTGCACCCCATGTGTCCTTGCACCGTCCCTCCACCCACATTCATATACCCCCTTTTCCCATCCCCAGGTGGCCCTGCACCCCCGTCCCCCATCACTATGTGGCCCTGCACCTCCCTCCCCCCCTGTGGCCCTGTGCTGCCACTTCCATTCAGCCCCTGTCCCAGTCTGTCGTCCCCCCACTAGCCCGTATAAGCCCCTGTCTGACCATCCCCAGCACCCTCATGCTGTCTGTCTCTCTATAGCCCCTGTCTCCTGACCTAGCCTGACAGGTGCTGTAAAGCTCTTTTCCCTAGCTGGCTCGGAGCTGCTGCTGTAGTCTGAAACCACAGCGCCCTCTGGTGGGCAAAAAGCAGAACTGCAGCAACATTTCAGCAGAAGTTTTTTTCTGCACAAAAAAAAATAAAAAATGTGTGGCTCATAATTATGCACTCACACAGTAGCACAGAATTCCCCCTGGAGTAATAGATGAATGACGACTTTAAAGGAGTTGAGTATCGATCTTAATAGTTATAATAGTCACAAGTTTAGCTTGTTAGTATAATATAGTTTGGATGTGTAATAGTTTGGAAGGATGGATTTTGGTAACTTTGGGTGGCATACAGATTAAATGACGTTTAGGTAAAGATAGTTATTTCACTTGCTACTGTACATACAAAATATGGGTTCTATGCAACAGTAGTGAGAGAGAAAACTGTTGAAACTAAACTTCTGTGAAAAGGCTGAGTGTAACTGCCTGTTACAACAGGTGTCAATGCCAAGAATCCTAGAATATCAGGGTTGGCAAGGACCTCGGAAGGTCATCTAGTCCAACCCCCTGTTCAAAGCAGGGCCAATCCCTAACTAAATCATCCCAGCCAGGGCTTTGTCAAGCCTGACCTTAAAAACCTCTAAGGAACGAGATTCCACCACCTCCCTAGGTAACCCATTCCAGTGCTTCACCACCCTCCTAATGAAATAGTGTTTCCTAATATCCAACCTAGACCTCCCCCTCTGCAACTTGAGACCATTACTCCTTGTTCTGTCATCTGCTACCACTGAGAACAGTCTAGATCCATCTTTTGGAACCCTCTTTCAGATAGTTAGTATGGCCATTCTTATGTTCTTGAGTCAGACCAAAGGTCCATCCAGCCCATTATCCTGTCTACCGACAGTGGCCAATGCCAGTTGCCCCAGAGGGAGTGGACCCAACAGGTGTAATGATCAAGTGATCTCTCTCCTGCCATCCATCTTCACCCTCTGACAAACAGAGGCTAGGGACACCATTCCTTACCTATCCTGTCTAATAGCCATTAATGGACTTAACCTCCATGAATTTATCTAGTTCTCTTTTAAACCCTGTTATAGTCCTAACCTTCACAACCTCCTCAGGCAAGGAGTTCCACAGGTTGACTGTGCGCTGTGTGAAGAAGAACTTCCTTTTATTTATTTTAAACCTGCTGCCCATGAATTATATTATGGGAACAAGTAAATAACTTTTCCTTATTCACTTTCTCTACACCACTCATGTTTTTATATACCTCTATCATATCCCCCCTTAGTCTCCTCTTTTCCAAGCTAAAAAAATCATAGAATCTCAGGGTTGGAAGGGACTTTAGGAGGTCATCTACTCCAAAGCAAAGCAGGACCAATCCCCAATTTTTGCCCCAGATCCCTAAATGGCCCCCTCAAGGATTGAACTCTCAACCCTGGATTTAGCAGGCCAAGGCTCAAACCACCGAGCTATACCCACCCTCCTCCTTCCCCACCGTGTCTTTAATCTCTTCTCATATGGGACCCGTTCCAAACCCTAATTATTTTAGTTGCCCTTCTCTCAACCTTTTCTAATGCTAGTATATCTTTGAAAGGAGCTATCAAATCCCCCCCTCATTATTCTCTTCTGCAGACTAAATAATCCCAGTTCCCTCAGCCTCTCCTCATAAATCATGTACTCCAGACCCCTAATTATTTTTGTTGCCCTCTGCTGGACTCTTTCCAATTTTTCCACATCTTTCTTGGAGTGTGGGGCCCAAAACTGGACACAGTACTCCAAATGAGGCCTCACCAATGCCGAATAGAGGGGAATGATCAGGGCCCTCGATCTGCTGGCAATGCTCCTACTTATACAGCCCAAAATGCTGTTGGCCTTCTTGGCAACAAGGGCACACTGTTAACTCATCCAGCTTCTCTTCCACTGTAACCTCTTGGTCCTTCTCGTCAGAACTGCTGCCTAGCCACTCGGTCCCTAGTCTGTAGCAGGATTCTTCCATCGTAAGTGCAGGATTCTGCACTTGTCCTTGTTGAACCTCATCAGATTTCTTTTGGCCCAAATCCTCTAATTTGTCTAGGTCCCTCTGTATCCTATCCCTACCCTCCAGCGTGTCTACCACTCCTCCCAGTTTAGTGACATCTGCAAACTTGCTGAGGCAATCCACGCCATCCTCCAGATCATTAATGAAGATATTGAACAAAACCAGCCCCAGGACCGACCCTTGGGGCACTCCGCTTGATACTGGCTCCAACTAGACATGGAGTCATTGATCACTACATGTTGAGCCCGATGATTATAGTCTAGAGAATGGTGACAGAACCACTTGGTCTCTTAAAACTCTTTTTTCCCCTTTATTTTAATGTTTGGGATTGACTTGTTGAAAAATCAGATTATTGTTCTTGGATTAATGTAGTGAGTTTCTGTAGATTGTGTATGAGGAGAGTTTTGAGAATAGCAAGTCAACCTGGGAACTAAACTGAGTTTAAGTACTCTATTCTGTTGTGCTTAAAGGTTTGTGTCACAGTATTGGTGATATTCTGTTTATTTTGAACCAGATATAGATATATTTATAAATATAAAACCTCTTTAGCATACCTCATCCTGCTTAGATTTATACAATGAATATATTTAAAATGCATTTGATAGAAAACAATGGTGGGAAACATCCAAGCACTGAATTATGCATTTTAAGACTCTTCACCTCTTGAAGACTGGCAAATAGTCATTTTTTTGGTAGTAAAGGAGCAATTTTTTTTCTTTTACAGTTTTACAGAAATTCCATATACTTTGACATGTACTGATATTTCAACAAGTTTTAAACATAGGTATTAAAATAAACTTCATGCATCACTTGTTTAGTGAATGGCTGTTCACAGGATGCAAGTGACACTTCATCTACAAACTGATTCTCTTGTTGGCCAAGCATCCCCAAACTAGGAGTATATGCTGTATTTTTGTTTGACGCTTGTAGATTAGAGTTCTGCTTGAGCCTAATTTTTAAGCCTGGCCTGGACCCAAGACCACCTGACCTGATCCAACCCAAAGAAGGTCAAGTCATTTTCCAGCCTGCCCCCAACCCTGTCCCAAACCTGAGTCAGTGCCACTGCTTCCTGCTGTAAGGTTGACTTGGCAACTCTATGCCCACTCCTACTGGCTAGTGCCTTTTGCAGTACTGTGTGCATGCTGTAGAGCAGTGTTTTTCAAAGTTCAGGATGCGACCCAGTACTGGGTTGTGGCATGTAAGGTACTGGGTTGCCTTGCTCGGCACCCAGGGACCTTAGCGGCTCTGGTCAGCACCGCCGACCGGGACGTTAAAAGTCCCGTCAGTGGTACTGCCCAGCTAAATCAGGCTAGTGCTACCTGCTCTGACAGCACGCTGCGCCCCGGAAGTGGCTAGCAGTGGGTCTGGCTTCTAGGCAAGGGGGGCCACAGGGCTCTGCGTGCTGCTCCCGCCCTGAGCACCAGCTCTGCACTCCCACTGGCCAATGGGAGTGCACTCATTGGCCCAAACCCCTCATCCTCCGTTGGGTTGTGAGCATCAACAATTTTCTTTAACTGGGTCCCCAGAAAAAAAGTTTGAAAACCACTGCTGTAGAGCAGTGGTTCTCAAACTTTTGTACTGGTAACCCCTTTCACATAGCAAGCCTTTGAGTGCGAACCTCCCCCCCCCCCCTTTTATAAATTAAACCCTTTTTAACATACTTAACACCATTATAAATGCTGGAGACAAAGCAGGGTGCAGGCTGACAGCTCTCAACCACTCCATAATAACCTCGTGACCCCCTAAGGGGTCCTGACCCCCAGTTTGAGAACCCCTGCTGTAGAGTGAGAGGTGCTGCGACACATTGGTGCACACGCTCTGCAGCATGCACAGCAAGGCAGCTGGCAGGAGCATGGTATATAGATGCCTCCTATGCTGACCCTACAAGCTGGAGAAGGTCATCAGAGGCGACCCGGATTCGACACGTGTAGTCTGTTCTGGTTGGGTTGCAAGGCTCTATTGTAGATAGCATTAGGTCAGTCAACCTTTTTCTAAACTTTATAAAATATACACATTGTTTCTTATGACTGATATTGAGCATTTTTTTCTGAAAAGTAATGGTATGTGCATGTAACTAAGCAAGATCAGTTTGCTGGAAACTCGCTCTTCCTGAAAGGTCTCAGTTACGGAACTTTTCAGACCTTAAAATAACTTCACGATACAGATATTAAATAAATCTCTATTGCCCTGAAACTACACTAAATCTTTGAGACTACACATCCTGAGGTCTCTTATCCTCTTAGAATATTGCAGGTTGTTGTTGTTTTTAGCTTCAGACTTTTAATGAAAGCTCAGTGATTAAATAGGCAGCCAAATGGATGGAGAACCGTGATCTGCTCAGGCATGACCATTCATAAAGCCATGGCAAGTGAGGATTTTCCACAGGCATATCAAGGATTGAGACATTATTCATATTCCTGCTTTGATTATGGAAAGAACTGAGGAAAAATGATGCATCCTGTTGTCACCTGGCCAGTTTTGTATTTATTTGTATTATAGCTCCTGCAAACTCTAAATTTTTGGACCCGACTTCACTGTGATAGGTGCTGTACAAATGACAAAAAGATGGTCCCTGCCCCCAAAGAGCTTACAATTTAAATATTGTATAGTTTTTCATTGAGAGAGAATTTCCCTGTGGCAAGGTGATTTCCTGGAAGAGCTGACATGAGAACAGAGCATATATCAGCCATTCTTCAAGGTGTGAGTAGTGGCAGATTTTCAATTTAAGGTTTTTGGCTTTTTGAATATTACTTTTATTTAGGTTGAGATTTGTTCACAATTTGCCCTTAAGCAGCAGTTTAAAGAATAAGGGATTACTTTGCATTTTCTGTCTTGGAGCTGTACTTCATTACATGTCTTAACTAATTCCACATGTTGGACAGTATGGTTCTTAAATGATAGGAACATTATTGTTCTGAGCCCTTTCCTCCCGCTCGACTGTCAGTCTCTTCTCTTGTGCTCATTCTAGTTTCCATCTTTGAGTGGGAAGTGATAAGGTGTCTGGAATATCACCTTTCTGGGAGGCAAAAATAGCGGGATTCTTTGGTGTCTTCAGTGTTCTGAGAATGCTCTGTTCTGCTTTATAATTAGAGCCTTGTCTGGATGCAAAATTTCTATCTGCATCCGATTCACGAGCATGGTCTGTGGATATCTGCAGGGCTCTAGACCTAAAACTTGAATCCACATCCATCCGTGATCCGCAGACATGGTCCGCTGATACTCACATATCTGCAGATTTGCAGGGCTCTTCATAACTTTTCTGCTGCTGCAACTAGGGACCATGGCCAACATTCACAGATTAGTTTTCTTCTCTTGTTTTGTCTGATTTGGCATCTTTAAATCACATAGACCAAGATGTCATGCTCATAGACTCATAGACTCTCAGACTTTAAGGTCAGAAGGGACCATTATGATCATCTAGTCTGATCTCCTGCACAATGCAGGACACAGAATCTCACCCACCCACTCCTGCAATAATCCTCTCAGCTATTGAAGTCCTCAAATCATGGTTTAAAGACGTCAAGATGCAGAGAATCCTCCAGCAAGTGACCCGTGCCCCATGCTGCAGAGAGAGGCAAAAAACCCCCAGGGCCTCTGCCAATCTACCCTAGAGGAAAATTCCTTCCCGACCCCAAATATGGCGATCAGCTAAACCCTGAGAATGTAGGCAAGACTCACCAGCCAGACACCCAGGAAAAAGTTCTCTGTAGTAACTTCTAACATCCCATCACCTGCCATTGGGCCTATTTACCACTGATAGTCAAAGGTCAATTAATTGCCAAGATCATGTTATCCCATCAAACCATCCCCTCCATAAACTTATCTAGCTTAATCTTGAAGCCAGATAGATCTTTTGCCCCCACTGCTTCCCTTGGAAGGCTGTTCCAGAACTTCACTCCTCTGATGGTTAGAAACCTTTGTCTAATTTAAAGTCTAAACTTCCTGATGGCCAGTTTATATCCATTTGTTCTTGTGTCCACATTGGTACTGAGCTTAAATAATTCCTCTCCCTCCTTGGTATTTATCCCTCTGATATATTTAAAGAGCGTAATCATATCTCCCCTCAGCCTTCTTTTGGTTAAGGTAAACAATCCAAGTTCCTGGAGTCTCCTTTCATAAGACAGGTTTTCCATTCCTCGGATCATCCTAGTGGCCCTTCTTTGTACCTGTTCCAGTTTGAATTCATCCTTCTTAAACATGGGAGACCAGAACTGCACACAGTATTCCAAATGAGGTCTCACCAATGCCTTGTATAACGGTACTAACACCTCCTTAGCTCTACTGGAAATACCTTGCCTAATGCATCCCAAGACCGCATTAGCTTTTTTCACGGCCATATCACATTGGCGACTCATAGTCATCCTGTGATCAACCAGGACTCCGAGGTCCTTCTCCTCTTCCGTTACTTCCAACTGATGCGTCCCCATCTTATAACTAAAATTCTTGTTATTAATCCCTAAATGCATAACCTTACACGTCTCACTATTAAATTTCATCCTATTACTATTACTTCAGTTTACAAGGTCATCCAGATCTTCCTGTATTATGTCCTGATCCTTTTCTGAATTGGCAATAACTCCCAACCTTGTGTCATCCGCAAACTTTATTAGCACATTATTATGCTGATTCCTCTTCTGTTCCCCACTTAGGGCAAGTGGTCTACTTAAAAAATTAAGTCTGCTTAACTTCTTTGCTCAGGGGTGTGAAAAATCCACACCCTTGAGCAGTGTAGTTAAGCTGACCTAACCCTTAGTGTAGACACCAGTAGGTTGACGTAAGTAGCTAGGCTGATGAAAGAATTCTGCCTCTTAAGGAATTGGGTTGCGTATGCCAATGGGAGAACTCCTCCTGTTGGCGCAGGTAGCGTCCACACTGAAGTGCTATAGCAGCCCAGCTGCACTGGTGCAGTTATGCTGCTGTAGCATTTCAAATGTAGGCAACCCCCTAGAATGCCAGTTGAGTACTTTGCGAACCTGGGCTATCCATCCCAAGCAAACACTTCCACATGTGAACCCATGTATTCAGGGTCCAGGGTGGAAGATGACAACATTTACATGTTTCATCCTGTTAAGTGGGAAACCACAACTAACATCATCAAACTTGTGACCGAATGTTGATTCTTGACCTCCCGGTCAAAAGAGCAACAAAATAAGCCTACTTTCCCAGGACCAACATACTAGGCAGATCGGATCCGAGGTAAAGATCTGCCAATTGAATGTTGAAGGCCTCTCATGGTCTAGGTGCGACTACCTGAAGAAAATGCTGATGTCCTCCCCCTCCAGGAAACCCATGTGACACATGAACAAAAAGCCTGTTGCAACCAAATCAATAGTTATAAACTAATTGCCAGCAATTACTGCCCAAAATACGGGCTGTCATAAGCAGGTGTGACACCCTGTACCCCATTTTTACCACTTTTATATGGTTGCTATATTTTGTAGAAAATATGCCTTGTGAGATCATTTGAAAACTCAATCTACTGAATATTATCCTGTTGAAATGGGGGTAACAGCACTGCATGTGTAATTATGAGATTTTGTTGTATGATTGTTACCCAGAATTATAACATATTTCAGTAATACCTATGAGCCATTTCCTCAGAGACAAAGATGCACTAGCATGCCAGTGAAGTGCTAAATTGCCATGGTTTAATCAGAGATTCACCAGCAGGGGAGTTGTAAACAGGAAATTTACATTTCATCTGGAGGACAGTTTGGAGCTCGCATATGCTATGGAACTGTATGCCCACGTGACCCAGCAAGGATTTTTCCAGTACACAAGGTTTGGAGTATAAGAAGGGGGAAAAATGCCTCTAGCTACCTCTCCTCTCCACCTTATATTGCTCTTCAGGCATTCACTGATGTTATGAGCAGGACACTGAACTACTTATTCCTAGTGTATGTGCAATGTGCCTCAGGTGGCGCATGACCAGGATTCATCACTGAATTTGGACTGCTGGTTGGATCATTACCTTCCTGGGCTGTGTACTGACAAGGAGTGCTATGTACTCAGCTGGGAGTGACTTTGCATGCTGGTTGCTGTGAGTGAGCAGAGCCTGGAGGGGTTTGCAGTTCCCTAGCAAAGCAGTGTAAAAGGCATCCCAGGCTGGAGAGCTAAGGGGACTCTGTAGTTCAGGTTGTGGCCTGGGGAATGTCACAGCACGAGATCAAAGAATATGTGGTTCTGCCTCCTACAGAACACACACAAACCACCACAATCTCCCTGCATATTTGCAAGCTAACCATCATTATTCTATATAAACCACCTGAAGAACAGTGGCCTCAGCCAGCTCTGCAGATTACACAGTATCTTGCTGTATTTGTGGGTGACTTTAATAGTCATCACACAGTGGGGTTATGCAAACAACATTGCAGGTGAAGAACAGACCGACTGGGTGTTGGCAAAGGATATGCTCCTCCTTTTTGATGCTAAACAGCGCGTCTCTTTCCATTCCACAAGGGGGGGTAGAGGATACTTTACTGACCTGAGGTTCATCTCTAAAGATGATACAGGCACACACATGCCTCCTGCATTGTGGATTGTCCTTAATTACTTTCTGAACAGCCAGCACAGACCAGTACTGACCCATACTGGCAAAACCAGTATTGTGCTGGAACTTCAAAAAAGCAGACTGGATCACATTCGCAATGACTGTGGACAATACAATCTTCCACATTCTCTCCTTCCCCACCCCCCCAATGCCAAACACTTTTGACTGTTTTGCTGCACTACTAATCTGTGACAAAGAACATCATCCACTGGGGAGACAGGTCACCATACATTGCTTGCTGGGTTGCAGAGAGCTAAGAGCTCACGAAAGCTTATGCTGAAATAAATTTGTTAGTCTCTAAGGTGCCACAAGTATTTCTTTCTTATTTTCTTTTTCCACAAATATGATGTGTAGAGACCCAGAAATTGGAAAAGCCCTCCTGGTGTCTCTGCATGCAGCAAGGCAGAAATGGTGGCTTGAATGTGTAGAAGTCTAAACTTTTCACACACTGGAGCAGACACGCTTGGAACCTGCTGAGACAGCAAATACCACACATGCCACCACACTGCAGGTGAAAGTCAATGCCATTGCTGCTTAACTTCTGTGGGTGTCAAAACAGATAGTGAACAAACAGTATCACAGACAGTCCAGCATCAGCTTGGGCAGGTGATGTCCATATGTATTTCAGTGTCCCAAAGAACCAATCACAGGTGAGGAGTTCGATGCAGCCATTGTAGCCACGAAATCGGGAAAAGCAGCAGGAAAAGATGTCTGTTCTGACTTCCTATATAATCTGGGTCTGCCGATATGGAAATGTATGAAGCAGATTTTCACCAACATCCTGCAGACTGGTGAAATCCCTGGTGTATGGCGAGAAGCCACGGTCATTGCACTTCTAAAGCCTGGGAAACCTGCAGATCACCCTTCTAGTTATAGGCTAATCTCCCTCTTGAGCACAAAGTGATGGTGTGTGGTTCTGAACCGAATTGGGCCCACTGTGGACGCCAGCCACCTCAAGAAAGAAGCCTCTAAAGTGAAGACTTGTATCAACATGATTCAAAAGTTAACTGGGACCAGCTGGGAATCAACAGGCCTGGTGCTACAAACATCAGCCTTGGCCATGGTGTACTTAGTTGCAGAGTACTATGCATTGGTGTGGACAAGAAGATGCCATACCCAACTTGTGTAAAGACAGCTGAATCAGACGTGAATCATCATGGGAACTTTTTAAAATCAACACTTCTATTATGGCTTTCTGTATTAGCTGAAGATTCAATGTTTGCTATCTGTCAAGATATAGCCATAGCACGAGAACCTAAACGTGCTGAAGACTACCTAGGCCTCTCTATCTGGCTGGTTATGGATAACATACCCCCAACAATGCCTGAAATCACAAAAACTGTTATGGACCACATGTGACTACTCATGTCTCTGGATCCAGCCAGGGAATGGGAAAGTGTGTGGGCACCATCTCCTGACACAGTAATCCCAGGATACAAAATGTATAGGAATGACAGAGTAGGTCGTGAAAGCATAGTGTCAAAGTAAAAATCAAACTACCATAGAATGCAGATATGGATAGAAAATACATGCTTGAATAAGAATATAGCAGTAAGAATATACTACTGACCACCTGACCAGGATGGTGATTGTGAAATGCTCCAGGAAATTAGTGGCTATAAAAATAGAAAACTCAATTGAAATCCCCCATTATTACTATCCCCATATTGACTGGGTACGTGTTACATCAGGATGGGATGCAGACACACAATTTCTAGACACCATAAATGACTTGCTTGGAACAGCTAGTCCCAGAACCCACAATGAGAGAGGCAATTCTTTATTTAGTCCTAAGTGATGCACAGAATCCTAGTCCAATGGGTGAATATAACCGAACCACTCAGTAATAGTGACCATAATAAAATTAAATGTAAAATCAGTGTGTGAGAGAATTTACCAAAGAAGCCCACCACAGAAGCATTTAACTTCAGAAAGGGGAACTACACAAAAATGAGGAAGCTAGTTAAAAGGAACAGTCATAAAAATGCCTACAAGCTGCATGGAAACTTCTTAACACCATAATAGAGGCTCAAACTAAACATATGTCCCAAATTTTAAAACCTAGCAAGAGGACCCAAAAGGTGCCACCATGGCTAATCAAAGTAAAAGAGGCAGAGGCAAAAACACATCCAGTTTTTAAAAAGAAGTTAAATCCTACTCATAGATTTAAGGTCATAAGGGACCATCAGTACTGCCACCAGGGGTTTTTCCTGCAACCATGACAGAGATGGGGGCTGGGGGGAAGAGCAGCAGCCCTCCCTGTAGCAACCAGGGGCTCTGGCGGCAGCAGGCTTCATTTCCCCCCTGCGCCGCCTCCCCAACTTCAGGCTGTGGGCTCCAGCCCCCTGGAATGGTGGAACTCTGGGTTCCTGCCGTGAAGCTCCCGCTCTGGGCTTTAGTCCAGGGCGGCAGGACTTCAGGAGGACTGGCCTTACTGGGCGCTGTCGTTAAGAGGCAAGGAGCGGGGTGAGCCTGGGGTGTGAGGCTGCAGAAGGGAGCTTGGGGCAGTGGTGGGAGCGGGGAGCTACGGGGAGCCTGAGGGACGGTAGGTATCGGGGACCAGAGGTGATGGGCGGGGGAGGCAGCAGTGTCCAGGGGTACCAAAATACAACTTCACATTATTTTTATCATCGAGTCTACAAAAAACCCCACTGATTTGGACATGTATATGTGCATATTTATTTGTTTTTCCTAAAGTTAATCAAGCATATTAGGAAAATTTGTCAGAGTGGCCACCAGCAAAAATTGGTGGCTGCACTCTGAGACCACTAAAAATTTTGTTGAGAACCTGACCTCCTGCACGTGACAGGCCACAGAACCTCACCCACCCATTACTGTAATAGAGCCCAACCTCTGGCTGAGTTACTGAAGCTCTCAAATCATGGTTTAAAGACATCAGGTTACAGCGAATCCACTATTTACGCTAGCTTAAACGTGCAAGTGACCTGTGTCCCATGCTGCAGAGGATGGCAGAGACTCTCTGGGTTTTTTGCCTATCTGACCCAGGGGAAAATTCCTTCCCAACTCCAAATATGGTGATCAGTTAGATTCCAAGCATGTGAGGAAAATAGAAAGAAGCATAAACTCTGGCAAGTCAAGTGTAAAAGTATAATTAGGTAGGCCAAAAGAGAATTTGAAGAGCAGCTAGCAAAAGACTCAAACCTACAACAAAAAATTCTTTGAGTACATCTGAAGCAGGAAGCCTACCAAACAATCAGAGGGGCCACTTGACAATCAGGATGCTAAAGGAGCAATGAAGGAAGACAAGGCTGTTGGGAAGAATCTAAAAGAATTCTTTGCATTGGTCTTCACTGCAGATAATGTGAGAGAGAGTTTCACAGCTGAACCATTCTTTTTAGGTGTAAAATCTGAGGAACTGTACCAGGCTGAGGTGTCAATACAGGAGATTTTTGGAACAAATTGATAAAATCATAGAATCATAGAATCTCAGGGTTGGAAGGGACCTCAGGAGGTCATCTAGTCCAACCCCCTGCTCAAAGCAGGACCAACCCCAACTAGATCATCCCAGCCAGGGCTTTGTCAAGCCTGACCTTAAAAACCTCTAAGGAAGGAGATTCCACCACCTCCCTAGGTAACCCATTCCAGTGCTTCACCACCCTACTAGTGAAAAAGTTTTTCCGAATATCCAACCTAAACCTCCCCTTCTGCAACTTGAGACCATTACTCCTTGTTCTGTCATCTTCCACCACTGAGAACAGTCTAGATCCATCCTCTTTGGAACCCCCTTTTAGGTAGTTGAAAGCAGCTATCAAATCCCCCCTCATTTTTCTCTTCTGCAGGCTAAACAATCCCAGTTCCCTCAGCCTCTCCTCATAAGTCATGTGCTCCAGCCCCCTAATCATTTTGGTTGCCCTCCGTTGGACTCTTTCCAATTTATCCACATCCTTTTTGTAGTGTGGGGCCCAAAACTGGACACAGTACTCCAAATGAGGCCTCACCAGTGCCGAATAGAGGGGAATAATCACATCTCTCGATCTGCTGGAAATGCCCCTACTTATACAGCCCAAAATGCCGTTAGCCTTCTTGGCAACAAGGGCACACTGTTGATTCATATTCAGCTTTTCGTCCACTGTAACCCCTAGGTCCTTTTCTGCAGAACTGCTGCCCAGCCATTCGGGCCCTAGACCGTAAACAGTAATAAGTTACCAGGACTACATGGTATTCACCAAGAGTTCTGAAGGAACTGAAATATGAAATTGGGTAACTACTAAGTGTGGTATATATAACCTATCATTTAAATCAACTTCTGTACCAGAAGACTGGAGCATAGCTAATATGACACCAGGTTTTTAAAAAGGCTTCAGAGGTGATCCTGGCAATTACAGGCTGGTAATCCAAACTTTAGTACCAGGAAAATTAGTAGAAACTATGGTAACGAACAGAATTATCAGACACCTAGATTAATACAATTTATTGGAGAAATGTCAACATGGCTTTTGTAAAGGTAAATCATACATCACCAATCTATTATAATTTTTTGAGGGGGTCAACAATCATGAGGACAAGGGTGATCCAGTGGATATAGTGTACCTGGACTTTCAGAAAGCCTTTGAGAGGTCCCTCACCAAAGCCTCTTAAGGAAAGTAAGCAGTCATGGTAAAAGAGTCCTTGGATAGATCAGCAACTGGTTAAGACAGGAAACAAAGGCTAGGAATAAATGGTCAGTTTTCAGAGTGGAGAGAGGTTTAATATAATTGATTTGGAAAAGGGGGTAAACAGTGAGGTGGCAAAATTTGCAGACGATACAAAACTACTCAAGATAGTGAAGTCCAAGGCAGACTGCGAAGTTACAAAGGGATCTCACAAAACTGGGTGAGTGGGCAAGAAAATGGCATATAAAATTAAATGTTGATAAATGCAAAGTAATGCACATTTAAAAGCATACATACAAAATGATGGGGTCTAAATGAGCTGTTGCAACTCAAGAAAGAGACCTTGAAGTTCTTGTGGATAGTTCTCTGAAAACATGTGCTCAATGTGTTGTCAAAAAAGCTAAAGAATGTTGGGAACCGTTAGGAAAGCGATGGATAACAAGACAGAAAATATCATAATGCCGCTGTATAAATCCATGGGTTGCCCACACCTTGAATACTGCATGTGATTCTGGTCACCCCATCTCAAAAAAGCTATACAGTAGGACCTCAGAGTTATGGACACCTTGGGAATGGAGGTTGTCCATAACTCTGAAATGTTCATAACTCTGAACAAAATGCAGCTCTGGCTCCAGCAGTTCACACTCTGGACCAGGTTTCAGAGGCAGCTAGGCAGCTTCCTTGCAGGCAGCTTCTTTCCCTGGCCTGGGCAAGCTTGTTTCCCTCCCAGCCGGGATGGGGCTGGAAGGGGGGGTGGGGGTGAAAACAGCACGTGACCCTCCTGGTGGTGTGGGTGTGAAAACCGCACCCATGGCTTACAGGAAAGCAGCACATACCCCAGTGCTGCTCCTACTCCGGTTGTCTTGGGCTGGCAGTGGGGGCTCACAGCTTTGTCTGCAAATCTCAGCAATCTCCTAGCTGTAAGTGGGTGCTCCGTGCATGGAGATGGGGGTAAGGGTGGGGATAGGCAGTGCCTATCTTTAAGATGCAATACAAGCACAATACAGTATTTTCTGCTTTTTTGGTTTCAGATCCTGCTTGATTGGTTACTTCTGGTTTCACATGGTGTCCGGTTGACCGGTCAGTCCGTAACTCTTGTTTGTATCTTTCAGGTTCTGTTAGAATTGGAAAAGGTACAAAGAAGGGCAACAAAGATGACTAAGGGTATAGAACAGCTTCCATATGAGGAGAGAGTAAAAAGACTGGGACTGGTCAGCTTGGAAAAGAGATGACTAAGGGGGGGAAAATGATAGAGATCTATAAAATCATGAATGTTGTGGAGAAAATGAATAGGGAATTGTTATTTACTCCTTCCCATAACACAAGAAGTAGGAATCGCCCAATGAAATTAATGTGGAGCAAGTTTAAAACAAAGTGAAGTTCTACTTCACACAATACACAGTCAGCCCATGGAACTCATCAGTGAATGTTTTGAAGTCTACAACTATATAACAGTGTTCAAAAAGAATTAAGTAAGTTTGTGGAGGATAGGTCCATCAATGGCTGCTAGCCAAGATGGTTAGGGCCCCACACTCTGGGTGTCCCTAGCCTGTGACAGCCAGAAGTTGGGAGTGGACAACAGGGGATGGATCACTTGATGATTTGCCTGTTCTGTTCATTCCCTTTGAAGCACCTGGCATTGGCCACTGTCGGAACACAGGATATTGGGCTAAATGGACCATTGGTCTGATCCAGTATTGCTGTTATGTCCCAAACAAGCACATTTTTACTGATCCAACAAGCTGCCCTCACAGTTTCAACTTGCCATGCAGACTTTGGACTGTGAACCACATCCAAACAAATCATGGAAGATGCAGTTACTTGATGCACAAGTGGAAAATCAGACGATTCTTCATGGAACTGTGGTGAGAACATTGAACACATCATAATGTAGATTCAAAGATGAACTGAATGATGTCCACTGTGTTATAGAGGAGGCCTTGAAATGGCTTATGGACCTACAACTGCATCTATAGAATGTTGCTCCGCAGATGCCATATGTGAGAGAGGGGGACCATTAACTTGTGTCTGTGTAGTCACTGGAAGTGCACCGTGTCCTTGTTCCCTATACCTAAAATGTGTGTTCCTCCTCACTTGATCTTCAAAGTTAATAACTGACTTCTGATAACACATTTAAGCTATACATTACAATCCTGGTGAATGAGACTAGCTTTCAAGCCACACAGAGCTCATCTTCAGGTCTGGGAAAGGTACTTCAAGCTTCACAGCAAATTGCAAGGTGGAACAGCTTGTTTAGCATAAGTAGTTAGCGCACATTGTAATTGACCATTCAAGGTGGAACAATTTTATATATATTATCTCACCCACCTTGTCTCTCTAATACAGTGGTTATCAAACTTTTGCATTGGTGACCCCTTTCACACAGCAAACTTTGGGTACGTCCATACTTACCGGCTGGTTCGGCGGTAAGCAATCAATCTTCTGGGATCAATTTATCGTGTCTTGTCTAGACGCAATAAATCGATCCTGGAAGTGCTCGCCATCGACACCGGTAATCCTGCTCCGTGAGAGAAGTAGGCGGAGTCGACGGGGGAGCCTGCCTGCCACGTGTGGACCTAGTAAGTACCTTGTAGTTCGAACTAAGATACTTCGACTTCAGCTACGTTATTCACGTAGCTGAAGTTGCGTATCTTCGTTCGAATTGGGGGGTTAGTGTGGACCAAGCCTTTGAGTGCAACCCCCCTACCCCATATAAATTAAAAACTTTTTTTATATTTAACACTATTATAAATGCTGGAGGCGAAGTGGGATTTAAGGGTGGAGGCGGATAGCTTGTGACCCCCTGAGGGGTCACGAAGCCCCAATTTGAGAACCCCTGCTCTAATATCCTGGGACTGACACAGCTGCAGTTATGCTGTATACAGTTCTGGTGAAAACTTCCTGGTGTAATAAATGGTTGTGCACAGACTATATAAAGGCCTTACTCAAATTTTAGAGTCTATCTGTGCTTTGTCCTTGGTTGTGTGGTGTCTGGAAAATGAACTTGAACACCTTAATATCAGTATTCTGTTTTCTTTGTCCCTGAGTTGGTCCACCTCCCTCTTATTAATCCTCTTCTATGACATCTTGATCCTAAAGCATGCTTTGACATTGGCCTGGATCACTCCAGCTGTTCTGTGGCCTTTCAACTGTCAATGAATATGAAAAGACGGTAATTAACCTAATTTGAAACTGGTTAAATAGGCATTTGTTTCTTATGAGACATACTGTTAAAGCTGATGTTGCCTACAGCTCTTGTTGAAGTAAGTCTTAACTAAAATAATGTAGCTACCATGAGCCCCAAGCACAAGACTCTCCAGAAGAATGTGAAATAAAATTATTTATACAGCTACAAGTTTGTCATGGCAGGGGGAAAACTCAAAGCATAATTTTCCTGTTTTGTCCATGACACTCTTGTATTGGTCACTCAACCGCAGTGGTGGTTCCTGTCCCATGGGGTTGGGCCTAGTTCCCTACTCTGGCTGTTGCAGCTCAGGTTTGACTCTCCTGCCCCTTTCTCATGTTGGGGAAATAGAGCCACGTCAGCCCTGTGGGGGACAGGAGCTGCCGCTGCCCATGATTGGGGTCAGTGAAAGATGGGCTCCTTTTCAAACCTGGGATCCAGCCTTGTGGTTTACAGGAGCCACCCATGAATGTGGGGCAGGCTTGCTCTCTAGTTACGCCTCCCCTCTGCATTGGGCTGGGATTAGGGATACGGTGCTGCTGGGGTGGAGGTTGCTGCTGCTGTGGGTACCCCCTCATTTGTCAGGGTATTTTTTTTAATCAAATATCAGAGTAGTCACTAAACCCGTGATTTTTACTATATTTACCATCATTGTGCTGTGGATTTAAAAGAAGCCATAACACATCTGCTGCCCTAATTGTGGCTGATGTATTTGTCCAAGGAACGAGTCTGACAGGAGAGATGATGGCTTCTACTTGAAATCATGTCAGTATTTGGCTGCAGGACATCAGTCAGGGCTTTGTAGTCACTCCATGGCTGCATGAATAGCACAATTTTACAGTGGCCCTTATTTCTTGTTTCCAAAAGTGGAAGAATCTATTGAGTCTTCAGGGAGAGGCATTGTCCCGTTCAGCCTGGGCAATGCAGAACCGAGGCAAGAGAGTAACTTTAGACCTTCTCTCCTATCATGTAGCAGGAGATGGAGAAGTCTAAGCTGAGTGAACGGCCTTTGTTTCACCTCTGAGTACAGTGTTGTGATGCATCTGAACATAGAGTGGTATGTGGCAAAAAGATGCACACCATGGAAGTGGCAAGGCGTGGGGACACTGAAAAAAAAAAAAAGTGAATTCCTTAATTTTGGGGCAGAAATGGTTTCTTTTGGCTTCCCAGACAAGATGGGTTAATTGGATTGGCAGTTGAAAACTCAATCTTCCTACCTATACACTTGCATCTTTTGTGCTGATAAGTGGCATCTTGGGTCCACCAAAGAATGAGATCTTACCAGAACCCTTGCTTACTGTTACAACACTGAATGGTTAACTGTAGTCCAGAGTTCTGTAAATCTGCCACTGGCTCTCTCATTCTAACTCTACTGTTGCGCATGTGTGCGCGCACACAAATAGTTACGCATTTCAAACCCAGATTTAAGGCTTTTAAAAACAATTTTCTCTACTCCTTTCCCTTTATCTGTGTGGCCTTTTATAGTTTGGAAATCTGGCAGTCTTTTCAGGTGACAATAGAATTTAATGCTCTTTTATTCCTGATTTTTTTAAAAAGTTCCTCCTTATCAATATGTTCCCAGTATGGTTACCTTTTCCTTCTCTTATCAATTGCCTACATCCTCCAACTATCATTTGTTGTCTCTTTTTTCCATTTGATTTCTCATGTTTGTATTGTTGCTTAATGTCCCCACTTAACCAAGATGGCTTTCTAACCAAAGTAGCCTCTCTTGCGTCAGAAGAACTGTAGTTTTTTGGTCATGAAAAATTTTGTCGAATAATATAACTTTAAACAAAATGAACAAAGACTTCTTTCCAATAAATTTCTCAGTTGTTTAGCTTTGAGAATGACCCGTTTAAATAGTGTCTTTAACAAAACCAAAACCCCTCAAAAGGTTTATTGGGACTGTGGTCTGTTTGCCCAAAGTGTATCCCAAAATAATGCCGTTTTTCTTTCTATACATGATAGAAAGATGCTTAAGGAATGTCTTGTCATTGTCTGTAACATTGGTGCCCCATTGGTGCTTCATCACTTAGAACATTGATCTAGAAGACTTTTCTAATTCCTGTTTCGATTACCTATTTTAAAATTATTAATTTAGAATCTCTGATATAGAATGAAACATCTTCTCTTACCCATTCTGTCCTTCCTAAATAGTTAAAATGAACCTGAAAGTGTGTGGGAGAAATTTTTTATCTCTAGACAAATATGACGTTAAAGCTGTGATTGCCATTTTCTTTACTGAATTGCTGCTGCTTTGTTTTCTTGTGCTTATATTGTGCCTTGGTATGAGTGCTTCATAAGTATACATTCCTTGGTGCCCATTACACCTTGAAACACTCACAATACACGTGGGTGGTATAATGCACAGAAAAATAGGAAATGGGGTTCTCTTCCTTTATCATAGAGTATAATGTGGAGCCAAATACTAAAGTACATAGGAATCTTGTCCCCAAGCCTTGCACCTTGGTTTAGTGTTTGTCTTTGAGTCTGCAACTGCACAGACTTTTGATCTTATAAAGTTTCACAGGCTAAGTAGTTGGGCACATTCAATCCTTGGATGTGCGAGTACCTGAGGAAAATGGAGTTGGGGGGGGGGGGAGAGGAGAGTATAATTGGGGATGCAGTGAATCATTACTGAACCAATAGTGAATAATGTGTGTTGGATTTCTTAAGAGTCTATCCTAGGTCTTAGACACATTATTAAAGAGCGCACACTATTCAATATGAGATCTAAGAATGACCATTCAGTTCACTCACTCAGCAACTGTTCCAGAACACAAACTGGCCTAATGTATCCAGTAACTCCATCTCTAAATTAGGATACTACTATAGACTGCCTCTTCTGACATGGTCTGTCAGCACTGCTCTGAACAGGGTTGCGTAACATGGTGGTACATATTGCCAGCAGCCATTGGCCTGTGTGTAACGTGAATATCAGTTTGTCTACTGGTTTTAGCAAGAGTGGAAAACGTTTTTTTTTTTTAAAAAAAAAAAGCCCCACCCACAACAAACCCTTAGTATAGATGGAGCCTCAGCAGCTGCTAGGGTAGCAGATCTGTAACCGTTCCAGAAATGGCAGTCTCTCCAACCCTACATCTCCAAATCCTCACTAGTTGACATAATTTGCTGAAAAAAATGAGCAGGGTGTAACAGACTGTATATTGGAGTTCACATCTTTCCCTCATCACATTACTGCAGGCTGCCTGAGGCACGTAGGATCCGAAGCCACTCTTCCATTTATATAAGGCCATGTCTGTATTAGGAGGAATGACAAAGGCCTTGGCTACACTCATGAGTTACAGCGCAATAAAACTGCCTGCAGCGCTGTAACTCACTAACCGTCTACACTTGCAATGCCCTTACAATGCTGCATCTCTGCAGGTACAGCGCTGCTGGTACTTCACCTTCCCGAGAGGAATAACAGCTGTTGCGTACGCTGTTGCTGGAATGTAGTTGGGCAGGTTCGCACTAACTGACCTCCGGAAGCTCCCTTTGTTTTGAAACGGCACTTCCGGGTTGGAGTTCAGAGCTCAGTTCTGGGGCTGCTTTACAAAAAACAAACACAGCTACTGTTTGCAGGCAGGAGGGCTCCGGCAGCAAAGTTAGCTGGGGCGGGGGAGGGAAGGGGGGAAGGGTTGTGCTCAGTTTCCCTGAGTGACCGTTTATCTGCTCTTTAAAAACAAACAATGCCCCTGCTGCTTGCTTTCAGTGATTGAGAGAGAGGCGGGGGAGCTGTGAGTGTGTAAACTTAAGTGATAATGAGCTGACTCTCCCCACATGCTCCCTGTCACACTCCACCTCACCCCCCGCCCCCATTTGAAAAGCAGGTTGCAGCCACTTGAATGCTGGGATAGCTGCCCATAATGCACCGCTCCCAATACAGCTGCAAATGCCTCAGATGTGGCCATGACAGTGTGCTGCCAGTGTGGACAGGCTGCAGCGCTTTCCCTACTCAGCTGTGCGAAGACGGGTTTAACTCACAGCGCTGTACAGCTGCAAGTGTAGCCTTAGCCAAAGAGTCTTGTAGCACCTTGTAGACTAACAGCTATATTGGAGCATAAGCTTTCGTGGGCGAAGATCCACTTCACCAGATGCATGATGAAGTTGGTCTTCGCCCACGAAAGCTTATGCTCCAATATATCTGTTACTCTATAAGGTGCTACAAGACTCTTAGTCTGGATCTGCAAGAGCGACAGACATGGCTATCCCTCTGATACGTATTGTTTTAGGAGGGTTTTTCCAACATCGTTTACCAGCAAAACTAGTTTAGTGTCGATGTAGTTGTGTTGGTCTAACTGTGCTTGTCCAAGTATAAGCATGATTATACCAATACATCTGTATCCACACTAGGGCATATTTCAGTATAGCTATGCTGGCAAAAGATCACAACCCCAGCTGACGTAGTTATAATGTTACTACTTTTGTGTAGACCAGGCCTAAGACTCCTGGAATGCTGAATAGGGATGGAGCAGAAGCCTTTGCTCGGCAAGAACTCCACTCGGTCATATTGTACTGGAGGAACAGAGACCCCAGGAGCTTCTGAAAACCTTCAAAACTTGTGGAATCTTAGTCTACTGAACAGTTATCTCTAGTTCTGCATGCATCTTCTGCTTTGCAGGTTGCTCCTTTTTCTGGCTCACAGAATGGTCTAAAGAATCGAATTCTCTTGGGCCTTGGCTACACTTGCAGATGTACAGCGCTGTGAGTTAAACCTGTCTTCGTACAGCTGAGCAGGGAAAGCGCTGCAGCCTGTCCACACTGGCAGCCGCCAGCGCAGTAACAAGCACTAACGTGGCTACATTTGCGGCACTTGCAGCGGTTTTGGGAGAGGTGCATTATGGGCAGGTATCCCACAGAACACCTCTTCCAATTCTGGCGCCGTGGGTTGTGGGAAGGGGGCGTGGGGTATGGTGCATTCTGGGTCCTGTCCCAACGCCCTGTGATGCATCGCTTCGCATCCCAGCAATCCCTGTGTTTCCGGCCACCTTTTGCGCCATCTTTCAACGGTTTCTTTGTAGCGCGGTCTGTGCTCCGTTTCGGTCAGCGGGAAAATGGATCCCGACCTGGTGAGCAAAATACTGACGAGTCTTGCCAGCACGTCACGTTTGGCAGTCGAGCTGTTCCTTAAGATCCACAGTGCAGCGAGGAGTCTGACGATGAAATTGTCACGCAAAACGCGTACGACACGAACTTGCTTGTGGCATTCACGGACATGCTATGCACCGTGGAACGCCGCTTTGGGGCTCGGGAAACCAGCACAGAGTGGTGGGATCACATTGTCATGCAAGTCTGGGATGACGAGCAGTGGGTGCAGAACTTTCGGATGAGAAAAGCTACTTTCATGGGACTGTGTGAGGAGCTCGCCCCCGCCCTGCGGCGCAAGGAACACGAGATTGAGAGCTGCCCTTACGGTGGAGAAGCGGGTGGCTATTGCAGTCTGGAAGCTCGCAACTCCGGACTGCTATCGATCAGTAGCGAACCAGTTTGGAGTGGGAAAGTCGACTGTTGGAATCGTGCTGATGCAAGTTTGCAAGGCCATTAATCGCATCCTGCTCAGAAGAACCGTGACTCCGGGTAACGTGCAGGACATTGTGGCTGGCTTTGAACAAATGGGTTTCCCTAACTGCGGAGGGGCGATAGATGGGACGCATATTCCTATTCTGGCACCACCCCACCTAGCATCCGAGTACATTAATCGGAAGGGGTATTTCTCCATGGTTCTCCAGGCGCTTGTGGATCACCGTGGGTGTTTCATTGACATCAATGCAGGCTGGCCCGGAAAGATGCATGACGCACGCATCTTTCGGAACACTGCCCTGTTCCGGAAGATGCAGTCCGGGACTTTTTTCCCAGACCGGAAGATCACGGTAGGGGAAATTGAAATGCCCACTGTGATCCTTGGAGACCCCGCGTACCCTTTAATGCCGTGGCTCATGAAACCCTACACAGGGAGCCTTGACACCAGCAAGGAACAGTTCAACTACAGGCTGAGCCGGTGCAGAATGACTGTAGAGTGTGCTTTTGGCTGTTTGAAGGGCCGCTGGCGATCTCTATATGGGAAGCTGGACTTGGCCGAACACAGCATCCCCGCGGTTATATCCGCGTGCTGTACCCTCCATAATATTTGTGAAGGGAAGGGTGAAATGTTCACTCAGGCGTGGACCTCAGAGGTTCAACACCTGGAGGCTGAATTTGCACAGCCAGAGAGCAGGGCTATTACAGGGGCCCAGCGTGGGGCTGCAAGGATTAGGGATGCCTTGAGGGAGAAATTTGAGGCTGAAAACCACCAGTAATGTGTGCTGCCCTGCACGACCCTGAAGTGAAGTGGTTCTAATGTTATCAGTTATCTGTCTTTGCTAAGCTGATTTGTGTTTGCTCAGCTCACTTGCGTTGCCTGTTCCTTTCCTGGCCTAAGGTATCTTTTTTCCTTATGCAATAATAAAGACTGTTTGCACATCCAAAAAATCTGTTTATTACAGCGAAAATACATGTATTAAAAAGAAACACAACTGCTTGTGAGACAAAGGGCAAGGGGGTGGTGGGTGGTGTGGGGAAGGGTTCAATCAGAGGGTATGGTATGTCCTGCTTTCATACTCGGGCTTCCTGTCTGGACTGCTGTGCAGTGAGTGCTGCACTTCAGAATGTCTATAATTCGGGATGGGAGTTGAGTGCAGTGGGTAAGGGTCATAGTTCCCAGGGCTGTCTGGTGAAGCTACAGGTGTTGGGGGCATCTGGTATGGGCGATAAGAACCTGGATGTTGGGTGAAGTGGGCAGGTGGTGACATGGGGGCACAAGTGTTTTGGGACACTGGCTGCAGTGGGGGGCGGGGGCGGTACTGCTCCACCTGCATGGTGACGAGCGCCTGGATAGAGTCCGCTTGGCGCGCCAAGATGCTAATCAGTTCCTTTGTGCTTTCGTGCCGGAGCTGCATGCTTTGCTGCCGCTGCGCTGCGTTTTCCTGGCGGAGCCTGCTTTCACTCTCCCTCCACTCCCGAGCCTTTTGATTCTCTTTAAGAGACTGTTTCATAACTTCCTGCAGCATGTCGTCTTTTGTTCTTCTTGGCCTCTTCCTGAGCCTTTGTAGTCTCTCAGCCGGTGATAAGAAGGATGGCGGAGATCTCAAGGTTGCATCTTGAAGGCAAAATGCAACATTTAACAGAGGCATCATTGTTTTATGCCAGACAGAGCAATGATTCCCCCACACTTAAGGAGGGCACACACAGTCTCCAAAACAGCACAATTTTCCCGTCCCAAACAGAGCGCACAGAACCCACGGGAGCCCCAAAATGGTGAGTAAGCACAGGGTAAAGGGGGACTGATTGTTTCACGGATGTACTGTCCAGCGGGTTTCTGTGCCTTGGGGAGAGCCAACAGCTGCAGGGGGAACCTACACTGAACACTATCCCCACATTTTCCACAGGAGTTCGTCCTGGAAGATATCTTGCTGCTGAGGGTGTCCGGGGAAGCAAGGGAGGGTCTTCTACTGCAATGCGGCTTCCGCCCTGGCCCATATGCAGCTTGCCTGTGTGCAGCAATGGTCCCCCCCGCCCCTCGCGGCACAGTGGCGCGGACACGTTACCCTGAATGGGACAAGGACCACGGCGGCTCTCCCAATAAACCTGCGCAAGCTCATTGCCCACGTTCGGGGGGGAGGGATAGCTCAGTGGTTTGAGCATTGGCCTGCTAAACCCAGGGTTGTGAGTTCAATCCTTGAGGGGGCCATTTAGGGATCTGGGGCAAAAATTGGGGATTGGTCCTGCTTTGAGCAGGGGGTTGGACTAGACTCCTAAGGTCCCTTCCAACCCTGATAGTCTATGAGTCTATGAGTTCTGGCTGAGACTTTCGAAGAGATTACAGTGGCCGATTTCTCCGATGTGATAGACCACATCAATGCGCTCTTCCGCATCTAGGCATGCATGAGCCCAAACCCTCCTCGCCCAAGGACCCCACACCGAAAAAACTCCTTCCTGAAAATAAAAGCTGCTTACCGCGAACGTGTTCTTCTCTTTCTCTCCCAGCGCGTACCGGTCGCTGCGACTGGCTCCCTTCCTCCTGGCTCGAGAAGAGCTCCTGGCTGCATGCACCCAGGGAGTCGGGGGTGTCTCCCCCCGCCACAGCACACTCACTTCTGTTTTCTTCAACCCCCTCCTTCTCCTCCTCCTCTCCCTCCTCCTCCTCATCCCGCTCTCCCGTGTCCACGGTGGTGCTCGGAACAGTAGTGGGGTCACTCCCAAGTATTGCATCCAGCTCTTTGTAGAATCGGCAGGTTTTGGGGGGAGCACCCGAGCGGCTGTTTTCCTCGTGGGCTTTGCGATACGCACTCCGCAGCTCCTTTACTTTTATCCTGCACTGCATTGCGTCCCGGTCATGGCCCCTTTCAATCATGGCCCTTGATATCTGGCCGAAAGTATCGAAATTCCTCCGGCTGGATTGCAGCTGGGACTGGACAGCTTCCTCCCCCCCAAACAGCGATGAGGTCCAGCAACTCGTCATTGCTCCATACTGGGGCTCGTCTGGCACGTGGAGGCATGGTTACCTGGAAAGATGCGCTGAGAGCACTCCACGCCTGGCTGAGCAAACAGGAAGGGGATATTTAAAATTCCAAGGGAATTTAAAGGGTCGGAGTGGCGGTTGGTCACCTGAAGCCAGGGCAGTAGAGTTCTAATTGATCACCAGAGTGGCTAGAACAGGCATTGTGGGATACTTCCGAATACTTCTGGAGGCCAATAACAGCGCATTGGGTGGCCACACTGTAGCCGCAGCGCACCAGCAGCAGCGCAACAAACGTTATTCCTCTCGGGAAGGTGGAGTACATGCAGCGCTGTACCTGAGGAGATGCAGCGCTGCACGTGCCTTGCGAGTGTAGACAGTTACTGAGTTACAGCGCTGCAGGCAGTTTTATTGCGCTGTAACTCGTGAGTGTAGCCAAGGCCTTGGTATACTGTGTGCTGTCCCCATGTTAAGAACATAAGAACAGCCATACTGGGTCAGACCAAAGGTCCATCCAGCCCACTATCCTGTCTTCTGACAGTGGCCAATGCCAGGTGCCCCAGAGGGAGTGAACAGAACAGGTAATCACCAAGTGATCCATCCCCTGTTGCCCATTCCCAGCTTCTGGCAAACAGAGGCTAGGGACACCAGCCCTGTTCCATGTTGAGAGATGTGCGAGTTAGATGGAAGAACACACTGGGTGTGGCACAGAAGAATGTATCCCTGATATAGCCTGGGAAAGATTTGAAATTCCAGTGTCCTAAGTCTAATTTGTTCATTTTCAATTGATGAGAGCATGTGGGAGATTCTCCTTGTGAAAATGAAATTAAATCCTTCGGCAAGTTGCATCCAAATAGTGCGTGATTCCAATGTACCCTTACATATGGCACTGATGGGCCACCCAGAATGAAAGGTCCTCTGGATGTAAAAACTGCTACATTTCTATTGGTGTCACTGGCAGGTGTTGTGTGCAGGAACAATAATATAGCCATACTAAATCTCTGAAGAGAACTTGCTAAATTTTGCTGTTTCCATACTGAGATAAGCTCCTATGTGCTACATACAACCTCCATGGTTATCAGCTGTGTAAACTAAACTTCTGGGGACTAAACCTTCAAATACTAGGCAGTGAGTTAAAGGAAATGAGTAAGAATGCATATGCGGCAAGTAAACTAAGGTTGTCACTGAAAAATGACTCGTGTGTGTTGAGAAATTTCTCAAGTTTTGCTTGGCAGAAACAACAAGGCTCACTTCAGAAATTTAACAGGATGAGCATCGTAGTTGTACCCAATTTTTTCTTTAGATCAGGTACAGTAACTCCTCACTTAAAGTCATCCCGGTTAACGTTGTTTCGTTTCAATTAGAGAACATGCTGTTTAAAGTTGTGCAATGCTCCTTTATAATGTTGTTTGGCAGCCGCCTGCTTTGTCCACTGCTCGCAGAAAGAGCAGCCCGTTGGAGCTAGCTGGTGGGGGCTTGGAACCAGGGTGGACCGGCAGCCCCCCTATCAGCTCCCCACTCCCCTAAGTTCCCTGTGTGGCAGCCGCCCCGCAGGCTATCAGTTGCTGGCAGTTCAGCTGTCCCTCCCCCCACTGCCATGTGCTGTTCCTGCCCTCTGCCAGGAGCCTCCTGCTTGCTGTGCGGTGGTGGTGGTGGGGGGAAGAAGAGGGCTAATGTCAGGGTGTCCCTCTCCCCTCTGCTCGCCCCCTTCCCCCCCCCCCCCCCCCGCTTACCCCATTTCCGGGGGGGGACACGACAGGGCTCAGGATGGAGGGAGCTTGCTGGCAGCAGCTGCTGTCTCAACTTGCTGATCTACTTAAAAAGGCAGTGACCTTAGAGTGAGGTCAGTGCACTTAAAGGGGCAATAGGGATAACACACACATTCTGTCTCTGTCTGCCATGCTGTCTTCCCTCCCTCCATTTGTGCTGCCTGGTAGAGTGTGAGGCTACATTAACAACGTGTTAACCCTTAAGGGCTCAGCCGAGTGCTAGTTCGTCATTTAGCAGTAAGGCATTCCCTGGGAAATATCCCACCCTTTGACTTCATCACCTTAGCCAAGCTTCACAATCATCATTGCTGTGTACAGTATTAAGTTTGTATGGTGAAAACTTTTTTCCTGGAACCTTATTTCCCCCCCCCCCCCATTTACATTAATTCTTATGGGGAAATTGGATTCACTTAACATTGTTTTGCTTAAAGTCGCATTTTTCAGGAACAGAACTACAACGTTAAGTGAGGAGTTCCTGTGTCTGAGTTCATTCTTATTGCTTTCTGATCTACATTGGCTTTTCTGGAGATAGTGCCGCATGCTTTATTTGTCCTTGTCTTTCTCTCCTGCTTTGTCATCAAGTTTTGTCTTCCTTTTCACCGCTGTCGTCTTGGTACTCTTCCCCCCCTCCCCTCCTTTCCCTCCTGGATCTTTCCACTGTCATTAATCTCCTTCATACTTCTGAAGTGAGATGCTAGTAGCTGTTCCCATAATCATTCATAGATCACCTGCAGTGATCCTGGTTGGACCTACATTCTTGTGCCTGCTATACCTGGCTTATGGTCTAATTGTGTCCTAAAGGTAGAAAAAGCTTGGCAACTTAACAAAAGCATAAGGAGAGAAGGCTATTAGGTAGAGAAAGGGAATGAATGGGAGGCAGCATGGAGGTGGCTTACATTTTCTAGGATTTCAGGGGGGAAAACCCATACTACATAGTAGGAAAAGGAGGAGAGGAAGCACACATCTTTCTGGTATTACTGGAAATAAACTGTTGGCCAGACTAACTGTTGGATTCTAAATGTAAAGATGTGAAACTGGGTTAAAATATCAAATCTTAATTTCCTCAATCCAAAATTACTTGTGGCTTATATCTAAGGGATGATATACCTCAAGTAACCCTATAAAGCAGTAGTATTCTACGTAAATGGGAATAGATAGTATCTGATCCTAGGGCTTAATCCACTCCAGTTTGGTTCTTAGACTTGGGTGCTGTAAACCTGTGAGTGTTCATTTCTCTCTTTTTGTTGTTTAAATAAATCCTTTAATGAAAGGAATGGATCACTTCTAAACAGTAGATCCATGCTTTCTGTTCAGAGTAGCATGGTGTATCTTTCTTGTTTTAAAACAAGAATCAAGAAACCCATCAATCACTTTCATAAATAGAGATGTAATTGAAATAAAACTTAATTTTTTTACTTTCTCTTTGAAATTCAGTCTTCAGGACAATCACCGTCTCTATTTCTTTCCTTATCTTAGGTGAGTGGAGTCAAGACCCTCTATGAATCTGAGCTGGCTGATGCCCGAAGAGTTCTGGATGAGACCGCAAGAGAGAGAGCCAAACTACAGATTGAAATAGGAAAGCTAAGAGCAGAACTTGATGAGGTCAATAAGAAGTAAGGAAACTGAACTTCAGTGTGATTTTACTCCCATTCAGAATAATGGGTAACATTAGCACATTTTAGATTGGGATTGATGGATGTCTTTCTAAAGTGTGCTATAGCTCTACAAGAAGTTACGGGCTTGATGCAGGAATCACTTGGTGAAATTATCTGTGCTGCTTTGTGCAGTATTCTGACCAGATGACCATAATTACCTCTCATGGCATTAAGATCTGACCACCTTCTATGAGTGCTTGCACATATCCATTTCAATGTAAGTGTGTGCACCCCGAGCCCAATTGCTGGAAATTTTTTCCTCAGTGGTATCCGTTGGATCGGCTCTAACGTGGTCTGGTGTCACATGCTCATAGCACCTGTATAAAGGGCCCTGCCGGACTCTACTCTCCTTCAGTTCCTTCTTACTGCCCATGATGGTTGCTGGGAATCTCCTCCCTTAGTGGTTTTCTAGTCTTTAGTGTAAATAGTTCTCATAGTTAGGGTAGGTTTAGATAGTTTGGACGCCTCCATTCGTAGATAGCAGAGTTGTCCTTCGTCCCGGTACTGCAACTTGCCTTTGAATGATTCGCACTCGAGTTGTCTCAAGAATTATAGGGAAGCTCATAGAAAAGACCGCTGCCAAATTTGTAAAGAATTCAAGCCCTGGACCCAGTGATGAGCTGCCAAAATTTTAACAACCGGTTCCTTCCTCACCCCATGAGGAGGTTGCGGGGCCCCGCCCCAACTCCACCACCGGCCCTGCCCCCATTCCACCTCCCCAAATCCCTGCCTCCTCCCCTGGGTGCACTGCATTTCCCCTCCACTTCCCTCTCTTCCTCCTCGCCCCCCCGCCCCCCGGCTTGCAAGCCTGGGAGGGAGGGGGAGAAGCAGAGCACCCACTGGCAGCTCACCTCCGCCTCCTCCCCCGAGGCACCGCTGCTCTGCTTCTCCTCCCCCCCCCCCCCCCCCCTCTCCAGGCTTGCCGGAATCAGCTGTTTGGCGGGCGGCAAGCCTGGGAGGGAGGGAGGAAGACGCGGAGCAGCAGTGCCTCGGGGGAGGAGGCGGAGCGGAGGTGAGCTGTGTGTGTGTGTGTGTGTGTGTGTGTGCGCGCGCGCGCAGAGGAACCGCTCCCTGCCCCAGCTCATAGGCGCCGACTAAAAGCTGGTGGGTGCCCCTGCCCCCACCTCCTCCCTCGGGCGTGCTGTCCACCCCCCCTTCCCCCCAGGCTTGCAAGCCTGGGAGGGAGGGGGGAAAAGCAGAGCACCCACCGGCAGCTCCCCGCTGGCCCCCCCGCCCAGCTCACTTCTGCTCCACCTTCCGAGGTGCTGCTGCTTCGCTTCTTCCCCCCTCTTGCCCAGGCTTTCCCTCCTCTTGCCCAGGTTTGCCACGCACCAAACAGTTGGGCCGGTTGTTAAATTTAGAAGCCCTTTTAGAACCGGTTGTCCCGTGGAGAACAACCAGTTCTAAAAGGGCTTCTAAATTTAACAGTCGGTTCCCGCGAATCCGTTCCCGCGAACCGGCTCCAGCTCACGACTGCCTGGACCTAAAAGGACCACACAGCTCGTTTGAACGTCCTCATGGAGGCAGCCGTCAGACTGGCCTTGGGACCCACAGCTTCAGCGTCTGTGCAGAGTGCTCCTCCAACTCAAGTCCCTCGGCACTGATCATCTTCGCCAGTGCCTAAGAAAAAGCACCAGGAGAAGAGCTGGTCTCCGGTGCCAAAGGACAAAAATGGATAGAGTGAGACCCATGCTAGGCTGCTCTTCATCCCCGATACCACATTGCCAGGTGCCCACAGCCCCGATTCTGCAGCATCCTACGAAGTCCCCTGAAGACCATTTACTGGCCAATTTGTGGTCCCATTTATCCCTGAAGCATTTGCGGCTGCAAGGGATATTTTGACCCTGCTGGTGCCAGGCTCAACAGTCCGGGCTTGGCACCGCCAGTGCCCCCAAGCGGCAGGGAATTGATGCCAGTACCTCGACAGTCAGTGCATCAGCTGTCCAAGAGGAAACCCTTGTTGATAGCCTCAAGGTCCCCCAGGCAGCCTTCTACAGCATCCAGTGGCATGATGCTCCGCAACGCACCTCTTCGTCCTGATTGGACTCAGAGGAGGATTAGTATTCTCCCCCCCCCCCCCCCCCCCTCTTCCAAAGTGACCGACCTCGCTGCTCCCTGTGCTCTTCCCACTCCATCACGGCACTGAGTTCGTCAGGACTTCTGGGTGCCTGGCCACCATACCCATGGGGCCCAACCATCATGCAGTGGCCTTTTTGGAACCCATGGGGGTTTCGTCCACCGCAAGGGGCTCGTTCGAGATTATCTTATTCAATCATCTTGGAGGCTACAGCATCCCTAGTACTGCGTAGACACCCTGGAACCGGACTCCGGTACCGACCATGGTACCAAACCCCAAGAGGAAGCCCCTCAGGCTCCTGCGGACACCGATTCAGGCTCTCCATCTGGGTTTAGCTTCCTCTTCATCCTCTCTGGATGAAGCCACAGTGGAACCTGGGGTCTCCCCACCTCCAGATGACACCAAGACCTACTGAAATGGGTAGCCTCAAACCTGGGGGTCCAAGGAGGTGACACGGCCTCATGGATATTCTGTGTTCAGTGGTCCTGTCTAGAGTTGCTTTGCTTCTACACGCCATTATGGACCCTGTTAAGGCGCTATGGCAAACCCATGCCTCCCTTCCATCAACAGCAAAACACTTGGCATGTAAATACTTTTTTTTGGCCAAGGGGTATAAGTTCCTTTGGGTTCATTGGTGGTTGCAGTGGCCAATGAGGAAGACTGCTAGTGAGGGCCAAGCTCTGTGCCCAAGGCCCTAAGAAGCTGGACCTCCTTGGGTGCAAGGCTTACTCTTCAGGGGGTCTGCAACTTCGTATGGCAAACCAGCAGATCATTCTGGGGTGCTACGACTTTAATGCGTGGGAGTCTTTGCTTAAATTCATAGTCCCACGTGTATCTGAGGAGCTGCAAGGCTCTACTGGGAACGGCAGTGGTGAAAGCAGCTGTACATCAGGCCACCGCTTGCAGGAGCCAGTGCCCCACGTGGGCAGCTCCTCCTGCGTGTCTGTACCACCACCAGCCCTGCCCACTGGGGCAGGAACCAGGAACCCCCCTTCTTGAGACCTCACCCATCCCTGTCCCTGGTATGCAATGTATCAGCCCTCAGTTGGGGAGCCCACTTACGGTCCATCAGAACCAAAGGCCTTTGGACCCAAGAAGAACTTTCCCTGCACATCAGTGTCAGGGAACTCAGAGCAGTGTCTCTAGCGTGGCAGGCATTTCTACCTCACTTGATAGGCAAATCTATTTCAGTCCTTATGGACAATATGATGGCTATGGTTCTACATAAACAGGCAGGGCGGTGCACGTTCTTCCCCCATGTCAGGAAGCAAATCCGCCTGTGGGTACTCTGCATCAATCATAACATTACGCTAGAAGTATCCTACCTTCCCGGGGCTCAGAACCAGCTAGCAGATTGCCTCAGCAGATCTTTCTCCTCTTACAATGAGTGGTCTCTCTGTCCAGACATTATGAGGGACGTCTTCTGACGGTGGTAGTCTCCCCCTGGTAGACTTGTTTGCCACCTGATCCAACAGGAAATGCCATCAGTTCTGCTTCCTGGGTCTCTTAGAGATGTGCTTCTGTTACTGTGGACAAGGCACCTGTACTGTGCTTTTCTGACTATCCCGCTGATCCACATGGTTCTGATGAAGTTCAAGTGGGACCGAGTACAGGTCATCTTCATAGCTCCTGCATGGCCCAGGCAGCATTGGTTCTCCACCCTCCTGGGCATGTCCGTGGAAACACCTTTGCAGCTCCCATCGCATGTGGATTGAATATCCTGGTGTCACGGTCAGCTGTTGCACCCGAACTTTGCATCGCTGCACCTGACAGCCTGGATGCTCCATGATGAATCCAGAGGAGCAAGTTTGCTAGATCCTAATGGGCAGTAGCTCGGCTGGATGGCTTTCTGTCTACTGGCAAAATGGAAAAGGTTCTGCATCTGGTGTTCACAACAACAAGTCCTGCCTGTGCAGTCTTCTCTGCAGCTCATTCTAGACTACCTGCTTTTGTTAAGACCACAAGGGCTAGCCCTTTCCTCCGTTAAGGTTCATTTAGCAGCCACCTTGGCCTTCCATCCCATGATTAACAACCATTCTGTCTTTTCACATGACATGGTAGTTCGTTTTCTCATAGGCCTAGCGAAGGTATACCCTCAAGTTAGGAATCCATCTCTTCCCTCCTCCCTTGGGACCTAAACCTGGTCCTGTCCAAGCTCACGGAACCCCCATTTGAACCACTGTCAACTTGCTTGCTGTTGCGCCTCTCTTGAAAAGTAGCGTTCCTGGTGACCATCACCTTGCCCAGATGGGTTTGAAATCTGAGCTCTCACTTCGGAATCCCCATACATGGTCTTTTTCAAGGACAAGGTCCAGCTGTGATCACACCTCTTGTTCCTCCTGAAAGCTGTATTAGTTCCATTGCAGTCAAGCACTTCTTCTGTCAGTGTTCTACTCTAAACCACATGTGAACAGGGAGGAACAGCACCTCGGCTCATTAGATGTCCAGTGTGCCCTGGCCTTCTACATACACAGGACCAAGCCATTCCACAGATCCACTCAGTTGTTCCTAGCAATAGCAGAAAGAATGAAAGGTCTCCCCATTTCACCACAGAGAATCTCATTGTGGATCACTTCATGTATCAAGGCATGTTACATCCTTGAGAACATCTCACCCCCAGCTAACCTAACGGCTCTACAATGTCTCAATCTTCTTCCACAGCTTTTTTAGTGCAGGTTCCAATTCAGGACATCAGCAGGGTGAGAACCTGGTTCAGTTCATAGGTTCACCACACTATACGCCATTACACAACAGACCAGAGACTTTTTTGGCTGGGCTGTGTTACAGTCAGCCTTCCCTTGATCTCTGAACCCAGCTCTGGGGCAGCTGCTTGTGAGTCACCTACATTGGAAGGGACATGTGCAAGCACTCGAAGAAAAACGGTTACTAACCTTTCTGTAACTGTTCTTTGCAATGTGTTGCACAGGTCTGTTTCAAAACCCACCTTCCATCCCCTCTTCGGAGGCAGTCGATCAGAAGAAACGGAAGGAGGGTAGGGTGTGCAAGGCCCCTTTATACTGGTGCTCTGATCACATGAGACCAGGGGGCGCTAGAGCCGACACAATGGGTACCACTACCAGAAACATTTCTGGCAACTGTGCTCGGGGCACACTCACACCTACATTGGAGTGGATGTGTGCAACACATTTTGAAGAACAATGATTACAGAAAGGTTAGTAACTGTTTTTTGTCTGTGTCCAGATATATGTTTTATTTCTGAAGTTTAATAGGAGTGTGTGTGGGGAGCCTGAATTTGAATTAGTATACCCAGGGCTTGAAAAACCTTTCTCCTAAGTGAAAATAAGACCTTGCTTACTGAAGCTATACTGCTTCTATGGAATCTAAGGTCTGCTCCAAGCAGCATAGTGGTGGTAACAAGACTTACCAGGTTCAGTGCTTGTATTCAGTACTATGTGGGCAGCAGTAAAACTGACAATTAAGATGCTGCTTGGTAAAGTAATGAGCAGCCGAGGAAAATACTGGAGTTGTATAGGACGACCCCAAAACAAACTGCTGGAGTAGACTAGCAGATCCTGCTTCATCTTCCCTTCTTCCAAACAGACCTGACTGCTGCAGGTGTGTGTGGGGGGAGGCAGGAATTCATTCTCTTTAAGCAGCTAGAGGGGTTGAACTTTACATTTTTCAGCTACCTACTAGATGATGGGAAAGAGCCCCTAAAATGTGTCCAGAAACAGCACCTTGGTAAATCCCAGCTCCCTTCCCTTCTGAACAGCTGGTTGCATAGGAGCAGGATTTGTACTGTGGGATTGGGGATGGTTTCTCCTGTGCCTTGCTGGTGGGTTTTAGTCCTTCAGCCTCAAAATAGATATGAAAGATTTTCAAGTGAGGAGGAGAAAATCCACCAAAGGGTCCAGGTGAAACCCCCTGGTACTTGCCCACCACCAGCTGTCAGGAAAAGGAAGGAGGCTGGAACCTAAATCTCTAGATGATAAAGACCTGGCAGACTTCAAGTCCAGTGTATGCTTGTGGTGTTCCTCATTGAGCAGTTAATGAATGCATGTGGCTAAATGTTTCACTTTACACAATAGTAGGTGGTCAGTGTGACAAGTGAAATCAGTTTTTGTAAATTTTGGTGTGAAACATAGCTATAACTGAGGAAATTATTATGAATCCTGTAGTTCATTTATATTCTGGAAGCTGAATAGTGTAGAATGAAGAATCAAAGCCTCTTCTCTTCATTAGTGTTCAGACCCCAGAGCATGGACATAGCCAACAGTTCTGTAAATGTACCAGGGATAACCTTTCCTGTAGTAACTGGATTTGTTTAAATCCAGTGTCAGAATTTTTGATTTAGTTGTGTATCAAATAGAACTGGCTTTTAAAAATGGTATTTAATTGAGCAAAACTTAATAATTCCATGAAGGCTACTGTTTCCTGGTGAAGAGGCAGGTCTGACTTGAAACGGGGAGATGTTTCTGTTCCATTCAAATAAAGAGATTTCTTTGAACGCTGCTATGCAAGTTATAACATCTAAAAGTGTGGTTTTAAAAAAAACTGTGTGGTCTGAATGTAGTTTTGCTTTAACTTTATTTTAACTTCAAAAGCAAGTGAGGCATTGAATTTGTACATGTGAATGGATCTCTCACATACACAATTTAATCTGAGAATTTGTACCTGTCATCCTTTCTCCACACTTGTAGAATAAATGTATAACCAAATGTGGTGGCTACTATTCAAACTGAACGTGTCAGTCTTATTCCAACTGTTTTATTTTAACTCCAAAGTAAGGATGAAACTAACAAAGGAAACTAGTCAACAAGGAAGAAAATAATACTGTAAACAACTGGAGTGTAATGAAAAATAGGGTTGGTACATCCTGTTGTAAATTCAGGCCTCAATCCTGCAGTTGGATCTGTCTGAAAACCCATTGTGTCCAAACTAAGTCACATTTAAAAAAAAAATTCACTATTTAATTCAAAGACAATAGAATGAAATGTTATAAAGATTGTGTGGCTTCTCGGATGTTTGCGATAGTTGCTTACCACTTATTTAGAGTTAAACTCTTTCACTTTATTATGAGATCTGTTTCTATGCTACGAGATCTTAAACTTTATAGTTGCAAAGAATGCCTCTTATAGGCACTGCGCTTTTTACACACAAGTTCTGGCCTCAAGCAATACAGAATCCAGAGGGATTTTGTATTTTTATTCACGTTCTGTGAACTATCTGCTAGAAATAGGAATGCCTACATGAATTTATCTCATGAGTAAGAGTACTTTCTCCATATTTTACAATAGATCCCCGTTTTTTGGAAGTAATGTTGCTCTTAATCTCTCTGGCTTATCCATTTCTAGCTCTTGCTATTTTCTGGTTTCTGAAGTGGTAAAGGACAGACACAGGTTGTGAAACTAATCCATAAATGTTGATATGGCACCCTTAAATCAGTATTCTCTACCTTAAAAGTTCTGGGTTTCCTGTTGACCTGAGGATATTGAATTGCAGGAAAACTCTAAACTCCCTTTTTATTTAAGCTGTTTTTCAGCTGGTGTCTTTCCGAAGGGTTAATAAAGAAAGGGCAAAAGTGAGGGCTGGATCATCCAGGCGAATTGATTCAGAGAAGTTCTGTGGCCTGTATTACACAGGAGGCTAGACTAGATGATCAGTGGTCCCTTCTGGCCTTATCTATAAAAGGGTGGCCTTATTTCACGAGTGAAGGTCGGTTACGACTTTTGCTTTCTGAGAACGACTACAGATAAGGTGTTTTCAATAACACTGGCCCGCACTTTCAAAGCTAACTACTGATTTTGAATGTGGGGTTCCCAGCTTGAGATATCTGAAAGGGGCCTGATGTTCACAAGTGCTGCATATCTGATCATTGAAAATCAAAACCCTTTGCAGTTTCAAGCTGTAAGCACAATATTGCTAGTTACTCTTGAAAACTTAAGCTTGCTGTCTTATAAACTGGTGCAAATAACTCTTGTTTGCAGTGTAACTTTACTTAATAGAATTTGGTTAATATATGGTCATTCTTGTTAATTTGAATTTAGAATTTACAACAGTTGTATCAGTTTTGTGTTTTAATACTTGGCACTAAGTGTTTTTCAGAGACTCTCAAATCACTTTCTAAGCAATAAAGCAGCTTGAGAATTATGTACGTCATTTTACAGGTGAGCAAACTGAGTCACAGAAGTGTAAAGCTTTTTGACCAAGGTGACGAGTGAGTCAGCACCAAAAAATATTTGAATAAAAATGAATCTCTTTATTAGGGAAAGCTGTTTGTACAGAAACAGTTCTGACTGTTAAGTCTAAGAAAGCTCAAGTTTGTGGTCAGTTATCCACTAATGTTAGGTCTCTTGAATTTCTAATAATCAAGTAACTCACTATCTAATGATCGTCCCTCCCTGTGACTCCTTGTGTAATGATGACACTTAGCACTCTTTGTACATCTCAAAGTGCATCCAAAAGCTAGTTAGGCATCACCCCCATTTTACCATCAGGAAAACAGAGTCAAAAAGGGGAAGTGACTTGTGCCAAGTTCACCCAAGTCGTCTTACTCTCAGCATAGTTCTATGCCTGGGGCCATGCTGACTTTAAATTGGTTTGCAGGAGGATCCCAGCCTTTATCAGCCCCAGCAGAGTCCTAGGATTGCTATTGACCCAGAATCCCATAGTGTACCTGTCTTGAGACCGCATTTCAGTATAGAGTTAAATTAGAAAGTGATGTCTTCCACTAAAAGATCACTTACTGGCTTGAGTATTACAGTTAATAGTGTATTTAACTTTGCCTCTGGATGCAAACGTGCTAACAGCTATCTGCTGCTGAATCCTATTTATGTAAAGGAGGTGACAGTCTTAGAAGGAAGTTTTCAATGAAGTACGAAAATAATTTCTTTGCATTGCGAGGTGTATGATTAATTTCTTCAAACTTAAAGAAACAGAACTCATTTTGCCCCATATTTTGAGGTGTTCCTAAATGTCTTGCTTTTCTTCCCCTTTCTCCTCTGATCCAGCATGATTTGAAGTATGTAAGCACTAGGAGGTAAATTAAGGATGACTGAGTTATCCCTTTTTCAGACCATCTTTATCCTCCTTTCCTGCTGTCATTAAAACAGTAAGGCAGAAATGACCTGGGCTTAAATTTATCCAAAAGACAGGGCATCAACAATGCAAAAAACTATCTCTTCTCTTCCATCCATAGTCCCTGGCCAAAGAATGCTATATGCTCAATATTGGGTATGTTAAATCACTGCTAGTGTAAAATCCTGAACAGACAATTTGAGCATTCTGCCATCAGCGAGATTAGTATATTTAAATGACTGTAAACAGTGATCTCCCTTAAACTAAAATATTTCAACAGCAAGGAGATCAGCTTATTTAGTAGGGCTTGAAATTTCAGTGATGAAGTTTTTCACTTGGCTTATATTTCAGAACTCTGTTTGCATGGTGGTACCTGAACTGTTATAACATGGTTTAGTTTTTCCCTGTGTACACTAGTCATCTAACCGTGTGAGTGAGTTTTTTAGCCTAGGTATCTACTTGGGTTAAACATGGCTATAATACATTTTTCTGTCCACACAGGCAAGACTAGTGTGAGAGGAAACTCTCTTTTTTAGGGAATATGTGTATGCATATACATTTTAAATCCAAACAGAAAAAAAGAAACCATGATTTAACAATGCCTTCCCTATCTTGTTTATACAGTTATTTTGCGGACAGATCCTTACTCTGGGAACACTGTCCAGCATGTGAAACAAGTTTGGTGTTCAAGATATTACATGCCTATTGTAAAATGGCCTCTGAATGTAGGTAATACCTATTATATATATTTAGTTTAGGGAGCTACTGTGGAGAAAGCACTTAGAGCAAATTGGCTTTAGTAATCTTTCTCGCCCATATTCACTAAAAGTACATACTATTTGGAAAAGCACACTCATACCAAATGGTTCTCATTGGGTGATTTAAAACTGCATATTGTGAGTAGATGCCAAATGTTTAGCATTTTTTTTCCTGTTGTAACTTCTACAAAATGATATGAAACATTTGAAATACTTTACATTCACTTTGCACTGACTGGATCGTTGCTGGTGTTGATGCCAAAAGGGAAGGTTTTCCAAATAAATCAGTCTGTTTGAGCTGAAACTCTGCTTCTAGTTCAACATTATTGATGTTAAACAATTGCTAAAATTTGATTCCTGTGCATGTTACCATTGTGGGAATGCTAATGTACACATTTGGCAATTGTGTAAATAGTCACACTTTTGTAATTTCCCTAAAAAGAGGAGATTTAGATCAGGATGAAACTTGACAGTCTTGGTCTGAGTCCGTTAATTAGTTCCTATGTGTGTGGTTTTTTGTTTTTTTAAATAAAAACAAACGGAATACATCACTGCCGAAAAGGCTTATATTCTGGTTTTCTAATTTTTGGCCATGCTCCAAATTTGATGTCCTTTCCTCTTGAGTCAAGTAACTTATTATATGCTGGAGACTTTTAAAAGTATCTACTGAGTGACAATCCATTATCCTATTTCAGCTGCAGGTTTCGTGAAAAACCCATTGTCCACAATTGATGCAATGTATGGTTTGTTTGTGAAGAGAAGTTTGAGGGACCCTGTTGAGTCTGGTATTTAATATTATTGCTAAACAGGCTTAATCTGGCGACTTTTTATTCCACCACTTCCCTGATAATAGTGTGCAAATCAAGCGTGTGTGGATGCATGCAAAGGTGAACTGGCAGCAGTAGAAGAGCAGAAGTAAGTATTCCCATCTTTAATTTGAAAGAGGCCTGATCAATAGAGCTTTAGGGTGGGCTTTTAAAAAGTGTTTGAGACTTAAGAGCACAAGAGCCATGAAAGTCAGGGCATCTTGTGCCCCTAAGTCAGTTGAACGTTTTTGCAAATCCCACTTTATGGCTTTGTTTTCACTAGGTAAAAAGGGGAGTTAACTCAAGTTAGCTAACATGAGGTAAAATCTTAGTGAAGATGAGTCAGTTTAGTTTTCACGTGAATTAGCAGGTCAACCCAGGGTAACCTTAGGCTTCCTTCTAGTCTTTAACTTGGTCTGCTAACACACATGAAGCTACAAACTGCTTGTCTTAACTAGGATTTTAACTCGTTAGCTAACTTGAGTTAACACACTTTTTCAAAGTGAAATACCTTTAGCCTCTACCCCATCTGATTAATAGATGCCAAGGCCCAAAGGGACCATTGTGATCATCTAGTCTGACCTCCTGTATAACTTCCCCAAAATGAAATAAAGCATTCAGGAAATGCATGGGATACCAGAGACTTAGAGGAAGTAGTATAATTTTTCTACCAAAGTGAATATTTTAAGTAAAGGAAGCTAGTAAGTTTGAGCCTTTAAATTTAAACTGCTGACTCAGTGGCCTATAGCAACTTATCTCCACTAATTTGCCAGACAATTCTTAATCAAAGATTAGTAGGTGGCACTTTGATTTTATTTTATATTCCAGCAGCTGTACATGAACCCTTCATTGAAGGATGTAATCAGCCAGAAAACTACCTTCTGATGAAGGTTTTATGGGGCGTGCCCTTCCCCCCCACCCCCACTCCCCATCGGTCAGGTTTGAAAACCGTGTATACTCCTAAATCCAACACCTTTTTAAAAAAACTACTCATTGCATCACCAAAGTTGTGTAGATAGACCATGTTTTTTCAGAAATCGTTCAATCATGAAAAATTGGACTCTGAGGGAATTTTCAGCCATAGTCCCAGGAATGTGCTAATAGCTGCCTATGAAAAATGAGCAAAGAAATTAGGCAACTATACAGAAAAAACAAAGGGTAGGAAAACTAGCCCAGTCTGAAACTTAATACTGCCCACCTACTTTCAGAAGCAAAAGAGGACTTTATAACTCATTTTCAGCCCATTTTACTATGCCGCCATATCTGTGAGGTTGCTACTATGTGCCTTCATCATGAGAGTTCAGCTTCTTTCTTATCCAGTGTCCAGTTGTTCATAAGTACCTAAATCATGACGCTTGCATGACCATCAGGCAGACCAGCTGCGCCTTTTCTGCATTGGAGAAGGAATTTGGAATGATCAACATAAGCACCGTTATAGTAGTCAAGACAAAGAAGCTTCGCAGCGTGCGTGTGTGCGCCTTACAAAAACTAACTGGTGTATTTGAGGTATATCTTTTCAGATGCTCTTAGTGGTAGTTATAACACTGCATAGAGGGAATTAACCTTATCATAGTAAATAGTTTCTTTAAAATGGAAACAGGAGGAGGATTTTTCCTATTAAATTATTTAAAAAACCACCCCTACCGTAATAGACACGACAGTAAATGCACACTATCCTACCCTCTGTCCTTAGTATTTTTCCAGCCTCTGGTGTTGGTGCACAGGAAGTGGTTAGGGTCCCTTGCTGCAAATGGAGGGTGTGGTCATACAGCCTGGCTGCAATTTAGGCAGGGAGGAATGCCTGGTGACTTGACTTCCTTATAGCCTGTCATGGTACTGTTTTTCTATTAAGATAACTACAGCACCCAGCCCAGATTGTTCGGTTGGGCACTGTGCAAACACAGGATAAGAGACAGCTCCTGCTCCAAAGAGTTTACAGTCTGAATAGATGAGGGAGGGGATGGGACAAGACATAAAGCCGAGGGAGCAATGTGTTAGCCTAGGACTACCTTGTTCATTCCATGACTTCTATTGTTTAATCCCCTCCCCATGAAAACCTATCCACAAAATTGTAAACAGCAAAAGGAGAGGTGTTGCAGGCAGGGGTGTAGATGAAGGATAGAAGTCAGAGACTGGAAGGAAGGGTTGGAACAGTCAGCACTGTGTGTGTGTGTGTGTGTGTGTGTGTGTGTGTGTGTGTGTGTCTCTCTCTAAAGTTTTTACTTTGGCCACACCCCACTGGGGTACAGAGGGCCATCGGTGTCTGATGGTCCGTCATGCAGATGCTTCTCTCTGCTTCTGCTGGCTAAATCTCCGGGTAGATCAAGTGAGGAGTGTTCTTTTTTCTCTTCTCTTCTCTTCTCTTCTCTTCTCTTCTCGCTCATAATTATGTGGGAAGGTGTAAGGCTCAATGGAGCGGGGTTTTCCGTTGTGCTGTTCTGCTGCTGGGGAGAGACCAGCTCATTTTTAGAGATGGATAACACTAACATTTGGTGCAAGTTAGTTGGGAAGGAGATGCATGCAATCTGATTTCATCCTTCTGAATAAGTTGGGCAAAAATTTATAGAAAAATCATCACAGAGAAAACCGAGCCAGAAGGAGACTCGGCCAGATTTTCAAAGGTATTTTGGTGTCTCAAAGTGCAGATAGGTGCCTTGTGGAATTTTTAAAAGCATTGAAATAGTGTAGGCCTACTTCAGTGCTTTTGAAAATTCAACTAGGCATCTGCACCTTTATGCAACAGAATAGCTTTGAAAATCTGGCCCTGTGCTTCTTGGTGTAAGGGGCAGTCTCCTTGGATGGGTCTTAGATTATGCTTATAAACAGGTGCAGTGCTGTGTAGTACCTAATATCAGTTTATCAGAGTCCTGCAGGTTTGTCATCTGTTCCTATGAGACTGTCAGCCTCCTACTTTTCTGTTTCATGCTCTGAGCAGAACTGTTTGACAGCCTCCCAGGCCATGGAGCATACTAGCCTTACAGGGAGTACGCCTCAGGTGGACCTGCTCTCTTTCATGCTATGTTTCCAGCTCCTGCTTTCATGCACAACTCACTTTAATTGTGACGCTTCCTCCACAGGCCTGTGTATGCATGGAAGTGTCTCTGTAAGCGAGGGCCAGCTTGATTAGTGAGCAGGTCTGCATGTGAACGTATAGGTTATTTTAAAACCTTACCTACACCAGAAAATTGAGATACAGGCCAGTGCACTACTCTGCTCCACTAGCACCAGTGTTTTCTCTCATTCACACTTCACAAATTAAAGATGACATCTAGTAGGAGTTGATTATTGAATATAGAAATCCTTCCAATGTCCATACTGGTAGAGATCGGCTTTGTGTTTGTCCATCCTTTCCTCCCCGCCCCCAAACAAACTTACCCCAAAAGGTAGGAAAAAGAAACTTAATTTCCTCTTTTGCAAATGTTAATAAATAATAGTTTTTCTTCTCTTATCAGCCACTGTATATATAAATCATAAATGTAGGCACCATTCATTGAGCAAGTGTTAGATTTTATACAACAGTTGCAGTAAGAAACAGACCTTTCTGATTTTCAAAAGAGAATGAGACATGGGGAAAAGAACTCCTCTGTTATGGGTCACTATTGAAGGAAGGAGTTTTTACAGTGAGTAACTGGCATCTTACAGTTTATAACTTACAGTGAGTTTTACAGTGAGAGTAACTGGCATCTCATATGAAGCACTTTGTACTGAGAGAAGGGGTAGGGGTTGACAATCCAGTCACTAATAGTTATTAGGAACTACTTCCTGATTAGCAGGGGGCTTGCCTGTTAGCTTCTGAAGACTGTAATCTTTCACTTAATAAAATTAAGCTTTTCTCTGTTATGGCTATGAAGTAAACCTTCCAAAATGAAGTGTTTATAAACAGGTGCAGTGCTGTGTAGTGCCTAATATCAGTATATATTGATATAAGGCAATCTTAAACTGATAATGTTCACACAGTGCATTTATCCCAGTTTAACTACATGGATTTAGGAACTGATTCAGTTAATAGCTCTGTGTAGACTGGGCCTGAGGTAAAATATCACATAGTGCGGAGAGGTTAGTGGGATACCATAGTGATGAGTAGTAAGGAGGAGGAAAAAACACTGCATGTCAGACAGTTGTAGATAATTAGTAGAAATGCAAACATAGTGAGGACAAAGATTAAAATAAATGAATGTAGTGAGGTTAGATACGGGTACAGGAATTTGTATGATTTTCAGCTTGGAAGAATGCAATTATAGAGAGAGATGTGGGGAAATGGCCTCCAAACTAGAGGGGGAGGGAAGGGCCTTGGAAACCGGAATGAAGAAAGTGACAGTGGACAGCCAGTCTAATAAGAGCTTACAGTGCTGTCTGGCAGTCAGGAAGTCGGTATGATTTTGGAATGAGTACACCCCACGGGGGAAGGGATATGATGCTGAGACTGCAACTGGAATATCTAATTCATTTTTGACCACCTTATCAGAAAGGTGAGAGGTTTGAGAGGAGCAACAAGCACCAGGGCTGGAGGGATTATCATGTGAAGAAAGAATGAAAAGAATTAAATCCAGGTGTACTGTAAGACTTGATTGAGCTACAGCTAAAGTGTGAGGGAGCATTGTCTTCAAATATTTAAGGTGTAAATTTAAGATGTAAAATTGTATATGGTAAAATAATGGATAACCAGTTAAGGGTAAGATAAAAGCGAGCAATGGGAAAAACTGATCGTGATGAGATCTAGAAGATTAGAATAGGCTTGAGGGAATGGGTGGAAGCACCATTGCTTAAAACATTTAAAACTATCCTAGACAAAGAACTGACAGAGGCATTGCAATGAACAATCCTGCATTAGCATGGCTTGGAGTTAGTTTATCATGGGCTTTCCCATCTTTAATATCTATTATATTGTTAACATTATATTAGTGGCTGAAAAATGACTGGAGGATACTTAATGTGATGCCAATTTTTGAAAAGGGCTCCAGAGGTGATCCCGGCAATTACATGCCAGTAAGCCTGACTGTCGTACTGGGCAAACTGTTTGAAACTATAGTAAAGAACAGAACTGTCAGACACACAGATGAATTAGGGCTGTCGATTAATTGCAGTTAACTCAAGCGATTTAACCCAGTCACCATTAAAAAAAATTAATCTTGATTAATTGCACTGTTAAACAATAGAATACCAGTTAAAAAGAACAGGATTACTTGTGGCACTTTAGAGACTAATAAATTTATTTCAGCATAAGCTTTTGTGGGCAACAGCTCACTACATCAGATGCATGGAATGGAACACACAGTAAGCAAATATATATACATTCAGAGAAAAATGAAAAGGTGGAAGTACCTATACCAACTCTAAGAGGTGATAATCAAGATGGCCCATTTCGGACAATTGACACAAAGGTGGCACAGACTAACACGGCTGCTACTCAGAATGCCAATTGAAATGTATTAAATATTTTTGGATGTTTTTCTACATTTTCTAATATATTGATTTCAGTTCCAACACAATATCAAGTGTATAGTGCTCACTTTATTTATTTTTGATTACAAATGTCACGGTTCCCTCCCCACTCTAAACTCTAGGGTAAAGATGTGGGGACCCGCATGAGAGCCCCTAAGCTTATTTTTACCAGCTTAGGTTAAAACCCCCAAGGTACAAAATTTCCTGCACCTTGAGAAATGCTTCTTCCACTGCCACCATCAAGTGTTCTAAACAGGAATCCAGGAAAGGGGACCACTTGAAGTCCCTTCCTCCCTCCCCCCCCCCCCCCAAATATCCTCTCAAGCCCGTACCCCCCTGTCCTGGGAAGCTTGGGGATAATCTCCTAACCAATTGGTTACACAGTGATCTAAAAACCCACCCCCTGGCTTTTTAAAAACCATAGAAAACAGTCAGCTTCTTAAAAGAAGGATTTTATTAAAAACAAAGAAGGTAAAATCATCTCTGTAAAATCCGGATGGTAACTATTTTACAGGGCACTCAGAGAGATTCCCCCTCTGGACAAAACCTTAAAGTTACAGAAAAACAGGAATAACCCTTCCCTCTCCCACAGGAAATGTACCAAGCAAAATAAACAGAAATCTACTCGCTATGCTATCTAAACTTACTTTAGAAAAGTGAGTATTGGTGAGGAGGCGGATTTTCTGTAGGTTCTTTCTGTCTTCCAAGATCACTCTGACTCAGACAAAGACACTCACAAAAACCTTCCTCCCTCCCAAAGTTTGAAAGAATCTTGTCCCCTTATTGGTCAGATGCCAGCCAGGTCAGGTGTCAGTCTGGCTACCTGCATTTCTTAACCCTTTACTGGAAAGAGGATTTTATAGCACTGCATCAGACCCTCTCCCCCTTCCCTTCATATTCATGACAACAAATATTTGCACTGTAAAACTGATTAAAGATAGTATTTTTCAGTTTACCGTATAAAAGTACTATAGTGCAGTCTCTATCATGAAAGTGTCATTTACAAATGTGGTTTTTTTTCCTTCCATAACTGCACTCGAAAACAAAACAATGCAAAACTTTAGAGCCTACAAGGCTACTCAGTCCTACTTCTTGTTCAGCCACTGGCTGAGACAGACGAGTGTTTTTCACATTTACAGGAATTACTGCTGCCTGCTTCTTATTTACAATGTCACCTGAAAGTGAGAACAGGCGTTCGCTTGGCACTGTTGTAGCCGGCATTGCAAAGTGTTTACAGTAACTCCTCACTTAACGTTGTAGTTATGTTCCTGAAAAATGTGACTTTAAGCAAAACTATGTTAAGCAAATTCAGTTTCCCCATAAGAATGAATGTAAATGGGGGGTGGGGGCACTAGGTTACAGGGAATTTTTTTTGCCAAAGACATTATGTGCAGTTTTGACTCATAGCTGTGACTAGATAAGTGAATATCCTCTGGCCCCAGAGCTCCGGTGAGGGTGTGGGCCAACACCCCCACGCCTAGGCCTGCAGAGTTCTCCCCGTGCAAGCTCTGCGGGTTTGGGCTTGACACGGGAGCCAGGCAGAGCAGGCAAGCGGCAGCGCATAGGAAGGGACACTGCTGGATCCTTCCTCAGCACGCGATGGGGATGTCTCTGCTGGCCTTTGAGCAGCAGATCACACAAATGCCTGCTCCAGTTAGTCACTGAACGTCTTTCCCCCCCAACACACCAGTCGTCTCCTAAGGGAACTAATTTGCCAGGTTGCATGGTATGCTTGGGAAGCACAATGCACAGGTACTGGGCCTCTATATCCCTGCAGAGCTGGAGACAGCCATAGGCTTCTGGGGCCAAAGGCATTGACTTTGCAAACTGCTGGGGTGTGCTCTGCCCCAGGCCCTGCTCCCACTCCACCCCTTTCCCCAAAGCCCCACCCTGCCTCTTCCTGCCCAATTCTGCCCCTCCCCCAAGTGTGCTGGCTCATTGTTCCTTCCCCCTCCCTCCCTGCACACTGTGAAACAGCTGATTGCAGTGGGCGGATGTGTGGAGAAGGAGGGGGGAGCCACTGATCCGTGGGGCCCGCTGGAGGGCAGCAGGCGTTGGGGGGTGGAGGGCGTTAAAACAAAAAACTTAACATTTTCTCTAATAAACAGCGACTTAATAACAAAACAACTTTAACTGGGAAGACTTTAAGTGAGGAGTTACTGTACGTGCCAGATACACTAAACATTCGTATGTCCCTTCATGCTTCGGCCGCGATTCTAGGGGACATTTTTCCATGCTAATGATACTCATTAAAAAAATAATGCGTTAATTAAATTTGTGACACCATTCTCCCCCAAGGAGTTCAATGTCTCCTGTTTTGTTTTACCCACATTCTGCAATATATTTCATGTTATAGCGGTCTTGGATGATGACCCTGCACACATTCGCTTTAAGAATGCTTGCACAGCAGATTTGACAAAACGCAAAGAAGATACCAGTGTGAGATTTCTAAAAATAGCTACAGCACTCGACCCAAGGTTTAAGAATCTGAATCCGTCCAAAATGTGAGAGGGACGAGGTGTGGAGCTTGTTTTCAGAAGTCTTAAAAGAGCAACACTCCGATGCGGAAACTACAGAACCTGAACCACCAAAAAAGAAAATCAACCTTCTGCTGGTGGCATTTGACTCAGATGATGAAAATGAACATGCGTCGGTTCGCTCTGCTTTGGATTGGTTTCAAGCAGAACCCGTCGTCAGCATGGATGCCTATTTTCTGAAATGGTAGTTGAAGCATAAAGGGACATATCTTTTGGCACATCAGGCATGTACATATCTTGCCACGCCGGCTTACAACAGTGCCATGCGAACGCCTGGTCTCACTTTCAGGTGACATTGTAAACAAGAAGTGGGCAGCACTATCTCCTGCAAATTGTAACCAAACTTGTTTGTCTGAGTGATTGGCTGAACAAGAAGTAGGACTGAGTGGACTTGTAGGCTCTAAAGATTTACATTGTTTTATTTTTGAATGCAGTTATTTTGTACATAATTCTACATTTGTAAGTTCAACTTTCATGATAAAGAGATTGCATTACAGTATTTGTGTTAGGTGAATTGAAAAACTGTTTTTTACAGTGCAAATATTTGTAATAAAAAATAAAGTGAGCACTGTATATACTGTGTGTTCTGTGTTGTAATTGAAATCAGTATATTTGAAAATGTAGAAAACATCCAAAAATATTTAAATAAATGGTATTCTATTTAACAGCATGATTAATCGTGCGATTAATCACAATTAATTTTTTTAATCACTTGACAGCCCTATAATTAACATAATTTTTTGGAAGAGTCAACATGGTTTTTGTAAAGGGAAAATCATGCCTCACCAAAATACTAGAATGGTTGAGGGAATCAACAAGCATGTGGACAAGGGGGATCCAGTGGATACAGTGTACTTAGATTTGCAGAAAGTCTGTGACAAGGACCCTTACCAAAGGCTCTTAAGCAAAGTAAGCTGTCCTGAGATAAGAGGAAAAATCCTCTCATGGATCAGTATATGGTTAAAAGATAGGAAACAAAAGGAAAGAGTAAATGGTAAGTCCCCAGGGGTCTGTACTCAGACCAGTACTATTCAATATATTCATAAATGATCTGGAAAAAGAGGTAAACAGTGAGGTGGCAAAATTTGCGATAATACAAAACTACTCAAGATAGTGAAGTCCAGAGCAAACTCCGAAGAGCTACAAAGGGATCTCTCAAAACTGGGTGACTGGGCAACAAAATGGCAGATGAAATTCAGTGTTGATAAATGCAAAGTAATGCACATTGGAAAACATCCTAACTACAGATATAAAATGATGGGGTCTAAATTAGCTGTTACCACTCAAGAAAGAGATCTTGACGTCATTGGGGATAGTTCTCTGAAAACATCCACTCTGTGCAGCGGCAGTCAAAAAAGTTAACAAAATGTTGGGAATCATTAAGACAGAAAATATCCTATTGCCTCTATATAAATCCATGGTACACCCACATCTTGAATACTGCACGCAGATGTGGTCGCCCCATCTCAAAAAAGATAAATTGGGATTGGAAAAAGGTTCAGAAAAGGGCAACAAAAATGATTAGGGGTATGGAACAGCTTCCATATGAGGAGAGATTAATAAGATTGGGAATTTTCAGCTTGGAAAAGGGATGACTAAGGGAGGATGTGAATAGAGGTCTATAAAATCATGACCCATTGCTGCAGAGAAGCACATGGATTAGACAGAGACTTCTCTTACAGGAGGGTCTACTGATAGAGATTCTTTAGGTTTTAGTCAGGAGGAGAGGGTGGAAAAGGATAAAGGAGGGGCCAGATCAGACGAGAAACTTTCACATAAAAAAGAATCTCTCACATCTGAGAAGGGCAGACAAATAAACAGTGACCAGTTTTTAAAGTGCTTGTACACAAATGCCAGAAGTCTAAATAATAAAATGGGTGAACTAGAGTGCCTCGTGTTAAAGGAGGATATTGACATAACAGGCATCACAGAAACCTGGTGGAGTGAGGACAATCAATGGGACACAATCATTTCGGGGTTAAAAATATATCGGAAGGACAAAACAGGTCGGGGGGGAGGGAGGGCGGGGGGAGTGGCGCTATATGTGAAAGAAAATGTAGAATCAAATTAAGTAAAAATCTTAAATGAACCCACATGTTCCATAGAATCTCTATGGATAGTAATTGCATGCTCTAATAAGAACATAACAATAGGGATCTATTACCGACCACCTGATCAGGACAGTGATAGTGATGATGAAATGCTATAATGAAATATATAAATAAAATAAATGAAATAGGCTATCAAAATAAAGAACTCAATAATAGTGGGAGATTTCAATTATCCCCATATTGACTGGGTACATGTCGCCTCAGGACGAAATACGGACACAAAATTCCTCAATACTTTAAATGACTGCTTCTTGGAGCAGCTGGTACAGGAACCCACAAGAGGAGAGCCAACTCTTAATTTAGTACTGAGTGGAGCGCAGGATCTGGTCCAAGAGGTAACTATAACAGGACCGCTTGGAAATAGTGACCATAATATAACAACATTTAACATTCCTGTGGTGCTAAGAACACATCAACAGCCCAACACAGTGGCATTTAATTTCAAAAAGGGCAACAATGCAAAAATGAGGGGGTTAGTTAAGCAGAAATTAAAAGGTGACTAAAGTGAAATCCCTGCAAGCTGCATGGACACTTTTCAAAAACACCATAATAGAGGCCCAACTTAAATGTATACCCCAAATTAAAAACAAAGTCAAAGAACTAAAAAAGAGCCACTGTGGCTTAACAACCATGTAAAAGAAGCAGTAAAAGATAAAAAGGCATCTTTTAAAAAGTGGAAGTCAAATCCTAGTGAGGTAACGAGAGAGGCGCATAAACACTGCCAAATTAAGTGTAAAAATGTAATAAGAAAAGCCAAAATGGAGTTTGAAGAACAGCTAGCAAAAAACTCAAAAGCTAATAAAATGTTTTTTAAATACGTCAGAAGCAGGAAGCCTGCTAAACAACCAGTGGGGCCCCTGGACGATAGAGATACAAAAGGAGCACTTAAAGATAATAAAGTCATTGTGGAGAAACCAAACGAATTCTTTGCTTTGGTCTTCATGGCTGAGGACGTTAGGGAGATTCCCCAACCTGAGCCGTCTTTTGTAGGTGACAGATCTGAGGAATTGTCACAGATTGAAGTGTCACTAGAGGAGGTTTTGGAACTAATTGATAAACTTAACTGTAACAAGTCACCGGGACCAGATGGCATTCACCCAAGAGTTCTGAAAGAACTCAAATGTGAAATTGCGGAACTATTAACTAGGGTTTGTAACCTGTTTAAATCGGCTTCTGTACCCAGTGACTGGAAGATAGCTAATGTAACGCCAATATTTAAAAAGGGCTCTAGAGGTGATCCCGGCAATTACAGACCGGTAAGTCTAACATCCATACCAGGCAAATTAGTTGAAACAATAGTAAAGAATAAAATTGTCGGGCACATAGAAGAACATAAATTGTTGGGCAAAAGTCAACATGGTTTCTGTAAAGGGAAATCATGCCTTACTAATCTATTAGAGTTCTCTGAAGGGGTCAACAAACATGTGGACAAGGGTGATCCAGTAGACATAGTGTGCTTAGATTTCCAGAAAGCCTTTGACAAAGTCCCTCACCAAAGGCTCTTGCGTAAATTAAGTTGCCATGGGATAAGAGGGAAGATCCTTTCATGGATTGAGAACTGGTTAAAAAACAGGGAACAAAGGGTAGGAATAAATGGTAAATTTTCAGAATGGAGAGGGGTAACTAGTGGTGTTCCCCAAGGGTCAGTCCTAGGACCAATCCTATTCAACTTATTCATAAATGATTTGGAAGAAGGGGTAAACAGTGAGGTGGCAAAGTTTGCAGATGATACTAAGCTGCTCAAGATAGTTAAGACCAAAGCAGACTGTGAAGAACTACAAAAAGATCTCACAAAACTAAATGATTGGGCAACAAAATGGCAAATGAAATTTAATGTGGATAAATGTAAAGCAATGCACATTGGAAAAAATAACCCCAACTATACATACAATATGATGGGGGCTAATTTAGCTGCAACTAATCAGGAAAAAGATCTTGGAGTCATCGTGGATAGTTCTCTAAAGATGTCCATGCAGTGTGCAGCGGCAGTCAAAAAAGCAAACGGGATGTTAGGAATCCTTAAAAATGGGATAGAGAATAAGGAGAATATTTTACTGCCCTTATACAAATCCATAGTGCGCCCACATCTTGAATACTGCGTACAATTGTGGTCTCCTCATCTCAAAAAGGATATACTGGCATTAGAAAAGGTTCAGAGAAGGGCAACTAAAATGATTAGGGGTCTGGAATGGGTCCCATATGAGGAGAGATTAAAGGAGGGGGGAGGGATAGCTCAGTGGTTTGAGCATTGGCCTGCTAAACTGAGGGTTGTGAGTTCAATCCTTGAGGGGGCCATTTGGGGATCTGGGGCAAAAATTAGGGATTGGTCCTGCTTTGAGCAGGGGGTTGGACTAGATGACCTCCTAAGGTCCCTTCCAACCCTGATATTCTGTGATTCTATGAGGGTAGGACCTTTTAGCTTGGAAAAGAGGAGACTAAGGGGGGATATGATAAAGGTATATAAAATTATGAGTGGTGTGGAGGAAGTGAATAAGGAAAAGTTATTTACTTGTTCCCATAATAGAAGAACTAGGGGCCACCCAATGAAATTAGTGGGCAGCAGGTTTAAAACAAATACAAGGAAGTTCTTCTTCACACAGCGCACAGTCAACCTGTGGAACTCCTTGCCTGAGGAGGCTGTGAAGTCTAGGACTATAACAGGGTTTAAAAGAGAACTGGATAAATTCATGGAGATGAAGTCCATTAATGGCTATTAACCAGGATGGGTAAGGAACGGTGTCCTTAGCCTCTGTTTGTCAGAGGGGGGTGATGGAAAGCAGGAGAGAGATCACTTGATCATTACCTGTTAGGTCCACTCACTCCGGGTCACCTGGCATTGGCCACTGTCTGTGGACAGGATACTGGGCTGGATGGACCTTTGGTCTGACCCAGTACGGCCTTTCTTATGTTCTTATGACTGGTGTGGAGAACGTAAATAAGGAAGTGTTATTTACTCCCCATAACACAAGAGCTAGAGGTCACCAACTGAAATTAGTAGGCAGCAGGTTTAAATCAAACAAAAGGAAGTATTTCTTCACAGAACGCACCATCAATCTCTGGAACTCTGCCAGAGGATGTTGTGAAGGCCAAGACTATAATAGGGTTCAAAAAAGAATTAGATACATTCATGGAGGATAGGTCCATCAATGGCTATTAGGCAGGATGGGTAGGGATGTTTTCCCTAGCCTCTGTTTGCCAGAAGCTGGGAATGGGCGACAGAGAATGGATCACTTGATTACCTGTTCTGTTCATTCCCTCTGGGGCACCTGGCATTGGCCACTGGCATTGGCCACGGTTATAAGACAGGATACTGGGCTAGATGGACCGTTGGTCTGACCCATTATGACCATTCTTATGTTCTAAAAAATGCATAAGGTGGTAAGAAATGTAGCGAATCCACCATAAGGATGGATGAGACAAACAGCATGGATCTGTTACGGAAACAAATTCAGTGGTTTCCTTTAGACTTGCATTGAAGTGGGTCTTGGAGGCTTCTCTTTCCTTAGCGGCAGAAATATAAGAGCTTCATGTCACATTTAGAATTAGTAAACTTTAGTGGCACGTTACTTGAAGTGTATGTAAAACAGACGTGTGCAAATGTCATATTGTCAGAGAATCGGTCCATATGTTAAAATGTGTTTAGGCACCTAAATATGCAGATAGGTCCCTAGTGGTATTTTTAAAAGTATCTAGATTCCTAATTCTGATTAGTTTAAATGAGTTAGGTGGCTATGTACTTTTGATAATCCCACTAAGCACCTATTTGCATTTTAGGTGCCTTTAAAACTCTGGCCGCTGGTGTTTAGAGTGGCTCCTCTGAATCATGTCACTACAGTATCATGATCAGTGGCACTGATAGCAGCAGTGAGTTGGTTGAAATGCTGCCAAGCCACATCCATCTGGTGATATTTTGAAGACATATTGCACATTTGATACAATCTGTTATTGGTAACTCCTAATGCATTTAACTGCATAAGGTTTGTTTATCGCTTCATCATTATGCCAAGTAAGAGGCAAAACAAGAGCTGCCAGAGCACAGTTCATAATTCATGACATCACATTTTAATGAATAAAGAAAAATAAACCACGCAAAAGCTATGATGCTAAATTAGTATGTAACCAAACTAACTGCATTAGACCTGCTCTATTCAATTTGTTGAAAGACAAGGCTTTGTGCTGACCAAAGCTGAGGTACGCTTGGCTCTTGTGTACATATTTGTGTACTCAAGCTAGAATAGCCTGACAAAATTGTCATGGAAGTTTACCATTTGAGACACAGAAGCTGCTCTTCCACTCTTGACCAAGATGAGTAATGAAAGTAAAAAAAACTAAGGATGTTTTACCGGTCAGTCAAAAATCAGTTGTGTTGAACATGTGGGTAATAGCATTTTGCATAAGGATGCTACTTAGGGCTGGTCTACACTAGCCCCGAAGTTCGAAGTAAGATACGCGACTTCAGCTACATAAATAATGTAGCTGAAGTCGAAGTATCTTATTTTGAACTTCAAAGTACTCACCCCTGGTCCACACCGCGGCGCTCAGGCTCCCCCGTCGACTCTGCCTGCTCCGTTCGTGGAGCAGGATTGCCAGCGTCGACGGGGGAGCACTTCCTGGTTCGATTTATCGCGTCTAGACAAGACGCGATAAATCGAACCCAGAAGATCGATCCGACGCGTCCGACAGAGCTGGTAAGTGTAGACTAGCCCTAAGTATTTACATAGCACTTTCCATCTCAAAGTCTTGTGCAAATGTGAGTGTGAATCCTCCCAGTACCACTGTATGATGAGACTGAGGCCTGTGTTAGGAGTTGTATCCCCATTGTATAGATGGGTAAATTAAGCTAGAGATGGTTAAGTGACTTGTTTAAAGTCAAAGAGCTTCTATTCCTGAACCTAGATGCCTCTGTACCAAACATGGAGAAATGTATTGGAAACAGAGGTTTTGTCTACGTTCAGTAATTTTGCTCTAGGTTAGCTACATTGCTGTAGTTACGCACTGTAGTGCAACTCCTTATATAGACATGCTGCGCTGACACAGGGGCTTATGCAGGTGTAGGTTAATTCAAGCCCCAGTTTGTGCTGCTGCAGAGGCTCTAGAGATAAGGAGTTTGCACCACTACAATGATGATATTAAGGCTAAGTTTCTGACTGTTGACAAATCCTTTGTTTCTAAGTAACTTCTCTATGTGTGGCACACAGGTGTGTACCTACAGTGATACAGATTTCTTTAATGTAGACAAGTGCAATGCAGGGCAAGGTTGCACATCTCTTTTCAGACATGGAAGCCAGTGAATTGATTTGACATGTTTCCTTAGCTGTCACTGCTGGTTCTCTTCCAGAACATAACCAAGTTCCCAGAAGATGAAAACAAAGTGTGTTAAGAGCTGTGGTAAAATCCACAGTGCTGTGTATGTAAATTTTAAGTAAACACACATTCTTCGGGTGATGGTCCTTATATGTATTCCAAACATGGGTGCATATGTGCGGGAGCCAGAAGGTTTTCTTAGCAGTGTCTGTTGATCCGCATGCACATGCATCGTGTGTCCCCCTTGTGCTCCCAGATGAGGTTATAATAGACTGTGCGGGTCAACGCCTCTCCAATTCCCTCTTACCGTCACATGGCCTGAGTAGGAACCCCTGTTTCTTTGCGTTCTTAGTCTTTTAGCTAAGAAAGTGACATACTCCGTTTGCAGGTAATCAGATTAGCTAACACACATGGACTAGTATTAATGGGGGATTTTAACTTCCCTGATATCTGTTGGAAGACTATTGCAGCAACACATAATATGTCCTGCAAATTCTTAGCGTGGGGGCAGCTTTCTGATTCAGAAGGTTGAGGAAACAGCTTGTGTATTGTCCATTTTGGATCTGGTTTTGACCAATTGGGATGAATTACTTGTGAACATGAAGATGGTCAGGAACTTGGGAGAAAGTGATCATGATCTGATAGCATTCAAGATCCTATAGGAAGGAGGTCATAAGAACAGCAAAAGAAGGACAGTGGACTTCAGAAAGGCAGTTTTCAACCGTCTTAGAAAAATAGTAGGCAAGGTCCCACAGAAAGACCAATTAGGAAGAAAAGGAGTCAAAAGGGTCTGGCAGTTCTTAAAAGATGTAATACTAGAGGCTCAACAGGCAGGGGAGGGAGGGGAGAGGAGCGAGGACACTGCGTGCGGAGTAAAGGGGAAAGAGGAGGGGGGAAGAAGAGGTGGGTTAAGGGTGGGGGCTTGGAGAAAGGGGTGGAGAGGGCAGGCTGAGGGTTGAGCCCCCCGCCCCGGTGCTTTCAGAGTAGAGGAAGCTGCCGCTGCTGCTGCACAACATGCTTCTCCTAGCCTACAGCACCTTCAGCTTCCTTGCCTACCTCATTGTCTCCAGTGCCAGTGGGCTGTGCCTGTGTGAGGTAAGGGGGGGCGGGGACCTGCCAACTATAGTACTGTACTGTACGGCAAAAAAAAATTCCCTGGAACAACGCCCCGCCCCCCGCCTATTTACATTCATTCTTATGGGGAAATTGCATTTGCTTAACATCGTTTCACTGAAAGTTGCTGGATTTGCTTAACATCGTTTCACTTAAAGTTAAACATAACTACAACATTAAGTGAGGAGTTATTGTAGTTGTTTTTCTTGTACATAGCTAGTTGTATATAGTAGTAGTTAGTGTTATTCTACCCCGAGTGGGGTACGCTTCCTTTGTTTTTCACCCTCCCCACCGGGACTATGCCCCGCATCCAGGGTTTAAAAATTGTTTCTTGCCCACACTCATTCTCTCTGAATGACAAGCACCAACGGTGTCTTTACTGCCTCAGGGAGGCTCACATCGCCACTTGTCGTGCAATTTGCAAGAGTTCCCTGTCCTGGACTCAGGAAGTGTGGGAGCTCCGCCTCTGAAAATACCTCGTGGAGGAAGCCATGAGACCGCACACCCACTTGGATCTGGGACCCTTGGAACCTTCAGTGCAGCATCCGTCACCAACGATCAGTGCTCCTCCCAGCACTTCTCACACTCTGGGTCCGGCAGTACCCGTGGTGAAGGACAAACCCAGATATGAGGATAGGAAGCACTCATGGGCACAGGAGCAAGTCCTGTCGATGCCTGCTTCTAAGCACAGTGTTTCCTCTCCAAGCTGAGTCAAGTCAGGTCAGGTGAGATATCACGTGCCGACACCAGTGCCCAAGCTACCATGCATCAAAGGTAAAGCAAAGCACAAGAAGGATCCGACGGCACCACTGGTCACCCCAGTACCCCACCCGTCTGGAGCAGTCCCTCGCACACCCACCAGCCATCCCACCACGACCTTCACACCCTTCAGTTCAGCCTCTCCCATGGACACTGCCTTGGTCTTCTGGCATCTCCAAGGGCACTCCCCAGACTCCTGCCATTTGGAGCCTCTTCTCTCGACAGGAACTGGAGATACCTTACCCGCCTTGTCCGCTTCTCTCCGGTCCCCCAGTCACCCGCGAGGTTCTCATTCCAGCCAAGCACTTAGACCCTTTGGTGAGAAAGGTCTGTTCCTCAGCAGTGCTGCAATTTTGAATAGCAGATTACCAGGCTCTGCTAGCCAAATATGATTTTAATAACTATGTCTGGCTAGCAGAGTTCAAGGGCAAACTGCCATCTGACCAGCAGCAGCAATTTCTGGCCCTGGTGGATGAAAGCACCTGGTTACCGGGATGGTCCTCCAAGCGGTGGTCGGCGCAAATAACATGTCCTTGCGCTCCTTCGCAGCGGGCATTGTCATGCACTGCAACTCATGCAACTGAGTCCTCTGGCTTTCCTCAGGAGGCCCAGACCACTAGTGGCCGTCTTGCCCTGTTTGCCCAAAATTGGGGCAAGATCACCACAGGATGTTGAGTACTGGAGATTATCTATCACGGTTACTCCATAGAATTTCTTTCTTTTCCCCTGCACTGCCTCCTCAGATCCCTCCACAGGACCCTTCTCATCCCTTCTAGCAAGAGGCAGATGCTCTTTTCACAAAAGGCGCCATAGAGCATGTGACACCTCTCTACGAGAGGAGGGGCTTCTACTCCCCATATTTTGTCATCTTGAAGAAGGGCAGAGGGCTCCACCCTATTCTCAATCTTTGGCTACTAAACAACTTTATCAGGAAACCCAAGTTCGATATGGTGACACTGGCATCTATTATCCCCTCCCTTCTGCATGGGGCCTGGTTCGCGGCTCTCAATGTGAAGAACGCCTACTTCTATGTGAGCATCCACCCAGCCCGCTGGAAATTTCTCCATTTACAGATGGGACAGCACCACTACCAAGTCTGAGTCCTCCCTTTCTCCAGAGCTCCGAATGTCTTCATTGTCATGGCAGCACAAATGTGCCGTCTTGGCTACTCAGTGTACCTCTACCTGAACAACTGGCTCCTGGTTGTGCTATTCCAACCAGAGCTTCCCTCTGCTATCCTCTCCCTTCGCACTCTCCTGACCTCTCTGGGTGTCTGAATCAACTAGGAGAAATCAGTGCTTGTACTACACAATCAACTTCATTGGGACGTGGCTCAACTCAGTTGTGGCATGGACCGACCTTCCAGCAGACCACTTTGCAAAGCTGACGGCCATAGTTGTGGACCTCCATCACAACTCTCGCACTATGATCCACCGTTGCCTCTCCCTCCTGGGACATACGGGAGTTTGCACCTCTGTGACCCCACAAGCTTGTCTACACGTGCACTGCCTCTAACTGTGGCTCTTCTCCATCTACAGGCCCCACACGCACTATTTGGAATCCAGAGTCGTCCCCCAGACAGTTCTGGCCGTTCACCTGGTGGACCGACCCTTCCAAGGTCATGGTTGGGACCCCTTTCACTACTGCCACTCCGCAGGTCACCATCACAATAGACCCCTTCCTCGTGGGGTGAGGAGCCCACCTACACTGTCACACAGGCCAGGGCATCTGGACATTGCTGGAGGCCAGAATGCACATAAATGTTCTAGAACTGCGGGCAGTTTGTTTAGTGTGGCAGGCATTTCTTCCTCAGATTCAATCATGCCATGTTCAACTACTCTCTGACAACATTTCAGCGGTTGTGTACATCAACAAACAGATCTCCATCCCTCTGTTCTGAGTCAATTCACCTTTGGAACTGGTGCATCAGTCATCACGCGACGTTCTAAGCCATGTACCTCCTGGGCTCCCAAAATTCCCTAGCTGACATGTTCAACAGGACTCTGTACCTCTAGCACCGAGTGGGAACTGCACAGTGCTTCTCTCTGCTACCTCTTCCGCAAATGGGATACCTCATGCTGGGATCTCTTTGCCACTCACGAGAACTGCAAGCTACCCCTTTATTGCTCTGGGGAGCCATGGGGGAGGACTCACATTGTGACGCTCTTTTACTGTCCTGGACAGGTGACCTCCACTATGCCTTTCCCTCCATTCCGCTACTCCCAAAAGTCCTAATCAAGATTTTCTGGGACCGAGGTACCGTAATACTCATAGCCCCATTCTGGCCATGTCAGTTTTGGTTCACAGACCTCCTCGTACTCTTCACCTGCACACCACTCCACGTCTGAACACTCCCAGACCTCCTCATGCAAGATCAGGGCCGAGACCAGTGTCCCAAACCAGGCCTTCTTGACATCACGGCCTGGTTTTTGGATGAGGCTTGAGGGTAGACAAAGCGTACTCCACCCCAGTGCGACAAATCCTTACTCAAAGCCGGAGGACATCCAGAAGTGCCTGCTACTAGGCTAACTGGAAACGTTTCACCTCATGGGCTCACGGCCATCACCACCAACTGAGTGCAATATCCACACCTATCATCCTTGATTACCACCTTGGGCTCAAAACGTTGGGCTTTCCCCTCAGTTTTGTACAGGTCCACCTGGTAGCACTTGCCCTGCTCTGTCTGCCTGCCTGGCACCCCTGCTGGGGAGTGAGGTCGGGGCGTGGGGGCTTGCCCTACCCTGCCTGTCCCTGGGGAGCAGGGCAAGCATCCTGACCCCAGTCTCCAGCAGGAGGGCCGGGCGGCCGGGGGGGGGGGGGGGGGGGGGGGGCAGGGCAAGCCCCCACGCCCCAACCCCGTTTCCCCGGCAGGAGTGCAGGGGTGACATGGGGGACTGGAGGCAGAAGGTGGGGGAGGGCACCACTTGCCCTGGCCCAGGGCCCCACAAAAGCTTAATCCACCTCTGATGGCAATGTGGCATTCCATTCACACATTCATAGCCCTCTACGCCATCACCCAAGAGTGGCTGTGGACGCTGCAGTGTGCCACTCCATGCTACAGATACCGCACTTCCACTTTATCCTTGCACCCAACTCCGCGCTGCTCACTACTCACCCACATTTGGAGTACATATAGGGACCATCACTCAAGAAGAGGTTACTTACCTGTATTCCAAAACCTGCCTTCCACCCCTCTACCGCAGACTGGACTACTCAGTGGTATCAGGGTCACTGGAGAGGTGTTGACACACATGGCTGCTTATAACCTTGTCTGGGAGCTTGAGGGGATGCATGACAGATGTGGGTCAACAGACATTGTTAGGAAAACCTTCTGGCACATGGCGCACATCCGCACCCACATTTGGAATACAAATAGGGACCACACATCTCGAAGAACCTCCAGTCACAGGTAAGTAACCACCTCTTGCTTTGTTTAGGATAGACTTGTTTAACAACTTCTTGCCGACTTTTCAATGCCACCTTTCTTGACACTGAGCGTATGTGTATTTATTACATTGGTATTGACCACCTTGGCATCAGTGCCTGTTCAGCAGTCTATATATGGGCCTTGTACCACACTTACTCTTGTTGGCTTGTACAAACATCAGCAACGATGACTAGGTTTTTGGTCGCTGAAATCACAGTGCCACATTTTGCATGGGAGAGGTCGGTAACATCTGTTTCTTATGCTGGAGTGCCATAGCAAACTGGAAAGGGTAGTTGTGCTACTGAAAGAGAGGTATTCTCTTTCATCTTCTCCATTGGGATTCATCTTCTACTCGTTCCCATTCCTTTTCCTGGGCATTATACTGGGATCCTGGGAGGGACTCCACAAGACCACTCTGTAATTAGGAAAACACATTGGTCTCATTGGAAACATGCCCTCGGTATCCTCCTTTGTGTCGTTCAGTCCAGTATGCATATGCTTACCAGTCTTGGCCGTGCTGGGCATTGGTTATGTAGCCATATGTCTGCAAGCCACTATCCTTTGCCTCCCCCCTACTGGTTATATTGCCTTCACCTTACGGCAGGTTAGTTAGTTATCTAGGTCAGCTAGAGCAATCACGGAATCTAGAGATGGAGTGAGGAAGATCAGCGTGCAGAGGTGGACGAACAATTGATTCCAGCTCCAGTATCCTCCTCCTCCTCCTGATGACACTGTTTTAATCCATCCATGCCACCCCTCAGATAATCTCAGAATCTTTCACGACCTTGTGAAACATCAAAGGGTCCTGTGGCATCTTATAGACTAACAGAGGTATTGGAGCATAAGCTTTTGTGGGTGAATACCCACTTCTTTGGATGCAAGCAGTGGAAATGTCCAGGGGCAGATGTAAATGAATCATAGAATATCAGGGTTGGAAGGGACCTTAGGAGATCATCTAGTCCAACCCCCTGCTCAAAGCAGGACCAATCCCCAATTTTTGCCCCTGATCCCCAAATGGCCCCCTCAAGGATTGAACTCACAACCCTGTGTTTAGCAGGCCAATGCTCAAACCACTGAGCTATCCCTCCCCCATGTGCAGGGAAGAGTCAGGCTAGAGATAACGAGGTTAGCTCAATGAGGGAGGGTGAGGCCCTCTTCTAGCAGTTGTGCTGTGAAACATGTAGCTGAGACCCTTTACACGGGAGGTAGTTCAAGAGAAGCCTAAAATTATTTGGTATTCTGCATCACACTATGTCTGGAAATCTTGCAATGCTGATCAACAAGGAATTATTGGAGCCAACTAAGGACCTGTAGCAGACCCTAGTCTCTGATATTGTCTACATCTAAAAGAGCTGATAGCCAAACTCCTTCCTAAGAGCTTTTGAGTATTTCTGCTCACATCAGGTGCCAGGCAGGATGTCTTGCAAGAAAAGTTTGAACAACAAGGATTTCCTAAGATGACACCAAGGGACAAGGACGCTCTAAAAAGCTTGACCTTTTCAGCAGGAAAGCCTATTCTTTTATCCATCTACAAATTCACATTGCCAACTATCAAGCGTTTCTGGTTATCTTCATTGGGAAAAATGATCGGTCATAATTTGTGGTGTATTGAACTGGGTACTGTTAAATGGTTGTTACTTTGCCTCCAAGAAGTGACTGCATTTCAGTGGTGGGTGAAACAATTTTTTAGTTTGGGAATGAGCACATTATGTAGAATGGCCCTGATCCTTAGAAGTACTGAACACTTGCAACATGCATTGACTTCAGTGGGAGTTGCAGGTGCTTTGCTACGCTAAGGATGAGGTTCAAGGTTTGTAAGGCTCCTGGGGATGAAATGTGATATCCAGTTTTTAAGTTAATTGATTGATGGAATTTTTATTCAGCACAGTACATTGTGCTGTGTGTATATAATGCTGACTTTATCACTGTCTGTTTGGGGGACAGTTTAATGTAACTTTTCCCCCCACAAGTGGCTAAAGTTGCTAAAGTTTCTCTTCAGTAATCAACAGATTTGCAACAGCTCAATGGAAACCAGTTTCTTCAGAGTGGTTTGTTATTTTTAATAACTTAAAATAGATACTAGTCTTGGGCCACCTAGTGGTACACAATTGGTAATAATTGCTAGAGGTCAGTTTGGGATATGGAACCTCAGTGTAACAAAACCTTTTGAAAGAAATAAAACTACCAGCCAGCTTGTGGAAATAAGATCTATATATTATTTTTTTAGCTACAAAAAGAAAGATGCAGATTTGTCCGTGGCTCAGAGTCGCATTAAGGATCTTGAAGCCCTGTTCCATAGAAGTGAAGCAGAACTCAGTACTGCTCTTAATGAGAAGCGCAGTTTGGAAGCAGAGGTTGCTGACCTGCGGGCCCAGCTTGCTAAGGTATGTAAATGAACATTTAAGAGTTTCTCTACATACATAGAAAGACTCTATCCTGTTGAATTTGTTACTTTTAGTTTACTGTTGTAATGTGTTGCACAACCATGCTAATACATCTACTTGGAGATTGATGTGTGAAGTATAGAGATTACATTTGTATGTGTGGCTCTTGCTCTATAGAGCAGGGGTCAGCAGCCTTTCAGAAGTGGTGTGCCCAGTCTTCATCTGTTCACTCTAATTTAAGGTTTCGCGTGCCGGTGATACATTTTAACGTTTTTAGAAGGTCTCTTTCTACAAGTCTTTAATATAGAACTAAACTATTGTTGTATATAGGGTAAATAAGGTTTTTAAGATGTTTAAGAAGCTTCATTTAAAATTAAATTAAAATGCAGAGCCCCCCGGAATGGTGGCCAGGACCTGGGCAGTGAGAGTGCCACTGAAAATCAGCTTGTGTACCGCCTTCGGCACGCATGCCATAGGTTGCCTACCTCTGCTATAGAGCAACTCTGGTATGCAGACAGATGTCTGTCTTTCTCAACTGGTTTATGAAACCCGCAAATGTTTGTTCATAAGCAAGGGCAACCTAACATTGTCTTGAGTAAAGTCCGGCATTTCAGCACTGCTTCTCACCATCCTTTTGCATCATCAAGTACATGCAGAAGTAATACCCAGGCTGTCCCAATGGAAATTATTTGAAGAATAGTCTACTCCACATATAAAGTGTGGGGAGCTAACAATTGCCAGTTATGTTATCAGACAGTACTGAGATAAACAGGTGATACCAGCATATGAAAGTTGTTTTAAATGTAGTCACTAGTATTCTTTTGGGAAACTCATTAACTTGGGAACAGACAAATAGTTGGGAACACTTGGGAACAGGCAGTTAAATTAAGGGCACTGTGTAGAGTTTCATAAATAGAGAACAAGGATGCCAGTTGAACTTTAAATGCAGCTTCTAAAATTTGGATTCTGAATTTCTCACTAGGCCGAAGATGGTCATGCTGTGGCTAAGAAGCAATTGGAGAAGGAGACATTGATGCGGGTGGACTTGGAGAATCGCTGCCAGAGCTTACAAGAGGACCTGGATTTCCGGAAGAACATATTTGAGGAGGTATGATCAATCTGACAACGTAATCTTAACACTGAGTTTATGTAGCCTTTGCTTAAAGTGCTCTACAAACATTGACTAATCTTGTGAGGGAAATTATCATCATTGTCCCCATTTTATAAATAGAGAAACTGAAGCACACAGCTGTTAAATGACTTGCATAAAGTCATGTTAAATCAGTGGCAGAGCTGGGGTAAGCGCCAAGAACTACTTGGCTCTGCACTTCTAGTTATCTTCGCATATAAAATACAGCACAAGATGGAACTCTCTCTGTCAGATTAAGGCACATCACAGTGAGTGGAAAGGCATTTTTTCGTAGTTTTGAGTGTCTCTTTTCTGTTTGCAGATGTAGGGTATTCCTGTAAGACAACTTGTAAAGTGGTTCTGAATTCCTGTTAGCCTTCTATGTATGTTGCCCATGCATGCAAACATGTTGAAAGGTTAATTTAAGGCATCAAGAGCCCACAGTTCTCTGAAGAGAGAGAGAGAGAATATCTGAGTGAAAACAATAAAATTCAAGAGGATCACATTTTAGGTCCTTGTTATACTTCAGGCAAAGAAGATACATGTAGGGTTTTTACTGTTCATTCAAAGTCTTAAATGAATAGGGCTCATCCAGATTGAACTCTTAAGTGCACACCCATATGAATTCATTATTTTCACCTCATGTAACTGGTTCACAGTATACCCATTTTTACCAGAATAATATATGAATCTCTACAGAGCGTGTCGTCTACCAGTGGCTTTAATTTGTGTGTGTGTTAGGGGGGAGGGTTTTGTGCTGCACTTGTTCTGCTGTTAAAACTGATATTTGATCCTGTTCTCTCTCATTTGGTTAATGCAGCATAGAGTAGCCCATTATCTTAGAATCTCTTTGCATTTTTTAAGTGAAGACAATTAATGTTTGAACATGTTTATAAATTAGCTCCTGTAGAAAGGGACCAGATAACTTTGTATCTGTTAAAACATTTAGCTCACCTTAACAGATTTAAAGTTCCATGTTTTTAACTGTGTTGGACTTTGTGAGATGCTTTTAATGCCCTGGCAGCTAAATAACATAGAAATAATTAATTGTGGTGTAAAAGAAATTGATCATGGTGTTTACCCTAATTTGGGCCTTTGCCTGCTTTTTTGTTTATGTAGGAAGTAAGAGAGACAAGGAAACGGCATGAGCACCGTTTAGTTGAAATAGACAGCAGTCACCAGCAGGAGTATGAATCCAAAATGGCCCAGGCCCTGCAGGATCTGCGCAATCAACATGACGAACAGGTCAAACTGTACAAAATGGAGCTGGAACAGACCTATCAGACCAAGGTAGATATTACCAGTATCTTACTGTTTGCTGGCTGCCTCACAATCAAAGGGAAAACTCTATCCCTAACTCAGGGAGCTTTCATGCTACTATGGAAGCACTCTGAGTGGCCCCATAGTTAAGGTAACACCAGGATGTTCTTTGTAATGGGACCTTTGCAATTTTTTAGTTCTATCTTGAATATTTTTTGAAAAATGTATCTAAGTACACTTGTTTCTCTGGGTTTCTCTAAGAGGAGGCAAGGTCACAGTAATACGCCTTGCCCTTGAAGTGGAAGATGGGGAGGTTTATGATGGTTCTTAGTTCCTGGGGGAATTAATTCTGCAGCCTTGGCCCTGGTCTACACTAAGGGGGAGGGATTGACCTAAGATACGCAACTTCAGCTACGAGAATAGCGTAGCTGAAGTCGACGTATCTTAGGTCGACTTACCTCACGTCCTCACAGCGCGGGGTCGACTACCACCGCTCCCCCATCGATTCCGCTTCCGCTGCTCACCGGGGTGGAGTACAGGAGTCGACGGCAGAGTGATCGGGGATCAATTTATCGCGTCTACACTAGATGCGATAAATCGATCCCCGATGGGTCGATCACTACCCGCTGATCCGGCGGGTAGTGTAGACGTACCTTTGGTCTGGCCTCCGAGAAAGCTCTGTCTCCTGCACAAACAAGCTTTATCCTTCTTGTAGGGAGTCTCATTGTGTGAGGACCAGAGTCTTCATCCCAGAGCTTCAGATAGTCTTTCAGATACCCTGGGCCTGGCCCATTGAGCACCTTGAAGATAAGGACTGAGACCTTGAACTTGATTCAGTGTTCTGTGGGAAGACAGTATAGGGAGTGGATGACAGATTTGATGTTCTTGCAGGAGCCAGTGTTGCTGAGGTGTTACAGCGTTCTGTACTAGCTGGAGTTTCTTAAATGCTGATGTTGTAAATGGTGAAAGTGAATTAACATGAGATCAAAACCACAAACAGTGGTAAATAAAGATTAATCACATGAGAACAATGGCATCAAACAGAGGGCCAGGTTAAGGTTGTCTGGATGGCAGATGAAGTTCAATATTGATAAATGAAAGTAGTGCACATTGGAGGGGAAAAGGTAAACTACCTCCTACACCTTACAGGATTTTAATTAACTGTATCAACTCCCACACCTGAAGAAGTGCTCTGTGTAAGCTTGAAAACTTGTCGCTCTCAGAAGTTGGTCTAATAAAAGATATTACTTCACCCACCTTGTCTCTCTACTATCCTGGGACCAACATGACTACAACAACACTGCATGTATCAACTCAGCAATGCAACCTGGGCATCATTGTAGACAGCTCTGTGAAGACTTGCTCGATAATCAGCTGTGGTCAAAAAAGCTAACAAAATGTTTGGATGTATAAGACAAGGGATAGAGAATAGATTATGATAGCATTATAAAAATCTGTACTGTACTGTCACCCCATCACAAAAAAGATATTATGGAATTAAACGGGGTTCAGACAAGGACATTGAAAATTATTAGAGAGCTGGAAAAAGTTTCACATGAAGAGAGACTGAAAAAACGTATTGTTTACTGGGGGGGCTTGATAAAAGTATATAAAATAACTTGGCTGAGAAGATGTATCAGGAGTTTCTGTTCTCCCTGTGTCATAACACAAGAACAAGGGGAGTTTCAATGAAATTAGAAGGGGTGACAAATTCATAACAGACTAAAAAAAAAACTTTTTCACACAGCACATAATTAGACTGTGAAACTCACAGGAAGACATTGAGACCAAGAATTTAGCAAGATTCAGAAAGGGATTGGACATTTGTAAGGATAACAGATATCCATCGTTATAGTTAATGCTGACAAAAATTTTGGAAGGGCTAATAAATCTCGTGTCAGGGCTGCAACCAACCTTTGAACTGCTAGAGATCACCATGAGACCTAATGAGGGAAGCGGATTATCTGCCAGCTGCAGGGCTTTTACTCCTTCCTCTGAAATATCTGGCACTGATGGACCTCCACTGGACTAGATGGACCTCGGTTCAGATATCCGTACTGCAGGATTTCCTGGTGCCTGTGGCAGGGCCCACTCACTCCTACCTCTGCTTAAGTCCACAAACCTCTCAGAAACATTTCTGCTAGTAAAACACCCAGTGCACTTTATTTACAATGTCGGTTCCCACCACACTTGTACAATATACAGCCGTACTCCTACCATCTTAGGGAGCCCTCAGCTCCTGAGGCAAGCAGGAAAGAACAGTCTCTCTCTCTCCCTCTCACTGCCTGCTTTCCCCCTTCCTACTTCCTTCCTGTGCCTTTTTGTATCCTTGGCCTAATGGCTTAATTAGCCTTCCAGCTCTCCTCCACCCACCAGTTAGGCACAGCTCTTCTTAATCAGGTCTGTTGTGCAGTGTTTAATTGGAGCTGCAGTGACCAGTGCTGGCTCAGCTGTTGTTGCCCAGCATTTTGTCACAGTGCCGTTTATGCCCAAGGCTTATGTGGCCGTTTGGGAGTTATTCAGCCTGTCAGTACCGGTTTTCCTGGCTGTTCAGGACTCTCACCCAGCTCCGGTGTCTAAAGTATCAATGTTGACTTTTCCTCTGATGCCCCATATGGTACCTTCGGGCCCACCCTTTAATGTGCACCTCAGATCAATAGCAAGTGGTGGGGAACCGGCCATGATCTCGCAGTACCTCCAACTCCAGGCTTTGAACCTGTGTCACCAGTACCGATGGTGTCAGCTCTCTCCTGGTGGGAGGATGAGGACTTGTCATTGGATTCCATTCCATTCCATAAGCAGTTCTCATGGAGTGCCTATCCACCATGGTACCAAGCGCAGTCACAGCATGGCCCATCTCACATGGACCAGTGGCCTGGTCATAATTGGGGTCCAGGAGCCATATCAGTGGCCTTTCATGAAGTAAAGAAGTAAAGAAATTGGACTTATTTGGAAGGAAGCTTTATTCCACAGGAGGTTCATAGCTTTGAATTGCAAACCAGCAGGCTCTGTTGGGTCATTACAGTATTATCTCACAGGGTAAAATTGTAAAATTAAAGGACAGGCTTCTAGACAAGCTGAAACAGGGATTTACTATGATGGTGGATGAGGGGAAATTAGTTGCCAGAATGTCTTTGCAAGCTGGTCTAGATGCAGCTGACTCTGCAGCTTGAAACATGGTCTCTGCCATCACTAGGTGGTGGTGTTCATGGCTGCACAGTCATTTTGGGTTGTCCCTGCCAATTCCACCCCCCCCCCCCCCGAGGTTCACTATTCAAGACCTCCAAAAGAGTACTTATTATAGGGGGTGGTGCCAATAGACCATTCAAGATCCCTTTTGAGGGTCCTTCACTCTTTTCTGGAAATACTGACAAGAGGCTGCATAGTCTCAAGGAATCAAAAGCGACCTGTAAGTCTCTGGGTATTTATATGTTGGCAACAAAAAGAAACCCCTTCCACCCATAGTACTCCCACTATCCAAATTTCATGACCTGTACCAAGGACGTGTCCAGGAAAAAGGGCAGAAGTTACAAGAGACGTCTGCCACCTCTTTCTGCCTCTGCAGTGCCGGTTTATCTAGGCAAGCTGGGTCGTCCAAACAAACATTTTGATGCATTGGTCAAGGACAGACTGCCAGTCCCCAGAGTGCCATCTTTTCACATCCCCCATTTGCTAATCGCCTATCCCACTTCCTAAATCCTTGGTCTGGCATCACCAAAGATCGGTGGGTCTTAAGCATAGTGGAATTGGGATATACCCTTGAGTTTGTTTCCATCCCTTCCCCCCCTCCCCTCCACTCCTGTTCCTTGTCCTTGTTCAGGGACCTCTGTCATGAGTCTTTTGTACTACAGGAGGTCCAATCTCTTTGTCTCGTGGGAGCCAAAGTTCCTCTGGTACACACAGGAAAGAGGTTTTATTCCAGCTAATTTCTAATCCCAAAAGCAAAAGAAGGTCTCAGGCCTATTTTAGATCTGAAAGAACGGAACAAGTTCCTAAGAAAATAAAATTCCAGATGGTCACCTTAGTTTCCATTATTCCTTCTCTGGATCCCAGGCACTGGTATGCTGTCATCAACTTAAAAGATGTGTTTGACCCTAAGAACTCCTGTATTTACACCCTACACACTACTGCAATGAGGTTTGAACAAAATATGCCCTCTAAGGCATTTGAAACTAACAACACACTGGTTATTAATATCATTGTAAAATGCATGTGTTAAATTTATATGTCAAGTTATTAATTTCCTTTGTATAATGTTATTAAAACATGTTTAAAACAAAGACATCCTAGCCTAGGTAAAAGTGATAAACCAGTCTGTTTTAGACAAAGAAATGTGGGTTTATCTCAGTTTACATATTAGCCACAAACAGAGCTTATCAGGGAAACCAGCAGGGATTATTTTAACCTGAATTTGAGAGCGAGAGAGGGAATTAACATGGCTCCTGCACCCCAGAGAGACACTGGAGGCTGAATCTCCAGGAGGCTTTCCTAACTTTTAGAATAATGGCTATTCTTTCGGAATATAATTTACTCCTGAAGGAATTCTGCACCCCACCCCACAAAAAAAATTATTCACAGATACAGTATCCTGGCCCCCCCACCCCACCCCAAAGGAACTTGAATCTAATTTCAGCAAAGCTGATTGGTTCCCCCTTTGGGGTTCTGGCAACCTGTTCACTGCTACACCTTTCAGTTAAAGTGGCTTTTTTTGGCCACTGTTACTTTGGCCAGAAAAGTGGGGAAATTGCAAGTGCTATTGTGTCAGAGCCTCACTATATGGTCTTCTGTAGTAACAGTTTGCCTTTGTCCTCACCCGAAGTTTCTTTCTAAAGCGGTTTCCAGTTTTCACATTAATCAAGCAAACTGATGGCTGGTCTTCTTTCCAAAGCCTTATATGCATAAAGACAAGGAAAAGCTTCTCACTCTAGATGTTAGAAGAGCTTTGGCTTTTTACCTGGATCAGACTAAATCGTTTAGGTCTTCAATACAACTGTTCATCACAATTGCAGACAGAATGAAAGGCTGTCCAGTGTCCACTCAGAGAATCTCTTTCGGATATCCAGTTATATTCAGTTATGCTATCAGTTTGAGAATGTCACGCCCCTGAGTACAGTGTCGGCCTGTTCAGCGAGGTCTCAGGCAGCTTCTGCAGCTTTTCTGGCTCACATGCCCATCTTGGACATTTGTAAGGCAGCAACCTGGTCATATTCCATACATTTGCCTCTCAGCAATCCAGAGACAATGCTAGATTTGGATGAGTAATCGTTTATTCCCTATTAAAGTAAACACTGAAACCACCTCCGGTTCGAACTGCTTGTGAGTCACCTACAGTGGAATGGACATGTGCAGTCACTTGAAGTAGAGACTGTCACTAACTGGTTTTTTTGGGTAACTTCAAGATGTGTTGCACATTTCTATTCCACGACCCTCCCTCCTTCTCTCTGTTGGAATTGTTCTGGTAAGAAGAGACTGAGGCGGGGGGGGCGGGGGTTGGGGCAGTTCCACCTTTTATACCTGCATGCAGTAGTGCAAGGCAGCAGAGGGCGCTCAAGTCGCCCCAACAGGGACCGCCATGGGAAAGATTTTGGACAGCTGTGCAGTAGGTGTGCACACACCTACAGTGGAATGGAGATGTGCAACACATCTTGAAGAACAACCGCTACGGAAAAATAGGCGAGTAACCATTTCTTATTAATGGAATGGCTATAACGTGGTTGTACAGCTGACATTTAACTTTGCAGGAAGTTAATGAAAGCAGTTAATTTTAAATTTGACTTATTTGAAATTCTCTATTAAACTGTTGTTTCTAGACACAAACTCTGTATTTCTTAGCCAGTTTTGCAGTCATATTAAAATTGTGTGCGTGTAAAATGGAAAAGATGATGGACTTTCTGTTCTAGTAGCACAAGCAGGTTTAGCCAATGCAATCCTAAGCCTGTGAAGCCTAGTCTAATGTGAGTATCCTGTGCCAAACTCTCTTCCAGTTGGAGAATGCCAAACTGTCCTCTGACCAAAATGACAAAGCTGCCAGCGCTGCCCGGGAGGAGCTGAAGGAAGCTCGCATGAGGATAGAGTCTCTCAGCTACCAGCTTTCTGGCTTGCAAAAACAGGTGAAGGGACTACATTTCTGTACATCTAAAACTCTGTGAACGATTGGTCAAATAAAACTTTAATTCCTTTCCCTTTGTTCACACTCCATGAATGCTCTGGACAATGAGTTGACTAGCAGGTATGTTTGTAGAAAACAGTACGTTTTATACATATTTTAGTGGAAGGTGAATTTTAAACTTGTAATTGTGAGTATTTGCACTGAAAATCTTATTCTAAAGTTACTTATCAGACCATGTTACCTGTATCCCATTTTACACTAATTATTAAACTGCCATTATAGCCCCAATCCTACCAACTGTTGCTGATACAGTAACCCCTGTTGCATATATTCCATCTCAAAACTCAACTTTTTTCCTACATTTCAGGGGATGAAAGGAGTTTGGAGCATTCCCGAAAGATTAACTAGTCTGGATTTCAGTAGACAAGGGGCCTTGTGAATGTCTTAAATTGCAGGAGCACACCCTGACAAGAGTTCCCTAAAGCCCTGTTGCTTTCGCCATTTAAAGCTAGAGTGAATAATACACTGGAGGGAATAATACACTGCCCTTTCTGGGATAGGTGGGGACCCATATATCTGTTCTGCCTCTGGAAATGCATGGCTGTAATGTAATTGAATTTCTGAGTTTAGCTGCCTGGTTTTGTTTCCCCATTTGCAATACCTGTCAGAGGGAAATCACGTATCCTCCTTGTCTCCACACACATGCTAGGTTGACTTCTTATTTTACTGTGACAATAGGCTAGTGTTGCAGAAGATCGCATTCGGGAACTGGAGGATATGATGGCTGGTGAGCAGGACAAGTTCAGGAAGATGCTAGATGCCAAGGAGAGGGAAATGATGGAAATGAGGGACCAGATGCAGCAACAGCTTGCAGAATACCAGGAACTGCTTGATGTCAAATTAGCGCTGGACATGGAGATCAGTGCTTACCGAAAACTTCTGGAGGGTGAGGAAAAGAGGTAGGTATAAGTTTCACATGCTTCACACTCTCCACTGGTGGGAATTTTTCCGAGCTCTGACATGGTTTTGTCCCATTTGAACAGCAGTGCCCAAACTTTGCCTAAGTGAGGGCCACTCTGGCCTCTTGGAACCTGGGGCCACTATATATATATAATGTTCATAAAATGAGGCAGTTGCAGCTGCTCTCATCTGAACACACATCTATTCAAAATGTTTATGAAATATTGTGGATGAACATTTGCTTGACATTCAGCTCCTTTTGTACTTGCCTGCCAAAGGTTGCAGGGCTCTGTATTTCTCCTGCTTCTGTCATCATGCCTTAAAGCAGTTCCTGTAAAAGCTTAGGGTATTGGTGTACTGTGGCATGTTATTGTGTATATTAATTCTCTCAGATAATCCCCTCGACCAGTCCTGAGAATCTAACTTCAGCCTTCTTCATCTGGTTAAAATGTCTGTTTGATTGCGTTAAGGTTGAAGCTCTCTCCAAGCCCGTCCTCCCGTGTTACAGTCTCCAAGGCTACCTCCAGCAGCAGTAGCAGCAGCACTTCGGTTGTTCGCTCTTCTCGAGGCAAGAGAAAACGGGTTGAAGCAGAGGAACTTTCAGGCAGTGGTACAAGTGGAATTGGCACTGGGAGTAGTAGTGGTAGCATCAGTGGTAGCAGCAGTAGTTTCCAAATGTCCCAGCACGCCTCAGCCACAGGAGGCATCAGCATAGAAGAGATAGACCTGGAGGGAAAATATGTTCAACTTAAGAACAACTCTGAGAAGGTGAGTATCAGTAGAACCTGCAGTGAGCTAGCACCCAGGTGTGACATGGCCTTTTGTAACCCAAACATACTGCGCCCCCGGAGAGAGATGATGGCCAATCTCCCTTGGGCACTGCTCCTTCAGAAGTGACAAAGTGGTGCTTAAATGCTGACAGTATTGTTTCAGCACCAATATTGAGGTCAGCGCTATATAAGACACAGACGAGGGAGATAGTTTGTGTTCCAAGAAGCTTACCATTTAGTAGCCTGATCCTGCAAACATGCCTCTAGGTAAGTTTACTCATTTGAGAGTCTTATTGACCCTAATGGGCTTAGTGGCTGAGTAAAGTTACTTACTTGTGTATTTGCAGGATTGGGCCTAGGGTGACCAGATGAGAAATACAAAATATCTGGACCACTGCAGGGGGAGCGCCTTTTCAATTGTTACACTCACCCGGCACGTCCTGGTCTTCGGCGGCACTTCTGTGGCAGGTCCTTCAGTCGCTGACGGGCGGCGGCGGCGGGTAATAGGTCTTGCCGCCGAAGACCGTCAGCGAATGAAGGACCCGCTGCCGAAGACCGGGACATACTGAGTGAGTGTAACAACTGAAAAGGCGCTCCCCCTACCTGTCACCGCCGCCTAAGCAAAAAAAAAAAAGAGTGCCCGAAACAAAATATCGGGACACATGGTGTCACAACCATACTTTGGTCGGGATGCGGGACAATCTGCTCAGTATCGGGACAGTCACAATTTTATCGGAACGTTTGGTCACCCTAATTGGGCCTTAAATAAGAAGCTTGCAATCTAAACTATTCACTCGATTGAAAAAAAAAATAGTCCCAGAAGCTACAGTGCATGTGACCCAATAACAAACCGTGGGAAAAGCTAGTGACTTTGTATCCATAGCATTTTAATAAATACAAAGGCATTAGAGATGCCATCTGTCTAGCTCTAGACATCTATTCCTAAATAAACTTTTATATCTTTCCATTAGGACCAGTCTCTGGGTAACTGGAGACTGAAGAGACAAATTGGAGATGCGGAAGAAATTGCTTATAAATTTACTCCAAAGTATGCCCTCAGGGCTGGGCAAACTGTTACAGTAAGTCACTGAGGAGACACCTTTGTTGTTGCTGTGGCATCTGGTGTGAATGTGAGTGTGTGTTTAACTGGGCTTGATATAGGGCTTGCCCCTGCTCCCATTGAGCTCGCTTGTTTGGAGTAAGATCAGGCTCCTAAAGAATACCATATGGGAGTTGAATTTCTGCAGTACTAGCTCCATGGATTAAGAACTGTAGGGTTAGGCCTGTTATCTGGCATTTTATATGCATTTTTGTGTTCACCAAACGAATCATTACTAAATTAGATCTTTTGTCTGCATTAAAAGTCCCTCCGTAGGAAAGGAGCAGCTTTCCTTGTATTACAACTCTACCTTTTATATAACGCGGTAAAGCATTTCCCCTCCTCCCCTCTCCCTCACAGGCTTGCGCCAGCCTGGGAGGGAGTGGGGAGAAGCAGAACAGAGGTGAGCTGCGGGGGAGGGTGCGTGGGGACGGGCGCAGAGGAACTGCTCCCCGCCCCAGCTCACCTCCGCTCCGCCTCCTCCCTGAGAGCGCCGCCGCTCCATTTCTCCCCCCTCCCTCCCTCCTAGGCTTGCCGTGCCAAACAGCTGTTTCATAGAATCATAGAATCTCAGGGTTGGAAGGGACCTCAGGAGGTCATCTAGTCCAACCCCCTGCTCAAAGCAGGACCAAACCCAACTAGATCATCCCAGCCAGGGCTTTGTCAAGCCTGACCTTAAAAACCTCTAAGGAAGGAGATTCCACCACCTCCCTAGGTAACCCATTCCAGTGCTTCACCACCCTACTAGTGAAAAAGTTTTTCCTAATATCCAACCTAAACCTCCCCCTCTGCAACTTGAGACCATTACTCCTTCTTCTCTCATCTTCTACCACTGAGAACAGTCTAGATCCATCCTCTTTGGAACCCCCTTTCAGGTAGTTGAAAGCAGCTATCAAATCCCCCCTCATTCTCCTCTTCTGCAGGCTAAACAATCCCAGTTCCCTCAGCCTCTCCTCATAAGTCATGTGCTCCAGCCCCCTAATCATTTTTGTTGCCCTCCGCTGGACTCTTTCCAATTTATCCACATCCTTCTTGCAGTGTGGGGCCCAAAACTGGACACAGTACTCCAAATGAGGCCTCACCAGAGCCGAATAGAGGGGAATGATCACGTCCCTCGATCTGCTGGAAATGCCCCTACTTATACAACCCAAAATGCCATTAGCCTTCTTGGCAACAAGGGCACACTGTTGACTCATATTCAGCTTTTCGTCCACTGTAACCCCTAGGTCCTTTTCTGCAGAACTGGTGCCCAGCCATTCGGTCCCTAGTCTGTAGCAGTGCATGGGATTCTTCCGTCCTAAGTGCAGGACTCTGCACTTGTCCTTGTTGAACCTCATCAGATTTTTTTTGGCCCAATCCTCTAATTTGTCTAGGTCCCTCTGTATCCTATCCCTACCCTCCAGCATATCAACCACTCCTCCCAGTTTAGTGTCATCTGCAAACTTGCTAAGGGTGGAGTCCACACCATCCTCCAGATCGTTGATGAAGATATTGAACAAAACCGGCCCCAGCACCGACCCTTGGGGCACTCCACTTGATACTGGCTGCCAACTAGACATGGAGCCATTGATCACTACCCGTTGAGCCCGACCATCTAGCCAGTTTTCTATCCACCTTACCATCCATTCATCCAGCCCATACTTCTTTAACTTGCTGCCAAGAATACTGTGGGAGACTGTATCAAAAGCTTTGCTAAAGTCAAGAAATAGCACATCCACTGCTTTCCCCTCATCATCCACAGAGCCAGTTATCTCATCATAGAAGGCAATTAGGTTAGTCAGGCATGACTTGCCCTTGGTGAATCTATGCTGACTGTTCCTGATCACTTTCCCCTCCTTTAAGTGGTTCAGAATTGATTCCTTGAGGACCTGTTCCATGATTTTTCCAGGGACTGAGGTGAGACTGACTGGCCTGTAGTTCCCTGGATCTTCCTTCTTCCCTTTTTTAAAGATGGGCACTACATTAGCTTTTTTCCAGTCATCCGGGACCTCCCCCGATTGCCATGATTTGTCAAACATAATGGCCAATGGCTCTGCAATCTCATCAGCCAACTCCTTTAGCACCCTCGGATGCAGTGCATCCGGCCCCATGGACTTGTGCTCGTCTAGCTTTTCTAAATAGTCCCAAACTATTTCTTTCTCCACAGAGGGCTGGTCACCTCCTCCCCATACCGTGCTGCAGAGTGCAGCCGTCTGGGAGCTGACCTTGTCTGTGAAGACAGAGGCAAAAAAAGCATTGAGTACACTAGCTTTCTCCACATCCTCTGTCACAAGGTTCCCTCCCTCATTCAGCAAGGGGCCCACACTTTCCTTGACTTTCTTCTTGTTGCTAACATACCTGAAGAATAAGGGTAAGGGGCAGAGGGTCTCGGGGTGGTCAGGGAGCAGGGGTTGGATGGGTCAGGAGTTCTGAGGGGTCAGTCGGGGCAGGAAGTAGGTGGGGGTCGGATGGGGGCGGGGCCAGGCTGTTTGGGGAGGCACAGCCTTCCCTGTCCTGCCCTCCATAGCAAGTTCGATAGAATGCGGTTTCACCTATAACGTGGTAAGATTTTTTGGCTCCTGAGGACCGGGTTATATCGGGGTAGAGGTGTATTGCTTAAATATTTGCCATAGCAAATGGGAACTTACAGCCTTTTAAAAAGTTAACAGGATCTGCATGCAGCTGTATTTTGTCTCTGGGCTCTATCATGATAGTAGATGCACTGAGTCCAGGAGGGCTAATTGCTATATGTAGAAAAGAAATGACAACTGAAATATTAAACTCCATTTATTTTCTCTTCTCTGTAACTGTGGTTGCTGTTAACTTGCAGCTTCTTAATATTTTGTAGGGAAAAAACCATTTCCCTGCAAATAGTTTCACTCTAGTTTCATCTACTTCGCTGTCACTGGGAAATGAGAAGGAGCAAATGGGGTGGCAAGAAAAGGGTAATGAGAAAAGGAAAAATATAGGTTTTTTTTTGACATATATAAAAAGAAAAAGGGCACAAACATCTGCTTATAAAATTTCTCTTTCTTAGATCTGGGCTGCAGATGCAGGTGTGACTCATAGCCCCCCTTCTGTCCTTGTGTGGAAGAATCAGAGCAGCTGGGGCACTGGAGGAGACATCCGCGTATATCTGGTGAACTCTGAGGGAGAGGTAAGTTTTGTCTCCTGGAAAATAATGTAGGCTGCATTACCTCCCAAACCCGTCTATGCATTTTTGACAAAATCGCAGTTTCATACTATCCCTAACTCTCCTCTTTTAAACAAAGTAGCGTTTTCATTTGTATGTAATGTTTAAGGAATAAGCATCTATGAGCTCATCCTTGGTTTTAGGAAACATGCCGTTCAACATACTCATCACTTTAGTTGATTTTTTTAGTGAACTCTCCTGGAGAGAGAGAGGATTTGAGTATACATTTCCAGTAGAGAAAGCAAATATGCACTGCTCATTATTTCAAATGATTATACTTAGCATATTTTAGGGTGCTATGTAAATAATAATAATGCAAAAAAAATAGAGATTTCTTCAGTTCTGCAACCATATCAGGAGTTTCCACTGGGCACAGTTCCTGAGTATTCTTCATTGTCCTGCATCGTCCCACAACTGTTTTTGAAAACTGTCCCTGCAGAAGAATCTTGCAAGGGAGGATCATTCTTTGGCTGCTATTGGTAAACATGCATTGCTTCAGCTGTCCAGTAGCAATAGCAAAGTAAAACTGACCAGCATTGTATCAGTTTTCATGCCTTTCTTGCTGACATTTCTGTGAAGGTACTGCAGGAACAGCAGCACAGGATACAGAGGGAGGAAAAAACGTCACCGATATACACAGGGAAGGGTACTGGCTCAGTATTCAAATGGGACACATTTATTCAAGTAGTAGCTGAAGGATCCTCAAAAATAAAATAACCTCTCCCCACAACCTGAAATTTGTCAGTCCCTCCACTTGGAAATGTCTGTATCTAGGATGATTTCCCCAGTGGACGAAAAGCTGAATATGAGTCAACAGTGTACCCTTGTTGCCAAGAAGGCTAATGGCATTTTGGGTTGTATAAGTACGGGCATTTCCAGCAGATCGAGGGACGTGATCATTCCCCTCTATTCGGCACTAGTGAGGCCTCATTTGGAGTACTGTGTCCAGTTTTGGGCCCCACACTACAAGAAGGATGTGGATGAATTGGAAAGAGTCCAGCGGAGGGCAACAAAAATGATTAGGGGGCTGGAGCACATGACTTATGAGGAGAGGCTGAGGGAACTGGGATTGTTTAGCCTGCAGAAGAGACGAATGAGGGGGGATTTGATAGCTGCTTTCAACTACCTGAAAGGGGGTTCCAAAGAGGATGGATCTAGACTGTTCTCAGTGGTAGAAGATGACAGAACAAGGAGAAATGGTCTCAAGTTGCAGAGGGGGAGGTTTAGGTTGGATATTCGGAAAAACTTTTTCACTAGTAGGGTGGTGAAGCACTGGAATGGGTTACCTAGGGAGGTGGTGGGATCTCCTTCCTTAGAGGTTTTTAAGGTCAGGCTTGACAAAGCCCTGACTGGGATGATCTAGTTGGGGTTGGTCCTGCTTTGAGCAGGGGGTTGGACTAGATGACCTCCTGAGGTCCCTTCCAACCCTGAGATTCTATGGGTACGTCTATACTACCCGCTTGATTCGGCGGGTAGCAGTCGATCTTCTGGGATCGATTTATCGCGTCTCGTCTAGACGTGATAAATCGATCCCGGAAGTGCTCGCCGTCGACACCGGTACTCCTGCTCGCCGTGAGGAGTAAGCGGAGTCAACGGGGGAGCCTGCCTGCCGTGTCTGGACCCGCGGTAAGTGCTTTTTAGTTCGAACTAAGATACTTCGAGTTCAGCTACATTATTCACGTAGCTGAAGTTGGGTATCTTAGTTCGAACCGGGGGGGGTAGTGTGGACCAGCCCTATGATTCTATGAGAGATTCAGATGTACCGCCAACATACAATTCCAATGTGCAACTGCTGTGAGGACCAACAGCTTCTTATTACTAATCTTTGCTACAATTAATTAGGAAGGACGGTAGCTTAGTGAAGACAACAATTCCAAATAATTAGTACATGCAACTGACATAGAATATTAGTGGAAATTATATAGATGTTTCTCAGTGTTCAGTTTATTTGTGTAATAGTTCAGAGAACTAGATCACATGTTAGCACAGTCCGCAGTCTTTTATGACGCAGTTCCCAGTTAGGCCCATTAGTAGGTTGTTTAAAAAGAATAAACCCCACACGAGAGGTAGAAAGGCATCTTACCTGCTCCTGCTCAAACTTCTTGGAATCAGAGAAAATAGCTAAAGATGAGGATGATTGAAAACAAAAATTACATCACTACAGTTAGAGATGGGCAGAAATAAGGGAGGGCCTGTAGTTTGCAGAATCTTATTGGCTAGGATTTGGTTTCATAAAACCCCCAAACCAGGGTGGTGGTTCAAATATGTGGCCAACTGCTTTGAATTCCCCAAAGTTTGGGTGAGAGAGGAAGAGTTGATGGCAAAGCAAACACCTGTGTCTGTCCCCTTGTCTAGGAAGTAGCAGTAAGAAGCATCACAAAATCAGTTGTGCTGCGGGAGAACGAGGATGATGATGAAGCAGAATTTGGAGAAGAGGATCTCTTTCACCAGCAGGTAATATGATGTGAACCGTTTGTTTAACCTCAGGCTATCCTCCCACTTCTCCTCACTTGCGCCTGGTGAATTGGGTTAGATTCAAGCATGGAATGGAGCGTTTTCCAACAGCTTTTGCAAGCTGTGACCCTTCTGATCCCAGCTTTTGGAATAGGTTCCTGTAAAGGATGTGCCGAAGAGAGCATTCTACAATCCTGCTCCTGTGCTCTTAACTTCAGGAACTGATGTATCCTGTTGGGCCCTATGAGATGCACTGTAGGCAGAGACTGCTGGCAGGTCAGGGTGCCATAGACTTTGGAATGTAATCCTGGTGCTAATGGATTTGCAACAGCAGTGTGTTTCTCAGAAAGGCTGTGAGCAGAGTGATAAAAATCAATGATTTAAAAAAAAATAATTAAAAATTGGATTTTTTTATTTAAATCGGATATTTTTGATAAAATGCTTTTTGAGTAAAAAACCTATCTAAAGATAGTTTTAATTAAGATACATTATAGCTCAAAGATATCTCATCATGGAATAGGGATTATACATTTTAATTCTATAGTATGAGACAATATATTCATGTAATGTTTAAGAAAAGTTTTGTAAATGAGTTCCAATAGTTCATGGATTAGGGACCCAATTTTATGGGGTTCCACAGGCTTCTGTATAGATTATTTAGGTTAACCTTTCTATCTACCCAATGGGACTCAGTGCTCAGTCCAGAAGATACCATCAGAGATGCTTGGTTCTTCTTCGAGTGATTGCTCTTGTCTGTTCCACCTTAGGTGTGCGTGCTCGCCACGTGCATCGGTGCCGGAAGTTTTTCCCTTAGCAGTATCCGTAGGGGGGAGCGCCGCCAGTGTAGGTGCGTCGGAACTTCTGCTCCAGCTTCTGCTGCAGCTTCTTTCCTAGAACTCTGTTGTGTTCGTTGTTAGTAGTATCGTTAAGTTAGTTTGTAAGTTAGTCAGTTTAGAATAAGTGTCCGGGCCGGGGCATGCCCCGGACCCCGGGCTTCAAATCGTGCGAGTCCTGCAGGCGCTCTATGCCTAGAAGCAACCCGCACTCAGCTTGTCTCCGCTGCCTGGGTGAGTCCCACATCAGCGCGTGCTGTCAGATCTGCAGGTCCTTTAAGCCTCGTACGAAAAAGGACAGAGACATTCGACTCCGGGCCCTCCTCATGGGGTCTGCGTTGGCTCCTGCACCGGTGCGCCGAGCGGAATCGGCACCCGGTACCCTGTCTTCGGTGCGCGACGATCCCCCGGCGTCCTCAAGTGGCCGGCACCGCTCACCGTCGCTGGGGCAGAGGAAGGCGCCGTCTGCGCATCGTCGTCGAGGCAAGGATAAGGGAGAGGCTCGACCCGTGTGCGGCAGCTGCGATTCTCCCCCGGGCCCCATCGCGCCGACTCGTGCTGAGCGGAGTAGCCTGGTCCCCTCGACGCAGGCCTCTCCGGATGCCCGAATGCCTTCGACGCCGGAGGCTTTCCAGACGACCAGCGACTTGCTCCAGATCCAGGTACTGGCAATCCCGGCGCCAAGGGTCTGTTCCAGAGGCAAACCGCCGTTGGGATCCAGGCCATTGACCCCGACCAGGCACGGATCCCGGTCACGGGAACGGTCCCGGGACCGCTCGCCCATCAGCGTTCGGTCTGACTGTAGCCTGAACCCCCCGCAGTCACCACTGGTGAGGCTCTCGGGTAAGGTGCCGTCGGACCACAGCTCCGGGCACCGCTCCCGGTCGAGCAGGGAGTCGCGACACAGCAGGCACCGGCGCCGTAGACGTTCCCGGTCGAGTCGGAGCTATCGCAGCCGCTCCCGTCAGGGCCGCAGACGCTCCAGCTCCCGTTCCTCGAGGCACCGGGAACACGACTCCCATAAGAGGTTGCCGACTCCGCAATGTCGTGGACGTAGGCGTCGCAGCGTCTCAAGGAGCAGTAGCTCGAGACGGTACCGCTCCTCGTTGTCGGAGTCCCGGTCCCGAGGTAGACGTCATCGTCAGCGCCGTAGATCGTACCGTTCCCTCGGCACCGACCGCGCGACGTTCACACCAGCGGTGAGCCACTCCAGGGCCTCCGCTTTTCTGCCTGACCAGCTGGTGCCACCGGTGCCGCAGCAAGATCAGTGGCAAGGGGTTCCATGGCAGGGACAGTGGTGTCAGTGGACCCCTTGGCCCCCGAGACAGGCCCAGCCGGATGCTCGATCGGTCGCAGGGGCGTCCGAGGCGCCGTCGGCCACTATATCCCGGGCTCCCAGACCTACGTCTGCAGACCATGGGTCATCCGCACCGAATGCGGACTCCGAGCAAGGTGTCAAGCCCGCGGTGCCCGCAGATGCACTAGGCTCCTTACCGGCGTCCTCCCCTGTACCAGAGGACAAGGTAACGGCCCCGCCACCCTCCGTACCCAGGAGGTCTACAGGGCCCACCAGGAGCTGTTAAAGCAAGTTGCCTCAAACCTCCAGCTCCAAGCTGAGGAGATGGAAGGGCCTTCGGACTCTCTTTTCAATGTACTTTCGTCATCGGCACCGGGCAGAGTGGCGCTCCCGTTACATGAAGGGGTTGCCAATATTACAAAAGCCCTTTGGCAAACGCCAGCCTCGCTTGTGCCTATATCTAGAAAGGCAGAGCGTAAATATTTTGTCCCGACGAAAGGACACGAATTTCTTTACACCCACCCGGCTCCCAACTCGTTGGTTGTAGAATCTGTCAACCACAGGGAGCGCCAGGGTCAACCGGGTCCTACCCGTAAGAATAAGGACTCGAAATGACTGGACACGTTTGGGAGGAAGCTTTATTCATCCTCCAGTTTCCAGCTCAGGGTGGCAAATCACCAGGCCCTCCTCAGCCGCTATGATTTTAACTTGTGGGGGTCCTGGAAGAAATTCGAGCCCTTCCTCCCGGAGCGCGAACGCAAGGAGTTTAAAGCGCTAGCGGAGGAAGGGGCTGCCGCTGCAAAGGCGGCTTTGCAGGCGGCATCAGATGTGGCAGACACGGCGGCGCGATCCATCGCCTCGGCGGTGTCCATGCGCAGGTCGTCGTGGCTCCTCCTGTCGGGATTATCCATGGAGGCGCAGTCCGTAATGCAGGATCTACTGTTTGACGGCAAGGACCTGTTCGCGGAACAAACGGACGTGAGACTTCATGGGATGAAGGACTCCCGTACCACTCTGCAGACGCTCGGGCTCTACGTCCCGCCGGCTAAAGAGAAGCCAAAACCCCAGGCTCCCGCCCAGGCGCCCCAACCGTGCTACGAGCCAGCCTACAAGAGGTCCAGGCCACAAAAGAGGTGACCTCAACGGCAGTCCTGCTCGGCCCCGCAGCCTGGGCCCTCTAGGGGCAAGCAGCAGGGCAAGCGGAGGTTTTGACTGGAGACAGGAGGGTACCCGGGTGAACCCCGAGGACACCCTCCGTCAAATAAAGTTGGCCTTCAGCAACCGCTTGCGTCCATTCCTTTCACAATGGTCCCATATAACCTCGGACTGGTGGGTCCTGAGTACCATTGCCCGGGGCTACACGCTCTAGTTCAGGGCACCCCCGATCTCCCGACCCCCTCCCGAGCACGGCATGGTAGACCCGTCACATCTACCCCTGCTGCAACAGGAGGTGGGCCGGCTCCTCAGTCTCGGAGCCATAGAGGGAGTCCCATGGGAATTCCAAGGGAAAGGTTTCTATTCCCGCTACTTCCTAATCCCCAAAGCAAAGGGGGCTCTCAGACCAATCTTAGATTTACGCGGTCTCAATCGGTTCATGGTCAAATACCGATTCCGCATGGTCTCCCTGGTAAAGATTATTCCTGCTTTGGACCCGGGCGACTGGTATGCGGCCCTGGATCTCCAGGACACTTATTTTCACATACACATATTCAAAGAACACAGGCGTTTCCTTCGTTTCCTGGTTGGGCATGACCACTACCAGTTTACGGTCCTCCCCTTTGGCCTGTCCACCGCACCCCGCGTGTTCACAAAGTGCATGGCGGTGGTGGCGGCCTTTCTCAGACGTCGCGGGGTCCAGCTGTTCCCGTACCTCGACGACTGGCTCCTCAAGGGCAACTCGAGGTCGCAGGTGCAGAGCCACTTGCAGCTACTCTTGGGTACATGTGCCAATCTGGGCCTTCAAATAAACGAGGCCAAGTCAACGTTAGTCCCGGTCCAGCACATAGAGTTCATTGGGGCTCTACTGGACGCTTCAAGGGGCAGGGCCTCTCTCCCACCAGGCAGATTCCAGACCCTCAAAGGGCTCATCGCCACGGTCACGGAGTTCCCCCTGACCACGGCCAGGTCCTGCCTACAGCTCCTGGGTCACATGGCAGCGTGCACGTATGTGGTACGCCACGCCAGACTTCGTATGAGGCCCCTCCAGCTCTGGCTGGCCTCAGAATTCTCCTCAGCTCGGGACGGTATGGACAAGGTCCTCACGGTACCAGGGCAGGTGCTGACCTCCCTCCAGTGGTGGACCGTCCCGGACAATGTGTTGCAAGAGATCCCCTTCCGGGACCCGCCCCCGTCGCTAGACCTTGCGTCGGATGCGTCAGACTTGGGCTGGGGAGACCATGTAGGGAACTCCCAAACCCAGGGACTGTGGTCGGCCACGGAGCATAAATGTCAAGGAGCTCAGGGCAGTCCGCTTGGCCTGTGTGGCGTTCAGCCCGCAGCTGCAGGGCAAAACGATCAGGGTCCTTACAGACAACACGGCTGCGATGTTCTACATCAACAAGCAGTGAGGGGCGAGATCCTCAGCTCTCTGCCAGGAAGCCCTCAGCCTGTGGGAGTTCTGTGTAGCCCATGATATCTCCCTCAAGGCTTTCCACCTGCCAGGAGTCAACAACTCCCGGGCAGATCGACTGAGCAGGGTTTTCTCCTCCCAGCACGAGTGGTCCCTCCACACGGAGGTCACGGGTCGGCTCTTCCGAGCCAGGGGCACTCCCCAAGTAGACCTGTTCGCAACTCGGCAAAACCGACGTTGCCGCTGGTTCTGCTCCAGGGGAGGAATGGAGAAGAATGCACTCTCAGATGCCTTTCTCCTGTCATGGTCGGGCCTATTCTTCTATGCGTTCCCTCCCTTTCCCCTCATAGACAAAGTCCTGGAAAGGGTAAAGAGGGACAGGGCCCGCATCCTGCTGATCGCCCTAGCGTGGGCCAGACAGCACTGGTACGGGACTCTCCTAGGGTTGCTGGCGGCCCCCCCCTCATCCACTACCGCTCCAGCCGGACCTCCTGTCCCAGGACCAGGGCCGCCTCCTTCACCCCAACCTAGCCTCCCTTTACTTGAAGCGTGGCTGCTCAGTGGTTAGACGCGGAGGAGACTCTGTGCTCAGAGGGAGTCAGGAGCATCCTCCTGGAAAGTCGGAAACCCTCCACTCGCCGGGCATACCTGGCGAAGTGGGCCAGGTTCTCCAGGTGGGTGGGCGTGCGGGGTACCTCCCCGAGGGATGCCCCACTGCAGGTTATCCTTGATTACCTCCTCCACCTTAGAACGCAAGGTCTGGCCCCCTCCTCCATCAGGGTGCACCTGGCGGCTATCTCAGCATTTCACCCACCGGTCCAGGGCTGCTCAGTCTTCTCGCATGCCATGACCGGCCGCTTCCTTAAGGGCTTGGACCCTTCCCTTATGCCAGGACCCCTGTACCACAGTGGGACCTGAATTTGGTGTTGTCTCGCCTCACGGGGCCCCCGTTCGAGCCCCTGGCCACATGTTCCTGGTCTCACCTCTCTTGGAAGGTAGCGTTCCTCGTGACCATTACATCAGCCCGACGGGTGTCGGAGCTCCGAGCCTTGACCTCAGACCCCCCCTTTACGGTCTTCTACAAGGACAAGGTCCAGCTCCTCCCAAACCCGGCTTTCCTTCCTAAAGTGGTCTCCGCTTTCCACATGAACCAGGACATTTTCCTTCCTGTCCTCTGCCCGAAGCCTCATGCCTTGGGCGAGGAGCGCCGCCTCCATATGTTGGATGTGCTCAGGGCGCTGGCTTTTTACCTGGAATGGACTAAGCCGTTCCGTAAGTCTCCGCAACTCTTTGTTGCCTCAGCCGAGCGTATGAGGGGTCAGCCAATCTCTACCCAGAGGCTTTCCCGGTGGATCACTTCATGCATTCACACATGCTACGAGTTAGCAAAGGTTCCCTCACCACCTATCGTGAGGGCACACTCGACCAGGGCGCAAGCCTCGTCGGCAGCCTTTGTAGCCCATGTCCCTATCCAGGATATCTGTAGGGCCGCTACCTGGTCCTCGGTTCACACGTTCACCTCGCATTATGCGATCGTCTCCCAGGCTAGGGATGACGCTGGCTTTGGTAGAGCGGTGCTCCAGCCAGACACGGTGTGAACTCCTACTCACCTCCAGGCATATTGCTTGGAATCACCTAAGGTGGAATAGACCTGAGCAATCACTCGAAGAAGAAAGGACAGTTACCTGTTCCGTAACTGGCGTTCTTCGAGATGTGTTGCTCAGGTCTATTCCACATCCCGCCCTCCTTCCCCTCTGTCGGAGTTGGTCCGGCAAGAAGGAACCGAGGGTGGGGGGAGCGCGCAGTCCCCTATATAGCGCGCTATAGCGGCGCCACTCCAGGGGCCGCAGCGGCGCTCCCCCCTACGGATACTGCTAAGGGAAAAACGTCCGGCACCGATGCACGTGGCGAGCACGCACACCTAAGGTGGAATAGACCTGAGCAACACATCTCGAAGAACACCAGTTACGAACAGGTAACTGTCCTTTTTGCAGTTCTCAAACTGGATTTGTGTCTCCAGAGGTAACATGCTTGTTAACAGCAAAAATGTTTTAAAATAAATAAATCATATATAGAGGTGAGAAATAACAGACCTCAACTCTATTGTCCCTCTGCAAATTTGTGTACAGAGGCAATCCCTTACCTCTCTCTACAAGTGCAAAGTTTCAAAAAGTTCAATGAATTGTTGGCAGCGGAATAGATCTGGACAAGGAGAGGAAGTCTGGAGATAAATGTGAGAAGCGAGGGACATATGTTTTTTTGTTAAAATATTATGTGTACCGTTGAAGGAAAAAATCCAGAATACTTAACGTTGTTGTTTTAGTTAAATAAAACAATTTTAAATTTCTGTCTGGTGATGTTCTCCTCCTAATACAGCATGGCAAGAAAATTCTCCAAATATTAATGATTAACCTGTTGAATTGGAGATAGTTCACCTCCCAATGACTTCGTAAATATCTGCTTCAATTACCTTTGGTAAATGAAATAACCAAACCATCATTCATTTTCTGATATAGATATAAAACTAATCTAAAAAGTTTTCAAAATAAATCACTGTTTAAAAATGTATAGCGTGTACCTTCTAAAAATGAAACCTACATCTATCTCTGAGTTGTGAAGAATATGTATTAAGGTTATAACAACCAACAAGAATGCACTTTTATGTAGAAAACCATGATTAAATCGAGTCTTCCTAACTAGTGATTTAAATCATGATTTAAATCAAATCCACCCTGGCCATGAGGATTGGTGATAGTGTAAACTCAATAGAACAAAGAAAAATCTTTATTGCCCTGTACATTCCTATTGCTGCTCTTCGACAGCTGTATGAAATAAGAGCTGGGAAATCGTGTGATCAGTGATTCCCACCCTCTTTTGCTGCCTTTCTTTCTAGCAGGGATAGCGGGGGGGGGAGGGATAGCTCTAGTGGTTTGAGCATTGGCCTGCTAAACCCAGGGTTGTGAGTTCAATCCTTGAGGAGACCATTTAGGGATCTGGGGCAAAAATTGGGGATTGGTCCTGCTTTGAGCAGGGGGTTGGACTAGATGACCTCCTAAGGTCCCTTCCAACTCTGAGAGTCTATGATTCTATGATAATGGCTGTAGCATGCTTGCTCTAAAGAGACAGAAGATATTCTGAGAAATATGGCAGTTAATTACAGGGAAATGGACAATCCTGTTCCCACTATGGCAGCTGGGCTTTGCTGGTGTGTTTTCCTGCAGGATACAAATGTTATGCATTAAATAAACCTGGCTGACCTTGTTAATATCACCTTAAAATTCCAATGCTTTAGAATCAGTATGGGAGAATGAATGGCCAGCAGCTAATGGGGCTGACAGAAGAGAAACATTTTGTGCATGTTACACTGGTCCACAGTTTTTGAGAAGTCGTCTGCTTCAGAGATAAAATGTGCTATTAATTATGTATTTTGATGTGCTGAATTCAAATATGACAATTAAAACAACTGATTGGCTACTGTTTCTAAGATATTTAAGTTTTTACATTTTATGTCTATGTATATTGTGTAGATAGTAGAGTTTTAATCATAAATTGTAAACCTAGGTCTTTTCATGTGTTTATGGTTGCTTTACATGATAATATTTCACCTGTCCTGTTTATGTAACACTTTAAAAATCAGCAAAGGGGTTATATTAATAAAATTTATTATGAAACAAAAGGCAAAAAACTATTATGTACATAGTTTAGTCCTATTCAGTGTCTACTCGGCGCTTCTTGGCTTGTCTCTTGTATTCATTAAATGGAGCATCTCTTGTCACTGTCCAGCAATAGTCTGCAAGCATTGATGGGCTCCATTTGCCCTGATAGCGTTTCTTCATTGTTGCAATGTCCTGGTGAAATTGCTCGCCGTGCTCGTCACTCACTGCTCCGCAGTTCGGTGGAAAAAAATCTAGATGAGAGTGCAAAAAATGTATCTTTAGTGACATGTTGCAACCAAGGCTTTTGTATGCCTTGAGGAGGTTTTCCACCAACAACCTGTAGTTGTCTGCCTTGTTGTTTCCGAGAAAATGTATTGCCACTAACTGGAAGGCTTTCCATGCCTTTTTTTCCTTGCCACGCAGTGCATGGTCAAATGCATCATCTCAAAGAAGTTCACGAATCTGAGGACCAACAAAGACACCTTCCTTTATCTTAGCTTCACTTAACCTTGGAAATTTTCCACGGAGGTACTTGAAAGCTGCTTGTGTTTTGTCAATGGCCTTGACAAAGTTCTTCATCAGACCCAGCTTGATGTGTAAGGGTGGTAACAAAATCTTCCTTGATTCAACAAGTTGTGGATGCTGAACACTTTTCCTCCCAGGCTCCAATGACTGTCGGAGTGGCCAATCTTTCTTGATGTAGTGGGAATCTCTTGCACGACTATCCCATTCGCAGAGAAAACAGTAGTACTTTGTGTATCCGGTCTGCAGACCAAGCAAGAGAGCAACAACCTTCAAATCGCCACAAAGCTGCCACTGATGTTGGTCATAGTTTATACATCTCAAAAGTTGTTTCATGTTGTCATAGGTTTCCTTCATATGGACTGCATGACCAACTGGAATTGATGGCAAAACATTGCCATTGTGCAGTAAAACAGCTTTAAGACTCGTCTTCGATGAATCAATGAACAGTCTCCACTCATCTGGATCGTGAACGATGTTGAGGGCTGCCATCACACCATCGATGTTGTTGCAGGCTACAAGATCACCTTCCATGAAGAAGAATGGGACAAGATCCTTTTGACGGTCACGGAACATGGAAACCCTAACATCACCAGCCAGGAGATTCCACTGCTGTAGTCTGGAGCCCAACAGCTCTGCCTTACTCTTGGGTAGTTCCAAATCCCTGACAAGGTCATTCAGTTCACCTTGTGTTATGAGGTGTGGTTCAGAGGAGGAGGATGGGAGAAAATGTGGGTCCTGTGACATTGATGGTTCAGGACCAGAAGTGTCATCCTCTTCCTCTTCCTCGTCTGACTCAAGTGAGAATGATTCTGGTGCATCAGGAACCGGCAGTCCTTCTCCATGGGGTACTGGGTGTAGAGCTGATGGAATGTTTGGATAATGCACAGTCCACTTTTTCTTCTTTGACACACCTTTCCCAACTGGAGGCACCATGCAGAAGTAACAATTGCTGGTATGATCTGTTGGCTCTCTCCAAATCATTGGCACTGCAAAAGGCATAGATTTCCTTTTCCTGTTCAACCACTGCAAGTGTTGCAGCATATGTGTGGGGCCCACCTCTTGTCCTGATCTCCAATTTTGCAGCCAAAATAAAGGTGATAGGCTTTCTTAACCATAGTGGTTATACTGCGCTTTTGTGATGCAAAAGTCACTTCACCACAAACATAGCAGAAGTTATCTGCACTGTTCACACAAGTACGAGGCATCTCTGCTCACTTTGGCTAAACAGAAATGTGTCCCTTTGCAAAATCAAACACTGACAAATAAGAGAGCACGACACTGTATGATTTCTAGAGCTGATATAGGGCAATTTGTTCAGCAGAGTGATGTAAGCTTCGTTATGATTGCATCATCCATGACTTCTAGGAATAACATGATGCAATTCATATCATGTATGACGCAATACCAGCTTCAGATTGCATCATTCATTGTTTTGCCTAAAAAGCAAGTACTGTCCAAACCCAGTCATAGATTTATTCGTAGATCCAGTCAAAGATGTATTTTAGTCATTTCTGGTTTAAATTGAGATCCCTTCCCTTTATAACTCACTTATCCTCCGCCATTCCCAAGTCAAGGGTCGTATATACTGACCCAATAGCATGTCTTGAAAACTAGAGCCAATCAACAATTTCAAGCATCATTTTCGTTCTCAGTGACCCAGAATTAGTAAAGTTTGACTACATTTATTTCAGAAGCATTTTGGCTGCAGAGCAGTGTTATACTAGAGGGCACTTTCAAACTACTGTAAACTGTTGCCATATATTCAGATTTGATCAGTGGCCATTAGTTGCCTCTTTCACAATGAACTCAGCAGGATAGGCCAATGCAATTTTAAAATCAACTTCTGGACACTTCTTGGTTTCAAGGAGATTGAATTCAGAGAGTGGAAGAATCTGAAAACAAATGTACAGTGTTGTGTGTGTTTTAGCCATAGAAGCATGGTGCCAGGATACAGCTCTGTGCCAGATATCTGGTCGAGCTTCATTGGTGTGTGTTTGTGCATTATTACAGTCTGCATTTAGAGGAAGGATAATACAGTTCTAAAGATGACTCAATATCACACTTCTTCCCTCCTCTCTGCCAGTATGGGTTAATAGCAGGGAACTCTGCCAGCACTGCTTCTTGCCATACTCCCAACATGTTTAGTGATAGCCCCCACTGGATTAGGAGAAAGATTCTTGTTAAACCAGTATGATACCTGAGCCTAAGTTACAACATGACCAACTAACAAGTTTGTAAAGGTGTTAAACTGTCTGCACTAGGTGCCAAATGGTGTTTCAAGTCGTTAGCTAACTTGAGTTATCTTTTGTACTAGTCAAGCCAGGACATGAGGTGCTTGTGGCCTGCTATCACTCTACTGTGCACTAACTAATTTCTTTGTTCTTCCAGGGGGATCCCAGGACAACGTCTAGAGGATGTTCAGTGATGTGAAAAAAACATTATTATTTGCTACTTTTTCCTTTCTTTCCTTTTATTTTTGCTATTTTTTTCCTCCAGAGCCACTGAAAACTATTTTTATATGTATCATCTGATTTCTTTAAAAGTTTACTCCTTGGTACATTTTTATAGAAAAAATTTTAATCACACAAAACTGCCAGGATTTTTAAATAGATTTCTTTATCTTCCTCCTACCCACTATTGGAATATTGGATTATTCCCCCACCATTAAAACTTTTGTTTTGTATACAAACCTGCAGTAGAATTAATTTTAAGCTAAAATGGCAATGGACTCCTTGGGTGTAGGGTAAAATTAGGGTTGTCAATTAATTGCAGTTAACTCATGCGATTAACTCAAAATTATTTGCGATTAATCACACTGTTAAAAGAATACCAATTGTAATTTATGAAATATTTTTGATATTTTTCATACATTTTCAAATATATTGATTTCTATAACAAAACAGAATACAAAATGTACAGTGCTCACTTTATATATTGTTGATTACAAATATTTGCACTGTAAAAATGATGAACAAAAGAAATAGTAGTTTTCAATTCACCTCATAGAAGTACTGTAGTGCAGTCTTTGTCGTGAAAGTGTAGCTTACAAATGCAGATTTTTTTTTTTACAAAACTGCACTCAAAACCAAAAAAATTTAGAACTTTAGAGCCTACAAGTCCACTCAGTCCTACTTCTTGTTCAGCCAATCGCTAAGACAAACAAGTTTGTTTACATTTGCGGGAGATACTGCTGCCTGCTTCTTATTTGCAATGTCACCTGTAGTGGGCGTTGCAAGGTATTTACGTGCCAGATATGCTAAACCTGTGTATGCCCCTTCATGTTTCGGCCACCATTCCTGAGGACATGCTTCCATACTGAAGATGCTTGTTAAAAAAAAAATGCATTAATTAAATTTGTGACTGAACTCCTTAGGGGAGAATTGTATGTGTCCTGCTCTGTTTTACCCACATTCTGCCATATATTTCATGTTATAGCGATTTTGGATGATGACCCAGCACGTTTGTTTTAAGAACACTTTCACAGCAGATTTGACAAAACGCAAAGAAGGTACCAATGTGAGATTTCTAAAAATAGCTACAGCACTTGGCCCACGGTTTAAGAATCTGGAGTGCCTTCCAAAATCTGAGAGGGATGAGGTGTGGCGCATGCTTTCAGAAGTCTTAAAAGAGCAACACTCCGATGCGGAAACTACAGAACCTGAACCACCAAAAAAGAAAATCAACCTTCTGCTGGTGGCATTTGACTCAGGTGATGAAAATGAACTTGGGTCGGTTCGCTCTGCTTTGGATTGTTATTGAGCAGAACCCATCATCAGCATGGACGCTTGTCCTCTGGAATGGTGGTTAAAGCATGAAAGGACATATGATTCTTTAGCACATTTGGCACGTAAATGCCTTATGATGCCGGCTACAACTGTGCAATGTGAATGCCTGTTCTCACTTTCAGGTGACATTGTAAACAAGAAGTGGGCAGCATTTTCTCCTGCAAATTGTAACCAAACTTGTTTGTCTGAGCAATTGGCTGAAGTAGGACTGAGTAGACTTGTAGGCTTCAAAGTTTTACATTGTTTTATTTTTGCCGTTATTTTTTGTACATAATTCTACATTTGTAAGTTCAACTTTCACGATAGAGATTGCAGTACAGTACTTGTATTAGGTGAATTGAAAATAACTATTTCTTTTGTTTTTTACAGTGCAAATATTTGTAATAAATAAATATAAAGTGAACAGTGTACACTTTGTATTCTGTGTAGTAGTTGAAATCAATATATTTGAAAATGTAGAAAACATCCAAAAATATTTAAATAAATGGTATTCTATTGTTTAACAGTGCGATTAATCACAACTAATTTTTTTAATCACGTGATTAATTGCGATTAATTTTTTTAATTGCTTGACAGCCCTAGTAAATATGTCATTCTTTAACCTCAAACTGGTTTTAAAATAACCGATTTAAGGCAGTGTGAACCTGTATAGGGCTTTCGGAGAACCCAGCATCAGTGCTTCCCACAGTACTGGAGTCATTTAAGAAAATGGTAATATCCTTTTGATATATTGAGTCTTGTGTACACTAGGAAAATGATAACCCAGAATTTACCACAGATGCTGCTCCACCAGTGGAAGCAATGATAGAAGCTGCAGTGTAGACAGGTGGCAAGAGTACCGTGGCATTTAACCCTGTTCCAAGTAGGATTAGACAACATGGTAGTAAAAACATCTGAACCCTGTCTGCATTATCACTCCGTCATTGTTAACACTGGTGGAGAATGATGAGTTCCAGGTATGCTAGGGCAGGCATAGTCTGAATGTAATGAGGGATCAAAGCTGAAATTTTTCACACTTTTATTTATTGGGACTTTCACGATTGAGACCCTAATAAATAGGGGATGCAAGGCTGAAATTGTGAAGTAGCTATGATGATATGAATCATGATTTAATGGTTCTAAAGTATTTGGCATTACACAGAACTATTGGTTTCAATAATTGAGATTTTAGATGTTAAAATATTTTATTTTTGGCTATGATAAATATTGATGGGGTTTTAAAAAGCAATTGTAAATGTTTTTTTAATCACTGCTACATTCAGTTTATTAATAGAATCTCAGGGTTGGAAGGGACCTTAAGAGGTCATCTAGTCTAACCCCCTGCTCAAAGCAGGACCAATCCCCAATTTTTTGCCCCATATCCCCAAATGGCCCCCTCAAGGATTGAACTCACAACGCTGGGTTTAGCAGGCCAATGCTCAAACCACTGAGCTATCCCTCCCCCCAATAGTTCTGTTGTATGTAAAGGGACATTGTCAGATAGTTTAGGCAACAAAGTTGATGGACAAAAGTATTTGCAAAATGTCTTAGAAGTGTTCTCATGACACTTGCGTTTACAAAAAATAAAGAAATGAGTTTTTGGTTTGGGGATAAGCAGTTTCTTGCATTGTTTGCAGCAGAAGGTTGTCCAGCCTGACTGGAATGCTCTAAGTAAACAAACACAAATAATGTAAGTATAATGGATATTATAACAGAAGACAGACATTACTAAAAAAAATTTTTATTGTATCTGGTAATGTCTTCTTAAGTTCAGGTTTCCTCTCCTGTGTTTTTACCAGAGGTAACTTTTGACTACCAGAAGCATTAGGATTCAAGTGGTAGTGCACCTCTATACACTATGAAGTATAATTGACTGCTCCAAAGAATATATTGACTGAAATGTAAGCAGACATTTTTTCCCAATAGTTGGTCATTTGGATACTATTTGATGCCAGCATAGAACTCTTGTATTACATGCATTCTTGAACTCTGATCTTGTTATTCAAGTAGTTTAGATTCATCACACAAGCTAGAAGGTTTGGATGTTTTCGGTGGCTTTTGGATATTATGTTCTCTGAACAATATTTAGACTGACAGATATAACTTAGAAGGCCAGGTTAGTGGCTTTAATTGATGGCTTTTCTGCAATGCAAGCAGGGTGGGAAAGAAACTGATTTTTTAAAAGGTTATGAACTTTCTCTTCTCATTTCAAAAATGTCAGAGGTGCTAATTTTCTGCAGGTGTTCACAAAATGTTCACCTCGGTAAGGTGATTTAATTATCACAATTAAATACTAGTAAAAGTATTTAGAATTATATTTTAGTCCATTATCAACAGTTCATTGTGAAAAACCAGTAAAAAGAAATGTTTTTTTGGAAAAATGTTTCTCTTTGTCCTTGTTTTTGGTCATTTTTCTTATATTCCCACTCTGCTTGAGTAGGTGGTTGAATATGTAGTAAATCATACCTATCGCTGTAAAATATATATAGCTGAAATTGTGTTTCTCAGCCATACCACTACCAATTACCTTTTCTAAATTATTGTTATGCAAATGAATACAATCAGGGTGAAACTGATTTTGCAATATACTTTCTAACCACTGGACTCTGTTTCCCTTTCCAACTCTGTTTTCATGATTTACCTTATATAGAAGATAGGGTTTTTTTTTTGTAAGATCTATATTTATTTTTTTTATGTTGGCCAGTATTGAGTGCTCATTCTGCTTTGTGGTAGACTTATTCCTTTAATATTTTAAACTATATAGAATAATATGTAGTTCACTGAAGAATCAGTTGGCTTTATTTAGTGAATTTCCTTGTAAAGTCTGGGCTAGAAGGGCAGCTTGTATCAGAAAAGACCTCATGTGATCTGAGCCATAGTTTCTGCAACACCTACTGAATATGAGAATGTGTCTTGCTTTAGAGTCTGATGCTTGCAGACCCTTACTACTGGCTGTAGTGCCCTTTACCCTGAACTGGCTTACGGAAGGCGGTGGGACTGGCCAAGGTAGTGAGTACAACATCCCCTAGCAAATGTCCCCAAAATTGGGCCCTGAGTTTGGAGTTGTTTCCTATGAAACTTCCTAGAAGCTTGTTCAAATGCCAGTGCTGGTACAGATTAACTTCTTTTGAGTTCTGCACATGCAAGGTTTTATGGCCTTTGTTAACTGTAATAATCCTGCCTGAAACTGACACACAAGCTTACACCATTAAGAAAGGCAAAAAAGGCCTCAACAGTGATTTCTGGATGTAAATCGCTTCTTCCTCCTGCCATGCCATGTTTATGTAACATATGTGCTTAGAGACGGTGGTGATGTGGGACAGTATAAGACTAAGACTAAAAGCATCTTTGCTTTGTTGATTGTTACCACTGCATTTTTCAGAAGGCTACTTAAAATGTAAGAAGCAATTCCTGATTGTAAAGTGCAAGACACCGTGTAAAACTACTGTATTCTCCTCCTTGTTTGCATTAATGTGTCTCTTCTGAAACCACCACCTTTTCCATTTATGTTTGACTTGCTGAGCATTCAATCTGACTCTTCCATCAGATTAAAGTAGGCACTCCAAACTGGAAGCATTTTCTGCTATACCAGATCTAAAGCAGCACTGTTGATTTTTTGTGTGTACGCGCACCAGTCCCTGTAGTTAATTAAAGCTTTGTGTTCAGACCAAGTGTAGCTTCTCGCTACCTGGCCATCTTTTTCTATTAGATCCTGCAGGTGAGCCATTCATGTTGTATGTGGAAGATCATCAGAATTTCCATAGCAATAGACTGATATTACAAATGCAGGATTCCTGAAGAAGGCAGAGTTGGCCTGTGAGGGAGAATTGGTCAGTCTAGTTAGCACAAAATAATTATTTTTCTCTAGCTATGCCAATAGAACTCATTGGTGTGGACATTCTATTCTGGAATTCAAGTCATTTTATTCTGAATAGAATGTCCACTTAAGGGAGTTACACCGGAATAGTTATAACTGGTCAGTTTCCCCATGCAGGCAAGCCTTTATTCACTGATAGCAAAGGGAACAGCAACACAGAGCGGTGTGAAAAGCGTGCTATAAATGCCCCCTCCCAGGTTTGCATATTGTAAAGGTACTTGGGGTGGGGGAGGGGAGCAAATCCAGCCCTCTCCTGCATGGCATGGCCACAGAGGAATCTGAGCTCCAGGTGTGACAACATGCAGTGGGAGAGGCATGGCTACACAGATCCTCCTGTCCCTCCTTCCTGACAACCTGCTTCGGGTCACACTTAGGCTATTGTGCTGCAATAGCCCCTGGGAAGTGGCAGCTCTGCCCAGGCAATGGAACAGCCATGATTCCTTTCTCCCTGCACAGTCTGGCTACCTGGGCTGGTACAGGACTCTGGATTTGCCCCTGACAACATAAAAGAAAGAGTTAGAAATGATTTGTAGGCCTTTGATCAGTGTTGCTGTGCCAATGGCTGGGGGTTGGCCAGCATATAGCATGCATTCATAGTAAGAACCAAAAATAGTCTCAGGAAGGGGGGGGGGGCGGGGAGGGGAGTCAGCTTCCCACAGCCTGAAATGTAAAGGCTAAGTTAGTTTGACTCTGCTGAATGTAATTGCTGTTGGTTACATTACAATGTGAACCAGAGTGTACTGTGAAGGGAAATGCACTCAGTATACATGTTTTTTTGTTGAGCAACAGGGCACCCAGAACCCACAGCATGTGCCCAGAGGGGTTTAATGTTCTTTATACACTTTCTTTTTAAACATCCCATGTAAAAATCCTTAATCTGAAACCGGTTAGACATTCTGTAGGGGTCAGAAAGTGGCTCCTAGAGATTACTCTGCACCCTCATCCCATCTGAAAGGTGAATCCTTCCTTTCGTAGTCTCCCCTTCCCTGTGTTAATAGGAGAAGGATAGTACAAGTGGCAGTCTTTTAACAATATAATGCACGCCCTGTAGCCACTTCTCACTTTCTCAGTCTTAAACCATTTTATAATTATTCTTTCTATATCTAGTTTTGAGAGGCTAACCTCTCCCTAATGGATATTGGCCTTTACCATCACGGTTGGGCCCAATTCCAAACCTCTGAGTTGGAAGGAAACAGCCTTATAGGGACCAGAGAGTGGAAGGATGGTTGGTGATTGCATTTCAAAGCATTGCATTAACTGAATGTGGAGACAAATTGTGTTAGATTTTTTTACTGTCTGAAACTTAAAATGGCCTGGGAAACAGAATTTCTATTTGCCCTTAAATATGCTTAGCTTTAAAATAATTTAAAGGTGATTTTTATATAAACCCATATTTACATGCAATTATTATTTGTAAACATAATGCCTTTCTTGAAATGCTAACGTCTAGAGGGAAAAAAAGATGCTTACTTTTGAGAGAATTAGTTCAAAGAAGCACAATGCACTGTATTGACTTTGGGGATAGTAAAAGAAAAATGTCTTTTATTGAATTTCCAAGAATGTGTAGTCATGAGTTCATGTAGATTTGATGTAGTCTACATGATGTAGTCTGCTGGGTCGGACAGACATTCTGGTGTTTTTCAGATACCCAGATTGTTACACTAATATTGCAAGCAATAAGCTATTTTAAACAAAGTTTAAGCCAAGAGGCTTTACATTTGGACAAACTGTCTTGTTTGAACTCTATTTTCGTAACAGTGATGCCTTTTGACTTGAATTGTAATTTTTTAACACAGCCTTTTCGGTAGCTCCTAGTCTAGGCCACTGCTCACCTTGACTGACATTTCTTTGGGAAAGTTGCTGTAAAAGAGCTCTTTGATAATGGCTTATTGAGTTTTTAAATAAGTAATTATGAAAAAAAATCTGCTAATTGAAGAAGAGAGAAATAGAAAATGATGGTATGGAGCATATGAAAACTATACAAAGATCTAGACTTTATCATTTCACAATTTTTTGTTTTAAGAATATGCATGCCAAATGTCTCTTTCAATGATTTGTAATATACATTTTATGACTGGAAACTTTTTTGTACAACACACTCCAATAAATGTTTTGAATTTTATGTTACCTTCTTTTGTTTAAAACAAATCGAACCCCACTCAAAGGCTGCCTCATGTGTTGTAACTGGGTGTCATCCCCATGTAGACAAACAGAAAAGAGAGGATATCGATGGGATATGTTGTCCCCTTGCGTGTGGTGCAGGGGTAAATGAGCCCTTTTATACTCTGGCATTTGGCTTCTGTTTTCTTTTACTTTTTGAGTAAATTTAGCACTTACGAAGTGCTGGCATTATAGCCCTGATAGCTGTATTCTGCAAAGGAAAGGAAGAGGGGGGAGGGATAGCTCAGTGGTTTGAGCATTGGTCTGCTAAACCCAGGGTTGTGAGTTCAATCCTTGAGGGGGCCATTTAGGGATCTGGGGCAAAAATTGGGGATTGGTCCTGCTTTGAGCAGGGGGTTGGACTAGATGACCTTGTAAGGTCCCTTCCAACCGTGATATTCTATGATAAGCGCCTGGGCAATAATAGCAGTGCAAACTTCCCCCTCCTCTCCCTCATTTCAGGAGATCCTGACCCCAATGGATTTTGTGCAGTGTCTCCACCCTGTTCTGGAGGGATTGTTTCTATTGGGTTCCTGTGATGACCAAAAAGGGGGAAATCATTGGCAGCTCATGTTTTAATTAGGGCTGTCAAACTATTAAAGTTAATCATGAGATTTTTTTTTAAAAAAGTGATCAATTTTAATTGCACCGTTAAGCAATAGAATACCATTTATTTAAATATTTTTGGATATTTTCTACATTTTGAAAAGTGCCATGTAAATACCTTTTCTCACTTTCAAGTGACATTGTAAATAAGTGAGCAGCATTATCTCCTGTAAATGTAAACAAACGTGTTTCTCTTAGAGATTGGCTGAACAAGTAGGACTGAGTGGACTTGTAGGCTCTAAAGTTTTACATTGCTTTGTTTTTAAGTGCAGTTATGTAACAAAAAAATCTTCATTTGTAAGTTGCTGGTATGAGGTGAATTGAAAAATACCATTTCCTTTGATAATCAAAAATAATATAAAGTGAACACTGTCCACTTTGTATTCTGTGTTGTAATTGAAATCAATATATTTGAAAATGTAGATAAACATGCAAAAATAATAAATTTAAATTGGTATTCTATTATTAACAGTGCAATTAAAACTGCAATTAATTGTGATTTTTAAAAAATCAAATTAATTTGTATTGAGTTAATCGCTTGAGTTAAATGCAATTAATTGACAGCCCTAGTTCTAATGCAGTCTTTAGTCACTACCAACCTGAGTTAGATTTCCAGCCAGTGATTGAGACCACCTGAGCCAGCTGGTTTTAGGCATTGGTTGACACTTCTAGTGGCTGCTTTCTCTATTGAATAATGTCGCTATTTTTTACTGCCAGTGTGGGCCCTTTGGAGGACCTCTGCCTGTACTCTGAAGGGGAGAGGGTTGCCAACTTTTTACTTGCACAAAGTTGAACACCCTTGCCCCACCCCCTCCATACTCCCCTCCCTCTGTTGCTCGTTTTACGCACCTTCACACACTTGCTTGTTTTCAGTGGGCTGGCTCAGCAGTTGGGGGGGTGGGTGGGTTCTGGGGTGGGGCCAGAAAAGAGGGGTTCAGGATGTGAGAGGGGGCTGGAGCTGAGGGATTTGGAGTATGGGAGGGGGCTCTGGGCTGGGCAGGGGGTTGGGGTGTGTGAGGGATACAGGCTCGGCTGGGGGTGTGGGTTCCAGGGTGGGAAATGAGATTCAGGATGCAGAAGGGGGCTCTGGGTTGGGGTGTGGACTCTGCCTGGGGCTGAAGACTGGGGTGGGGCTGAGGGGTTTGGGATGCAGGAGGAGGATCAGGGGTGCAAGCTCAGGGTGGTGCTTACCTCAAGCAGCTCCCCAAAGCAGTGGCATATTCCCACCCCCCCATCTCCTACACAGAGGTGTGGCCAGGCTGCTACTGTCCCCATAGCTCCCCCGCCCCTGGGCGCTGCAGAGCTGGCGCTAGGGGCAGAGCCCCCTGGCGGCCCCTACCCCTAGGAGCCATGCGGAGCCTGCCGGAGCCCTGCTGTCACTGACAGACTGTCAGTCACCGGGGGGAAGGGACCGAGCGGCCCCCACAGCCGGGCGAGGGGTGTGTAATCCCGGAGCTCGGAGCCGCCCTCGCGGCCCGTGTGTGACCGACGGGACCCGCCTCGCCGTCCAGCGGCACTCGGGGCGCGAGCCCCACGCCGGGGGGAGCGTCGGGGCCGCACGGGCGGGGCAGGGCCAATCCCAGGGGTCACTGAGTGCGGCCGCCGGGCCCAATCTAGGCCACACCCTCTGTCCCGTGATGCCTCGGGGCGGCAGCCGTAGCGCGATGCATTCTGGGAGGTGTCGGCCCGGCAGCCTGCTCGTCCCGTGGTGCCCCGCGCGGGCCCTCCAGTTCCGGGCGGGCAGCGGCGGCGCGGGGATGGAGGGCGGGTTCGGCTCCGAGTTCGGGGCCGCGGGGGGGAAGCTGGACCCGGGGCTCATCATGGAGCAGGTGAAGGTGCAGATCGCCGTGGCCAACGCGCAGGAGCTGCTGCAGGTGGGGCCGGGGCCGGGCCGGGGCCGGGGCCGGGCGGGCGGGCGGGGATCGCGGCGGGCTCGGCTCGGCTCTGACGCTCTCCGCTCTCCTCAGAGGATGACCGACAAGTGTTTCCGGAAGTGCATCGGGAAGCCGGGGAGCTCGCTGGATAACTCGGAGCAGGTGAGGCCGCGCCCCGGGGCTGGGCCTGGGCTCCCCGCGCTCCGGCCGGGCTGAGCCCTCCCGCCTCGCTAGGCCCCCGAGCCCCGTGAGCCGAGCCAGTGACCCCGGCCAGCCGCGTGTGGACATGCTCGGGGGCCTGGGAGCGCCGCGCGGGGTCAGAGCAGGGCACTAGCTCCTCAGCCGGGCCGCGCCGCCGGGGCCTTGTCAGGGCCCCGCCCCGCCCCAGTCTGGGGTCACCACCCGCTGCTCTAACGCCACGTGTCTCGTGAGATCATGGGCCAGCCGGGGCGTCCCGCCCAGTGTCCCGTCTGCCGACAGTGGCTGGTGCCAGGTGCCCCGGAGGGAACGAGCAGAGCAGGACATTGATCGAGTCATCCAGCCCGTGTCCAGTCCCAGCCTCTGGCAAACAGAGTCTCTGGGGTGGGGGGACGACCCGCTGATCTTTGCAGTGTTGCCCAGAGTGGATTCTCAGAGCTGGGCTGCTTTGTGCCATCTCCCTAAGGCTCTCAAAGCACTTTACAAGGTGAATATCCTCATCTGTGTGATGGGAAAAGCTGCTGAGAAAGGAAATGACTTGAGCAAGGTTACTGGCAGAGAGGGGAGGCCAGGGTCTCCCTGTAACATGGCTGGCTATTGCAATGTTCTGTTGCTGGAGCTTTGTGCTTGCTTTGGCGTGGGGATAGTGCACTGGATCTGGCATCTGTTCCTAGCTCTGTCACTGGCCTGCTCGGCGACCTTGGGCAAGTCCCTCAGATTCCCCATCTCTAACATGAGCCCTGCCCTCCTTGCTAAAGCGCTTTGGGGCTGGGGTGAAGAGTGAAGTAGCATTATTCTTCTGTTTCAGAAGTGTATTGCCATGTGTATGGACCGGTACATGGACGCCTGGAACACAGTCTCCCGAGCATACAACTCCCGGCTGCAGAGGGAGCGAGCCAACATGTGACCGGCTTCCAGCAGCCCTGACAACATGCTTCAGTACTGCCCCCTGCTAGGGGAGAGTGACTTGATTCCTGGACTAGCCGGAGTGGCCCTGTGAGAATGAAAGGAAAGGTGGTGGGAGTGAAATCCCTGTGATTTGGTAAATTTGGCATTTTCATCATGGTGGAGCAATAAAGCCACGTCTGGAGCCTCTCCCCATTATCCGCCTGCGGGAGCTCAGTGTCTGAGTAGTGCAGAATGCAGGCTCGAAGCAGGGAGGGGTGATGGTAGTCTTTGCTACCTGCTAGTAGGCTTTGCTTAGTGCCCTGGGTGGAGTCTGAGGCCCAGGGTAGGGGGCTGAGAGACTGGCTAGGGAATATGTTAATTGACGGGTGTCCTGTGTAAGGGCTACAGGGGGCAGGAAATCCTTCTGGAAAGGATGCTGAGCAATCCACTTGCCCCCCTCCCCAAGGAAGTGAACATGAGCCTTATCGGCAGCTCACATCCACCCCTGGGCTGTGGGTTTGATGGCTCTCGTAGGAAGGTTGGTCTCTGAGCTGGGCAGGTAGGTTTGGTGGATTAACAAGGAAATTATTAGGCAATGGTGTGGGGCTCACAGCTTGCTGCCAAGTACCCCACAGGTGGGAGGGTGTCAGTGCGTGGGGACATTGGATGGTTACGTGTAATAGTCTGGCCTGCGTTGGCTTGCAGAGCTGGGCGCTGGCAGTGTGTCAGCCCCAGCCCCCGCAGTGGCACTGTGCCATACTTGCTGCAGGGGCTGCAACCCCAATAGTTGCTGCCAAATGAGAGGTTTGGAATTAAAAATCTCCCCCTTTGTCCCAGCATAGAGCTGCAGCCTGTCCTGGCCAGCTGGTGTTGGCCTTTCCTGCATCACTAGTGCACCTTGTCCAGGCTGTGTGACCTCTGTGGGCTTCGTTCTGTTGTTGAGGTGCCTGACAAGAAATCTGCAATGGGGAAGGAAATGAGTGCCAGGATTGCTGGCGGCGGGGGGGGGGGGGGGGGGGGGGTAGAGAGGGGCTGCATGGAATTGCACAGAGCAAAGGTTAAAGGAGCTGACTCAGCCAGCTGGCCTCTTGCTGTTTGTTTTTCCCTCTCATGCTCCTTCACTTTCAGTCTCTGCCCTTTGCTTTTCTGGGCCATGAAGATGTCCCTTCCCCACTTGGGATGTGATGAGTCTCTGCTCCAGGTATTGGATAAAATATTGTGACCAGCTAATGGCTGCTGGCCCCTTGTAGGCTGCGCTCAGGGCCACCTCTGGGATTTAGGCAACTCGACCAAGGGCTGGATGGTTTCATGTGGGCCCTAAGCCAGGAGCCCCAGAGAAGCCCCGGAGGGCAGGGCCAACAGAGCTGCCACAGTGCCCCCCTTTTGCTCTTTCCCAGTCAGTGTGTCCCCTGTGACTGGTTATTCTTTGAGTCATTGAGAACCTGTGGACCAGGAGTAGGGACCAGACGCTAGAGGTGCCCAGCAGCTGTCTGTTCAAATCTCAGTTGTTTTGTTCAGCTTGTTTGGCTTCTGGCCCCAGCTCAGTTGAGGGGGAAGTTAAATAACACCAGAGTGAGGGGAGCTGAGTGCTCGCGGAGGTGCTACTCCGTGTGCCGCTGTGATCCAGAGCCAGGCGGTGTTAGAACACCCTGTGGGCTCTTTCTTGGTCACAGCTGTGCATGGAGAAGATGCCTCCCTGAGCACTATGGTGAATAGGACCAGAATCACTTCTGGGCCTTCACTCGGCCTCGGGGTAGTCGTCCTGCTCTCTGGTCCTGCACAGGTGCATTATGGAGTTGTGGCAGCCTGAGGCTTGGACTGGCCGGACACTGTCTTGTTCTGGCAAACCCTGTGTTCCTAAGCACAACGCAGGATTTGTGGGCAGAAGGAGTCTGCCCCCAGGAATATTTAATAGCTGCAGGGGCCAGCAGAACCCAACCCACTCTGCTAGGAGACAGCATTACAATCCCAGAGTCTTAGGGCAGTTCCAGGCCAAGAGGATGTTGGATTGTGACCTGGGGAATCATTGCTGCTTAAACAACTCAGCAAGGGCTTGAAGTTGCCTTCTAAGCTGCACTCAGGTTAGAACATAACTTCTAATGGCAGAAAGGGTTGGAACCAGTCCCACGACCTCCCTGACACCGCGGCAGGGCAGCAGGCACTTGCAGTAGATCAACAGCCTGGAGGCTTTTTAAATCAATGGGCTTAGCCAGGAGCCTGTCCAGGAGTCCCTAAGCAGGGCGATGCCTGGACCCACCCACCCAATGGCTGCATTAGCTCATGCTGTGCTCACCTGAAGGTTCTGGGCCCAGCCTGTGTTGTAATGCGGCACAATGGTACCTACTGGGAGCTCTGTGGGTGGGGCTGCGCTTTGGCCATGGTAGGCCGAAGGATTGTCTCTGCACCAGATGTTCACCGTGGGTTGCATCCTAACATCCTCAAACCTCTTCCCCCCCCCCCCCCCCTCGCCCCCCACTCAGCTGCTGCCTCACCCTGGAAGCGCCTAAATTTCCAGCAGCTGGTGTGCACAAAACTGCCTCAGTCCTGACACCGCCAAGCTGCTCTGCCCCTCGCTCACACCTAGGCATCCCCCCATCGCCGGTGGGCCCAGTCTGGTAGGTCTGCTCAGGGTGACCAGCTCAGGAATGTTTGGAACTGGCTGAGTCTGTCCATCCCAGGACATCAAATAGCCCAGGTGTTTGGGCACTCCTCTGTGATATGGGCCAGCTGTTTTCAAATCCTTGCTGTGCTGGATTTAGAACCGAGGTCATCTGCCTTCCAGGCGAGTGCCCTAAACGCCCGGCCATTGACTCTCCTGGGTGGGAGTCTCGCAACCTCTTGCTGAAGCTGTTTCCCTTTGTATAACTAACTCTTGGCAGCCAGAGAGGTCCCAGCGCGAGCTATGTGGTGAGGGCACTCCCCGGGGAGGTGGGAGACGAGCCCAAAGCACAGGGCATTGGGCTATAAGGGAAGTGGGGGGCTGCTTTGCCCCTGGGGCTTTTCCTGAGAAAGGGCTGACTTGGTGTTCTCAGCTGAGCGCCCTGTCCGGCTAAGGCCAAGTGAAGACAGGTGCCACGTTGCCTTGGAAGGGCTGGGCTTATCCTGGCCCACTCCTCGGTGTTACCCACTGGCTGACGTAGGCAGCGTCCCTGTCTTAGGTGAGTGACTCTCCCCTAAGGATGCCTGTGAGTTAGGCACTGCAATACTGACCATTGTCGTCCCTGGCATGGTGCTTGAAGCTGGCTAGGGCATGGGTAGGGGTACAGATCTGGGGCGGAGCTTCTGCCAGTGAGTGGTATCCAAGGAATTGGGTCTCGGGTGGTCAAGCTGTGGTACAATAGGTGGGTTTGGTTTGGTTTCTTGGCGCTGGCAGCCCAGCTCTGAAACCCCAGGGGCAGAGGGTCTGCAGAGCCACCTCCTGGAGCGTGTGTGCAAGCACCACTCATGGGCCCCTCTGGAAGGGCCTTGTTGCATTAGCACCAGGGTGTAAATCTCCTGCTCGGAGCTGGTGATCCTGCAGTCACTGTGGTGAGAGTGGGTGGGTTTTTACTCTATGCAGCCTGGCCGGTCTGGCCTCACACACACTGCACTGCAGGGGCTTGGGTGAAACAGGCCACATTTATTTACAGGAGCCAGTGTCTAGAATCGCACCATTCTAGGCAAGCGAGCGCTGATTAGCGCATACCCTGGTGCTGGACCGTAGCTGGTGCAGAGCATTCGGCTGCACCTGCCTTTGGCATTGGGCCATCTTCACCCCTCAGCAGCATGAAGGAGGGGATGTGGGCTAAGGGAGCAGTGCTCCAGGCGCTCGTAACCATTCCAACCCATGCTTCTCTCCTTCCCTGAGTGCAACAATGCAGCTTCACAGCTTGAGGTTCTGCCCGATCCAGCCCCGGACGGCGGTGACTTTGGTGTAAACGCCAGGGAAGTAAGGCCTTGCACAGCCATAGCCCCAGCTTGTGATTCCAGCTAGAAACCACCGCCCTGAGGGTTCCTTGCAGGCCAAGGGGCCACCCGCATCACCCTGCGGAAAGAGGGAGACCAGCCTGTGTCAGGGCAAGAGACCCCAGCAGTTCTCGACGTGTGCTCTTGCTCCCAGCAGCCAATTCCTGAGTCACCTTCTCAGGGGCCCAGCCCAGCTCCATGGGGACCTGCTCCCCACAACTCCCTGCTTCTGGGGTGGCTCTGCACATGAGCTTGCGTACACAGGCTGTGGCCTGGGATTAGGGATCTCTTGTGGGAGAGGTGCCCTGGGAGTGGTGACTGGCAATGAAACACAGGGCTGTTAGCAGCTGCCCAATGCCCCCTGGCTGCCTGGTGTTCCCCCTCCTCTCCCTGCTAGGGGCCAGGCAGGGGACACTAGACAGTCAGGAGTTGGGGGGAGGAGATCCCAAGCAGTCCGTGGGGGAGCAGGGCAGGGGCCCAACAAGGGAGAGGTTGGGCTGAGGGAAGTTTCTGCCCTGTGGGCCCAGCTCCAGGCCCCCCTGTGCTCACCGAGCAGCTGTCGATGGTGCCCTGTGGGAAGCCGGCACACACCATCCTGCTGCTGATCTGGATGGGGTAGAATTTCTTGCAAGCCTGGTCACCAATTACGTTTACTGCAGCCTTTTGCAGGTGCTTGGACATGAGGCCTACAAAGACAAAGATCACTGTCAGCCTGTGCACCTGACCCTGGAACTTGGGGAGAGAGGGGCATGGGGCTTAGGGAGCTGGGTGTCCTGGGGTGCTTGGCTGCAGCATGTGGCACCCAGGCTATGGGCCGGCTCTATTGGGGAAAGTTGGGCTCTCTTCCTGCCAGAGCAGGCATGCACTGGGCAGCTAGATTTGTTAGTCTTGGGTTGTGTTGATGGGAATGGTGCAGGTGTTCATGGGCAAATGATTTAGCTAGTGTGTGGAAATCGGATGGCACAGGCGACAGCCAAATGGGGGTGGTGCATGCATCAGAGCAGGGGGAGTGGGAGCATAGATGTAAGGGACAGGCATGGATATTGGCTGCACTGGGCGGGTGCGTGTATCATATGGGAGGAACAAGCTAGAGGGGGTGTTGGTGTTGGCTGGACAGATATGGTGCAGTGTGGGTGTTGGCTGGAGGAGTACGGCGCGGTGTAGGTGTTGGCTGGAGGGGTATGGCAGGGGGGGCACCTCAGGTGTTGGCTGGAGCGTAAGGCATGGGGGGAGCACCTCAGGTGTTGGCTGGAGGGGTATGGCATGGTGTGGGTGTTGGCCAAAGGGTACAGCATGGTGGGGGCAGCGTGGGTGTTGGCTGGAGGGGTGTGGCACGGTGCGGGTGTTGGCTGGAGGGGTGTGGCGCGGTGCGGGTGTTGGCTGGAGGGGTGCGGCGCGGCGCGGGTGTTGGCTGGAGGGGTGTGGCGCGGTGCGGGTGTTGGCTGGAGGGGTGTGGCGCGGCGCGGGTGTTGGCTGGAGGGGTGCGGCGCGGTGTAGGTGTTGGCTGGAGGGGTACGGCATGGTGCGGGTGTTGGCTGGAGGGGTATGGCATGGTGTGGGTGTTGGCCGAAGGGTACAGCATGGTGGGGGCAGCGTGGGTATTGGCTGGAGGGGTGTGGCACGGTGCGGGTGTTGGCTGGAGGGGTGTGGCGCGGTGCGGGTGTTGGCTGGAGGGGTGCGGCGCGGGTGTTGGCTGGAGGGGTAGGGTGCAAACAGTGGCCAGTTGGGGCAGCGCGGCGTATGCATTTGCTGGGCGTATGCACAGGTGGCCATGGCTGTACTATGTACAGCACGGTACCATCTGGGTCTCCGGGACCATACCTCCTTCCTTGGCGGCGCCCCAGCCTGTGATGAAGCAGCGGGCCCCTTCCCTGAAGACATGGGAGTTGTCTGGGAGGCAGATGGGCTTGATGGCGCTGGTGAACCGCACAGCTGTGGCCAGCTCCAGCAGCACCACATCGTAGTCCAGTGTGTAGACGTTGTAGAACGGGTGCTTGTAGATGCGGAAGATTTTCTCCACCCTCCCGTCCGTGCCAGTCAGGAAGGGCGTCCCCAGAACCGCCACCCACATCTTGGGGTCGCTGTAGCTGCAGGGTGGGAGAGAGCAGGAGGGCTGTTTAGGAGGAGGCTTAGCACAGCCAGCAAGGGGGCCCGTTCCTGCAGGCGCTTGGGCCTGGCATACACCATGGCAGCGCTTGCTGAGCCATGCGAGGCAGCGTTTGCCCCAGCCCTGAGCTCAGTGAAGGCCCAGCAGCGGGCAGTGCTGGCAGCAGCCCTCCCCTTGCCCATGGTTTCAATGGCAGTGCCCCCATGACTGGTTCTCCATGGTCCCTGCCCCGGGCAGTAGCTGTGTGGTGGGGCTCTGACAGTGGGCAGGGGCCTCCCCCAGGGCACCCTGTGCAACGGGTCTGAGCTGGAAGGAGGCAGAGTTCTGGAGGGGGAGGCTGAGGACACGTGGGGGAAGAGCTGAGCAGACAGCGGGCCAGGCCACGGTGACCCTGTCTCACTTACACGTCGAAGCAGTGAGCTGCTGAAAGCAGCCATTTGTCAGCAATGAGGACGGCCCCACACTTGTGCTCCTTCCGCCGCAGCCAGAGGCTGACCTGCCAGGGCCACTCGCCCCGGGCTGCTCCGCTGCCACCCACTATCTTGCTGAAGGCCACGGCAGGGGTCAGGCCGCAATCTGAGACAGAGGGAGAAGGCAGCTGCTGGTTAAGCAGACATGAGTGTCTCAGCTCCCTCCCTGCCCCACAACAGGCAGGTTCCTGGGAGAGGCAGTACGTCAGCTGGGCCCATGGAGCTGCCCTAGGGTGTTGGTGGGGAGGCCAGGGGAACTGGGGGAAGGAAGCAACAGGATAGGAGGGGGAAGAGGGGCAGGCCATGGGTGCCCACTTCCAGTCACAGATTTGTACATTTTGGGTGGGGCTGGGCCTGCAGCTCCCCTCAGGAGCAGAGTGACTCAGAGGAATGGGATGGAAGCCTGGGGGCCCCAAGACTCTGGTTGGGTGGCAGGGGCAGGAGCAGCGTGGGGCCATGTGGTAGAACTGGGAGGGAAGAGCTTGGTAGGGCTTGGGGGGTGGGAGAGTGGAGCATGCAGGGCTGGGCAGAGGGGAACCAGATGGGGCTTGGTTTGGGGGCAAGACAGTAGGGAGGGCCAGGCAGGGGGGAGGGCCGGGCTGGGCAGTGGGGAGGACTTGGCAGGAAGGCCAGGAGGGGCCTGACAGTGGGAAGGCCTGGCAAGAGGGCCGGGCACTGGGGCGGGCAGGAAGGTCAGGCGAGACCGGGCAGTGGGGACAGCCAGGCAAGAGGGCCAGGTGGGGCTGGGCAGTAGGGAGGACCAGGCAGGAAGGCCAGTCAGGGCCGGGCAGCGGGGAGGGCCGGGCAGGAAGGCTGGGCTGGGCAGTGCAGAGGACCATGCAGGAAGGCCGGGCAGTGGGCAGGACCTTGGCAGGGGGGACCAGGTGGGGCTGGGCACTGGGGACCGGGCAGGAAGGCCAGGCGGGGCCGGGCAGTGGGGACAGCCAAGCAGGAAGGCTGGGCTGGGCAGTGGGGACAGCCAGGCAAGAGGGCCAGGTGGGGCTGGGCAGTAGGGAGGACTGGTCAGGAATGTCGGGAGGGGCTGGACAGTGGGGTGGGCCAGGCAGTGAGGACAGCCAGGCAGGAAGGCCAGGCGGGGCCAGGCAGGCGGGACTGGGCAGGAAGGCCGGGCGGGGCCAGGACGGGCAGCACTCACTGCAGTTGCGCTCATCAGAGCCGTTGCTGCAGTCAGTGACGCCGTCGCACTCCGGGTTCGCCTTCCCAATGCAGATCTTGCTGGAGCACTTGAAGGTGAAGCTGGTACAGGGCACCACTGGAAGGCGACAACCCACAGCCCACTCAGCATGTGGCCTGCGGTGCCAGGCCTGCGACGGAATGTGCTTGCTAAGGGGCAGGGGTGCTTGCCCCCCCCAACACACATTGGTGCAATGGAGGTGCCCCCCCACTGGTGCCTGCCATACAGTTTGGGTGCCTCCCCCCTCCTCTGGTGACTGCTGTGTGGTGGGGGCTCTCCCTCCCCCTTCACAGGCACCCCAAGCCTGGCCCTCGTCTGTTACCTGGGAGCTGGCTGGGCCTGGCAGCCCCTGTGGTCTTTGGAGCAGCAGTGGTGGTTTTCCTGGGGGTAGCAGCTGGCTTGGTGGCAATTTGGCTGCCTGGGCTGGTGGCTACCTCGTTGCTGCTGGGCTGGGCTGGGGAGCTGCTTGTGGTGGAGGTCCTGGCAGTTGCTGTGCTGGGCGAGGTGCCTGCTCCAGAGCTGAGGTTGGGCTTGGATGAGATGGCATCTAGGATCCAGTCCTTGAGTTTGGTTATTCTAGAGTACACCCCCGGCCTCTTAGCCTGAGCACAGCCAATCCCCCAGCTTACAACACCGGCCAGGTAGAACAGGCCTGGGGTCTCCTCACAGGCCAGCGGGCCGCCCGAGTCCCCCTGGGGAGAAGCCAGGCAGTGACAGCTCAGTATACTCTTCCCAGAGCCCCTGAGCAAACTCCTCCAACAGAGGAACCGCCAGGTGCTACAGAGAAATGGACAAGAAACTGCATTGCACACTCGTAGAATATCCTGCTTGTAGGAGGAATTTCACCCAGCCTCTCAAGGTCAGCTCCTGCCCTGAAGCACCGATACCCTCTCACCCCATCTAGTGTGACTCTGCACACTTCCTTTAGCTAATTCAATGGCCAGCTGTGTTTAGACTCTGAACCTCTGGGCCTCACTGATATCCTGTGGCATTGAGTTCCACAGGGTAACTATGTAAAACAGTATTTCCTGTTTTGAGTTTTCAGTGCACTGCCCTTCTCTTGTAGAGAACAGCCCCTTGTTCTCTGGTCAGGAGGGTTTGGGGTCAACAAGTGCAGCTCACTGACCTGCCTTATGGCACTCAGCATTTCGCTCTAGGAAGCAGCCACAGTCTCTCTAGACAACCCTATGGCCAGCCATTAGGGGCAGGGGCCACATTTTGTCCCTGGGGTCATGAATATTCCTGCGGTGTAGCAGAATTGTGGTTTAGAAGGTCACTCACTAAACTGCATGGGGCTTCATTTACCTTCCCTAAGACAGCGAAGAGCCTAGCTGCCCCAGCCGATCCTGGCAGATGGACTGTCCTTCTCATCTGTCCATGTCAGCAGTGGGCAAACGTTTTGACCCAAGGGCCACATCTGGGTATGGAAATTGTATGGTGGGCCATGAATGCTCACATAATTGGGGGTTGGAGTGCGGGAGGGGGTGAGGGCTTCGGCTGGGGGGTGTGGGTTGGGGGTGCAGGAGGGTGCTCCGGGCAGGAAGTGAAGGGTTTGGAGGGGGGAGGGGAATCAGGGCTGGGGCAGGGGGTGGGGGTGCAGGCCCCGGGCAGCGTTTACCTCAAGCAGCTCCCGGAAGCATTGGCATATCCCCCCCTCTGGCTCCTAAGCAGAGGCGCAGCCAGGAGGCTCTGCATGCTGCCCTGTCCACAGGCACCGCCCCTGCAGCTCCCATTGGCCGTGGTTGCCAGACAATGGGAGCTGCGGGGTCAGTGTGCGGAGCCCCCTGGCTGATACTATGCATAGGAGGTGGAGGGGGAACATGCTGCTGCTTCCAGGAGCCATGCGGTGTCCCGGCATGCATGGAGCGGGGCAAGCCCCCAATCCCACCCCGGCTGGAGCTTGAGGGCCAGATGAAAACGTCTGCTGGGCCGTCGTTTGCCCACCCCTGGTCCATATAGATCTTGCTTATGGCAGCACATGGACAAAACCTCTGGAAGAAGCAGTCGCTGCCCAGTCTGTCCCCGCCTTCCCCCAAGGCAGATGCTGAGCCCATGAGCTCCCGGCAGCTCTCTGGGTCTTTCCAGGGTAGCCTGGTGAGAGTCCAGAACCCCAAGGTTCTTACCTGGCACGAGTCAACCCTCCCCTCCAGGAAGCCTGCACAGATCATCCGGTCCGTGAGGGAGAAGTTGTAGAGAACATTGCAGGTCTTCTGGTCAATGATGCCGACAGATGCTTTCTGCAGGCTCTCGGGCTTCGTGACTGCATGAAAAGAAAGGGACTAGCGAGCCTGGGGATGCGAGGAGAAGGGGAGCTGATGCCCACGTGCTCAGGGCAGTCAAGTCCAGATGGCAGCCCAGATTCCAGGCCACGCTCCACCCTGAGTACAGCACAGGCCACTCCGATGCTGTTGGGACTTGCTGCACTCTGTAAGCTACAGCTGGGCAGCCCTTGGGCTCCTGTTCTCTGCCAGGCTGGAGCCAGGCACTGCTGCTCTCCGCGGCTGTGTAAGCGGGACCTGACCGAGCTCCCCCTGACGTCCAGTGATGGGCGGGGGGACAAGCCGGCGGCAGCAGGCCGGGTTCGCATAGACGGCAGCAGGCGGCTGCTTTGCCACAGGGATCGGTTTGGGGTCACAAACCCTCATGTATTGAAAGCTGCTCTCCCGAGGGACCAGGAAAGGGCATCAGAGCGGTGCTCGGTCCGGGCCTCAACTGAGCTCACCTGCCAAGACCCAGCGAAGAGGACAGGGGGTGGGGCCAGATGTTCTTCCCTCCCTGGGCCCCGCCCCTCTCTGGGCTTTAAGGATGGAGCTGAGTCTGCGTGCTGGTCAGGGATTGCTGGGGCTGAGCTCCCTGACCCTTCCAGCGGGAGTGGGGCCAGCGCTGCAGCAAAGGCCCAGGGAGAGGCTGCGGCAGAGTGGCTCCCTGCTACCCAGCGAGGGCCTGGAGAGCTGGACTCAAGATGTGGCATCACAGGTGGCCAGCAGCAGCAGGGGAGGCATTTCTTGACATCCCCCCTGCCAGGGGTGGGGCTGACCCCTGGGAATGCACCTTTGAGGTCTGCTCTTTGCTGACTGAAGGCAGCCAACTGGGAGGGTGCCGTGCGGGGACAGGGGAGTGGCATGTTCGAGGGACATTGGGTTGGACTTTCATACCGCAAGGCAAAGGACACTGAGTAGGTGTTTGCTTATGGTCAGGTGCTTTTGAACATGGTGTTTTCCCAGCTGAATGCTGGGTTCCCTTGGGGGGCGATGGAGTCTGCCTGAAGGGGGGGGGGCATGAGGCCTTGCCCCCTCCATGGCCACACTCTTACCCCGTCTTCCCCCAAAGCCCCACCCCGTGGCCAAGCCAGAGCCAGGCCAGGGAGCTGGGTCCCTCCATCTTCCCAGGATGGGGGGGCCTGAGAGGAGCCCACGGCCTGTGTCCCTGCCCCTGAGCCCCCCGCCTAGGGCAAGTGGAGGGGCTGCAGTTCCCCACAGCTGCCCGTGTGACTCTTACCCTGGCCTGGCTCCAGCCTGGCTGTGGGACGGGGCCTCCATGGGAAGAGGAGGGGCAGGCGGTGGCCAGGACCGGGTGAAAAGTGGACGGGCCAGCCCCTTTGCCCCCCTGTCCTGGCGCCCCTGGTTCCCTTTCTCTTTTAGTGTACGTTTTATGCACAGACTCAGTGCTGGGGGGAGGGGGAGGAAGTCTTGCCTCTCAGAGGGTGGTGGTTGGTTTTCCCAGGTTGCTGGGTGGGGGTCGGAGCTGGGTCTATTTTGTCTGTTTAAAAGGATCCCCTAGATACTGAACTTGGCCCTTGCTGCTGCTGCCACCGCTGCTTGGCAGAAGGTTCCGGATGTTTAACTTTGTCTAGTGCCCAGGATCTTGGAAGCTTCCTGGTGGTCTCTGTCCCCTGCCTAGCAGGGCAATCGGCTCCCTTTGCTAGTGCATGTGCCTAACCCCAGTTCCTGTCCCATCCCTAGTGTCTATCCCCCTGTCCAGTGATATCAGGTCCAGTCTTAGCTGTGAGCTTGAGCTCTCTGGGGCAGGGACCCCGTCAGTGTCTCTGGGTAGCCCCTGACGTTCTCTTGGGCAGTTACAATGTTCACCACACTCTGCCCCGGGCTCTGCCCCTTGTCTCGCTTCCTTGGCCCTGATTCTCTCCCTGGGGTCCCGGAGCTCTTGTTGATTTCTGGCTCTGGCTGCTGGACACCCTACTTCAGCCTCCTTCCTGTTCAGCTTGGGTGACTGCAGCCGTTTGCTACTCCATCTCTCCCTAGCTCACAGTAAATCAATGGATAAATCACATTACTCACTGTTGCCTTCTCTGACGTTTCCCCATCCAGAAATCATGCACTTTTTGCCAACAGGAAACTTCTGCACAGCTAACGGGAGGCACACGGGTTGGATGTACTTGTTGAAATGAAGGGGGCTGGCCAGTTCTAGCACAGCCACGTCGAAGTCCAGGATGATGGGGTTGTAGGAGGGATGCGGCATCACTTTCTTTATACTGACTTTCACCGCATTGCCATCTGCGCCAGTTAAGGATGTGGTGCCCAGGTAGGCTTTCAGATATTCCAGCTTTGTCCTGCAAGTGCACAGTGCCGCCCACCCCCGGACACACACTGTGAGTTCTGAACAGCTAACGCTGAAGCATCGTATGAGGGTCAATAGGTTTCAGGGCCTGCAATGTGCCGTTGTGCATGGACAGAGCCTTGCTGGTTAATGTGCTCTTGTGAAAGGAGGCTCTTGCTCTTAGGTGACTTGGCTAGAGAGCAGCATAACTATCACCATTGACAACAGCAATTCCATTACAAGGCTAATGCTTATCCGGCCAGACGGGCTTCCTGCCCTGACAGCCGGGGCCTGGGGGCACGCTGAGGCTCAGCAGTCGCCTTTCAGAACTGACCCTCTACCAAGGACTTGCTCTAGTGGAGGGGAAAACTGGAGCCAACTGGTTACGAGCCCTACAAGTCCTTTTCTAAAGCAGCTAGTGGGGCTGCTCTCACCACACCTCAGATGCAGGCACAGAGGAAGGGCTAGCCTGGGTCGGGCCCGAAGACTGGCCAGCCCAGTGTCCCGTGTCTGACTGGCCAGCACCAGGTGCTTCAGAGGAAGGTGCAAGAAACCCACAGTGGCAGACATAGGGTCATCTGCCCCCCATGAGGGTCCCAGCCTAAACCCTGACAGACTGGCTTAAACCCTGAAGCACAGGGTTTCATTTCTCTCCAGTATTCTTGTTGTTTGCATCGACTATTGTAACTCTGCCTATTCTTGCTGTCCATGATATAAAAGTCCAGTCCCTCTTTAAACCTTACTCTGTTCTAGACCTCAATGACATCCCGTGGCACTAATTATGTGTCGGAAGGGGTAAAAGCATTTCCCTTCATCGGGTTTAATTTGTACTTCTCAGTTGCAAGGAGACTACTCTTGTCCTTGTGCTGAGACACAGGGAGAACAGATGCTCCTGACCTGTTTCTACACCATTCATTATTGTTAGAGACTCTTATTTCCCTTCTTCTAGTCTCCTCTCGGGCAAACAGTCTCAGTCTCTTCAGCCTCTGATCCTAGGAGAGTTTTTCCAGAGCCTGAATCAGTGTTGTTGCCATTGGCTAAATCCTTTCTAATTCTGTACTGTCCTTTTTGAGATGGGGTGACTGCAGCAGAGTTTCCAGATGGGGCTCTCGCATTGATTTTTATAGTCACATTATAATCAGTTTTGTATTATCTTCCATCTCATTCCTTATGCATTCTAACATTGTGTTGCCCTTTCCTCTAGCTTGGTTCAAGCCCTCTGAAGTTCCGCACACCCTCTCTGGTCCTGACTCACATCAATAACTTTGTGTCATCTGCACATTTTAATTCCTCACTGCTCAGCCCCCTTCCTGCATCATTAGTAGATGTATTGAAACCCTGGGACCTAATACGGGACCTCGAAGCACCCGCTATTCACCTTCTGCTCTGGTGAACATGGGTGATGGGTTCCTGCTCCATGACAATACTTTGCCTCTCACTTCATGACCACTCGGTAACAAAAGCTCTCAGCAGCCCCCGATGATGCAGTGTGGCTGGGGCTGGGGAAACGCACAACAACACAACTCACAGAGCTTTCAAGAGGGGATGGGCTCTTACTGATTGAAGCAGTGAGCTGCCGACAGCAACCAGCGCTCGCCAATGATGGTGGCCCCGCAGAAGTGCCTCGACCCCTCCTTCAGGCTGACCTGCCAGGGGATTTCTCCTTGGGAAGCCTCGAGCCCTCCCACGATCTTGCTGGGCTTTGAAAGCCCAGGTCGCCCACCGCACTCTAAAGAGAAGCCAAAGCACAGCCCGTCAGTGCTCCTGCTGCCTCTGGGGATGGGCGAGGAGGGAGCCCTGAGCCCTGCTGGCTGGTGATGGCTCTGGGCCATCAGGGACATTTCTCCAAGTGCTTCCTGCCAACAGGTGCCCACTCCCTCAGGAGGTGCCCAGATCTAGCCACCCATGGTCATCTCCAGGGCTTCCGCCTGCTTTCACCAGGACCCTCAAGCCCCTCCGTTCTCAGCAGCACTATGCTGGGATGGGGCTCAGAGTCACTAGGGCCTGCACTCCAGTGACCCCTCATCCCCATGAGCCTCCACCAAAGGCCCAAAACTGGAGGAACGCCCCAAATCTACCTCCTCCCTCAGGAGGGGTGGCCGAGAACCAGGTGCCATGAGCTGACAAACACAGGCTGGTTTCTGGAGCTTGCCCTGCTCCCTGGCCTGTGTGGGGTTACTTTGAACTGCCAGGAGATCTGTGAGTGGCAAAGGACAGCGAGGGCCTTGGGAGCAAGCACAGCCGCACACAATTCTGCTACCTCAGCCACTGTGCTCGGCATGGAGAGAATTCCTGGTGTTTCCCCGGTGCCAAGATCCCAACACACCTGCAGCTTCAAGCTGTGAAGCGCCTGATCTCCAGAGCGCAAAGTGTGCACAAAACTGCATGTGCAGCTGAGATGCTGGGGAAGGCCACTGTCGGGCTCAGGAGATCAGGGCACTTCCCAGCAGAGGCTGCGCTTTGTGCTTGAGGCTCATGTGGGCCGTGCTGGACACAATAGAAAAGCCTGTTTCAATTCAGTGGAAAGGCAGAGCCCTGAACGTCAGGCCTGGGAAGCTCATTGTAACTAGACCTTGCAGCCGGGAGGCAGTAGCTGGCTTGCTGGCAGCGGGTGCTGATAAGGTGGTGGACACGGGTCTGTGTTTGCTCATGGTGCTGCGGCTGATCCCCTCCAGGGTGGCAGCATCGCCCTTTGTGCTGGAAAGTGTCGTTGGGACGGTGAGGGCTGCGGGTGTGGGGAAGGTGGAGATAGCATCAAGGATCCAGTCTCGAAGTTGGGTCACTCGGGCATAGACCCCAGGCCGCTTGGCTTCAGCACAGCCAATTCCCCAGCTCACGATACCAGCCAGGAAAAACTTGCCAGATGGCTCTTCACAAACCAGGGGGCCACCAGAGTCACCCTGCAAGAGACAAAAAACAAGCGCCACCAGAGTCAGAGGCCAGCTCCAGACTGGGCACCATGCACTCCGCCTCCCTACGCTTCGCTCTGGGTCCTAACCTGGTGGGCAGCATTGCTGTGTCCCACCCCACAGCTGGCTGCAGTTCAGGGGTGGGTGAAGGATCCCAAATCTGTAATGTCTTTTGGGATCTGCCTGGATGAAACACACTAAGTGAATGTAACTAGTGGAGACACTTAGCTGCGAAGTCGCTTCTCAGGTGGCCAGCCTTAAATCTGAGCCCTTGCTGCACGTCAAGGCGGAAATCACCTTTCCAGTGACCTAGGCCCACAGCCTCCAGCTCTTAATAGTCTCCTTATTAATGAGACTGACCATCAAGCCTTAGGTCAACCTTCATTTTCCTCACTGGGTCCAGTGCGCCTCTTGGGCTCCCAGCTGATACTCCTCTGGGCTGTACACACAGCACGCGTCTGAGGCTTTCCTGATCACCGCGTGCTGGACGCTTCATCTGTTTGCACGAAGGTTTCAGAGTTGATCTTTGACTTTGTTCTCATAAAGGCAGATGCATCTGGAGCCGTCAAACTACTAAGTAACACCAATTACATTCCAACCTCAAGCCCTCTAGGCTCTGACACTGCACCCATCCCCATGGTATCTGAGAGCCTCTCAAAGATATCCAGTGCTGCAAAGATCTAGCTTCCTCTAGGCCAGTGCTCCTCAAACTATCTGAGGTGGCGGACGGGCAATTTTTTTCCCCAATGTGCCAGGGCCCGGTACCATATTTGTGCCATTATACTATTCTTTCCTGGAAACTCGCCGCGCCTGATGCCAGCACTGCTTCCAGGAGAAGCAGAGCAAAAGCCCCTGAAGAGTGGCTTTGGTTTGATTTGCACCATCTCGGCACCATGGAGATTTAGAATTGGCAGGACTTTCCCAGGTTGAGTCTTTGCAGTTAGTAGCTCCTTGCCCTGACGTACGGGCTTCCATCCAAAGGCCTCTGAACCATTCACTAACAGGAATGAATTAACCCTGGCAACCGGCCCCTCCCCCAGCAAGGCAGCTCAGTCCCGAGATTCCGGTTTCACACATGGGGAAACAGGCACAGAGACGTTAGCTGGTTTGCTCAAGGACTTGTAGCAAAAATCAGGCGCAGAGCCCGGAGCAAAATGCAGGTGTCCTGACACCATGTGCCCTGCTCCAACCACTGGCTGATAAATCCCTGCCTTAATTTGGTTTTCAAGAGGCAAGTTCTGCCACGGCCCATCCTGTGCAGCTGCAGACAGGGCTGGATTACACCGTCGCTGGGCCCTAGGCAGACACTGAGCCCCACCTTCTCTGAGGAATAACAACCGGCTGATTGAAACAGTCCTTTGCACTTGCTCCAACATACCCAGGGGCTGCTCAAGACAACCTACCACCTTCGGTAAAACTCCTCTCGGTCGTGCCCTGGTGCCCCCAGAACAGAGGTTCTCCGTCACTGGGGTGCGCCCCCCCTGCGGGGGACAGGGGACTTTCTGAGGGGCACAGTGAGCCGCCTGATGGCATGGTGCTTTGGTGGAAGGTGGGGGGCTAGCACTCAGCTCTGGCCTGGCCACCCCCGTGTGGACTGAGGGCTGCTGAGCCACATTTGCGAGTGGCATTGCAGCCTTTGAGGCTGTGCCCAGGAACGTGGGCCTAGTTTGCCCGTGTGTTCAGCCAGTCCTTGCAAAGGAGGTGCCGGTGGCTGCTCAGAGCTCCCCGCCGGGCCGGACAGATGCAGCCGGCTAGTGTGACAAGTGCCAGAGCCCCCCTCCAGGGGGCTGTAATGGGGCTGTGAGTGTGACTGGAAGGGAACAAGGCCCTGCCCTGGCAGCACCTCTGGGAGTGGACGCCCACCACACCGCTGCCCGGTGCTGAGAGGCCTCCTCACCTGGCAGGAGTCGACCTTCCCCTCCAGGTAGCCGGCGCACATCATCCGGTCGGTGAGGGTGTGGCTGTACAGGCTGGCGCACAGGCCCTGCTCCAGCAGCTCCACTGTCGCCTTCTGCAAGGTCTCTGGTTTCACCACTCGTGGGAAGAGACAAGGCAATAGACTCGATCTGCCCGTTGGGCCCACGGGCCCCCCCTCCCTGCGGAGTCAGCCCCACGCCGAGCGAGCGGATTGGGAGCTGCCAGCAGAGCAGCCAAACACCACAACCCCCTGGTTGGGCAGATCCCGCCTGTGCGTCTGCACAATAAACCCCCCCTGCCCTGCTTGGGTGTGCCCGCCCCCTGCCCTTCACAGGGTCTCCCCCGGCTCTTCTCAGGGTGTGCCCGCCCCCTGCCCTTCACAGGGTGCCCCTTGCCCTTCACAGGGTCTCCCCCAGCTCTTCTCAGGGTGTGCCCGCCCCCTGCCCTTCACAGGGTCTCCCCCGGCTCTTCTCAGGGTGTGCCCGCCCCCTGCCCTTCACAGGGTCTCCCCCGGCTCTTCTCAGGGTGTGCCCGCCCCCTGCCCTTCACAGGGTGCCCCTTGCCCTTCACAGGGTCTCCCCCAGCTCTTCTCAGGGTGTGCCCGCCCCCTGCCCTTCACAGGGTCTCCCCCGGCTCTTCTCAGGGTGTGCCCGCCCCCTGCCCTTCACAGGGTCTCCCCCGGCTCTTCTCAGGGTGTGCCCCCCTCCCCTGCCCTTCTCAGGGTGCCCCCTGCCCTTCACAGGGTCTCCCCCAGCTCTTCACAGGGTGTGCCCCCCTCCCCTGCCCTTCTCAGGGTGCCCCCTGCCCTTCACAGGGTCTCCCCAGCTCTTCTCAGGGTGTGCCCCCCTCCCCTGCCCTTCTCAGGGTGCCCCCTGCCCTTCACAGGGTCTCCCCCAGCTCTTCTCAGGGTGTGCCCCCCTCCCCTGCCCTTCTCAGGGTGCCCCCTGCCCTTCACAGGGTCTCCCCCAGCTCTTCTCAGGGTGTGCCCCCCTCCCCTGCCCTTCTCAGGGTGCCCCCTGCCCTTCACAGGATCTCCCCCAGCTCTTCTCAGGGTGTGCCCCCCTCCCCTGCCCTTCTCAGGGTGCCCCCTGCCCTTCACAGGGTCTTGCCCAGCTCTTCTCAGGGTGTGCCCCCCTTCCCTGCCCTTCTCAGGGTGCCCCCTGCCCTTCACAGGGTCTCCCCCAGCTCTTCTCAGGGTGTGCCCCCCTCCCCTGCCCTTCTCAGGGTGCCCCCTGCCCTTCACAGGATCTCCCCCAGCTCTTCTCAGGGTGTGCCCCCCTCCCCTGCCCCTCTCAGGGTGCCCCCCACCCTTCACAGGGTCTCCCCCAGCTCTTCTCAGGGTGTGCCCCCTCCCCTGCCCTTCTCAGGGTGCCCCCTGCCCTTCACAGGGTCTCCCCCAGCTCTTCTCAGGGTGTGCCCCCTCCCCTGCCCCTCTCAGGGTGCCCCCTGCCCTTCACAGGGTCTCCCCCAGCTCTTCTCAGGGTGTGCCCGCCCCCTGCCCTTCACAGGGTCTCCCCCGGCTCTTCTCAGGGTGTGCCCGCCCCCTGCCCTTCACAGGGTCTCCCCCGGCTCTTCTCAGGGTGTGCCCGCCCCCTGCCCTTCACAGGGTGCCCCTTGCCCTTCACAGGGTCTCCCCCAGCTCTTCTCAGGGTGTGCCCGCCCCCTGCCCTTCACAGGGTCTCCCCCGGCTCTTCTCAGGGTGTGCCCGCCCCCTGCCCTTCACAGGGTCTCCCCCGGCTCTTCTCAGGGTGTGCCCCCCTCCCCTGCCCTTCTCAGGGTGCCCCCTGCCCTTCACAGGGTCTCCCCCAGCTCTTCACAGGGTGTGCCCCCCTCCCCTGCCCTTCTCAGGGTGCCCCCTGCCCTTCACAGGGTCTCCCCAGCTCTTCTCAGGGTGTGCCCCCCTCCCCTGCCCTTCTCAGGGTGCCCCCTGCCCTTCACAGGGTCTCCCCCAGCTCTTCTCAGGGTGTGCCCCCCTCCCCTGCCCTTCTCAGGGTGCCCCCTGCCCTTCACAGGGTCTCCCCCAGCTCTTCTCAGGGTGTGCCCCCCTCCCCTGCCCTTCTCAGGGTGCCCCCTGCCCTTCACAGGATCTCCCCCAGCTCTTCTCAGGGTGTGCCCCCCTCCCCTGCCCTTCTCAGGGTGCCCCCTGCCCTTCACAGGGTCTTGCCCAGCTCTTCTCAGGGTGTGCCCCCCTTCCCTGCCCTTCTCAGGGTGCCCCCTGCCCTTCACAGGGTCTCCCCCAGCTCTTCTCAGGGTGTGCCCCCCTCCCCTGCCCTTCTCAGGGTGCCCCCTGCCCTTCACAGGATCTCCCCCAGCTCTTCTCAGGGTGTGCCCCCCTCCCCTGCCCCTCTCAGGGTGCCCCCCACCCTTCACAGGGTCTCCCCCAGCTCTTCTCAGGGTGTGCCCCCTCCCCTGCCCTTCTCAGGGTGCCCCCTGCCCTTCACAGGGTCTCCCCCAGCTCTTCTCAGGGTGTGCCCCCTCCCCTGCCCCTCTCAGGGTGCCCCCTGCCCTTCACAGGGTCTCCCCCAGCTCTTCTCAGGGTGTGCCCCCCTCCCCTGCCCTTCTCAGGGTGCCCCCTGCCCTTCACAGGGTCTCCCCCAGCTCTTCTCAGGGTGTGCCCCCCTCCCCTGCCCTTCTCAGGGTCTCCCCCACCTCTTCTCATGGTGTGCCTCTCCTTCCCTCCCCCGCCCTTTTCAGGGTCTCCCCCAGCTCTTCTCAGGGTGTGCCCCTCCCTCCCTCCCCCGCCCTTCTCAGGGTGTGCCCCTCCCTCCCTCCCCCGCCCTTCTCAGGGTGTGCCCCTCCCTCCCCCCCTCCCCCGCCCTTCTCAGGGTGTGCACCCAGGGTTTCCAGGCAGCCGGTTTTTGTCTGGAACACCCAGTCGAAAAGGGACCCTGGCGGCTCCGGTCGGCACTGCTGACTGGGCCGTTAAAATCCGTCGGCGGCGCAGCAGGGGTCTGGGGCTAAGGCAGGCTCCCTGGCTACCCTAGCTCTGCACGGCTCCCGGAAGCGGCTGCCAGGTCCCTGTGGCCCCATGGTGCATGGGTGGCCAGGATGGCTCCGCGCGCTGCCCCGCCCCTAGTGCTGGCTCTGCAGCTCCCATTGGCTGAGAACTGCGACCAATCGAAGCTGCAGGGCGGCGCCTGCTGGCCACGCATGGAGCCCATGTGCCTAGGGGCTGCAGGGACCTGACGGCCGATTCCTGGGAGCCACGGCAAGTGCCACCAAGACCCCGCCCCCTGAATCCCCTCCCGCACCCCAAGCCCCTGCCCCAGCCCAGAATCCCCTCCCGCACCCAACCGCCCTCCCAGAGCTCACCACCCCCAACACCCTGCCCTGAGCCCCCTCCTGTACCCCAAACCCCTCATCCCTGGCCCCACCCCCAGCTGGAGCCCTCACCCTCCCGCACCTCCTCCTGCACTCTGAACCCCTCAGCCCCAGCCTGGAGCCCCCTCCTGCACCCCAAGCCCCTTAGTCCCAGCGCCCGCCCCCCCAGCCAGAGTCATCCTCACCCCCCCCACCCCAACCCTCTGCCCCAGCCCGGTGAAAGTGAGTGAGGGTGGGGGAGAGCGAGTGATGGAGGGAGGGGGGATGGAGCAAGCGGGGGCAGGGCCTCAGGGAAGGGGGTGTCTGTTTAGTGCAATTAGAAAGTTGGCAACCCTATGTGCACCCTCTCTCCCCTGGCCCTTCTCAGGAGTCCCCACCCTCTCCCCTCCCCTGCCGTTCTGGGTGCCCCACCCCAAGGAGGCGCTGCTTACAGAAGTCTTCCTTGAGATAGCCCCAGCCAGAGATGAGGCACTTCCTGCCGGCCGGGAAGCGGTGCCCAGGGCCGGGCAGGCAGGCAGGCTGGATATACTTGTTAAAGGGCACGGGGCTGTCGAGCTCCAGCACAGCCACGTCGAAGTCCGCGGTGTCGGTGTTGTAGGAGGGGTGTGGGATAATGCGGCCGACGCCGGCTTTCACAGTGCTGCTGTCTGAGCCGCTGAGGGAGATGCTTCCCATGTAGGCAGCCCAGACCGCTGGGTCCTGAAACCTGAAATGCAGAGACGTGTGTAAGCCCCTCCAGGCTGCCCCGCACAGCCGCTGTGTGTGCCAAAGGTGGGGTGTGGGGGCTGCTGGGCCTTGGCCTGAGTTGAGCCACATGCCCCGCCATGTCATAGAATCATAGAATCTCAGGGTTGGAAGGGACCTTAGGAGGTCATCTAGTCCAACCCCTTGCTCAAAGCAGGACCAATCCCCAATTTTTGCCCCAGATCCCCAAATGGCCCCCTCAAGGATTGAACTCACAACCCTGGGTTTAGCAGGCCAGTGCTCAAACCACTGAGCCATCCCTCCCAGTGCCCCGCCCTTGTGCCAGCTGACGTGCCAGGCTGGAGCCCTAGGGGCAGGGCCGGATTTACACCTAACGCCCCCCTAGGCACAGCATCTTCAGCGCCCCCCCGATTACAGCTGCTCTTCGCATTGCACAGTTTGCGAGTGGTGAGGCACCCCAGAACGCTGGCACCCCAGAAAGTGCCTACTGTGCCGAATAGGAAATCCGGCCCTGCCTGGCAGGATCCCAGCTGAGATGTGGCAAGAGGCTGAATATGGGGCTAGCGCAGTGGGTCTCAACCCGCAGGCTGCTTGCGGCCCGGTCCCATGAGACATCTTCAGGGCCGTACAGGTAGTGCAGATAGTGTGTAGGTGCAGCTTCCATGACACAGAGAGCCGTGTCTGCGCCCCACGATGGTAACCAGGGTGAGAAGCACTGGGCTAGAGGGCTCCCTGAGCTGGGCTCTGCCCATGGGAAGGGGGTCAGGGAAGGTGCCATGGCCGGGGCCGTACTCGTTGAAGCAGTGAGCCGCAGACACCAGCCACTTCTCAGTGAGGATAGTTGCACCACAGAAGTGTTCGTTGTTCTCCCTCAGGCTGACTTGCCATGGGAACTCCCCTCTGGAGGCCTCGGTGCCGCCCACGATTCTGTGGGCTGTCTGCATGGTGGGGCGGCTCCCACAGTCTGAAAGGCAGAAGAGACCTTGTGTGAGCTCTGCAAACTCCCTCACTCCAGCCACAGAGGCCCCTGGGTGCTGCAAACCTGCCCCAGCAGCCTTCGTTGGGGGTGGGGATGGATTCATCTCAGCCGCGCATACACCCATGGCCCTGAGAGCGAGGCCACTGCCTGGAATGCCACATATGGAGCCGATTTTAAATGACTCTTGGAGTAGATCTAGGAGGCTGCGGGACTGGTGAGGACCCCGTAGTGAGGCCATGCGAACACCCACAGAGTGAGAACCCACGCAGCGGGACGGATTCTCTGGTGTCTGGTTTTCGCCTGGAAAAGGGGACTTGGCAGGAGCTGGGCGAGGTGCCAGGTCATCAAGCCAGGCCAGACCGGGGCTGCCTCCTACCTGCATCTCATGGGCAGGCAGACTCGGCCTCAGGCTGCAGCTCCGGAGCAGAGGGTGGGGGAGGGAGGTGGAGAGGATTCAGGTCCAAGGAATGGGGTGTGGGGAGAGCAGCAAGTGAAGCGGGAGGGGGCAGAGAGGCAAATGGGGGGCCTTAGGGAAAGGGGTGGAGCCTCGCGGGAAGCGGTGGGGCAGGGGAGTGTGGTTGTCAGCCGTTAGAAAGCTGGCAACACTGGCAAGGACCCGCGCTGTGCTACATATGATTCGTGAACAGTTCCCTCACCAGAAACCAGTGTTCATTACGGTCATCCAATCAGGGAATGGAATCATATCACATGATCTGTGTCCAGTAAAAACCGACCAACAAAGCTCGAATATCCCTCAGTGACCAGCTGGCAAATGAGCCTAGCCCAAGGTGCATTGGCAGGGAAGAACTTGGAATGAGTTTCAACTCCATTGCCTGAGAGTTCACAAGAAACACCATACTGGGTCAGACCAATGGAGCCCAGTAGCCTGTCTTCCAACAGCGGCCAGTTCCAGCTAGTTCAGAGGGAGGGACTGAACAGAACAGGGCGATTATCGAGTGATCCATCCTCTGCTGTCCAGTCCCAGTTTCTAGCAGTTGGAGGTTTAGGGGGACAGATCATGGGGATTTGTCCTTGACGATCTTCACTAATAGCCACCGATGAACCTACCCCCGTGACTTCATCTATTAAGCCAGTTATAGTTTTGGCCTTCACAACATCCCATGGAAATGAGTTCCACAAGTTGACCGTGCATTGTGGGACAAAGTGCTTTCTTTTGTTTGTTTGAAATTGCTGCCTATTAATTTCATTGGGTGATCCCTGGTTCTTGTGTTATGGGAAGGGGGTAAATAACACTTCCTTAGTCACTTTCATCACACGATTTGTGATTTTATAGACCTCTATCATATCCCCCCTCACCCCCGGTCATCTCTTTTCCAAGATGAACAATCTCAGTCTTTCTAATCTCTCCTCATATGGAAGCTGTTTCATCCCCCTAATCATTTTTGTTGCACTTCTCCCAATTTTAATATATTCTTTTTGAGATGGGGCAATCAGAACTGTGTGCAGTGTTCAAGGGATGAGTGTCCCATGGATTTATCTAGTGGCATTATGATATTTTCTGTTTTATTATCTATCCCTTTCCTAATGTTCCCTAACATTGTTCACTTTTTTGCCTGCTGCTGCACATTGAATGGATGTTTTCAGAGAACTATCCATGATGATTCTAAGAGCTCTTTCTAGAGTGGTAGCAGCTAATTTAGACACCATCATTTTGTATGTATAGTTGGGATTATATTTTCCAATATGCTTTACTTTGTACTTATCAACACTGCATTTCATCTATCATTTTGTCACCCAGTCACCTGGCTTACTGAGATCCCTTTGTAACTCTTTGCAGTCAGCTTTGGGCTTAAATATCTTGAGTTATTTTGTACTGTCTGCAAATTTTGCCACCTCACTATTCATCTCCTTTTCCAGATCATATATAAATATGTTGAGCAGCACAGGTCCCTGTACAGATTTTTGGGGGACCCCACTGTTTATCTCCCTCCATTGTGAAAACTGACCATTTATTCCTACCCTTTGTTTCCTGTCTTTTAATCAGTTACAGATCCAGGAGAGGACCTTACCTTTTATCCCATTACTGTTTACTTTGCTTAAGAGTCTTTGGTATGGGATCTTATCAAAGGCTGTTACACACATACAAAATGGGAAATGACTGCCTAGGAAGGAGTACTGCAGAAAGGGATCTGGGGGTCATAGTGGACCATAAGCTAAATATGAGTCAACAATATAACGCTGTTTCAAAAAAAAGCGAACATCATTCTGGGATGTATTGGCAGGAGTGTTGTAAGCAAGACACAAGAAGTAAGTAGGCCTCAGCTGGAGTATTGTGTCCAGTTCTGGGTATCACATTTCGGGAAAGATGTGGACAAATTGGAGAAAGTCCAGAGAAGAGCAACCAGAACAGGAAGGTGGTGGTTAACCTGGCCCTTCCACACTCAACAGTCTTCCAGAGCCCCGCACCAGAGAGGGGACTGAAGGTCCGCAGCCTCCCCGTGCAGGGCCCCATATCCAATTTATCCACATCCTTCTTGTAGTGTGGGGCCCAAAAGTGGACACAGTACTCCAGATGAGGCCTCACCAATGCCGAATAGAGGGGAATGATCACGTCCCTCGATCTGCTGGCAATGCCCCTACTTATACAGCCCAAAATGCCGTTAGCCTTCTTGACAGGAGGAACAATTAGTAAGTCCTCTTAATTAGACAGCAAGTCCATATCTGCCCAGGAATGCTGGCCAATTCCTGGACTTCCTTCCTTCCTTCCACTATCAGCCTCCCAAACACGTCCCACTGGGCAGGTGTGCCCCCAGACAGACAACTCCAGTGTGAGAAACCTACCGCAGCCAGCCTCATCAGAACCGTCGGCGCAGTCGGCTCGGCCATCACACTCAGGATTCTCTTTCCATACACACTGGCTGTTCTGACAAGCAAATACATTTCCAGGGCAACTGCCTGCAGGAACAGGAAGGTGGTGGTTAACCTGGCCTCTCCACACTCAACAGTCTTCCAGAGCCCCGCACCAGAGAGCAGACTGCAGGTCTGGAGCCTCCCTGTGCAGGGCCCCATCCCCTGGTGCAGGACTCAGTCTACCTTTGTTCTGCAGAGACAGAGGCTGGAGCTGGTGACAGAGGCCGGGCGCATCTCCAAATGGATGGTGAGAAAGTCCAGGACTGGACCCTCATGGAGAATGGAGAGAGTGTCTCTGCGCAAACTGGCTTCCCAGCCCTTCCCCCGTTCCTAATGGTAACTACATAAAACGTCCATCCCCCAGCCTCTTCCCCTGAATCCACAGGAGACATTGCACCAACACGAGCAGGTATGACCCCCACTGGGGCTGAAAGGAGCAGCTGTTACACCAGGGCTGCCCTTGGCCCATTGTCAGCCTGTTGCGATTGCAGGTGCATTTTGGTAGCCGAATCAGGGCTGGGTCTGTGCCAAGACCCTGGAGCCACCCCATCCTCTGGGAAAGTTCAGACTTCAGACCCGGATCAGGACTGGCACATCACAGCCAGATCCATCCCTGTAACAGGACCTGGGGCCTGCGCTCCCCTGGCTCAGGGACCAGAGGAAAGGAAAGGCACCGCTGTACTGTGTGTGGACATGAATTATGGATGGGCCAAACCACATTACAAACTCAGAACAAAGCTACAGCGTCAACAGTCTTCAGAACTCCAACCTCCAGAGCAGAAGGGAGCAGGGGGATGGCTCTGCGCTAGCCCTGACTGTGAGCATGGTTGGATCCTCCTGGGTGATCCAGCTGGCAGGGGCTAACACTGGGAGGGTTCTGCTCCTTGGGAGGATGCAGGCTTCTGGGTATGAGCAGGTCAGGCAAGGCACTGATCCAGGGAGAACTCATACCTGATTTCAATTCGATTCCATGCGGAGACGCCCCACTCGGCCCTGTAACACAATGGAGAGATGGGGAGGGTGAGAGGATGCAGTCATTCGAGGGTCACAGGTCCAGGTATCTTCCAGAGTGGGGCTGGCTACTGGCACAAGATGCGGGGATGTAATATTGAGATGCTCATCCTTTCAGCTCTCACACGTGTAGCAGCCACCATCCTGGCCACCTGGGCCCTCCAGCTCTGAATGCCTGAACCTCCACGGATTGAGCTAAAGAACCAGAATCTGCAGCTGTCAGCTGTAACAGACTTCTGCCCTCTGTGGATCAGACACGGGGGGCTCACAACACACATTGACCAGTGGGCCACCAGCTCACCAGGGCAGCGTTGAGGAACTCGGGCATCTTAGGGCGAGTCCAGTGACTCTTCATGGCTATTTCTCCAGTCAGTGACAGCCAAGAACTAACACCTCTCAGGCCTGAGCCTGGGGAGACGATAACTGGAGATGGCCTCACTGAGCACTCCAGCATGCCCAGTGCTTTCCTCTTCAGACACCCCCAGGCCTGTGTGGAAAGCAGCAGGGGAGCAGTGAAAATACTGAAATGAAACCTTCCCGGGAGGCTGGAGGTCACCTGCAGCCAACCCCCAGCTGGGAGACATTCTATTACACGGGGAAGGGCATACGTTTCGGCCACTAGGTGGTACTCTGTGTAACATCCTTTACTTAAACTCACAACAGCCATTGCTGACAATATATTAAAGTATCAAACAACTCTGGTGTATCTCTATATCATTGAAGCTCTGTAGCCAGTCCATATCTGGTACAGAAGCCTGACCTGCTAGTAGTAGCCCAGCAACCTGTCCTAGAATCATAGAATCATAGAATCATACAATCTCAGGGTTGGAAGAGACCTCAGGAGGTATCTAGTCCAACCCCCTGCTCAAAGCAGGACCAACCCCAACTAGATCATCCCAGCCAGGACTTTGTCAAGCCTGACCTTAAAAACCTCTAAGGAAGGAGATTCCACCACCTCCCTAGGTAACCCATTCCAGTGCTTCACCACCCTACTAGTGAAAATGTTTTTTCTAATACCCAACCTAAACCTCCCCCTCTGCAACTTGAGACCATTACTCCTTGTTCTGTTATCTTCTACCACTGAGAACAGTCTAGATCCATCCTCCTTGAAACCCCCCTTCAGGTAGCTGAAGGCTGCTATCAAATCCCCCCTCACCCCTCTCTTCTGCAGACTAAACAATCCCAGTTCCCTCAGCCTCTCCTCATAAGTCATGTGCTCCAGCCCCCTAATTATTTTCGTTACCCTCCGCTGGACTCTAATTTGTCCACATCCCTTCAGTAATGGGGGGGACCAAAACTGGACGCAGTATTCCAGGTATGGCCTCACCAGTGCTGAATAGAGGGGAATAATCACTTCCCTCAATCTGCTGGCAATGCTCCTACTAATACAGCCCAGTATGCCGTTGGGCTTCTTGGCAACGAGGGCACACTGTTGACTCATATCCATCTTCTTGTCCACTGTAATACCCAGGTCCTTTTCTGCAGAACTGCTGCCCAGCCAGTCGGTCCCCAGCCTGTAGTGGTGCATGGGATTCTTCCTTCCTAAGTGCACGACTCCGCAGTTGTCCTTGTTGAACCTCATCAGATTTCTTTTGGCCCAATCCTCCAATTTGTCTAGGTCACTCTGTAGTGCACTCAGGTTCAGGAAATACATGTCATGTTGTCATAGACTCATAGACTTTAAGGTCAGAAGGGACCATTATGATCATCTAGTCTGACCTCCTGCACAATGCAGGCCACAGAATCCCACCCACCCACTGCTGGAATAATCCTCTCACCTATGTCTCAGCTATTGAAGTCCTCAAATCATGGTTTAAAGACTTCAAGATGCAGAGAATCCTCCGGTAAGTGACTCGTTCCCCATGCTGCAGAGGAAGGCAAAAAACCTCCAGGGCCTCTGCCAATCTACCCTGTCAGAAGTAAACTAGTGCCAGAGGACAACAGAAACAAGGAGACAGCAACAAAAGTTGCAGAGGGAAGAAAAAAAACAGCAAAGTTTGCAGGATCTCATCAACATGTCACCCAGAGAACTTCAGATTTGAGACACTTTCAGAATGGAGAGACTGGAAGCAGTATTTTGCAAGATTTCTCATTGCTACTAAACTCCACAGGAAACTGGTGTTATTCTGGTATCTTCTTTAATTTATACTATGGGCATGGGTGGTGAGTTCCATAGGCCCATGGTGCCCAGGCACCATGGGCCCAACTCCAGCACTGTTTGAGGTTGGGTCTCTCCCTTGGCCCTGCCTTCTGTGTCCGTCCGTCCCCCGTGTGTCCCCCGGGCCATTTAAAACAGCCCAGGGCCCCCACTCACCACTTGCAGCGCAGCTCACCACCTGCCCCTCCCTGCGGCCCCTGGGTGGGGTGGGTCTGTGTCCTGCTCCAAGCATCCCTACAGCCAATGGGAAGCTGTGGGGGCAGTGCCTGGGGGTAGCAGCGCGTGGAAACCCCAGGCCTGCCCTGCCTAAGAGCCACAGGTAAGCACCACACTCCCCCCCCCCTCTCAGAGCTGCACCCCCACCCCTTTCCCACACACCCCCTCCGGCCCCCAAACTCCCTTACAGAGCCTGCACCTCCATCCCCAGCCCAGAGCCTGCACCCAAACTCTGTCCCAGAGCGGGCACCCCTCACCCCCTCCTGCATCCCCACCCCCTGCCCTAGCCCAGAACCTGCACCCAGCACCCAAACTCTGTCCCACAGTCTGCACGCCCCCCTTCCCACGCACTCTCTCCTGAACCCAAACTCCCTCCCAGAGCGGGCACCCCTCACCCCCTCCTGCATCCCCACCCCTTGCCCCCGCCCAGAGCCTACACTCAAACTCCATCCCTGAGCCTGCACCCCTCACCCCCTCCTGCACCCCCACCCCCTACAGCCAGCCTGCCCCCAGCACCCAAACTCCATCCCAGAGCCTGCACCCCAGACCTCCTTCCCCGCACCCAAACTCCCTCCCAGAGCCTTAGGCAGGTGGGAGGGGGGGTGAGTTTGGGAGGGTGGAGTTTGGGGGAGGGGCAGGCTCTGGGCATTCTGGGCACCACCAAAATTTCTACAAACCTGCCACCCCTGACTATGGGGAAGCAGGCAGAATGTATGTTTACATCTTTTACCTTTACTGAAGACAGTCACAAAGATAACTGTGAAAGGATTCTGGCTTTGTTGCAGATGCATAAAGTATGTCTGATGCATACTTTAGACCTCAGAGATAAGTGGTTTCTGAAAGAGCATGTTTTCACCAGAGAAATCAAGAACCAGGGGGAAATGTTGAGTGTTTTATAAGAACTCTGCACGCATTGGCTGAAAACTGTGATTTTGGGATTGCACAACATGAAAATATCAGAGACAGGCTGTTTATTGGGTTAACAGACAAAAGCATCTCACAGCAACTATAATTAAAGACAGACTTAAATCTGCCCACAGCTATACAGAAAACAAAGCTTTCTGAACTATTCAAACAGTAGACCAAAAGGCAGGAGCAACTTGAAAACCCTGAAACTAACTTAGAAGTTCAAGTTCTAAACAAACACATCAGAGTGCTAAAAGTCATTACTATAAAAGCCCTGAGGCTAAGAGGGAGTTCCTGGTTAATGACAAATCTTTTCAGACTAAATGCACAAGATGTGGAAAAATTAATAGTCCAACAGATGTATGTTTAGTCAAAGGTGCCAGGTTTAATAACGGCACAAAATATGGACATTTTACAGCTGTTTGCCATACCCAAGCAGTCAGGGAGTTGACTAATATTACAGATATTTCTGGGATCAATCATGTGTGATGAGACAGAGCCTGCCTGGAAACTGAATATTCATGCAAAGACTATTGACTTGAAAGTGGACTCAGAGGCAGCTGTGACCATCATCTCAGAAAGGACTTTAAATCACCTTCAACCCTTCCCAAAGCTGAAATCACCTGACAGCCTCGACTAGCCCTAGAAGTATTTTGAACTGCATGGGCCAGTTCACCAGAAACACTACTTGCAAAGACAAAAACTTTGCATTCAGAATGCATGTGACCAAAGGATCAAAAACCAACGACCTTCTCAGCTGCAGTGTGGCTGACAGGATGGCCTAATCAGAAAGGTGGAAGAATTTGACGGAGTATTTGGTGATATTGGAGTTTTGAAAGGAGCTCCAGTACAAATAACCTGGAGACAATCCTGAATAATACAATCAGAGAAACATGGGAGACAGACCAGTCCTCGCTTACAGACAGCCCCCCAACCTGAAGCAAATACTCACCAGCAACCACACACCATACAACAAAAACACTATCCCAGGAACCTATCCTTGCAACAAAGCCCAATGCCAACTCTGTCCACTTATCTATTCAAGGGACACCACCATAGGACCTAAGCACATCAGCCACACCATCAGGGGCTCGTTCACCTGCACATCTACCAATGTGATATATGCCATCATGTGCCAGCAATGCCCCTCTGCCATGTACATTGGCCAAACTGGACAGTCTCTACGCAAAAGAATAAACGGACACAAATCTGACATCAGGAATCATCACATTCAAAAGCCAGTAGGTGAACACTTCAACCTCTCTAATCACTCAATGACAGATTTAAAAGTAGCAATTTTGCAACAGAAAAACTTCAAAAACAGGCTCCAACGAGAAACTGCGGAACTGGAATTAATATGCAAACTAGATACCATTACCTTAGGCTTGAATATTGACTGTGGATGGCTCGGTCATTACGTTAATTGAATTTATTTCCCCTCCTTAAAAACCCTTAACACCTTTGTGTCAACTGTTTGTAATGAGCCATGTTGATTATCACTTCAAAAGTTTCTACTGATAACAGTTCCTTTCAATTAATTAGCCTCTTAACGTTGATATAGACACTCCCACCTTTTCATGTTTCTCTGAATGTATAAATATCTGCTTACTGTATGTTCCATTCCATGCATCCGATGAAGTGGGTTCTTAACCCACAAAAGCTTATGCTGAAATAAATTTGTTAGTCTCTAAGGTGCCACAGGTATTTTTCTTGTTTTCTTTTTGCTGACACAGACTAACACGGCTACTACACTGAAACCTGAATAATACAGTGTACAAACACCTCTACCAGAAAGACCTTGGAAGAGACTAGCTGCAGATTTATGTGAATTCAGAGGACATTGTTACCTGGTCATAGTGGACTATTTTCCCAGATATATAGAAATAATGTACTTGAATAATAATAATAATTAATAATACATAATGAAACTGAAGTGCACTTTTGCTAATTTCAGTACTGCTGAACAATTAGTGATGGACAACGGACCACAATTCACTGCAGCAAGATTTAAATAATTCCAAATGAAATATGATTTTGATCATATTACTAGAAGCCCACTTTATCCACAAGTGAATAGAGAGGATGAGAGAGCTGAACAGACAATCAAGAAAATCCTACAGCAGCAAGATCCATTCCTTGCTGTTCTGGACTACAGAGCAACACCAATAGCAGCTACTGGATACAGTCCAGCCCAACTTCTGTTGGGGAGACAACTCAGAACTTCTGTTCCAACTTTGGAGAAGAATCTATCTCCAAAGTGGCCAGACATGAAGAGAGTAGCCAGATTAGGTAAAAAGGTTGAACACTTTTAGTTTTACAACAGACGTAACTCATTTAGGGAACTGTTTGGCCTAGAACCTAGTGACTGTGTTCATTTCAAATTGGATGGAAAAAAAGGATGGACAATTTCAACTGTCGTAAAGAAAAATAATTCAGTGTCCAGATCATGTGATTGAGACAGACAGTGGAGAGTTCAAAACAGAAAACAAAGAGTTCCTCAGAAAGAACAATCAATCAACAGAGGGAACAGATGCAGAACAAGAAGAGGACTCAAAGATTCCAACCTGACCACAGCCAGTCATCACAACTAAATTGTTCTGCTTTCAGGATGTGTAATTAGAAAACCAGGACAATTCAGAGACACTTAACAGAGGATCAACTTAACAGAGGGTCCATACTGCACTTTAAAGACAGTGTGATAGTGTAAATATTGTAAATGGTAGGAATGTAGAACTTAAAGGGGGAGGAGTGATAGACTGTTAAACTGTATTATACTGTTTGGCCACCAGATGGTGCCATGTGTTAAATACCTGAAGCTCACAACAACCATTGTTTGCAGTACATTAAAGGATCTCGTAGCAAACACATCTCTGGTGTATCTCGATATAATGGAAGCTCTGTAGTCAGTCCATATCCGGCTGCTAGTAGCAGCCCTGCAACCTACTGTGTACAAGGGGTACATGACACCTTGCTAGCATAGGCAGTGAGTTATATGGGCCCATGGGCCCCGTGCTCCATCAATATTTAGGAATGTGGGCCCGGCTCCACCAATGTTTGGGCTTACTGTGCTTTGGGGGGCCCCATGCTTCAGGGGGACATGGGGTCCAAGGAAGCCTGGGGGGTTGCAAGGGAAAGTCATCACCAGGGTGCCAGGTTTGTATGATTTTTGGTGGTGCCCAGAATGTCCACAGGACAGACTGGGGCAACCGCTCCGTATCCCATGCTTTAGGGGGCCCTGCGCTCCACCCTTCCCCCAAGTCCCCACCCCGCCTCTTTCCGGCTTCCACCCCCTTCCCCGAGCAATGTCGGGAGCCAGCAGGGCGGAACGGAGCGGAGCGGGGCGGGCTTAGGGATTAGCAGGAGACCTGGTGCCGGCAGCAGTGAGCGACCTGGCCCCAGTCCCCCCTGCTCCGCTCTGCCCTGCTGGCTCCTGACATTGCTCGGGGAAGGAGGTGGAAGCCGGAAAGAGGCGGGGTGGGGACTTGGGGGAAGGGGTGGAATGGGGGCAGGGAGGGAGTGGAGCAGGGCGCCCTGGGGCCAGGTCACTTGCTGCTGCTGGCGCCAGGCCCCCCCACTAACTCCCCAGGCCTCCCTGGACCCCGCATCCCCATGAAGCACGGTGCCCCCCAAAGCGCAGGGCCTGGGGCAGTTGCCCCAATTCATCCTATGGATGTTCTGGGGACCACCAAAAATTATACAAACCTGGCGCCCATGCTTGCTAGTCAATCCATTGGAGCCAACCAGACCTAGCACCTCCCTGTTCTGGGTCTGATGCATTTCTATAGGGCCATTGGGCAGGGAGATTGAATTGAGCTTTAAACCCCAAACTGAGATAAAACTAAAGCCCTGAGGTGATTGGTCTAATCCAGAATATTGTTTGTGGCTTTGCTAAGCGCAGCCCTTGCCTGTTCTCAGCCTCTGCTCAGGTTACTTCTCTCCGGCGACAGGCCCTGCTGAGGAGGGAACTGTTCGTGCCTCTTGGCAGGGACAGGAGACGCTTACCGGTCAGAGAGGCCGAGGCGATGGTCCCATAGGTGGCCAGCGGGATGCCCTGCTCCCTCAGTGCTGCAGCCAGCCCATGTCTGAGGGCTTCTTCCTCCACACTGGAGCTTAAAGGCCAGGAAGCCTGAGGGCTGAAGTGCAGCCGGACATGGACAATCACACTGGAGTTCCCATTCCTGCGGGAGGAGAAGACTCACTGAGTGCATTTCCTCAGGACAGTGTAAGGATGAGCTGTGATCACAGGCCTGTCCGCCCTCCTCCCGCCCGTGGCCCCACACCACAGAGCTGCCAACCTATGTGCTCAGCAATCAAATGTCAGGGTTTCCACACTGAGTCTGGCCTGGAGGGTTCAGAATGGGCCTGTCACTTGCTTTAAAATGATTAATGAAAAATATTGATAAGTAAAATTTTTTATCAAAAATGTTATTGAAAATCTGATCTACAAAAGTAACCACGTTTTGTTTTACCCAAAAATTCAGTTTTTGTCAAAAAAATCATGATGACCATTTTAATCACATTTTTATAAGGATTAAAAATACTCAACATTTTTTGAAGAAAAAAAAATCCCAGAGTCAGCAAAAGGCCACATTTTGACAAAAAATAAATCGATCCTTTTTTCCTCCAAAAGATAGCGACCAGAGGTCACTCCAGGCCAGGCTCACGGAGCCGCAGTACTGGTGGCTGGCTGTAGGGGGCCACAGAGCAGCAAACACTCACCTGTACTCCAGGACAGCACATCCGACACAGCTCCCTTCCAGCCGAGAGCCTTGGAAGCTGGTTAGAAACTACAAGGCAAAGAAGAGTGAGGCCGGCAGACACTGGCTCAGATTTTCTTTAAGCAAAAAGCCCTGGAGAGACGAGACCAGGACTGGAGAGCCTTGGGGAGCTGAGAAGTGAGTTTGAGTTCCTGAGCCCACCGCCGCCCACGCCCTGGGCAATTTCACCTCCTCGCCTGCTAGCTCCAGAGAGCTGTTTGCACCAAGCTGTTTTTCCAGCTGAAAGCCAGCCTGTGCTGCATACGAGAGTGGAACCAGCCGGGTGCCACCAGAAATGTTCCCCTCGGTACGCACTGTCAATCCCTGGAGAGAGATCCCCACTGCAACTGCTGCTCCCAATGTCTCGCTTGCCTTCCAGCATGGCCCACCTATGGGTAGTGTCCCTCCCCATCCCTGAGCAGGGACACAGGCTGCTGGAAGCCAGGGGAAGCTGGGTAGGCCCTCGGGGGGAGCCTTGGTGCAGGAGCTGGCTCCATGGCAGTGGCAAGGAGGAGCAGCGCTGACCACCCCACTGCCCAGTGTGCTCACTCAGGTTTGGCCCTGCAGCCCCTCCATTGACAAATAGCAGCACTCTGACCCCTTGTGCATGGGGCTTGCAATGCCAGTCACTCCATTTTGGCCCCATCATGATGGAGGGGCTGTGGGTCCAAAGCTGAGTGGCAGTGGGGTGGCCATTGCTAATGGCATGCAGCATGTGTAATGCGTACAGCTGTGGGTGCCACTGGAACCACCATCTCACCTGCCCCCAGAAGCTGGGCTGGCCTTAGCCGGCTGTTAGCCAAGTGTCCTTAGCTAGGAGTAGGCATGGTCCACTCCCGCATCTGCTCCTGGCCTCGGTCTCTGCCATTTCCCTCCGAGCTGTGCAGTTATGCAGGATGCACGAGCATGGCAGCATCACCTTCCCCGTGTCTCCAGCAGAATCACCCGCCTCCCCTTTCTGCTGCCTCCCACCACCTCTCCTTTGCAGGGCAGGAACCCCAGAATGTTCCAGGTGGGTTAGGACATCCCAGCCCACAATATCAGGAGGTCTGTCAAGGTCAGCCCCTGCCAGCCCTTTCCCACTTGCCAGGAATGTCACAGATGACTGTTGAGCAGGTTGCCTGCTCACCTGAGGCTGTACTGTGTCATTTCCGCAGCCTTGTGCATTCCCAGAGCAGGAGACGCCTACGGTTTTCAAAAGCGTCTCTGAAGTATGGACTCCTCTGCCACCATCACTTGGGTCACCTCAGACAGATGCTAGCGGCAGGGGGCTCTCTGGGACCCCGGCCAATGTCGGAGGAACACCCCACTCCTTGCACCATTTTTCTTTTACCTCTAATATTCCCATGACCCCATGTCATGGCCACTGCATCCTTTGGGCTGAGGAAATCAGGATGGGGCTGTCTTTGGAGTGCCAGGCGTCTCTTTAAACCACCACAGGAGCCAGTGCTGTGTGATGAGAGAGTCCCAGTCTCCCCCTCCAGGGGCTGCTTCCTGCTGAGTTGGGGTCACAGCCATGCACTGCACAGGCAGCTGGGACTTTCATTGCAAGCTGAGTGCTTAGCCCATTGATGGTTCTGGTTACCCATGGAAGAATCCAACTCACCAGCCTTTCCAAAGCGGGGGTCAACGTCCTGGAGTAGTCCGAGTTCTCCCTTTGTAAACTGCTGTCGTATACAATTCCCCTCAGTTCCACGGTGTGCTCAAAGCTGAGCTCTTGTGCAGAGCAATAAGCTGCAGACAGAGGCAAGAGTTCCACAAGGGGGACAAGTAAAGGGGACTTGGAAGCTGACAACGTCTAGGGGTCTGGACCAGCTTCTAGGCTTTTAAAAACAAGATTATCCATCTCCCACCTTCCTGGTGCCGCTTTGATTTTGTGCTCTCCTTACACATCTCCCCTGATCTTCCATTAGCATCTTGGAAGCTCCGTGCAGACAGGAAGAGCAAAATGCCAGAGATGGGATTCCCAATGTGGATATAAGATGAGAATTTTGCCCTGACTCTTTATCTAATTTGAATGTCGAAAGTGCGGAATTTTATTAGTGCGGGGGGAGCTCTCAGCGTTCAAGGCGGCAAAGGGCCTAGAAACTGAACTGTAGTTCAGTTCATTGAAAAACATTAGTGGATACTCTTGGTAATCCCAGCTCTAGTCACGCAACAGGGTCTCAGCCAACTGGACTGTGCTTAGCAACTGGAATCAACATCTTGCTATTGGTATAAGCAGAGAGTAGAAAAAGAAACCAAGAAGTAGCCGTTAAGATTTTATTGTCATCGCCCCAGAGCTGCTTTTCGTTTCCTGCATGGACAGGAAATATCCAGTGGAGTCTGGAGCCCTGCAACATCTTACGCTCATAGTCCCACTGTCACAGCTGGTCCCAATACGGCAAACCATCCCGCAGCTGCAGCTGGGGGCGTGCTCACTGAGCATGGCACTTTGTTGGGTGATCAAGCCCTCCTGAATGCGAGAGCTTTGCAGTGAGCTCATGCACAACTCCGGGCTTGGGAATCCGCACTGAAAGGCCATGCAGAGGATGTGGCTTTGTGGGAGCATTTGAATGCAGAGATGGGCTGGAAGGGGTCAGCTGGCAAAGGAGCAGAGGGAGGGAGCCCCAGGCGCAAGGGACAGTATCTAGAAGAGGGTGTGTAAAGGGAAGAAGGAGAGGATACCCAAAGGACCATCTTGGGAGAGGCCCCCTAGACGACGGGAGAAGGAATAGGAGGAAAGGGGAGTGGGGCAGAGTCAAGGTGGCATTGTGCAGGACCTTGGAGGTAGAAATGAGAGATTGAAAGGATACATAAAGTGAGAGGAGGCCATACCCCTCACAGAGGGGAGGGGAAGGGCATCACTGTTTGGTATCCTCACCAGAAGACTTCCCCTATCTCCCTGCTCTTTCGTCTACCTCTCCTTGTCCCCCTGTGGTGGCAGCCATCCTTGGCCAGAGAGGACTGAGTGGGAGCTTATCAGTGCTTTGCTTTGCTGTTGAGAAACAGAAAGCTCTCTCCCATCCAGATCTCATGAGTTCAGAGAAGGTCTGGAAAAGCATCTAACTCCTCGCTGAGTATCTGAATTGAACCCAAACTTTTGAGGTTCACCTGCCATAGGAGAACAGGCCTGGGACACTTGCACTGACTGCCCGGCCTATTATTCACAGACAGTTTTTCCTTTGTAGCTTAGAAACAGTAAGAGCAGATCCAACTGCAAACTTACCCATTAGAACGCCCAGGGAAAGGAGAACAAAGCCACCCACGAGTACAGTCGCGATGGTTACCTTACAGCAGATGCTGTGTGCCGCCAATCTCACCCTCTCTCTGTCTGCCACTGGCTTTAGAGCTAGGTCCGTTTGGTCCATGCTTTCAAAACAACTCTACAGGTGACCTAGGTGTTTGAAAAGAAGGAGTGGGCATGTTGGGATAACATGCAAGATCTTAGATACGTTCATGTCAAGAGGCCCAACTCAGGTGTTACCAGCCAGGAAGAGCATCACACATGAGGTCCCAGCACTCATCCCTTCCCCAGAACATGCGTCAGGTTATGAGCCAAGGGCTCTTTTACTAAATCAGGCTTATAGGCTCTGAGACAACTATCACTCTGGTCACCTCACTGGCCAGGCACCAGTGGCCAGTTCCGTCATTTCCCCATGATGTTGCAGTGATTAGAGAGCTAGGATGGGAGACCCCTTGACACAACAAAACCCAGCCTGAATTTTCTCCCCAAACTCAAACTCGTGGGTAACTCCTTTGACCCATCACATTGTTTTGGTATGTGCTCTGTGCTTGGGTTCCCGTCTGGATGGTGAGTGAATGGCTTCAACACCAAGCAAAAGCTCTTCTTGGAGGCAATATTTCCAGACTGGCTGGAAAGCTCATGGCAACCTGTGCTGGGGAGGTTTCTAGACCAGATTTCTGCAGACCCAATAGTTCAGCTCAGAAACCACCTGTTTGGGTCCTTCATTGAACCAACCCCCCAAGGCTTTGGAGGTTCCCTGCTTGCTACAAGGAACCCCTCGTGTTTTCTGCTGTGGCCTTGCAGGTTCCATCTTGTTATGGTCATGATTTGGTCAGATCATTCCCTGAACAGGGCAATTATTGAGTGATCCAGTCCCAGCTTGCGGCAGTCAGAGGCTCAGGGACACCAAGAGCACGAGGCTGCATCCCTGACCATATTGGCTAATAGCTACTGATGGACCTATCCGCTATGAACTTATCTAATTCTTTTTTGAACACTGTTATAGTTTTGGCCTTCACAATGTCCTCTGGCAATGAAATCCACAGGTTGACTATGTGTTGTATGAAAAAGTACTTCCCTATGCTTGTTTTAAACCCACTGCCTATTAATTTCATTGAGTGACCCCTGGTTCTTGTGTTATGGGAAGGAGTAAATAGCACTTCCTTATTCACTTTCTCCACACCCATCATGACTGTATAGACTTCTATCCTATTTCCACTTAGTCATCTAAGCCAGCTTGGTTTAACAGTGAAATCCTTGCTCGTCTTAAACACAAAAAAGCAGCTTACAAGAAGTGGAAGATTGGACAAATGACCAGGGAGGAGTATAAAAATATTGTTCAGGCATGCAGGAGTGAAATTAGGAAGGCCAAATCACACTTGGAGTTGCAGCTAGCTGGAGATGTTAGGAGTAACAAGAAGGGTTTCTTCAGGTATGTTAGCAACAAGAAGAAAGTCAAGGAACGTGTGGGCCCCTTGCTGAATGAGGGAGGGAACCTTGTGACAGAGGATGTGGAGAAAGCTAGTGTACTCAATGCTTTTTTTGCCTCTGTCTTCACAGACAAGGGCAGCTCCCAGACGGCTGCACTCCGCAGCACGGTATGGGGAGGAGGTGACCAGCCCTCTGTGGAGAAAGAAGTAGTTCGGGACTATTTAGAAAAGCTGGACGAACACAAGTCCATGGGGCCGGATGCACTGCATCCGAGGGTGCTAAAGGAGTTGGCCGATGTGATTGCAGAGCCATTGGCCATTATCTTTGACAAATCATGGCAATCGGGGGAGGTCCCGGATGACTGGAAAAAAGCTAATGTAGTGCCCATCTTTAAAAAAGGGAAGAAGGAAGATCCGGGGAACTACAGGCCAGTCAGTCTCACCTCAATCCCTGGAAAAATCATGGAACAGGTCCTCAAGGAATCAATTCTGAACCACTTAAAGGAGGGGAAAGTGATCAGGAACAGTCAGCATGGATTCACCAAGGGCAAGTCATGCCTGACTAACCTAATTGCCTTCTATGATGAGATAACTGGCTCTGTGGATGAGGGGAAAGCAGTGGATGTGCTATTTCTTGACTTTAGCAAAGCTTTTGATACAGTCTCGCACAGTGTTCTTGCCAGCAAGTTAAAGAAGTATGGGCTGGATGAATGGACGGTAAGGTGGATAGATAACTGGCTGGATGGTCGTGCTCAACGGGTAGTGATCAATGGCTCCATGTCTAGTTGGCAGCCGGTATCAAGTGGAGTGCCCCAAGGGTCGGTGCTGGGGCCGGTTTTGTTCAATATCTTCATCAACGACCTGGAGGATGGTGTGGACTGCACCCTTAGCAAGTTTGCAGATGACACTAAACTGGGAGGAGTGGTTGATACGCTGGAGGGTAGGGATAGGATACAGAGGGACCTAGACAAATTAGAGGATTGGGCCAAAAGAAATCTGATGAGGTTCAACAAGGACAAGTGCAGAGTCCTGCACTTAGGACGGAAGAATCCCATGCACTGCTCCAGACTAGGGACCGAATGGCTGGGCAGCAGTTCTGCAGAAAAGGACCTAGGGTTTACAGTGGACGAAAAGCTGAATATGAGTCAACAGTGTGCCCTTGTTGCCAAGAAGGCTAACGGCATTTTGGGCTGTATAAGTAGGGGCATTTCCAGCAGATCGAGGGACGTGATTATTCCCCTCTATTCGGCACTGGTGAGGCCTCATTTGGAGTACTGTGTCCAGTTTTGGGCCCCACACTACAAAAAGGATGTGGATAAATTGGAAAGAGTCCAACGGAGGGCAACAAAAATGATTAGGGGGCTGGAGCACATGACTTATGAGGAGAGGCTGAGGGAACTGGGATTGTTTAGCCTGCAGAAGAGAAGAGTGAGGGGGGATTTGATAGCTGCTTTCAACTACCTAAAAGGGGGTTCCAAAGAGGCTGGATCTAGACTGTTCTCAGTGGTAGAAGATGACAGAACAAGGACTAATGGTCTCAAGTTGCAGAGGGGGAGGTTTAGGTTGGATATTAGGAAAAACTTTTTCACTAGTAGGGTGGTGAAGCACTGGAATGGGTTACCTAGGGAGGTGGTGGAATCTCCTTCCTTAGAGGTTTTTAAGGTCAGGCTTGACAAAGCCCTGGCCGGGATGATCTAGTTGGGGTTGGTCCTGCTTTGAGCAGGGGGTTGGACTAGATGACCTCCTGAGGTCCCTTCCAACCCTGAGATTCTATGATTCTATGATCTCTTTTCTAAGATGAACAGTCCCAGTATTTTTAATCTCTCCTCACAGGGGAACTGTTCCATACCCCTAACCATTTTTGTGGCCCTTCTCTGTGCCCTTTCCAATTCTAATTTTTTTTTTTGAGATGGGGTGACTAGAACTGCATGCAGTATTCACGGTGTGGGCATACCATGGATTTATATAGTGTGATTATACTTTTTATCTTATTATCTATTCCTTTCCTAATGGTTCCTAACATTCTGTTCGCTTTTTTGACTGCTGCTGCACATTGAGTGGATGTTTTCAGAGAACTATCCATGGTGATTCCAAGATCTCTTTCTTGAGTGGTAACAGCTAATTTAGACCCCATCATTTTATATGTATAGTTGGGATTATGTTTTCCAGTGTGCGTTACTTTGCATTCATCAACATTGAATTTCATCTCTTCAATTGTATTTAAATACTCCTGAGCAGTGTTCTAAAGAACAAGCCCTTGAGGGGGCCCAATCAGTCTTTCAGGTCATGTTCTCACTTCTGTTGAGTTTCCATGTGGAGGTCCCTGTGGAGGCGGCTCAGCACCTGACAGAGTACCTGCAGGTCCCAGATCCTCTTTCTGTTGCGTTGGGAAATATTGAAGATGAACCTGATCTCTCCAGAGAAGTCTTTTTGGAGTTTCCACTAGGTGGGACCTGGTGTTTCTGACAAGTTCTGAACAGTTCTAAAAGTCTGGGAGCTCTTGATCCACACTTGTTCCCTGTTCTCAGTCCAGGCCCCTGTTTTGGTTCTGTGCCAAACATGGAAGTTTTGTTGCTGTCGAATGTTTATATCAGCATCCCATTTTCAAAATTCTTTCAGGCCGGGCCACTTCAGTGTAAGCTGTATCAGGTGAAGGTGTCCTTAGTCTTTATTCCATCAGAAGTTTTGCTGGAGATAGTCCCAACGCAAGCAATGTTGACCAACATGCCAGGAGTGCTTTATATGGGTCCACTGATTTTTGCAGAAGTCTTTTAAAAGTCTGCACTGCTGTCTCCACCTCCTTGTTGCTCTGGGAATAATGTGGACTGTAAAATCAAAGTCCTGTGAAAATGCTAGGAATGTTTCAGAGATAAACTGCGGCCTATTATCAGATATGAGAACTTCAGGAACTCCATGTCTTGCAAATACTGACTTCAGTTTCTGGATGACCTATGCCAATGAAGTCTCTGTAAGTACAGCCAAGTCAATATATCTAGAGAAGTAACAGACTACTATAAGGTAGGTGTGTCTTTTCCAGAAAAACAAATCAGTTGCACCTGCTGCCAAGTTCTGTCAGGTAGCTTTGTAGAGAGTAATGGTTCCGGTGATTGGCTTTTTCCTTGTTGCATACCTCGCAGCCCTCTGCTAAGGTCTGAATTTGCCTACTCAGACTGGCCACCATATGGATTGTTGTGCTCATGCCTTGCACTTGCTCATCCCTTGGTGCCCATCATTGAATTGGAGATCATCTCTTTCTGAAGTACTGCAGAGATAAGAATTAGTCATCATTTCAGGAGAAGGACATCAGCCATGTGGAGGTCATTTCAGTCCTGCCAGTTTGTAGGAGGTCTATTGGAAGTTGACTCCTTTGACCGTGCCCTCTTTAGCATAGTTGAGTCAGTTTCTGGGAAGTCTCGTTCTTTAGCTGTTTCTCTCTAATTTGCTGAAGTTTCTTGGCAGATACTGGTGTAACCCCTTTGGGGTTTAGAGAGCATGGCCCCTTTAAATCTTTTTCCGGGGCAGAGGGGGAGCAGTGAGAGAAAGCAGAGAAACTCCAGGGGTGGCACTAGAGCTCCAGGGAGAGAAGGGCTGCAGCCCGCAGGCCCTCACAAAGTGAAGCAGCAGAGACCCTGCCTGAAGCCCGGGAAGGACAGGGCGGCCAATCAGGGACATGCCAGGACAGGAGCCAGGAGGAGCACTGTGCCAGGGAGGAATCACCCGAGAAGGACAGGCTGGAGCTGGACCCAGTATCACTGCTGCCCAGAGCTGCATGGGGCTGTGAGTACTGGGGCTTGTGACTCTGCACTGGGAACAAGGAGGGAGGCTGTAGCTAGTTAAGTGGGGAGGGGTCGCTCTGGGTGGCTTTGCAGAGAGCGGCAGAAGAGGGCACTGGAGGGGTTTGTTGGGGAAAGTTCACTAACGCTGAAGACGACCAGGAGCACCCAAGACTCACCCCTGGACTGGAACTTTGCTCAGGACTCCTGAACTCTGTGTGCAGACACATTGCTCAGTGTCTGCCCTTTCAGCCTGTGCTACCACTGGGCCTGGGGGGGCCTTGGTTTGGATGCAACCTTGTTTTACCGCTCCCCCTATATCTCCCCTCATTGTTTTTCTCCTCTCATCCCTCTGTAAATAAATATTTCCCTTTCTTATATCCATGGTACTTTTCCTGTGGGTGGGTGTGTTCACTCTGGGGGGTTTGGAACAGGTGCCCCTGGGGTGGAAGGGACTTTTCCTGCTGTGTTCCTGCGCGCGCTTTCTCTTGGCCAGAGCTGCCTGCAGAGCAGACTCCATCTTGGCCACGAGGGCGCTAAAGTTACACTGGAATAGCTGCCAGAACAAGCTCAGTGTAGCCTGACGTCTTTCTTTAAAGCCTTTTCTTTGTCCATTGGTGGTTGCTCAACAGGGGCTATAGATAGTCTGCTGCTATGAGTGCGTTCCCTAGTCTGTGTTCAATGTTGAAAAAAAGTCGCATCAGTCAGTCAAAATCTCTGAATCCTAGGTGGATGGTCATCCAGTGGTTTTGAACACAAGAATGCCACTAAGGGCTTGTGGTCTGTTTCTGTGTAAATATTCAAAAAGATATGCACTGCGTTGTTCACAAACCCAGGTGACTATCAGTGCTTCCTTTTTTCACTTGTGCATGCTGCTGGTCAGTTTCTATAAGTCTTCTTGATATGAATGCAAAAGGTCTCTGGTCTTCTC